>OW152814.1:14714159-16001818 GCA_933534255.1 Iphiclides podalirius
AAAAATACTTAAAAGTACTTGTTACGAGGAATTTATTCGACGCTCAGAAAACAATATTTGCCATAACTCTAAAAACTTTTGGTCCTTTATCAAATCCAAAAAAAGTAATGGTCACATACCAGACACTGTTTATTTAGATAATGAATCCGCTTCAGATGGTTTATCAATATCAAATCTATTTAATTCATTTTTTAAGTCTGTCTTCGAGTCTGAATATGAAGTTAATAATTTCGATTACTTTAATCTTCAAGCAAATAATACAGTTTTGAGTAAGATAGAGGTTGAAGTGGAAGCAGTTGATAGGTACCTATCTAGATTAGATACATCGAAAGGTTGTGGCCCAGATGGCTTACCACCAATTTTTCTAAAGAATTGTAATAAGCAGCTAGCTTATCCTCTAAGTTTGCTCTTCAACTTCTCATTATCGCAAGGGAATGTTCCAGCGTATTGGAAAAAGTCTCTTATCGTCCCTATTCACAAATGTGGCGATAAACAAAATGTAAGGAATTATCGTGGTATTTCCAAATTGTCGACAATTCCGAAGCTCTTTGAAAAGATTGTTTACGACACTTTATTTCCAGCTATAAAACCTTTACTAATTAAACAACAGCATGGCTTTATAAATGGTCGTTCAACTGAGACTAATTTGAATGAGTTCGTTGACATTCTTCTGGTAGCTATGGACAAGGGACTTCAGGTTGATGCTGTGTATACTGACTATTCCAAGGCATTCGATAAAATTTCCCACTCCCTGTTAATACGTAAACTTGGGATCATCGGTATACACGGCGATCTGCTGAGGTGGCTGACTTCGTACCTTCGAGATAGAACTCAGGCGGTTGCTATTAAGGGTCACATATCGAGTTTTGTTCCTATTACTTCTGGGGTTCCCCAGGGCTCTCATCTCGGACCACTGCTTTTTAACATCTTTATCAACGACGTGATTGATTGTTTCTCTAGCTCTGAGGTACTTTTGTATGCAGATGATACTAAAATATTTAAAGTCATTCGTACATATCAGGACTGTGTTAATTTACAAAAAGACTTAAACAAACTGTCAGACTACTGTTTACAAAACAAACTATTTTTGAACACTGATAAATGTTGTACGATAACCTTTTCCAGGAAAAAACAGACTACATCCTTCAATTACTCGTTGTTTAATCACACTTTGAGAAGAGTGTCTGAGGTGAGAGATCTAGGGGTTCAAATTGATAGTGATCTGTCCTTTCTATCCCACTTCGAAAATATCGCAAAACATGCATATAAGATGCTAGGGTTTGTCCTCAGACAGAGTGTGCACTTTAAAAAGCCAGCTACTTTAGTTGTACTTTATAATTCACTTGTGAGGTCTCAGTTGGAGTACGCATCAACCGTATGGAATCCACATTATTCCTCACATATAAATGTAATAGAAAAGATTCAGTCTACTTTTGTCAGGCGGATGAAATACAAATTTGGTCCTGCTTTTACTTATAAATTAATTTCCCTTGAAAGGCGAAGAGAGTTAAGAGATCAAATGTTTCTTTTAAAATTAATTAAAAACTTTATTGAATCTCCCTATCTACTTTCAAATATTTCATTTAAGTGTCCCAAAGTCAACTCTCGTTCGAATGATCTGTTTTATATACCGTTGTGTAACACGAACTACACAAAAAACCGTTTTACTGTAAGAGTTTGTCGTAAGTATAACAAAAACTTCTATCATATTGACATTTTTCGAGATAGTATAGGAAAATGTTTTGCCGCAATCAAAATGGAAGTAAATATATAATCTGTAAATGTTGTTTTTCAAATAATTTAGGTTTTTAGTTTTGTATTTGTATCTTTTTTTCTTATCTTTAACATTTTTCTTTTTAAATGTAAATGCCGTTAAAATAAGATATTATAATTGTGTTTTAATTGTATACTTCTGATGCTAAGTGTATAATAGCTACTGGTGAAAACTTTATTGGCCCACATATCAGTGTGTATTTTGTACTATTTATTTTATGTAAGTGCTGTTTGTTTTCCTAATCAATAAAAATAAAAAAATAAAAAATAAAAAATTGTATAGTGTAGTAGTGTGTTCGGGGATAACTTCGGCATTTATGAACCGATTTTGATGTTTCTTTTTTTGTTGGAAAGGAGATATCCCAAGGGTGGTACCATGATAAGAAAACTCAGATTTGATAATGGCATCCAAGAGAAATCGAGGGCAATCCTCAAATGTTATAGGCGTTAACAATGTTTTATTAGTTTCCTGTTTGAAGTCGTTTTTTTTTTGTTCAAAATTATAAGTTACAGCTACATGAACACGGTAAGTAATAAGCATATTAAGTTCGTAAAATTTTATGTATGTAATAAATGCTGTATGTTTAGGGCCTAATTGTGGATGGTTCGGTATATATGGTGTGTTAAATTCAATATGGCGATTCATTAGCTTTTTCTTAAATTCTAAATATGGAAGTGTAAACGCTGAATACATATTGACTACATTAGGTTTGTTTCTACTACTTATAATTCCAATTTAGTGAAACGAAAGTTTTTAATTTTTGTACTCAGATTTCCATTGATAAATCCCTGTCTCACATTTGTGCGCAGGGCACGGCGAAAGGTCTGTTAGCTTCTTTCTTTCCAAATAATCTCGATAAAAATTTAATAACACCCCGCGTTGGCTCAGTCTATCGCGTGATAAAACACGTGATTACTCTACATCTTTATACAACAGGTTTGTGAGCTGTTAAGAAACAAATACATTTTAAAGTCATGAGGTAACTCGCGCTTACCGCTTCCGCAAATTGCAATTAGTTAATTAAATGTTTCACACAGAACGAGTTTTTTTTTCTTAGTAAAGTCCGTAGATGGCCCAATTCTTTCTTGCAGTTAAGGGCACATTAAGGAGCAAATAAAAATCAACAACACCAGCTTAGATTAAGCTATTATTACCAGCTCGACTGTGTTGATAAACATCGCGGGGAAATCTACTTATGCAAGCAGCTAACACGTCGGGGCCGAGCGGAAGACCATGCCCAATTGAGCTTAGTATAGAGGGATTACTTACATGTACAAAATATCAAATTACAGTTTTAAATTCAAAAGATTAAGGTAGGGATTCGAACCCAAACATCGCAACACAAAGATCAGCTCACGCTTTAGGCCCACGCCTTTTTTCGGGACACAATCATCGGCAGATAGAGCACACGGCCGTATAAGGCGGGCCGTATTGCGATTCCGCATGAATCATGTGCGAGATGGCAACATGTAGTACTACTGCCTAAACAGTCGACAGCACCGCTCCGTGATCAATTGAGCGCTCAAACGCGAACACCGTAATATCGGCGTAGGTGGCTCACGAGCGGCGATGGTATCGACGCTTCAAGTCCCTTCTCTGACCCCAAGAAGAGCTTACGAATCACGATCTGTTATTGATGAGTATCAATGCGGCTAGAAATGCAAAACATGGATGATAGAGCCAACCTCTAACCGCTACAATAGTAATTAGAAGGTATGATAAAAAAAAACTTTATCACCGCGCAATTTACCGCTTTACCAACCGGCAGATTGTCACTATAAAAAAAATATCTCATTCGTGTAATACACTGAACGTGTAGTAATTCGCTAGTTACTTAGTACTTATTATTAGTGCAATCCACGGCGTGTGGCAAACCAGCAAGCAGTTTACTTAATGAAAAATAATCAATGGCGTCCATGGACATGGGTCACATTAAATGTTGAATACTGAGTGAAACGCAAAAATGTAGTCCCCTGCGCTGGTGATCTTCGAGTCTGTGGGACTTTCGAAATCTAGCCGAATTAAAAGTGAAGAGAGCAGCTAAATAGTAAATTTCCATTAGATAACAAGAATACTCGTGCAACCGTAAAATGTCCGAACTAACAGACTTCTTCGATGACTTCTCTGGTTTCTAAAACACTGATCATCGTAGATGTCAACTAATCAGCCGTCAAATGGCTTTTCAAATTTCATATTAGTTGCGAGAAGGATGTTGGATGAAGGACTCTGAATTGAGCAGAATTATCTTCTTAATGATCAGCATGATCAATTCAAAGAGTTTAAGGCACGAATAAATAAAATCAAATGTTGTAATATGATTTACAATTTTGGTTCGGTCTCACGCGAATGCTAACTACGAGGGGGATGAAACACAGAGCTCAGTCATTCTCGTTGACACATTCAAACGCGAAATGTTCCTATTAAAAGACGTCCAGCAAAGTTTGAATCGAACGTACTAAACACCGCCGCGCAACGCTTTTGTCGAAAAGATTAAAAAAAAATCGTAGGTAATCACGCTTAACGGCTTAGAAACTACGCGATGCTGCTTTTAAACCCGAAATACAGAGTTTTTTTCAAGCCTCTCCCTCGTGTTTAGTCGAGTAATATTCAATCTCAATCTAATACCTTTAAACGAGCAATTCTTGAATATATATAATCGGAAGCTCGGAAACGGCTCCAGCGATTTTCATGAAATTTAGTATGTGCGTAGATTCGAGGGCGAAAAATCGATCTAGCTAGGTTTCATTTTTCATTTTTCATTCATTTTCAAAATGTCCTTTTATCCCTGTTTTCAGGGAATGAAAACTATCATTCGAATATGACGGTAAATTTCGCCGAAAAAAAAATATAATAGCTCGGTCGGTAATCGGGCGGCCCCGAAACGGTTAGTGTCACGATCATTTTTACACACTTATTTTTAACTTTTTTTCTATACCGAATCATTGCTTTCTTTATTTTTTTATTTCCAAAATACACGATTTACCAAAAAAATTTTAATTTTGTAACAACCTTTTTTTAAGGTAAGTTTATATCAAAATAGACATTAAGTCGGCATCAACACTTCCTGAGTAAGCCACCTACTTATAAATATATATAATAATTCTTAACTCAAAGCATAGTCAATGAAGTGTTATATTAAAGAAATACAATACGAAGATAATGTAACAGTCGTCAAATATACTAATATAAGACGTAAACGGCAAGATAGACTTCATCGAAATCAACTTTGCGGTCTTTATAAAGATACATTTTAATTAATTAAGCAGATAGTAGGTAGATACGAGAGTTATTATTAACCACCTTCGTACACCAAAGGTCAAACGCGTAACGGATTCACGTTTGGATTCATGAAGGATGCTTTAATTGTGATAAATAGCAGAGTCGTATGATAATTACAAGTGTCGGTACAGGCAGAAGGCTGCGTATAAATCAAAGTGCTTGATTTCACTATACGTGGATGTACCATGGCACAAGCGTCGCAAGCCATTATGAGTGGGTGCTCGCGTTGCTAAATTGCTCGTAGACTCGACACGAACGATCCGTTCCGTCTAATGTTTCATCGCAGCTGTCCGTGGACCAATCGTCGGATAGGGCGGGCGAAAAAAATGTGGCCCAACATGTGCACGCCGTAATGAAACACGTGGAGTGGACGGACAAATGACGCTTGCACATTGCCAACGACGGTAGAGAATTATCCACGCAACAAAACTCCTGACCAACGAAAATTACACCCCTTGAAAAGATGGCAGCTTAGGAAGCCGGTTACCCGATATAAGAGATGTTGCGTCTTCAACATCTCATTAGATTTCGTCAGATTTTGCAAGAAAATTCCTAATAAGAGACCGCTAAGATCCCTTGTGCGAGTTAAACGGAGTAGTTTAACGAAGCGCCAACATTTCTGAGGAGGGTTATAACTAATGGGCGTTGAGCGTGGCGCGTCGAGCGTTCAAATCGAGATTTACCAAGAGAGTGGAAACTGGAGATAATGTTATGACGGTCGGAGCGGGGCGCGGGCCATTCAACGGAGTCAATGGCGTGTGACCGGCCGGCGAGAGGTCGGACGCTGGGTGACGATGACATTCTTTAGCCGCGTCGCCGCTCGCTGCGTGGCTCTGTACGGATTGACTTATAAGACCGCGGGCGCGTTATCGATAGCACAATTAGCTACGCATCGACGGCGAGAATGTCGATCGCTCGGCGCTTCTTGGAACGAGCAGTGATCTGGAGAAGGCGGCAATCAATTCGCGTCTAATGGCGCGGCGAGACCCGTTCCGTTCGCCGTTGATCCGTGAAGCAGGCGTGATGCGAGCATCGCGTCCGTTCACGCGAGTCGAACGATCGATGGGGGACGAGCTCGCGGTCATCTTGCTCGGGGGCTTTGTCTGTGCATCGGGAGCCGCATAAAATTATCCGAGCATTAGCGGGTGTACTGGGGGCGGGGGGCGGTGGGGAGGGGTGGCCGGGGACCATTTGTCATCGACGGGTGGGGAGAGAGGGGGGGGGGGGGGGGGGGGGGGTCGGAAGAAAGTGCCGGCGAATCGGGGCTGCAGACTCGACCACAAAAACAAGACCGGGAGCTAGCAGGGGCAGGCTTTAGTGCCACCGTGCTAAGTCCGCTCTCCGGATATTTGAATTCCGGAATCCGGTTAAGCTAGTATTTCGAACGATTCCCCTTTGCTACCCGGGACAGTGCGACGCGATTGATACGGGTTACCTTTAAGACAATATCAACTTCGCACACACCTAGTGTACGCATCAATGTAAACGCGTGTAAGACTATCGGCATTTCGTAAAGTATATAACGCAACGGGATACTCTCCGACGCCATAAATTCTGTGGCCGTAAAAGGGTCAAGCGAACGTCACGTCGCCCACATGGGGGCAGGAAGGCGTCGCAAAAACGTCCACGGAACGAACCGCGTTTAATATTAGAACAGAAGGCGGGCGAGTTTTTGCGCGGAGGGCAGCAGCGTGCTTGCTGAGGCTTTGAAATAATTAATACGTGTTGGCTAGTATCAAATATAACAATGGGAAAATATGCTTCATACTTACAGTCGGCATAAGTTATCGTATAATAACATAGTATAAAAGAAAGTCATCCCGATGTCTATATGTCCCTATACATGCTTAGATCTTTAAAACTACACAACGGATCTTAATGCAGTTTCTTTACTAGATAGAGTGATTCAAGAGGAAGGTTAATATGTATAATACGTTGCACCCGTGTGAAGCTGGGGCGGGTCGCTAGTCGTATAGTAAACGCCGTGTCAGTTATTATCGACAAATGAAAAACGCAAAGCATTCAATTATTAATGAAGAACCAAGTCTCGAATGGTAACTTTGTTTCGCTTTATAAATCCACAATTACAAAAGCTGATTAATTCAGTACGCAAGGTCCGGAAATAAAAATTACTCATGGGCACTTCACTGACTTTCTGTGAATTTAATTCTAACGGTGATAATAATTTATGAGCGTATCAGGCCTAAGTAGTTCTCGTTACGGTACACGGATATATTTTAAGAGACTATAATGTATCTGCGAAATACCTGCCACTGGCATAAATTATAAATATTACATAAAAAAAATAAAGTTCACAATAAAAAAACCAAGTGCGAGTCGGACTCGCGCACGAAAGTTTCTGTACCATTATAGATAAAAACCGCAATAAAAATCATGTCTGTTTCATAGGAGCCCCATGCAAATATTTTTCATTCTGTGTTTAGGGTTCCGTATCCAAAGGGTAAAACGAGATGTACTGTTACTGTATTATTACTGAGACTCCGCTCTCTGTCTGTCTGTCTGTCAGTCCGTCTGTCACCAGGCTGAATCTCATCCGTGATAGCTAGGCAGTTGAAATTTTTTATAGATGATTCTGTTGCCGCTATAACAAGTAATACTAAAAAACTATAGAAGTAGGGTCCTTTACAATAGACGTGATTTTTATGCCGTTTTCATAGATAATGGTACAAGAGTTCGTGGGACAAATACTATTTTTATAATATTATATATATACTAGTATTTGTCCCATTTTACCCTTTGGGTACGGAAAAAGGAAAAATCTATCTCTCTGTTGCCTTGATTCGTTAAATGTCGTATAACGATTGATCATATTCTTTTTTTAATTTTACACGAACTATATTTTGTTCAATTTTGTTTCAACTATATTTTGTTCAATGTTGCATAAAATCCATGTGGCCGCAGCCCAGGTCAGAGTCGACAGTGAAGTTATCTAGATGGCTTTAAGGTGAAATAGATTAAGCTATTTCCTTCATTATAGGAATATGATAATTCAATATACTCGAGCAACCTGAGTTCGATCCCCGGTGCCCGGCACCAGTGAAGTTAGTAGCTTTAAGTGCTGACTTATCACGTGCTCCGCGGTGAAGGAAAACATCGTGAGGAAACCTGCATATTTTCGAAATAATAACAAAAAAATATGTTTTTCGAAGATATGTGAAGTCCGCCAACCCGCAATGGGCCCGAGTGGTGGACTATGCCCTGATACCCTCTGTATAGAAGAGGCCTTTGCCCAGCAGTGGGACATGTATAGGCTGTTAATTTACTTTTTTTTAAGCCAAAAATTTAATGACTCAATACTAGCTGACCCTTGCAAAAGAAGAAAGTGCAAAGTCAAGTCAAATATCTTTATTCAATATAGAAGCATTCACTTACTTATTGACAGTCAAAAAACTCTACCACCGGTTCGGAAGGAAAGCCACTGATCTGAGAAGAACCGGCGTAAGAAACTCAGCGGGACATTTTTTTTTACTTGCCAAAAAAATTACAAATATGTGTACAATTATTAAATTCCACTTGAAAGAGCCTGGAGCGATCAATTCATTTCCAGAGTGTGTTATCATTCAGATAATCATTAATACTATAATAGCCATTAACACACAAACATTCCTTTACAAGTTTTTTGAATTTAGCAACGGATTCATTTTGAACGTTTTCTGGAATTTTGTTGTAAAAGTGTATACATTGTCCCATAAAAGATTTACTTATTCTACGCAATCTAGTTGAGGGTAGAACTAATTTATGCTTGTTCCTTGTATTAACATTATGCACATTACTAAATCTTGAAAAGTCATTCTTATTTTTGTGGACATACATAACAGTACCCGGAGGACCGAGCTTTGCTCGGTTTGTTTTTTTTTGGTAAATCGTGTATTTTGGAAGTTACATTTAGATACAAATTATTGAGTAATGAAATATGCATAATATTTTTCGATCTTACCGACGTAATAATAAGAAAATATGAACTGATGTTTTTCACAAAAGAAAGAACTTTAAAAAAAAAAGGGAAAAACGTAACAAAATAACAAATCGACAAAAAATTAAAAATAAAGAAAGCAATGATCTGGAATCGAAAAAAAGTAAAAAAATAAATGTGTAAATGATCGTGACGCGAACCACGGCCGTCTGTTTTGGGGCCGCCCGATTACCGACCGAGCTATTATGACATTTTCTCTTGCGGCGAAATTTACCGTCATATTCGAATTATATTTTTCATTCCCTGAAAACAGGGATAAAAGGGCATTTTCTAAAAATGAAACCTAGCTAGATCCATTTTTTGCCCCCGAATCTACGCACATACTAAATTTCATGAAAATCGCTGGAGCCGTTTCCGAGATTCCGATTATATATATATATATATATATATATATATATATATATACAAGAATGGCTCGTTTAAAGGATAAGATTAGCAAGTATGTACTGAGAAGCTACAGTCAATATTTTTATTTCTTTAAACAGGTTTCTTAGTGAATCTTTGGGGCCCAGGTTATAAACCGCTCGAATAGCTCTCTTTTGCAGGATGAAAATAGTATTTATGTCGGCTGAATTTCCCCAAAGTAGAATGCCATAAGACATTATACTGTGGAAATAGCTAAAATATACCAGACGAGCTGTATCCACATCAGTCAACTGTCTAATTTTTTTGACTGGGAAGACTGCTGAGCTAAGTCTACTCCACAGTTTATTAATATGGGGGCCCCACTGCAATTTGGCATCTACAGTTATGCCAAGAAATACAGTCGAGTCATTTAGGTCTAACGCTTCCCCGTGTAAAAGTACATCAGTTTTTACACTTTTTACGTTGGGAGTTGTAAATTTAATACATTTCGTTTTTTTACTATTCAACATTAAGTTGTTAGCACTGAACCAATGCACTACAGTGGAGAGAGTATTGTTAACATCGTCATAATTTAAAGAATGTCGTTTAACTTTGAAAATTAAAGAAGTATCATCACCAAACAATACTATCTCATGATCATTATTAACAAGATAGGGCAGGTCATTAATGTAGATGAGGAAGAGAAAAGGCCCCAGAATAGATCCCTGTGGAACCCCCATACTTACCAGTGCCCCGGGAGATCTCTTGCCATTTACGTCAACTCTCTGAACACGATAGCTCAAGTACGATGTCAGAAGATTGACACAGTACAGTCTCCGTGAATAATTGATTATGTTATAAATATTTTAATGGAAATGATTTAATATGAAATTGGTATTTGCATGCTGCAATCAGCTGAATATGTTGCACCAAATTATGGTAATTAAGATCACAATTTACCTCCACATTCTGGCAAAGACATTTATTAATTAATTAATTCATTCATTCATTCAGAATGGTAATAAAGTAATATGCAAATGACTGTTTTATCAATGAAACGAAAATATTATGTTTCATTTAAACAAAACCTCAATAATTTTAGGCCTTTTGGAATTGTCATAGGTAGTACATAAGAATTTTGAAACTTATGTTTTTGTTTTGTAATTTCTACTTTATTAGTCTACTTTTCGTAAATAACGACAAACATAAGCATAAAATAATTTGAATCATCATTTCATGAAGAACAATGGATGTTACAAGGTACCGACAAAAAAAACGTTTGAGATAAAGATTCACAATTCACGGTCCCCGGCAAACGGCGAGCGTTTCCATGTATTAACTTTTGCTCGACGTGCGAGATTAATCGGTGGCAGAAATCAGCAATTAACAAATAATAAATTAACAAAATGACCATAACAAATTAATGTACTAAAGCGGAATATACAAAAAGTAATAAACCACAACGTTATTAGCAAGCACTCTTAAACTTCTGTTTGACGTCTTCAAAGTAAAATACGCCCGACACCCGTAATTACTAACTTAATGCTAAAATCGCAGAGATAAGAATGACTTTAATGCGAACTCGCCAAGGACTACAAAAAAGCGTTCAAATTACATTAACAAATCTATCAAATACTAGGTGGTCTACAAAGTTTTAGAAGCTTAAAATAGTTATAGTTGCTGTATCCTAGAACAATGTTTCAAGAGGAGTTCAGAGAGAAAAAAAAAAATTAAAATATCATGTCACTAGACGCACGGACATTTCGAGACTTTGTTGTTAATGCACAATGTTTAAGATTCAAATTGTATTGTAAACTTAACATTCAAAAGACCTCGCTACGGTGTTAATTAAAATCAATAAGATTTTTTAATAATCAATAAAAATTTTGCGCACGTCAATACAGTCTGGGGGAGAGACAAAGGGTAAGTAATTCACCTACACGGTTTCAAACACCTTTATAGACAATAAGGAACAATTAGATTATATCAATCTCGTTGCGTAGCTGACGTAGTTTGTAATGTTTAATTTTTAAATCGATCTTTATACAAGATACATAGTTTTCATCACTACATAGTATAAAACAAAGTTGTCCCGCTGTGTCTGTCCCTATGTATGCTTAGATCTTTAAAACTACGCAACGGATCTTGATGCGGTTTTTTTTTACTAGATAGAGAGATTCAAGAGGAAGGTTTATATGTATAATACATTGCATGTGTTCGAAGCCGGGGCGGGTCGCTAGTACGATATATAATGGAATCATTCAAATACTTCTAGTAGTAAATCCGAATGAGCCGCGGGAGGGATATTTGGACAAGGCTCCGTACACCAGTGGACTTTGGCATTATACATATGTAAGCGTACTCGTATATACATCTACATCGCACATAGAATCATTAGCGGCATTCGGTCGTTTGTTAGAGCAGTTCGCGGTCGAGACGGGTTTTTGTCTCCGCGCCAAATTGCATCCGCACAGTACGTGCGCCTCCAAATTGATTCCGTATTAATTGCGATGGAATATCTCGATTTGTTTTCTTTTCGAGACAACTAACTATTCGGAACTTACATCGGTTGCCCTCGAATGGATATCGATTGACGACGAGATAGTACGAACTTTCGTGGGCGGAAAAGCAATATACCTATAAAAGGAAGTATTTTAACTCAGTTCTTTACGTAGAAAAATAACTGCGCTGAGATAAACTCCTGAGGCTTTGACTTCTGACAGTTTGCCAATAATTACCATTGTAGATATGGGGTACGAAAAGTTGCTTGATGAATCCACATTTTTGCAGCGATTAGAACGGTAGGCAAGCCGAGTGAGACTTTTTAATTTTTCTCAAAACAATATGGCATAATTCTTTTGAGAAATGAGTCAATATTCCGCATGAACATTGTACGAGATCTTGCGTCACTAAGTTCATGTTTCTGCTTATTTATATTGGATATGAAAAGTTAAAAAGGCACCAGTTAAATACATAAAATATTTTAAACTTACTTTATAGAATTCTCACTTGAAAATATCTCTATTATCCACACACAATTTACTGTAACTGGGAATACGATAATATAGCCCATATTAACTACATATAATTACACAGAATATTTATGTGCGGTCCACTGATAAGATGTGCCCAGGTGTATTAGCAACAATCACGTCACGGAACAACAATTTAAAGATTTCGTCATAAGCTTGCGTTTGTCTTATCCGCCTTATCATTTATGGTTTCCATCGGGATAATATCATCTGTGCAAGTGTGCGGAAACTCCATGGATGCAGGTGGCTCAGGATCATGCTTCGTGGCAGTCTGTGGGGGAGGCCTATGTTCAGCAGTGGACTCAAACGGGCTGAAATGATGATGAGAATATCCGTTCGAGGAGTTTCAAAATTAGACTATGCTAATTTAGAGTCTATGTCACGCAATTTGATAGAAACAGCCCATCTTAATTTATGTACAGTACTAGTTTTTCATTTGCTACGTATGCCACCAAACAATGCTAGTAGTTTCTTGAGCAGGTATTTGTACATATGTTTGTATGTTCATTTCCTTCGCACGCATATGACCACTCTATGGATTTTAATATGATGGTTTAATTGAATTTAATTGAATTGTGGGAAGAAATTCACGCAGACTTGTTTTCCTTCTTAATGACCGATACAGATGTTACTTGATATTACAAAAACACTACGAAAACAATACTGGCCCAAGACGTTTATGATCATACAACGAAACGTGATGCGAGGCTTATGAGCGAGCTTAAAGAATTACCTATTGGCCATTCGCTGCGGACGATGTGCTGACGGATGCTCTTTGACAAAAGGCCTATATTACAGCTGGTAGTAGACCCGTCAGGCCGTTAAATATTAAAACAAAACAAAAGATACTAACTTCCGTCAAACTCTAATTTCTAGGTAAAGCCAATGTTATTGCAAAATTCGTTTGAGAGAATTAGGTGTGCTCTAACAAGCTATGCTGACAAAACGCGCTGCCTTCGCAGAAAATTGATTTTTACGTTTATTTTCATAAAACATATATAGAACAGCATTTTATGCCACGACAATACGAAGCATACAAACAAATATAATACCGAATAATTTACACAAGCTAGGTATCACTTCATAGTATAAAACAAAGACGTCATCTTTAAAACTACACAACGGATCTTGATGTTTTTTTTTACCATATAGAGTGATTCAAGAGGAAGGCTTTTATGTATAACACATTGCACCCGTGCGAAGCCGGGTGGGTCGTGGGGATAATTATATTGATAAATTTTAAAATAAGTTAAACCAGTATACAGCGTGTCGTTACCATCGCGACAATAAATGAACACACATCTAAAGCTACTTGCCAATAATCATAAAAAAATATTAACTTTAAACAAAATCCATAATTAAAAAAAAATATTTTTCAAACAAACTAATTAAGTAAAAAAGAAACAAAATTTGTAACATCCTATACAACTCGCGCCACAGCGTCGCATTACAAGCCTCTCCTTCTAACAGTATGTTTTGTCTCTTTTAAATTCATTCAACCCATTCATATGCTTTGTGACCTTTACAAATGAACTTTACGTTACGCTTTTATAGGTAAGGGTGTTCTAAAATTGTTTGTTTTAGAAAATTTAATAACTCGGTAAATATTGATGTTTAAAGAATGTAATTGTTTAATACAATTTTAAAAAGTTATCATCTATATATGTGTTCATTTATTGTCGCGGTGGTTAACGACACGCTGTATACTTTAAGAAAATCGATTATAACGGGGAAAATGTTATATAATTAATAAACTAAATTTGCCGTTTGCTATTGAAAAAAAAATATCATAAAAGTCAATTAATTTTCTCAAGCAAGCTGTCAGTTCACAGACTTTTTAATACTTCAAATGTGGAAAATTCACGGGCCCATTGACTATAATTATTCATATCTATCATCTAATTATGAATTACATGCTTAATAATGAAATAATAAACCAACGCACTTAGGTAATAACACGTCCAGTTTAAATTTACAATTTAATGGTCACTTATAACAAAAAGGTCATTTATAACAAAATGGTATATGGCGTCATTACGTACATTTGCTAGTATAATGGGAGGAAATCGAAAATTCATCACGGATCTTGACTAATTCCTGTCCAAAATTGCTCGCTCATTCTCGGACGGTGATCTTCTCACTTCGTAGAATGCATCGATAAAATTTTTAACCGCTTTCTTAAGTTTAATTGTCCCTGAATGAACAAGTTCGGCCGTGCAGATCAAAATAAGCTAGCGGCTACAGTTTTGTAGCCTTGTCAAATATTAATCGAGCGATATCGCACGAAAACGTAAGGTAAACAAAATTTAATATGGTATTTTATAACTACGCGTAGTCAATGCAACAACAAAACATTTCAATTTCGCGCAAACCTCAAACGGAAGCCTGACACGAAATTTCTCGAGCTCACAACTATTTTCGGGCTCTGACCATTACGAGAATCGTGTCTTGGACCGAAGAATGTTTGTGGGAACCTTTTTTTTTTCTTGGTATCGGGGGGGGGGGGGGGAATCTTCGAAAGACCTTACATGACAGGATTATTTCCCACTAAAACCCCCTCGGTGGCACCTTCTGTACATTTGGAGGGACTCCGGGATCTCCCATGGAACGCACCGGTGCCCCTCGGTACTACTTCGTAGGTACCAACGAATGGAGCGGCTGAGAGCATCGAAATCCCCGCTAATCTACGGAGTCTCATTAGCGGAAGCCGCCCGTTTCGACGCGGATACACTCACGGTCGACTGAACGATTTTTTTCAACGCGCACTCGCGGGCCGATTGTAATAATTAAAACTCTGCACACACATTAAAATGAAAAGGTCGACGGGACTCGAAGTCTATGGACGCAATAATTAGAACGAAGGGCACAAGCTTCGGGCAAAGAACGCGGCTCGATGAGAGAGCGGAAAATCTATCCTGTGGTGGAATACACTTCAGCAAAGAACATGTAGTGACACCCACGAGTCTCAACAAATTTAAAGCCGCTTCAAAGCTACGTTGACGAGCTCTTCACATGTTTTCTTTGCAAAGTTTTTAAAAATGACATACTTTAGAATAATTTTATACATACTTGTAGAACTACGCATCTAATATGTTTGGCGTAACAACGTTTGATACATACATTTTGATCGAAACTCCATAACTGTTCAATGATTAAAAAACCGGGTAATACTTTCCACTTACTTATAAAACTTTCAAACCATCATAGAAGACGACTTTTGCATTTTAGTTTGTGGTAAGTTACAAAGTGAATATTAAACACTAAGTGGGGATTATACAATTTGCTGTATTTATTCGTGTCCACGAATTTTGCAAAGCTTATTAAAAATAGATGTTTTTTTTAATGTTTCCCGTGGACTTCCAAACAATTTAGGATCATGAAGTTTTATGAAGTTTGATAACGGATCAACAGACTTTTTATTTTGATTAAATATTACTACATACTCCTGCGAAGGTGCGACTGACGGTAGATTAGTTTAAAAAACCTATGCAAAAAGCTACACAATACATTAATATAATTTTCCGCTCGTAGTTCGTAAACTTTACTAGTCTTTATGGATATACTACATCATGTCAAAATTCATTACACTGGGACTCTGGTGCTTCACACAGTAGACTGTTCTTCTAAGCCAGATGGTGAATGACATTAACTCTAAAAATTCCATTCGCCTTGAAGACAATGTGTTAGAAGGGAAACACTGAAACTGACCAATTGTCGGCCCCTCTATCGTAGACAATAAACCACATAGGCATGTGACGGACGAACCAAATCTCTTGGGAATGTTAACGACAAGTGGGTTGAGGACTGCTAAGCGTTCAGTCGTCTTATAAAAGAAGGGTAGACAGATATCTGATTCTGGATTTCCTGCGCACAATCTCAAAGGAATACAGAATACAGAATCCTGTTTCTTTGCAGTTATGCGATTTCGAAGATTGGTTCGAACCAAGACGAGGCTATTATTGTATCTACACCAGTTGTGTCGTCAGGACCAATATAACTCCATATTGAATAACCCTTTTATATAATCCCTTTATATAGTTTGCTAAAAGGACCCGCTTACGGGTTATACATATTCAAGAGATTTAGTAAGCTGCTGAAATATCATGTTGACCACATTGGGCAGTAAATAACGACGAAAATTAGGTGAAGCAAAGAACTTTCAACACCATGTAAGCATGCAATCGATGGGCAAATTTCTATGTCACCCTTGTGAAGATTTACTTAATAAAAAACGCCTTTTGGGCTGAAAAGTGCAAGAACTAACTACAAAAGATTAACACTAAGCTAGCCAACCAAAACATACTATTGGTCGAGTACGACGTAATTCCGACCTAACACACCCAACCCAATATGTACTGAATGTTCGAACTCAACTCCACATTCATGGATACTTCTGATGGAAATCCTAACAGTGGTAGGGCCACGCAAGAACCAAAGTCTTAACTGTTGCACGAATAGGCAGCTCCGTCCGGAGAAGTACCACGACCTCACTGAAGACCGGCGTGAATTGGAAGTCTGCGTTTCTTCTGATGAGTCTTCACTCATCCGGAAGTAACCGGGGCCCACTTTATTAAAGATGGCAACGCATCTGCAACACCCGTAGACATTTGCAACACCCGTGTGTTGCAAATGTCTATGGGCGTTATCACTTAACATTTGACGAACCGCCAGCTCTCTTCCCACTTTCTCACAAAAAGTAAATCACACACGCATGTTATTCGTATATGTTTATCAGAAATATAATTGAATTGTGAGACGTCAGATGACAAGTTTGGCGCCAAAATACATTGCTCGAATTACGTATTCACCAATAAACGATTTAATAATATCGATATTAACATGAACACATACAACCCTCGCTCCTCTGTGATTGCCTTACATGGAGCAGCGATTCTGAATAATTCGTCTATGCTAATAATACGGCGATGAATTATTTATGTTAATTTAATAACCAGCACGGCATAATTACATGGTGTCAAAGATGAATTAATGGCAGAATACTAATTGGTAATTTCATGCATTTGAATTGTTTAGGACTTCATGACTGTATTAAATTGGAGCAACCAACAATCTTAGTAATGGAACATCAAAATAATTAAACTTCAACATGACTTAATTTGTTTGTTATATTTGAGTTATAAACAATTTTGTGACATAGATACTCATTCATTCTCATATTATCAGACAGCGGCAACCCTAAAATTTGCCAAGTACTTACTACAATGCAACATAACACGTGTTTTCAAACCATCACAATAGCCAAAAAATTATAAAATTAATTTTAATGAATAAAATACCATTTTAAAGGTAAAAATTATTATTTTTACACAATTAGCATACCACTAAATTCAGCAATTATTGATCAATAAAACATAAAAAAAATACTTTTTATTAAATAAATGTTATAAACTAATACATTTGTATTAGTTAATGTTGATAACAAACATATTTTTTACATATGTATAATTGTATAAAATGAAATGATAATTTAAATTGACAGACATGGAGTTGGGGAAACCTATTGGAGATGATGATTTTATTAGACAGTTTTTACTGTCAAAATTAAATGTATTGTTTCATAAATTCATTAAATATGAACAAATTTTTAATGTAAGATTTGTTATTTCTTTATACCCTTCATCAATAGGATCTTTAAGAGAAATTGAATATTAACATATGATAGAACATAGTTTTAAGCATTTTTAGATCTTATATAATATAAAATAGATTTTTAAATTTTTAATAAAATAAGTTTCATGAATTACACTTTTCTTACCTTACGAATAACTGTTCCTGATTGTTCACACGCCATGACACAACGGTGGCACCTAAAAAAACCCAAGTATATATACTTCAAAATTAAACAAAAATGGATTATTATTATTAATTACATATCCGTGTTAAAATTTAAGAGTAACTATGAATATGTAAATATAATATTATATTAAATCTAGAGTAATTATGAATGTGTACATTTCTAATTATTTTAAAAATAAAACTGGTTCTTTAGATTATTCAAAATTATTTAATAATTATATACTAATGTAACTAGACAGCTTACGAATATTTTTTGTCAGTACATCAAATACCAACTTACAATTTAGAAGCAAGTATCATACAGTTTACTTCCTACAATCCAATAACCAAGGTCATATCGCCGCAGACAACTTATTCTATTCACCGAGAAAAAAAACTCGTTACTGTTCGTAATAGATACAAAACGAAAAGCCGCACAAACCGAACTACTATTAATGAGACCCATTGTTAGTAACAAATACTTAAGGTTGAATAAATAGTACCAAATAAGGGTAACAAAGATTTAAAAAGTTTCGCGCATTATTAAAAAATAAATAGTATTAAAAACTTTCACAGGTTAGGCGGCAAACAAAAAATACCCATGGAATATTAAGTTTTACAATATAAGAATAAATAATATTTGCTAAAACTTTTAAATTACACTTTTTATAAGCTTACTCACCGAAAAGATTTACGGTACAAGTTGTATTATTGCCTCTGTCGAGAACGACAACACTCGTCGCTGCCATTTTCCGTTTGACAGCGAAGCCAACTGCCAATGCCAAGCCAAAGTTATTTTACTTAGAGACGTTCCGTTATAGGTAAGTTTTAAAACATAATTTTTAAATGTCTAATAGAAATTATAATAATTTTATGGTCATATATTTAAATCTAATTACATATAGCACAATTTAAATATTTAAGTAATACCTACTGTGATTATTTAAAATAATACCGATTTCATTCCATTGTGTTTAAAAAGTTTTATTTAAGGCAATTGTATTGTCATGAACGCACTTATAACTAACCAATCAGAAACGGCCAACGCTATGCCGGTTAATGTCATAAATCGGCATCATACGTGTATTTTTCCGGTCCTTGTCCTTTCCTTCAGCTTCACTCCATCGGCGAGAATTACCGGACGGTTTTTAACGAAGAATAGGAACTTCGGCAAATATGTTGGGCTCAATTAAATTAGTTTTATTGTTAGGTTTAATTTATTTATGTAAGGCTGCCGAAGAAGATGTATTAGATCTTACAGATTCAGACTTTTCCACAGTAATTTCCCAATATGATACCGCTCTCGTCATGTTTTACGCACCTTGGTAAGTTACCAGAGTATTTGTTGATCTAAACATTTTAATTTAAATTAGTGATTGAATTGACTACAATTATAAAATAATTGGTACTCAGGTGTGGCCATTGTAAGAGACTTAAGCCAGAATATGCGCAAGCGGCCGGCGTGTTGAAAAGTGATGATCCACCAGTGACGCTCGCAAAGGTAGATTGTACAGAGGGGGGAAAGAGCACTTGTGAAAAATTCTCAGTGTCTGGGTACCCTACTCTAAAAATCTTTAGGAAAGGCGAGCTTTCTCAAGAATACAATGGACCAAGAGAGTCAAGTATGCATTTTTTCTTATATTGGACGCATAACCAGTAATAAAATCATAGTCAAACAGTAATAATAACTGAATAATTTTAATAAAAATTACACAGATGGCATTGTCAAATACATGCGTGCACAAGTGGGACCAAGCTCCAAAGATCTATTGACTGTAGCTGATTATGAGGCCTTTACATCTAAAGATGAAGTTGTGGTTGTTGGATTCTTTGAAAAGGAAACAGACCTTAAAGGAGAGTTCCTTAAAACTGCTGACAAAATGCGTGAGGAAGTTACTTTCGGTCACTCTTCTGCAAAAGATATCCTAGAAAAGACCGGATTTAAGTAAGTTATTTGATGGAGTTTATTTATTAACTGGTTTTAAGGCAGCAAAATTATTTTGGTATAACATTTGGCTACATATCAGACAAGGCCATGGGAAATTTAAGTAGCATTTATATCGGCACCGGTCAATTGCAGGAGAACAATGAAGCTCCACTTAATAGTTCTCCTGCACTTGTCCCCATTTGGTGAGGTCATCACAACATGTGAATCGTGTTGAAAATGGTACTCTCTAGGTTTTTTATTACTTTTTTCCTGCCTAACTTCAACCGTAATTGGGAATAAAACCTTAGATTTGACACAATTATCTGTGGGTTAAACTACTTGTACTATGTTGAAATTGTACCTCTGACTCCGGGCGTCAAAGCAAGTAGCTTAGCAACTTCTCCACTTCTTCTATAATCTCTGTCTATTAAGCCTTACTTAATGCCTAAAATTGTAAATATGTTAAAAATTTATATTTTTAAGCACCATCTTTCAAGATGCTCATTATCATGATAATGAGCATCTTGAAAGATGGCCAATGGCCTTAAATTTTTGGCAGGGATCTGTGTCCTTTTGCAATTTCTTGATGTTTATCAAATCTAATGTAATGGTCCATGTTCCGACATAATACATGTTGTCAATGTTATAATGTGATATCAATCTATGGACTTAAACAAATATCTATATTTCAATGCATACATATGTAACATACTTTCTAATTTTTTTTTTGTTAATACCATATAATAGAGACTCCAATCACAACACAAACTTGTCCACATGCAAACTCCTGCACATTATCATAATTCATGGTAAAATCTGGTGTTTCTTACAAAGTATCCTGCATAGTAAGAATAATTGATGGAAACATTCTTTAGGGATCAATCAGTCAATTTGTCTGTAATTGCTCTAAAATATGATGATACACAATACTTTTTCACAACTGTGGCAGGCAGATTTCCACTTGTAGCTTATACCATATAGGGCTTTTTTTGCATTGAAGTACACTAAATGGCGGTGGTGGCAAGGGCGGATCCAGGGGGGGGGTCATGGGGGTCATGACCCCCCCCTGGGCTGGGCTGGACCTAGGTGGACCATTAATTAAAATTGTTAAACATAATGTTTTTATATATTTTTTTTGCCACGATATAGATTATCTTCAATATTTAATTAATTTAATATACTATTTTTAACCGAATTCAAAAGGAGGAGTTTCTCAATTCGATTGGTATATTTTTTTTCGATGTATGCACCTCAATTACGTTGGGATTTATGATCCGATTTACGTGATTCTTCTTAATTTTGATGCAGAATAGTTGTCATTTGGTCCCATATAAATTGAACATAGTTTGGCCAAGTAGTTTTCATTTTATGAACATTTTTACAATATTTTAATGTTTGTCATCAATCATCAAAAATCATAAAAAATCTTGAAAATTAAATTTGATCCACTTCCCGGTTACCGGTAGAGCTGAAATTTTGTATACATGTGTAAATCGCAAGATATTACAATATTATTATGACATGGTGCTGATCTGATGATGGAGCTGGAAGGTGGCCAAAGGAACTTCGCAATGAAATGACAGAGCCTCATCGCGTTTGGAAACATTTGAATCGTATTGACGAGTAGTTTCTTTCATTGGTAACCAGGATCTGGTGATGGAGCTCCATCTTCAGCAGTCCATAGACATATGCATAGGGTTGTAGAGGCCTATGAGGTTATTCTGTGAGGTCTATGAGGCTATTCTGTGAGGTCTGAGGCTATTCTGTGAGGTCTATGAGGCTATTCTGTGAAGTCTATGAAGCTATTCTGTGAGGTCTGAGGCTATTCTGTAAGGTTCCTCTGTAATGAAACGACTCAATCCCATCGAGTCTCGGCTCATTTGATTCGTCTTGGCGAGTACTTTATTTTTAGATGGTTTCCAGGGTCTGACCTGATAATGGGCCTGGAAGGTACGCAACCCTATTGTGTCTCGGCTCATTTGATTCGTCTTGGCGAGTACTTTATTTTTAGATGGTTTACAGGGTCTGACCTGATGATGGGCCTGGAAGGTACGCAACCCTATTGTGTCTCGGCTCATTTGATTCGTCTTGGCGAGTACTTTATTTTTAGATGCTTTCCAGGGTCTGACCTGATGATGGGCCTGGAAGGTACGCAACCCTATTGTGTCTCGGCTCGTTTGATTCGTCTTGACGAGTTCTTTGGTGCTAGATGGTAACCAGGGTCTCATGACAGAGCTGGACTGTGGCCATAGGAACTCAGTAATTAAGAAACACAACTGCTTCGAGTTTGATTCGTCTTGATCTCGTTTTTGATGGGTGGTGAGCGTTGGTGATTTCGTGGATGTGAGTATGCAACCCCATCTTTGGGAAATAAAGTTTGTTCGTTCCGTTTGTTATGAATGTGGATTCTGTCTTTGATTGGATGTATTAGACGGATGAACGCTGAATATTATGAATGAACGAATTAATTACTGAATAAATATTTTTTTTGTTATTTATGAACATTTTTTTAACTTGAACGATGTAATTGTAGTGTTAGTACGTGTAGTTTGTGTACGGTCATTTTAGGACTTTTCATTTGGGTTGATTGTATATTATTATTTGCTCGTGTCCCGACAAGTGATCTTAGCCTACTTGTCATTGAAGTGGAGCCAGCGTGCGGAGTAGAGAAATTGAAAAATATTATAACCAATACGACTACATAAAACGTGGTAACGAAGAAATAAATAAAAAGAAATTTCAATAATAAGTAAGCCTACCAATAGCTACTTAAAAAAATACTATTTAATATATGCCATAAAAAGCAACGAAATGTTATATATAATTTAACTGATGTAAGTCGGTTTTTTAAACGTAGTATATTTTTTATTTTTGTATGATTACAAACGCATTATTCGGGAACGAACGCATCGAAAATTTGAATAGTACCGCGCCGCCTTTCATCTGATGTCTCATTTCGTGTTATACTTATACTGACACTTCGTGACACAAAGAAATTTATAATATAATAATCTTCTTTGAAGTTTTAAAAATAAAAAAAAAACTTCAATTCAAAACTATTGCGCGATTCAAAATCATTGCGTTTTATCAACGAGCGTTTACAACAAGTAAATAGTAATATTAATTACCTACCTACTACTTTTTACTATATATGCCTTTTATAAATTTTTAAAAGCTATAAAATATCAAAAAAGCTAAAACCGTTTTGCTTGTTTTAACTCTATACCTAGAGTATTGCTTAATAGGTATACCTAATAACTATTCGATTTACTACTTTTTTTCCGTTAAACGTGCTCATTGCCGCGACTACTAATACTTAATAATTTTGAACAAAAAAAAACGACTTTTTTACCAAAATAAGAACAGACAAAAAAAAATATAAACATCCGAATTGATAACCTCCTTCTTTTTGAAGTCGGTTAAAAATACCTACTTTTTACTTGTATCTATGATTATAAAAATTAAATTATAACTTCTTATCACTTTACCACGACTATGTGACCCCCCCCCCCCCCTGGCACCAAAGCTGGATCCGCCCTTGGGTGGTGGTACTGGTGGTGGTTGATTTTAAAATTTAAAAACAAGAGTATAGATTTTTTTACTTTCATGTAAACTTATTGTAATTAACTAATGCCATTAAAATTCTGCAATAAAATAAATAATGTTAGCAATTCTTGGCATATGTTGACCATTAAAATTATTGAGATGCCACATTACAAATAATGAAGTTAGTATTTCATACAGTCCAGAAATGTATGTCTTGTCTATAAAAATAACTTAGATAACAAGTAATAAGTTATTTTAGATAATTGTATTTTTTTTGGGAGGTAGTTACATACATGCAGGTGGTTCCCCTTATGTTCAATGATAACTGTCCTCATGGACAACAATGACTGTAGGTTTACAGCACCATTGCTATACTCTAAATAGAGGGATCCTGACTCCACACATAGCAGACAAATACAAACATTTAAATATAACTAAGATACGCTGGTCTCCTGTGGAGTCGTGGTGCTTCTCCAGACTAGCCTCACCATCCATACGCACAAACTTCACAATACAAAAGTTTTAAAATATATGCCTAAAGAAAATTTTGTAATAAAGCTGTGGCTAAACTAATTTTAAGAATTATATAAAACACGAATTGTAAGAATACTTAAAATCATATATTGTAGAACAAAAATTTAATTTGGAGTATCTAAGTACAATGTAAATGTAGTAAATACCGTCTAAATATACAAATCTTTAAAAAGAGATTTTATAATTATCACTGTTTCCGTCGGGCTATTTGGACGATCTAAAACTTTACGGCTTGGCTTTTAACGCAATCGGTTAAAATAGATTGGATGAATGCTAAAGAACATGTCCTATCGTTCTTACGACTTTAAACGCCTTTGTCAGAAAACCCACTACGCAGAACCGCTTGATGTTCTTTCAAGGCATTTCTTGAATAACTTGAAGACTGTTGCATTTAGTGGTCTCACGTTCTCATTGTTGTATACGCTATTATGTTTCTCGTATAAACAGGCCTTGCGTAAAAAGGAATTTATGATATCGTCCGCTCTTTCGTTCTTACTTACGTGTATAATGGAAGGAATATTATGGGCAAAGATCGAACCGTAAAAATCGCGGCGCGTTAATTATTGTTCCCGTAGCGAAACATTTGAAAAATGGAATACTAAAATTTATTGACCATGGACATATTTATAAATACTGGCCCCATACCTTAAAACATTTTGTAAGTTTTTATACGTTCTAGTATTAGACTGATAACTACCTATCCGTCTATACTTTATATTGATAATCAATTTATAAATGTAACACTAAATGTGTTCACACTATCTTGTAACGCAGTAGAACAAATATAAGCTTAATTTAGCAACCGGTACGAGTCCTTGCTAGACCGATTTAGTTTACAACGATGTGGTCAATAGTCATGCCATGGGAAAATTTATCTATGTAGGGTATCTAATACAAATATATGAACAAATATTCCATTGTTGTACTTCCGCCCTGATATTGCTAAGAGTTAGTATCAGTTTAATGCATTTGTAACAGATCTCTAAAGTAACAGTAAGTGTAAATATGAAATTCCTCAGTCATAACAATGCAAAATTTTAAAAAACGTATTTACAAATGAACTGCTAATTTTTTATCACGTTTCAGCGACAAGTTAATATACCTGATTAACTTATCAGTAGTTAACTGATTGCTAATTAAAATGGGTTTACAATTTCTCTTACTAATGCATCAGTAACGCCCAGCGTACGGCTTAGGCTCATTTATTCTCGTAACTGTTGCTGAAACGTTATTCACCCATTTCTAACCATTATTTTACGCTTTAATTTTTTAAAACAAACGTTCAGCTTAGAAGGAAAATTCACTTGAATAATTAAACATTTATTTATTTAGCGGCTTTTGCCACGTTTAGCGAATTTATTGCAATATTAGAAAAGATTATCTATGTATACGTATACATACACGTATACGTGTAAAGAACTTTATAGAAAAACAAAACATTTAAAAATTTTAAAATACTACCACCTTTTTCATTCCTATTTATTTTTTCTACAGAGACAATGTCGTGCTTTTCCGTCCCAAGCGCCTCCAGAACAAGTTTGAGGAATCTTCTGTTGTGTACAAAGGCGACACAGATATGTACTCGCTCAAGGCTTTCATCAAGGAAAACTAGTGAGTAAACAACACATTGTCATAACATTTCTTTCATGTGGAAGATTACAAACACTGTAATTCATTTCTACTCAAATTATCGGCAAGCTTTAGAATACCTACCGTATGTTACTGCATAGTATAAAACAGTACTCCCGCTGTCTTTCTGTCCCAATGTATGCTTAGATCTTTTAAACTACGTAATGGATTTTGATGGGATTTTTTTACTAGATATATTATTTATTAATTATATTCAAGAGGAAGGTTTATATGTTTAATACATTGCACCCGTACGAAGCCGCTAGTTTGTAACAAGTCGCGGGTCGCTAGTTTATAACAAATTTTAAGTATAGATTTTTTTTAAAGTACTAAGTCGATATTTTTTTTTTCATGAGTTTCCTTGTTATCAAGGATAATTTATTTCGTCTTTTTTATACATATATATCATAAAAATAGGTGTCCTAATTTCGTCGTAACTTTAACAGCCACGGTCTAGTGGGTGTGCGCCAGAAGGAGAACATGCAGGACTTCACCAACCCTCTCGTTGTTGTTTACTACGACGTGGACTACGTCAAGAATCCTAAAGGAACCAACTACTGGAGGAACCGCGTCTTGAAGGTAAACTATTCCATTAAATAATTGTAAAACAAGCGATTTATAAGAAATCAAAACACATTAAAACTATGAAATCATTTCAATTTGTTTCTTTAAAAGCGTCTAGTTTTACTACGTAAATAAATTGTAAACGCTTGTCTTGCTAATGCGTTAATATCTTCTTTCCAATTTTTGTTCGTTATTCATCATTTTCACCTGCCGAATCATTACCAGGTAGCGAAAGAGATGACCGAAGCCAACTTTGCCATCAGCGACAAGGACGACTTTACCCACGAGCTGAACGAGTACGGCATTGACTTCGTGAAGGGTGACAAGCCCGTCGTGGCCGGACGCGACAGCGACGGCAACAAGTTTGTCATGAGTACTGAATTCAGGTAATATACATTTGAGAAATTTTCAATAATTGATATATTATTTACTTTAAATATAAGAAAAACGCTCATGAACTGTATGGTTTCACAAGTCATGAGTGTTTTTATAGAGAAGAGTGCTTCACCAATAATATAATGTATCAAAGTGTGACATGCAGTTAGCCTGTTGTCATGCACTAGGCAACATTGAGACTGTGATTTTTGCATGTGAGAGAATGTGAGAATTCAAATTCATAGTTTCATACTATTCTCATCCTAGATCAAGAAGCCATGATGTCAGATAGCAAGTTGTATCCTAATAAGGTGCCACGGTTCCTACTTAGTATAATGAAAGATAATTATGTGTCTGGATGTACTGTCCTTATATGTTAGGTAGCATGATATTACTATCATATACAAGTTTACCCTTACTTAGCCGACATAAAAATACAAATAACCATTATATTCTCAAATTTGTCTCAATAAACTACCATGCAGATTGTAGTACCCAACCACATATTATAAAAAATAAGGTCTAAAAAATTATTACAAAAACCCTTTCAGCATCGAAAACTTACTGGCGTTCACCAAGGACCTCTTAGATGGCAAATTGGAACCATTTATCAAATCCGAGACTGTGCCCGAGAACAACGATGGACCAGTGAAGGTTGCGGTCGGCAAAAATTTCAAGGAGCTGGTGACTGATAGTGGGAAGGATGCCCTGATCGAATTCTATGCCCCCTGGTGTGGCCATTGCCAGAAGTTGGCACCTGTTTGGGACGAACTAGGTGAAAAGGTATGTGTGTGAGGCTTACAATGCAAAGAAGTTAGTTTGTCTGCTCTGCCTTTGCATAGATGAGAAGTGTAATGGCAGCACATAAAATTGTATTTAACCAGCATTGAAATTGAAACACGTAGAGCACTTAGCCTGTATTTCACAAGTGCCTCATTTAAAAGCCTTTAATCAGACTATTTTTGATTGATGTAAATATTCTTACTTAAATTTCTAATTTACGATTCTCTTCTTTTATTTAAGTGAATTTGAAATAAGTTGCTCGGATATAATGTAGCTTATATGTATGAAAACATGGAAAAAAGTATATTTTTTTTACAACTATCATAAGTATGCATCTTCATAATTAAAATAAAAAAAAAACATAAATAATTTATTCCATCACACAGCTCAAGAATGAAGAGGTAGACATAATCAAAATCGATGCCACCGCCAATGACTGGCCCAAATCACTGTATGATGTGTCAGGATTCCCGACTATCTACTGGAAGCCTAAGGACACCAACAAGAAACCTGTCAGATACAATGTATGTATAATGTATATTATAAACTAACTTCTCATCCTTCGATCACCCAGATAAAAATATCATGCATATTTCCATATTTTTATTATATTTTTGCATATACATAATTATACAGCGTGTCTTTACAATCGCGACAATAAATGAACACACATGTAGTGCATAACTTTTTAAAATTGTATTAAACATTTACATTCTTTAAATATCAATATTTACAGAGTTATTAAATTTTCCAAAACAAAGAATTTTAGAACACCCTTACCTATAAAACTGTAATGTAACAAAGCATATGAATGGGTTGAATGAATTTAAAAGAGATAAAACATACTGTTAGAAGGAGAGGCTTGTAATGCGATGCTGTGGCGCGAGATGTATAGGATGTTACAAATTTTGTTTCTTTTTTACTTAATTAGTTGTTGGAAAAATATTTTTTTTTAATTATGGATCTTATTTAACGTTAATATTTTTTTATGATTATTGGCAAGTAGCGTTAGACGTGTGTTTATTTATTTACGCGATGGTAACGACACGCTGTATATATTTTCAAGTTTTAAGGTTCACGGTTTCTACAGCACATGAACACCTGAAAATATCCCATAAACATCAGTGGTACTATATTTATTTACTTTAATTCTTGGTTTCAGGGTGGACGCGCAATAGACGACTTCCTTAAATACGTATCAGAGCAAGCCAGCAGTGAACTCAAAGGCTGGGACAGAAAGGGGAATGCTAAGAAGGATGAGCTGTAGGCAACAATGTTGTGATGTGAAACTTTCCATGAAAGATCTGTGAGTGAATGTATTGTGAGAGTGAAATCAATAGACATGGGTTCACTTGTTTTGACATGATGCACCATTTCTTTTCCATCAGTTAACATTATAACTAGAATACATACTACTTGAAACAACTTTTAAGTAATAGTCTCGAATAATCTTGAGAGTTCACAAATTGAAATATATTAAAGTCAAAAAATGGCATCTTATTTAAACAAATGAGCTATCTATTAGATTGATCTAAATACAGTAATATTAAATGCATTTCTTATATTTGTCAGGATTAAGAAATAAATTAGGAAATATTTATAGATGTGCTGTTTTATTTACATTATTGAATATTGTTTGACCTGAAATTTATTTATATATCAATAGCACAAGCTATCAACAGGTTTAAGAAATTTATTAAAGAAAAACTTTATAAAAAGGGTTATTATAATAAATAAATATATTAATGACAATAACCCCTCGGAATGAAATGGACGATTTTGCGTGTTATCCTTGAAAATCGCAAAATCGTGAAGCGTTCCACATTTTTTGCCGAAGACGTGTGTTCGATTCCCACAGCGGCGACAGTCTTCGCACTTTTTATACAAATTTTAATAATAAATTGTATGTCAAATAAAACGGAAGTTAGCTATTATTTGTATAGGTATTTATTTTTTATCAAATTTTTATTGTAATGTTACTAAGCACATTTTCTCTGAGGACGCAGATTTCCCCATATTTACCATATCGTCCATATCACTTTTCCTGGCCAAATTTACAATGTTAATGCCTCCTATACAAGAAAAGTCTTGTAAAGTTAACTGTACCAGTGTCTTCATAATCAAAGGTAGGTAAGGACACTATCATATCTAAGAAATTTGTGGAAGCTGTAAGTAGCACAAATCAAACAGTCTCCATGCTCTGGACTGAGACAGAATATACATTAGATAATTCTGAATTTTTCGCTCAATATGCAGAATGGATTAAAACTGCGGCTCTGTTGTGCCTGTAAATGTATTTTTTGTCATACCTGGGATACATCTATAGGTTGGACAGGTTATCAGTAGCCAATGCCCTATACCAAAAATTAAATCTGGAGACCAGATACACCTTTTTCATAAGTAGATATTTGATAAATATTGACCCAACCAACTGAGCTATCATATCTTATTAATATTTGTGAATAATACTATAAGTTTTCCTCTTGCCACCTTTCTATCCATTCAACAATTGTATTAACATTTTGATGCAATTGCTCTTGTGAATCGTTTTGAAGTACCTTAATAAGATCTTCTTTGTACGAATTTTGAGCTTCCTCTAATAATACCTCAAATATTTCACACTGTATGTTGTCTTCCAATTTCTTGCCTGAATAACCTCTAAAATAAGCCATTTATTAAAGAACCTCTAAAATAAAACGCAAATACAAAAGTTTAGTAATTACAATACCATATTTATAAATTAAAGAAAAAAATTGTTGATTCCATGTTGCAGTGGCCAAGGTAAGTGGCGTCAGAGGTCGTGAGTTCGATTCCCACACGGGACAACTATTTGTGTGACCCACAGATAGTTGTTTCGCATCTGGGTGTTTGTCCTCGTGAAATTTATGTTTGTTAAACATCCATACAACACAGGATAATGTCGTCGGTATAACAATAAGTTCACCAATCTAATATTTAGCTACTTTTGAAATTAGTGTACTGACATTTATATTTCCTTGCAGTATACTTTAAAAGCAACAGTTACTATTACTATAGTAAAATACGTAAACCTAGTGGTTATATTCTTACTTATATTTCCTTGCAGTACACTCTGTGGCAAAGTATTGTATCTGTGGTAAAACCACACTAAAGATATTTTTAATATTTTTTTTTAGTATAGGTATCTGCACATAGAGTTGAACTAACCAATGTGATTTATCATAATGTTCAACTAGGCAATGTAATAAACAAATGAGTGATGAAGTTTGTAGTACAACAGACTACTTACCAACCCACCACATGAGCAACTTTCATACAGTATTATTTCTTTAACTCTTTTAATACCATACCTAGGGTTGCCAAACCATACTTTATAATAACATATCCTACTTTTTTTTTTGGTAAATATACTTTATACTCTTACTTAATACTTTACTTAAAATAAAACAATGTATGTAGTATGTATATGGATAATTAATAAACTTTTACCGATACTTCCTAAGTTGAAACAGAATACTTTCAACTTGGAAGCTTTTGCTGGAAATCTAATATATAAAATTCTCGTGTCACGGTGTTTGTAATTGAACTTTTCGTTTCTTATATGATAATTTGTGAATTTGCCATTCAATATATTTTTAAACCTAGAATCTTTGTCGGGAATCAGTGTGTCTGCTACATGTGTTTTCCCAGATTTTCATTTAAAAAAAGTAACTTTCTTATTCAAATTGGGAATTTAAAGAATGAGAATGAGTGTGCTCTAGAAGCATACAAAATATATCTTCAAGAGGGAAATAGATAAAATTTTGAAAAATACTTTATTCGTCTTTATACTTTATTTTTGCTCTACTTGAAATATAAGATACTTTATTTTTCTCAAAACCAATTGGCAACCCTAACCATACCATAGTAAATTCACCAATATGCTATAGCTTCATCACAAGCAATAAATGTGTTATTTTAATATAATGTACTATAAGGGACTTATCTAAGGGTCACAATTTTAATATAATAAATTTTTCTTCATTTTGGTATTCATAGATATATAAGTACCAACCTTGCTTTTAATCTATCATATAAAACAGTGTTATTGGTTCTTATAACAAACACAGCGTCAAACCAACGCTCGGGAAAAAATTCACATCCATGATAGTCCACAATGTTTCCGCCTTTGGTCATCATAACTTCCATAATATCCAATAACTAAAACATTTACGTAAAAAAAATGAGTAACATTTGGTTACTTCAACATATGTACGTAAAATAAAATCACCTTGTCTTCATTTAAGAAAGGACATTGATATTCGTGATCATATTCATCCAAACAATTATGTTCTTCTGCTAATTTGGAGACTTCTCTCCAGGTAAATTTCGTCCTTTGAGATACCATTTGGCATAATGTTGATTTGCCCACACCAGGTGTTCCTTAAAAAAAAATTAACAGTGTCCATTGATCTCTAGTGAAGTTTTAGTTAAAAATAACTATTTCTTATAAAATGAAAATAAGTCAAAATTGGTAGTACCAATAACGTACGAGCTTTGCCTTATTTTCATTTTAGAAAGATTGGTACTGTAGATAACCTGTAATTAAAATATTCGGCAAAGATCTCCTAAACTCCTGCATGTCGTTAACTTATTGAGTTAATTCAGATTTAAAAGCAACAGTTACTATAGTAAAATACGTAAACGAAGTGGTTATATTCTCTTTGGTAAAATATTAATTCATTGACATTAATGCAGTTAAAACACAATCCAAATTCTGACTTTTTACTTTTATGTATTAGCGACAGCAGACACTGCTGTCAACTGAGCTAATACCTAAAAAGTTACCTAAATCCAACCCTGCTGAGCAGGTATGATGAAAAAATCGTACAAAAAAATCGAAAAGGATATTTTTTTTTTCTTATGGAACCTGCGAGCAGATATAAAATTATAAACTATAACCAGGTGAGTTGTAAGAGGTTAGGGTTTGGTGAGGTGGAGCCAATGCTCCATCTCCCCCTTAGTAAGGCAGCACATCAGCTCTCATGAGTCTTCTAATCGGATTTGCCTACAGGAGCATACAGGATAATGGGTTTGGATGAGTTGTCAAACGGTCCTTTTAGTTGGCCGAGTGTCGTTTCACTTCGTCCAAGACTTCTGGAATTTTTAGGTACTCATGGATTTCCGAATTGGATTTCTTCAATTACGACGTCTCTAATGTCGATGTCAGAAAAATATCGATAACTTTTATATATCATGTAAATGCGCTATACAGATATTTGCTCTTCGATATACCGAGGCCGATATTTTTCTATATATCGTAAGAATAAACCATCTCATCCGGACACCAAAAAACCATCTCACCGACATATTGATATCGATATGTCGGTGTAATTTTCAGTTTTAATAAATAATGTATTTAGTTCGCTCTGATTCAATAATAATTAATAGTAATTTTTATACCAAATTCACGTTATTTAAATGAATGAGAAATTTTAATAAAACGTTAATTATTTATTAATTTTAATCAAATTTCTTTAAAAAAATAAAAAATTATTTATTTAAAAAACATTTATTTCCATAAACTTTGTAACAACTTCTTGCCGAGTTTTCCCAGTAAGTTGTCATGGACACTTGTAGTCGGAATAACCCGCAACTTCCCTTGTGGATATTTAAGACTATAGATTAACTTACATACTATTTAAACAATATATTATAAAAACAAATATCGCGCGCCGTGTGTGTGTGTGTGAGTAAGTGTAAGGGAGAATGAGGCAGTGAGTGAGTTATTGTGGGAGACAGAAAGTGAGTCTATTCTTTTTTGGGCATCAAGGGATTATTACCCCAGGGATTACCCCAGTAAACAGTAATACATATATAAATGTAAATATATATAGATATAGTTAACTGATTCTAATTATAAGATTTTAAATGTCATTATAGTTAAGAGGGTGCAACCAATCACTTCGTGTTTTTTTGCAGTTATAAGATAGCATGGGGTATATTTTAAGTTTATTATTCACTCTATTATAAATATAGGCGGACTGGCCAATATATTGCCTTCTAGCAAATGCAGTACGTATAAGGGAGGGTGTCACAATATTCTTCCTTCTTTTATGGGCAAATTTGACATACGTTAGTGATTTTTGGCAGTGAAGGATAATGTTGAGAACATACAGTTTTCTGACTAAGAGGAGACCGCTGATTTTATAAAGACTATCAGTAGGAAACCTATAGGGTTTAGAGTACATGACCTTAATAATAGATTCTGGACTCTCTCCTGTTCAAGAAAGTGATTTTACTAGCACCTCAAATCGAGATACAGTAGGTGAGGATAGATTGCACCAGGGCTATATAGATTTTGTTTTTATCTTTATTGGACATAACCTGACGTAAAGATTTGAATACCCATGTGAGTTTCCTCCTTCGTTTGGTTAACAAATCCAGATGTGAATGCCAGCTGAGTGGTTGGTTCAGTATAATACCAAGGTATTTCGTTTGGTTAACTTTATATTCAACTCTAGGGGGACAGTTGCAGGTCAAAACACCAGGGTTAGGACAGGTGTGGATTTTGATGTTAAAACTATTATCTGGCTGAGATTTATTATAAGGAGAGAAACAAATGTAATTCGTCTTTTGAATGTTCAGTGTTAGAAGGTTTTCTCGAAGCCAGTTCAATAACCTAGTCAAACCCGTCTCAGCCTGTACATGAACTGCATTCCAAGTTTTGCCTGAAAAAACGATAGCAATAACAGCGAAAATAGCGAAAATATTCTTCCTCTCACATTCTGTAGGTTACATAATTCATTTATATATATTAAAAAGAGAGTCGGGTCAAGAACACTTCCCTGCGGAACACCAAAATTAACTTTTGCTTTTTCACTAAAATAGCTTTCATTTATATATATTAAAAAGAGAGTCAGGCCAAGAACACTTCCCTGCGGAACACCAAAATTAATTTTTGCTTTTTCACTAAAATAGCTATCTATTTTTACTACCTGGGTTCTGTCCTGAAGATAACTTTTAAAAAGAGAGAGTGTTACATCTCTAACACCTATTTTCTCCAATCTTTGTAAAAGAATAGGGATAGAAACCGTGTCAAAAGCCTTTTTTAAGTCTAAAAAGACTGTCAGGCATTTGTTACCATTATCGACTTCTTTGGTTATAATGGAAGTCAGGTCCAAAATGGTCGATAAACCCTTTCTAACTCGTATTGCGAGTTAGATAATATTTAAATAGAGAGAATTCCTTCGTATTGCGAGTTAGATAATATTTTAAATTTGTTGAGAAAATCGACCAGTCCATTATTGAGCAGTTTTTCAATAATTTTAGAAATTGATGTAAGAACAGAGATAGGCCTGTACTTACTGACATCCGCTTTCTTGTATCTTGTATCTTGTATTAACTGATGTTTTTGCTTTCAGTCCCGAGACTATTAAAGCTTCATCGGACGCAGAACCGGTGGGCTAGCCAGAACCCACGGGTTTGGACCCTCCGCTATGGGTAGGGTCGCGCATGTGCTCATGCGTGCGTTTAACTACTATGGTGTGTCATCTAAGGGCCGTCGAGGTCGCCGGTTCGGACCGAGACCCCGACGGCCGTCGACTGTGCATTTAGCTAATCGGTGGCTGGGAGCGGTGAGAACCGCCCCGGAACGCGGGTGTACCTTGTGTACGCGTTGTGTGGGTCTCGCCGTGCTCGGAGGCGAGGGCGAACTGGTGTGATTGTTGTTACACTAACTGTGGGTGTAGTGTTATCCGGCGGGACCCCCGGCGGTGGGTCCATCGTGTCTAAGTCCTCTTCGTCGACCGGGTCGATGAGGACGTTTCGCGGGCGACGCTTGTTAACGTTCGCGTTAGTGTCCGGTAGGTAGTTTGCTGCGCTTACCAGACATCCGCTTTGTCCCCACGGGTAACGATAGACCTCTTCAAAGCGCTGGGAAAGACACCAGTGTTATAGCAAAGGTTAGCGAGATTACAGATGCAGGGGACAACGAAGTCTCTTGCATGTTTCACAAAAGCTGTAATAATCTCATCCCATCCCGGTGCACTACCTGAGTCAAGGCTCATAAAAACTGTGTCTACTTCCTTAACGTCTGTATCCAGCAGTACGAACGATGACGAATTATTGTAAGATGCGTGAGCTTCAGAAACATGGCTATTTATACCCGGATGCTTACTGATACTATCAGCAAGATTTTCACCGATACGGAAAAAGTAATTATTTAGGTAGTTAAGTGAAACAATTGGTAGCGGGTTTGAATTAAGCAGGGCTACGTTATTTGTCTTGGGTGGTTTATATTGTGTAATCTTGTTTACTGTTCTCCAGAATTTTCGTGGATTATTAGCTGTTTTTGACGTGGTCAAGACAGGCGTTCATTCTTGTGGGTAAACTGTGGCCCGGTAAGAGACCGTGCAAAGTTAATACATTTAGATAATTGAGTCTATTTCGGCGGTCCTGAGGCTTTTCTGCGTCCTTAGAGAGCAAGTTTATGTTGATGTCACCTATAACAAACACATTTTTGTGGTGAGCGATAGTTTCGATGTGTGTTAAGGGAGCTGATGAAACTTTCGGCATTATGAAAAGAAGGGGAGCGATATATACACAGAAAGGTGCAATTGGCAGTCTCTATCTGAAGCCCCGTGGCGTGTGAAAGGTTAGGGTCCGTGATGTTTGCTTTATGGTTATTTTTTATAAACACTACAACGCCATCATTGTGATTTAGTTGTTTCGTTGATTTGTGGGAGGTATAGTTATTTAAAAGAGGTAGTGATTTGTTTGCTTTTATTCTACATTCGATAAGTATTAAAATATCTACTTCAAAATCCAATTGTGATAATGTTACTTGTAGGTCATCGAAATTCTTATGGATGCTTCTAATGTTTTGTGTTATAACAGTTAAATTATTACGCGAGAGTCCCGTCAAATGGCTAGACAAGTCTTGTATATTACAATTTTCCGATTGTGATATTTGCATGCAGTCTAATTCTTGCGTAGTGAGTCTACTATCCATTTAGGTGAGATGGGATGCCAAGTGAATTATGACCAAAATAGTTACATAAGATAAAAAATAAAATAAAATGTATTTGAAAGTAGGTGTTATAATGAATTGAAGATGTGATTACGAAACTGTTTTCTATGGAATAAGTATGTGTGGTTGTTTTTTGATTAACGCAAAATGTTTTAGAGAAATGCGTAATTATGTATAAGTTATGTTTTGGACTCACGGGGTGTGTGTGTGTGTAGTTGACTGTGTCGGTATGGTTGATAGTTGTGAATTGTTTGTTTGAGATTGTGTAGGTAAGTGAGAAGTGTATGCGCTTAAATCATATCCCTTAATAAAAATGATTATACAGTAAGTTTCCAATTTATCAATCTTCTTTTGAAATTCCTCATTTTGCGATGTTAAGAGAGAGAGACATTAAGTTCAATATTTGATGTTGTTTGTTGAAGGGACTTAAGCGTACCTGCTATTTCAGCGTATCCTTTTTTTTTTTTCCCGGTAATGAACGACGTAAACAGCTTTGTCATCTCCTTTTTGAAGTCATGAAACTGGGACGGTGATAATTCCTCTTCTCTCGGTCTTCTGTTACGAAGAAAAATATAGCTAGGAAGTATACGTTGTTCCTGTAAATCCATCGAGGTGTTATGTTGCGGCTCCGATCCATAATTCGCAACCGTCTTCTGACGCAGAGCATTTTCCGTTGACGTTGCCGGGGTCCTTTGTACCGACATAGTACAGAGTGCAAGTAGGCATAAATATGATGCGACCGACAACAAAGTTTTGCGTAGTAGGCGGAGTAAACCGCTATGTATTGAGTGACGTATTCCAAGTAAGAAGAGTTACGTGTGCGAAGGGTAGGTGGGCAGGGCTAACAGTAGCCGTTGCGCGAGAGCAGGTCTTACAGTTACGCAGTTTACTTTGTCTTACGTGTGCTTGTCTCGTTCACACTCTAGAAGCACCGCCAGTAACTTGTGTTCGCCTAGTACTCGACGCTGAATTTAGTGAGATATTTTAAATTTAATTTAATTCACTTTTTTAATTATAAAATGAAGTATGATTGCTTGGTGAAGCACGTCCGTACTGTACGGTATCCGAGAGGGAAGAGGTTCTTTTATTAATCTAAATTTCTAGGTATATTATTTATCAAGACTTTCATTGGAAAAAAACAAACAGCTTTTTAGTAAGATAAATCAATTTCTTTAGCCCTGATTCGAATCGAAAAATAACTAACTAAAAAACATCTAACTTTGTGAAAAAGAATAAAGAATTGTCTAAAATGAAGTTAATAATGGGTTACAAAGAAACCCGCAGAAACTTGTCCTAAAGGACAGGCCTAGATCAACAGAATTTAGTAATACTTGTTTGATTGACATAAAAATGCTGAACGACAATTTAAAGAAGTTAACTAGGTGGTTAAATGATAATAATTTTTATAACGTCAAATAACTTTTTTTGTGAAATCTCGATATTACATGATGTGTGACATTTAATTATTGAGAATTTGAATGTAATTAAGTTTTTGTTAACTTTATTTACATATTAATTTAAAGTAACTTTAGTTGATTCTATTAATAATTTGCATGCTATTTATAAATTAAAATAATATGTAGTTCAATGTTAATGATTTGTAACTCCTGTATACCAGGTTGTTCCTAAGATATGGATATTATAAAGTACGAAGCATCAAATTTAGTACAAAATATGTTAGTACAAAACTTTGCATCCGCGACAATACTAGTAATAGATCACAGTTTTTTTCCGTTCATTTTTATCTTTTACGGCATTGAATAAAAATATAGTTTTTGGTACGATTTCGATATTCAATTTTCTATATCGATATATCGGATCAAAATATATCGGGCAAAATGGATCTTTTGCCCGATATGATGTATTTTCAAAAAAATATCGATATTTTTTCGGCATCCCTATTCCCTACTGTCAATCTTGTAATTTAATAGGAGGGGAGGTAACAAGTAATGTTAAAATGGAGTTCCGATTTGTAATATTATAGTAATAATCAGTAATACTATGAGAATTTATAAACCTCGAGGTTTAACAAGGGGACAAATAGTATTAGTTACTGTTTTAGGAGTATTTGGTGGAGTTTACATCTGGAAACCCCTTTTTGAAGAATATTATCGTAAGAAAAAGGATACAAAACCCGAAACAACCGCTGAAATATAGAATAAAATATGCATATTTTAAATCGCTGGTTCCAAAATTCAAGTCCACTTTCTAAAGTACTTATGTTAGTGTCAGTGACAACAGCCTTTTATGCAACTAACAAATTGTGGTACGCGCCGTACGTAAAAAGGCAAAGGCATAAACAAGCAGAAGAATGGGCTAACATAATAATTGAACAAGAAGAAAGAATGAAGGAACAAAATGTAAACCAATAATGTTTTGGTGAAATAGATGTTGTTTAATTATATTTAATAAAATTGTTATTAGTAATATTATATAACCTCTTTTCTATTCACCCACTTAATTTCAGATTAGTTAGGGCTTATTGTGAGATTCATGAAGTAAATTTTGTCACATACAGACAACGCTATTGTAAAAAAATCCCATTTTAAACTTACAATGCATGCAAATGTATGTCAATGAATTTAATAGAAATGTTTTAAATATCAATTGCTTTGAGTTTATACTTGTGTATAATTATTATCATCAAAAATCAGCACATACTTGAAACTTTAATTGGTATTGAACACTAGACAGCTTTTATTTATAATTACAATATTAAAAAATCAAATAAAATATTGTTAGTTTAGTGTGCAGTTAGTTTTGTGCACCTTATTTTGGTTATATAATTATGTCTAAAAGTACTCTGTGACTGAGTGGACATTTTAAAGCGTTTTACCTGCATTACTGTTGATACCTTTTCTCAATACATGTGATAAAAAAAATTAAATATGTAATTATTTTTTATATTGATAAAAAATTTGGCGATTTTTCATAGAAACTCATTTCTCCTATTTCAAACTTATATTTGAATGTCATTCAATCAGAAAACTTTTGTGATAATGAAGAAAGAAATATGTTACTATAGATTATTTTCAATCTATATTTACATATTTCTTTCTTTATTCTGATGACTAACACCCGGTTTCCGAAACATCATCGTAGAAATTAAGTAATCAGCTGTCAAAAGACTTCTCAAATTTCATTTGAGTTACCAAAAGGATGATTAATTATGTAAAAGTTGATGAGAACGATCAGAATTATCATTTCAAACTAGGGATGGTCGATGATCATCGATGTTCGATGATCATCGATGTTGAGTGTAAATACATCGATGTTTTTACATCGATGTTGCTATACGGAAAATATCGTAACATCGATGTTAACGGAATCGATCATCGATGAGGCCGTGAGTTAGGCCTCACGCACGACCAACGCAACTTACGAAACAAATTATGTCTTCTGTGAACGAATCCACAAAAGCTTTATTAAAGTTCTGAACGTGTATTAATTCACTGCGTACCGGTCGATCCCTTCTTTCGTTCTTCGTAGTCTCGCTCGCTCTTTCTCTCTCACACTTCCATTCGTTTGTTGATAAAATTTTATGTTGTGCGCGAGCGTCCCATGTTTTAATTTACTCATTAGATATTATTGTACCGTTGTGCATCTAAAATTACATGGAATACAACAATAATTTGTAAGTTGTTATTGATTGACTTCTAAATGTTGAATTCATCTGTTTTCTTTCTGTGCATGCTAAACAAAATCGTTCTTTAATAAGTTATAAATGCTATAAATGAGACAATTTACCGTAGACAATTTATCTCACTTTTTTGTACAGCTGTGGTGTGGAATGTGGGTGCTTGGGGTTTTAGTTGAGTTGATATAATATTTAATTTACGCTTTTGGGAGTTCGAATCATTTCAATGTATTTTATTTCTTTGTCAATTACTATTAATGCAAAAATCATCGATTATCGGTTTTCGATAAATATCGAACATCGATGCTGGTCTTCCGATTATGACATCGATGTCAACATCGATGTTTTTCTAATATCGACCATCCCTATTTCAAACTGGGCGTAAGTCTATTGACTTAAGTCACGAATCGGGGACCTTGTACTCGCTGGTTAACACGCTGTCAGATGGTCGTTCACCTCATTTCGTAGGATCACATTTGCAATTCTTAATCCCGGGCCATTATTTATTTGCTTATAACATGGTTTCACAAGGTGTTACAAATCATAATACTGAATACTATATTATCACCACAGACTTATAAAGAGAACTTCTCTTTATAAGTCTGTGATTATCACATGTTATGCTAATTTTAAATAGCATGCAAAATATTACTGATATCAACCAATTCCACTTCACTTTACTATTTATATAAAGTTTACAAAATACAGTTGCAATTCTAAATTAAATGTCACAATTTATAATACAGTAGAAAAAATAAAATTAATTAAAATAATGTCAAGTATTAAATCTTATTAAAAAATTCTTTGATGTCGTAAAAATTTACATGTAATCATATTAATAACTTTTTTTGTAATTTTGTTCCAATATTACAAGATTTGTAGTGTACGAATTTTTCTCATATAAATACAAATGCGATGAAATAGATTGCGATTCGCTGCTTGAAATTGGATACGTCGATAAGTACTTTTAATGGTTCTCTTCTAAATTTAAAGCTCGCCTAGAAACTATGAAATGGGACATAAAATGGAGAGGAATGAGTTCGTTGACATATTCCAAGCTAGAAACTAGATTTGCAAATGTGCAAAGAACGAGGTGGTTGTTGTTTTTCAATCGTAACCTAGAGCATTTTTACAGTAAACAGTTTGCAAAGATTATGAGAAGTTTCTATATGTAGGTAACATAAGAAATCCTATTTTACTTGATGTTTATACAAGATTTACATTTCGTTAATACCGTATTTATATTTAATAAGAATTTTAATTACTGATTTAACCCCTTCTACATGCTATTATTGGTCTTCCATCTTAGGCAAACTAAAAAGCTTGACTAAATTTTAATATAAATTAATTATGAACAGTTACTTGAAATTAAGTCACTCTATTTTATATAGGACCAGTTTTTCGCCTGCGGCTCCCCCCGCATGTACTAACTACATTTTATATCGTGCTTTAAAAGTAATCTTTCCTTAATAAATGGGCTATCTACAGCAAGAATCGGACCAGTAGTCCCTGAGATTAGCGAGTTCAAACAAAAACACTTCAGTTTTATGTTATTAAAAAAGATATTCTCTTATTTTTATCCGTCCCATCACTACTAAAATACTTTCTAGTGCGGTTCAGGTCGATATCGGTCCGACGCTTTTCCTGGTTCCTGGCTCATTTCGATCGAACCTAAGGAAGTTGGGTACTAACAATAGGTTATTATATCAATAAAAAAAATTGTATAAATCATGTTTTCGTAATGTTATAGCAGGGTAGGTTTTGTAGATGTCAGAACCCTTCGTGAGGAAGTACGACTCGCACTTGGCTAGTTTTTTAACTTTATATAAACTTATAATCATCATGATTTTACAGACTTTATATTGGAATGTATATAATATTATATAATAATATGAATATATACAGTTAACTAGTTTCAACTGTAGCGATATATGTATAACATTTTGTGGGACACATCTTCAATGTGGTTCTTTAAGTTGATGTAACTTTTTTTATTTATGATCAGATTTAAATAAAACTAACGCTAAATCTTAAGTGAAGCTTAATACAATGCAATAGTGAAAGTTACACCTAAATCGGCAAAGCCGTTTCGGAGATAAGCGCGCATAAATAAAAATGTTAACAATCGGTTCTATTGCGTTAATAAAGGCCCCAATAATAGTTTTTCTTGAATATCTTCCATGGTCAGACAACAATAAGTTACATTTTATTATATGTATAGATGTAAACTGCTTATAACGTGTAAATCGGGCATTACTCACATGAATCAAGTTAAACTTTACATAAAATCATGTACAATATATTATGGCACTAACTTTTCCTTTCAAGTGCTTTACATATACCCTACTTGGATAAATTATAAAAAAAAGACCTATTGTTAGTACTCACAAATGACAATGACAGTAAATAGATTTTTCAACGTAGAAACGCAAGTAAAAAATATGGGGTAGTTTTTTTATACAGCCTTTAGTATCGTGGAGGGACAATTCTTTAAATAGGTTTTGCAGTCATCAGGGTTCCCGCAATTCAGTTTAGCCGCTACTATTTTGGATGGCGTATTGGCTTAATTCTTTAAAATGTCACTGAAAACGGGTTTGTTTTATAAATCAAATGTTTAATTCAACACACATTATTTTAGTACTTTTTAATTTTATAGTGAGCTTTAAAAATACTGTATTTAGTAGTTTAAAATAAAGTTAACAATTTAAAAATTTATTTTCATTAGGTATTTAAATTAGTAAAATTTAAACTAGGGTATTTAAATTTGTAATTATTAACACATTTAAATAAACTAACATTGGTTTAACATAAAAAACAATTCATTTCAAAATCTTTAATAATTAAAAGGGTACATGAATGACTTATAAATAAAACTATCAAGTTACTGAAGGCTACCTTTATTCTATGAATTTACATTGCAGTTGCAGTCGTAACAAAATATTTCAGATAAATGTATAACCTTATAAATTAAAATATAATGTTACAGTATAAGCCTTGTAAAAAATATAGAAAAGGAATGAGTTTGTAGCCCCTTTTTCCTCCGGAACACCTTTCGGTGAATGAAGTATCGCAGCTGTATGAAGAATTGTGCTGTTAACAGCGCTAGCTACTTTTTGCCTTTGGTGGCTTTCTCTGCAGCCTTGGTGACCTTGCCACCAGCACCTTCCTTGAAGTTAACGGCTTTGATGACACCGACGGCAACGGTTTGCCTCATGTCACGCACAGCAAAACGGCCAAGAGGAGGGAATTCTTGGAAAGATTCCACACACAGAGGCTTGGAAGGCACAAGGTTGACAATGGCGGCATCACCAGACTTAATTGATTTCGGGTTCTCCTCAGTGGATTTACCAGTACGACGGTCAACTTTCTCTTTGATTTCGGCGAATTTGCAAGCAATATGAGCCGTGTGGCAATCCAAAACAGGTGTATAACCATTTGAGATTTGACCAGGGTGGTTGAGGACAATGACCTGTGCAGTGAAGTCTGAAGCTCCCTTGGGTGGGTTGTTCTTGGAGTCACCAGCGACGTATCCACGACGCAATTCCTTCACGGAGACGTTCTTAACGTTGAAACCAACGTTGTCACCAGGTACGGCCTCCTGGAGAGCTTCGTGGTGCATCTCAACAGACTTAACTTCAGTGGTAATATTGGCGGGGGCAAATACAACGATGGTACCGGGCTTCAGGACACCAGTTTCAACTCTGCCGACGGGCACCGTTCCGATACCACCGATTTTGTATACATCTTGCAGGGGAAGACGAAGAGCCTTGTCGGTGGGACGAGCTGGGGGCAGGATAGCATCCAGAGCCTCAATCAGGCATTTGCCCTCAGCCTTGCCTTCCTTACGCTCCACCTGCCACCCCTTGAACCAGGGCATTTTGGTGGAAGGCTCCAGCATGTTGTCTCCGTGCCAGCCAGAAATGGGTACGAAAGCGACAGCAGCGGGATTGTAACCGATCTTCTTGATGTAAGAAGATACTTCCTTCTTGATTTCCTCGAAACGAGGCTCGCTGTATGGCGGCTCAGTAGAGTCCATTTTGTTGACACCAACGATCAGTTGTTTCACTCCGAGTGTGAAAGCAAGGAGAGCGTGTTCACGGGTCTGTCCGTTCTTAGAGATACCAGCTTCGAACTCACCGGTACCGGCAGCGACGATCAGTACAGCGCAGTCAGCCTGTGATGTTCCTGTGATCATGTTCTTGATGAAATCTCTGTGTCCGGGAGCATCGATGATGGTCACATAGTATTTGCTAGTCTCGAATTTCCATAAGGCAATATCGATGGTGATACCACGCTCACGCTCAGCCTTAAGTTTGTCCAACACCCAGGCGTATTTGAAGGAACCTTTACCCATTTCTTGGGCTTCCTTCTCGAACTTCTCGATAGTACGTTTGTCGATACCACCACATTTGTAAATCAAGTGACCAGTGGTGGTGGACTTGCCGGAGTCGACGTGTCCAATGACGACAATGTTAATGTGAGTCTTTTCCTTGCCCATTTTTGGTTAGTCTAGAAAAGAAAGAAAATAGTATTGAACAAAAATTGTCAATATTGCAAAAAGGTTTCGATGATGTACATTCACAAGGTCATAGCCTCATGTTCAGATATGCAACCGGCAATATGGCGGCCGCATGGCCGCCTCGCCCTATCTTGACACTTCACAATGGAGATCTTCCATTACGATTATATTGTAGGATGTAATACATATTCAACAAAAATTCAAGAAATGCTTAATAGATAAAAAAGAAAGTAAAGTAGAACTCGACAAGTTACAAAAAAACAAAGTGATTCATAACCACGTGGTGACATGTGCCGGTCGGTGCAAAAGTATGACGCGTAAGCAAATGCAACGACAAAATGGTAAGGCGTTATTTAGAAAAACTTATCACTGCTTAATGCGAAATTAAGTGTAACTTTAAAATAAGAAAGTCATTATGAATACGATTTACAGAAATCGATGATTTCTGATGAACACTTAATATACGAGCAAGTACTTGTCTTTTTTAATAATCCGTAACAATTAATAACAGAATAAAGTAAATCTAAATACTAACACGATATTCTTTATCAAAGAATTATAAATCACTTTGTTTTCTCACGGCACAAAAACTCTCTTTTGACACTCACCACGGATCACAGACAGCGTGTAATATCCGAGAAAGACTCCAACAGAATGGACGAGAAATGGATTTTGATTCGCGTCGTACATAGGGAAGGAAAAGAGTCACGTCCGGTGTTCAGTGTGGCTATATTAAATTATTTTTTATATAAATACAAACAATAAGTAACATTTGTTGTTGATCCATATTAATATATAGGTACCATTCAAATATAACAAATAAATATTTTATATAATATTTATATAAAATTATAATATAAATATTTTTAATCATAGCTAGAATTTGTAAAATCATTAGACTATTAAAATATCGAAAAGGGTTGTGAGAGACAAATACAGTAAATTAATGAAGATTTGGTTGTAAAAATTAAACCTTAAAAATTATTAATGTTAGCGTTGTAGCTAAAAAGTCCTTTAATTTAAATCGAACTGGATAAAAAACAACTTCTTCAGAATATAATTATACTACATCGATCAAAACGAGCTTTCACTAGAACCATTTTCAGATGACATTTTTATACTTTTCTATACAAAGTAACCTTGAAGCAGCTGATAATGTTATATTTATGTTTATAATAAGCAAAATTTCTAACTTCTTAAATAAAATAATTCATTTTCGGCGATGAACACTACATGGGCCGTGAGAGCTCATCATCCGGGTGCTCGTTTTTAATTAATAACTTCAGCATCAATTGAATTGTTTATTTTAGATGCTGGGGTATTACAGCGGTGAAGGAAAACATTGCATATTTTCCGCAATAATAACAAAAAAATTATTCGAAGGTATTTATCATTTAGATAAGTATCTATCATATATTTATAATTTATTTGAATATTGTTTAATTTTTAAATAATTTAGGAACTGGCTATACTAAGTAGCCAATAACGTCACTTCTGGTAAAACGTTGTGAAACGTTGCTTTAGTGTTTAGACATTAATTACAAAATATGGTGAAATTCGTACTTTAATATTTACGTAATTATATTTAATTTTAATTTTTAGGTATTAAAAAAAATAAAACGGGGTTTTTTTGTTTGTATATTGTAATACATTAAAAAATTATAAAAACCTTTATATTTTTCATATATTTTGATATTACATCATTATTTTATAAATAATGTCAAATTAAATTAAAGTAATGTCAGGATAATATGAAAATAAAACTATATATTTTAAACATAATGCTATTTAATCTCTATTCTATAAGGAATTTTTATTTATTCTGTTCCAATTCTGTTTTAATTTTCTGTGGAAATTGCATGTAGCCCCCCGCACACTTCAACCTCCGAGAAAAATTCCAATCAGAAAAAAAAAATACAAAATAATAGTAAAATGCACTTTATTGTTTAGGTTAACTTTACATAAATAAATAAACGTTCTACTCAATGGAAGATTTTTTTATCTTATAATGCCATATTGATATACGATTATCCACTCAACGAATCTTTTTTTGGAATACCAATATCGGCATTATGTTTAAAAGCCGTGGTGACAGTAATATTGTTTATAAATGTACTGTTCGCTTATTAGAAGATACTGAAATATTGGAGTGTGAATTTCATGTAAGTATTATATGTAGATATCTAATTAGTATATGTATTTTACCTTAAATTATTTTGTTTATTTTTCATTCACATTATCAACCTTTCACAGCCCTGGTGTAAGATTGAAGTTAAATTAAAATTTATCGAAAATCATATTTTTAGACAATATTTAAATGATTAAGACGAATGATATCCAATGGTGTCTGTAAATTGCAATATTACATTGTCATAGAAATTTTGCGTATTAATATATGAGCGCGAACTAGATATTTGTAACTTATCGACAATAAGATGAATGCAATTTATAGATAGTTAATAAGGGACATGTTATTGGGCCAAAACCATTAATCTTTAATTAAAATAAAAAGGCCACATAGGCATTAAACTAGAAACTGTTATTTCAGCCCAGTTATAAGGGAAAGTTTCTCCTGGAGCATGTGTGTCAACAATTGAATTTGACAGAAACAGATTATTTTGGACTTCGATATGTAGACTCTGCTGGCCAAAGGGTGAGAAAAAAAATCTCTTCTATTATAACTTTTAGTTGTTATGATTTTCAGTCATTTTGTCAGTATAGTTTTCAGTTTTTGGCTTTTATTTATTTTTTTTATTTTATGGCGAGTGGTTTCTAAAATTTAAACTTAACTTTAGTTTTTTCAATATTAGAGACATTGAATTTGAAATGTTTTCCATGCCATTGGATTATAACTATAAATTAAACCATTGTTAATAATTTTTAGGATATAATGTAATATTGATGAGGCACATTGGTAATTGTTTACATTGGGCATGCACATTTTCCTTATACAAATAATTTTAATCCATAGAGAAACATACCCGAAATAATAATTATAAAGTAAAAATAAGTGTCGACATTTAGGTTTTGAGAAAAAATAAATAAATCTTGCAATGCTAAGAAAATCCACCATAGTGTACAAAACTCAGTTTTATCAGTAATTTGGAGAATATAGGGATACTAAAACATTATTATTCACATTAAATATTTGTATACGAAAATTGCATGTGCCCCTATTATAAACAATTATCCATTAATTGTTTGATCAAATGCCAATAAAGTATAGTATTAAAATTTACATGTTTTTCTATATTAGGAAGAGCTTTAGAGCAAATTTATTTTACTTCATTAAGGAAAAATAACAAAATTACAGCAACTTGTTGTTCCAATATTGTTTATTATGCAAAATAGTAGCCATAAGTGCCTTGGGAATTTTACAACAGGATTTGGAGTCTCAGCACTAATGAGTCTATCATTTTTTTTAACATTACTTTCAATATCATACTGTTTTCCTAATTATACCTAAGTTAGAGGTAAAATATTTAATATAATATAATTACTAAATTTCTTCTAGAAAAATTTTCATCTAGCTAGACTGTCACTGTATTTTTATGTAACTTTTCAGCATTGGCTGCACATGGCTAAATTAATACTGAAGCAAGTAAAAGGTAAATATTTTATTGTAAAGTATTTAAGTTTTTCTATATTTATATACACATGAATTATTTTTAATTTAATGATAAATAAATAATATATAAAAAATTGTAAGAAATTTAGTAAGGTAATATTAATAACTCTGTACCTCAGAGGTAAACAGCATTATGTGACAAAAACAAAGTTTACAGGAGAAGCAAAAATGTGTGAGTGAATCCTTGAATGCATTATGGATTATGATGTCATATATGATTGGATATTTTATGAAATATGCATTGTAGGAATTAATGCTTAAACTATTGTGTAGAATTTGTTTTAGCGTTTTTAATGGTGTAAGAAAAATAATATTGAAAAATGTGGAGTTACTATTGTATGCCTCTGAAGTACAGAACTACTAATTAAAATTAAATTCCTCTGGAATTTTTTTTATATAATTTATCCTCATACTTTATTTTATTAATCTTCAAGTAAATTCCATCAACTACATTTAGCTATTAATTGATAGGTAGAATTAGGTAGGTCATAAAGTATTATGAAAAGGTGATCACACCAGGCTGTAAACACATAATTAGCGTTTATTTATTAGCTCTTGAGGTGCGTACAAGGTCAAAGCAAAATCAGCCTTAAGCCACGGCCCAAGACATAAGTCGCATTATGGAGCAAATGACACTGTACAGTATTTATTCATAGTCCACCAGTCATACTATCCTCATTGTGGACTGGTAGTTCTTTTGAAACATTTATTTATTTTAAATTAAACTAGTTTATGGATTTTATCGTGTTTTAATTTTGATTTTCATGTTCACAGGACAGACTAAGTTGTTACACTTTTGTCGTTGTCTTGATGTTAATGTTAACCTGGGCTACTGTCAATTATTTTGTTGTTCATATTATTCCGATCTACACAAAAGGAGCTTATGGTATATTGAGGTCTAGCATTGTTGGTGTGCTTATATTTAATTTTGATTGGCCATAATAATTTTTAGTCACTAACATCTTTCATTATTTTTCTGTCTTACATATCCAGATGCCTCGCCGATACTATTCAGCTTCCGTGTGAAATTCTATCCACCAAATCCATTGCTGCTGAAAGAAGATGTCACCCGATTCCAAATTTATCTGCAGTTGAAGCGAGACCTTCTGCATGGACGTCTGTACTGCACATCAAATGAAGCAGCAATGCTGGGTGCACTGATAATTCAAAGTATGTTTCATTCATTGGCTCGTAACTAAAGTAAACTACTGTGATAGAACTCTACGGTTGCACCAAAAAAGTTAGTGAACAAGCAAATGTTTTACTTGATGCTAAGTGATTACCGCTGTCTATCAGTGGCGTGCACAGCGATTTCATGCAGGATAAGTATTAAAAAAATTACCAATTTACACTCGCATAAGTGGCCTTTGAAGAGTCGTCTGTGAGCCCGTGGTACTCATCTGGACGAGCCTGCCACATGGCTTTACCACAGAATGAAATTTATTATAACATTAAGAAAATTTAACATGAGATCATCAAGTTCTTGTTTTTAAAAAAAATATAAGAATCATATGTGAATCATTTTGTAAGACAGGAATAAAAGCTTTTGAAAACAAGTGAGAGAAATGTATATAGGTAGATGGTAGATATTTTGTATGTACAATAAAATAAAATATGTATTTTATTTTAGTAACGAGGCCGCGAACCTACAATCCTAACTCATGAAAAAAAAGAATTTCTTAAACGAATATTACAAGAATTAAATAAACCTATTAACTGATACAAATTAAATGTTCCAGTCGAACTCGGCGACTACGACCCGAACATTCACGTGGGCAATTACGTCACTGAAATGCGGCTCCTGTTGAGACAAACAGATGCCATCGAGTCTAGAATACAGGTGAGAAATGGCCGGAATGGCCTCCCTTTGTATGTTTACCTTGGACATTTATCACATTAGAAGCATTTCAAATGAGGCAGACAGTGAAAAAAATTTATTTAATTTTAACTTCATTATATTTTTATATACGTTCTGTGTAAAGTAAATTAATTCTAATTGCCATATTTACTTCCCATCCAATCCTAAAAAAACGTCTAATTTGGTTTAAAAATATTTATATTTCGTCTCTTTCATTTAAACAATCAGCAATGAATTTTGAATAATATTTTCCTACAGTTTTCGCAGAACATTCTGATAAGGTACATTATTTTTTTTAATTGAAGGGTAGATATTATCACCACTTAACTTTATGGGCTGTACAGAAGTAAAATAAATCTAAAAGTGCATTTAGAATCGGTAACTTTTTCGTTGTTCATTATGCATTATTTTTGCATTCATTTTAATTGATCACTTGAAATCCAAATACAAAGCCATTAGAGTTTAATATTGTTACGTGTTAGGGGTTCGAAGGATTTGGAGAGAAAGACCTGCTGACTCTTTTGAAGACTTTATTCAATAGCACTAGGTCCAACACAAAGCACTAGGTCCAAACACTAAGCACTAACGATGTCCTAGATTGTAGCCAAGTCGTAGGTTTCACTGGTATCGCTCTTGATCACTAGTTTTCGCTCCGAAGTCGCCTCGAAGGTAGCTCAAACTGAACTGTGATCGCTCGCCTCCCTGCGGCTTTTTATATGGGCCGAGACCGGTTCCGGACTAATCCAGAAAGATCATTCCTGGAACGTACCCGACACGCACGAACATGTTCGTGATTCCGGAAAGTTCGCGAATGTACCCGGTTTTCGAGACTATAGTTCCACAGCAGTTCCTCTAACGCCATCTAGTGTTGAATAGGGGGTTTTATGTCGTCTTTGTTCTTTAGTGGTTTTAATAGTAGACGCTAGATGGCGTTAGTTCCTTTGTGTGTTCATAACACTACTCCCCTCTTAGAGATGCTCGTCCCGAGCATCATTGTTACTGCCATGGTAACGCGCCAGACGGTCTATGTGTACCACTTTGAATGTCCCTCTTGGTTGCTTTTGAATCCTATAAGTCACATCATTCAGTCGGGTAACCACTTTGTATGGACCGTCCCACTTGGTCTGCAACTTTGGGGATTTCCCTTTCCGACGAGTTGGGTTATGCAGCCACACCAGTGACCCTTCGTCGAAGCCGTCCGTGTTCGATTTCCGGTCGTATCTGGTTTTCATGTTCTCACTTGACTGTAACCCATTTTCCCGAACCAAGGCGTGTGTATAGCGCATTTTTTTTCTTAAATTGCAGACATAGTCTTGTACGGTCTCTGGTCCCTCCGGTACCCTCCTGTCAATAGGTCTACTGGTAATCGTAGTTCTCTACCGTAATTGACATACGCCGGGGTAGCTTTTATGCTCTCATGCTCGGCGGTTCGGTACGACAGAAGGAAGAGTGGTATATACTTGTCCCAATCCTTTTGTTTGTCGTCTACCAATTTCGCCAGATGCCTCTCAAGGGTCTGGTTAAATCTCTCAACCATTCCATCAGACTGTGGGTGGCACGCGGTGGTCCTCGTCTTATGCATGCCCAAAATTCTACACACTTCCTGGAATACTTGCGATTCGAAGTTCCTGCCTTGATCGGAATGGATTTCTAGAGGCACACCAAAGCGACATATCACTTCTTCGACTTGTAGCTTCTTGGTTTGGTATGGCGAACACTTCGGGCCATTTGGTGAAGTAGTCCATGACGACCATAAAATACTTGTTTCCCGACTCCGTTACAGGAAATGGCCCAGCTACGTCAACTGCAATTCGTTCCCACGGTGCACCGACGTTATACAACCGCAGGTTCCCACGGCTTCTGGTCTGTGGTCCTTTTATAGCAGCGCAAGTAGTACATTTGCGGCACCAATCCTGTACATCATCTCGACAGTGCAACCAGTAGAATCGTTCTCGCACTTTTGTTAACGTCCTCTTGACACCTAGATGACCTCCTGATACGCCATCATGTATTTCACGGAGAACATCTGGTACTCTCGTTCTCGGGACAATTATCTGAAGATGGAACTCTCTTCCGTTAGTCTTCTCCCATTTCCGGTAGAGTATTCCGTTTTGAACTATCAGACTGTTCCATTGCGCCCAGTACGCCTTTGTGACGGCGCCAGTGGGAGCAACCTCACTCCAGATTGGTTTTACGTCACCCCGTTTCTTCCATGTGATGATGTGCCGAAGGTCGTCATCTCTTTCTTGAGCCTCCCTCATAGCATCATTCTCCCAGAGACCCAAAGGACTTGTTCTCGTTAGCTTTAATGTTACTTCATTAGATTCCTGTTTGACGCAATGGTTGCAGTCTTCTGAACACGGCCTTCGTGAGAGTGCGTCGGCATTCCCATGCGTCTTTCCACTGCGGTGTTCCGTCTTGAAGTCATACTCCTGGAGCTGTTCAATCCATCGAGCTACTTGACCTTCTGGGTTCTTGAATTGCAGTAGCCACTTCAAGGCTGCGTGATCAGTTCGCAGTAAAAACTGTCTGCCGATGAGATATTTGTTGAAATGTTGTAGTGTCTTTACAACATCCAAGAGTTCTCTTCTTGTCACACAGTAGTTTCTCTCTGGCTTGGATAAAGATTTGCTGAAATATGCGATAACAACTTTCTCTTTCACCCTGTTTTTGAGATAACACCCCTCCAATGGCCGTGTTGCTTGCATCCGTGTCGACTATAAACTGACCTTCAGATTGTGGATACCCCAGGATTGGTGTTTCACATAGATGTTTCTTCAATTTCTGAAAAGAATCTTCACAAGTCCCATCCCAACTAAATTGTCGTTTATCTTCTGTCAGCCGGTGTAATAGCTTGGCTATCTCTGAGAATCCCTTAACAAAACGCCTGTAGTATGAGCATAGGCCGAGGAATGCTCGCACTTCGGTTTTGTCCTTAGGGGTAGGCCATTTTTGAACTGCTTCCAGTTTCTCTGGGTCTGTCTGGATTCCATCATTGGAGATAACATCGCAGAGATAGTTGACCTTGCTCCTGAATAAATGACACTTTTTCGGGTTGAACTTTAATTTGGCTCCCTCTATTTTGGCGAAAACTCGCTCCAAGTTTCGCAAATGGTCCTCGAAGTCACGGCCGACAATGATGATGTCATCTAAGTAAACTAAGCAAGCCTCTCCAACTAAGCGTGCAAGTACACACTCCATGAGTCGCTCAAATGTGGCAGGTGCGTTGCACAATCCGAAGGGCATGACGTTAAATTGCCATAAACCTTTACCGGTCGAGAAAGCTGTCTTCTCCTTGTCTTTTGGATGAATTTCCACCTGCCAGTATCCAGATTTCAGGTCTAGGGTCGAGAACCATTTCATGCCACTTAAGGTATCCAAAGTGTCGTCGATTCGAGGTAACGGGTAACTGTCCTTCTTAGTGACATCATTGAGACGCCTATAGTCCACACAAAATCTCGTGCTACCATCTTTCTTCTTCACTAACACAAACAGGTGAGCACCACGGACTTGTAGACGGTTCAATAATCTTATTCCTTCTCATGTCCTCCAAAAGGCCTTCAACTTCTTTTTCCTTTGCAATTGGTATCCGTCTTGCTCGTTGACGAATTGGTCTTTCGCTTCCGGTATCTATCCTGTGCTGAACCATCGAAGTTCTTCCAAGGTCCCCTTCTTGACTGGAGAAGATATTCGCGTAGCGCTGTAAAAACTTCCTAGCTTTCATGCCCTGTGAATAAGTCAGATTACTCTTGCAGTCATCGAGTAGCTCAGTCACTAATCCGTAGTTGTTGCTGTTTGCTGGGTCTGCGCCTGTCGTCGAACTACACTTTTTCATCCAGACAACTTCCTCGCACTTTCCAATGACGTCACCTTTGTTCAAGCAGACCTCGCGATCACAGAGATTCAAAACCTTGACCACAGCGTTACTGCTTCCACTAACAAGGGTTCTTGCCGTCATCAGTTTTTGTGCCGATGTCTTGGTAGGTGTGTCTTCGATTAATGCATCTGTTTGACTTTTTCTTTCCATTTGGCGGCAGTTTCACCAGCACCCGAGCTTCCGCTCGTCCAGGTATAATGACTTTCTTTACACATGCGACTTTCCCGCAGGCGCCTCCAAGAATGAAGATTTCTTCTTCACCACATTTGAAAACTCCGTCAGCGACATTAACTCTGCAGTTGTGTTTCCTCATGAAATCCAAACCCAAGATGCAATCATCCATTATCTCAGCCACGATGACGTTATGAGAGTATGAGGACCCCCCTACATACATCGTGACTGACATTTCTCCCAGGACGGGTATTGGCTGACCGGAGGCAGTAAGAAGCCGGCAGTTAATTCTCCTTTTGAGTCCCCTTGCGGCTTTTACCAGATTAGGGTTCACTATTGTTCTAGAGGCTCCTGTGTCTAGAGTCATTTTGCAATCCGTCCCACTAATAGTACCCTGAATCACAAGGCTATTCCCGCTGCATGCCTGGGAGATAACAGTTATCAGGGCCTCCTCCGCGTCAGCCAGTACTCGCCCCTTAGTACTGGCTTTTATTAGTTTCCCTGATCCCGGGCAGGGGACGAAGCCTCTCGCTTCTTCAGCTCCGCTATTTGTTCCTCGATCCATTTCATCCTTGCCATCTGGGTCTCCTTCTGCGGGCAGTTGAGCTGCAGATGGCCCCTCTCGCCGCACTTGTAACACATAGCTCCAAAACTTTTCTTTGTAGGAGCCTTAACCTACTTGACTTCCTCAGAGACCTCGCGGATCTTATGGGTCTGCCGTATGTCATGGCGAACAGCCTCGACCTCTAAAGCATGCGCCAGTGCTTCCTTTAGCGAGGTATGGTGACGAAGCCTCACTGCAGCTCTGACCTCCAGGTCTTTGATTCCGTCCACAAATGCTTGAACAATATTCGTGTCTACCATCTTGGTGTCGGCTCCTGGGTGTGCCTTCCTGACGAGTTTTTCAATTTCCAACGCCCATTGTTGTAGTCCTTCTCCTGAGCGTTGGATTCGGTCACGCAGTTGGGCACGGAACACGTGCTCCAGGTGTCGCTCCCCGTATCTGGATTCAAGTGCCTCCATCAGGTCTTGGAACCCATTTCCTGTACGTGGCAGTGCTTCCAGGACCGACAAAGCTTGCCCTCTGAGCGCAACAGTGAGAGCGGTCAGGCATTGCTCTTCCGTCCATCCGTTGGCAGTAGCAACAGTCTGGAATTGCCGACGATAAACGTGCCAAGAAGTAGTGCCGTCGTATGGCGGCACTTTCACTTTTGGTCCTTGTGCCACTCCAGTAGTGCCACTAGGCATCGCGATTCCCGTGGTTTCAAGGCGCACTACTTTCTTCTGTAGTTCGGTGAGGCCGGTTTTCACATTTTCAACATCCAATCCTAACCCTGTAACTCGTTCTTCCACTACGTCGACATCTTTTCGAAGTTTAATCACCGTGTTACTAACATCATTTATAGCCCAAAGCGCCTTTTCTTGGAGGTCTTTTTGTTCTCTTGTGATTCTCGAATCGCTCTGATTTCAGCCTTTTGAAACTCTTGAATCGTAGTCAGCTTGCGTTCTTGTGACTCTTGCAAAGCGCCGAACTTGCGTTCTTGTGACTCTTGCAAAGCGCCGAACTTGCGTTCTTGTGACTCTTGCAAAGCGCCGAACTTGCGTTCTTGTGACTTGCAAAGCGCTAATTAGTTCAATTAAACTTCCCAATTGAAGAGCCACTTCAGGGGCTGCAGAAGTCACGGTGCCGCTGGTGGGCGTGGCAAGGTGGGCGGGGCCAGTGGGCGGTGCCAGCGCCAAAGGGGGCGGGGACTGAGCCCGAGTGGGCGGGGCTTGGGCATGAATGGGCGTCTGAGGGGCGTGGTCGGTGGGGCCAGTGGGCGGGGCTTGCCCCACAGTGGGCGGGGCTTGCCCCACAGTGGGCGGGGCTTGGTCCACAGTGGGTGTGGCCTCCGCAGCTCGTGCCCTTGTCCTGACACCCTCCTTGAAGTCCTCTCTCGGAGTCAATGGCATCTCCAAATCCCGCTTCTGACACCAGTTGTTACGTGTTAGGGGTTCAAAGGATTTGGAGAGAAAGACCTGCTGACTCTTTTGAAGACTTTATTCAATAGCACTAGGTCCAACACAAAGCACTAGGTCCAAACACTAAGCACTAACGATGTCCTAGATTGTAGCCAAGTCGTAGGTTTCACTGGTATTGCTCTTGATCACTAGTTTTCGCTCCGAAGTCGCCTCGAAGGTAGCTCAAACTGAACTGTGATCGCTCGCCTCCCTGCGGCTTTTTATATGGGCCGAGACCGGTTCCCGACTAATCCAGAAAGATCATTCCTGGAACGTACCCGACACGCACGAACATGTTCGTGATTCCGGAAAGCGAATGTACCCGGTTTTCGAGACTATAGTTCCACAGCAGTTCCTCTAACGCCATCTAGTGTTGAATAGGGGGTTTTATGTCGTCTTTGTTCTTTAGTGGTTTTAATAGTTGACGCTAGATGGCGTTAGTTCCTTTGTGTGTTCATAACGATATAATTAGTCTTTCTAACCCTCATATAACATGTTAACTGTTTATTTTATTATGTTTTAAACATTGAAATGGTCATTTTCAGGAGCTGCACAGAGAGCCAGTGGAAGGTACTCCTTGTGGTGCTGGGGGTGTTAAAGGTCTCTCCACACAAGAAGCTGAAAGGACCTTCCTGAAGATAGCATGTCAGTTGGATACCTATGGAGTTGATCCACACCCCGTGAAGGTTATTTTTTATTTCTTTGGTCGGCATATTATCTCTAAGAAAACAAATTTTATGTTATAACAAGCTTAGAGCTGTAATAACTTAAGCTAATAATAGAATCAACATAATAGAATACACTGGTGGAATATATTGTTGAATCAGTATCCATGCAATTGTCTTCTCCATGTCGTAATTTTTTGGTGTCTTATGCCCAGTTTCTGAAACACTGTACATCATAGAAGTTAACTAATCAGCTGCAGACTTCTACAATGATCAGTGTTCAGAAACCGGGCGTTAGTGTTTAATTATGTTGGATATAAATAAATAAATGTCATTTGCAGGACCACAGAGGGAATCAGTTGTACTTGGGCATCAATCATGGTGGCATATTGACATTCCAAGGCAGCCGAAAGACCCACCACTTCAAATGGTCCGAGGTGAACAAGATCAATTTTGAGGGTCGGATGTTCATCGTGCACCTCAACTATCCTGAAGTGAGTTTGAAGATTCTACTTCTGGATCCTCTTCTACAAAAAGCGACATTCACATTGAATGGTGAATGCCCATGTTTGGATGTACAACTATTCCTTTTTGCTAAGTGTTGAATATTTTCTTATATTCAATGCTTAAGCATTGAATATTGTATACTATTCATTTGATATTACGTACGGGATATTGAAATTTTGATAATGATAATGATGTTATTAAAAAATAAGTATGTTTAAAAATATCAAATAAAATAGTAGTATATTTACAAATAACGGTATGTAATTTAAATGAAACTTACATAATTGGAGGATCACTTGGCTACCAAACACAGCTCGCTATATACGTTGACGCGTATAGCGTGTCGTTACAATCGCGACAATAAATGAACACACATATAGAGGATAACTTTTTAAAATTGTATTAAACATTTACATTCTTTAAACAACAATATTTACCGAGTTATTGAATTTTCCAAAACAAACAATTTTAGAACACCCTTACGTATAACTGTCACGTAAAGTTTATTGGTATAGGTCACAAAGCATATGAATGATTTGAATGAATTTAAAAGAGACAAAACATATTATTAGGAGAGGCTTGTAATCCGACGCTGTGGCAACAAATTAAAAAGTCTCTGAATGTATGAATCAGTCAGTTGTATAGGATGTTACAAATTTTGTTTCTTTTTTACTTAATTCGTCTGTTTGAAAAATATTTGTTTTTAATTATGGATTTTTTTAACGTTAATATTTTTTTATGATTATTGGCAAGTAGCGTTACACGTGTGTTAATTTATTGTCGCGGTTGTAACGACACGCTGTTTATTACATATTTCTAAAACATGTTCTATGCATAAATATTTATAATACTTAGCAATGATTTTCATTGTTTCAGAAAAAGCATACAGTAGGCTTTAAATGTCCAAGCGGCGCCGCGTGCCGACATGTGTGGTGTTGCGCAATCGAGCAAATGTTGTTCTTTACGTAAGTACTATTAAATACAACATCGTGTTAGCAAACACAAAAATTAAGCTTTTAATATTTTATTAGGCAATACAGATCTAGAGTATTTCTATTATTTTATATTGGCAACACCTACGACAATTTAAAAGGCTGTTGGGTTGTTGCTTACCGGCAATAGACGTTTTGGAGTGATAGAAGTAACAAGTTGTCTTGAGTTGCTTTGAGCTAGTGAATGGAGTTAATTATATTAGAAGTGATTATAATAATTTAAGTGTAAATTCAAATAATAATTCATAAAAGAGCCGTGATAGCTCAGTGTCCGGGCGCTCTTCTTTTCATAATATTCGACAATTCAATATACTCGAGCAACCTGAGTTCGATCCCCGGTGCCGGCACCAATGAAGTTTTTCACTTTAAGTGCTGACTTATCACGTGCTCCGCGGTAAAGGAAAACATCGTGAGGAAACCTGCATATTTTCGAAATAATTACAAAAAAAAATATATTTCGAAGATATGTGAAGTCCGCCAATCCGCAGTGGGGCCGCGTGGTGGACTTATGCCCTGATACCCTCTGTATAGAGGAGGCCTTTGCCCAGCAGTGGGACATATATAGGATGTTACTTTACTTTACTTTTAAGTGTAAATTCGGGGTGCATCTTTACAACATTCGTTATAAATCTCGAAATGACGGTAGAATTCGTTGAGTTCTGACCTTTCACAGTTCTTCGTTCAGGAAACCGCAGCATCAGGCACGTAGATAATTATCCCACTTCTGAGTTGTAAAGATGCAGTGATAGAACATGGTGAGTTGACCAGTACAAATGACTTAAACAGTAAGTAGAATAACAACATGCATCCCGTTGTTGTTACCTGAACAACGGACAAAATAGTGGGCTTAATATGTACTTGAAATTATTTTATTACTTGACATTATTATATTAAAGGATGTGTGGAAATTACTTTTGCACTGCACTTACAATTCCCCTAGTTGCTGCTGATTTCATACTTTAATAAGTTTGTATAATTGTGTCATTTAAAAACACGAGATAGAAAGACCACAGAGTTTCTTGCCGGTTCTTCCCTAGTCAGGCTTGTAATATTTTCGTGTAGTATTGAACGGGTGATAGATTTTTTTTTTGAAGTTCATCATCATCACAAGAGCTAAAAGTATAGCTATATTGAATTAAGAAATTTTTGACTTTGAAACATACTTAGTATGACTTGCCAAGTTATTAAAAAAAATATACTGACTGAAAAAACTATAAATAGCCTTAACCGCAGTTTCGCCCGCGCGGCTAAAGGAAATTAACAATGAGTTTTTTATTATACACCAGAATATCTCGCGGATGGCTGAATTTTTTCCTACTTAGTTTACACCTATCACACAATATCTTTATAAATTATAGCCTATGTGTTATTCTGATGTATGAGCTATATTAATGTAAAGTTATATTAAGTTCTATTCAGTAGTTTTTGCGCGAAAGGGTAACAAACAGCTATCCATACATGCAAACTGTCGCGTTTATAATGTTAGTAAGGAAGTAAGGATGTTGTTCTGCGACGTGACAGGTTGCCCTCGTCGTCGGACGCGTGCGTGTACTCTGGCGGCGGGCTGTTCTCGTGGGGCACCAAGTTCAAGTACGTGGGCCGCACCGAGCGCGAGATCCTCGAGCGGGACGGGCTCCTGGCGCCGCGCGACCACCAGGTCAGCTCGCCAATGTGACCACCCTTATTTTTACGTGGAAAAAATCCTTATTTTTACGTGGAAAAAATCCTTATTTTTACGTGGAAAAAATCCTTATTTTCACGTGGAAAAAATCCTTATTTTCACGTGGAAAAAATCCTTATTTTCACGTGGAAAAAATCCTTATTTTTACGTGGAAAAAATCCGTCGGGTGGGGGGGGAGTGTCAAGGGGATCTCGGGGGCCCTGTTTAGAAATTTTTTTTTAACCCCATAGGGCAGGAATTGCCTAGTGTGGGGGGGTCAGAAAGAAATTAAATTTGAACTTGTCAAATTTAAACTATTAAATGCGTGACGTTCGAAACATTTTACAGCGTCGTGGAAACAGGTTTTTATATATACCATGCCCAATATTAGTAAATTTGATGACACTTACAGTAGCTAATGATCCACCTCGAGACACCCTCGTCTAGTCCTCAATATAAAAATGTCAATCTCAATGACACACTCTTGAGTGATTACTTTCGTCGGGAGGTCTCCCTTAATGGACTTTACACACTTTATTCTTTTTCTTAATATATGGGTTTTAAAAAAAACTGCATGTTTTAAACTTGTAGGAGGAGGGTTCCAGCGCTGGCGGCAAGAGAAAAGCGTCAAGTGTTCCCGCCACGCCATCTACCCCGATGACTGGCGACTTTGGTATAAAAACATGAAAAATATAATATATATTATTTTAGTAAAAGAATGCAGTCTTCTATGAATATCTTCTTAAGCATATTGCCAAGTTGAATTATATTAAACATTTACATTCTTTAAACATCAATATTTACAGAGTTATAAAATTTTCCAAAACAAACAATTTTAGAACATCCTTACGTATAAAAGTGTAACGTAAAGTTCATTTGTAAAGGCCCCTAAGCATATAAATGGGTTGAATGAATTAAAAAAAGATAAAACATACTGTTAGAAGGAGAGATTTGTAATGCGACGCTGTGGCAATGGATGAAAAAAGTCTCTGATTGTATGAATCGGTCAGTTGTAGTTGTATAGAATGTTACAAATTTTGTTTCTTTTTTATTTAATTAGTTTGTTCGAAAAATATTTTTTCAATTATGGATTTTTTTAACGCTTATATTTTTTATGATTATTGGCAAGTAGCGTTAGTAGACGCGTGTTCATTTATTGTCGCGGTTGTAACGACACGCTGTATAGGGTATATTATCAAGATTCTTCTTTTTCCTTACGACAGTTCATAGTTATTTCCCAATGTCAATATAAATAAAGGAAAATTATTAAGTGGTTCAGTTATCAAACAGATTCGACATAGCAGAGGCATAAGAGAACATAAATAAGGTAATTAAAAAAAACATAACAAGACACAAAAAGTAATCACGTTTAATTTGTCGAAGGCTCTGCAAATGGTCTCCCCCGATACCCCCCCCATACCAAAAAAAAGGTCTGCAAATGGTCTACATTGGATATTTTCCCTCAGGGTACAGCAGCCTGCCGCGTTCCACGCACAGCGCGCCGCTGGAGGAGAGCGGCATGGGCCCAGGTGGGGTGCCAGAGGCCGAGCTCTGCGACGGCGGCTGCCTGCTGAGCGGGCCCGCCGTCGACATCGCACTCGCCTGCTGTGACAAGCCCCAAGGTGTTATCTCTATCCATCATTGTCTGGCTGCTGCCCGCGACTACGTCTGCGTAGAGTAGGCTGAAGGCGTAACATTAAGACAGAAAGACAGATATACATATAATATGTATATAAATTATAGCCTATGTTTCATTCTGATGTATAAGCTATATTATTGTAAAGTTTCATTAGAATCTATTCAGTAGTATTTGCGCGAAATTGTAACAAACATCCATCCATACATTTTGTATGTATTTCGTCTCGACTCGATGACCCCGTGGCCCAGTAGCAATCCATGAAAAACCACGTTATGGTTTTATTTACTGTATTGAAATATCTCAGTAAGTTTGTTGTGTGCAAAAGGCTACTATTACTAAAGCCTCCTTATAAAATATTTATTCCTTATTGTATGGGATTGGAAAGGGACAACCACACAATGCCAACACAGCCCCATCTTCCTCTCCTATTTGGAACATTTGTCGCGGAACATATCGTATATGTGACTAACGTGATTCCAGGCTCGTGCCCGGAGTACAGCACCAGGGATCCGTTCGAGCACTCGTCCACCGAGTCGGGGGCGACCCACGCGACGCACGGGACGCACGCGACGCACGGCTCGCACGGGACGCACGGCTCGCACGCGACGCACGGCGCGCACGCGGCGCACGCGAGCGACGAGTGGGCGCGGCCCGCCCTGCAGCCGCCGCCCCGCCCCTTCAGCCTGCTGCGCGCGTTCGTGCCCTCGTTCGTGTTCGTGTGGCTCTCGCTCGCGCTCGCAGCGCTCCTGCTCTTCGAGACCGACTGGCCCCCCCTCCGGCCCCTCAAGCGGAAGCCCGAGCTGGTCTCCCTCCGCCACCACTACTACGCGCCCCTTAAGGAGTACCTAAAGAGGAAGGTCGTTGAACTTTTTTGATTGGAACAGAGATTTCGCTTTCCTCTCGTTTGCTTTAACCTGCTGAGCGCGCAGCACGTGGCGGCTTCGATAACGCTGTGATACTGTATTGTATCATAGGATGACGTCTACGATCGTTTTATTAAAGGCAAGACTTTTATTTCATTTCATCGATTTTAATGTAGGCTTTGTACTGGCCACAATGCCACTTTTTGTGTTGTGTGAATTTTGTCTATAGTCAATTAATTACCAGTCCGTGACTGTTTATTATTAGTTTAGTATCATCGCACTTGCAATCAAATTATGACTATGCAATCTCAGAACAAAATCTTGTTATATGCTTGTTATGTAGTGTTTAGGTGTCCAATAATTAAATTCTTGTTAGCATTCACTTTGAGTGACGTGACATCTTGCATTCACTGATATTTTTTTTCATTTATTACTGTCAATCTCACTAATATTAACGTCAATGCGAATCTCGAATTATATCGCGTCCATCTCAACCACATTTGTATATAGTCCAGAAGTAAAGAGATAACTGACTCTGAACTAACACACTCTGAAGATGCCAATATGAAAAAGCCAAAATAACTAGATGCGTTTTGACCGATTTAACACGATTTAGCAATTTTTCGAACAAAGTACCTATTTTAATAGATTGTATTTAAGATATTTATTGTATTAGATAAGATCACTCACGCTTACTCTACGCACAGACCTCGCCATATTTAACTCATGCCTAACGTGTGTACAAATTAGAGTAAAATTTAGGTTGTTTATTAACATGCTTAAAAACCGAGTGGAATATTTGCTGACAGCAGTTACAATCAGAGGAAGAAGGCTAAACTTATACATAATAACAATATAAGAGCAATACAATTTACATATTATTGCTGAAAACTATTAAATATTTATTATTTATCTTCTACATAATTTTTGGTGAAATCTAAATTTATCTCCAAAGTTATAAACCACAATTGATAAAAGCATATTGATTTTAAGTTAACTGAATTAAATTTATTAAGATATAAAACTTTATTGTTCTCTGCTGCTGTTATTATTCTGTATGTACTTCATATAATATATGATAGGTGTAAAATGCATCTGTTTGTAATAGAAAGTTGATGTAAAACATTTGCTAGTCATTGTGCCTCAAAAGCTTAACTGTCGTACAATTATTATAAAAAAAAAAAAATTATCGCCATTGCCTATAATAGGAAATGTGGGAGCCTCAAAAATTAGCAATTGTTCGGATCAAATCTGTCACGGCTAAATAAGAAAATGAAGCAATTACAATAAGTGTGTCTGAGAATAATTATTCTGCAATTATGACAAGTTACTTAAGCCTTTATCTCGCGTAGATTTCAATAGCTTTAATTAAATAACATAGTATAAGAAATGTTGCGTTTTCGACATCTTAAAGAAATGCTTTACTTATTTGCATTTATATTTTACATGACATTCCAATGTTGTTGCTTTGATTATCTCGAAAGATTTGCTTTATTATACATTTTACTTACCAAGAGACTATTTTAATTTTTATTTATTATTCATTAATAATTCATTGTTATATACCTAATATAAAATATATTGTAAAAATTGTATACTTGACACAATCATGTAAGAAATATCAATCTGTAAATTACATATTTGTTTAAATCAAAAGTTAAAGAATTTTGAATCAATCTGATTACATTTTTCATATTTTTATATTTTCAGTGTTACTTTTGATTTAAACGTTAACTTCATTTTTATTCAACATGTATTGATTATGACAAAGAATTTACTTTAAAAATTGTACTTTAGTAGAGATTTAAAATTTTGCATCTAATGTCATAGCACTATCCAATAAGTAAAGAAAAATATAAGTGACATTTATATTTTTCTTTAAATAATTTTGCTAAAAATTTGTCTTAAATTTTTACCTATTACATAAAGATCTCCCAAAACCAGAATGCATTTTACCTTATATATTGATGGTAACAATTGTTGAATTATGCATGTATTACTACTTACATTATTTTTTTAATATTTTTCGTTGCTTTATTTCTGTTTTTGTTCCTGTATTACCAATACATTGTTTTTGTCATGTTGTTTGTTAAGATATTTTTTTGTTACACTTATTTATTGACTAGTCATTATACTGTGCTTTTTTATAATATATTTTAACCCATTTATAAGTTTAAATAAACAATTTATTCCTAATAATTAACATGCAGCTCTTTTCGAATGTTTTATCAAGGATATTTAGCTGAAGTGGACTGGACCAAAGTTACCTAGTGTAACAATTTTTAAATTTACAAGCTTTTCCCTTAATTTTTTATGCTATAGGATTTATATAAGAACTTACCTGATCCTTATATTCCAACTTATGAATCCCATTACAATCTTGTTATTGCTAAATAAAAACTACGCCATATATGAAGCTAATTAACACATTTTTAATGTAATTATTGATGTTAAATATTTTTTTGTATTGGCTACTTTAAGTCGATACAATGTGTCAATAGACACTAATAAAATAAAACCGTTTAAAAACTTAAAAAGTTAAACGGTTTTATTTTCTGTTTTTTTTTGTGCACTGAAAACTACAATATTGTATTGTCATCTAAATTAAATGTGTGTACCAAATTTCAGATCAATCTGACACCGGGAAGGTGCTTAAATTTCAATTTCTAATTTTGACCCAAATAAACAAATAAATTCCGTACACGTCGAGCTAAATAAAACCGTTTAATAAGGTCTTTTCGCATTAAGTGATGGTTATATCATGAATTTGTGTTGTTTAAAATAACTACTTGTTTATAACTACGCCAGTTAAAATACTCGACAAAAGCTGACTTCCACACAAAACCTAACTCATGTTCCGCTAAGGATCATACCATATAAGTATTAAAAGAAATAGAGAAAAATTACTATTTTATGACGTTTTTTAAGGTAAAAGAATGATATTTTGCAAGCAATAAAGCGAAATTTAAACATTTTTTTAAGAAGAAATTAATTATCTTCAATATTGAAACGAATCCATCTTGAAAGAAGCTAGGCTTATAAGGCCATAATATGACCTTAGGTGTGAAGTATAAACTCAGTTATTGAAAGGTTGAGTTTTAGGAATCATTTTGTTCATAACATTCAACCTTAAAATTATATTATTGTTGAGTCTAGCAATTTTTGATATGAAAGATAGAATTCGCATTTTTTACCTTCAAATCGCTTTGGTATTAATAAGGAGACAAGCACTTTAGAAATAATCGAGTAATATTTTATTTTACCTGTACAGTAATTGAAATGAGTACATTAAAGATAAATGCGTTTCGTCAATTATTGTCAAGTAGTCGTTCTAAGAAATTATATTGCTTTAAGCAAAAATTGTCTACCAACCTTTGTCATAAGTTTTAAAATATAAAAATAATTGTCAGCGGACATTCTTTGATTATATACTTGACAAGTTTACAATCAAAGCGAACATTGCTTGACCAGAAGCAATTCAATTTAAGGACCTTCGAGGCATAGGTTGAGCAATTACAACACAATTTGTGCTTACGGTTTTTGTTGTAATGCGTTTCAAGTACGTATACATATTAAGTATGATTTCGGGTATTGCCACTTTTATTCGGATAGAACTGTCATGTGTTAAGAATAAAGGGCTTGTAAAGTTCGCTTTGGTAACTTATTTAGATAAGCATTTGCAGAAGTTAAAATATGTTCAGCAACATTAAACTCTATTTTAGTTTAAAAAACTTTTATTGCTTGAAACAAGAAATTATGGTATTCTTTTGATGAAATTCAAGGGCGAAAGTGTTATAAAATAATCTTATTATAAGACACTACTTGTAAGACTAGATACATGTAGTTGTTGTAATAAAACTTCCAGCCATTCCATTTCGCATTTTATTATTTTAAGAATAATTTTAAAATAAGCAACAAACAAATAACAACATAAAAAGAACATATGTGGCGCTACATACATCTGCTAGTTTTAATAAACACTGTAATGATCATATAAAAGCATTCGCAAAAGCACTCTAATATTGTAAAACCGTACATCATAGTGCAACAACATTTATTGGATCAAGTTTTAATAATGTCAGTTTGATTATATATGGCACACTCATTATTTTATTGGATGAGGTACTCCCATAAGTATGCTGCAAGTTGTTTTGAATAATAAAAAAAACTTTGGTTTCACATGTCAAAACATATCCGTCATTTTATACCACAACAAGCACTCCATTCATCTTATAGTAAACAGCAGAAATTATTTTATTATAATTCATTAAGCAAAATAAAAATAAATCACTTACAGTGTTTTAAATTACAGAGTAGTAAGTAAACACAATGTTAAAAAAAATATCTTATAAATTCAGATTCACCTTGCTATCACTTAATACAATCATTTGAGCTTTGAACGATAAAATAATTCCATATCCACCCATATAAAATATGCAGTTTACCTAAAATTATAGCGTAACACAATATAGTTATATTATAGAATAGCCTTTGAACGGTCAAGTTTAATACCTATAAACGATTATTGTCCATCTGCGGGGAGTGGGTTCAGTCTACGATCGATATCTGAGCGTAGCCGACGAGGCCTTTCTCGTCCAGGGGTTCCGCGGGGTCGGCCGAGTCCAGGCGGAAGGTGAGCGAGCGGGGCGGGACGGTGCCGGCGGGGGGGAACAGGTTGGCGTCCACCAGCCGCTGCAGCTGCGAAGCGATCGCCGATGCATCGCAGGCCGCGACCAGACCGGCGCCCACCAGCTCCGTTGCGATGCCGTCGGCGGAGTCCTTGCCCGGTGCGAACTCGAACCGAATGTCGTTTAACTCCTTGCGGGCGTTTCGCATCCTGAGCACCAGGTCTATCTGCGGTGCGTCGCCGGCGCGTATCGAGCCGATAGTGAATCCGGCGCCGCCCTCTGCTTCGCTATCGCTGTCCGACGAGTCAGCGCGCGGCAGCTGGTTCATGGGCCGGTCCCGTCCGCTCTCGCCCTCCTCGTCGTCGTCTTCTTCCTCGCTCTCCCACACCCACTCGCCAGTCTCCATCCGGTGCAGACGGCCCGAAGCGCCCGGTTGGCGCTTGCTCGCCTTGTGCACACGCGTCTCCATACTAGGTCCGATCGTAACGAGCGTCTGGACGAGGTACTTGCGGTCCTTTGCCTTTTTGAAGAACGAGTGCTTCAGGAGCTCGGTGGCGGACGGCCTCTTCGTGGGATCCTTCTGTAGGCATTCCGATATCATTTTCCTGAATGTCTTCCCGTACGCCTTGTACTGATCTTTCTCCTCCGCGCCCGTGTCAAGGGTTGGCGGGTCGTTTTGCAGCGTCAGCATTAGCACTTTCATCGGGGGGTACTTGTGGTACGGCGCTGTGCCGGTGGCCATCTCTATGGCAGTGATGCCGAACGACCAGATGTCTGCTTTGAAATCGTAGCCGTGGTTTTGTTCCATAACCTCGGGCGCCATCCAGCAGGGAGTGCCGACGAATGTGTGCCGAACTTTTTGCCGAGACAGGTCTCTGCCAGTTGCCAGCCAAGCTGATACTCCGAAATCGGCAATCTGAACTGTGCCGTCGTCGCCGAGGAGGATGTTGCCGGCTTTGATGTCTCTGTGTATTTGCCCGTTTTGGTGGAAATATTCAAGCCCTTTTAACACCTCTTTTAGAACAGTCGCAATGGTGGCCTCATCAAAAACACCATGTTTGCAGTTGGCAATTCTCATTTTGTGCTTAATAATATCCAATAAGCTGCCGCCTTCAAGGAGTCTTAGGACTAGCCACAGTTCTTCCTTCACTACAAAGCTTGTGTAATATGTGACAACATTTTCATGGTTGCAACTTGACATAGCCTGTATCTCCTTCAGTAGTTCATCCATGGAAGTGTTCCATTTCTCCAAATTGATCCGTTTTATGGCACATTTCTCACCACGCGGTTGGCAATACGCGGCGTGGACTACTGCCGTGGCTCCAACGCCAATCACCTCGAGCAGTTCATAGTCATCTTGGCTGTTAGGCCATGTATGTCCTGTACCCGCCATTTTATTTTCCCTACAAAAACTTCCAAAGACAGCAGTGGAAGTGGTAATTACTATTCTTTCAAGTTGTTTTTATTTGATACGATAAATGTCTTAAGCAAAACTGCATTAAATACTATTTAAACTGTTATCAGGGGAAAGGGTATTACTATGTTATTCATATTGATATGGTTTTCAGGTTTATAGTTATTTATAACAAACTGCCTTCCAGATTTAGTGACTTCAATTCTGTGGAGTGGTTGATTATTTTCTCTTAGTTCCAATATTGTTTTATCTGTCTCAATAACAGTATTGGTGTAATAGTTTACATGGGATGGGTAGAGGTGATCACCTGAAACAGAAAAATAATAATAGATAGTAGGAGCAATAAAAATATTAGAACAAAATTCAACAACCATTGGCAACTGATTCACATTTGTTAAAAGATAATTATTGTGGTTACATGTATAATTTGGCACATTGGTTATACTTTTCTGGCCAATAAATAGTTTTGTCACTTAAAACAAATAATATGGTTAATTTAATCATAACAGTACCTGGAAGTAATTGAAGGAGGCCATCCTTAGCTTTGACAACAATTGGATAAAGTAACTCATTACCCTGGCAACTCCTATTTTTAGAAAATGTTAAGAGTTCATTTATATTAGGCAAATATGACAATCTCTTAAGCTCATATGCTTGAGGTGGGTAGAGAAGCAACTCTTTTTTAACACTTTTTTCTAAAACTTCTGTTGGAGTAAACCACTAAAAATAATTTAACTTAAAATAGTATTCTTGTAAAAAAATGTGCACCAGAATATTCAATATTAAAAAAAAATTAAACTTGGCAATCACATTTTGCAATTTCTTAAATTGTATTTTTGTAGAGATCATCATTTTGATAATAAATATGGTGATATTAAAATATGGTGATAGTTAGAAATTGTGTATGATAAGTAATGTTGCACACTAGTACACTTGCATGTATTTTTGAAATAAAATCTATCATGAGGGGGGTCAAAGGAAAGATTTATTAGTTATATTATAAATAATCACTATGGGCCTCATAAGGAACCTCGCGGTCGCACAGCGCGCTATGGAAAGTATAATGCCCGGGGTTTCTCTACAAGATAGAATCAGAAATGAGGAGATCCGTAGAAGAACTAGAGTAACCGACATAGCAGAGCAAGTCAGCAGGCTGAAGTGGCAGTGAGCAGGGCACATAGCTCATAGAACCAATGGCCGTTGGGGCAAAAAGGTTCTCGAGTGGAGACCACGTGACGGCAAGCGCAGAGTAGGAAGGCCTCCCACAAGGTGGGCGGATGACCTAGACAAGATCGCAGGGATGCGTTGGATGCAGGCTGCTAACGACCGGTCGAAGTGGAAGTCAATGGGGGAGGCCTATGTTCAGCAGTGGACGTCCTACAGCTGATATGATGATGATGATGATTCTAAATAAATCTTGACTACAACTTATGTTCCTTATACAGCGTGTCGTTACCACCGCGACAATAAATGAACACACATATAGAGGATAAATTTTTAAAATTGTATTAAACATTTACATTCTTCAAACATCAATATTTACAGAGTTATTAAATTTTCCAAAACAAAGAATTTTAGAACACCCTTACATATAAAACTGTAACGTAAAGTTCATTTGTAAAGGTCACAAAGCATATGAATGGGTTGAATGAATTTAAAAGAGACAAAACATACTGTTAGAAGGAGAGGCTTGTAATGCGACGCTGTGGCGCGAGTGTATAGGATGTTACAAATTTTGTTTCTTTTTTACTTAATTAGTTTGTTTGAAAAATATATTTTTTTAATTATGGATTATGTTTAACGTTAATATTTTTTTATGATTATTGGCAAGTAGCGTTAGACGTGTGTTCATTTATTTTCGCGATGGTAACGACACGCTGTATATGTCCCTTATCACCATAGCTGGTGACAAGAAGGTTGGCTTTTTTCCCACTAAAAGGTTAAGCATAACTATTCAGCAAGGAAATGCAGCTAGGATTCTAAGTCTTATTATCTTTAATATTTTGGTATAACCTAATAATTTTTTTTCTCAAACAATAAGAAACCTGACAATTATCTATTACCCCAAAAATAAGTCTCTTGTTATTATTATTAAATTATATACCCTACAAAACCCCTCAATGATTACAGTCTTATACAGACCTCAACATTTACAACTTCACCATCACTTGTCACAGTTGTTTGCTTTGTTTCCAATCCACTGATAAAGAACGCAGTATCAAATCTTTTCGGTTGGCTGATTGGAGTGAGCCAATTACTCCAATAGTGAAGGGACCAAATATCAGGGTAACAGTTGTATTCTTTGCAGAGAACTAATAAATCAGCGGGGTTTTTGCTAACCTATAACAATAATTTATTGACCACTCTTGTTCTTGTGTAAATTTATATTTTAAAAAAAAAGACAGTCTTGAACCTCCTACAACCTCATAAATGATTAGAAAATGGGATGAATCCAAAAGAAAATTATTGTAACACAATTTCTTTAATTACTCACACGTGATTGCCACTCCTTTATATCAATATCTGATATTAAACTTGCCCATACATTCTTCCTATTATTTTTATGCTCTTTACTGCAGATAAGGAGACCTAGCTCTTCAAAAGTCTCTCGTATTGCAGTAATTCTCAATGCTACATGCCTGTTACAAATATAGAGATAACAAAAAGTTAAATATAATCATTATCTTTGTAGGTAAAATGTATATCATATATTAAGTACATAATTTTTTCCTACATATATATTCCCATGATGAAAATCAATTGAACCTTATACAATTGGCTGTTGTGATACCTATTATGACGGTAAATTAATCTTATCTTAGAAATACTAGTGATCATAAATGTTTATTTATTGTTAAGAAATATATATGTTATACTCATGTAATACTCAATTCCATTGTAGCATCAGTAACATCACAGTTTCTATAAGAGAATAAATCCACTTAAAAAGAGAATCTCTATAAAGTATTTAATAGAATAAAAAGAGCTAAATCTGCACACAATAAGAGCTACTTTGTATCAATTTATTTAAGGAGAGCTTAATCATAATAATTATTTCATGCACATGCTGTCAGGAAAAACTTAGATATTTTTAGGATATTATAATTAAAACATTTTAATGAGAATATTGACATGAAAACAAAAAGATTCCCTGCAATAAACTAATATACTGAAAAAACAATATTTTCTTACCTTAGAATGGGATTATTTTGAAATAAAGGCGTTAATGGACTACTAGAATTATGCAAACTTTCAAAATCGCTTTGGGTAAAACCAAATGAACTAAGAAGTTTAAGCCACCTTTCGTCTGCGTCGGCGGCCTCGCAAACGCCTCCCGGGAACACCACACTATTCGGGAATGACGCGGTATGCGTTCGAGTCTGCAACAAAATGTCGTAGTTACAATTACTTGTATCTTTATGCGGTGATTTTATGTTTTGATTACGTTTTGTAACCATAATTAAGGTGGCAGAATCACGCCAACATTTGTCTATCGCTCTTTTCATGATTATTTTAAACAAAATTATATTTGGACATAAGGACAACTAACTACAGAACGTTATAAATTACAAGGTCGTAACTTACGTACCTCTATGTAATTTTTTCTCTTGCCTTATCTTATGTTTGATGATATTGATAATTATATTTTTAACGTAGGTTTAAAGAACAGAATATAAAAATAGCTTATAATCTGGAATTGACATTCACTTAAAATTTTTCTAAACATCTCTCGACTGCGTTTGGATATTGCAAAGAATTAAAAGTATAATTTTAAAGTAAAAAAGAGATTAATAGTATTATAAGTCCTATTTTTACTATTAATTATCTAACGAATTTGCGCAAACTTCTAAAAGATTTTCTTAACAATAATTCAATATTATTAATTTAGCAATAATTATTTTTATCGAGGTTGCTAGACACATAAGAACTCAGAAAGAATGGATAAGATAACCATGGCCATGGATAATGATAATGTGTCAGGCACAAACAATACGCCTAAAAATCATATTGTTACAAAAATAAAAATAAAAATAAAAATAAAAATAAAAAAAAATATATATACATATTACTGTACATTCACAAGGACCACTGTTGGCCTTAGGGGTCTTTTAAGATCCCTAGGACCTGAGGTGGCCTGGCGCTCGGGACGTCTAGCCTGAACCTCAGTTAATTATTATTACGCGTTGTGGTGACTAAACTGGAAGGCTCTATCATTGCCGGTTTGGGAGCCCACCAAGCTCTTATAGCACTTTGGCGGACGCTCCATGGAGTGATTAGGCTCATGGGTCCCCTCGGCCTAGACCTCGGCTTGGGCTGTCACTCAATACGCGTTTAACATTCCGATTCGAGGGTGCCCGAGAGGTCCGGACCTTGGCTCGATTGGTAGCTTTTATCTGACTGCAAATAACTCTAGATCTATCATTACTACCACTACGTAAAGCGTTGGCGCTGGGAGAAGAAGTGACGGAAGAAACTCCAGCAACGCTTCTATCATTAACAACCTGCCTGGTACGTGGCGGAACCCAGTATATGTTTGCCTGTGTTTTCGTAACGTTTTTATCCTGGCGATAGTCGTCTCATCGTCAGGGAAGTCGAGAACGTGTCACGAACGAGGTCTGTAGGTGACGGCACCTACGATTAGCGGATTGAGATTGTGCTGCGGATATCTGTGCATATTTAAATGATTAATATCTGAATAGGGTTGCCAGTTTTGGGGTTTTTGATATATCGGAATGAAATGCCATAGAACTAATTAAGAAGTTTAAATACGTAATATGTTTAGGTATCATTAAGAACAGCAATGAGATTTTACAACGATAATTCGAACGAGAGATGTCGCCATTGCTTTTTTAGAAATTTAAATTGTTTATAGTGCTAATCTTTGCACTTAAGATTGAACATTAAAATATGTAGAAAAAGTGCGAAAAGATTGTCGCCGCTGTGGGAATCGAACCCACGTCTTCAGGCATTCGCGGCCTGACGCTCTAGCCACTGAGCTAAACGGCTGATTACCACACCGACGACATATATTTTTCTACATATTTTAATGTTCAATCTTAAGTGCAAAGATTAGCACTATAAACAATTTAAATTTCTAAAAAAGCAATGGCGACATCTCTCGTTCGAATTATCGTTGTAAAACGATATTCGAAGTTGTTTGTATGCTGTAAAGGATATAACAATAGATGGCGCCAAGCATTGCTTCAAATGCTAAGAAAACAATGTGGAAGAATGCGTTAAGATTTTCGTCGGTGTGGTAATCAGCCGTTTAGCTCAGTGGCTAGAGCGTCAGGCCGCGAATGCCGAAGACGTGGATTCGATTCCCACAGCGGCGACAATCTTTTCGCACTTTTTCTACATATTTTAATGGGTATGGTATTATATTTTAAGTATGGGCTTAAAAAATCACATATATAATATTTACAGTTGTTCCAAATAAGTAACATCTTAAAACAATAATATTTTAAACGAAATATCTCAAGAGTACTTACATTACCACTGGGTAACAATTAATGTTTTCATAGTTATTATTATAATGTAAATTTAATATAAGCTACTAGCGACCCACCCCGGCTTCGCACGGGTGCAATGTATTATACATATAAGCCTTTCTCTTGAATCACTATATCTAGTAAAAAAACTGCATCAAGATCCGTTGCGTAGTTTTAAAGATCTAAGCATACACAGCGACAGACAGACAGCGTGACGACCTTGTTTTATACCATGTAGGTATGTAGTTATAATATTTTTAAACCTTGTTGTTCTCACCATTCATCTGAATTAAAACTTAAAACTATTTTTGAACTTAAAAGCAAGTTTGCAGATACTAAGCATGATACCCTTTCTTCGCGTTAGCCCTGAATAGGTTACAAATATATTATATAAATCCTGCGTCAACTTTGGCGTTGGTGGGGCCGGGTTAATTTTAAAATTAAGAGCTGCAATTAGAAACGATTTTTTATATATTTGAAACATATTCAGGACTGTCATGATGAAAAAAAATCTGTGTGTACTTATGTCCACGCGTTAGAAGTTATGCTTCTTTGGCGTAACAAGATAAACGCGCCAAACGCGCCAGTTATACTTAAACTTCTAAATTCGAACATACCCTAAATAAGGACCACCGTAATATGTATGTATATTTCTTGCCTATTTTCATGCTATGCGTGCGTAATGATTAAGTTTTACACCTCGTTCTTTTGTACTTCACGTTTTATAAGTTACTATGTTAACGACATCGCAAAAGGGCACTTTTTAGACATCTCCCTAAGTTAACATGTTCGCGCGTACAAAGCATGGGGATGGATGCAATGCCATTCTTCTTCAGATTCGGAAGAAATATACGGGAAATAAAAACTAAATTTTACAAAGTAATGCTTGTGTACACAAATTTCTAAAATCTTTGTTGAGATATTAATGTTTATAAGATTTATAATTATCTAACAACGTGTAAAACAGTTGACGGTTAGGTTATAAGGTTGTACGCGCAACAAGTGCGGCGCAGGTTTGGATGCGAAGGGGAAGCGGGGGATAACCATTGATCAGGGCGCCTGTTGCTCTAACTAAAAGTGCCCTATTGCCCCAACCCCCTCCATATTACTTTACTGTCCTCTCTTTAGCGAACTGGCCAACACTCGGCCCGCACTCGTGATTGGAGTTGTAATTTAAATGTGAAGCATAAAGTGAGCTATTTGCATATCGATTAATCCTCGAACAGTTGGGCAGTTGTTAGAGTATGTCATTAAAAACTGTATGTACTTATTTCGAATAAGAAATTGAAATAAGTACAGCTGATTTTAATTTATTAAACTTGTACGACTGTTTAAAAATATTTTTTCAAATGAATGTAATATTTTTTAAAGTAAAGTATCAGCCTACACATGTCCCACTGCTGGGCAAAGGCCACCTCTGTACAGAGGGTATCAGGGCATAGTCCACCACATGGCCTCCCTGTGAATTGGTGGACTTCACATATCTTCGAAATATTTTTTTTGTTATTATTTCGAAAATATGCAGGTTTCCTGACGATGTTTTCCTTCACCGCTGATGCGTACAGAAATACAAAGATATACTTAAATATACTTTTTTTTATTAAAACTTTGAATATTAGCGATACAAGAACTATTCATGAACAATACATTCAATAAACATTTTTATTCTTAAATTTTATAACAGTTGTAAAATTTTTCTTACCTAGCTAGCTTTTATGATTTTTGTCCGTTCGGCGTGGCGAAGAAACATTTCCAAAATGTTAATAAAAATTAATTGCTTGGTATGAAATTGAAAGTTTTTATATTTTTTCGAAATCTTTCGATCCGTCTGTATCTATGTTTATTACCTTTGACTTACTTTCTACTACAAAAGTACAATTGCAACTCATTGAAAGCATACGAGACAGAGCCGCTGTCGTTTCGGGCAGGCTCTATAACTAATTTAAACCCTCAACTAAAATACTCTTAAGGCGCAACCTTTTGTTATACAAAGCTTGCATACGACCCATAATGACCTACTTGTAAGCAAAGGACATACCCTTTGCTTACGTAAGCTCCACATACCTTTTTATTTTTCTTTAACGTAGGGAGTTAATAGTGGGGAGGAAGAAGAAAAGGAACAGTGAAGTGAACAGATACAACAGAACAAACTATAGTAAAAATAATTTTTTGTATTAAAGGCAAGGTTGTTCCTTGATACAAAAAATCGAAGACTAACTTTAAATGAAAATGGAGATAGTAATGATACTAATCAAGGAACTATTATTTTACATCTTATTCAGCCATTCAAAATACTGGCAAGAGAAGTATAAGGTCCATAGAGCGGCATACATGTTTACTTTTTCTGACACTCGATTATAAATTGGCCTTTATACGAGGCTTTAATGTTGTTAATGACCCTCAAGGTAAATCGATCAACGGAATGTAAGAGTATAAAACTTCTACGTAGGTCTTTTGTGAAACTGAGCAGTGAACTCAAATTATCTCATTGACTGGAAAGGGAAAACAATAATCGAAGAAAGTGACTGAATCAGATAAACTGTTCTTAATACCTCGACTTACACGAACCCGGACTTAAGCGATATTGAAATCTCGTCGATTCGTCTTTTATTTGAGTTTCAAGTAATGATAGATTCCCAAAATCAGGAGTTGACTATTGATGGCTCATAGAATTGCTTGAGCAAGACCCAGTTTAATTAGACAATCAAATGAAGGTTAGGAATTTGACAAAAGGCTTCAGTTTAATCGACCCGAATGGCGTGGGGAGTAGCGCCCCTGCCTCTGGCGCCAGAGGGTGTCGGTTCCCCACTACTGGAAAAATATTGTGTGATGAACATAGTGTTTTTCCAGTGTCTGGGTGTTTTTATATGTATAATAAGTATTTATTTACAAAAGAAAAGTATTTTTAAGTATATCTATCAGTTTTCTAGTATCCATAGTACAAGCTTTTATAGGGATTGGGACTAGAGATGTTGTGTAAAAAATGTGTCCGAAAAAATATTTTTAATTGAAAAGGGGATACTCGAATAAAGGGTGTATAGCTTAATGAAAGAAAAATAAAAAAAAAATATTAGCTTGTTACGAGAAAATTTTGCGGGAGGAAAAAGGATTTGAACTCAGGTTGCTAGTATATTGCATTATTAATGTGTATAATAAACCGCAAACCAAATAAAATACCTCAAACTTAATTATTTTTATAAGTATAAAGTGAAAAATTTTGTTTTATAGTGCAACTACAAAAATTAAAAGGTATAATAAAGTGCTCAAAAATATGGCAGGTTTCGGAATCTGGCAAATTTTATCGTCGTCACCCTTTTGGAGTGTGGACTGTAAAAGTTGATTCGAGCGGAATTTTGCATAAGCGGATTTGCAACTTGCGTTTGAATAGCGCAATAGAGAAATATCATGGATGAGTTTTTGACCTATTTTCATGTACTGGAGGACTGAGTATTGCGGTAGTATGTGTTTGGTTGTGCTTCAGCATTTTTTAAATGATATTTTTAAACGAATATAATAAATTACTTGCAGTGGTCGGAAGTCGTATTTCACTTTACTGGTATTTGGTATATGAATATGAGGTAATTAATTTAAATAGTGATGAGTGCAGTTCAAAGAAAGAGTTAGTTACTTTTTATGTTAGTGATGTAGATGAAAGCTTTATGAGAAGAATGTGAACCGTCCGAGTACATTAGGATCTTCCACAACATTGCTGTAGGATGAATTTTGGATTCTAAATTTAATTAAATATTGTTTCGTAAGTCAAAAGTAAAGTGTGGATTTCAGACTTACAATTACTCAAACTTTTTGCCGTTCACTTTTTGATGTTTCAAACTATCACATGTAGTGATGTTTTCGATTAATTCATATCTTATACGAAACGATTCAAATGCATTAAAATCATATAGAAAAAAGTAAGTAAAAACTCTATAATACTTCTGCCTATAAATCGTCTGCTGCCGGGTTCACTTTGTAGGACATTGGCAAATTCCTTACAGACGGACTTTAAGTTTTATGACAACGAACAAGATGGATAGTTGCCAACTCGTACTGTTCTTTGTTTCAAGATGCGAAATCGATTTTTAACACTGTTCCGCTTCCGTTCTGTATACATATCTACATTTTTTGTTACAATTATAACATCCGTTTTGTACATATACATTTGTATAAAACTGGATGTATAATTTCAGATAGTTATATTAATTAAATAATTATGTAGAATAAGTTATTTAAATTAACTACTTGCGGCATGACGCCAAAACACCAAATGATTTTCCACAATTACAATAATTTACAATATCGTTTTTTTAGGTCTAACACTGTACTTTTTGAGTAATTTTGTACCAACAGACCATTGGGCCGGTGTGGTTTATTAGATCTTCGCAAAGTTGAAAGAAGAACAGTTTAAAGTTACACAAGTGTTATCTTAGTTACACAGTTGCACTCGAATAATAGCCTTCTAGTTTCAACACGCGTACATCAAGTTTAATGTAGCTTGAAATAGTGCACTGTTAACGAGACCGCACTGCTGGAATTGTACTGTGACAGCTTTGACCACTTGTTACGTGACGACTTCCATTGTACCGAGTTTCCAAAGATAAAAGTTTGTTCATAGTATGTGACTGAGATCTTCGTAAGACAAATACGAGCTTTCAAATTTCAATGTGCTAAAGTGTGTTTAAAGATATTAATGTAAATTTATTGGATGTTGGTCTGCTCTTTAATATTTTGCCGAATCCTAAAAGTGAAACAATAAAACGTATTTGTGGCCTTGTTCGAGTCAACAAGCAGTGACTCACTTTTTATATAAATCTATAATTTTGAGGGTTATTCGTAATTTGTTGTGAACTGTATAAATTACGATGGGGTAGGCGAGTCTAGATAAAAACCCCATAAAAGTAAGAGATAATAAAAACATTAAAAACTCAATCACCTTTTTATTGACGTCATACGTGCCGTGTCAGATGGTCCAGGCACAGGCCGTTCTTAGTATATTTACTAATCATTTATTAATATTTGCTCCTACGCATTTATTATTATAACTGATTACCGCTGCCATCATTTATTATACAGGGTGGATTTTATAAAGGTGCCCAAATTCACACAGGAGGTTCAGACTCGGTAGTAAAATCGTTTATAGAAATTAAAACAAACTTAAAAAAAAAATTGGTATTCTATTCCCTAAAAAACAGAACTTATTGACAATGCGGTAGTCATTCATAAATGCGTTCTATACTTTTGGATGGATACACTTGGAAAAGCCGCCCAGTATAGTATTTTTTTTAAGTAGCTATTGGTAGGCTTAGTTATTTTTGAAATTTCTTTTTATTTATTTCCTCGTTATCAGATTTTATGTAGCTGTATTGGTTATAATATTTTTCAATTCCTCTACTCCGCACGCTGGCTCCACTTCAATGACAAGTAGCATAAGAAGGAACTATCGGGACACGGGCTTATAATCAACCCAAATGAAAACTCCTAAAATACCGTTACAAACTAAACTCATACTCCGTACACAAACTAAAATTAAATCGTCCACTTTAAAAAATGTTCATAAGTAACAAAACAAAAATATTCAGTCATTCATTCATTCATTCATACTATTCAGCGCTCACCCCTCTAATCAAAGACAGAATCCACATTCATAACAAACGGTACGAACAAACTTTATTTCCCAAAGATGGGGTCGCATACTAACGTCCACTAAACCACCATCTCTCACCACTCATCAAAAACGGTCTACCCATTAAGACGAATCAAACTCGAAGCAGTTGTGTTCCTTAATTACTGAGTTCCGATGGCCACATTCCAGATTTGTCATTAGACCCTGGTTACTATCTAGCACCAAAGAACTTGAAGACGAATCAAACGACCCTTAACTCGATGGGGTTGAGTCGTTTCATTACAGAGCGGTCATAAGAACCTGACAGAATAGCCCCATAGACCATACAAAAGATCGGCGTAAAGTACTTTGCGTTTTGTCTCTTGAGTGAGGTAGCCGGAGCCCACTTTATTATAAGGAGAAAACGCATCTGCAACCCTATGCATATGTCCATGGACGGCTGAAGATGGAGCTCCATCATTAGATCCTGGTTACCAATGAAAGACAAACTACTCGCCAATACGATTCAAATGTACCCAAACCCGATGAGGCTTTGTCGTTTCATTGCGAAGTTTCTTTGGCCACCTTCCAGCTCCATCATCAGATCAGCACCATGTCATAAAAATATTGCACTGTCTCGCGATTTACACATGTATACAAAATTTCAGCTCAACCGGTAACCGAGATGTAGATCAAATTTAATTTACAAGATTTGATGAAAAACATTAAAATATTGTAAAATGTTCATGAAATGAAAAGTACTTGGCCAAACTATGGTAAATTTTTATGGCACCAAATGGCAACTATTCTGCATCAAACTAAAGAAGAATCACGTAAATCGGATCATAAATCTCAACGTGATCGGTGTACATACATCGAAAAAAAATATCCAATCGAATTTAGAAACTCCTCCTTTTGAAGTCGGTTGAAAAATTATATTAATTGAATATTAATTATTTAAATATTAAAGGTAGTTACATAAAATGTATATTGTGGCAAAAATATATAAAAACATTATGTTTAACAATTTTAATTAGTGGTCCCCCTAGGTCCTGGACTAGCCCAGAGGGGGTCATGACCCCCATGATGCACATGCGTCATAGAATTTCAAAGAATTTGGCCCTGGCTACCTCATTTACGGAAAATAATTTGGTTTTAATTGAATATTAATTATTTATGAGTATGTTGGTAAAATTTTCATTACGTTTCTGTTTTAATGAATTATGCATTATGGTTTAACGAAAATAATAAAGAAATAACAGAACATGAATTTTCCATTAGAAAAATTTGCTTTTGTCTAAAGACCGGCGTGAAGCAGGGGCGGACTAAAAAAAAAAAGTAAAGTAACAGCCTATACATGTCCCACTGCTGGGCAAAGGCCTCCTCTATATAGAGGGTATCAGGGCATAGTCCACCACGCGGCCCCACTGTGGATTGGCGGACTTCACATATCTTCGAAATATTTTTTTTTTGTTATTATTTCGAAAATATGCAGGATTCCTCACGATGTTTTCCTTCACCGTGCACATTGAATATTAACATCAGGCTGGAAAGATCTCGTCTAATGAAGTCCACACTCCGACCATCTAGTGCCCATATCCAGAACTCTGAAAGCTTTCAGCTCGAGCTACATAATCGCTTCCAATGCCTAGAAAATTGCAGCACGGTGGACGATATCAACGCTAAGCTCGTGGAAACTGTCCATGCCGTGGGCCTTAAATTTTATAAGGCCCGCCGGACAAATAGAACCCAAAAACTCTCCGATCACACTCTTAACCTCTTGGGAAAAAGACGTGAGATGCGGCTGCAGTCTTTAACTGACATGTCAGACTACAGGCGGCTTAATAGGCAGATCTCCAAATACATGCGGCGAGACTTACGCAACTTCAATACAGCCCGTATTGAGGGAGCTATAGAGCGGAACCTAGGCTCAAAAGTCTTCGCCAGAGATCTGTCTATCAGACAAAGCCAACTGACTAAGTTGAAGACTGACAGCGGGACTATCATCTCTAGTAGACCAGAGGTTTTGAGTGAGATTGAAAGACACTTTCCGAGAATATCAAGCATTGGGCTCGTGACCATAGAAAGCATTGGGAATTACAGCAGAGCGTTCTGAAAGCGGGTGGAGAACTTCTTCAGAGGCTCTTTAATTCCGTCCTCTAGGGTGGTGCTACGCCAGAGGCATGGAGCAGAAGTGTGGTGGTGCTGTTCTTCAAGAAAGGCGATAACGCTCTCTTGAAGAACTTATAGGAAAGGACGAGGTATTAAATCAATGGCGAATACATCACCCACCTTCGATTTGCCGACGATATAGTCATCATGGCAGCTGCGTTGGATCGCTGGAGGACCTGGGTGCTATGCTCAATGACCTCAACAGTGTCTCCCAACGGGTGGGCCTTAAGATGAACATGGACAAGACGAAGATCATGTCTAATCTCCATGTCACGCCTATACCGGTTGTTGTTGGGAGCACTGAGCTCGAAGTTGTTGACGAGTACGTTTACCTAGGACAGTTAGTCCGGCTAGGTAAGTCCAACTTCGACGCAGAGGTCAATCGGCGAATCCAACTCGGATGGGCAGCGTTCGGGAAACTTCGGCAAATCTTCTCGTCGAATATACCTCAATGTTTGAAGACTAAAGTCTTCAATCAATGTGTGTTGCCAGTGATGACCTACGGAACCGAGACGTGGTCCTTCACTGCTGGCCATATGAGGAAGCTCAAAGTCGCTCAGCGAGCTATGGAGCGGGCTATGCTCGGTATTTCTCTGCGTGATAGAGTTCGTAACGAAGACATCCGCAGTAGAACTAAGATAACCGACATAGCTTAGAGGATTAGCAAGCTGAAGTGGCGATGGGCCGGCCATATAGCTCGTAGAACCGATAACCGTTGGGGAAGAAAGGTTCTCGAGTGGCAGCCTCGTACTGGCCATCGCAGTGTAGGACGACCCCCCACTAGATGGAGTGACGACCTGTGCAAATGTGCGGGAAGTCGATGGATGCAGGTGGCTCAGGATCGTACTTCATGGCAGTCTATGGGGGAGGCCTATGTTCAGCAGTGGACTCAAACAGGCTGAAATGATGATGATGATGAAGTTGCAATACTTGTAACTTATGCACGATTTTATTTTTTGATAAATACCAATTAAAATAGTTGAATTGTAATCTGTCAACCATAGGACAAGTTTCCTTCAAATTAATACTTATCCGCATGATTTAAAAAGCAACGAATATCATTTTTTTCACATATAAAGCCGGTTCACAAACTTCCATCCAGAATTGCAGTAAGAACGTTTCGTTTCGACCTGCTGAATTTTTACGTTCCAAATTTGAATGAAACGGATATAGTTCTCACTGTAAGTTTGATTCGGAAAGTTTCAGGTGTACGTTTTATTTTCGACTAGCTGTGCCCGCGACTTCATCCGCGTGGAATTTAAAATATAAAAAAATCTTAAATAAAAGTAGCCTAATTTACTGCTTATTACGTCAGCTATCTGCCAGTGAACATCCCTTCCAAATCGGTCCAGCCGTTTCAGAGATTAGCCGGAACAAACAAACAGACAGACAGACAAAAATTGTGAAAAAATATATTTTGGTATATGTACCGTGTACCGGTACATCCATATACATTTAGTAAAAAGCGGTTAGTTTAATATAACAAACAGACACTAACTTTATTGATCTGTATAGATTTGTAGCGGCGCTTTTCTGAACGTGATTTTTACTCAAAACAAAATTATTTTTACGGGACAGCGAATGAGTAACTTTATATTAATAAAAATAGATATTAAAGTCCGTTTTTAGGGTTCCGTACTCAAGGGGTAAAACGGGACCCTATTATTAAGACTCCGCTGACTGTCTGTCTGTTTGTCTTTTTGTCTTTCACCAGGCTGTATCTCATGAACCGTGACAGTTAGACAGTTGAAATATTCACAGATGATGTATTTCTCTTACCACTGTAACAATAAATACTAAAAAACAGAATAAAAAATATTTAAGTGGAGCTCCCGTACCACAGACATGATTATTTTTGGCGTTTTTATAGATAATGGTACGGAGCCCTGCGTCCGCGAGTCCGACTCGCATTTGGCCGGTTATAAACACATAATTTTAATTTTCTTTTCTTGAGTCTGTCCCGTGACCATGAACGCTGGAAACCGTTCGAAACGTCGCGAGTTCAAATCAAAATAAAAACTCGATAAAATCCGTAAACTAGTTTCATTTAATACACATAATTTTAAGTCTAGCACTTATAAACATGTTGACTGTGGTAAGGCGACGCAATGACCTTCGCCTCAACCTCACAGAACACCGACTTGAAGTGGAAGTGTTATTTTTATGCGTTTCGTCTGGTGAATGAGGTAGCTGGTGCCCACTTTATTATGAGGTGACAACGCATCTGTAACTACGAGTGTTGCAAATGTCTATGGGTGGCGGTTAAGCACTTGATTTTAGATCAGGTGACCCACAAACTCGCTTACCATCTTCTTATATAAAAAAAAATAGGACGGTAACGGTAGAGTTTTTTCTTTATGTGAGAAAAGGAGATGGCGGTTCACCTGACGTTAAGTGATAACCGCCCCCCACGGATATTTGCAACACCGGTTGCAGTTGAGTTGCAACCTTTTAATAGTGTGGGCCCCGGCTACCTCGCTCACCAGACGAAACGCAGAAGTGTAACACTTCTACTTTACGCCGGTCTTCTGTGAGGTCGTGGCACTAACCCGGATAGACCTGCCATTCGTGCAACAGCGAATACTGTTGCGTGGTCCTACCACAGCTCAAATTACCGTCAAGATGATGTTGATGGTGCTCTGGTTTCTGAAAATGGTGAATCTGACATAAATGTTAATAGACGCAACGTCAAATCGATGTCGCAATTAAAAAATGAAAATTTAGAGATTCAGAATAGACCTGAAAATAAGATGGACTACGAACACATCCTTGATCCGTGAACACAAGACGACATAAGAACAACAAATAAATGTGTTTGCAAATATCAAAATAGAAAAAAAGCTACCTGCTAAATTCACATTGAGGTAGAAATAGAATATATGTAAGATAGCGAGATTGAAACTGTCACGCGTAACGACTCGTAAACTTTTCTCGATGCCCCAAAAGATAATAAAGTTCCGGTTTCCTCCCTTCAATTCTGCTTTTTGAATTTCGTATGGAATCTTAAAGGGTTTTCCTTATATATTTTTGACGGAGAGTCCTGCGATGATGGGAGAACACAAAAAATTGAGGATGTAGTACATAATTGGAATTGTCTAATACAATATTTAGTTGCAAATTACTAAATATTGTATTAGACAAAAATTAAAACACATAAAACAATAACTGAACATAAACATTTTAAATATATATTTAGTAAATTTTGTTATCGTGTCCACGAAATGGCTTAAGAAATAAATGGTTCGTCATCAGTAAATATGAACAAATTGTTATGGCCGCCCATGTAAGCTATCGATCAACCGCCCAGTGACAAGTGATGGAATTATAATGTCAAGCTAAAAAATGGGACCACACGAATATTGTTTTCTTTTTTTCATTTTTTTTGACTGTTTGCTTTATGTGTAAAATGTTAATAACTAAAATAAACCTCTTACCACCTTGTACCAGTACCTACATAAGTTTGATACGTTAGATCTGCAGCCTGATCAAAATGACTCTACATAAATATGTAAATATTAACTGAAATATTGAATATTAAATAAAATAAAGGAGTCAATAAATAGATTGATGACACCGTGGCGCAGTCACCAAGGTATTGGCTTCGGTGTCGGCAGTCGTGGGTTCGATTCCCACACGGGACAACTATTTGTGTAACCCACAGAGAGTTGTTTCGCATCTGGGTGTTTGTCCACGTGAAATTTATGTATGTAAATCGTCCTTGCAGCACAGGATAGTGTTATCCTAAAGTAAGGGCAACGTTTTTTTTTAAATAATAGATATAGAATTAAATAAAACACAAACGTAATCTACATTCGAATTGCGTCGTGTCATTTTGAGCGAAGTGGATTTGCGTCAGACCCGGGCGCAGCTGTGAGCCAGTCGTTCCAGAAACTTCCGCTCACCTGCCCACAGTTCAAATGTTCCAATTCTACGTGTTGATTTTTCGTTCTGAATCGCTAACGTTCCATTGTATTGGACTTGTTTTATTTCACTTGTTGAAACTGGAGCTATTGCGTTCTCATTTGAACTTTTCGTTTAAATAAACATTTACCGTGTTTAAAATTATTATAAAGGTATTTTACTATCGCGTATTGTTCTTTTAAATTGGTTTTGTTCATTTAAATGGCCTAGAATTAGCTATCACTGTGTAGGATGACCCCGACTAGGTGGAGTGATGACTTTTACAAATGTCAACTTGATGGATGCAGGTGGCTCAGGATCGTGCTTTGTGACAGGCTGTGGTGGAGGCATATGTCCAGCAGTGGAGACAAACAGGTTGAACTGAGTAGACATAGAAGAAGTTAACATACATATTAATTCTGCGGAGAGCAAAAGGTTTAAGTAAGGACATATTTGACTTATATGCCATCAGCATAATTTTGAACCGGGACATTTAAACCGTGTATCTAACGAATAAATTGATCTAGTTCTTATTTTCCTCTGAACAATTACCATTCACCGCAGTCACCCGGGCTCGATTCCTGCACGGGACAGGTATTTGCGTGACCCACAGATAATTTGTTCCAGATCTGGGTGTTTGTTCCCAAGGAGAGTTGACACCGGGCAGGCGGCCGGTCGTGTAAACGTATAAAAGCCCAACCAATACCTTTAACGACATGATTCACATGTTTTACTGATCCCAATCAAGTGAAATAAGGGCAGGAGGAAGAAGATTGCATTAGCTCTTAACTCTTCCTTTTATTGTAGACGCCTATGGACATTTGCAACACCCGTAGGGTAGCAGACGCGTTGCCAACTTATATAGCGGGCCCCGGCTAACTCACTCACCAAACGAAATACAAAAGTGTAACACTTCTACTTTAGGCCGATGTTCTTTAAGGTTGTGGTACTAACCCGGATGGCCCTACCCATTCGTGCAACAGTGAACACCGTTGCGTGGCCCTACCATAGTTAAACAGTTCTTTTAAAGAAACTCCTTATATCATCGATTTAGGAAAATTTAAGACACACTTTTAGACAGCGTTCTCTACTGTACTTTTGAATTTATTCTCTCTAGTGAATTAACCGGGGCTCACTTCGTTAAAGGTTGGCAACGCATCTGCAACCCGTATAGTACTGTAGATGTCCATGCTCGGGGGTAGTTACTTAACATCAGGTGAAACGTCTGCTCACTAAAAAGCAGGCAAAAGTGGAGAGGAGACTAAGAACAACGACATATATACAGATAAAGAGAAGGAGACAACGACAACGGTAATTGCATTATTCTCAAACAGCATATTTGTTCAAACTTTTATTTCCAGCCATTTCCATGTGATCTGTGCGGATGTGGAAATGCATCTAGAGGTTTTGATCGCTCCCGCCGTGCCTGCAATTAGAGAATTAGATAGGGCGCTGAGTTAAATCTCATACCATTTCCTTTGGACATTTTAACTTTTAATCATTGTTGAATTAGTCTTTGATCTATAGTCTCAGCGTCGTGTAACTGCGAACTTATCTTGTCAAACTACCTACTAAAAGTTCTACAACAAGACTGTCACGATTGTTCGCCTCTTAACTTTGTATATATTTATGTAGAAAAGAGCGTCAAATATGTTAGTTTTTGAAAAGGAAGAAATGTAAGACATAGAAATTTATACTGTTTTCAAAATTTTTACATTTCAATAGAAAGATAAGAGGAGTCCTATTTATTCGCACAGAAATTTGTTCTAGACTATTTCGAATGAAATGAAACATTTGGCTTATAAATATATCATCATAGGCCGTTCGAATATCAAAGCGTATCAAACGCTGAACCGCACAGAAGTTTAATATTGACTGTGAAACATTTAAATTGAACTATTCAACACCGGCACAGAAATTATATAATGAATAAATATACTGAAATATAACTGAATTCTCTACTGGAGAGAAGCAATTACTATTCTGATCCCATAAGAGGTCGTAAAATAATATTTCAACCGACAGGCAATACCAGGTAGTCAAGTGTTTTGCTATCTGGATCTTGTATATACCCGGCACTGATAATGATACTAGCTAATGCACGTGCCTACGTTCGCTAGAGAGGTTATTAAAATAAAATGTACATTGACTATCTTAAGGTGTGTTGTTATCACAAATAACAATTCGTAGTTTTTTTTATTTTATAAAAAGGTAGGTTTTTACACAAATTCATTCATTCCCTCTTGTATCCCAAAAATCGTCCCGAAGAAAACCTTCAGAGTCGCCGCGACCTTGGTATTGGAGGATCGAAATCCACACTGATCTCATAGAAAATCTTTTCCATGAACAGAAATGCGGCTAGAAAAGGAACAAGAACCTTAATTATAAGTTTGTTTGGCAGCTAAAATATTTGTACGTAAGGACGAGAACAGTCCTTGTGTTAACATTCACGACAAAGACACCCTAAGTAAACTTAATTAACCTTTTAAAATATAAACTGATTAATTGAGTTACCTTATATTTTAATATTAAACACTCGTTGCTATATTGGTTAAATTAAATATTTTAAATATAAACTACCAGAATTTAAGACGAGCATTAAACACAAAAAATAGATATAATTATTTTTATATACAATATCTAAAATTATGACTGTCCAGAGTGTCCGTATATGGATTTTAGGCCTAATCATTAAATTGCAATGTGTTATGTATTAAATGCCTAGTAGAAACTATATAGGAAATCACGCATCAGTAAATAGATAAACGTCTACTTGTAATCGCAGTGTCTGTGAAAAAATTTAAGCAATATAAATATAAATAACTTAAAATTATATAAATAACAAGTCACCATAATAATTTTATATGAGACGGTGGCAAACGAGAAAGCAATTCATATGATTTAGTATGATAACCGCCACCCATGGACATTTACAACACCTGTGAGAGTGCAGATGCGTCGTCGATCTTTTAATATACTGGGTTATTATATTCAACAGGAGCAATAGTATTTTGTCATTCACTTCACGCCAGATTTCTGCAACACCCTGGTGCTGGCAAATACCGTAGGTTCATAGGTATTAACATCTTCTGAATAAAATAATAATATATTTATTCAAAGGGTTTTCTGATTCTCGATATTGAAGTGTGCCATCAAAACTAGCCAGTCACGCTACGGCATTAAGCTCTAGGATGCAAAATTGTAACGTTGCAAATTTAATTTTAAGTAAATTAAGTCTAAATTTTAATAAGTGGCAATAGGTCATCAATCATTTCTAAACGCTAGGTCGTTATGAATTCACTGGCGTTAACTTTCATGTTAAGAACCTGATTTATATCTTATAGCCTGTTTAGTTACTCTGTATTCATACCATCATGGTTTTGCTATTTTTTTCAATTAAAATAATATCTAAGCTCGTGTTGCCTCACTAAATAGTAACTTTTACTAAAACAACTGATAATACAAGGGTGATTGTTTTATATGTATGTATATGTAATCTTTTAGCATATTTTATTGCAACGAAAGCCAACGCGTATTGTAAATGTAAGTGATAAATGATTTATTTAAATTTAATTATAGAAATATAGAAAAGACCTTATTGCCCTTCAAAATTAAAACAATTTATCACATTTCTAATGAAAACCATTGCGGGCATGTTTCGAAAGACTCTTTGTTCGAGTTTAATCTGGTTCCGTTCAGTTTGCTTAATCCTGTACAGATGCCTTGCAACTGAACAATGCAAATTTTACAAGCAGAACAACATCGGTGGAAACTTCTGAATCTAATTATTTTTGTTTAATTAAGTTTGAAGAGGTGAGGGAAGGGGAGGGGAGGAAAGTTTGTATCATGACGCACTGTTCCCCTTTAGCCGCAGCCTTCCTTTTCTCTTAGAAACCTGCCCGTAAGGAATTTCTAAAAAAATCATCCGATTTAAATGATTTTAAGTTGTTTTCTTTAAAAGCCCAGACAACATTTTAAATTTGGAACGTAATTTTTAAACACTACAGCAATTTTATTTGGCTTTCGGTCTTGTATGTTAAGTTGCGGTTTATCTTTTAGTTTTTAGGGTTTTTTGCCCAGGGCGCAAAATGGTGGCCTAATTGTTCGCTTATTCATGAATTAATTTGTTAGCTTCGTTATCTAATTAATAACCAATTTTAAATATTTTAGTAATTCCTTTTCTTAGAATGAGGGTCTAACAAATCAAGGGTCGTTAATTTTTGAGTCCTGTGGTATTGAGCATGCTACTTTTGGAAACACTATGGCGGCCTCTCATCTAATGGGTGCTTTATTGGTGGGGGCGCCGCAGGGGCAGCTGAAATAAGCAGTAGGAGATCGAAATTAGACCTTTAAACGTCCGCATTTTAGAACGTTTTAGACTAAAGGCGATCGAAATTCGGGTTTTAAAAGGGGCCCGGAGCGCGAGCGTGAAGGAAATGAAGAGAACGGTGTAGTGAAGTTATTTTCAAATTCTTTCGTAAAATTTATTTATTAGAATGTCGAGATCCAAGTTTTACGGTTAAATAGATGTTTTGTAGCTTGCTTTCTAATAAATACTCAAATAAGTGTGAAAACACAAATTATTTGGACAGTTTTTGGGGGTTAATACCTGCCTTCTACAAAATGTATTAATCGATTCACCAATACTTAGGCAATTTGTTTTCACACATCTTAGTCCTCCATATATTTGTTCAAGATATACCATATGAATTATTATTCGAAGTAATATAATGGAGTTTCCATTATATTAATTTTTAACGTCATAATAATTGGATAAAACATTTGAAGTATCTTTCCAATTTATAGAGCTAATAGCATAAGAAGAATATATTGTTTGCTCAAAGCAATCTGCGGTCTTCTGTATCGAATGAAATCAAATATTCTGAAGGGATTTCATTACAGACCGCTGGAATAGCAACCGAGGGTCATGTTAGCAGCGCAGAACCGAAATCCAATATTGACTTTGAAACCTTTTAATTGGAAATATACGATTTGATACACACGACAAGCGACAATTAACCTAATTGTATAAATTTTTTTAAAAAGGACTCTACTACTACTCATGACGTACTTTATGGCGTTAAAACTAGTGGGAATTGGAGGATATACGTACGGTAAATTAATGCAGACAAATGTGACAACAGGTAGATAAATATTAATCACCCTTGAAAATAATAAAATAAAAAATCAAAAAAGTAAAAAATGCAGTGTTTTCAGAGTAATAAGGCCAATTTTGTAAAATTCTTCATAAATGACAAGGTGTTCAGACTGCAAATCAGTGAGGCTTATGTTTTTGATGGCTTTTTTTAGATTTGCTATGGGAAAATTTGGTGAATACTACGCTAATCTTCTTGATAAGCTTCATCAATGTCCGATTATAAAATATTACTAAAATTGTTGCGTGTTTGTTTCCAATTCGCATAATTTTATACGGGACTACGAGCACGTCGTCCTATATTGCAGTTGACTTGACCGATTTAAAAGTTGTTTATGATCGCGAAATGTCTAATCAAATTGCTGTAACGGTTTAACTACTTCAACACAGTTATTAACTGCGCCGTAGATAAATATTAATCACCCTTGAAAATAATAAAATAAAAAAGTAAAAAGCAGTGTTCCAATTTAAAGTGACGATATAAAAAAGTTCAACATCCGTCTATAAAGCTGCTCGTAAATGATCTTATGATTAAAAACAGGCATCTTACATTAGGTTGGTGCCTTTCGTACTTCCCCGTTATGAATGAATTATTTATTCTCATTGTTATATTGCATCAATATTTAAAAACCAGCCAGTTCACAAATAATTTTATGATGTAGTTATAAAATTCCATGCATCTTTTTAAAAAGCTGGATGTCAGCAGCACATACGTCTTTTTTCTCACCATCCTCATAATCACTATTGGTATCATTAATATTGTTCTTTACCTATAAAATTGCCGTTTTGTATGAAATAAATTGAAGTATTTTTTTTCAAACTTTTTTATCTGTTATACAAAGTATCATGTTTTGCAATAATCTGTGTCTTGGTAAAATACACCAGTTTGTGATAGTACGTGTTTAATTCAATACATTACACAAAAGTTTTTTGCCAACGCAGTGGTAGATTATTGATGCCCTTGTAAAAATCAACTGGACGGGAAGCCACAAACTCTTCAAAGGCATTTTGTACTGCCTCTCGGAAATCGTTTTTTTCCCCGCTAAAACGCCAAATTTTGTAAAAAGTAATAGTCGGTAGGTGCAAGGTTTGGTGAGTTTGCCGGATGAGGGAGAGCTTCCAACCCTAACTCTTGAAGCTTGTAGACTATCTGTTGTGCAGTATTGTCGTGATGCAGCAGCGGGGAGGATCGATTGACCAAAGTTGGTTGCAGATGTGCGAGCTTTTCAATCATTGTCTTCGGTTCTTCACAGCTGTGATGAATCTGCAGTAATGCTCATGTCTTTTTGTAAAAAGCTGTGCTGAACCACACCGGCACTAGACCACCAAACAGTGACCATCATCTTTTTAGGGGTCATTTTTCGTTAAGGGGATTGCTTTGGTGCTGAACCAGGATCTAACCAGCTTGCTGAGCGCTTTCGATTGTCGAATGGAATACATTTTTCGTCGCAGGTAACAATTTGGTTCAAAATTCCTTAATTTCTGTGCCTGTTGAGCAGTATTGTCAGGTATTGACGCGTACGTTGCACGGGCGATCGTTAAGTTCAATGGGCACCCATTTATCAAACTTTTTTTATCTTGCCAATTTATCGCAAATGGGTACCGATATTGTTTTGATGCTAACTTCAAAAGCTGATGAAAACACGAATGTAGATTGAGTATCATCAGCATAGAACGGCTATCTAAGAACGGCAATTACATATGAAAAGACCTGTTACAAATTTAAGTTAAATATACTCTAAACGTATCACACTATTATATTATGAAATCAAACAAGAAAACTACGATAACATTATTCAGATTAAAACGATTTCATCATAATTTGATTATGAAAGGTTTTATTACTACTATTTAGTACTAAATATTTTTTTTTTTTTTGCCCATAAGAACGCAGTACAACTACAGCTTCTGGAGATCGAACTGTCCCTTATAATGATAAAATCTTTTTTCACATTTCATTTACGCATCCATGCTTTTTGCCGCGGATGAGTTGTTGCGTTGATTATATATAATAATTTTTTGATTGAATCTTGAATCTTGATTATTTTTCATAATGTCGCAACATATGTACCCTCTCTATAGAGGAGGCCTTTGCCCAGCAGTGGGACATGTATAGGCTGCTACTTTACTTTACTTTTTTTATATGTATCTGAAAGTGTCGGTTTCCGGTTCAATTAATTACTAATTTTCAGTGGGAAAACATCACAATTATTAAAATTTTTATATTATGTACTAAATTACCGCTTGGTTGTAAAAGTGTTTCTTAACGTTTTAGTAATTGTAGTATAATTGCAATTAAAATAATTAATAGTAAAACAAATTAGTTATTTTTCCTCAAAGCAATCTGTGTTTGACTGTATCGAATGGAATCAAATGAAGGGATTTAATTATAGACCGCTGGAATAACAATCCTTGAGTAGCTTAGAACTTGCAATTCAATATTGACTTCGAAACAATTTCATTGTAAACATCCGATTTGATACACATTAGAAGCGTTAACTAAAGTAATTATTTAAAGTTTTTGTTCACCACATCACAAAATAACCGGTTAGTAAATAATTTGTGAACTCTCATGAGGGGAGGAATGGAGTAAGACCGAGCCGGCGTGTATCACCTGATTTTTTTATTTCTTCAATAAAATAAACGGTTCTATGATTGATAAGGCGTTATATTTAGAAATAAATAGTGGACAATAGCTGATCACTGTTGAGATTAATGTGCTAAAACAACGTGTTCTATATTCAAATTGTTCGGCGCTCACATCACATAATTATATGTTAAAAAATCTGTTATAAAATTGCGTTAAACTTAAATTGTTATTGTTTGTTTTCCTATATCCCATTTTTTTTACTTTAATGTATTTGAAACTACAAGCAGCTTGGGTAATGTGGCCCGGTTGGTTGAGCAGATTTAAAAGTTGTTTATGACGCAACTGACTAATGAAAAGGTTTTAATGCTCTCTTTAATTACTTAACAATTGAAACAGCTCCGTTTGGTAGTAAAAGTTAAACTTTCGTCTGTTAAAAAACTGAACTGACATAATTTTTATGGCTAGAGATAGATCCTTTGACACGTCCCTATTGTCTGTCCGATATTTTCTCATCAGTAAATTTATACCACTATCTGTACATACATATAACTGAAATGTGAGTGCCGATATATTATCGTAGCACTAATACGATATAACTTTTTGAATAGTCAATGAAAGTTTAGTTTTAGGAGAGTTAGAAGTTTAAATTTCACGTTATAGCTGCACGACGCAAATAGAGATATCAACGTGTAATTAAACATGGATTAGAAGTTAATCTGTCGAAAGGAAATTGCGTCAGATGTAGCTCAGCGCTCCGTATAATTGTCCATTTGCGGGCTCGGCGGCAGTGCATTCCAACACAGCTGCACCGAGGTCACATACTGGCGGGAAGAACATTCCGTTTGTAGTAGTACAAACATACTATTAGATTATGGTTTGTAACGTTAGTTATCTCTACGCCATTATCTTAATAATATGATGCTATTAAATCAAAAATTTAAGAGTCAAATATTATCGCTGTTTTATTTTTTACCTTCGTATCTATTTAACTATGAACGTATATATAAGGTTAAGGGGTTTCGAAGCTTGCGGTAAATTATACAAAAGAGGTTAATTTTGTCAGGACCGGATTCTCTAAAATCTTATTGTAAATAGATTATATATACTATACTATAACACTATATTATATATACATTAATTTATGGTTTACTTTTCTCGAATTACAACGTATCGACTGACTTATGACACAATGAATATCTGTATTTTATCGAAATTCACATAAATATCATTATCATTGGATGAATATGATAATATCATTAAAAAATCGGCAGGTCCTTCATCCCTGGTCTGGAATTTTATGCATGGCTTCCAGCATGTCCTTATAATAACAATCTCAGGAGCGGGCTCCTGACGGAGAGTCGTGACTAGTTGGTGGTTTGGTCGGACGATGATTTACATTAGAATTTTAATTTTAATAAAATGAACCGAATTGTGCCTAAACCGAATATGTGTTATTGAAATGAAGCCAGTTTAAAGAGGCAGTGGTTAGTCAAGAGAACTTTTAATTTTTTTTATTAGAACCTCCCGTGGACCTCTATTACTATATAGTGAATGGGGTACGTTAAGACCATATGGTATCTGAAGAGATTTTGTACTAAACTTCGTCAGGTCCTACTATTGCTCGTTGGTTAAAGAGGGGTGAGTCATTTCACATTCAATTTTTTCCATGTAAAGTAGTATTAATATTATTATAATGATATATCCACTTAATCCCGGCATATCTTAAATGGCCAGCGCTTAAAGAGCTTATAAATATGCTTACTAAATGACCACCCAATGCCCGCAATCTGAGTAGGCATGTTATGGAACAGTATCTTGGGTTCGACCAGAGAGCCATACTTCACCTGCCTTTTACCACCGCTCTCCGATAGGCTGAACATAGGGACGCAGAAACGAGAAGACATCGCCAGCCTTATCTTTCAATAGCATCAGGAACAGACTGTAGTTATACACGAAATTCAGAAATGAAGAAGGCGATAAAGAAGAGGTCTTGAGATAATATAAAATCTAAGAATCTGAGCTAAACAAATAAAGAAAAGTAAAAAGTGCGAATGGCAGATAAAATATTACTTGCCATTTTAAACCAAATTGGAAATCGTTCATGTCATTTTAAGTGAGGTAGATTTGCGTCAGATGCGAGCGCAGCTGTGTGCTAGTTCTCACAGAAACTTTCGTTCACCTGCCTGCAGTTTAAAATATGATCGACGTGTTGATATTTCGTTCTGAATTATACGTAAGTTTATGTACATACAAATCAACAATTGATTTGTATGTACATGTTTTATTTCACACTAGCTTCTCACCCGCGGCTTCGCTCGCGTTGAAGACTTTAAATAAATATCTTTCAACACTTTACACCATTTGTTTCCAATTAAAAATATGGAGCTTATGTCCTTTCTCAGGCTCTAGACTATCTGTGTACCAAATTTTATTTAAATCGGTTCAGTAGTTTTGGAGTGAAAGCAAGACAGACAGACAGAGTTACTTTCGCATTTATAATATTAGTATGGATTAGTATGGATTGTTAGTTGAAACTTCAGCAAATGCGTATTAATTTTTAATGCATCGTTTGCATGTTGATTTATAAAACATAATAATTATGTATGTAGGTAATGCTTAATAATAATTACATAAAATTGATTACGTTACAAAACGCTGATTAAGAAAAAAAGTATCTTTCTCAGTAAGTCACAGATAATGTATTACCTTAAACTGTATACTTTAAAAGATGGAGAATGATTCATTTATTATCAATCTTTTTTTTTTCATTTTATAATCTTACATAAATTAATTTACATAATCCTATTATTAATCGGTATCACATTTCCACGTTATTGTGATTAGCTTTAGCAATACTATCAATAAAACTGTAGCATTACAATTACGGTTATCGTCGATCCTTCAAATTTTAAATGAAATGCATTACGACGATTATTGTCATAACCTGGGTCCGATTAATATGCCGTTCATAAAGTTTACAATGCTCAATAAGCGGCACGACTGCTTTACAGAATTACGCAAATGGGGTTAAACTCGTATAAAAAGCGTTTTAAATTACTACTACAACGATTTTCACTGTAAACGTAAAACAAAAATACAAAAAGTTATACGGTAAAGTGTTTTTAATTTCAGCGCGATATGATTTTGCACGATTTTCATCTACATACATGAAACGCATGAAAATGGTGGGGTAAGAAAGGTTTGCTATTCTAATTTTTTTTTTCAAAATGTAGCAAAATCATTTTACTATGTGAATAAAAAATATTATCTGATCTAATATTTACAAGATTAAATCTATCTAAAATTACATATTATCCAATAAACCTAATCCACGCGGCATGGTGCCAAGAACGCTAGCTGCATTTCCTCGCTGAATAGTTATGCTTAACCTTTGAGCGAGAAAAGAATCAGCTCTCTTGTCACCAGCCGCAGCGTTAAGCCTAGGACATAAACTTTTAAAAAATTTTGATGACTCCACGGACCTAATCTAAATTCTTTCTGTATTAATGTGTTTGGACTTAGGTTATTAGATAAATACAAAAAGTTATACGGTCGAGTGACCAGCAAGAAATTTTTTACCGAATCCTCTATGTTAAATGAATAATAAAAAAAATATACAAATATTTATACAAGTTATGTTTATATTTATACAAGTTAAATTTATGAGTATTTTAGATGATTCATATTATAGATGATTCATAGATCCGGCAAACGTTTTTTTGTGGAATTTCGTAAAATCCGTTCTTAGCTGACCTCTACTCGGCGAAAGGAATATTCCTACCAAATTTGAAGTCTCTACGCGTTATGGTTCAGAGATATTGTGATGAGTCAATTATCAGTCATATAGATTTTTATACATATATATATATATATATATATATATATATTTATTATATATACATATATATATATATATATATTGTAATAGCCTATTTTTGTCCCACTGCTGAGCAATGACCTCCTATGTACAGTGGTATGGGATAGTCCACCCAACGTTACTCATATCTTTGTAATATATTCTTTCACCATTGACTACGTGATGAGTCACCATTAAATATGTAATTAAAAATTGGGTATTTAAAAAAAACTCGTGCATGTACTTTCGATTTATAACAAAAAAAATGTTTTGCAAAACCCAATTATATACCGAGATATGAACTCTGATCTTCAATTAAAATCTATCGCCTGGACACTGAGGGATTTCCGAAAGGATTCAATTACAGACCGCTTAATAACAACAATAACCTGAGCCGCCCAAAACTCCAACACAATATCGATTTTCAGACCTTTTAATTGGAACATATGTTTTGATGCCCATGAAAAGCGCACACATATCTAAATCAGGAATACAGGTCATAATTTTTCGGTGCTTACTGAAATACAAAATGTTATAGATAATTACTGTGGTAGGGCCACGCAACAGTTTTCACTGCTGCACGAATGAGCAGGCCCGTCCTGGTAAGTACCACGACCTCACAGAAAACAGACGTGAGGTGGAAGTGTCATACTTCTACGTTTTGGTGAGTGAGGTAGCCGTGCCCGCTTTTGGTAAGTTTTAGGTGGCAACGCTTCTGCAACCCTAAGGTTGTTGCAAATGTCTATGGCCAGTGGTTATCACATAACATCAGTTTCAATTCAATACGTCCAAAGTGACGATGTTTCGTAAAGTTGACGAATCGTTAAATAATATAAGCAAGTATATCTACTATTTCTATCAAGTTTTTAATTTAATTAGAATTAATATAGTATGTATTGGGATTTAATGAACTAATATTAATTTTAGGCAAAGATTTTCGACAGTAATTGTATAAGATTGATTAAGCTTACATGTAGGTTACCCCTATTGTAAATTCGTTCAGACCAATAAAGCGTAATAGAGGCTTATAGGAGAAATAAACGATTTTACGTGATGCGTCAACTTTCTGTGATTGCCTTTGAACCATTGTCCTCTGGTCCAACCCATCCAAATTATTGCGCGCATGGATTGTTTTGCACAAGCACCTCCTCGACCAACAATGGTAAAACTGGTGGAAAAATTTATCTGTTGGAAGATATAAGATAATACAATAAAATAATTACTTTTTGTAGCCATTTTGTGGCCAAATACTGGTCGAACAAGATCTAACTAGCTATTTTGACTCGAAAAGAAGAAGAAGAATAAAATAATAAGATAAATAACTACTTAGAAATAACAATAGAAAATACTGAATACTAATATAATATTGGTCAACTTTATTAAACGTTACGTTATTAAGGAAAATAACACGACTTTAGCAGACTTGATGTTTATTTACATCTGCAAATTAAAGTCACGGCCGGTTCTCTTCTTCCTAATAAACAACCATTCATATGTAAATGTATTCATGAATTCATACGAAAATACCCCTTTGCGGCTGAGTATGATAGCTTGTAAACATAAAACTCTACTGCCCTGCTTTAAATTTAATTCGTGTTAATAAAATTAGCACGTTAAGAGAATCGTGGAAGACCTTTTATGAAAAATTAAAATCATCATTATTATGACCCTTATACCTTTATTCCACCGATGTTGGGTCGACATAATATGAGCATATCGACCACAGCCTACCTGAAGTCGACCATGTTTGAGAATAAACACACATATCTGGAACAATTAATTGGAAATCGAATCCACGATCCAACTGCCACTGTTAACTCCCGGGATCGTGGGTTCACCACAGAGTCATCAATCAATTTAAAAAAAAGAAATGCCCTATTGCCGATAATATCTGATAAATGATGTTCAATATGTTCTCATTAAAATGTAGGTAAACCAACATGTTCACGTGATGTTAAATTATCGCATGTCCAACAGCTGTGGGTTTGTATTAGAACTTATCAGACCAAATGCAAAAGCATAAACTTGATCAAACGAAATATAAATATATATACTGTGCTGTGATTTTAAACATATTTCACTAGCAGAAGCGTGCTACGAAAATGCTACGAGGTTCTACAACGTGAAAATGTCTTGATATCTTATAGCTACTGCGGCTCTGCACACCGGGGCGGTAGAAGTAGACAGTTCAAATCCAGATTAAAACCAGGTTATTTAGCTTTTCAAACAGTCTATTTATAGAATTTTACTCAAAGACAAACAAACAACAAATTAGTCTGGCCGAAAATGGCTCAACGAACCGCTCAATGATTGTACACATCAAATTCTCCTAGTGCAAAATTCTCAATTTGTATTTTTGGGATATTAACCTAAAAGGACACAAAACTGTGAAAAATGGGGATAGTATGACGTTATATCATGATAAATTACAGATGTTCTGTTTTGTTTTTGTTTGTGATTACTTAAAGATGTAACTTTTGGAAATTAAGATTGATTACTTATATTCTTGTTCTTACGATTTTTATTCAACTCGAACATTATGCTGTTTGATCATAAAGTTTCATGCCTTAGAATCACTTGCTAATTTGTCCGGAACAATTCTTGTTCAAAAATGTTAAGCCCATCGGGAAACGATTTAAATTTTTGTGCAAGCACTCACCTTTAGCCATCGTCAATTTCTGCAGAGATTTTGCAAAATGATATAGAGCGATACAATCGAAAAAGTACAACGGACCAATATGATTTTGTTGCATAGCGATATTTTATTATCAGATCTTTATATAATTGGTGTGAATTATCTATTCTTTTATCTGACCCTGAAGCATAATTCTGCATTATCTGACTATGCCTATATGAATGAATGAATTTTGTTTATAATAATTTGGTACTGAACCTATGCGCGTGAAACTTTTGACTCCGAAAAATGCATAATTCATGTGGAAGTTTTGAAAATAACCATGAATGAAGAAAATATTTTGCATCACTTAGTTAATGCTATGTTACATATCAGAGAGGAAGTTCCGGAACCTTGTCATTTTAAACTTAAAGACGATGATGTTTACAGCTCACTCTGGTCGCTCTGTCGGCTAATTTTGATAAGTCGAAACATTGAAAATATTTGTTAATGAGCAATTATTACCTACTACTTTTATTCATTACTTTCTCGAATTTTAATAAACTTATGGCAGCGTAAACTTATAATTTTTTAATTTAATTATACTAATTTTTTTTAAGTTTAATTTCCTCATATTTGTCAAGTAAATACGGACCACGTATAACACCTATATTTATAGTAAACCTTTTAAAATATAGCTTTATAATTTTATGTATTTTATTGTAATAAAATCTGCACTATTAAGACGAAAATATCTATAACATTAGTCGCGGTTTAAACACTTCAAATTCAACACTTTAACACTTCAACACTTCACAATTTAATAGTTAAGGCTTACATACCTTTTATTGTAGATTTTATTACATTATGATTTACGATTTTATTGCGTATAATAATAAGGTCTTAACATCAGCGTTATGCCGTGATAAATATACTAAACCATGTGTATTTTATGATACTACTGGAGTGCCATGTAACCTTGAGTTACTTAAAAGAAAGGCTATACACATACATTGTAAGGAATATTACTTTTCTTGTAGAAATATCAACTCGTTCAGTTGTTTGTCAACAAATATTATTACGTTATTTGTTCGCATTAGAATTTTCAACAACACATTAGATTTAGTGCGAAATTATCTCTCGTAAGAGATTTTCTTTCCATTTATCAGATAGAAGACTCACATGAGCTTGCGTCGGTGAACAATTTATAAGGTCTTATCCTCCAGTATCTCTAAAATTTATAGGAGTTAACTGCGACTTTTGTGATTTGATGGTCATTAGTTCACCGAGCAACTGTTTGGTCAAGTATAAAAAACCACTGGAGAACAATAGACGCATATATGAAATAAACTTCATTAATTAGCCAATTGATATTAACCGACTTCAAAAAAGGAGGAAGCTTCTCAATTCGACCGTATATATTTTTATTTTTTTGTATGTGTGTTCGCGGATAACTTCGTCGTTTATGACACGATTTTGATGATTCTTTTCTTGTCGGAAATTTGATCAGTCAGAAGGTGAGGTGGTCCCAAGCTTGGTACCATGGTAAGGAAACCCGGATCTGACGATGGTATCCCAGAGAAATCGAGGACAATCATTGAATGTTATATTTATTAACTTTTTTTAATTTTCTCATTGAAGTCGGTTTTTTTCGTAAAAAATTATACTTGTTTTTATTTTCATAAAATACCAACTAATGCAGATGTATCCTTGCATCTGCATTACATTGCATACATCTGCATGCAGATGTATCCTTTCTCCCTAGTAGTGACGCTACCTCAGCGTCCAGGCGCTAAACTTCAATTTATCACACGATCTTCAATTTCATCATCGAGGAGTAGTAACTAAGTCTATTATGTACTGATTATTATGTATTTAGTTAAGTTTATAATTAGAATTTTTTTTTATATAAATTTACAATATCTAAAAAAATGTTAATAGCAATTTGGATTCCTTCATGACGTTTTTATCTTTTTTCTCTCTTTTTTAATTACTCTCACTCGTTGTTAAAAACATTTTGATGTTCTAAATGTTCTTCTTATTCAGTACTGTAACAGTTTTTAAATATAGATGATAATTACAGAGGTTTTTTAGTACTTAACTCAAAGAAAAATGAGATGGTTACATATTCGCAGAAAAACAATGGGTACTGGAGAGGTTGCATGTAGGGTGAAGTAATTTCGTTTAAATCAATGTTGGAGCTTATTGGGATCAACGTTTTTTGCCCATTCGAACCTTGGAGCGAAAGATTTCAGGCATATTTTCTTTACCTTATTATAACGGCGCCAAGTGGAAGTGGGGCTTTAACGTTTTGTAGGAACATTCCCCTCAACTTTAAATGCGTAAATTTTATTTTCAATCGTTACTATTATTGGTTGATAATGCGTTACTAGAAAACTTGTAATGTATTATTAATTATAGTTAAATATTGGCGATAAACATACCGACTTTACATATCTCCGAAATATTTTTGCTATTACTTCGAAAATATACAGGTTTCCTCGCGATGTGTCCTTTCACCGTTCAGCACGTGAACCACTTAAAATTGTAATTAACAATTTCATCATTGCCGGAACCGGGAATTGAACCCAAGTTTGCTTGAGTGTGTAGAAACATTAAAGTTTAACGAAATTCGTCTAAAGAATAAACAGTACATACATTATTCACTTGTAAAAAAGGCTATTGATATATGAAATTTTTATTTAATAGGGGATTTTTACACATCAAACATTAAGTTCGTTTTTATGACATACGCAGCATTTAGTTGTTGCTTTTTTTTGTGTCGATCTACGCTTAATATTCTAATTTTATCATGTCATTCAATGGTGGTAGATTTGCTTGACTATGCGAAGGCCCACCCGCGACTTTAAAGCCTTCGATGATGATGATTCAGTAGTGTTACGTTTAGGCCTAGATTTAATTTTATTAATAATAGGATCCCAAGCTGAAGGTACTACCCAACCCTCTTCTCTATTGAAATTAGGGTGTTTTTAAATTTCAATAGCCTTACGAATCATTTTTGCAAGGACCCGGTGTTCTTTTACAAGGATCTATAGTCTATCAAACGTAATATAATGGTTATGGCCATTTAAGGTGTGCTCACAGACTGCAGCTATAAGGTCTTCATGTCAGCTATACGTTTCTTCACGCGGGTTTTTATTGGTCTCTTTTTTTAGAACTATGTAAGAGAGCCCCAATTCACAGTTAAGCTTGTACACTGTTGGATCTTGCAGACGGATATTGCACTTGTGGTAAAAACTGATTAATATTTTCTGAGGCTTTCAAAATGTATTAATCGACACGACCCTCTGACATATAGTAGAACAGCGGGAACTCACTCCACTGTGGCTTATTTCAATAGGTCACTGTAACACATGCGCATTGCTCTTGTTATCATGCAGGACTTTCTTGACATGTTGTAACTCAGTGTTCTTTGTCACATTCCATTTGCTCTCTGAAACTAATATTTACCCACAGTAGCTAACTGTGATGGATGGCGGTGAGAGACACAATTTAGGTATCTCTTTTGTGAGTTACCTTCCTATACACAGGGTGTTTTAAGGTATTATTTAGATTGTGGATGAACATCTTAAAAGGGGTAAAAATATCTAGAAAAGCTAAAGAGTTACTATTCTCCAATTCCATAGTGAACTGTATTTTGTACTTTAGTGAGTTAAGGTGAAATATGCATTAACATTACTTTTTGGTGAAATTCTGAAGCTGTCATCTTTTATAAAATCTTTGAAAAACGGGAGCTCTGCCACCACGTGGCCCAACTGCTCGTTTGCGTCCATTTCTATATAAAAATCTTGCATAAATATGTCAGCAATAATGAGATATATTGGGCAGCCCATTGCTATATCATATATCTGTAAGTAGAACTCTTCTTTCCTAAGCAAGTAGCTAGAGATACGAGATTTTACGCGGCGTTATTGCGAATTTTTTATTAGTGTTTTTTTAGTTTTTTAATAAACTTAATATGTATAGTATATTTGTTAGCTAATAAAAGCGGTTTTAACAAACCGCATATCAAATATTAATGGTGGTAGGACCACGCAGTAGCCTCGGCTGTTGCACGAATGGGCAGGCCCGTCCGAGTAAGTACCACGATCTCACAGAAGACCAGCGTAAAGTGGAAGTATGACAAATACTTTCGCGTTTCGTCTGGTGAGTGAGGTAGCCTGAGCCCAATTTTCAAAAGGCTGTCAACGCATCTGTAACCCTCGGGTGTAGCAGATGTCCATGGCCGGCGGTATTCACTTACCATCAGGTGAACCGTCTGCTCGATTGGCAACTCTTCACAAAAAATAATAATATGTCATTTAGATTCGTGTGAAGTTTCGTTTTTGCTTAGTTTTATAGTTAAATTTGGTCTTCTTGCTTCCTAATTTTATCTTCGTGCTCGATACTCTGTATCTTTAACATGGAAACCTTTTTTACGATAAGTTGCCTTAAAAACATAAGGTAAGACGAATTGTAAAAGAAATTCAATTTGTGATTGGCTGCATCAACAAGACCACTTTGTGGTCGTATTATAAGTAGGATTTCGTTTTCAAACAAGCTTTCAAGGATTATTTATTAAAGGGATGGTCTGTCTGAATTTACTCCACTAAACAGACAGGAAGAGAGAGAGCTGAAACTTTGAGTGGATTTATGTATGTTTATTCGCTGGCGACAGAAAGCGCGGATTAAATTGAATTGGTGAGTAAACGTTACGTTTAGAAAATAATAAATTCTAACATTCTCCACTGTACTGAAATTTATATTTAGGTAGAATTCTTTTTCCGCAGACTGCGTAGATGTATCCGTGTATGTATCAAACATATAAATCTATAATTCTATAAAGAGTTTTTGTTTTCATAAACCACACTGGCACAAGCGGTTTTATCATAATTTACCTACACCGTTATTGACAAAGTCAATACTTTTTCATCGTATAGATAAATATTGAAGCCTCAGACCAGTACAAAGGCAGGCTTTAAAATTTTTATACAAAACCCTTATTAAAAAGCTACCTTCGGCCAAAAATTCTGTAACACACAAAAGTTAAATCTTTTAAAAATTTTAAATGTGGTGTTTAACATACATACGAGCTTTTGCGTGAGTTTTTGTAAGCCTTTTTAATAATGAGTCATTTGAACAATTCCATATTTTTATTTATGAAAAACAAAACCGACTTCAAATATCTCGCTCTATATCATTTTGTAATTGATTTCAGGAGTTCCCTAAGTATCTCCGGCGCCCAAGATCCAATATCAATGAAATTATTATAAAACCACATGGGAAGCATCAGCTTTCAAATAAAAACAAGAAACACGAAAGTATCTGTTATACTTCCTCTTTACGCCGGTCTTCTGTGACGTCGTGGTACTTACCCGGAACAGCCTGCCCATTCGTGCAACAGCCGAGACTACTGTGTGGCCCTTTTTCACTGGCGTCATTCTTGTTCCTCCGTCCTTGAATCCCAGAGTACAAAAATTTCCACTTAAAGGAGTCCAATGCAGCCGTGGTCCTCGTACTATTCCCGACGATCTTGCGAATTCGGGCACCAACAGAAGCTTTTATCCGTTTTTACCGCATAAGTTATGAAATTATAAATTATACAAGTGTTGGTTTTTAAATATTTATTATTTAAGAATAATTACATGATTTCGATAACCAGATTTAAATGAAACTTTACAATATTATATATATATATATTATAGCCTATAACTTATTCTGATGTATAAGCTATAGCTTATATATATATATATATATATATATATATATATATATATATATATTATAGCCTATGTCTTATTCATTATATATGTATGTATATCGTCTTTCTGTCTGAATGTCATGTATAGAATAAGCTGATATGCCATCAGCTTATTCTATACAGCAGAGTCGTGGGCAGCAGCTAGTATGACAATGATTTAATTTAATTTAGATCAAACGTACTTCAATTGTAACAAATTGAAAATGACTGGATGCCATTTCAAGCGAATGTTTCCTTGATAATTGAATTTACTAAAAGGAATTGCGATCGCTTTAGGCGTATTTAAGCCAAAAGATATTTTTATTTGTAGAAAATAAATAACTTTATCAAAACTCTCTTTCCAGAAAGTCCAATTGAAATATGAATTCATTTTAGACTCTTTATCATCAAGTATTTAAAAATGAATTGCAAAGGACCTCCTTTAAAATAATTGGTTCCATCGTTGAATATTTGCAAATAGAAACAGTATACAATCTGCTTAATTGATTTTTATAGACATTTTTGGGATTAACGTGATGTTTAACTATCTGTGTTGTTGACTGTTGAATGTTGAGTCGGAATTACCTATTTTAAATATATTTCCAGATTTAATAGTGTGATAGTATGGGTTGAAAGTGAGGCTTAAATATTCTATATGAACATTATTTTCATCTCCGGCATAAGTTCTTGAAAAAGATATTAGTGGTTATTTGATATTGTTATATATTCTGTTTAATTATCAAGATCGCTCATCGATTATTCATAACTAAAGCATATAAAATAATAAATTTATACCGATTTAACAAATGGAAGCAACATTTATTTACGAAAAAAGTATAGACTTAGTAAATAATTAAATTGAGGTGTATGGAGGAATGATAGAGAACTCTAGTGATACATAAAAGTGACGTCATCAATTCAAAGTCAAAGTATATTTATTCAATATAGGCCTAGCTTAAGCTATTATTGAACATCAACAAAAAATCTTCCACTGGTTCACTAAACTAAACCTGCACAGAGAAGAACCGGCAAGAAACTAGGCGTTCTTGTTCTTTTTGTTATTTTTTTTGATGCACATATATTGATAATTATACACACTTATTTAGGTATAAAATCAGCAGCAACCAGGGGTCTTGCAAGTGCAGAGCAAGAGTCATTTCCAAACATCCTTGTCCTTAATGTATTCTTGGACATTATAGTAGGCCCTAAGGTAGCTTTAACAAATTGTTTTTTCTTAGCTAACTTATCTACATGAAATCCCCATTGCAACTTCGAGTCAACGCTTATTCCAAGAAATGCTGTTGAATCCTCAAGGGGTAGGATTTTCTCATCAATAGAGATTCCTGATTGGTGACACAACATTGAAAGAGTAAATCTAATACGTTTTGTTTTATTGGAGTTCAAAAGTAAGTTATTGGTAGCAAACCAGCCAGACACAACATCTAGTATTTCATTTGGTTGTTCTAGTCCATCGTCTTTCCTTTTAACTTTAAACAATAATGAAGTGTCATCCGCAAACAAAACAATTTGAGACCTTTTTTCCACTATATATATATACTTGAGGAACGCCTATTTTTTTGAATTGAATTTATTCAATTAAAAGGAAAAAAATGTCAATTAAAAACATGTCTATGCACGTCTTAAAATGTAAACTAGCGTTTTTGTTATTATTTTAGGAATCTCAAGTTTATTAGTTAACGAAACCTAATTTTCCACAGATTTACGTGATATATTCTACCATTAAGGTAACTATTAAAATCATGTACTATTAGTCAATACTCATTTAATGATTACTTGTTTTAGATGATCCGTATAAATGACTTTGCTGTAAACAATTGTTAATAATTTACTTTTCGAGTACACTAACGGGTATAAGCAATATATTAATTAACATGCGTTGGCCGAGTTGAATTTTCATAAAATAATAGTCCGATGGGCGCTTTTCGCCTCTGCGTTCGACTGTAAAAATAGACTAAATACTCTATCGGTCGTATTTTAAGTCGGATTCGGTTTTCGAAAGGCCTTTTAGGATTATTTATTGAAGCGATGGGCTGTTCGAATTAAATCCACTGGATAGAGAGGTACGGACGGAGAGTGAGAGAGTGGATGAAAGTTTTAGAGGATTTAAAATCAGGCACATGCATGCTTTGCACTTGTTCTTCAGCACCACGATATGAACAAGTCGGTATAGATAATAGTTGACGGGCAAGTAGTTTTGTGCAGTATGTTTATTATCATTCACCGAATGGTAACTTAATAATGTGTATCGATGAAAGGTATATTTAGAAGACAAATGTTTAAGAATTTCACAACAAATTGTCAATAGATGGCAGTATTAAGAGAGCGTTCTTTATATGTGTTTAATTCAGTTTTTTTTATGCATAAAGCAACTTTACTTTTCTGGCAATACCAGGAAACATGAAGTTTAAAAAAAAGTTTTTGAAACATTAAATTTGATGAACTATGGACGTTATTGGGTTTCGGCAAAAAAAAAAAAAAACGTTTGTGAAGTAATAATATATGGTGGTAAAAATTTTCGGAGGAACATACAAGCTTCGAAAGACTTGGTTGAGATATTAGAATGGGCGCCGTTGGTCCACAAATATTACATTTTATAGCAGTCAAAGAAAAAAATGCGTAGCCCACAGCACTGAAAAGTCACGTGTCTCTAAGGGCAAACAAAAACGATTCGTAAGAATCGTGAAATCTAAACATTTGAGTGTAGTCTTAGCATGGATTACCAATAATTCGTTAGAATTATTTCTTTATATTACATAATTTTTCGCCTGTAATGATATTTGAGGTATGAACTCGAGTTACTTATCTCATATAAGGTGTCATACGCAACGTCCACACAAATGAAAATACGAGATAGGTTGGAGAAATTAGTGGCTTTGACCGCTCAACAAAGTTTACTAGTCCAAAAGGGCCGCTTGACTGACTATATAATACGGATGTAATACAATCCATACGGAAGACTTATAGAGCCCAGCATTGAGGATTTTAAAACAGTTGGCATATTGAATATTAAATAATAAATTATAATGTAAGTGTAAATTGAATAATATATTGTATATTAAATGAAACTAGTTTACTGTCGTATCGGTGTTCTTTTGCGAGGATTTTCGGTTGATGTAGTGGTTGGGGCGGTTTAAAATATGATCACAAACTGCAGACTTCTTCAACCGTCGGTGCTTCTGCAGTTACACTACATTAGTGCACTACATTAGATTTGACCAACCAAAAATCCTCGCAAAAGAACACCGATTCCTTCCAAGGATGATCCGCGAGGCTATTGAAATAAAGAAACATCCTAATTTCAATAGAGAAGATGGTTGGAGTTTATCATCTGCTTGGGATCCCATAATTTATAAAATTAAATCCAAGCACACCAACACTGCCAGACCTCAGGATACCATAAGCTCCTTCTGCGTGGATCGGAATAAAAATAAACAAAATAATTGACGGTAGCCGGGGTTAACTATGACATCAAGACGTATAACAACTTAGTCTGTCTCGTGACCATGAACGCTGGAAAGGGTTCGAGACGTCGGGAGTTCAAATCAAAATAAAAAACGCGATAAAATCCGTAAACTAGTTTCATTTAATATGTATAATTTTCGCGTAAAATCAAGAAAATAATATATTGTACTTTTTTGTTAGTATGACAACGAACTCGGCGAAGTCTAATGGCTGTGCAAGGGGGAAGGAGGAAAGGCATATAAAGGAAACCCTTACCACGAGAAGGAGAGGAACGTATTTTCCTCCAGAGAATAAGCTAGCGCCTGTGGTGTGCGGTTGTTTGTGTGACTGTTTCCGTGCTGCTTCCGACGAAGGTGGAACATTTTTATGGAGAAAAGGGGCAAACGAGCAGGAGGCTCACCTGATGGTAAGTGATTACCGCCGCCCATGAACACCTGCAACACCCGAGGGCTTACAAATGCGTTGCCGGCCTTTTAGAAAAGAGTATGTTCACCTTGAAGGTTTAGGATTTCATGGTTGGGATTTAGGTCAAGGCGAGTGCAACATAAACCATTAGTGACGACAATGACGCCAGGGTGGGATTACCGGTATTTGGCCCACGGGAAACCGGTTTTGCACTGTTCTAAACTAAAGAAAACGTGACCGATTCTGTTGTACTCACCGGGTGAACTCTATGATTAAACTGTTTGAACTTGAGAATGAGATAAGGAGTCCATTTCTTTGCGTTTTCCGGTTGTTACTTTTATAATTTCATTACGACGCTCGTTAAGGTAATACATTTTAAAAAGCTATAAAACGTAACCACCCGAGCGTCGTAATGAAATTATAAAAGTAACAACCGGAAAACAGCAAAGTACGTTTAAATTTTCTATGGAAAGAAACTGAAATATGTGTTTATAAATCAATATTTTCCTCATATTGCTGGAAGCGGTATTAACTCGCTATTTGGAATATCAGGAGCGTTGACCAATGAATACGAGTTCTGAATTTTATGCCAAAACAACTACCTCATATTTGCTTTGAAATAGGATCATGGGATCAATAATTACTGGATCAACATTGGCCTTTCCAAAAAACTTTATACGGCATCGATTATTTCTCAAGGTACAGTATAAATCGAAAGGGAAGTTTAAATAAACAGATTGATACATTTACAATACTAACATACAATACCAATTAATAGTAGGAACAGTCCTCGTAAGCTTTTAATCGTTTTGGTTCAGCGAATTCAAGGACCGTAGAACCTTTCAGTAGGTAATCCGTATTATTCTTAATGGACCTTAACCTTTTCTCGGTTCGTATTAAATCTGAGACTAAAAATTAACTTAAAATTATTCAACGAATTTAATGTATTCACAATTTTGATACGATTCTTAATTATTGACAAAAAAATAAAGTTTTATTCAGTCAGTATTTATGGTGCATAAAGTTAACGAAACCGTTTCCCGAACTGAAAACATATAACAGTTATGTTTGCAAATAACGTAGGCACGATTGTGGTCGCGAAATAATTGAGATTGAAAACGGTCCTCACAATATTTATTGCATTAAATACTTTATGTTGGTTCGTTTTATTTTAAGTGAAATTATTTTTGGAACAATCTTGGGATAGTAACCGACAATTTAAGTGACATCAATTACAGACGTACTCGAATGTATTTTAAAAATTACAATAACTATAAGGGTCGGACTAAGCAATTAGATTGTTCTAGAAACGGTCATGATCCAATAGATAAAAACTACAATCATATATTTTAAGTTACAAACAAAAAAAATAATTACAAACAAAGGAATGCCTGACGCCAATTTCGAGCGAACGATGTCGTGATAATTGGACTTTGTAAAAGGGATTTGAGATGGCTCTAAGCTAAATTAGTTAAATCCAAAAGATATACAAGCTATAAGTAAAACATAAATACCGTTGTGAAAACTCTCATCTAGCTCTTGATTTTGTATTATTACCGAAACTGTTGAGTTCCAAATTCTTTTTCGTCCGAATTGATCTACCATTTCTAAATTAGTTTAAATTCTAGATTTGTACGTCATACATATATTTTATTTTAAAGGAAAAAAAAATTGCCTTGCAATAAGGGAGATAAAATTCAGATATTAACGAATTTTCACAGATCATGGTAGCTGGCTCTTATAAATTATCACTAGAAATAATTATTGTTTCTTTTTTACTAACTAATAATAATTAATGAAACATAATAAACAATTTTATTTCGATACACGTCTATTTTTGTATAGAGGCTTTAAATTTAAACGCAAAGTAATTTAATTAAACCATATTACATACACAGGAACATACTACTATGTTTGATCTGTTTTGTGTTCTGTGTTATAAACACATAAAACAGATCAAACATTGTAGAGTATCTTCTACTGTACGCAACATTTCAAACAGTAATATAATTTTGCGTAACATAAAAAGCAAATATGGCGAAGAGGTCGTTGGTTTTTATTTTGTAGCGGGCACTGAAATAGAACTTTTCTTGGTTAAAATGAAAGAAACGTTATCGTCTGACTTTTAAATATTTCACTGAGCCTTGAGGTTTGAATATAAATATATTTTTATAAATATTAATAAATATAAATAAATCAATATTTTAGGCACATTTTTACGCAAAGCTGTCTAGTCCTAAACTAAGCAACGCTTGTACTATGGCTACTATATAAGTGATAAACATACTTAAACATAGGATATTTTCTTTTGTAAGTAAATACATATTATACATATATAAACACCCAGAGACTAGAAAAACACTATGTTCATCACACAATAGTTTTCCAGTAGTGGGGGATCGAACCCGCATCCTCTGACGCAGGAGGTAGGTACACTACCCACTACGCCATTCGGGTCGTCATATATCTATTCAAGTTTTAATAAAATTTATCGGACACTCAAATTATTATGCAAGTTTTCTTATGCCAAAATCTTAATTTTCCTCAAACTCGATACTTGTGTATCGATTTGCAAACGAACGAATAAACGCTTGGTTTTGTTAATGCTTTAGTTATAATCAAACTAACTTACGGATTTTAGATTACCATAGGCTTGGGATCCTATTATCAATTAAACTAAATCCAGATCCAACCTTACTACCGCTGACAGACTTTATGATACTTTTAGCTTTTGCTGTGTGGATTATTATCTATATATTATGACGTGAAGCAAGGCTTTGTACCCCTTTTTACGAAAATTGCGCGGACGGAGGATTATGAAATTTCCCACACTTATAGTTTATATAGAGAATAAGTGCAGAATGCTAATATTTTTTGAAAAAATATGCAAAAAAAATTCTATTAAAATATGTAGAAAAAGTGCGAAAAGATTGTCGCCGCTGTGTTTTTGTGTTGTTCAATCTTAAGTGCAAAGATTAGCACTATAAACAATTTAAATTTCTTAAAAAGCAATGGCGACATCTCTCGTTCGAATTATCGTTGTAAAACGATATTCGAAGTTGTTTGTATGCTGGAAAGGATATAACAATAGATGGCGCCAAGCATTGCTTCAAATGCTAAGAAAACAATGTGGAAGAATGCGTTAAGATTTTCGTCGGTGTGGTAATCAGCCGTTTAGCTCAGTGGCTAGAGCGTCAGGCCGCGAATGCCGAAGACGTGGGTTCGATTCCCGGCGACAATCTTTTCGCACTTTTTCTACATATTTTAATGTTCAATCTTAAGTGCAAAGATTAGCACTATAAACAATTTAAATTTCAAAAAAATATGCATTAAATCAATATGGAAAGAAAAACGATTACACACACTACCATGTATTTGACACACACACACACACACACAAACACACACACACACACACACACACACACACACACACACGCACACACGCATATATACTCTTTTGTGTGTTGTGTATTGTATTTGAGAGTAGATTAATATTGTTCAAACTTATAAATTAAATTAATTATGTTCGAATTTCGACCACTCAGCGTCCACTAGTTATAATAATTGTAGACCACACTAGCAGCTTTTAAATTGGTGCGTGTGCGTCTTGTGGCTTGGAGGTTTTTTTTCTGTCTAGTCTATTTTTAAAACTATTGAGTGACGGTGCGTAAATGGTTTCTTCCGAGCGCGTGTTCCGACGGAGACCAGACGGTTGGTTAATAAATTTTGCAGTGGGTTATTTTTGGCTTTCGTGGGACACTACTTTAGCAAATGTCCTATCAAATGCTTGTTCGCAGAAAACTGGAATAGCCCTTGCAGATCAGGCACATCATAATTTCTGCTTCTCAATTAGATCAGAATAAAATTAATAATTCTATAAGAATGTTGATGAAGTATATGAATTCACGTTTAACTTGACCAATATAATATCCGTAAGTTACCAGTATCTTTGTAATAAATGTTCGCGTAAATAAAAGTACTTGCAATACCTATGTGTTATTTGTAACATTAGTTTCCTCTCGAATATGGCAATAATATAGTTTGATGACTCCGTGGCGCAGTTGCCAAGGTATTGGCTTCGGCGTCGGGGGTCGTGGGTTCGATTCCCACACGGGACAACTATTTGTGTGACCCACAGATAGTTGTTTCGCATCTGGGTGTTTGTCCGTGTGAAATTTATGTTTGTAAAACGTCCTTTACAATACAAGATAATATTATCCTAAAGTAAGGGCAGTGTTTTTTAAAAAAGAAGAAAAAAGAAAAAGAAAAAATATACGCTGGTTTATGATCGTACTTATGCCCACAATGAACTAACAAAGTTTGAAGCCTTGAGTAAGTCCTAAAATTTATATCATGATGGACGGACTGTGTACAAAGGATTAATTATAGAAAGTGGTTGGTTCGTTTTTTAGGGGCTTTTACGTTTCTCCGTTACGGGGAGGGAGAGAAAGAGATAGAGGAAGAACTAGTTTTCGAGGCTTTAAAATCACATCCATGCATGCATTCACGCTCGTGGATTTAAGCGAACGAGAGAGCATTGCGTTTCATAAATACATTTTTAAACATTGCATATTTTCTTGTAATTCAGTAGCAAGACGATGTAAATGTGTGTATTGGGCATTAACTGCTAACACTTATGGTGTTTTCACACTGAGCAGCGAATAAATAAGCTTTTATATCATGTGCATACTAGCTGTGGATCTGTGGTCTAGCTGTAAATGCATATGTTCTTAATTGCATTTGATTAAAAAAATGTGAATTGTATTTGTTGTGTCTAACTTCTTTTCGGTTTCCACAGTAATATCGTTAAAAATGTCATTCAGTGGATTACATGCGATATAAAATTGAATGTATAAATGACACACTTTGTTTACTAATTAATAAAAAAGTATTAAGGCAGTTAACACGTCATAACCGCCAGTACTGCAGTATCAGCACGGTGAAGGCGCACCGACGGAATGCTGACGCCATTAGTTTTAGTTCATAAGTTTTTGTAATTGTAAATCAGTCCATTCCAAATTGTCATACAGTAAACACCTTGTAATTAATTAAATAAATCTTTTTTTTATTGGAATACCGATCGCGGAATACTTAACTAGGCTTCGACTTTTCAATATGTAATTGACCCATGACACTTGATTAGTATTTGTTTGTGTATTATCCTCAATTTAGATAAGGCTCTAACGCATTACCTTCGCTGAAGCTTTTAATAAAGTGCCTTCAAAGTGTATCTAATTTACACTTTGATATCGTAAGCAAATCGGACTCACGCGCGAAGAGTTCCATACCATTACATATAAAAACGGCAAAAAAATTATGTCTTTTGTATGGGAGCCAAATTTAAATTTATTCATTCTGTTTTTTTAGTATTTGTTGTTATCACGGCAGCAGATTTACATCTGTGATAATTTCAACTGTCCTTTCAAGGCCTCCTTTGCACAGAGAGCATATTATGCCCACATAGTCCACCACGTGAACCCACTGCGGATTGTTCGATTTATTATTTCGAAAATATGCAGGTTCCCTCACGATGTTTTTCTTCACTGCGTAGCACGTGATAAGTCAGCACTTAAAATTAACAATTTCAATGGTGCCGGCACCGGGAATCTGAGTCAGGTCGCTCGCGTAGATTGAATTAAAAGTAAGTGCCCGGACAGTGAGCTATCACAGCTGAGAGCAGCTTTGAAGTAAAATAAAAAAAAAGTTGAGGTATAGCAATCTAGATTACATATAGCATGTGATGAAATAAATTCGGTAGTGCTATATATTTTCTGCTCATATGTGCAAATAAAAGTTAGTAATATTTAAATTATTCCATAATATAGTAAGCACAATTAATTTTCTTTAAATCGCACAACACGAAAAACGTAAAAGGTATTACGTGTCGGAGATTTTTTTAGTTTTCCCCTATTATTTATTATAGAGAAGTGTGTAAAAATAGGCGTTGTCACAGCTGTTAATAGTAACAGCGTTTTGGTGTAAGCCTGTGGGATGCGACGTAACATATAAGTAGTATATATATAACGAAATCTTGCTTCGGTATCGTTAGGGCGTTTATTGAATAATAACGTGGGATACATGACAAGCCTTTCTTTACGATTATATACATTATATTTTCCTACACTTTCATTTCTGTGCTCTGTGCACTGTGTAAATAAAATGAAATTTGGATCAATGACAGCTGTACCAAATAAATTTTAATGAGAAATTTGCAACAAGAAAGTACGTTTTAACTTCTAAATAAAGAAAATATGTTTCATTCAACTCAACATATTTCTTAAGAGGAAAATTTGGCGTTGAAACACACCGAAGCGTTCGTGATATTATGACAAGAAAAGGGAAATAAAGTGCATGTAAAAAAAGCACGTTGATGTGACAAATAAAATTTTATTTGACTTAAAGAATAAATTTCATAAGGATCGTCCGTTTTGATTTAAGTAATCAGAGTTCCGGTCATACCACTACGAAAAAGGCACAGTTATAATTCTTCTTAACGGACTATTGTGAGTTCGCAAGTACATATTTGCTACACCTGCTAGGCCTACTTATTTGTGTAGTATCAGAAGTTATTGTATGGCCAATAGCACATAAAATAGGTCAAATTAGGATATATAATAGATGCAGTCATGTTTTTAAACTAGGTACTATTTAAATACCACTTATAGCTTACTAGGGCCGCTTTTGGCAGCTACCAGCGATCAAAAATCCGTTTTTTTTTAAAGAAAAATATACATTAGCCCTACTCTATGACAACATTATCTTTTGTTATATTATATTGCAACACAAAATCCCAGCTGAAGGAATTTTAAAATATTTTGTGCCTTGCAAAAACATAGCCCGCGTGGGTGTAGACTCTCCGATCCATATCTCCGGAACCTGGAGTACTGGCCAATCAAAATATATTATTAGAACAGTATTAGTTCAAACAAACTTAAAAAAAATTACGCGCTTATAAATAAATCCACGCTAATGATGCACTTTAAGCTAATGTATTCCACTATTCCAATCATAATAATGTCTTGTATCTTGTATTAACTGATGTTTTTGCTTTCAGTCCCGAGACTATTAAAGCTTCATCTGACGCAGAACCGGTGGGCTAGCCAGAACCCACGGGTTTGGGCCTTCCGCTGTGGGTAGGGCCACGCATGTGCTCATGCGTGCGTTTAACTATGGTGTGTCATCTAAGGGCCATCGAGGTCCTGGTTCGGACCGAAACCCCGATGGCCGTCGACTGTGCAATTAGCTAATCGGTGGCTGGGGGCGGTGAGAACCGGCCCGGAACGCGGGTGTACCTTGTGTACGCGTTGTGTTGGTCTCGCCGTGCTCGGAGGCGAGGGCGAACTAGTGTGTTTGTTGTTGCACTAACTGTGGGTGTAGTGTTGTCCGGCGGGATCCCCGGCAGAGGGTCCGGCGTGTCTAAGTCCCCTACCTCGACCGGGTCGATTAGGACGTTTCGCGGGTGACGCTTGTTGACGTTCGCGTTTTTGTCGGGTTGGTAATTTGCTGCGCTTACCACCAGAGGGTTGGAATGATGTTCGGCTCTATCGAAGAACCGTTTGGTCAGGTCTTTAAAATATTCGCGAATCCTCGGGAGTCTGCAATCGCTGTGCAGGTCGACGTTGCGTTGATACCACTGCGCACCGGTTGCGCGGCGGATGAACTTATTTTGTACTATTTGCAACTTGTACAAGCAAGTAGGGTGCGTGTGGGCGGGCGAAGGTCATGCATGCGTAAGACATAATAGGTCGTACGCAGGTCTTATATAATAATAATTTGTGCCTTAAGGGCATTTTACTTTTAGCGTTAGTTAAATTGTGTAGCCGGCCGGAGACGAACGCGGCTCTTTTGCGGACGTTATTAATGTGCGTAGTAAATGACATACGCGAGTACATAATAATGTATTTCAATCATTCTTTAGTTCTAAAACCATAATTAGTTTTTCTTATGTTTGTCAGCTGCCTGATGTGTATAATTCTAAATTTAGATGTTTGCTGTTGGTTGAAATTATAATGTCAAAGCACCCACCCAAATTTTTGATTAGTACAACCTTTTGTGTCTCTTTTTGACTTTGTGGCTTAACTTGATAGATCTCTCAGTAGACTGGTGTTAGCACATTCTGATAATGGACGGTTTCTATACACGGCCCAGATTGAGTGGTCTATATACAATGATTTGAATCGGGGTGCTCCCGTTTGCGGGCAAACCAACACACTCGTTCATTGACTGAATTTACTACAGAATTTTAAATCGTTATATTTGAACAATATCTAACTCTTGAAACTCTCAGGTATTTATCAGATTAGAGACCAAGAGTCCATTTATTTGCGCCCGTTATAGCAATAAATTTTAAAAAGCAATAAAATGGAACGCCGCTCGAGGGACCTAATGAGATTATAAAAAGTAACAACCGTAGTGCAAACGGCAACGTAAGTTTAAATTCAACCGCAAAAAGGAACCTGAAAGCTTTTTTAAAAAAAATAGGAAATATATATGGAACTTCTTTCGAGGAATATTGTAGGGAAAAATTGTTAGACAGTCTTCACATAAGGCCGGGCGTTTATTTGGTAAAATTAAAATATAACACTTTAATTTCAGTTTCGTTTCTTTAGGTGACGTTAGCTACTTTTAGCCGAATTTAATATTAATGGCATTCACCGATCATTTAAAATTTCTTTATTGACTTATGTGCCAAAATTTCTATGTCCTAGTTTTGGCCGGTTCCCGGCAGTTACCAACATTTAAGTTTTGACTTAATATGCTTCCTGGCCAGTGGATAGTTCGACGAAACCTTTATTAAGTCCCTCTGGTATTTGCGAAGAGTTGGTGTCTGAGCGCTAAAATCGCGTCTTATCCCATCGGTGTGTGTGACATTTACCTTATATGTATATTACTAGTGGACGAGACAGACTTTGTCTTGTACACACGACTTAAATCCGACAACAACTTGAAAATATAAAAAAAATTTAGTGAACCAAATTGTGAATTTAAATCATTCTCAAATCGACCTGAATGTGACAAACACATAATTTCATTAAAATCGGTCCAGCCGTTTAGGAGGATTTCAGTGACATACACACGTACTGTATATAAAGATATATAAATTTATGTACATTAAAAATCAAAACCAATTAATTTAATTTAATTCATACTCAATTTTTATTCCAATATATAAAAATTTCAACCTAGTGTTAAACCGTTTATTTGGGTTTGTTAAACCCCAATAAGCAAGGCATCTGAAGGTCATTACGAACTTTCACAAAATCTAATCATAATATTTTTATGCGAAAGGAAAAATGAAAAGAATAATTGGACTATTTTCATTAGGATACCGAAGGTTTTGTAAAATTACTTGAAACTTTTATAACAAAGAGAAATTTAACGTAATAAAATAAAAAAAATGTAAGCACTGTAGTTGTGAAGACGAAGTCGAAACTGTTTAACTTTTTAATCTTTAGTTTTCTCGTCTCGCCAACTTTATCTACTATGTCAGAATTTTTCTTGTCTATTTGAATAGTGACTACAACATGTTTGAACATGTTGTAGTCTTTTTCCGGAATTTTCAATTTCCATCAATACAATTATAATAAAAATTAAATGTATCAATTTAAGGTTCGTTTTGAAAATAAATACATTCATGGCCTCCCCACCCCTAAAGTGTGTACAGTAATGTTTATAACTTTTTTCTCTAGGTAGAGTATTTTATATTATGAGTTTTGGTCTGCACTTAAGATGAAATTGAAATGAGAGCTTTAATAGATTGTAGGGCAATGAAAAATAAAAACTATCTATTTAACATATAACCTAAAAATTTTGTTGTTTTAAATTATCTCATTTCATTAATTATCTGATTAAATGCAGCAGACGAGCTCCGAAACTGTCGAACTAAAGTAATTTTAGTTGACGCGTGAACTTGCTTGGCTTTAAACCAAGCTTTAAAACCGACACGTGGTTGAAATTTGTTGGTTTTGTAGATATTTGAGATGAACTTACGTTAAATAATTTTGTAATGTTACTATTTACCATGTACAAGATAGCTAGTACTAATTTGTGTTTATAGTAAATGGTAGCGACTTACTATGATACAGTAAAAATAAATATAAATAGCGACCTTCTTATAACTTATGACTAGTTTCAAAATGGATTAAATTCTTTCCAATTATTAATAAGTAGTCCCTTCGATCTAAATATTTTTAAAGTTTTCTTTTATGCTTTAAACTCTACAACAACAGAAATAGAAATTGAGATCGACTGAGGCCATCTAGTTTTCAACTTTAAGAAAAGCAAGTATTCAACGCGAAGGAATATGTATTATATTACTATTAGATGCAAATATACTTTTAGGAACATTATTACCCGTAGCTTTCCACCATATTTAGATATTACTGAAGTTAACGCTACAGAGCAAATACATTACAACAATATGTCAAACAAGGGCTTTTTACAAACAGCAACAAAATGAAAATTTCACAAGCTGTTGAAAGAAGCCTTTGACCATTACGGCGCACAAAGCCATGATTAAAAATATCTTTCATTAAAACACGCCTTTGAACACTATCCGAAAAATTCGGATAACGTTCTAAAACGAATGACGTTTCGTTAAATGTTTTTAAATAAAAAAAATAAAATAAAACATTTGATACAGAAATATTAAACAACTGAAGTGCCTTCATAGAAATCTTAAGAAAGAAACTACAATTTAATAGATATGAATGATTGCATTGAATAGGAAGCGAAAGCGCAATGAGAAATTTAACAAATCCAGTAGTCGAGTTATTCGTAAGCACTGAGGCGGATTTTAAGAGCAATAGTATACTGCAGCACTTAGTACGGACTAAGATCGTAATTGGATAGCAACAAGGACAGGACTGCCAGCTCTGGTTTATTTTTAAATATTGTTCTTTAGGCATAGAAACGGACATTTTGCAGCAGTTGCATAGCCGTAATTAGTTATAAGTTCTTAAATGTAAGTCTTTAAAGACAAGATAGTTCATAAGAAAAGCCACATTATACTCCGATGTCATTATATAAATCATGTTAGACACAAATAAAGATCAGTTCTGTCATAACATTACCAGAGAGCAGTCTTTTTGTCATTTAAAACAATCTTTTTTATAATGCTATTCAAGGCTCCCAACTTAACTAGCGTAAAATATTTTATTCCTTATACCGCATTGTAAATGTCGAACTCATCCGAAAGATCATGTAAAATATTGATGCTGCGTTCTAGTTATCGAGCCACTTTGTACCGAAAGGACGGACCAGTTAATACTTGGGTATAAAAAGCTATTAAATTTATACGATTTTTTTTTTGGGCTGGATGAGCCACTGTTGGCCTTAGGGGCCTTTACAGATCCGACAGACTTGAGGTGGCCTGGCGCACGAGGCGCCTAGCCTGAACCTCGGCGTACTATTATTACGCGTTATGGTGACTAAGCTCGAGGGCTCCCGGGGGAGCCTCGGCACGGGCCGTCACGCTATTATTATTACCGGTTTGGGAGGCCGCCAAGCTCTTATGGCGCTTTGGCGGGCGCTCCATGGAGTGATCAGGCTCAAGGGTCCCCGAGAGGGGACCTCGGCTTTAGCACGCGTTTAGCATTCCGATTCGAGGGTACCCGAGAGGGCCGGACCTCGGCTCGATCGGTAGCTATTATCTGACTGGGGGAATTACTAGTGCTAACATTACTACCACTTCGGAGAGCGTTGGCGCTGGGAGAAGAAGTGGCGGAAGAAACTCCAGCAACGCTTCTATCATTAATAGGGGAAAACCTGCCAGGTACGTGGCGGAACCTAGTATATGTTTGCCGCACTCGCCGGCGAGTGTGTGTTGGTGTGTTTCTTGAGTTTTTTGATCCTTTCGATGGCGATAGTCGTCTCATCGTCAGGGAAGTCGAGAACGTGACGCCGTTTCGGTAATCGCGGCGGAAAATATTTAGCGGCAAGGGTCTGTAGGTGACGGCACCTACGATAAGTGGGTTGGGATGCGCGGCGGCGGAATCGAAATATCGGCGCGACGCCGACTTCAGGAATTGCGCGATGGTGGGCAATTCTAGATCGACATGTAGGTCGATATTGCGCATGAACCAGAGTGCTCCCGTGGCTCTGCGCAAGAATCGATTTTGAATCACCTGAAGCCGGTGTATTTGCTTCGGAGCAATGTGAGCGAAGACGGGGCTCGCGTACGTCATGATAGGGCGAACTACTGCCTTATATAAGGTCACCTTGTTCCGAAGGGACATTTTTGACGTTTTATTGAGGAGCGGGTAGAGGCGACCGAGTACGAAGGCCGCCCGGTTCCTGACCTGGTCACGTGCTGGGTGAATTTAAGCTGGGAGTCGAGGACGACGCCTAGATATTTGACTTTATTAACCCACGGTACTGGGCTGTCCAAGAGTTTAACGGGGGGTGGAATGGGTATGTTCTTTTTGTGCGCGAAAAGGACTGCCGCGCTTTTGGCGGGATTGATTTCGATCCTCCATTGCCGAAACCAGTCACCGATGGTGATGGCCGCAGCTTGGAGGCGTCGATGGATCAATTCGGGTGTTCTGCCTGTGGTATAGATACAGGTGTCGTCGGCAAAAAGAGCAAGTTCTACATCTTTGACACGCGGCATGTCATTGGTGTAGAGAGTAAACAAGACTGGTCCCAACACCGACCCTTGGGGCACCCCGGCTCGAACGGGATGCGTAGTCGAACACACGCCCTCGACGCGATAGCGAAAGGTTCGATTACTTAGGAAGTCTCGTATTATGCATACGAGACGGTCGGACACTCCGTACCCGTATAGCTTGTATACGAGCCCATTGTGCCAGACTTTGTCGAACGCTTTTGCCACGTCCAGGAAGAGTGCACCGGTGTTGAGTTCGCGTTGACCTTTAGTTAAAATGTGCTCCGTGATGCGGTGCACTTGATGGGTACATGAGTGTTTGGCTCTAAATCCAAACTGCTCTGGGATGGGGAGCCCTTTGGTGTCCATAAGGGATCTGAAGCGGGCTAATATTAGTCTTTCAAAGATCTTCCCAAATGTTTTGAGAAGACTTATTGGACGATATGAGGTTGGGAGAGTGGCGGGTTTAGAGGGTTTGAGGAACCCTATGACATCGGCTTCCTTCCACTCGGATGGGAAGAAGCCTTCGGTTAAGGCCGCGTTGTAAATTAATACTAGTATCTGAAGGATGCTAGTAGGGAGGAGCTTGGTCACCTTATTGGTGATACCATCTGAGCCTGGTGCTTTACGCGGGCGTAGTTTATTAATGGTGTCTATTAGTTCGGAGCACGTGACTGGGGGAACGGGATCGCGAAGTGGCTCTAAGGCTTTCCTTTCTTCCTCTTCGTTCACCTTGCGGAGGTGTTCGGGGTCGATCGGAAGCAGACTGGGGGAGCATTGAGACTCTAGGCTGTCAGCCAGGCATTCGGCCTTCTCTTCGTCCAGCATTGCTGGCGTACCTATCGGACGGACTAGTGGCTTGTGAGGGCTCGAATTGCGGTTTCCGTGTCCTGTTTGGTATTCAATTCTCTAGGGATTGACTCTAGTTGTGGAGGATTAGGTTCGTTAAATTTAGATGTGATTTTTCGTTTACCAGCTGATGACAGTTTTGGTTAGGGGAGCGGCTGTTGCTGAAGGCCCTAGCCGGAGGAGAACTGGTCGGTGATCGGAGTGAAGCTCGTGTATCACTTCCGGTTCGCATAAGGAGAGACTGATGTTTTTGACGAGTGCAATGTCAAGCACATCCGATGTGTGTCCCTCTACGTAAGGAAAGCGCATATGTTCGACGGGGGCAGCGACTTCAAAGTCGAGCCTGTCGGATAGCGAGTCGAGTGCGGTGCCTCGACTGTTGGTACGTGTCGAGTTCCATCGGGTGTGCTTGCTGTTGAAGTCGCCAGCTAGGATGGTGGCTCCTCCTATAGAGAAGAGGGCCTCAAAATCTGAATGCAATATAGTTGCGGTTGGTCTGCAAGGGAGGTAAACTGATGCTATGGTGATAGGAGAGCGGCCGGTTAAAGCCAGCTGACAGACGGAGGCCTCGAGATGCGTGAGCGTGGGCGTGTCTACCGGTACGCAATGGAGAGATTTTTTATAGTATATAAGTGTGCCGCCGCCCAGGGCGCCGATACGATCGTTCCTAACTATTCGATAATTGGGGATGTTCGGATCCCTTGTCGCGGGTTTCAGGAAATTTATACGATAGCATAACTAATAATTAAACAATTAACTAATAGGTAACTGAAGAGGATAAATGTGCGGTATATTTATAATTATGTAAGTTACTTTTCGCTAAAAGAAAATCTGTACAATGCTCATTAACATTAAACATTTAGCGTCGGTCAATTGTTGGAATATTTGCTCTATGAGGCAATTTTAATGTGTTTTGGGGATTTATGAGAACCTAATAGACACCGAAGTGAAGAGCATTTCCGAGTTAAATCGAAAATTAACTTACGGAGGGAAAGCGGGGCGGATCCAGCTACGTAACGATTCAATTGCACTCGGCGAGATGGGAGACTTATTGATGTTTCGTACCGTATGCAAAATTTGAAAACTGCCTTAAAAATCGAAACTATACGTTGAAAATATTAAACATTGTGAAGTAGTAATAGAAGATATGATTTTATTATGAATTTTATTGTGACGATGCAAGTTTGATGATTTGTATATAAAATTATTATTTAATTTAATATGAGATGCTTCGGCCATATTCCTATTTGTTTCGAGAAAGAAACTGTGCTTCCAAAATTGGCCAGCAAATTGTGTTAAACATTGCGATAGAGTGTATTTTTCGACAACGTTTTGGTGTTCTTTCTCACTCTTATTGTATAATACAGTAAATAATGATAAAACATTTGTAAGCATACATTTCGTACGAATGTTTTAAATAAATCTGCAGAATAAAAAAATGTTTATCAAAATGAAAGTTATTGAAAAACTGAATGGGGTTTTCCGTTCCAGCAGATCTGCCGGAACGGAAAACCCCATTATAATAGTATTTTAACGGATCATAATTATATTTTCACTGACGAAACATCAGTAGTTGTCGGCATCGCTTTAAATATAAATCACACAGCGGTAAGCGACATGGTTTGCGTGAACTTCCTACGATTAATCAATATTTCTCTTATTAGTGTCGCTTGGCGTTTTATTCTCGCCTTATCGAATCGTTAGGGGTAGAGTCGTTAATGTGTTAACGTCATGGTGGTTTAATTATTAAGCCGGTTTATTTTGCCACTAACTGGAAGTATGATACAGTATCCGATATTTTGGACAGCGTAATACAATATTGACATTATGTTTAAACATATATCATCAGGTACTGAACATAAAATTTGTCGTATTTGTAAAGTAAACCTAATGAGCATTAAAAAGTACAGTAGCGAACTCTATATAGGTATATAAGTATTAAATTAAAGAATAAATTGTCCGATGATTTAACTGTGGCAGCGGCAAGGAACAACTTATGTACGAATCTTCTTCCCCTGATGAGCCTTTTTTTGTATCAGGGGGGAAATCTTCGTTAGATACCTTGTCATTCTGTGACAGGGTTATGTGGGGTGCTTACCCACTAAAACCCCCTCGGTGGCCACCTTCTGTACGTTTGGAGGGACTCCGGGATCTCCTACGGAACGCACCGGTGTCCCCCGGTACTGGGCGTGAGCACGCCTCGGAGAAGGATAAACCTTCCCCGATTCCCTCGCCATCTTGCAGCAGCTCGAGGCCACTTCGTGCTGCTGCCAATCCCTGTACCCTTTTAGTCGCCTTTTACGACAGGCAGGAGATACCTTAGTCCTATTCTAGAGCCCGGGACTACAGGAACTACTGTCCCCTGAGGAGCCTGCCGTCCGAGAAGTACCACGGTTGCATAGAAGCCGGCGTGAAGTGTATGGTAGTTTTATACTACTAGTACTTTTTCGTTTCGTCCGGTTAGTGAGGTAACCAGGGTGAACATTTTTCTAGCAGGCTGCCAATAAATCTACAGCCTCACTGGTATTGTGGGCGTTCATTGGCACCAGTCATCGCTTAACATCAGGTGAAATGCTTACTTCCGTTCTCACATTTTCATCACTGTTTCATAAAAACAACATATTTCCTAAATAAATTTACACGAGAACTAATTTTAATTCGATGTTTACCGTCGAACTTAATATTGGGATAAAAATTTACCAATGCACATTATTTGATGCCGTTTTAAATTTGTGAAATTAATTTAAAAATCATACAGTATATTGATCTAATATTTACAAGATTAAATCTATCTAAAATTACATATTATCTAATAAACCTAATCCACGGGGCATGGTGTCAAGAACGCTAGCTAACGCTATGAAATTCATTTAACTTTTCGCCGTTTGTTCCTATTTTGCGCTATTTATTATGTTTGCCGTGTTATGGTCAAATATAAATGACTTTACACTATTTTTATTAACTGATGTTTTTGCTTTCAGTCCCGAGACTATTAAAGCTTCATCTGACGCACTTACACTATTATGATCAAATTATATAAATGGCTTTACACTATCGTTCGACTTGTTGACAAATAAACTGCCGACTAATGTTGGATATTTCCTGTGCAAAGATATTGCTTGTGTAAATGTTTAGAATTTCCTTAACCCCCGACTTAGAATTGCGGGATAATTGGAGAGGATGGCAGGGGTCCCAAAAGCAACCCTAAGGGAACGATTCGAACGTGTAGTGTGAGGGTTCGTGTGTACATCATGTTGCATTAGGCGAATTATAGGATGAACTTTTTAAAACCTGAAAAAGAAAACATACCTTATACGTTAGTTTTTTAGCTTCCGTGTATAAAACCAGTTGTAAAATTTATATTTTGATTATTGAAATTGCCACACTTTTAACTGTTGATTGTCAAGTGATCGGCAAAGATTGAAAGTTCTTTAAGGATATAGAAAAGAATATCATGCATTACATGAATACATATCTTTCACAATAACAATATGAAACTTACAAAGCTACGTCAAATTATATTGTAAAAATTAGATAGACATATATGTATGTAAAGTTCACTACATTATCAGCCCGCGTGGAGTTTTTTGCTTAATATACTATGAATGATATATATCGGCATCTTTTTAATTTTACCTTAAAACGAAAGAATTAGCGACATATAAAAAAATACTGAACGTTTCCGTATAGTAAATTCATTTTATTGTTTTAATTGATTGGTAGGGCCACGCAGTACGGTGGTAGAGCCCCGCAGCAGCCTCGGCTGTTGCACGAATGGGCAGCGCCTCCGGGTAAGTACAACGACCTCACAGAAGACCAGCGTAAAGTGGAAGTATGACAAATACTTTCGCGTTTCGTCTGGTGAGTGAGGTAGCCAGAGCCCAATTTTTATTGTCAACGCATCTACAACCCTCGTGTGTAGCAGATGTCCATGGGCGGCGGTATTCACTCACCATAAGGTGAACCGTCTGCTCGTTTGGCAACTTTTCACATAAAATAAAAAAACTTTTGAAATATTGCAAGTATTCAATTTTTTTACAAGGCTAATAATGACACTGATAAATACTGTGTGCTAATATTTAGAAATAAGTAAGATATAAGAATCGTTGAAAATCTCGGTAATCCGAAGAACGTTAAGTGAGTAATAATCCTTAAGTGATTAGTCTCAATGGAGCCACAGTATCCGCTCGAATAATACCATTGTCAACCAAGAGCGAAGAAACGGTGGGATACTTTATACTTATTTCTTTTTTTTATAAGACCTTTTCCTCTATAAGACTTTTTTATTTTTGTCTAAGACTTGTTGTCGAAATTGTGATAAAATAATAATAGTGATAATTTTTTTAGGTTTCGGTTTTTGGTTATCGAACCATTTAATTTCATCGGCAATAAAATGTTAGTAAAATATATATAATAAAAATAGATAATGTGGTGAAATTACATTATAATACATACTAAATTAATGTACAACTAATACGCATATTTATATAATTAAATGAAATAAGGTGTTTAAAAATCTGTTCACATAGGTGATTGATTATTGGTAATATTTAATGTTATTTATTTCTCTTAATACATAAAAAAATTAATTGTACTATTTCAAATTTATAAATCATCAAATATTTACGAAATCATAACAAACTGACTATAAATATGTGCTTCAATGCGTACAAAATGGCTTTTAGTTGATTTGGAATTAGAAAATACAAAAAAAAATATTGTTGGCGTAATAAATAAGCCCTCTAGCCATAAAAATCGTCTCATAAGCTATGATGTAGTTTGAGTACGCATAATAAATTTAACAAAGCAATTTTTCATTGCGTATAAAATTCACGAGAAACTACAAATACCCGACTGAAATACGTGCGTGTTTTCCACGGAAAATTCTCCAAAATTGTGTAAATAGGTTAACGTTTAAATCCAAATTGCACCAGCAGAGTTTATTTTCAAATCATAAGCTCTGCCTGGGCAATTACAATGGAAATAGGTCAGTCAGCATGTTGTTAAATCAATTAATTAACTGTTACCACTGAGTACATACTGGTTATTATAAACTGCGGATGTATTGAGCTAATACGATTGGTCACATAATTTATGCTTGTCGGTAGGGTACCTTATCCCTTTGTTCTCTTATCCACTACGCAAAGGGGCAATATAGGTACTAGAGTAAATAATGTCTATTACCAAAGTATAAGCTATATTATCAAACTATTAATTTAGTCCGTTTGGTAAAATATATATTATTTCAAACCATAAGGTCACTTGTAGTGTATAAAATAAAGCATTTATATAAAACATTTTCCTTTCAAGGTATGGGAATGGTAATAACTTATGCTTCAAATAAAAAATGTTGAAAGCATATAGAATATCAAAAATTTAAAAGAGAAAACCGTAAAAGGAATAAAGAAGTATTACATTACAAGTATTCTTTAGTAGTCTGTAATGTATAGGGGTGTAACGAAAATGTGTTATGGATTCCAATGGAAATGCTTTATGCTGACCAAGTGACAGGTATCGAGTGACGAATACGACGAAATACGCGCTACATGTGTATCGGATATTAGTTAATTTCCGTTTACAGTAGTCACCGTTAATTGGATGATCTGATATCCTATTGACCTATTTCGTCTACAGCAATGTCACCGGTAAAGCTCTTAATTAAAATTCATTGCATGGAAGCTTTGAGTATTCAAGCGCCAAGCATTCGACTGCATGAATATGAATGTATTTGTAAGCTATTTATACCTTTTGATTTATGAAGAACGTATGAAATTATGGTCAGAATAAACTAAAACATAGGTACATGATAAGGAATTTTAAATATGTGACTAAATAACCATGTTAACATTTTAAGTAGGTACTACATTATGTTATTACGAGTAAGTTATCAATATGACTTTAAAAAGACTTAAGTAGCAAGAAATTTATCATGCAAATAGTCTTTATGCAACCATAAATTATGCTTATGAATTGAATAACATTGGCAAGAAGTTTTAGTTGTTATATTTATTAAATATAAATATTACAACTTCTTATTACTCGATATTTAGTTATTCTGTTCAATACCTGAAAAATTGCCCTGGATCTATCATACCTATCTAATCTGTAAGGGATCCAAAACTTTATTTTGTATTTAAGAGGAAATAAAATTTACGAACTATCTAAAAACAGTTTCATTTAACATTGTATAATATTCACGCAAGAGCAAGAAATCAATAATGCATTATTGTTCTTAATAATAACTGAATATGTTATTTTTATTTATGTTATACTATTAAACTAATTCTGTAAATTGAAACGTGCGCGCAAATTACACTATGAAGAAGTTTAAGTCGGCATGCGTGCATTTCACATTGTCCTCTTTACGTTCTATTTCTATCTTTAAGCGGCGGTTTCAGTCAGCTCTGAAGGGGATGCAGGTAAGGGACACATTGGGAGCGGGCGTGCGATTCCATCCGGCATGGGTAGTGTCTTCCGGCCTCCGACACCCTACCCCATCCCCCATTTCATTATAGCCAGCTGGGTCGTAGGGTTGGGGGGCGGGCGACCAGGGTTGCCAATAACAATTCTGCGCGTTACAGACGGGAAAACGGTCATTATGACACCGATTGCCGCGGCTTGTTTATGACGGGCGACCGCAAAAAGGTAGTCGTAGCATACAAATAATGTATTAATTGTTCACCGGCTTTTTATGTTGTTCAATAATTTCTTTTGATTGTATGAATGTATGGTTAAGTTAATGGTGTTTTGTAAAAGTTTTAATGTAGATTTTATACTGCATTTTTCTGAGAAGTGCAAGTTTTCAAGATGATGATATTAATTGTCAAGTAGAAAGTCAATTTTACTTTCATATATTTTAATTTTATATTTTACCGCAGTTTTAAGTGACATATGTACTTGTGCATGCTGCAGGTTAAATTATAACTAGTGAAACAATTTCACGACTCAATCATTCAATTGTTTACTCTGACATCTTTCTAAACACTATGCTGCATATTATTTATTTGATATCACTGAGTTTGTGTGTCCTGTCGTAATACTTTGGTCTTAAGAAATATTTTGTCTGCCGCTTGCTGTAAATAAATTGCCGGCTACATCAACACTGGATACATTGGAATAACACGTTCAGTACCGACGTATCGAAGCGCGAGTGTCAATAAAATGTGCGCGATCTATTTGTGTTTCGTCGTCACCTATCGCCGTGATTCGCGTCGTTTCGAGATCGGAATCAATTCGTTTGTGCGCTCACGATGAGGCGGGCTTATTTATGGCGGTCGGGTACTGCGCGCGTTGGGGTGGCAACACCCGCGAAAATGGCGGGCGCGGCTCGCCGCCGGGCGGCTCGGGCCTCAGTACGCGCGGAGCGGCGCGCTGTGTCGCCGCGTTGTTAGCTTTACCGCCCGCCCTCAGGTACGCTCGTTCGTATTCCGCGCCACCCTGTTGCGCATTGCACAACGATGTTTATGTTCCAATGCCTCACTTGTCTATGACACGTTTCAGCTTCGCTCACGCCTTTGTTCCGCGCGGCTCCTTTCGGCGCGGGTCGCTGGCTGCGATTTTATTTTTCTCGCTTCCTATCTATCTTCCTAGTTTTTCGGCCTGCATTTGTTTTTTTTTGTTTCTTTTTTTTGCTTAACATCACGTCTCTGCCTGGAGTCTTATGCCTTTTTAGGATTCGATTAAATACGAGCGAACGTTTAATTTTGACGTTCCTTCAATTTATAGAAACTTCTGCATTGATAAACTATCGGTATTAATTAAATATATTCAGCGATATTACTAGTTTAATAGGAAAAAAAATGCAATCACCTATTTTAATTATATATTTCTTATGAACAATGTATTGAACTACGCATTGTTCCCACATTAGTATTCTTTTATTAATATTTTAAAGTAGATTGATTCTTATATATATGTGTAATACTAATATATTTTAATAGCAATAATAATACATTACCATAAAGACATCAAAAAAAATTAAATGATTCATCATGAGCCGAAATAGACAAAGACTTGGTTATCTAGATCACTGCGCACAAATTTTCCAAGATTATCTTATAATTTGATTCTTTAACTGTGTAGTCACGAGGTCTAAATAATGTTCATACTATGAGATTTCAATTTAAAAGTACAATTGTTCATATTTGTTACTTCATATATTTTTAATTCTTTCAACTTTATAGTAGTTCCAAACTATTATACTTAAATGAAGTAGAGAAAAGCTTTACATATTAATACATATAATTACTAATTTCCTTAGCTCGGTTATTTAATGGTTTAAAACTTTCTGTGATCAAGTATTCCAGTACAAGCGGTACCTGGAATATTGATTGTAAATTTATTGAAAGATATATTATTGGTTATTTAATAAAATTGAAAGTGATCAGTTTCCAGCCGTTGTTTTGTAGGATAATTTAATTGATTGGAAAACGTCGTTAAATAGTACCGTGAATTAATTCAAAAATAAATAGACATATTATATGGAGAATGATAAACACACATTTAAATAACACTAAATCAGCGTCAAGTACTCCTCATCTAATGTGTGGTTTTAAAATAATAAAACTTTGAAATATTATGTATTTCAATTTATGTATTTAGTTTATTGTTAACTAAAAAAAAAAAAAAAAAAAACTAAAGGTCATTCATTTATTTCAATTACTGAAATGAACAAATTGTTGTCTCGCTATCTCGACGGTTTTCTAATTAAAATGAAGGCACTGAATGTCACAGCGTATTCGGAATTTGTCCGACTTTAGCTTGCGGCCCGTAGAGTTCTTATTTAGTTTGCACTTCGTTCGAAAACGTCAAAGACTTGAAACATAACCGTATCTAATTTTCGTCCGACGCGACGAGTCGTGCGGCTGTGGAAAAATTTTGCTGAATAATTTAAGTGCTTCACGTAACTGTTGCGCAGCGTTGAATTTTTCGTGGTTCCCAGAAAAGTAAGGATTATGGAGATGTCGTGTGCCAAAAGTTTCATATTTCTGCTTTGTTTATAAGTAACTCAAATGTAGAAATATTTCTACTATATCGCGTTCTTTGGAATATTATTCTGTATTAGGTGTATAGCAAGTTGTTACGTTTGTTTTTCTTTGTAGAATATTAATTATTATAGTGCGATCCTTAATTAACAGTTTCAACTCTCCACATAATATTTTTGGCCGTATTTATGTTATAAATAAATGCATTATTATTGATAATTTTTTGTGTGTCTATTGATATGGAAATAATACATAATACTTCTAACTTTTGGCTTAGTTTGAGGAATAGTGAAGATTATTCTGATCAATTTCAGCTCGCACAGTTGGTATTCTGCGGTGATAACTGATGAAGATTTCATAGGGATTTGCTAACACTTAATTGAATAAATAATATACTTTTTTGGTCGTCTCCATGTACCGTATAGTACTTTTAGATGTAACTTTACTTATGTGAAATTAAATATAAAATGGACAATGAATTTGAAAACATTCATTGTTCCGAGGATTGAATGAGCTTTTTTGTGACATTATTATTGAGTCATTGTATGATTTATATGTTGGATTTGTAATCCTTGGATTTGTAATGTATGGATGTGATGTAGTAACAAAGATATTTTGATTTGAAACATTATGTTTGTATTCCGCGATTTTAATAATACTTATAGTCTCCGATATAAGCATATACATACATGGTCCTGGATTACGGATGCTATTTACGCTTATTGGCTTTAATTACGATGACCATTAAATTAATTATACGTTTTAATGCCGAAATTTGATAATGGATTGAATGCTAAATAATGAGATACGCTTTAAAACTTTTTTCATTATCAAAGTTCCGGTAAAACGTAAAGAAATATAAATTAAGAAGCAAATGTGCTGTGAAGAACAATAAAGGATGTTTGAGAAAGTTAATTGAACTGATTTCAATGATCTAATTTAGTTGAAAACAGCCATCCAATTAACAGCGGCGACGTAATAACAGTCTTACGGAAATGTTTTCGTAGAAATTTCGTTCAACTAATTACTTCAAAGATTTATGGAGGACAGATATGGAATTTATCTATTCTGTACTTTTGATAGGGGCTTTTGAACTTAGTGAAGTTTCCTTAACTCTGTTGGAACAGCCCTCTTATTGCACATGGAGATTATTGAGTGCCGTGTGTGGTAATACAGAAATGTCTGTGGTAGGACCACGCAGTAGTCTTAGCTGTTGCACGGATGGGCAGGTCCATTCGGGGAAGAACCACGACCTCACAGTAGACCGTCGTGAATAGTGTTACACTTCTGCGTTTTGTCTGGTGAGTGATATAGCCGGGGTACACTTTATTGAAAGGTGGCAACGCATTTGTCACCCTACGCGTGTTGCAAATGTCCATGGGCGGAAGTTACTACTTAACATCAATTGAACCGCCAGCTTGCTTGCCATATTGTTGTCACGTGTCTTGAAATGAATCGGAATCGTAATGTTATGTTAATATCTTCTTTAGCATCAGCGAAAAAGAATGTATCAAGAAAGATTCTATTTAATTTAATGGCAAAAAATACGTAACGCAACGTTCACTCACGAAATTCATGCTAAAAAAACATTTTGTCTTTATTTCAAGGGAATAAGGGAAACCGATGACAATGCAAATTACGCAAACCGTTTCGATCTTTTCTTAAATAAGATTTGAAGAGAAATAGACAGTGTTTAGTGTGCTGCCATTTTTTTTTAAATAGACTTATTCGAATAGTGTTTTGGATACCTAGTGCAAGAGGATATAATTTCTTAAATAAATTATAAATTTCTTCTTTCTCATTCTCTTCAACTGGACGCTTGAACATCTTATGTATTTGGCAGTTCTTGTATTTTTCTTATGCCGTCGTATAGTTTTCCACGTCTGTTATATATATCGTAATATAATATTTCGTATATGTGTAGTTCAGCTCACTATCAACCTCTTCGGTTATTTAACTGACCAGATGAGACGCGAAAATATAATACTTCCATTTCTTCGGACAAGCTGCCCATTGACGCTACAGTGAATCTGCCACACAGTAAAGAAAAACCTAAGTCTATATTTCTGTATCGCGAGTTATTTGTATATTTTACATCAATATGTGTGAATCATCACTACATAGTATAAAACAAAGTTGTCCCGCTCTCTCTGGCTGTCTGTCCCTATGTATGCTTAGATTTTTAAAACTACGCAACGGATCTTGATGCGGTTATTTTAATAGACAGAGTGATTCAAGAGGAAGGTTTATGTGTATAATACATTGCACCCATGCGAAGCCATGGCGGGTTGCTAGTATACATATATGCACATTATACGTAAGTCAGCTCTTTGTTGCGAATTTATGATTCTCTATCATTTGAAGGAAACGAATCATATGCTTTCGTAAGTCCAAAATAATCTGAATCTTCTCTGTGTTTTCAGAGATAACTCATTATAAAAAGCAAAGCAAGCAAATGTATAATATAATCTATATAATATTTAAAATTAGTAAGCGCGTTCATTAAAAATAGAAAAGTTTTGTTTGATAATTTCCTTCTATTGTCGTAAGAACATGACTTACAAACGATTGTCGAGGCATGGTATACACGAAAAGACGAGCTGCTGGTATCAGCCATATTGACAGCAGTAGTTACGAATAAACTCAATATTTTTTCACCGCTTGGTATTGCTATGAAACTGCATAGTCGTGCACATATATAGTATTGTCTTAACCGTTTCCAATACTTTTTTGGTCACAATCGTGGAGTGATGCTGTCTAGCATACGGAGCGGGCTCACGCCTACGCTGTTTTCTGGTAGCTTATGATACTGGGATTTTTATTTTGCTACCAGCCAGCTACCGTTCGACTTATCTATTAGAAACACAGCATTATGGGTTACGATTTCTTTTAAATTTTTCCTTATTCTACTTAAGGAATAAAGAAATATTTCCAGAGTTTAAAAAAGTTGGATGAATAGAGTTGGACAGCGGGCAGATCACAAAGACTTTGCTTGCATACAATTTAAAAAGTCAAAGTTTTATGGGTCAAATGTTTCATACGTCCGAGGGCTTACAAAACTCTCGCGAAAGTTTAAGCCGTTTCCGTCGCTTAACTTTACATTTATACAGTATAAGTAATATGATTATTATTATCTAAAATGTCTGATTCGATTTTTATGTATAGCGGTGAAATAACAACAGACTGAAATTATTAAACATTTCTGTTCTCTTGAAATTTATAAGCGTTATGATTGACTTGGCAGGGTATCCTAATCTATCATTAGATTTTAAGCGAAATCGTAACGCATAGTATAAAAAGTTCGTCGACCAATTGGGCACTTTTATGACCTACGTACAACTTATAGCTATACTTATGAAGATTAGTGTTTAACCATTAATTTAGTGCACCAAATATGTATTTAATCGTTTAAAAATTCAGATTTTTTTCATATTTGTTACTATAAACAACAGTCACAGGTTATTATAAAATTATATAGTCTTGTTCTTACCTAGAATAGCAATTAACTCCTTATTTATAAGTGAAGTTATATTTAACCAAAGTAAAAAGTTACTCTTATTACTAGTTATGAGAAAAAACCTTTCCTTGTTGCAGAGTCGCAAAAGAATCAAAAGATCTCAGTCTGCTGCGGATGTTGTAGAAGGTACGTTTTCGTAAAATCAAGTATCTCTTATTAGACCATATTTTTTATTTGCTCTTTGAAATTGAAATTCATTAAAAGTTGTATTTTAATCTCCACTTACATTGTGTAAAGACAATCAACAACTGTAATTCATTATTATAGTGAAGTATCAATAATTAAACTTCTTTTTTTTCCGTTTGTCATTTTATAAAAGCGTTTCAACCAAAAATCAAAATCAATCAAAAATATATTTAATTGCGCGTTCTTATGAAATGCCAAAATTTTACATAAAAATTAATACGTTCGTAAGTTACCACCAGTCACAATATTATGTTAATTTCCAGTCATTTTCTTTTGCTTTATACGTCAAATTTTAATTAATGTCGTTTTCAATGCACAAATACTTAAAGGATCAGATTTAATGAAATTTGATATAACATATTTATATATATATATACACATATATATATATATATACACACACATATATATATATATATACGGACGTTTATAAAAGTTTACCGATTTGATCGCTTTGAATAAGTCTACACCGTATATCTCCTATTTTTTATCTAATTGCTTAGGGAATTATCGTTGTTAATTACAATTTCTCGACATTAGTTAGCACAAGAATCGCGTGCACTCCCTTAGTTAACAGATTATTGTACACCTCCGAATTCTGTGCCTCGGCTCTTATCTCCGAATGAATCCCCACTCGGCAAAATAATTCCCCTAATAGACTTAGTTTATAGGTATTAGTATAGACTAATATATCTTATCTCAGGATTTACGCGGCCACTTCGCTGCCAACTCTCAGAGCTTGCGATTTCTAGAAAATATTTCTTTTTCTTTGGCGACCCGATTGGCGTAGTGGATAAAGAACCTGGCTCTTACATAAGAGGCGTGGGTTCGATCCCCACTACTGGAAAAAGATTGTGTGTTTTTTCCGGTGTCTGGGCTTTTATTTACTTAAGCTAAATTTTTACACTTTTTTTGTTGTGTTTTGGATTAGCTACGCTCGGTGAAACGTATGGATTAAATGTTTATCTAAATGTCTATGTATGAAATTTCGATAGTAAGATTTGATGAATTGATAATTAGTTTTGATAGTCGAATGAGGCGTTAACTTGAGGCACCTGATAGAACTTCGGGAATTCATATAATACGATATCTTTGCTATGTAAAGCTGCCTAAAGGCCCATTTACACGATGCCATTTTCTTGAACATACAAGAGCAATAATTGAATGCAATAAATTGCGCGCAATAATTGTTTAGACCATTTCTTGTTTAGACCAGGCAACTCATTTATTGCTTCAATTTAATTGTAGGGCCACGTAAATGGGCAACCACGCAACAGTCTTCACTGTCGCATGAATGGGCAGGTCCCTCAGGGTAAGCACCACGACCTGACGGAAAACTGGCGTGAAATGGAAGTGTTACACTTCTGCGGTTCGTCTGGTGAGTGAGTTAAATGGGCCTATTGGTCTTATATAAAAGGCGTAAAAATTAAAAGGCAAATTTCCAAGGGCGAATTTCACTTAATATCAGGTTAACCGTCGCCTCACTTGCCATCTACTAGCATACAAAAAAGGTTTTATTCATTAAACGTTAGTTGCAAAATTCGATTGCTGCATTTTTAGACTGTGTAACATGTTTTATGGCAATTGTTGTTTTCGTAAGCGTTAAAAAATATATATTAAATTAATTATCTAGAGACTAAAGACGAGATGTTTCAGACCTGAGACCATTTTGTTCCTTTCACTATGTTAATTTAAGTTTATTATAAATCGATAATACAATCAAGTGAAGAGTCATCTGTTGTTGTTGATATCAGTAATCATTTCATTCTTAGTTGAGATTCATTGTTATATATATTGCAATTCACTTTTTTGTCCTTTAATCATTTTACAGAGAGAAATCTTTTCGTCTGCTTTTTCCTCCTGTCCTTGTCCAACTCATGTGGGGCCGGCAGGACGTGCGACGATTCGCACGTTCTATTAGTGGTATTGGCCAGTTTTTTTTAGTTATCTGACGTCAAAACCCACCTTGGGAACAAACACCGAACAATCCGTAGAGAGGTCTTTGTCCAGCAGTGGGACATGTATAGGCCATTACTTTTCTTTTTTATACTTATCGCATATACATTATGATGAGAACGCAAATTCTATAGATTTCATATAGATGAAACGGTATCGGAAGAAACCTAAGTGTAAAATAAAGATAAACGTGAAACGAAAAAGGCTTTGGTCGAGTAGAAACATGAAGTCTGGTATTGATCTAATGGATTAAGTTTGCGCTCAGCAAAACCTACGTCACCCGAGCGAGGTTGAAGAAATAGAATCCCTTAGGAAATTTATTAAGGGTTTAAAGTGTATTGTGTTATTTATAAATAATCAACATTTTAACAATTACTTACAAAACAGAGTTTTAAAAACAGAAATGTTGTCTTCGTATATTCTCGAAAAATGTATCAAACAAATCACCCCAAGAGCGGTGGGTGAATAGATAAAGGGGGGGGGGGGGGGGATTTATATTTACATAAAGTCATTTATTCATTATGCCGCAGTCATGATAATTAAAGTACGTCTCATCTACGTACAAGAATAGAGAATGTTTTGTACCTTCGTTTAATCCAAAGAATATTAAATCACAATACCGTTTTATTGATTAGGCTCCTATATAACATATGGAAAAGGTCGTTTGTGTCTTTTGTATTTGTCATTGAAGTTAACCAAATGGAACCATTATAGAGCACCATTATGCTTTAGATGCTGATGTTATTTATTGTATTTTTTTAAATTACAATAGCTAAATCACCGCTGACACGGTCAATGATTTTGTGTTCTTTATGCAAAATTAAACTGTTATAGCTTGTTTGGCCAAAGAAATCTGTGTGATCCGATTACCTCATTCACCAGACTGTAAACACTACCAATACCTCAACTCAATATCGGTTTTTTTTTGTACTTTCTTATACTGTTCAGATGCTCCTCTAGCACACCAGCTGAATCACTGGGCATACCATGATTTTGCGTTTCGACTGGTACTGTGTTTTAGGTGTCATCAATAACATCAGGTGAACCGCCTGCTCGCTTGCCACCTCATGTAAGAAACAAATCTAAGTCAAACAATATTTTTATTAGAAGATTTAATACTAGAAAGGTGTACATCAACATTCGTCTTATTTAGAGCTTGCTGGCTTGAACGCAATATTTGTGAAATGTGTAATGTGATGTTTTTGAATAATCTGTCTAATTTAACGGTAAAAATACGTAGAGCTTATTGTTCTTACTCCTACAGTAGTCCTATCCCGTCCGTTTGATTTGGCAATGGATTACATTTAATGGTGGTAGGGCCACGCAGCAGCTTCGGCTGTTGCACGAATGGGCAGGCTCGTCCGGGTAAGTACCACGACCTCACAGAAGGCCGGCGTAAAGTGGAAGTAAAATACTTTCGCGTTTCGTCTGGTGAGTGAGGTAGCCGGATCCCAATTTCCAAAAGGGTTGTCAACGCATCTGCATACCCTCGGGTGTAGCAGATGTCCATGAGCGGCGGTATTCACTTAACATCAGATGAACCGTCTGCTCGTGCGGTAACTTTTCACATAAAAAAATGAATCTAGGTATATGCAGTATCGGGAGTTTTAATGTCGCACGACGCGATTTTTGTCAAAATGTGATAGAACTTCACATATTCGTAGATTAGGTATTTGTCTACCCAAGATTTGTGTACGGAGTACAAAGTTTTGTTTACTTTTAAGAGAAAAAAAACAAAAGTATTTACAAATGTCCATGTGTGTCGGGGAAGGTTAAGATATTGAATATATTTCTAGGAATTCCCACAAACTAACAAACAAGAGTCATTAGGTTCTTCTCAACGGGCAATGCTTGCAGAATTCCAATAATAGTTACAAGAGTTGTGTACCTTTAGTTGCTAAGAACTTGTACGTAGTTATCTGTTAGTTTTAATGTTCCCGCGTAACTTACAGCAAATATCAGTGTTGCCTAAGACTATTTCCAACAGATTTAATGTAGTAAAATTTTGTCTTATGACTATACAAAATATATGCTATATTTCTAAATACTTCTTTATACATTTATACACGTATAAATTGCATCATTGCAACATCTAACTATAAAAGGATTATATTAGACAGAAACTAATTGACCTACAATAACTTGCTCAAATAGTTACGAGTGGCAGTGCCAAAGTTTCAAGAATTTATCGCAAGACCATCGAATTCATATAATATGTATTTTTGAACACAATAATATATACATAAAAAGAATTTGCATGGTCTGTGTGAAGACTTCAAAATCTTCGCTCTAAATATAATCGTCTTCTGTTATGTCCTCCTCATCGATCTGATTTTATCCATTTCTCTTTCTTTGTCCAATCTATCCTTCTTTGGAATGAGCTCCCTCTCAAAATTTCAATGGCTAAGAATCGCTTTGCTTTTAAGAAAATGGAACGCAAGTGGAACGCAATGACATCATCAGTACATGTACATGTGTATAATATATATGAGCAATAATTGAATGCACTTGTAACGTAAATATTGCATGCGCGCAATAATATGTGTTATATATTTATATTTAATAATTATGTATTATTTTTGCTTTTATAACTATGTTTGTGCACCTACCTCAATTTCTCAGTACCACCGTAAGGTTGACTGGTAGAAAATGCTGTCCACATTAAGCCCGCCTATGTACTGTTGTGCATGAAGTTTAAAAATAAATAAATAAATAAAGGACTGATATGTCTGTGAAAGGGGTGACATTGGTGGTGGTGGTGGTGGGGGGGGGGGGGGGGGGGGTGACTAAATAGAGATGACGGTTGATAGATGATAGACCATGTGCCGACACTCATTGTGCCGACCCACCTTGCTTCAATTTAATTGTATAGAACAGGCAAGAAACTGGCAATGGGCCTTTAGTAATATCTGTGTCGTTTATTCATATTCAGAAAATTAAATTCAACAAAGCTTTGAGAATTTTCAATTAATACTGGTATTGAATGGAAAATATTTGCTCCGATCTTTAAATACTTTTTCACAACTATTCAACATTTTGGTATTCCAAGCAGACAAATTTAATTTGGACCCATTCTCTCCTTCATTTACTTTTCAACCGGCGTCATTTACACTAAGCGAATTCTTTGGTGTGAAGTTATGTCTAATGGAAAATGTAAAGTTGTTTCATGCAATATAAGTCTTGAAAAAGAGATAACGTCAATACAATATTTTAAATGCCAAGGATGTGTGGGACTATATATTTAACTTTCCTTCTCTTTCTATACTTTCCTTATAACATTTTGCATTCTTTTGTCGAATAGCATTAGCATATGATATAGTAACATTTTATATACGTGAATTACCTACTAAGATGGAATAAATATGGAAATTTATCATAAGATCAAAAGATAAAAGACATTTAATATGTTAACCCAGAAATGAATAAGTTAGCAACTACTTTATGTATGTAGAATGGTAGTTTTAATTACATTTTAATTTGCTTTCAATATTTTACAATACACATGTCAGTTTGATTCTGTGATAATTATTAAATTCCCTTAACCGCTTTTTTATGTATTTCGATGGGAGGAAAGGTTCTCGAGTGGCAGCTTTTTACTGGCCTACATGGGATGGGTGACGACTTGTGGAAATGTGCGGAAAATGGATGGATGCAGGTGGTTCACGATGGTGCTTCGTGGCAATCTGTGAGGGAGGCTTATGTTCAGCAGTGGACTCTAACAGGCTTAAATGATGATGATGATTTCAATCATACTTTATTAATCATTGTTCCGTACCTTAAAAGGTAAAAAATAATCACTCTCTTGTCTGTCTGTCTGTCCGTATGTCAGCACCGATTTTCTCAGGATCCATGGGTCGAAAACCTATATGGTAGTTCCCGGTGACCTAGATCACGATATTTGGCAAGAAGCAAGGTCTTACAGCACAAATAAAGGAAAAATTCAGAAAAATAAAGAAAGGTTTTCGTATAAATATAAATTTGCCCATATCTTTTTATCGTGTTGACTCAGGACCTTGATTTTAACACCTTATAGGGAATATATACCTCAGTACTTGGTATTTTCAACTTGTTAGGTCCACCCGTGCCTGATAAAATCAGTGGTGATTATTTACCAATTTTATTATGATGGTATAATGGGTAGGTAGAGTTCGACTCGCACTTGATCGGCTTTTTTTTTGTAAAGGATTACTGAGATTTATAGCTTTGATCCCTACCGGCTTTAGTCGATTACGACTGGTTATTTAATTTTGCATTTTATTTAATCTTTTCAATCATATACGAGTACTTACTGGTACCATAGTAAATAATTTCGAAGATTTGTTAACTATTTTCTCCAAATTTAATTATATCTGTTGTCATCCAAGCAAGTCACATTTCAAGTAGTTAAATAGTTAATATGTTCCCGACATCCACGCCCTCTGTCCGAATTGTGCCGTCTGTGTCCACGTTGATCATAAATTATGCACACCACGTCTGCTTGTCGTAGGTTGTTACTTGAATTTTGAGTATTCTGTTACCTGAATACAGTGAATGAAAAGTAAATGATATCTGATTCAGAATGCTCGTTTAGCGCATTGATATTTTATCATTGCATTTACTGCGTTTTAGTGTTTATTTTCTCTTTATAGGAATTGTTATTTTCATTGAAAAAAAAAAAAACTTTTTTGAAAACGATCAACGATATGCATTTTAGCGGCCGAATGTCGCTACAATTTTTTTTATTATGTACATCCAGTACATAATAAAAAAATGTATTATATACTGGCTGTGCATAATAAAAAAATTTAAAAGTGGTTCAATAATATCCCATTTAGTACTCTTTGTTTCTGATGGCGAAGTACCGTAAAAACTGAACACTGTATTGACTAGTATTGGAATTAAAGACCGGTAGAGAATATTCCCCTCTAATGCTGAAGAAACTAATTACAAAAGGACTATAAATATTCATTCGTGTATATTACTCTACTTTTTCCCTATACTCGCACATTGCTACGTAAAAAGATAGGAATTCAACTATCGCCTAACGAGATTGAAGGAGGCTGCTGTCGAGTGCTTCAGGAGAATCACGGAGGCTTAACTAGTCCCCAGTCGGCTCTACTTCAGTTCGTTTAACGAGTCTTGATTCTTAGAGCGCGTTTCATATACCGGCTTCCAATTATTTGCGCCTCCGACAGGGATTTGTTGTTTTACCATGGATCCTGATAATGTGTAATAGCACATTTTGGACACCAACAATTTTTCTCTCTCTTAAACACAGAGAGCTTGTAAATTTTAAAGCTTCGAAAAAAAAAATTACACTTAAAATACACTTATAATTTGGAGTTGCAATTTAAAACACATAAAATTACAGACAAATTTCAAATAAAACTTAAATTTTGTCCTTGTCAATTATGTTTACCAATTTTATTCAGTTACTGCAAATATATGAAACTCACATTGAACAAAATCTTTTTGTTGCAAGGATATAAAATATTATTTTTATTTATTTAATTATTTCTATTACAATTAGGTATAATTTACGAATACATGACATAACATAAAATCCAACACGTAACAGATTTACGTACCAGATAATAATCCGAAATATGCCATTATTACGCCGATGTTTAGTAGGCGGATAAACTTAGAATGACATCGTAACCACCTTTATGATCGTAGGCTTTAGTGGGGGATACGGCAACGAAATATTTTACGGTAGGCCTACGCTGCTCTCAAATTCTATGAGAAAAGAAAGTTTTTATGTGTGTTAAATTATCGTAATATTCTATATATGATTTTGAACATAATTATTAATTTGCAACATAGTTTTGGACTCTTTGTAAGTTTCACAAACTTCAGTCTTAAATCATACGTCGAATCACAGTCGACATAAATAATAGAATACAGTTGAAGTTTGTTTATTTAACGTAACTCATTAAATGAAACTTTTTTGTGAGTGTATCGCGTTACAATAGTATAACCTGTTTCATTTAAAACAACATTAACTTATATGTTGTATTTTTATTGTGGTCGTTGTATTTCTTTGAAACATCAAAATTGTATACTCTATTATTTTTGCTCGGTACAACGGTAAAAGGTACAATGTGGACATTGCGTCCGATGAAGCTTTAATAGTCTCGGGACTGAAAGCAAAAACATCAGTTAATACAAGATGTGGACATACAAAAGACGTTGCGCATGGTTATTCCTTGCCAAACAAATTGTTAAAATCTACATAATTGAGGGGAGAGAGGAACGTAACGTTATGTTATTTAGCTATTATAAAGTACATTGAGGGGAATACATTAGTTTTGAAAATTCTCTATAATGAATTTGGTTCCGTCACTTACTAATTACGTTCCGAGTCCCACGAGCAATTTATTCGCTACATTAATGTCCAACGTTTAAATTAGAATTGACGGTAATTGGCTAATTAAATAAGAAAAGTGTGTCGCTTGCTTGGATTTTTTTATCTTTTTCATGATCAGGTACCTATTATATATGTAATAATTGGTAGAAAAAGTGTTACAACTGGAAATAATAACTAGCACATAATCGTGATTTATTTAATGAGACACATTTATTAGGTATGTGATGGCGGGTGGAAATGACGATATAATGAGTGACATAGACAAATCACGATTGATTAGTGTAAGGCGCTTGCTACTGTGCTGCGTTGGGAAACAGATCATATTAGCTAAACAATTGTCTGAATACAAGAGTATCAGTACAGAAATTTTATATTAAATTATCTAATTTATAATGGTTTTCCTCTTGTTACAAAACAATTTTATAGAATCTGGAAGATTATTGATTATACACAGTCGGCGAAGGCAGGACTTAGTTTATTCTGTGTTTATATTATATACGTGTAGGTAAACGGGTCGACACAGGTACCCAATGCTCAAGTGAGAATCTTTTGATAACAAAATAGTAATTTATGTTATCAATCAATTGTAAGTGGGGAGGCCCACTGCGGGCTAAAACTGCCACCCTATTCCTCCTTCACGTCTAATCTGTTCTACGGATTATTGTTGACATATTCCATCAGTCTTACTCTTTTCAATTTTTATCATCATCAAATTTACCAGCTAGATGCGGCCCCCGCCCAGGCTTCTAGAACAATACCCCCGGAGCAATTCAGAAAACCACTGAAACTCACTAAATTCTAACCAAAACTTGTTTTGGTTTGAATTTACACTGTAAAAATTTGCATTGTAAAATTTTCCCATCTAAATTTATGAAGAAAACTCTTAAGTTGGCAACAATGCCCCTACGTATAGTAGGTTCTCTATGGGGAATATCACGTACGGCCACCGAGGCTCGCTTTGGCCCGTTATGGCCGTTGAGTGTATAAATCAGTGGTCCGTCAGTCATATCCATCGTACGAGTAAAGAGCGTTAGCTGACGGATCAGATACGTTGTATTCGACGAATGGAACACTTTTGGTCTATTTCATTGATGGCTAACAAACAAATAGACCATCTGACAGTCACCGTTGTCTACTCACATTCGCGAACACCGGAGGTATTATTGTTTTGTTTTTTTTTTTTTACATATTTTTTTTAATAATTTTCATTCTTTTAATTGGCTTTTTTTGCTTGATTTTATTATTCGTGTAAATATACTCTCGCAGTAGGCAATTCATTTTATAAACTTAAGGAAATAATCCATCCAGATTCAGGACAACTCTTCAACTCTCAAAGATTTGCAATTGCAAAGGCGTTGTCAGGCTTGTCGGTAAGAATAGGTTTCTTATTTGTGTTGGCTTCCTAATGGCAGTATCTGGTGTGAATCCTAAAGGAATTTATTAAATGAAAATAATAAAGAAAAAATATCATTTTAACCTTAGAGCGCCGTGTGGTTCAATAAAAAAAGAAATCTTTGATACCTTATAAAAATTAAAAAAAAAAAAGGGATAAACAGCATTAGTCGCTTCTATCCATCAACGTTAGTGTCATAGACGCGCAGTGATGCATTGTATATCGAATACGGAACACTCGATAACTGCATGGCGTAGGGTGTTTATCGCGTGCGCTGTGACATTGAAGGAAACACCGGAAGGAAATGTACATATCCGGGAGTGCATGGAAGATACCATTTACGTGCTATGAAATATGTGATGGAGCCATTTCTAAAGCGCTGTCGAGTATTGTAGTGTGTAGAGTATTTTGAGCCAAGAATGATCGTCTGGAATCAATATTATTGAATGCCGTTGCGACTCGATAGAGTATCCCCGCTCCATTACGTGTACATTTTGACAGTTGCAATGTAGCTCTTTATGTACATTATTTGTAATATAATATTAATGGAAATATGTTTCCCTTTACAAGTTTAAAATAAATTTAAAATGGACATTAAGATTATCAATTCAGCACATGTTTATTTATACATATTTCTCTAATATTTCAGGGTATAAACATGTAGAGGCTGAAATGATGACGATGATGAAACATTTTCATTTGTTTATGCAAAAATAGGATTTACTAGACATTCTAGGAAATAATAAGAGATAAAAATTTGATGGAAGAAGAAAAATAAGTCGTAATATTGTATTTATAACTGCAATACAACAAAGTCCCTAGCAGAACAGTATCCTCGAAGTCCTCTAATGAACACGTACTTTCTTCATTAAGGCAAATCTCGACCTGAAATCAAATCATCGAGTTGCGTAACACAGCAACTTCGATTCGAAACTATTATTAAAAATAACTATTTCAGTAACATCATAATAGATGAATGCGAACGATAAGTCGAAAAAAAATTTAATATCTCTTTTTTCGACTTATCATTAGAAAAAAAACCCAAAACTTATAAACAGGTTGCTGGAGACTAACTAATTGCCTGCGTTTCACGTTAGTTCCATGCAAAATAAATAATTTGAACCCTTTTAAAATAAAAATCTTAATTTTTTTAAAAAGAGTTGTTCATAAAATTTGTGTTTACATAAATTTGTGTGCATGTAATTTTGTTGGTAATAATTGGTGTGCATGTAATGTTGTAATTTGTTGGTAAAATAAGTAAGTTGGTAAAATAATAATCAAAATGAAGAAATTAAATTAATTAATTTTGTTAATATAACTTTGATACATTGTTTTAATTAACAGACGGAATAATAGCACGGAGGGAGATCTTGAAACGTTACAACTGCCTCACGTTTAATGAGATTTTGTGTCGACGTTATTCAAAGGGTCAACAAGCAAAAGCCCGTACCATATCACTGTGGTTAATTAATTTGGAGAGCCATGACAATGAACCGCAATGGGTATGAAAGTTCATGCAAACTTTAAATGAACACTAGACGCAACAATGTATGCACAATTATTTATCTTTCTCCGTTTTTTTTTGCGTAGGACAAGTAATTTGTAAAAAGTAATTAAAAGCAATAAAATTTGTCATGAATCATGTACCTTGTTTTGTTTAGGCTTTTAATTTTAATATATTATTATACTTCTACATTTTTACCTTTTCTTAAAGCGAAGAAATAGATATCTCAAAGTTTGATCAGTGACGTAGAGAGGTCGAGTAAAATTTTGTATTTCTTTTTTTATTTATTTTTTTAAAAAACATTGCCCTTACTTTAGGATAACATTATCCTGTGTTGTGAGACGTTTTACAAACATTTCACGCGGACAAACGCCCAGATGAGGAATAACTATCTGTGGGTCACACAAATAGTTGTCCCGTGTGGGAATCGAACCCACGACCCCCGACGCCGAAGCCAATGCCTTGGCAACTGCGCCACGGAGTCATCAAATTCTATTTTTAATTTTATTATTATTCTATTTTTAATTTTAAAATAAGAATGTAAATGCATTAAATTTTTAATGTACTATATGTCCTTACATGCAATTTTATTCGTAGAGAAGCAACTAGGATCATATTTCCTGAATTCTTAAAATTTTAGTCCATGATTTTCAGTTTTAGTTTAGAATTGATTAAAGTTGCAGTTTATGATTAACAAACTTCCGTGTATCGTAAATTTAGCCTAGCACAGTACGATTATTCGAAATTGTGTGTATTTGTCTGACATAATGAATACTATATTGTAAAAAGAAATATTTATAGTTTATTTTTTGCTAATAAATTATTGACATAAAAGTAATTAGAACAATACAAAAAGCGACAGCTTTAAAAGTAATAACAGTGAATGAATCTAGATATAGATTTATAATTCTGTAAAACGCTAAATATCTAGTTTATGGACATGGTTAGGGGATTTGTACAGAAGTGGCCATCGCTGTTTATTTACTGAGCTATTAATTAACACTCGATCTAATGCTATTAATTAACACTCCATCTCGTAATAGAGAGCTTACAGCGCAAATACTAATTAAATCGATATCTGGTGCAGGCATCTGGAAAATACAAGAAAAAAAAACAGGAGCATAGGAAAACAAGAACCTCTTTATATACGGAAATGATTTTACGGAGTTCTCAAGTTAATTAAGGCTTGATGAAGTGATAGTAGATATTGAACGAACTGGATCTCGGTTGGAGCTTAATATTCGCCTCTTTGTGTATTCAGAAACAAGGCACTATTGTCAAGTATTAATTAACAGTGTTACCCGCTAGGTCTGTATACGATCTGGTCGTATACGATAATTCGATAAATACGTCTAGTTAAAGTCAACAAGCGAAATGAAATTATGTTCTCGATTACACTCGGCTTTTCGGTTAAATTTAACAATTTTGAAAGATTTTTTCGTACCAAACAATGAAATTAGGTTTGTGATTACATTCATATCAGCTTTTTGACTCAATATGACAATTTTGAAAGATCTATCTGTATCAAACAAGTGGTAATGCAAACAGAGTCAGTTACACCACATTATACTCGCGTTAAGGACATTACATCGAAAATTCTTTAAAAGCAACTTGGTTTAGCAATCAAAGTCTGGGAAATGTTACGCAATTGGTAAAAAAAAAGGACGGAAACAAATGGCTTTAGTCAAATTAAACATCCAGATGAAGCAATACACTCAGCCCAACATTAATTCTCTTCGAGAATTTCGATGTGCTTAATTTTCACAAGTGCCGTCAGAGGCTTTCCGCACGACGTCTCTTTATTATTCATGAACCTCGTTTAGAAATCAACACACTAGCTCGTCTACAGGTATCACGGGTTTTAACTATTTTTTTTATTTCTGTCTTCCACGTTAATACCTCCTTTTTTAGGTTCTCTTGTTTGTGAGGAGGTGGCATACGAGCTGGTGGTTCACCCGATGATAAGTGATAACCACCGCCCATTGACGTTTGCAACGACCGTAGGGTTGCATATACTTTGGTTTACCTTAGTCATTAGACGAAACGCAGAAGTGTAACACTACCTGTCTTCCACGAAGTCATGGTACTTACCCGGATGGATCTGCAGATTCTATTGCGTGGCCCCGATTCGTGCAACAGCGAAGACTGTTGCGTGGCCGTACCGCATATAAATTTCCAACTGTTTATAACGACGATATGCTGACAATAATAAGGTCTTCATTTACTTGAATGTTAAAAAAAGCTTTTTATTTACAATCGAATATACAGTTTCTTGAGAATTACGGTTCTTGATCAAAATCGTAAGGCAATTTGTTTTAACAATACTGTTCGTTGTGTGCCTATGTGTATTGCCTTAAATATAATTAATGATATTAATAATGACTGAATTGTATACTTGCAAATTATCTTATTTTGCAATGTCTAAAAATAATAACGGAAATGAGAATGTTACATAACTTTACCTTGTATCCGTGTTGAAATAGTTAAAAATTTGTACGTACTTTACTGAAACAATACAGTAGGTACCGGTGAGATTAAGCACTGTAATTTAGCTGATAAACTTTCGCCCCTTTTGGCAAATTGCAGGATGTTAGGTTTTGGCAGTTTTGTTGCGTTCTTTTTCAAATATATTCTTTACGTTACACTGTAACTAAATTAAATAAATTAGGACATCGAATTTATGTCCATTCCAATCTTGATTATAGAGAGTGTTATTAATACAAAATGAACAACTAGATAATAACTAAATAGCAAAAAACTACTAGATTTTAAATTAAGACCGTGATTAAATTTACTCCAATGTATGATACCAGACAAATGTTTAAGCTGCATATAGTTTAGAAACGAGACTGGCGCCAAAAATAATTTCTTATAAAGAATTTTTAAGAACGCTCCCAAAAGATGTTGTTTTAAACCCTTTTTCATTGCACGATCCAAAGCTTTTGTACAAATTTAGTTACCTGATACGATGTTTTTCCTTCACTCTTGTTTGAACTTCTTTGCCGTGTCAAATTTTTTATCTTTGTATATAAAAGAGAAGCATGTGCGTATGTATGTTCACCTAAACCTCGACAACAGTTAGTCCAATTGATATGAAACTTAACACACATATAAACAGCGACATGACCACTCTGACGAACATACTCGTTATTACAGTAGTGCTGTGGCGCTGGTCACAGTGACAATTATCTATTTAGTAAAAATGAAAACTTGTCTTTTTAACCATAGGTCGAATTGATATAATTTTGTATATATGCATGTGGCAGCATTGGAACACCGACTAATATGATTACACTGGTAACTGATAGATGACGCTAGTGAGGTTTAGTTAATTTAATTAACACACGACAAGTTTCTTTCTTTTTGCTCATGATGTCAAAATCATATAAAAAATATTGTATACATAAGTGCTTTAGAATATCAAAAATCATAAACAATTAAAAAATGTTTTTTATTTTCGGTTAAAAATGGTACTTTTTCTGAGTGCAGCGAAGCGCACAGGGCACCAACTGGTAGATGAAAGTGTGAATTTGTGAATATCAATGTTATATATAATTTTGTACACCTGTAAATTTCGATTACACTCACCAACCTTATTTCTTACACCGCCAAGAGACCATAGACTTTTTAATGAATGTGAATTACTTTTTTATTTATTTCAACTGTATTTGGAACCCGAATTTTTACCCGTTTTTAAAGATAAGATCTTAATACATAGACGGAAAGAGCGATAGAAAATCAAGCCTTATTGGGGTTTCATCTTTATGAATTCAGGTAAGGAGCCCTAAAACATAATATTATTTTGCTAAGAAATTTTCCGAATCTCCTCGCTTTTTATTCACATAACTCAGAATTGAGATAATTAGGGTAAGGTGATTTACGAGTGAAGACTGCTCGAGCCCCGAACGTTTATTAGTTACGATTTTTTACGTGAACATTGAGACTCGAGGGTGAGAACTGATAAAGAACTTTTAATAGTATTGGAAATATTTTTGTCTATTCTATCTAAGCATGTCGAAATTGTCACACATTTTTATTCTTATCTTATTAATGTCTTTTATCTCTACGCAAAGGTTATTGATGATTATTTATATAAGTAAAGTAAAGTAAAGTAACAGCCTATACATGTCCCACTGCTGGGCAAAGGCCTCCTCTGTACAGAGGGTATCAGGGCATAGTCCACCACGCGGCTGCACTGCGGATTGGCGGATTTCACATAACTTCGAAATATATTTTTTTTGTTATTATTTCGAAAATATGCAGGTTTCCTCACGATGTTTTCGTTCACCGCGGAGCACGTGATAAGTCAGCACTTAAAGTTAAAAACTTCATTGGTGATAGCACTCAGGTTGCTCGAGTATATTGAATTAAAGGCGAGCGCCCGGACACTGAGCTATCACGATTATTTATGTACTTAAGCTTAATATACTTTTGTATTTATCTACTTGTGGAATCTTTTATTTGGCCTTCTGTATTTATTATCTAATACTGAACTTATGTGATAGCTGTTAGTTTCCCTAAAATTGTAAAATGATATATTTTCCCAGGCAAATTGCAATGATTTTCCAAATTGACCCAATAAATTATATATGCAGATACGTAAGAACAATTAATCACGTTCCACTCGTGTTCGTATTTTCCGTATCCTGGTTTGATCGAGTTTCGTTTACTGTACTGATAACGAAAATAAAAAGACTTTCGAAATTAAAAGCTAAAGCTGCTAAAAGAGGTTTAAACCATTCATATAAAATAGTTACATTTTATGTTTTTATGTGACCTATAGTTCATTACAGTTTACAGTAATTCATGAAACTTAACATTTGTTAAGTTCTCGTTTGGTACCACAAATGGGCAGTATCCCACGGTTGCAGTACTGCAGCTGTGTGGTTATAAAATAGGGTTCTGTGACCGTCTTAAAAGGGCACATTTATGATTGAGATGGAGCCCCCAATCTAATCCAAGCAGACAGACAGGACACTTACTATCATACGCCTCATATGACAGACGCGACGCAACTTGTTATCATATGGCTCATATCTTATCCTTTTAGGTAAATGTTGATATAACGATGATTTATTTCGATGTAGATTTATTTACGATTCTATTACGTAATAGACAGAATATCGTTACAGACTTATTCTGCAATAGTCTATGTAGTGGCCGCTTATGCTGCTTCCTAAGGCTTGGGTAATGGATCTGTTAGATCGATATGGCTGTTAAAATATTGACTGGCCTAATAATATTATTTGAAAATATATATTCGTTCAGTCAGTGAAGTTTTCTTCCATTCCTTATAGTATATTTATATGTATAGTGAAAGAATAAATCATAGTATTATCTGGTGACGATAGAACACGTGAAGAAATCGAGAAAAGGTTTGCTTTCGTTTCTTACATTGCTGGTGCGTGTAAAAGTATAAAAGATGTGCACACAACAAACCGAACAAAACGTGCCATTCTCTGTTAAAGAAAACGGCTGTCTCTTTGTACAGCGTCACTTGGTAGTAGCAGGTCGTTAAAATGTTGTCTCACAGTGCCTGGCGTCTAGCTTTAACGATATTATATCCGAATACAAAAATTCGTTCACTGTGTTAATATTAAATTATATATTTCTATATTTTTTTTTCTCTTACAAACATTAGCACTAAACATTCTTATTATATAAGGGTTGTGGTAAAAAGGCAAATAAAACCCCTAGGATCTCGGATTTTGAATCCACATTCATGTGAAAAAAATAAGACAAATAAGGTTAGCTCTAATTGCATCACAATAATTACTGAAGATTAAAATATTTACTGAAGACTTTGATCCTACTGCCATGTGAGTAAAAGAACGAAATACGAAACCTACCGCTGCTAGGTAACATACTGGTAATAATGTGTATATGTTAAATAACTTTGTTCATTACAAAACAATTTCTATATTTATAAATATCTAAGTTTTCTCGTCTAAAATCATTTGCCAATATCTGAAACTAATTAGCAATTGCGTTGATAATTGACAGTTCTCGAGAAGGTCGTGTTATTCTTGTAAGCGATTTGAGACTATTTTAGATAAAACGGACTAGAAATTAAGTAACATAATTTATTCAATTATCTCTCTTGTATTTCAATGGCTGGGAAACTAGAAAATGGTAAGTACCATTAGGACATTCAAAACTTGACAGAGTTTCGTTCACCTTTCTTTACTTTATGACAATCTGAAAAGTAAAGAAAGGGATGTACATTTTTATTCCTGGATTCTGTAGTGCGCTACGTTACGAAATATATTGCCACCAGACACAATCCGTCACTTAGAGCTCTTCGGAACGTACAAGCCCTCACGTCAGTAATCCCCATCGGGATGGCCAGACATAGCTTGCGCCATCCTCGTAAACGGCTGTGTGATATATAACTATAATGTTGGCCACAAAATGTAAAACGCATAAGGTGGCGTACATTTGCTCTTATATGCTCGAGGGGGCATTCTAAGATTAAATAATGTAAAAATAGTGTCTTTGTAAAAAATAATAGTAATAATCTTCGAGTGTTAATTATTTTTTATTTAAAAGAATAGGCAACGATATAGAATGCGTTGGATTTTCATACTACAATCGATTTAAACTAAATCAATCCTAATTTAATCAAAAAATAAAAGACGTTCTCTATGAATAGTCGAATAGGTTTTTTTTCATGTCATCCGGGAAGAATTGCTTGTTAGTTAGGTAAGTTGTCTAAACTTTATTTTGACTAAACGTATTTCATGATTTCATCCTCAATTCTGGGTTTTATTAAAATGAACTTATTTAAAAACTGTGTTGCGACAATAGCCAAACATGGCGAATATAGCCACCATAGCATCTATAAAACAACCACAACGGGTGCATAAGGTACACCCGCGGTTCAAGGCCGTATCAAGTTCGCGGCATTTTGGTATCTCACGAGTTTTGCGTTATAAGAATCTTTAATAGTTTATGAATTGCCAACAAAACCATCAAGGTAAAGCAAAGTTTAGAGACACCATACCATTTTTGGTAAGGTGGTTTGTAAGAAAATCATGGTTCATACAACATTTTATATTGTACTATTATCCCTTGGGTGGTGTAAACCCTGGAAAACCGAAATGAATTGACCGTTTTCTGTTCATTAAATTAATCATTACGGACATTTTAATTGCTCGTTTAATTGAAGTACACGTTCCATCGCGTGCATGTATACAGTTAATTAATCGTTCGTGTTGTTGAAATAATTTGAATTCTATAATTGGGTAAGGAGTATCAGCCACTATCCCGGGGGCATTTAAACTGAGATCGCATTTCTGAAACAGACACGTATAAATGAAACGGCACTCTTTCTATTAACGAGTTCGTTACAGCTTTGCATATTGTCAGCTACTTCTTATTTACCCCAAGAATGTTTTTAACTTAATGCTGTCTAGTCCGCTTTCGCTTACTATCTTAATTATGACGTTAATTCTATTTAAATATTTTAATTTTTATATTTCAAAAGAAAATTGAGTGAGTGAGAGATTGAGATTAAAATAATTTGACTCACAAACGTCTCTTAAGTCAAATCCTCGTATCGATCGATCCTATTCATCAACAATTTCTGAAACTTTACGCATTGTAATGGTTATCAATACTTATACAAATAACACGTAGCTGGTTCTACTGTCGTGCGAATGGACAGGCTCGGGAAAATACTACAGGATCACTGAAGACCGGCGTGAAGTGCAAGTACAATTTCGCGTTTCGCCTGATGAGTGTGGTGAGCGAATTTTCAGTTGCTGCAGATGTTCATGTCCAGCGGTTGCCACTTAATATCAAGTGAACCACGATCCGAATGCCGCCTTCTCACATAAATGTACATACCTTTAGGCTATGTTTTGGTTCTTCTAAGAATTTAAATGAAGTAGGCTAAAAATCTATTAAATTACTACTCTACGTTTATATTACGAAAGGACTCTTGAAAGCTCCTTCTCAAGGTTTTAATAATAATCTCTAAGCAAAATCGGCAATTGTAAACTGATGCTAGAACTGGTGCTGCTAATGAGAATGGAAAGAATGGTATTTGTATGTTAAACATAATATTAATAATTATCTAAAGAATAGTGACAGACATAAACTAAATACTAGAAATAAGGACAAACTAACTACGCCAGTCTACAAAAAATAAACAGGTCGTTCATGGGGCAAAGTGTGCGCATGTATAATAAAATCCGACAGTCGATATTAAGTCTGCCACTTGATGAATTTAAACGAAAAGTTAAAAGTAAACTTATGGCTAAAGCATATTATACTATTGCTGAATATCTTGACGACGTCAATGTGTGGGGTTAATACTGTTGATCACGTAGGCTAAAACAAGACTATTATACCTGTAACATTATATTGTAAACTGACCTTTTAAAAAAGAGAAACTGTTGAGTTTATTACCAGTTTCTTCTCAACAGAAACTGTTTTTAGAACCGGTGGTAACTTACGAACATATTAATTTCCTTGTAAAATTTCGTCGTTTCATAAGAACGCGCAAGCGTCTATGTGAATAAAGATTTATTATTATTATTATGTTTGGGGGATATTCATTTGATTTCTCGTCTGATTGGGTTTATAAATTAAAAATAAACATATAGATAAATTTTTTTTTTTTATGCGAAAAGTTGTCAAACGAGCAGACGGTTCACCTGATGTTAAGTGAATACCGCCGCCCATGGACATCTGCTACACTCGAGGGTTACAGATGCGTTGACAACCTTTTGAAAATTGGGCTCCGGCTACCTCACTCACCAGACGAAACGCGAAAGTATTTGTCATACTTCCACTTTACGCCGGTCTTCTGTGAGGTCGTGGTACTTACCCGGACGGGCCTGCCCATTCGTGCAACAGCCGAGGCTGCTGCGTGGCCCTACCACCGTAAAAAGATACTTATTGTATTATTATTATTATGGGGGGATATTCATTTGTTTTCTCGTCTGGTTGGGTTTATAAATAAAAATAAAAATATAAATATATATTGCATATATAAAATAAATATTATGGATAAAAATAAACATATAGATAAAAATATTGTATATAATACATATATAAATAGGACCCAACCAGACGGAAGCCCTCGGCAGGGGAGACCAAACGGCCGAGGGTTAGGGTGAAAGGGAGAAACCGGCGGACGATGCGGGCGGTATCGAGGAGCACCGCTTTCTGCATTAGAGCTTGGAGCGCTCCGTCCAGGAGTCCCAGTCGCCTCAGATGTCCGGAGAGGCTGACTGGAATCAACCCATTGGCAGACACGACTATCGGGATAATTTCGGTCGGCACACCACCCCACATGTCGGTCACCTCGTGAGCCAGGTCCAGATACTTCGTCTTCTTATCTGTTTCGGCTTTCACGAGGTTCTCGTCATATGGAATGGTAATGTCGACCAAAAATACCCGCAACTGTGCCCGGTCCATCAACACGATATCAGGTTTGTTCGCGACAATCGTCCTGTCCGTGATGATGGACCGGTCCCAATAGAGCCTGGCGCGGTCATTTTCGAGCACGGCCTCCGGAGAGTACTTATGGTACGGCAGTTTCCGTTCCACGAGGCTGTATTTCAGAGCGAGCTCCTGGTGTAGGATTCTGGCTACTAGGTTGTGTCTATGCAGATACTCAGAGTTAGAAAGCATGGAACAACCGGAGATAACATGCCGAAGCGACTCCCCGGGATGGCGACAAGCTCGACAGATGTCGACGGTGCCATCCTTTAGGATGTATCTCCGATAGTTGTTCGTCTTAATAACCTGCTCTTGTATCGCACAGACAAAACCTTCGCTTTCCCCAAAGATGTCACCGAAACGTAGCCAATTAAGGGAGGCAACAGTATCTACGAAAGGCTCGTGTAGAGCCTTGTAGAACCTCCCGTGGAGCCTTTTCTCCTTCCATACGGCCTCTCGGTCAGAAACGCTCAGTACTACCGGGTCCTGCCATTGCTCGTTGGCTAAGGATAGAGGGGTAAGTCCTTTATCACAACTAATGACGTCCGTGTAGATTGAGTCATCCGATCTCGCCAGAAAGTAGTTACGGAGGCTGCACACCTCGCGATTGTGCATGGTGAGGGCGCTTAAAAAGCCCCTCCCGCCATGCTTCCGCGGCAGGTACATCTCGGATGATGCATTCTGTGGGACGTCAAAGTTGTGCGGACCTTTCGGTCCAGGGCGTTGAGCTCAGTTTGAGTCCACCTGAGTATGCCAAAGGTATACATGAGGATTATTATTATTATTATTACAAAGGCTAGACTGAAAGGAGAGGCGTGAAATGAGGCTAATTTTTGACCCTAACTTGATTATAACCTTTCCTTCACTTTATCGAAATACATGAAGCTCACTAAAATTGAATTCCTTTGTTTTCGATATTCCACACACACGAACCAAGCACTTTGCTTCGCTGATTAAGCGTCTTCAAAGTTCTTTAAACGACAAAGGAATCAAAAACTTTGCCACCGTCTGTTTTTCCTTCCGAATATAATATAGCATCTTCAAGACAATACTAAGTCTACCGTATTGAGAGTATATTCAAATTGCTTAAGAATTTTCATCGTCTTTAAGAATGTTACTGAGCTAGTACATTTACTTCCTTAGTTTAAATATAAGTATGCATGTTACCATTAGGTATGACCACCAATCCCTTGCGATTTACTTATAAAAACTGTTTTTACTAAAAAATAGTGTCTGCCCTGAAAGAAGTAAGTGAGTTGGGATGGAAAGTTTTAGTCGGTTTTATAGCAAAGTTTTTTGTTCTGTTCAGACGTTGAAACTGTTTGTAAATTCTACAAACAATACTTACTCTTCGTCTTTAAAAATATATTTCAATAAAAAATATAACTAGTTAACTCTTTTCGTGCTCTTCTTTTTTTAATTTATTCTGTTTAGTAAAGTAACATTTCTGTGTTTACATTGTAAATATTACTTACTTACACGATTACGAATAAACTGTAAAAAGAAATAAGAATATGTAAAATACTAATTTAAATATTAAATTATTATTTAACATTTAATATAATAATACAAAAAAAAAACAAAACCACGTTGAACTACAAATTTTGATTGAAATTGTTTAAGCAGTTTAGGAGATACCTACGCGAAATATATATATAAATATATATACAAGAATTGCTCATTTAAAGTTATAAAAAATAATGTTTTTATTAGGATTCTTATATGACATAAAATAATCTTTATTATTTAAAAAAATTACTTGTCCTTATCGAACAGGGAAACATTATTAGCAACGCATTTGTCAACTTCGAGAGCGTATAGCTCTAAGAGACATTTACGCGAATTTAACGGCTCTTTGGCAGCAAGGTGAACTTTAGAGCGGAATAGAACCACCGTAAAATATATCATCGAACTTTCCGCCTATTAAAACAGAGGGCTATAAAGGTGGCTATAACGCTTCTCTCTTTTTATCCGCCTACGAAATATCGGTCGTATGTATGCTGCTTTATGATGACAAACTTCGCTACTTTATGTTATCTATAAAATGTAAGTGAAACGTGATTTGTGTTACAAACATAAATTGATACTGAGTAGAGTCTAGAGTAGAGGTAGTTGTTTCTATACTGATACGAAATCAGGGTATTCCAAATAAAAGTAAAAAGTAAAGTAACTGCATATATTTCACTGCTGGGCATAGGCCTCCTCTGTATAGAGGGTATTAGGCCATAGTCCGTCACGCTGACACAGTGCGGATTGGCACACTTTACGTGTCTTTCAAAATATTTATTGTTATTATTATTATTTCGAAAATATGCAGATTTGTTTCCTCGCTATGTTTTCCTTCACCGCTGAGCATGTGATATGTCAGCACTAAAAATTGCTGCTGCGGAGAATAGTTCCCTGCATAGAGCTACGCAGGGAACAGTTCGGTTTCCGCAGCGGCCATTCCACCACGGCGCAGCTGGCCCGAGTGCTGCACTATCTTGTGGCCCAGTACAACCGGGGCCGCATCTGTCTGGGGGTCCTTCTCGATATGGAGAAGGCCTTCGACAGAGCGTGGCACGAGGGCCTGCTGCATAAGTTATTGGAAAACACCACCACACACCGTGCGCTCGTGCGGTTAGTAGCGTCGTTTCTCCGGGACCGGAAGTTCGTCGTACACGTCGAGGGAGCCGGCGGTACGATGTATCAAAGCCGGTGTACCACAAGGTAGTTGTCTGTCGCGACACCTGTATGCGGTGTACACGGACGACATTCCCACCTTGGAGCAAAACGCCTCCGACTGGGATGAAGACGTACTGTTGGCCCTGTACGCGGACGACAGTGCGTTCTTCACGTCTTCTCACGTCGCGGCGATTGCGGCGAGGAAAATGCAGCGCCAACTGGACCTGCTGCCCCAATGGCTGGATAAGTGGCGGATGTCTGTCAACGTCGACAAGACGTCCGCCATATATATCCGCCGCATTAAAAACCAACCCACGCTTGAGCTGCGAGGTCAGGCGATTACCAACCAGAACGTCATAAGGTACCTTGGATGCCGGATAGACCGCTCGCTGTGCATGGCTCCCCAGGTCGGACACGCCGTCCGACCAGCCAGAGCAGCTCGAGCCATGCTGTAGCCTAACCTGGTATCCAGGTTACCCATCAAGACCAAACTCGGCGTCTACAAGACGTACGTCCGTTCGCGCCTGACCTACGCCGCTCCAGCGTGGTATGGTCTAGTTTCCGCCTCGCAGAGGCGCAGGCTCCAGGCGCAGCAGAACCTCGCCCTTCGAGTGATCGTAGGGGCCGGGCGCTACGTCAGGAATGACGTAATCGCCCGCGATTTAAAAATGGAATCCATCCTGGAGTTTGTGGTCCGGTTGGCCCGTCGCATGTACGACCGGGCCGACAACGGGCCACACCCACACCTCAACAACAACGCACCCCTCCACGCCCGTCATCCTGACGGGCGCCCGCTCCCACGAGAGCTACTGCGGTCGGAGGCCACTGGGGAGCCGGACCCGACCGCACTTCCGCCGTTGAGAAGACGATGTCCTCCGCGCGTTACACACCGCGTGTAACGCTGTACACCCGCCAGTGCCGCTACCGCGGTCAGAGTTGAGTAAGGATGACCGTTGGTCATCCCTTCCACCGACCAGCCTTCGCTGGTCGAGATTATGTCCGAGGCATGGGGGTTGCCCCGATACTCGTTTAAAAGCAGGCCTCGCGCCATCTTCGTACATCACCACTAAAAATTTACAATTTCATTGGTGTCGGCACCGGTGATCGAACTCAGGTTGCTTGAGTATATTGATTCCTATAGCTAGCGTCTATTCTATGCTTAGAGGAATTGCAAGTTCGTGAAAACTGTTATTAATTATCGAATCGGTTTGTTTGCTTTCAACCGACTCCAAAAAAATGGGGTTATCAATTTTTCTTATTATGTTTTTACCTCAGCATTTCGTAATTTCTGAACCAACTTTAATTTTTTTGACTTCTTTAAAATTTCTTTACGTGTGACTAAAGGGTACCAAACTGAATGCTTTGGACGACGACACTGCAACGGAAACTCATTACGACGATGACGCGTTTATATAGCATCCGATTTTTAAATACATTGTAAATTTTTATTAACAAGAAACAAAACTGACTTCAGTTAATGAAATTATTAACCGTCACTCTTAAAATAAATAGAAGTATGACCATGAGCTGAACCAAACCGAACGCAAAAATTATTTTTAGAATCGGTTCATAAATGACGGAGTTCTAACAAATGAAGAGTTTTTAGTGGATAAGAACCCCACATAACCCTGTCATGTAAGACGACACGGTATCTTTCGAAGATTTCCTCCCCGACACCAAAACAAACGGTGATCTCCCAGGGTGGTCTTAACTCGTCGGTCGGCAATCGTCTCCAGGAACGGGGGAGCGTGGCGGCGCGGGCCGCATGGCGCTGCTGTACCGCGCTACGCGGCTCAAGGACCGCGCCGACACCCACGTGTTCACCTTCGTGGTGACCAGGTCGGCGACTCGGGAGCCCGACCGCGACGTCACCTCCAAGGACTTCTGCTGCTCCCACCAGCGATGGGCGGTCGCGTTCAGCCGCACGGACGCCTCTCTCGGTCAGTGGTGCGATTGTCGTCTTTTAGTACTTTGTTTGGATCGGGCTAGTGTGTTGTAAGCGTAGTTTATAAACCTTTGATTGAAGTTTTTGACGACACGACAACATTATAATATAGTACATTTCTCGTTGTTTAATTTAAGGCTCAATAGATAATTTTGTATGCAATTTCAATACGTAATGTTCTGGTTTTTATTGATTAAAATTAATATAATAAAATATTAATCTTTTCACTTTTTGATAATTACTTGAATTTTAAAGTATTGTTTAATTAGAATTACCAATGTCCACGTAGCACCTTGCCCTTAAAGGTTAATCTCATGGTCACATTAATCAATATGTTTTCCATTAATGAAAGCTCTAGAGCCTTGTCTTGAAGCACCCAAGTTAAATTTCAAATCATCCCAATTATTAATCATAATTAATTTATATTTATATTGTGCTCAGAACTATAACGGATATTTTTATCAATGTGCTTTGACTCCAAAAGAGATATGTGAAATGCAGATAAATTAAAAAAAAAAACGTAATCTGATAGCATTTAAACAACATCGGTTAATAACGTCGTTTCAACAGGCGTGTACCTGGTGTGGCGGGGCGCGTGCGAGGGCATGCGCGTCTACGTCGACTTCACCTTCACTCTGCTCAGCCGCGACCACTTCACCGCCAATGACGGCTTCTCCGGCAAGCAGGTCCGTTTCAGCGCCGGCTGCGCGGCCCAGGGCCGCGGGAGGTGCATCACGCTCTCCGAGCTCAACACCAAATTCGCGGACGCCCGAGGCGAGTTCCAGCTGGAGCTCACCATGTCGAAAGTACGCACGCTGTACTCCTGCGAGTTGCGCGCGCCCCGGCTGGACACGCCGCCCATAGCGTTCGCCGGCTTCGATTGGTCCGTGTCGGCGAGCGGCGGAAATAAGGAGCCGCTAACTTTGCGCCTGGTCCGACTCTCCGGGGAGGGCCAGCGCTGCCGGGTCCGGTACGCGCTGGCGCTAGGAGAAGGCGAGCGGCGGCTGTACTCGGGCCCGCTGGAGTGCGTGTGCGACCCCGAGGGGCGCACCCCTCCTTGGAACCCGCGCCCACCTTCGCGGATCCTCCAAAAGGGCGTGCGGCTGACGATCGAGCTGGTGTGGGCTCGAGCGCTCGCTGAGCTCGCCGTCTCGGCGGCCGGACGCGCGGCGACCTGCTACGACCGCGACAAGCAGGCGTGGGCGCTACGCTGCGACACCCATTCGGAGACCGTGCGTCTGCACATGCTGTATCGAGACGTGCACCACGTGCCGCGGAACCACCTGCGCTACGTCAGCTGGTCCGCTTGGCTGGTGCGCGCGGCGCCGGCTCCCGGAGAGCCGGACGCTGACGAGCTGCCCGGCGCGCCGTTCGAGCATTACTACGCGCAGGACAGCGCCGACGAAGGCCTGATGATGGAGACGGCGCTGCGTGTGGAGGACATATCGCGCGCCGGCTGCGCCTTCCTGCACGCCGGCGGCGAACTGCGCGTGCGCCTCGAATGGGGAGACACTTATCTACTCTTCCAGGCTACGTATCACGTCTACGACGATCTCTGCCGCCTACATTCACACCAAATGAGGTATGTATAGTAGCTGTCAAATGTATAAATAAAACAACAATACATGCATTGTACATAAATTGATCCTTGTAATTACGGCAAATTAGTGACCCTCATCGCAGGAGGCGCGTGAATTATCACCTTTTTTTTGGTAAAAAAATTACCCATGTAGAAAGTTATGTGTGGTATTATCGCCATTGGATTATCCATCATGTACGAAAATACAAATTATAACTAACGAATATTTGTAGGCCTTATAGACTACTCCTTAGGCGGGAATCAAGGCAACGGCACCCGCACAAAACCTGACACTGACCAGGTAGGGCCACGCAATAATCTTCGCTGTTGCACGAATGGGCAGGTCTGTCCGGGTCCGTACCACGACCTCGCAGAAGTCCGGCGTGAACGGGCAGTTATACTTCTGCGTTTAGCGAGGCGACCGGAGCCCACTTAATTAAAAGGTGGCAACGTAACTGCAACCCTAAGACAAATGTATGGGCGTCGTTTATCATTTATCATCAGCTGAACCGCTGACTCCCTCGCGACCTTCTCACATAAAAAAAGATTTGTGTGTACTTAAGTACGCACGCAAGAAGTTATACTTTTTTTGGCGTAACAAAAGTAAAACAAGTTGAATAATAAAATCAAAACATCGTTTCAAAAACTGACCTTGACAAAACAGTGAAACCGAGTTTATATAGATATAATATACTTATACATAAAAATGTACGCGAATATGTAGAGTAAAATTACGAAAGTGCCACTTACTACATTCTTTATTGAGGACTGTGCCGGGCGAATGTGATCGAGAATATGCTGTCATCTATAAAAATTTGCGGGCAGCTTCGAAGGTGTGACTTTTGTGTTACATCCAAAAAATTTACTCTCGTCATTTTTTCCTAAAGGTGTGTAACTTCAAAAAGCACCAGTCGTGACAGCTAACGTGCGGTTGCAGGCGCGAGATAGCGGCGCTGCAGGCGGAGAACTACTCGCTGGAGCGGCAGCTGTTCAGCTACCAGAAGAGCCTGGCGTATGCGCAGGCGCAGGCCGGAGAGCCAGCGTCCGCAGACGGTGGGGGCCGACGCTCCCCCGCCGAGCGCTCTCTGTCTACCGACACTGAGTACGCGTGAGCGGACCTCGGCCGCTCAATGTGTTCCCCTCCCCTATCTTCTCGACTGACTCGACCCTGACGTTTTTGAGCGATTTATCTATTTTTCTAAAGGTTTTATCGTGAGCCGCGCCCTCGTCCGCACCGCTTGCCACCGGCCTCCTGCACTATCGCCGCTCAACTCTATCGATTACTCGGCCGACTGTTCGAATGAATGTCGGCCTCTTTTCTATTTGTCTGTACATAAAATATATTTAGATATTACATATATATATATTATGTATATTTCTAACTTGAAACTCGAATTCATATACTGCAAACAGTGTCGATTTACGAATAAAAATCTAAATAAAATCCTCGGTAGTTTTATTTCTATATCTTCTTTCAGTAATAATTTAGTACGATCAAATTATCAAAAAAAAATATATCTCCTAATGTTAGCCAAAGGCAAACGGTAACGGTCTGTAATGGTATTAGGGCATAGGCCACCACGTGATCCCGTGCGGACTGGTGAACTATACATATTGACTTACACCCGTAACACTGGAGTAGATACGAGTTGAGCCTTTGAAATAGAAAAAGAAATATCAGGCAGTCTATCTATAACAAGAGGCGAACTTCAAACTGCGGGACTAAACTTTCTTTTTCTGTCACTAGTGTTTGTCATTCTACAACATGGATAGGTGGACAATAATATGGTATTTTATAATTATACATAAGGATATGTAACATTAGTGTTAATTTATTTAACGGTTTCAAACAACCAATTTTGTAATGCTCATGAATTGTGAAATGTATTACGATGTTCGTGTATTCAAACAAAAAAAATTAAAAATCTTAAAAAGCTATAATAATACAAAAAAGTTTAGAGATTAATATTTATGTTTGTTAAATCGAAATGGTACGTCCTACGCATCTGAATAATGGCGTAATCTTTTTTTATTATGGAATGGACAAACTATGAAGTGGCTCGACCAATCACATTGTTTCGAGCTACGGGTTCGGGTGAAACGCCGGTCGTTTAAACTTTCGCTTCATTGACGCCAACAAACTCGTGCTCAGCGGACTTCTCAGTATCGCTCTAGTCCTTAATATTTCTATCCGTGCGAAGACTCTCCCGTTTCACTATTCACTTTACTTTTCCACTTTTCTCTTGCTCTTCTTCCTCCCTCTAGTTCCTCCTCCACTGAACTGCCCGTCTAGCACGCCCCTTTTATAGTCGGAATTTCGTTCGTTTTTTAAGTAAAGGTTTGGAATTTGGACGTCCTTTCACTCTACAGTAAAAATTTAAAATAAAATCATATACGTCATTCCAAACTGTCATCGACGAATCCTTGACATTTAAGACGTCAACCCCGTAATCTTAACATATTATATCCCAACGCAGCCTGCCTGTTCTTCTTGCAGTCTGTTATCCGGTCCTCAATGTTCTTGCGTTGTATCTTGCCAGGTCCACTAACCGTCATTGGCAGCCGAATCTCAGCTGGAGATTCCTTGCAACCCCTACCCTGCCGTTACCGTGACCGCACATCTGGGACTTCTATCATAAGAGGGGATTTACCGTAGTTGCCACGGCTGGCGGGTTAGCAACATCAGTTTACGTACACCTCGCTAGTTATTGGATGAAAGGTTTACCGGAGATTTTAATTAAAACTTTTTATTTTTGTAACGTTGCGTGATGGGTTTTCTATCTTAACGGAAACGTGTATTTCCTTACTAAACCTTAATATTATAAAGGCGAAAGTTTGTATGTATGGATGGATGTTTGTTACTCTTTCACGCAAATACTACTGAATGTATTTTAATAAAACTTTACAATAATATAACTTATTCATCAGAATAAGACATAGGCTATAATTTATTACATATTTTTATGTATATATCTTTCTGTCTGAATGTTACGCCTTCAGCCTATTCTACGCAGACGTAGTCGCGGGCTGCAGCTAGTATAAAATATATCTTACTAGCTGTTTTTCCTTTCTTCATAAGAAATAATTTGTATTTATTAAAACATAAAAACTTTTATTAATATTTTTAAAAACATGTTTATTATATTAACAAAGCCGCTTTTGTCTAAATTTATCAATACCTATATGTATGATCCTGCACAATCAAACATAATCCTTAATTTCCATTTCTGAAACTCACGACTTTTATAATATCAGGGGCAAATATGCTGATAGGGAAATCTAACTTTGTAACTCATATCTTTTTTACATGTTAAGCAGAGATTAATTGTTCTATAACAACTACGTAATAGGGTGATTTGTATTCGAATTGAAGAATGGATTATAAAAAGTATAGTTCTATTATGACATCTTGTATTTTTATTCATTAAAAGTTTGAATCAACAAAAAATCTTGACAACAGTAATTACAAAGTTTTCTTGTTAATTTTGTGAGAAAGCAAAAGCACCCCTCGTGCTTTTGCTTTAATAATGTGGAATTTAGGCATTAAGGTATATTATTTCTGAATTTCTGTTCTATGTACGAGTGCTTTATAGATTAGGAACGGGAAACAAATCAATTCATCCAAATTTATTACTCATTTGCAACACGTTGTTAGGAATGTGGACTTTTTATGAGAGATATTTGTAAAGGAGAAAAATCTAAAAAATTTTTCAGTAAATTTACCAACAAGTACACATAGATGTTTGATTTATCTGTTTCATTAAAAGTGAAAACTGAGTAAATCAGACGTAAAAGTGAAAGGAAATTGTATGTAAAGGAAAAAGAAAATCACTTTAAATTCTAATAAAAGCTTATTATATCGAAGGGTTTTTGCAGATAGAAAATAGTGAGAGAATATAAAACGGGATGGTTGGTGCTTTTAACCAAATTCAAAAAGGAGGAGGTTTCTCAATATTTGGACCGTATATATTTTTTTTTGAAATTGAAAACGACAACCTACTGGGAAAATGGGTTGACAAGAGCATTAAAAACATAGCAAAATTGTAAAGTAATTCGTTGGGAAAATAAAGTTCAATATTGGAAGGAATGAAAGATATACTGAAAACTTAAACTTGATCGCGTCCGTAAAAAAGAACAAAAAAGGAATTAAAAAATAATTTAAAAATGTTCCCTTCTTGTACTTCCGGCCAAATTTAAACTAAGTTTGCACAGCGTCTACTTATAGACAGCGCGTTTAACGAAATGACGATTTATAGCATAGTAAAGATCTTTTTTAATGAAAATTCTCTTAAAGAGCAATTTCATCGTTCTTATTTTCTTCTCGTTGAATCTTTCAAAAGGTTAGTAAACAATTCTCGAATTAATAGACGTTTTTTTTACGATGGCTGAGTCTTACGATCTTATAACGGGAATTAAGTACCATACGACTATCAATTTTTGCAGCCCTATATATAAAGTCACATTTATAACAAATTGAAATTAAAATAGAAAAATTAAATTTTATAATTACTAACTTAAGCTTAAAGTATTAATATGAAAGATAACAAATTATTAATCATTCCAGCCTATTGTACGATACTTTTCTGATATATAAAGAAAAAAATATTTTCAGATAATACTTTCTAGGAAATTTTGCTGTAAAAATTCAGCAAAAACCGAGGACATCGCATTCGAGTGTTTGAACTGAGGAGAATAGATATTTTATCACAGTGACGATTTACTCCGAAAGGTTTTTGAAGATAGCATCAGTAAAAAGAAAGTTTATTAAATCCTCTCCATATAAATCGAATGAAATATGTAAACAAGAACATACAAAGCAAAGTAGAAGTTGTTTTGCACGTATACGTTCGAATGTCGTTTAAATGTAAAGGAATTATTAAAGTTATACTTCTTAAGGTGCGTTATGAAAAATAGTATAAGAGTGAAATTTTAAGATGCGCGCACATCACTGTAACACAAAAGTCACACCTTTGAAGCAATACAGAATATAATATAAGTTGAATTTTTAATGTTTTTTTTTTGAATGAGTAAGACATAATTCTTAATTTAAATTAAATCGATTTCTTGTATTTGCGAAAATATTACACAATGGATAGAACGAGTTGTTTACGGACCCAATCTTAATATATTTTTATGATTTTCGGGGATACCGTCAATTTTTTGATTTTAATTTTCTTTTACTGATGTTTTTGCTTTTCTTCGGTAGACTATGAAAGTTTAATTGAACGCTGATCTCGTGGGAGTTTGATACGGCCTTTAGAGTTTGGGAAGGGCCGCGTTTCTCGATTGTTTATTGTATTCCAAGCTACGCAAGAACAGCTATCTTGAATTAAATGGGACAATTGAATAAATTGAACTTTAAACTAGTTTTTTGTGAGTGCTATTTAGGCAACAGCGGAGGCTGCCGCTTGGCTTAGTCACAATAAAACTTTATTTATCATTTACGGTAGGTCCTCAACGAGAATACTCGTTTTTGACAAAAAAAAAATTGAGCCGTTTAGTAATTGAACTATTAAATAGGCTGGAGTGAAAAAGGCAAAATTTAATTTCGCGTTTTTACTTTCGCTTATTTTATATCAACTAACTTTTTTTAAAGAAATGTTCTTTTCTCGCTTGTAGTATCAACGGCTCATATTATGATTTTAGTCATTAATGTTTATAATAAATAAGAGTAATTATCTAATTTATAATAACATATAAATTAGATAATTACTCTTATTTAACGTAGTTTGATTCGTATTTACGGTTCGTTAATTAAAAAAAATGTATTAATTCGATATTAAAGAGGTGTTCTTCATATTAAAAATTATTTTGATATTATAAAGAAAACAATCATAATAATTTTTATTATTTTTTATATCGGATTAGTGAAATTATACTATAGATATGAAAACCAGTACGTTTGTTAAATATACATTTCCAGAAACTAAATTACCTTACCAAAATAACGACTAATTACGTAAATCGGGTGGAGAATGTTGACAGTCAGGATAAGTTAAGTCATTATCCGTTCCTAATTACGTAAACATTGGGCCGCGGGTATTAGAGGGTTTATTAAATTGGCGGCATTGAAACCGAGAGTCGTATTAACAGACTTTAATTGAAAATCATACTACCTTAACAAATTTAAATAAGGTAATATAAATAGGAAAATTAATAGCTCTAATAAAAAATACTTCCTATTTTGAGCTGTATATTAAAAAAGCTAATTTAGTTTTAAATATCAATTAGCCATGGACAGAAAACAGAGTATTTTTTATGTTAATTACCCGTAAAAACATAAAAAAGTAAAGTTCATTACAATTAGTATATGTAGAGTAGTTTTAATCGACTTCAAAAAGGAGGAGGCTATCAATTCGGATGTTTGTTTTTTTTATGTATTTTGGGGCATAACTCCGCCACATATAGATAGATTTGCAAAGTAATTTTTTGGTTCGGAAGGATTTTATTCCAAAATCCAATTTAAATTTCATATAGATCTGATGATCTTGTATCTTGTATTAACTGATGTTTTTGCTTACAGTCCCGAGACTATTAAAGCTTCATCTGACGCAGAACCCGCTGGGCTAGCCAGAACCCACGGGTTTGGGTAGATCTGATGATAACTAGAGACAACGGAACTCTAAAAAAAATTACAGCAAATCAATTGCGATTGCTGTTATCGCATAAATGTGCATTTGCGCAATCACACAACATAGCACCACACCTGTTCATTCGAAAAGGTTAAGCAGAAGTAGAATACTAGAAGTAGAATACTTCTGCTTAATCAGAGAACATATAAGTATAGCTGAGATGAGAACAGTATAGCTGACAACGCGATAACACCGTATTTACACAATTAATACGCTGTTTTCGCGTTCTCAGCTATCATGTACGCAATGTAAGCTAGTCTGACAGTGGGATAAATTCGAAATGCAACTCCATCGGCAAAATCTCCTATCAACAGCACCTTTTCCTTGACATTCGCAAAGTATATTCAAGTTCAGTCGTTGTCAATTCGCCAAAGCAATTGGTAAACTTTGTAAATAAACTTATAACCAAATGAATGCGAATTAAACCAAAACGATTACGATTATTGTAATTTTCTTGATTTTCGTCATTTAAACTTCGTGACATATGAGATATTTTTCGAAATCTATTTTCGGTTTGACCTTGGAGATTTTCTTTCCTTGTTTTCTTTAATCGTTTTCCTTTTTCAGTCCCGTTTCAGTTTGACGCCGTTTCACTATCGCGCCTTTGCTAGGTCTACCCATATTTTATAATACCTAAGTATTAAAATTAAATCACTAAAAATTCAAAAAACTAACCAAGTTTTTTTAACATAAAGAAAGGAAACGGCTTCAAAAACCACTAAAAAGATTAAACACTAAAATTATTGAAATAATACTGAATTTAATATGATCAAATATTGAAAATGTACTCTATATATCCTAACCTACCTAACCTATAACAATTTTTGGAATCGAGAGCGCCGCCGCGCACGTTTGTGGAAGTAATAAAGCGAATATTTAAACAATCGGCATTTCACTCCAATCCCAAACGACGTGGACATGCTTTATCTTTATTAAAACATCATTGATGTTAACCTTATAAATCAAACTATAATATCGTCTTAAAAGATAATAAAAATCCGCTTGACCAATTCATTTAAATTGTTAAAAAAAATGCGCATAGTCAAAACTTCTTGTTTCTTTAACGTCACATAACTTGTGATCTTATGGCACAGATAACATTGACGATTAACGACGTTAACTTAGATGATTTTCATGATAAAATCTCAGATTACATACACGTCGATTATTTAATTAATACGGCGTATGTAATGAAAGTATAAAAATACAAGACCCTCAGAATGTTGATTTGATTAGAACAGATTGTCACTTAACATATACAGGACGATTAATTACAGCTCTTACTACAATCTGCGAGAGAAAGTCACTAATTATCTAAGCTCATTATAATTTATTTCGTTTGAAATGTCTTATAAAGTTTTATTAAGAGGCTCATTAATTGTAAAGACGCAATTTATCGTCCACAAATTACCTGATTACCAATTTAGTTTTGCACAATTTAGGATTTTTTATGCTTCGTTGTAACTTTTTACAGATTTTGCAATTATAGAAAATGAAAATTTAAAGTAAGTGAAATATTTGAAATCAGTTTTGATTTTGTTCACTTAAAACTTACATGTTATGTAACAGTGAATGAATGATACGGGCCGTGTAATATGTCACATAATATCAATAAAAACCGTATCTCTGAGGCTTTTGTCATTTTACTGGGAAAACCATTGTGTGTTTAGCTCGCGTTCCATGTAATCGATTTTAATCTTTTCTCTTGGAAGCAACTTTATAGCAGCGCACACAATACAATTGAATTATGTTCATAGGTAAACGAGCGATACGCGTTCTGGAATACGTAATAAAACCTTTTTGGAAATTACTGAAGTTAATTTTTCTGATGTACCAAAAAAAAAGGTGACATGGCTGTAACTCCGAAAATTCCTCATTAGAATTACTCAATTGGTTGGTTGACTTTAGTTCTGAACTATAAATTTTAATATTGCTTCACGACCTTTTTGAAGTTAGTAGACAAAGTGGAAATGAAGATCCTTCTAATCCCTAAGTGGTTTTTCTGTTCACTTCTTTTATTCGTTTTAATAACTTTTATTATTCTGGATTTTAAAATCTATAGACAACGTGCCTTTGCGATTATACATAATATCACCACATTTTTCTTATAATAACTTTTAATGAACGTTAAGCAACAAATAGCTTTTGAAATGGTGTAGTGTGTAAGTTGTTGATATACAATGTTACGCAATTTTTTTTATTAATAATACGCTATTTATGTTTCCAACTATCTTTATTGTAGAAACACAATAGTATTAATATTGTACTTTGCTCGGACCTTTTGTGAAACCACGATACTTCAGCGGTCGAGCTGTGCAAAGTAAGTGCCTTTCTATATTTTTATTTAACTGAGCACCTACTACATTATTTATTTCTTTATTTATTGTTATTATACTGTCTTTTTTCTCTTCAAGCGAGCGTTGTTCTTTGTACATCAAATATTAAAAAAGGTAAGAATTTTCATCGTTTATTGAAATATACATACAGGGGCATGATTCGAATTGAGCGTAAGTAAAGACAAAAGAGTTTATTAATCATCTCAAGTTTCGGTGGTTGTTGTTTTCGGGCTAGCTGAAAGAAACTGATAAAAAAGTATACAAAAAAAATTACAGGTCTCTAGTCGCATGGTCATTAATTTTTATTAATCTATAATATAATATCGACACCGGTATGAATTATAAATACATAAACATGATCTCATTTTTTTTATGTGAAAAGTTGCCAAACGAGCAGACGGTTCACCTGATGTTAAGTGAATACCACCACCCATGGACATCTGCTACACCCGAGGGTTCCAGATGTGTTGACAACCTTTTGGAAATTGGGCTCCGGCCACCTCACTCACCAGATGAAACGCGAAAGTATTATACTTCCACTTTACGCCGGTCTTCTGTGAGGTCGTGGTACTTACACGGACGGGCCCGCCCATTCGTGCAACAGCCGAGGCTGCTGCATGGCCCTACCACCGTAAATCACCGTAATGTTTATCTTGAGACAAAGAGAGCGGGAGGCGAAAGGAGAGATTTTTTAATGTGAGAAGCTGGCAAGCGAGCTGGCGGGTCACCTGAATGTTAATGGATAAGCGCCACCCATTGATATCTTTAACAACCGTAGGGTTGCAGGTGCGTTGCCACCTTTTAATAAAGTGGGTTTCGGCTACCTCTCTCACCAGACGAAACGCGAGGTACAATTCCTATTCACGCCATTCTTCCGTGACGTCGTGATTATCATAGCTGGTACTGACTGCTGCCTGGCCCTACCACCGACAAGCGGAATGCGATGATTGAATGAGAGAATGGTCAGTTGAAAACGTAAAATTAATTTGTGATTTGCTACGTTTGGGATAAAAACACTTTTTTGCCCACAGTTTATTTCGTGTTCGTTTCTACCTTTTTTATGTCGAAAAGCTGAGCTAAAAGCATTTTAAACAGTCAAAGGTAGCCCACTTAGTCTACAGTTTATCTCCGCTAGGTTACTTGCCCTTTGTCAGGAGTTGCTTATTAGTGTCTTTAGCCAGGTGCTCTTAGTAAGATTTTTAGGGTTCAGTACCCAAAGGGTAAAACGGGACTCCGTGATTTCGCTGTCTGTCTGTCCGTCTGTCCGCTTGTCCGTTTGTCCGTCTGTCACCAGGCTGTAATCTCATGAACTGCGATAGTTAGACGATTGAAATTTTCACAGATGATGTATTTCTGTTGCCGCTATAAGAATAAATACTAAAACAGAATAAAAAATATTTAAGTGGCGTTCCCATACAGCAGCCACGATTTTTTTTGCTGTTTTCATATAAAATGGTACGAAGCCCTTTGTGCACAAGTGCGAAATGCACTAGGCCGGTTTTTTTTTAGAATGACATGCAGTGTTGCGAGGTTTGCGAAAAGAAATTACTATTGCAAAAACCCAGTAACGAACCATCGCTTATAAAGATATTTATTACGCACAGTTTTCGGGCCGAGTGGAAAAATAAGCGCTTATCTTTGCACCAATATGTAAAATTCAACTCGTGGCAACTGAAGCATTTAAACAAATTTAAAACCTTTATACCCTTGTCCATTATTTTATTTTTGATCATACAGGAAGTAATTTGAATATTCTATTAAAAGCTATTAAATATTCGACAATAAAAAGTACAGGATAAGTATTTTTTAAAATTAAAGTAGTATTTTTTTCTCGTTCACAGTTGTTAAACATGAATTATTTGAACAATTTTTAGTTCTTATCAATATCTTACCATGAGTAAAGAATAGTGTTTATTTATGTTTATATGATGCCTATTACTCGTAGCACAAGCTTTGCTTAGTTTGGGACTAGATAATTTTGTGAAAAAATTGCGTCCTTAGACAATTAAAAAAAAATTAAAAAAATCACAGCAAATTTAGTTTGTGCGTAGATTCGTCCGCGAATCTACGCACATACTAAATTTCATGAAAATCGCTGGGGCCGTTTCCGAGATTCGGATTATATATATTATATATATATATACAGCGTGTCGTTACCGTCGCGACAATAAATGAACACACGTCTAACGCTACTTGCCAATAATCATAAAAAAATATCGTCGCATTACAAGCCTCTCCTTCTAACAGCATGTTTTGTCTCTTTTAAATTCATTCAACCTATTCATATGCTTTGTGACCTTTACAAATGAACTTTACGTTACAGTTTTATACGTAAGGGTGATCTAAAATTCTTTGTTTTGGAAAATTTTATAACTCTGTAAATATTGATGTTTAAAGAATGTAAATTTTTAATACAATTTCAAAAAGTTATCCCCTATATGTGTCTTCATTTATTGTCGCGATGGTAACGACACGCTGTATATACAAGAATTGCTCGTTTAAAGGATAAGAGTTGTACTCGTTGGGGTTTATCGCTTAAAAGAGATTTTACTGTGTTTTTACATTACCATGAATTTTCCGTTTGAAATAAATGATTAACCAAAGCAAAGGTCCATTCCAAAGGCATTATTAATGGGTTATATATGTAGACATAGTTTATATGCCAAATGTTAATTATCCTAAATCGAAAGTTCGACTATGTAAGTTGTACTATGATATGACAGTAATAAACAGTCATTATAGAGCTAGAAAACCATTTTACTTGCCGTTATATGTAGTAATAATTGGTTGAGTAGGCGTGTTAAAAGCTGTTAATACAACTGAAAGTTTATTTTTCATTGAAGAAAATGAATTAATATTGGGTCAAATTTGCGAACACGAACAAAATGCAAACTAAAAGGAAAAGGTTAATAATTATTTTGTCTGTTTAAAAATTGCTCAAATGGTTTATTAAAAATATTAAATATTTTATCCAAAGCAATCATTTTAGATTGGGTAGGATTGATTTTTTTTAAATAGATGGTCCGAGCCACGCGGTCAGCTATTTAAAAAAAATATAGCCTAGGGCTAAGGCTAGGCTAGGTGTTTATTTTAACCTCAATCTCAACCTATAAAACCTTAAAACATGTAGAAAAAGTACGAAAACATTTTTGCCGCTGTGGGAATCGAACCCACGTCTTCGGCCTGACGCTTTAACCACTAAGCTAAACGGCTGATTGCCACACCGACGAAAATCTTAACGTCCTTCATCTACATTGTTTTTTAGCATTTGAAGCAATGCTTGGCGCATCCATTGTTATATCCTTTCCAGCATACAAATTTCAATTTCTATAAAACCTTTATCAATATGAGTGAAGTTACATGCACCAACTAATTGCGTAATAAATGATTTGTCACAGAATCAGGGCATGTAATAAGTACTTTGTGTAGATATTTGTCTGCAAATAAGCGTTCCACGTTGTCTACAAGTTAATTAACGACTATATGAGCTGACTGGAACTTTGCCAAGTTGACCTTCCTAATGAAATACACGTGCGAGATTTATAGAACGTTGAGCAGTTGGTATGCATCAAGTTTTACGCTTACAATAATTCCGCTCGTTTACTCGAACTGATATAACCGTTTCTCTGAAGTTGATTTCACGTACTTATACATGACGCCTAGAAGTATCAGTAACGCCTGATTCGTTCCGTAGTCAAATCAATGCTTTGGACTTACAAGTTTAACATCGACTAGATATCTCAGCTTTATTAATGTCAACGGTTTCACAAAGACAGTAAATGTCGATATTTAGTGAAGTTATTAAGTCATTTTAGCGGTTTGTCGTCTATAAATTACTTAAAAGCTTTTCGATTATAAATGAAACTAATTTTACGGATTTATCGCGTTTATTTTTAATTTAAGTTCCCGACGTTTCGAACCCTTTACAGCGTTCATGGTCACGGGACAGACAGCTTTTCGATTATATTCGTTGTAAAAAGTTTCAGCTTGTGTTGACTTGAAATTTTGACACAGCATTAAGTTCAAAATCATACGTTTTGAAATATTTTGTTGATTTCATATCTATCCGCAGAAGGAGAGAATAGTGGTTTTTTCACATCGATACGCAGTATATTGATCGATCTTGTGTTGATTCTGTTCGCACTAAATGAATGCATTAGTTTGATACCGTCTTTATAGAGGAATCCTTTGCCTAGTAGTGGGATATTTATAGGCTGTTACTTTACTTTTTTAAGCTTATAACCCTTGCGGTCGATTATATATAATGTGCTTTCGAATATTTCAGAATCTTGAAAAGGTTTTAAAAAAGTGCAGTTATTTATCAAATAAATCTAAAGCGTGTGTCAAACATTTTATGGAACGTTGATTATAAGGCAAGTGCCTGTTACCGAAGAAGTTTAATTAACAATGCGTCAAAATATAAAATATTTGTCAAATAATGAAGGAATTATCGATATCTTATATCTGATACATGAATTCTAAACCTAGTTAGTTCAAAACTTTTTGAGTGATATAGGTTTATTATAAATAAAATATCCGGTGTGAAAACTGTACACTATATAATTTACACTATTAGGATCGGCACTCCACAATAGTCCTTGATAGTTTGACAAGAAATTTGGAAATTGACTGTCATTTCTGTGCAAAATCCAAATTTTGAGAAATATAGTTAACGTTATTTAAAATTAGCACAATTAAAAAGACGTTTAAATTCGGGGTCCCAAAGTCTTAGATATTGAAGTAACAAAGATAGATCCTCTGTAGTATTAAACTGATGTTTTTGCTTTCAGTCCCGAGACTATTAAAGCTTCATCTGACGCAGACCTCCTCTGTAGTTCAATCTCTATAGGCATTAATGTGGAGTGTTACTAGTTTTTACTGGCAGCTGCCTTTACGTGATTCTTTTCTCAATGAGGTTGTTTTTCACATACATCTAAGACGCTTAAATGCCTATATACTGGTACATCAACTTTGGTTTAAATCTAAACTTATATTACTTTAATGTACCTTTTTCCTTTAAAAGAAACATTAAAAACATTGCCTCTTTAAACATTAAATAGCTGACTTCATAAAATGTTATCAATTTTTTAATTAACGAAGACATGTCTTAGCTTACTTTCAGCTTAAAGATATGCAGTTTGTATATATTAATTGGTCGGGGGATCAAATTCTACTACGTTTACAGCTATTAAATATCATTTATTTTTTTTCTTCGGTAATTCTTAAAAATATCTTAAATCTTAACACACTTCTTAGCCTCTACAACCAAACTAAAGAACATACATATAACACTTTTTTGCCTGAGAAAAGTCTCGTCGAACGATCTGATGGTCATCTAGTTACATACTATAACGACAGCTATACAAATGTTACACAGGCAATCTCTGCCTTTTAAAGTTCCTAGTTATGCGAAGTTATCAGCAATATCGTTAAACTTTCCATCCCACTTTTTGTTAATGTTACAGTTGTTTCTAGTTCGTTATTCTTCTTTCTATTCGTCAGGCTCACGGAAATAAATGATTTTTTAAAATTTTTTATCGTTTGGGACTAAATTTTTTAATTCAAATTGGAAAGATCGAAAATTAAGTTATTATATTAATTAACTTTTATTTACAGACTAATTTCGCTCTTTGCGTCATTTCAATTTTATGGGGTTTTCTATAAAAATAAAAAAATATATAAACAATATGACGTAACATTAATTCATTACATTCACATTGGTTCTTAATCGGGACGAAGGCCACTTAAGTTTATTTTAATACTAGTAATTGTTAGTTTTTATTAACTAGGATAAAATATTATATATAAGTTTAATTCAGTCTGGTTCATCATTATCATCATCATAACAGCCTGTTATATTCCACTGCTGAAAATAGCCATAGATAATCTGGTTAGTAACAATTAATTTCTATTATTTTTTAACTATTTTTATAAGTGTGAAAATCCCATCCTAGGTAAATATTACCCCGTGTTGCAGGCGTTGTATCTATTTACAAAAAAAAAGAGCAAGAAAGAAAAAAGAGCGTAAAAATGAACAAAGTAAATCGAATAAAACGAGAGATTGCGTCGTTTTCTGTTAAAGAAAACGTCTGTTCTTTCTACAGCGTCAATTGCTATTGAGCGGCTCATTAAAATATTCTCTCGCCGTGGTTTTAGCCTTTTTGTGTTTGAACATATATTTTCTTTATGTCGAATACTTTTTTGTTGGGTTTGAAGAATCTATTTTGCATATTGACTTCTTGATTTTACGCGAATATTAAGCATATTAAATGAAGCTAGTTTACGGATTTTATCGCATTTTAGTTTTGTTTTTGAAGTCTGTCCCGTGACCATAAACGCTGGAAAGGGTTCGAAACGTCGGAAATGACAAAATAAAAATTAAAACGTGCTAGTTTCATTTAAATCTATGTTGTAGTAAATTTCAAACTCACAATTTAGTGAATATAAAAAAGATAAATGTATAAACAAAATATATAAATACTTTCAAATATTTTTTACACAATTTCATTTAGTCCCAAACTAAGCAAAACTTGTGCTATGGGCACTAGGCAACTATAACATGCCTTCTTAACTATAATTTTCTTTTGTAAATAAATACATATTTTAGGTATAAATACTGAATACTCAATAGATGTACACATACCGCAAAAGTTAAATGTAAAATATTTTATCTCCGCATATTAAGTTTCAGCTCCAATGCAGAGACTAGTACTAGTGTGGATAATACATGTGCTCACATAAATTATTGCTCTCAACACGAACGTAAAACATATGTCATACGAAGTGCTTAGCACGTCTGCATAAATTTTTAAAATGTATAGTAACAAGTACTCCCGTTACTTTTTAGCTTAGTTTTTAATCGCGAAACTTTAAAATTGAGTAAATTAGTGAAGTTGATTAGATTAGATTGATAATTGCCTGGAAGTCGCTAAATTAGATTAAACCAAAAATTTTATTAACTTATTGAAATCGTCATCACGTTAACTTAAATAAAACCGGCCAAGTGTGAGTCGGGTTCCGCCCCATTATTTGTAAAAACGGCAAAAAATCATGTCTGTTGTATCGGAACACCACTTAAATATTTTTTTATTATTTTTTAGTGTTTTTTCTTATAGCTTTAACAGAAGTACATCATCTGTGAAAATTTCAACTGTCTAATTATCACGGATCGTGAGATACAGCCTGGTGACATACTCTCAGACAGGCAGACAGACTGAAAGGAAGACGGACTTAGTAATAAGGTCCCGTTTTACCCTTTGGGTACGGAACCCTAAAAATTGATTAAACTTAAAAAGGCACAAACAATATTATTTTGATCTTTCAAATTGATCTATTTAAATAATCAATTTGGTTCAGCTATCTCTATGTCACCTTCCGACTACTATTGCTTTGATAAAATCATCAGATAAATTTTAAGAAATTCTAATAAAATATCGTTTGTTTTTCTTTACATATTAGACGAGTGCGATTCGGTGAGTTTCGAACTCCTGACGCAATAAGTCTAACAATGCTAGCCACTTGACAATGCTTCGTAATAACGGTAAAGTACGTGCCATGATCCGATATCAGAGATTTCATTTTGATACGTGACAGATTCTTTTCACTATTGTAATTCATGTCGGCCGTAGTATATTTTCTTCCCAGAAACGGACTATCATAATAACAGGAAATTTCAATGTCACATTAAATATTCCGTTACAAATAGCGTCCGTGAAACAACTTAAAATACATCCAGCCATGTTCCCGCAGCTGGTTGCAATATTTGTCTTACCCCAAGAGACTATTGCATATTGCATGAAAACTTGTGTATAACGTCAGCACATCGGGTTTCCTAAAGAGTAATAAATATAAAAAGAAAGTCTGTAAGACTCAAAAAATTATTAGCGTCACATAATTTGCAATGTTACCTCTTTACAGGAAATTAAGATATATTAGATTTTTTCTTTTGATTAGAGGAGGCCAACTTTGTGGTAAGAATTGACCGAAATCTAACCTTTAAAAAAAGGAATAGGTTTTCCCGAGGTCCCTACGTCATATAAGAATGTAATTTGTAAAAACCGCTGAAAACAAGTGATTCCAAAAAGTATTCGTATGCTTTGGATAATTTCTTAAAATTATGTAAATAATATTTCTATCACAACAAATAAATAACAAGTACGAAAAAATATAAACATGAACAGGTTTTCATGAATTCCCTAAGTAATATAAAATGTAATTTGGAAATAACTACATCCGGAAACAAGTGATTCCAGAAAGTATTCGTATATTTTGGATAATTTCTTAAAATAATTTTAATAATATTTCAATTTCAAATAATAAATTATAAATACTGCAATATATTAATGTACAAACTTAAACAAATGCAATGGCAATAATAAGAACTACATACGGCTACACGTGAGCAACTATGACGAGGTACTAAGAGAGTTCGCAAGGGAGAAATGTAATCCATTTTATTTTTGTTTTTTCAATTTTATGCGCCGTTGCTCTCAGATTGAGACTAGGTCACGTACGTAATGGGAAATCCTATGGGAACTCTTTGAAGTTGAGTCTTTCATTTCCACTGGCTAGTCGTAAAAATCGCGTTATGTTTCCATAAGCCGGCGCGTAAAGCCGCTTCTGCGATCACGACCTTGTACAGTATTAATATATACACACTGCAAAGAGATTTATCTTAGATTTGTTATCGTATTTATCGCGTTATGTAAACTCTATCCCCTTTTTTTATAAAAACATCGCCCTTACTCCATCCCGTAAGTTACATTATCTTAAAACACTGGATAATGTAACTTTCGTTTAGGACGGTTTATATTCATAAATTTCACGCGGACAAACACCCAGATCACAAATAAGTAAGCTGTTATAATTAAATATATTGATAAGAGTAATATAAGCATTTATATTGATCGTTTATAGTTTATTCGTTAATTGTGATCGTTCTCCATTGCTAAGAAATTAGTCTTGCTGGCTTTCGAAATCCCTTCCGGAAAATAATGGTTTGAAAAGTTTTATTTTTTTATTTATTTTACGGTGGTAGGGCCACGCAGCAGCCTCGGCTGTTGCACGAATGGGCAGGCCCGTCCGGGTAAGTACCACGACCTCACAGAAGACCGGCGTAAAGTGGAAGTATGACAAATACTTTCGCGTTTCGTCTGGTGAGTGAGGTAGCCGGAGCCCAATTTTCAAAAGGTTGTCAACGCATCTGTAACCCTCGAGTGTAGCAGATGTCCATGGGCGGCGGTATTCACTTAACATCAGGTGAACCGTCTGCTCGTTTGACAACTTTTCGCATAAAAAAAAAAAAAAAAAAAATTTCACGCCGACACACACCCAGATCACAAATAAGTAAGCTGTTATAATTAAATATATTGATAAGAGTAATATAAGCATTTATATTGATCGTTTATAGTTTATTCGTTAATTGTGATCGTTCTCAATTGCTAAGAAATTAGTCTTGCTGGCTTTCGAAATCCCTTCCGGAAAATAATGGTTTGAAAAGTTTTATTTAAATGTTCTCCTTCAACGGAGGCAATATTTTAAGATCCAAACCAAGGTAGTTTATTATTATATGAGACGATTCGGAATTGAAGGCTTCCGGGAGTCTTTCTTTCTTTCATTTCAATTACAGTTCAAGTTTCTTGTTATAAAGCTTTTTTATGTTTTTTTTTGTGGCTCGGGATCGTGCTTCGTGGTAGTGAGGGAGGCCTATGTTCAGACTTAAACAGGCTGAAATGATTATAATGATGATGACGAAATGTTTTATAAATTGAAACTATTTATCTAAATTTTAATTTAATCCAAAAACGTGGAGTCCCTCCGCGCGGTAGAAGTGTAACTTCGAGTGCCACGCATTCACTCTCACTCTATCTCTTTCTATTCCCCCTCCCCAGGAGCGTTGAACGTTTAACACAACAGTGCTTTCATACAGACCCCTCCCCCCGCCCCACTTGGTAGCGTTAAACGTTTAACGCAACCTTGTTGGAGGTCGCATTAGAAGTTTCACATCAAAATCTTCATGAAAGTTCAGTTTATTTAGACTTGCGAAAATCTGAACGTCCCAATCGGTACATGCTTTACATCCTTTCGTTAGTATATGACTGTTTGACCTGTTTAGCGATACTCATAACTCTAAGGCTTCACTTATTGAGCACCCACAGCTCGACCGGGAATGTAGTTCACAGTAGTACGGGTAAACAAGTAGATATAATTTAAAAAACACGACTGCGTATCTGTGTAATTTAGAAATAACTTTGATATACCCAGTGTCACTCTCACAGTAAATATGAATCGAACAACGCATCTCAAGCTAAAATCAATCAAGCCGTTCAGGCTGCACAGCGTGCTAAAAAATTATACATACATAAATATATACATACATAGATACATATATATATATACACACATACATAAATACTCTCGAAAAACATAACCCTCGTTCTGGCGCAGTCGGGTAAATAATATTACACTTTTGTGTTTCATCCTGAGTGAAGTACCGGCGATTCACAACCCTAGTTGTTGCCAATATGCCTGCAATAAGTCAGATGTTTAGTGTCCATTAGCGGCAATCTTCGCTAAAAGATGCAGTCGACAACTGAATTTCATTGCATGAAGTAAAAATATAATAATTTTAGATATAATAAAAAAAAAAACTTTATATTTGGCAATGAGGTAAAAATGTAAATTATAATAAAAAAAATGATAAGTACGTTTATTGCCAGTTCCAAATGGTTGATGATGCACACTCCTGAAGCTTTGAATCAAATAGTTCAGTTTCTCATGTTTTACTCTTACTGAAAATCGTTTACTAAAAACCATTTTTATTGTATTGTTAAATAGGTCTATGTTGCTTTACTTGAGCCATTTTGCTTGTTATGTTTTTTCTCGCATCCACAATCGATTACACCTCCCTACTTGGATGCTACCCGACATTGAATATACGAATGACTTATGGTTATTCGTAAACGAGTCCTTCGCGTGCTATAAAATGTTTGAAAGTCTGATCGGAGATAACACTTATTCGAGGTTTGCTTTGTAATGGGCTCGAAATGAACCGATAATATCTTAGCAGTTGATTTTAAGCATTTTTAATATGATTACTTCATTATAAGGGATTAGTTGAAAAAGGTTATAGAAAATATAAGCTTTTTTAACTTGGCTACTTATTTTTATAAGGACACTAAGAGCTTTTCATTTCTATTTCTTACTAATACGAGTGGTATATTAAAGATCTTTCTAAGAAAGAAAGAGGAATAGCCTTTAAGTACTCTGTAACTGTTAATTTTTCAACACATCTAACGTCACAGATTTGAAACTAGATTTCTTCAACTCTGCAAAGGGTTTTTTGAATAAAAGAAAAAAATTTAATCTTTTACTTTTTTTTATTTCTTAGTTTATTCACTTACTTATATTGTTTGTAAATTTGGTACAGAGCAATTTACCTTACTACTTAAATAATTATGTAATAGGTTTAATATAAACATAATTTTTGAGCTGGTCTTTGCACTCAAAATGACACTTAAAATTTTATCTTTTAATGGTCAAAAACTTCTGGTGTAGAGGGGTTTCAACCTGCGTCTTACCAGATGCTTCATCAATTTATACTGATCCTGGCCTATGATCTTGCGGCATCTCGAAAATCTTGACATGTGTCTACTTTATTTATTGCGTTTTTAGCAACACTTAGCGCCGTCTATCGTTCATACATTACAGTGTTAGTTGTATACTTTACACCTCACAAATAATAATTAACAATAAATATTTCCTTTTACAAATTCAACATATAAATTAGAAAATGTGTCCCGGTTGTTGATGTACCTACTTAACGATCAAAAGTTCATCGCTTTCGTTCAAGTATTTCTAAATTAAATTATCTCATTCATAGTTTTAATTTAAAGTATCTCAAATAATGTTTGAAATAATTTGATGGTTACTTATTATTAAAAAGGCTTAAGAACCGCAGTATTATATGAAAATAACGTGTATGTTGTATAATGAAAAAAAACTGTCCAAAATAATTCAGTTAGAACCTTACGTAAATGGTACGATTTTTTATGGAAAATATACATATACTACAATTAAGATGTTTGACTTTTCTCATATTATTTGATGTTTATGTCAATCAAGCTTAGGTAATTAGAATTAGGCCAACGTTATCAGATGGGTATTCTGGTATAAAATTTATTAGAATTACTTCATTTTATATTGAAAGGAAAAAGCAATAAGAAGTTCAATGATCTCCTCCAACGTATACACGTGCAAACTCACAACAAATTTCCTTTCTTGTGTAAATAAAACCGGCCCCGAAGCAAGCATTTAAAGCACATCGACCATATATTGGAAAACTCTGACTAGTCGTTCTTGCTAACATAAATAAAAATGATCGGTATAATGGCTATAGAAACAGTACTTTAATAATAAAATCTATTAACACAATGTAGGTCGCATTTTGAAAGTTTATTTGTATTTATGAAATTGCTTTAAAGTTTTGAACTAATGTTGATTAATACTCAGTGAAGAATTCCTTTTTCAACCCAAATTTGTAGATACAAAACGTGATATAAAGTCGCTCTTCAACTAACAAGATATATTTATAACCTAAAAGAGAGTGAAAATTATTCTGACTTTGACTGAACGTTTATTTTTATTTATGACACCTACCTTAAAAAACAAAAAACTTTGCATGATAGATGTTAATTGAACTGCCAAGGTTTAGATTGGCTAAAACCAGAAAGTCATTTCTTGGTATCTGCATTAACTTTTAAAATAAAATAGGTGACATTCACAAAAAACTAAGTATAAACAAATTCAAACAGTTTCTCTAAAGCTACCCTAATGGCAAAGGCCTTTTATAATGTCCAAGAATACATTGATGAAGAGGTTGTGTGGAAGTGACTCTTGCCTTGCACTTCCAAGACCCCTGGCTGCTGCTCATTTTATACCTAAAAAGTTTGTATAATTGTAACACCAAAAAATATAACAAAAAAGATAACAAGACCGCAGAGTTTCCGGTTTTTCTCTGTTCTGGGTAAATTTTTTTTCTCTGTTCTGCAAATCTGAAATTCACCCGCGTAAAAAACATGGAATAATTTAATCAAAATACGTTGATATAAACTGTTGATCAGGTACAGTGAATTGAAAGTCAACGCCGCTGGCCTATCACCTCTATATGTTAAGAAGTCTGTATATTTTACAGAAAAATTTAAAATTAACCATTTAAAACCGTTTAACATGAATTATTTTCATGTTCCGATCTAAGACATTATGTATATTAAAACAAAGCGTGTTAGATAGAAAGAAAAACTGATACAAATATTGTACGAATACTGAAGAAACCGTATTGGAGTGTTTAAACTAAAGAGAATGGAGTTTTTATATCTTACTGAAAAATATTAAGAGATGTATATTTGAAGCAGGAGTCGGAACGTTACGAAATTTCAAAAATATTAAATCGTCAATTTAGATCGAATGAATAAAATATGAACATACAAAAGCAATGTAATTATAAAAATGCGTTTTCTTGCACTTAACTTGAACAATAATTTTTCAGGACTCTTTTTAATTGACGTAGTGTGATTAATATAGTGAATTTATTACAAACATTTTTTAACAACCAATATATTATCATATATAAGCCTTCAAATCATGTAAATTAAATCCCCTTCAATTCGTAATTACGGAAATCGGGTAGCAGATGTTGACAGTCGGTACCCCGATTGGCTTAAGTCATTATCCATTCCTAATTACGTAAACATTGTTTTACGGGTTTAGTGGTTTTATCAAGTTACGGGTATTGAAAACGATAACCGTAATATGCGGGGAACTATCAATCCGAATAGTCTCACAGAAGATGAAGAGCAGTTAGGGTATAAATATTTTTATAAATAGCAGTACAACGTTGCTGGGTCCTAAAGATTTGCCGCATCAGTGAAGTCAGCGCCTATTAGTAGAATTAGTGACAGATTATTTCCCCCTCCTTCCGGAACTTGTGTATGCTAGTTTCTTCCCAACGCTCTTCAATGAAATTTGTGTGTAAGCACGGTACGGTAGTAATACCGTAAATCACTTTTCTCACTAGAAATCCACAAGTCGAGTGGGCCCATTGGAATCGCTCCCATTTTGTTCAATTATGCTTTCCCAAATTCTTACAAGAGGGGCTAATGAACTCGATTTCTTAAAAAGGTGACCGCTCGGTCTAAGTTGATTCACAGTTGTCGTATTCTTGTAAAAAAAAGTTTGTAAATAAACTATTTTTGTTAGGAAGCTGAGCAGTTTGTGAATCTTAATTAGTGAATTATAAACATAAAACAATTTTTCCGAGAGAATCATTACATTTATGTACATTAATAAATTATAAATATTTTAGTTTTTAATTACCTTTAAAATATATCTCATGATTAATCATGACATACATCATTTTAGACGTTATAAATAATAACCGCTTTTAAGCGTTCATTAAAATTTTCATTAAATCCAAAACAATGGAACGTTTTAACGATCCCATCTGCTTGGGCGAAACGTGACCTGGAATAAAATACTTTTAGAACACACAACATCTACTTGAAAGTTAGAAAGACTTAAAGATGAAGAATTATTTGAAAGTACTAATTTTGTTTACGTCAATACATATTATTCCAATATTATCATTAATCAGGTTTCATATAACGATTAAAATCATTATTTTGATAAGTAACGAAAACGGTGGTTTTAAAGATAAAGAAAGTACTAGATTTGTAACTTAATCCGGAGAGGAGTCTCCTAACATTAGGATTCGATCATTCACGATGGAGTAGCAACTGAATTGAATAATTGGTGAAAGGAGTTATAACAGAAAAGCTTCTTGTGTTGTCCTAACCTGTGAATAATTTTGTACTACTTTGCGACTTTTTTAAATACAGATACACCCTTTACGTAATTAAAATAGCTTAGAGTTTTTTGTACGATACAGCTACTCCACCTAAACGTAACAAATATGCGATTTTGTGAACGGCCACTCTAATTTTATCTCCAGTCGCATATTTTTATGTGTAGTTTTAGAATGCATTGAATGGGCAGTGAGTACTACGAGAGCTCTACGCAGCGTAGAGTTCTCGTAGTAGTCACTGCTCAATTTGTGTCATGAATTCAATTAGTAACTTCAGCAATAAAATGAATTGCCAACGTCAAGGTTGATCATAATCGTTCGTCCGATCACAGAATGATAACTTGCGATTTTGCTCAATAGCTTTTTAATACATTTCATCATTATCATCATCATTTCAGCCTGTTTGAGTCCACTGCTGAACATAGGCCTCCCCCACAGACTGCCATGAAGTACGATCCAACACATACAATACATACATTTACAGTTTTACAGTTACATTTATTACAGTTTTATTGTAATTTTAACATAAAAACCAATCACCCTCAGCTTAGTCATGAAGTTATAGCTTATATTCGCTTACAAACCATCTGACATGAAATGGAGATCCCAAAATAATAGCTAGTAAATTATTAAGCTTTGAGTTTTCTTGACTCTTATTCTGATAAGAAAGAAATCACCTTTTTGAGTGAAAGATTCACTGATCAATAATAGCTCGTCTAGACAATTCAAACCAAGACGAAAACTATTTTAGGGTTTTTGTATGTACTAAATAGGTACTAAAACCCTACAATATTAGATATCAATGAAAGCGTATCTGTATCTTCAGTATGCTTTAATTGCACAAACATGTGATTATAAAATTAGACCTTAAATGTAATGGGTATAAATCAAAGTACTACTTCTTTGGATTAGACAGTGAAGAAAGAAGACTTTGTTCCTTGAAAAATAGTAATAGACCTATAGTTGGTTCACGGATCTCGTAAAAAAATCATATTTAGATTAAAAACAAGTAAGATAAATAGGGGTGTTGCTACTTTAACTAGTAAACACACTTTTAAAAGAGTTTTGTTCCCATAACGCAATACCAAGAGACCGAGATACATACTATCTAATGTGATGACGTTGGAATTAAAAAGTAAAAGGTGCTTAAGTACATTCAGACTTTTAATTAAAACTTTTAATTTCATATGAGAGCTCGCTTCGCATTGCAATTTAGAAAAAAATTGATGTGAAAACGGATAAAATAGATAAATTTACTCCTGTGACATTATAACCATTCCCAAATTATTTGTTTATATACACTGCCCTTTAAAATAATTATGAATGATGTTGAATGCAAATATTAAAAAAATATTCAATTTTGAAGCAATTTTGATAGATGAATATACATAAATACATAGATTTATCTGTGGCATAGCTTAACAAAAATGAAATCATTCATCCTTTTTTTAGATTACAGATATATTACAGTATATTTTTAAAAGTACACAGCCACTTAATTAAGCTGTAACACATTGACTGTAACTCGTTGAAATATATTAGAATTATTCTCCATAAATTATGCTGAACTAAAATGGTTCTTGGTTCTATATTTTACCTTTTCCCCTCTGGTCAAATTAATAGCTGTAATACGTGTTAATTATTTATTATATTGAGTTCCTGTGCATGTTACGTGACAATTAATTATTACGATAGGACCATTATGAAGGCCATTATATATCGTAAAATTATAACAACAATGTATAAAGTAATCTACAACATAAGATCAAAATGATTGGAACATAAAATACATAGGGAAAATAAACCCATTTTTGCTTTTGTGTTCTAGTCACGGAATAATGACTACTGATAAATAAAACATCGAAAAGGTGTATAAAAACATATACTCGTTATATTTTAAATTTCAAACTTATGCTGCGTTACTACAACATTGTAAGGACTTATCTACTTATCTGAGGCTTGAAAAAATTTTAACTGTTTCTCGAATATTATTTCCGTAACCGAAAGACAATCCGAAGTTCTTGTTATTAACAGAACTGAAATTATACTACGAACTTTGCTAGTGTATTTAATTGATTAAATACGCATCAATTTTTTTTGTTTATTTTATAAGTAAATACATGCTTTGTTTTAAAATAACTAATCTAAAGGTGGTTTTTTATAATAATCTTTATAGCTGATTGTTTTGACTCTTATAATACAAATCTCTCATTATTATTATTTCTTGATGATCTGTCTCCGGCATAGATTAGTGCTTTGATATGTTTTATTTATCGATATCGATAGAAATGTGATAAGTTATCATATTTCTTCACTTTCCTGAGTTTCTATTTATCAGCCATCTGTAACCATTATTTGGTCGTTTTCAAACGATCACATACAACGGTCATTTACGATCATAGGTATGTTTAGACCTATTTTTACCATTTATAAGGTTTTATAAATGACATAGTTAATAATTTTTGTATTTACGCGATTACACATTATTGAATGAAAGTATGTTTACGGATTTATCGCGTTTATTTTTAGTTCTTATTCCCGGCGTTTCGAACCCTTCATTGGACGCGATTATTCCATAGTTTCATGTAGTAAATGTCATTCTTACATTCGCTGTTGGCAAAATTTCCCCTTTATACTAGAAATATTATAGGGTAAAAATTGATAGTATGAGTATTATAAATTTTTACTAAAATTTTGAAACAAGTAACATTAGATGATTTTTGGAGTATGTTATCACACGTCAGTTAAAATTGAATATATAAATAAATTAATATAACATCATTAATATAAATTAATATAACATCATTCGCGATGCAAATTTGCCTCATTGTTTGCTTTCGACAATAATTAATTTATGCTCAATAGTCCATTGTCACATTGTTCATAACTGTTGTATGTTCAAATAATATATTTCATTTCATTATGTATATATATATATATATATATATATATATATATATATATATATATATATATACATTCCGTAACCCCATCGGTACACATTTGTTTGAATTATTTAAAACATTAACAACACCGAAGTAATTTCACAACACGTATTTATCTTAAAAATGAATTACCATTAAAACACTTTACGTATATTATATATATAATTTACAATATTCTTTCTTTAACTTAAATGATATCAGCTGTACGAGTGACATATAGTATGTTATTTCAATGCAGTGTCCGCAACAAGGAAATAGAGAAATGGCATACTCTTAATGCAGTCGGGTTTTTTATTATTTTATTTAATACATTGTTTTTTTAACTATATTTATCCTTATATGAGTCCTAAGATAAATTTCGAATGGTTCAATGAAAGGATCAACCATTATAAAGTATCCGATCGCCTTTAAATAATACCACAACCACTTCAAATGATTGCGCAAATGTTTTTAAATAACACCCATCTAATTTTTCAGGTTACTTTCTCTTCATTTTGTTTGCCTTTTCTTTTTTGTAAAATTTAGTACTAACATTGTAAAATAAATGCAATAAATGCATTTAGAAATGAGACAGGCATGCTTAAAGTTTTTTTTCTATTATATTCCTATATATGCCTGCTCAAATTTAAACAATCGATAATTTTGCGGAAAACTAAACGCGATATCACACTATTTGTCGCTTTTTTTTACCATCGTAATGTAATCTTAGGTTAGTACGTATATCTTTAGCAAGTAGGTTATAAGTATACATAATCGGATATAGCTACGTGGCGTAGAGCTCTCGTAGCAGCGAGACGTATTGTTATAAGTGTTTTGAAAGCAATTAGTAAATTAAATGTAACTTTACTTGTTCTATTACAATCAGAGTTGACGTCTGTAGTTCTAACGGGATGGGTGGAGTCTGCTTTTGTTTTCTATTTCTATTTAGCCAAATATTATAACACATTTACTGATATTTGGAAAGAGAAATCCGAAAAATCTATGTTCTTTGATGCCTGGGATGCAACCTTAGATCCCTAAGACAGCTTTTATGTCACCACTGCGTATGTAGAAAAGTATAATAAAGTAATTCGTTACAATTTGTAATATAAACGCAGTTTCCACCAGTTAGCGACTATGGTTTATTTTATGTATTGTAGTTTATTGTTAATACTTTGACTATTTATTGGTTTTTTATTTAAATTTCTCTGTAATGAAATATATTTCATGATATTTTATTATATAAATGATACCTTAGTCTCTTTCGCTTGAATAGTTTGTCTTTCTGTTTATCTTGGCTTCTTATTTTTGGTCATTCCAAAAGCCTCATCATCGTCATCGACGGTGTTTGGCGAATAAGTTGCTTTGACCTGTACTAACAAATGTAGATGTTGGGGTGGTAGTAAGCGCAGTCAGCAAAGGATACTGTAGTACCTACAGTGTAAACATCAAAAAGAACGAAAATTATCTAGGCTATCTACAGCCCAGCTTAATGGAACTCCGTACCATCATTCAAAACTATCAAGACAGGTCGTTGACAGCCAACACCGTAATCGTAACGATATTTTTTTTTTTACGGAGACAAAGTTTCCATATTGTAATATAAGATTTAAGAATACCTCTTTTGGCCTAGACAGGTGTTTAATTTACCCTACACACCATGTATCATGGTAGTAGCGATGTTTATTATATTTTTCTTTGATTGCAAGAAATTCATAAGAAAACTTCAAGAGACCTTACATCTTTTGATAACAACTCTAAAATTCTCTACAAAATGGTGTCTATTTTTTTTATTATCTTTATTTTTATGAGGTTTTTATCTATAAAAGTACGTCAACCCTTTTATTTCAGTTCCTTTCACAGTCCGTCAGCAAAAAAACTAACTGGTTTTTATAGAAGCAAACAAACAAAAACATTTTTATTGGTTGTAGAGCCACTCAGCAGCCTATTATTGGTAGAGCCAAGCAGCAGCCTCGTCTGTTGCACGAATGGGCAGGCTCGTCCGGGTAAGTGCCGCGACCTCACAGAAGACCGGCCTAAAGTGGAAGTATGACAAATACTTTCGCGTTTCGTCGTGAGTGAGGTAGCCGGAGCCAAATTTCCAAAGAGGTTGTCAACGCATCTGCAAACCCTAGGGTCTATGTCTATGGGCGACGGTATTCACTTAACATCAAGTGAACAGTCTGCTCGTTTGGCAACTTTTCGAATAAAAAAAAACAAATTTTTATTGTATATATATAGGAAGATCGGAATGGTAATGATACTTGTTTGTTTACAGTTAAATTTTCCCAACGCAATACCCAATTATAACGAAATTAAACGCTCAGTGTGCCGCGGCTTTGGAAACCAATCAGAAAATCTCACCTATTTAATTAAGTTATTTAATTCGAAATGTTAATAGTTAGCGGTATACTGTTGTACTTACGATACTTTCAGGAAAGGGAGTTTTTTTAAATACACAATGTTGTTGTTATTAACATATACACTATTAACATATACCATACCAACTGTGGTAGGGCCACGCAACAGCTACAGCTGTTTCATTAATGGGCATGTTCCTCCGGGAAAGTATCTCGACCTCACAGAAGACCGGCGTGAAGTGGAATTGCGAATACTTCTGCGTTTCGTCTGGTGATTGAGGTAGCCGGGGTACACTTTATTAAAAGGTGGCAACGCATCTGTGGGTGTGTCCATGGGCGGTGGTAACATCAGTTGAACCGCCAGCTCGCTTACCACCTTCTCACATAAAAAAAAATACATCTCTATTTTAAAATATTAAAACGGTATTATTTCTAATGAAAGTCTGTTGTTAAATTTCGGATTTCAAGAGAGCTTATTTAATAAACCCAGTAATACCCGCGGCCCAATGTTTATGTAATTAGCAACGTATAATGACTTAACTTATCCCGACTGTCAACATCCGCAACCCGATTTACGTAATTGCTGTTCGTTATTTTGGGATAGCTAATTCTGTTTAAGGAAAATACAATTAATAATGCCTCCTGTATTGTCTTAAATTCATGCATAAAGTTTAGGAAATATTATTTCGAGAATAGTCAAAATTATAAACGTCATTTATTAATATATTTATGGCCATTTGTACGTTAAATTTTCTTTCGTTATCCATAAATTAGTTCATGAAAGAATATCATTTTATTTAATAAAATATGCGAACATTAAGTACGTTCTATGTAGATTTTTTAAAGAAATAGAAATCTTTCAAGTTAATCTGGTGAATAATAAAGTGGTGCGAAAACTGCCAGACCTTGTAGATAGCAACAACCCGACAAGCAGGAAATTACTATTAGCTGGTTATCTCGGGAATAGATAAAACCTTTGGGTCATGTTCAAAATGGTATAAATATTTTTTCATGTCTAAAACTGAAAATGCGAATTGTAATTTTATAATTAAGTTTACTATTTATTTATTAGCAAAATGTATCAGGTCATATTATGTTACGTAAATTAAAAGCTATGTAAAGTTGTAGTAAAACAGTTTTATAATCACATATAAGAATAATATTGATTTATAGTAAGCATTTGATGTATTTTTTTTTCTTAGCCTTATTCACAAAATTCAAAAGTAAATATGCTGTTACTAATACATTTAGGACCATATGTTTTGGGTGCCTTAAAATTAAATTATGCCAAGTCTTAAAAATTTGCTACACACTTTTATAGCATGAAGCTTATTTATGTATGTCAATTGTGTCGAACAGTTCATAATTAACTAAAATTTTAAAATCTCAAATGTATGTCTAGGCGCTTGGATATATATACCAAAATGGTACTTAATCCTTACTTCCTTACTAATATTATAAACGCGAAAGTTTGTATGTATGGATGGATGTTTGTTACTCTTTCACACAAATACTACTGATGGATTCTAATGAAACTTAACAATAATATAGCTTATACATCAGAATAAAACGTAGGCTACAATTTATATACATTTTTTATATATATTTGCGTTTCTGTCTGAATGTTACGCCTTTCAGCCCATTCTACGCAGACGTTGTCTTATTATATTTTCTTAACCTAGCTGACATATCGTCAGATATGAATCTTGAATGTAAGGTTACCGCTTGGTTGCACGAGAATTGCGCCGACATGTAATGGTTAAAGTTGCATTAGCTTCTTATCTTACAAGATATATAGGTTCCCAGCAAACGATCAGCTTCATGTAATAAAAGTTATGCTACATCAGAAAATAAGTACTATATCAGCATTAAATATGATAAACGGTTTATAAAAGCTTTATGTACTACTTAGAGAGGGTGGTGGGGACAAAATTTGGGTGTGCGACATTTGCAATACACGTTGACACTTCTTAATAAAGTGGGCCCCTATACCTCACTCGCCAGAGGAAAGGCAGGAGTAAAACACTTCTACTACACGCCGGTCATCTGTGAGGTCGAGGTACTTCCCCGGACGGACCTGCCTCTCCGTACTACAGCGAAGATTCTTGCACAAAACTAAAAAAAAAAATTGCCCACACGCGATACTTACGAAGTGTAGGTTAATTGTTCTAACAACGCTCAAATAACTGCATTTAAAGACTTCGTTTCGTAGATGCAGTTTTATGAAAGTACTACTCTTGTTTTCTATATCTATAATTTTGCTTATTAGCTCATACAATTAGATTGAAATACAAAATGGCAGTCGTTACGTTATTGGATATGCACTTTTAAAGATCGCGCCTTACTGGAGTTTTCTTTCAAATCTTAAACAATGTAATAAAATTTGTAGAATTTTTTTTCTTTAGTGCAGAGATAGCACTATAAAACAATTAAAAAAATTCCAATGTAATAAATGCTATTACTGGCTCTCTGATTCCCCAAAATATAGTTTGCATCTATTGTCCCACTGGCTCATAGAGATATATTATATGTCAAACCAATTAATAAAAGAACTGTGAAAAAGCTTAACAACATTTAATAAGTTATACTTCTTAACTAAGTTTATTGAGCATAAATGCAAGAAATACTAGTAAAGCAGCCATGGTAGCCCATCTCGCTTTTATTTTAGTAAACTTCAACAACCTGATTTCAAATCCTGTCGCCATCGTCCTGCGTTGAAATGACATTTAATGATATTTAAATTTTTTAGTGCTAATCTCTGCACTTAATATTAAAAATTAAAATTTGTATAAAATATAGACTAAAAATATTGCTTTAAATGCGAAAAAACTATGTAGATAAAATACGTTGACATTTTCGTCGGTGTAGCAATCAGCCGTTTAGGTTGGGGGTTTATATGTAATTTTAGACAGATTTAATCTTGTATTAATATTAGATAAATAAATATTATTCATTCATTGAAAATCAAGCACCAACATGTATATTTATTTACATATCAAATTAACCTTGTTATGAGTAGGAATCAAAAACATTAATTAGGAAGTCGAAACATTTCTTAAATAATTGTGTTAAATAAGCCAACAAAGTATCAAGAAAAGGTCGTTGTGTTACGCAATAAATGCCAAAGCAATTCAAAAATACATCTCCCAAAAGTGTGCCGCATCAATGTTCATATTAATTCTTAATTACTAGACGGCCGCATACGTGGCGTACATCTAATTGAGGCATTACGTGAACGTGCTCTCATAGGATTTTCCGTTACATACACGGCACAGATCTTGTCTCAGCCTGAGTGCCATAGTGCATTAATAACACCTCTGGATCCCTTAATGAAATTCACAGAGAAATGATATTGGAATTTACTAAATTCTTCCTTTATTGTTCCCTGAATTAATTTACTTGTACACTTTTAAAAGTTTTTTTTTTAAATAAAACTGTAAGAGGCGGTGACGTAACATGTAACATTTCATAAAATAATATTGCGCGGAACTTGTGGAAAGAGAAATACTGCAGCAACGGGAGTGAATTCGTACATCCTTTTCCAACGTTTCACATACTAAAGCTCTGATGGAATATTTAATGTGGCATCTCAATTTTCAGCCATGATAATTTAGCGTTTCAGGATTGAAATTAAAAATCTTAGTAAGCAAACATTGTTTTACATATAGTAGTAGTGGCATATTAAGTCTAGAGTTCTTTGCGCAAAACAATGTACAATAACAAAGTGTTACTCATACTAGTAACGGCGTTAACAGTTATGTAACAATTTTAGTCACGATTAATTTAGCGACTGTGTATTAAAATATGTTATAAAACTTTTATGGAATCAAGGGTACTTAAATAAATGGAAGTTCTTGTTTCATTGGTGCCATAGCACCAATAAACATACAGTTATTTCAAATAAATTAAAAAGTTTTTTTAAATAATAGAATTTTAACGTAATTCACGTATTGTAATTGCAACTAGGAACATTTAACAATATATTTTACCATATTGATAATTGATGTTCCTAGTCCAGCTCAGGTGGCGGATGTATATTTAAAAAGTGTATCGTATATCCTATCAAATCAATTATCATTTGAATGGAGTAATATTAAACGTTTGATATATTGAAACTGTAACTACACACCTACACTACTTACCTACACACAAATGATCAAATATTTTCCTCTCCATGAGATTGAAAAAGTAAAAGAAGCACTTTTAACGCGAGAAGTCCACTTTTACAAATTAAAAAGTTTTAAAAGTTAAAAACCGAGTGTACTCAAGCTCTTTTTCACTTCTGAAAACGTCGCTACATTTGATGGTATTGTGGAAACAAAAGTCTTCTCAAGCGTGTTTACTATTTTTTATTTTAAATTTATTTCTACCCGTTATTAAGCATGTATAGCTAAAACAATGTCACATTTTCATGTTGCGTTATTTAAATACCGTTTTTCCGTTGTTTGAACATGATATTTATTTATAGTCAAATTCAAAATTTGAAAAATGCGTAGCTATAGAATTACATCGGGTAAAGAATAACTAATCTCAGTCACAACTCTTGAAACGACTTCATCATCATCATATCAGCCGTAGGACGTCCACTGCTGGACATAGGCCTCCCCCATTGAGTTCCACTTCGACCGGTCGTTAGCGGCCTGCATCCAACGCGTCCCTGCGATCTTGGCTAGGTCGTCCGTCCACCTTGTGGGAGGCTTTCCTACGCTGCGCTTGCCGTCGCGTGGTCTCTCACTCGAGGACCTTTTTGCCCCAACGGCCATCGGTTCTTCGAGCTATGTGAAACGACTTACTGCAGTTCTATTAATATACTTATCCAAAGAAAGCCGACCAGGGTTGGAATATATTGTAATAAAACTTTTCCTTTTTAGTGAATTGTAATGTTTTGGAAGTTGTACTTCTTTTGGCGCGTTTGGAAAAAATTATGAGAGTAAAAATTTTACGACGTGCGCGCACTGCGACCTTCAAAAAGCGAGACATGATGAAGTGTGTTGCGTGCTTGGTTGCCATGGTAATACTTCACGGCATTACCATAGAAACCAATAACAATGACATTTATAAATAATTCCAAGTTATTTAAATAAACCGTTATCAATTACATTTAATGTCATTACGCTAAAGAAGTACGTTCGTACGTACGTTCTTATGTGCAGACATAAGTACAAATATAATTTTATTATTTTTTAACATCTCGTTACACTTATAATGAAAGCGTATGACGCGAAAATTTTAAAGACGTTGCCATTTATCAATAGGGTAATGCATTACGTATTTATCTTTTCAGAAATAACTTAGTGGTTTAGATGGCCACCTTTTGGCACAATCTTCCGGGTGTGCTTTGACTTTTTGATTTTTTTTAATGACAAAAATATATATCAGTTACATCATTAGGTGTGCCTATCTTTGTTTAACGCTAAATGTTGCCGTAATGGGACTTTGTTTAGAAGGTTTCAACTTCATAAGAAGCATAAATTAGGTCGTGAAGTGAGAACGCCAGGACGAAAAGGTTTCCAAACGTTTTCACGCGGTCAAGAGAATTTGTCTTATCTATAAAAAAATAAAAAGGCTATTAATTATTATAAGTTAGATTATCGATACAAGTTAAGATTCACTAAAACGCGTCCATAATGAATCGATCGGCATTGTGGTTATTGAGGCAGTTATGATTCATAGTTGATATTCAGATTATTCATTTGACCGTTATACCTCATCCGTTTGTTATAATAGATTTGAATTCGTTTGTAACAATGACCATGAATTGTTCATAACACCAGGATAATATAATAGCGACATAAGTTATACAAATGAAAATTAATTTATCACTGAGAAAGTTAAAAAAAATATACATAGTAATAATCTAGTAAACCAAGTATATATAGTAAATATAGTAAACCAAAGCAAAAAAATAAAGATACTCGTAATATGCTCTTAACATAAATCACAAAGTGAACTTTTCAACTGATAATTGACGAAATCTGATGGTTTAAGGGAATAGAGTAAAATCCAAGAAAAATCTCCGCTCATATTTGCATTAAAGCTGAAAATGTGTTCGTACTTAGATTTAAAAGAAAACAATTTCTTTATCCGAGGATTTAACTTATTTATTTTGAAGGAAAAACGTTTCTTTCTTCTTTTTTTTTTTTAGTTTTTTCAAAGCTCATTTGAGAACGGAATATTGGTTTATGTATACTCCCGCCAATCTGATATTTGTTTTTTTTTTGTTTCCATTATTGTTACAAATTCTTGTTTTTTCTTCCGTTTATTTACATATCTATAATTTAACGAATAGTTTCCGTTTATAAGTAAATTAATCGAACCTTTGATGTGCATTTAAATAATCCTCTTAATGAATATCTAACTTTTTATGAATGTAGCGTTTTCAAGCATAAAAAAAAATTAATGTTACATGATAAAGAAAAATACAGTGATTTATATTTCTCGCTTTATGTTATAAAAAAATCTCTTAAAGGGAAAGATTGTAAAACTTGTGAAATAAGCATCACATCCGCGATCTTTATGCGCAAAGATCACGGTTGCGGTCAACACTGAAGTTAAGTTTGTGATTTTAATTAAATGATAAGTCACAAAGTTGTCAGGCCTTTTGCGGATGTATCTTCACTAAATATGTCTAGGTGTAGGCGTTCATATTATTATCATATTGTTGTGTATATATTCTGTTTGAGAAAATAATTAACCTATCGGCAAAGGACCATCTTAGAATGCATATTAAACATTTACATGAGAGCATTACTTTTTATGAGGGTATCCATTAATAGCGTTATTGAAAAAAAAAACATAGAATGATGAGTAATTCAACTTATAAAACATCTTTTGAGCGATGTCTACGATTTTCAAGCACACAATGGCCCTTAAAACATTTTGAATCAAAATTCTCAATAATTGTCAAAGTCTTAGAAAATGTGAAATTAGAAATGTCTTAGAATATATTAATAAATAATGGTAGTATATACATTACTTAAATCACAATATACTAACAGTTGTACGCACGTAACATTTTTAACATTTTTTCGAGTAAGCGTCCTTAAATTTAATTTTTTTTAAGGTATTGCATAGCTTTGAGCGCGGCGACCAAATCAAGAAAATCCGTAACGAAAATAAAACCTAACAGCCCCCACTCCGCCTACCGTGTAGCTCGGCCGAGTGTTCGTTTGACGTGTATGTATATGATACGACTGCGATATTTGAAAGATATCAAGTCTCAAACTTATGTTTCTTATTTCAGTTACCATAAACCTATAGTTTCAATGATAATAATTCCTGAATAACCTACATGTATTTTAAGATAATAAAAATATTTTAAACGATATTAACCTTTCATTTTTTCAATAAAAGAAAAAGATTTGTTTTCTTATCGGTCACCACGCTCAAAAATGGAACTTGAATTAACATCAATGAAAAAAATACTGCATAAATAAAAAATAAATAAATGATTATAATTGCAGAAGTTGATAAAAAATTCTATGCTAAAATAGATTTACCGCGGCAGTCCCAAAGTGCCAGTTTTTTTTTCTTATACAACTTTGTCCCAATGTTATGAAGACCGTAAAAATTCAGAGAAAAATTTGCTTTCCTTCTATCATTTGGACGGTTAAAAGATTCTCAAAGATGTTCACACAACAAAACGAATATAACGACAAAACGCGCGAGTTTCTGACAAAGAAAATGTCTGATGGTTGTATAGCAGCAGTGCTAGTGAACAGCTCGTTAAAATTTTCTCTGCATGCCTTTAATGTATTTGTGTGTAAATATATAAATGTATGCTTTAGGTACTTGAATATACACAACAGTTAGTGAAGATAATCATTTTCTCATAATTAATACGACATTGTAAAAAATTAAGTTTCAAAGAAGAATAATCTTGCTTTTCAACTTGTACTCTGAAGCTATAATATCCGAAGCGTTAGCAGACCTTGACTGTGGTATCAAAATCAACGGACGCGTTATCAACAATCTCCGTTACGCTGATGATACAGTACTTATGGCATCTACAGAATCGGATCTTCAGAAAATTGTGAACCGTTTGAATGAATGTAGTTTGAAAGCGGGACTCAGGATGAATGCACAAAAGACAAAGGTTATGGTCATCTCAAGACAGACTGAGTCCTAGCATATGTGTGTCTGGGCAGAAGTTGGAGGTTGTGCGCAAATACAAATATTTAGGGACTTGGTTAACCGAAGACTGGGAAAGCGACACAGAAATAAAAAGTCGTATTGAAATCTCCCGTGGTGCGTTTAATAGAATGAGACCAATTCTTTCCAGTCGCAACATCAGTATTCCCTTGCGTACACGACTGCTTCAATGTTAAATCTGGCCCATAGCACTATACGGCTGCGAAGCTTGGACCATTAAAGAAGACCTTCGAAAACGCATAGAGGCGTTCGAAATGTGGACATACTGACGCATGCTTTCTATAAGCTTGACTCAAAAGGTCTCTAATAAAGATGTGCTAAAGAAAGTAGGTCAAAGCCGCAAGTTAATGCATATAATAAAGAACAGAAAAGTTGCTTACCTCGGTCATGTCTTTAGGCACGAGAGATACGATTTATTGCAACTCATCATGATGGGCAAAATTGCGGGTAAACGTGGAGTTGGCCGTCGGAAAAAGTCCTGGCTCCGGAATATTCGGGAGTGGGCCGGAGTAACGAGTGCTGCCAAGCTGTTCCACCTTGCTAGAGACAAGGAAAAATTCTCTATGCTGATGTCCAACTTCCAGTAATTGGAGAGGAACGAGAAGAAGAAGAAGAATCTTGATTTTTATCGGTGAATAAAATTTTGGGATAGGTGTAATATTTTATGGGTTTTTTACTCATTATTTACAAGAAGAAAAATAAACTCATCTCACTACTTTAATATTAGCGTAGTAGATTCTTAGCAGTGCGAGGGACTTGCAAAATGATTAATCTTTGCTAGCTCACCTAGTGACAGTAATATCAAAAATATAGCTCTTTTTAATGGGTAAATGATTCGAATTATTAAAATAGGCTTTCGGTACCTCTATAAAACCTTATAACCATTTGCAAACTCTAAATCGAATGACTCATTAACTTGATCAGACGCATTTGGAGGTCATATTTCTTTAATCGTTTAATGAATTATATCCTCGTATATATTATATACCTATTTTGTTGCAAATAATAATGGAGACCACCCATTTTTAACTGACTTCAAAAAAGGAGGAGGGAGTGGGATTTCGTCATAAGCTCTAGAGGAGTTGAATTGTCATACAAAAAGTGGAACTATAAAAATTATTTATGTCCAAACTACCCATAAGTTCACCCTGGCCATGAGTTTTAAACAGACAACACTAAATTTGGGTGTTATGTGTAGTTTTTTGATTCACCTTATTAAAATAGCTGTTCGAAAGGAATTTTGAGAATGGTTTTTGTTTTATGTGAGAAGGTGGCGAATGAACTAGCAGTTCACCTGATGTTAAGTGATAACCGCCGCCCATGGACAATTTCAACACCCGTAGGGTTGCAGATGTGTTGCCACCTTTTAATTAAGTGCGCCCCAGCTAACTTACTCACCAGACGAAACGCAGAAGTATAATGCTCTACCTCACGCCGGTGTTCTGTGAGGTCGTGGTACTTACCCGGATGGACCTGCCCATTAGTGCCACAGCGTATACTGTAAACCCTACAACAGTAATAGTGCATTGCGTTGATGATTTCCTTGGCTTTTCACAAGATATATTTTTTTAGTGGTCTTAATGCAACTTTAGTTGAATAAAACATAGTTCCGAATGTATTTTACACATGCTTATAAGTTTTATTTATAAGTTATATTAAACTTATGAAAAATTTATGACAATAATTTTGTAAAAGCCCAAATATAGGTACTTTATCGTAATTATTGCTTGTACACATTTGCATATGTGGCTCATTATAATTTCACGACAGGCAGGACTTATAGTTTCCTCTTAAGTAATGGTTAGTACCATTGACATCTGTCGTAAGTGATTGTTTGTACGTATGATATATTGCTAACAGGCCAGCTTAACGGGTCGAGATGTATTTGTTATGTACGATGACAAATGCTCGACATGTTGCAATTCAGCAGTACTGGCTCAATTTAATCCACCTGTGCGGACACGTACGTCATTTGTGGCGACGCACGTCTTGTTATTTTGCTATGTAAGCGTTCGATAAATGCGTATGTAAAAAGTTATCCGAAAGCTTTTTTTATAAAATGTTCTTTTTGCGCGTTTGGACAAACTTATAAGAGTAAAATTTTTAACAGATGCGCTCGCACACCTACCCCCAAATGATGAAGTAGGCTGCAACGTTATTACCATGGAAACCATTAACAACTTTTTGACATTTACTTATATTTCCAAGTTATAGCCCTCAAATGTATCAATTGCATTTAATGACTTTTTCACAGATGAAAAAACAAAGAGACCTGGCACAAGGGATAAAATTTTTAAGTAGTTATTTTTTTATTACGCTAAAGAAGTATTCTTACGTGCACGAGTACACAAGTGCACACAAAACTTTTTATTTCCAAAGAGACAGTAGTAAATGAATATAAACGAATATTGAAATATCTAGTTGTATTCTATCTATGTCAGTTTGAAGCGCCTCTTCTTATTAACTGCAGTACTAATTAAGCTAGTAAATAATCAGGTGTCCATTAAAGACAGTCGTATAGCCTTCCATTACGTATCTATCTTATTAATATCAGTGGAAAAACAAGAACGTATTTTCCAATGTTTGCCACAATGGAGAATGTGGAACTCTTTATTTGGCACCAATACCGATGTCACGGATATCAGTCGTCTAGTGTATAAACCATTAAAGTGAAGCTCTGATGGTTGTCTAGAACTATAGCCAGCGAAAGTGGAAGCAGTATTAACGACTAGAATCAAAATTGTCATACATTAACACAACCGCGCTAGATCCACAATAAATATATTTTATTTTTTACTTCTTTCTTTAAAAAACATTGTCCTCTCCTTAGGATAGATAACATTATCCTGATTCGTAAGGACGTTTTTAAAACATAAATTTCAAGTGGACAAACACCCAGATGCGAAACAACTACCTGTGGATCACACAAATAGTTGTTCCATGTGGGAATCGATCCCACGACCCACGACGCTGAAGCCAATACCTTGGTATTTGCGCCACGGTGTCATGTTCCTCATTCCTCAATCACTTAGTTAAAGTATTTATTTTCGTCCATACAAAAACCTAGTCCACAGAAAATACATTTCCCCGTTGATTGGGGAGAAACAATAATTAAGGTTTTGCCAAACTAAATGCAATATTATGTGTATGCAATATGTCGCCTTCAGCGACCATAATTGGAGGATCTCTCGACTCGAGGGGTCTATTGGGAACCTTCTTGCGTATGTTGCTCACCTTTGGGGTACATATATCGCGAGGACACAAATGAAACAGCTGTTCTGCTCTTGTGATTCCAGTCCATTCTCTTATGTTGATAAACCATGATTTTTTCGCCTTCCACCGCAACTTTTGCCCTCGATTTTGTCACTCATAATGATTTACCCGAAATATTCAAGTCGCGATAATACGACGAGTTCTTTTTCATTGCTGACTTTCTGCGTCCATCTAATACGAAGCCTGCGACGGTAACACCACATCTCGAAGGCTTCGAGACGACGTCTGAAATCTTCTTGATAGTCCATGCGTCACTTCCATAGAGTAAATGATATTTGTACGTATTCACCCATTTCCATTTCCAAAAAATAGCACCTGATCACAGAGTCCTTTGTCGTTTTATAAAGGCGGTGTGTATTTTGCTGGGGTTCATAAAAATCCATTATATCCTTTCCACTTCAATGCCACTCTAGGCCGGTGTGCACAATACGAATGAGTTATTTTTATACGCAAACGAGTCGTTCGCGTGCCGAACGCATTTGATTAAGCGACATTCATTTTTAATAGGTCAGAAACGGATTAAAAATAAAAATCTGGTTTAGAAGTAGATGTTATTATCGAGTGGTTGTTAATTTAAAAAGTTTTTTCTCCACCTTTAATCCCTTGATAATAAAGAATGAATATGATCACTAACTAACTGGTGATCCTGTTTTAAAAAAGAAATACCAAAAAAATAAATAGAGAAGAAAGGAAAAAAAGCACAGTGGTAGGGCTACGCAACAGTTTTCAAGTTTGCCTGAATGGGCATGTCCATCCAGGAAATACCACAACCTCACAGAAGATCGGCGTGAAGTGGTATTGTTACACTGCTGCGTTTCGTCTGGTGAGTGAGGTAACCGGGGCCCACTTTAGTAGCAAAGGCAACGCTTCCGCACGGGTGTTGCAAATGTCCATGGGCGGTGGTTATCACCCATTTGAACCCCCAGCACGATTACCAGCTTCTCAATAAAAAAGCAATGATACATGAAGTAAAGTGTATTCATACTATGTTACGACATTTTGCATTTTGTTTAAATTGTTTAAATGTTCACCACAGACAAAATTGGTGAACGATTTATAAAAATTTTTTTTTAGAGCAAATTAAAAAATAACCCCGGAAAAATTCTTTTTTAGATTTGACTAAAGTAATTAAATGAAAACTTTTTTCAATGACGTGGTTTTCTATAATCAATTTAACCGAAAATAGCTTAAAGTAGTGATGAGATTTCAAGCTAACAGTCCTGACAGTGACAATGAAAATGTCCCCCCAAAGCCAAGTCTGACATGACTTAAAGTAAGTAAGCATGACATTAATGAAATTCTAAAACAACTTATCAACTTTATACGTTTGCGGCGCAACACAAATAACCACAAATTATTTATACAACTGCAAGGCACAGGACATTTAGGATGTTCATAGGCGGGAATCACTGCTTGTGGCACACCTGAAGTTATCAGGTGTGCCACAAGCTCGAATATCCACTGAAAGACGCAATCCGCGAGGGAATAATTTTTAAGGTACCGTACCCAAAGGCTAAAACGGGACCTTATTACTAAGACTCCGCTGTCTGTCTGTCAGTCTGTTTGTCTGTCTGTCCGTCCGTCAACAGGCTGGATCGCCGAGATAGTGCGACGCATGAAATTTTCACAAATGATCTATTTCTGTTTCCCCTATAACAACAAATAATAAAAAACAAAATAAAAATACGGAACCCTTCTTGCGCGACGCCTTCGCACTTGACCGTTTTTTTTAATAGTAAGTACTATAATTTTTTTGTCCCATCGCTGAAGGCTCAATGAGATCTGCGCTATGGATGGATTAAGAAATCCTTCAAACGTAACTCGAAGCATCCGATGTTATTTCCTATCGTGTATATCACAAAAAGCCTCAATACGGCTTACGTCACGTCTGCGACTGTGTCGTGATTAAGAATTCATGTGTTTAATGTATGTCTTTGGTTTGCTGCATTATTTATAACAACGAAAAGTCTATCTTTATCCATTTTGCTGAATTGCTTGGTCCTTTCCTTAATCCAATTTTTTCACTTTTTTTTTAAATCGAACTGTCATTGTATTCACTGCGGTATTGCCATTGCACGAATGCGTAGGCTCGTGTGTGGAAGTACCTCTGATAGGAGGTGTTACTTCCACTTCTTGCCGGTCCTCTGACCAGTATTGTTAAACTATCGTGTTGTGTCTGGTGAGTGAGGTAACCTGGGTCCACGTTTGTTTTAAGCGCAAATCACAACAAGCCTGGGCCTTGTAGATATCCATGGGCGGCGGTGTTCATTAAATATCAGGTAAAACAAATTTGCCCTCATGATTATAATCATTATGAAACTGATAAACGGTGAATTTGATTAGAGGCGTGAGAGCATTTGAAGCTTAAACCGTCTTCGTCTTCTTTATATATGAAACCTTAGCTTCTGTATGTTTGTGTCCAAAAAACTAAAAAAGTAGGCAATTAATTTATTTGATATTTGTTCACAACATAGCTATTGAACAGGAAATAGTTTTTATACACTTTTTATTTCGAAGTTCCAGAGGAAACGAAAAGTAAACTTGTAAATTATAATAAAGAGTTGTGAAATGATGGGCACGGACTTCTCTCAAACGGTTATTTGGCTTGGCCCGTCACGTGGCGCTCCTGAAAATTGCGTGCCCCGCGCGTCTTTGGACTTTCATAGCAAAAATGCCATTAATTATTTTCTGTCACTGGTACAGAAATAGGTATATAAAATTAAGATTTAAAATCATTGACACCGGCTTTTGAACTTACACTAACGTTAAAGCAAGCTCGCAGACAAAAAGTTAATTAACGTTACAATTTTCTGAACAGAGATTCTACTCTGGCGTACGTCATCAGATAAGAGTTATAAATCTAAAAGTTTAATAAATTGAACCAATACTAGGAAAGAACAATAATAAGGAGAAACGTTAATTTAAAACGCACTAAGTTCTTTTTTCATCCAAAACTATGGACTCTATATGAGAAATAAATCGTCACATTGCAACGCTCCCAACGAAATACGACGGGGTCTATTGTCCATATAAATTGCCACTTGTGACCCCCGGGGCAGTCTATGCCGGAAAATGTTTAATTATATAGCGGGCTCGGAATCTTATTATTAGTGAATGAGATCTGTGTTCATTGTTATTAAACAAAGGCGCTACGACAACTGTGATCTTTGATACGAAAACATAATAGGACGTGTTGAATGCGACTTCAATTAACAAATTCGATAAAAAAAATGTTAAAACACGTTATCAAATGAGTACAAAGTTATATTTTAGGCTTGGTTGTAGAACAACAAGGTTGTCCACATTTTAAAATGGTCAGCAATTTTTATTTGCCTACTCTTTTCTTTATAGTGTTTACAACCTCTGAATTTTAAGCTGAAAGATTATAGTGTTACCCAATATAAAAGATTTTAAGAATTACAAACTGCTCTTAATCGGGAGTCTAAGCTTTTTAAAGCTTTGAGTTTTAAGGAAGACTGGAAAAAAATACGAAGCTTTTGTTTTTTTGTGTCTCGCAAGTATTGGGCTGAATGAAAATGGCCAACTTTTACTAAAACGATCGTTACTAACACTGCACTCGGATACTATCATCAATCAGGTGTTAAGAGAAGTGAAAATTTATTATGTGTTGAAGAGAAAATTACAGTTAAGGTTGAATAAATTAAAGCTTGCTAGCTAGCTTGGTGGATGCAGATTACAGATATGCAGAAATCTGTCTCATCCATTAAAAAAACTGTTACCACAACTTTTACAGAATATATATTAGGTAGGTACTCAAACAAATGAAAGAGGCTAATATCAGTTATCCCACTGTCAGACAAGTAGACGCTTACAATACACACATGGTGGCTGAGAATGCGAAAATAGAGTATTAATTGTGTAAACACGCTGTTTCGTTCTCAGTTATACTGAATACACCTTAAGTTCTAACCAATTTCTGGGTGTATTTTATGTATAATATGTCTTTATTCACAATAGAAAAGTATGTTTAAGTTTGTTTATCAGTTATCTAGTACCCATAGTACACGCGTTGCTTAGTTCGGGAATAGAGAACGTTTTGTAAAAATGCGTCCTAAAATGTTTGTTTCTTTTTATTTGAATAGTTGCCAAACGAGCTGACGGTTCACCTGATGTTAAGTGAATACCTCCGCCCATAGACATCTGCTACACCCGAAGGTTTGCACATGTGTTGACAACCTTTTTGTAAATTGGGCTCCGGCTACCTCACTCACCAGACGAAACGCGAAAGTTATATACTTCCACTTTACGATGGTCTTCTGTGAGGTCGTGGTACTTACCCGGACGAGCCTGCCCATTCGTGCAACAGCCGAGGCTGCTGCGTGGCCCTACCATCGTAATGTATTACTATTATTCTATAACAAGAAAGCACCTAACTCCTAACCGTTAAAAAGTTGTACCTTCCATCATCAGCTTAGCATTATGAGATGATGATCAATTGCAGCTTCCAGTGTACAATAGTAATCTTTGATGATGATGACCATACGAAAATGTCTTAATAGCTTTAGAAAATATATGAAGAACATTGTTAATACCTATAAAATTTGAGGGTTGGTGGTTCAATTTCTCCGGGATTCCATCATCAGATGTTGATTGGTGCCATTGGGGCTACCTCAGGAGTATACTCTTTCAAATAAAAAAAATAATTTTGTAAATCGGTCCACAAATGCGGAAGAAATCGGTGAACATACATAAAAAAATACATACAACGTCGAACATATAACCTTCTAATAGAAATATAATATTTAATGACATACAATAATAAACAGGTCCAATTCCAATGTTTGACCCCGTATAAATGAAACTAATTTTACGGATTTATCGCGTTTATTTTTAATTTTAATTCCCGACGTTTCGAACCCTTTACAGCGTTCATGGTCACGGGACAGACTGATTACAGACTGACCCCGTATTAATTTCAAGACGCCATTTTATCTAATCTTCTTATTAAAAATGGATTGATGTTCGTTAGTCTCGATAAACTCGAGAACGACTGGACCGATTGGGCTAATTTTGGTTTTGAAATATTTGTGGCAGTCCAGGGAAGGAAAGGGTTAAACGATGAAAAATTATGGAAAAATTGCATGAAAAAACGAAATAGCAACAATTTTATTTTCCCATACAAACTGTTCCTGTCAACCTGTCAACTATGACTGTGTAACCTGTCAATCACTTTATGCGTGCGTTCCGATTCGTCTAGAAATAATTTATATGGCAAAACAAAGTTGGCCGAGTCAGCTAGTATCTTATAAAATATCACTAATGAATAATTAGATAGGTACTAATATAAGTGATAGAACGCAAACACTTAGCAATTTATTCCTTATCCTCAGACTAATAATCTAGATGGAAAGTATTAAAGTAGCTGTAGAGTGTTTTAACGGATTATTATTCCAGGTCACGTACAGGTTAGCGCTAGCAGTTCTGAGCGTTAAAGTGTTCCATTATTTGTAGAGTTATTGAATGATGAAGGGACGCTTTAAAACAGTCGTTCTGTCAATAGACTGTACTGTTATTTATGTAAAGTCTGAGCTATTTAAGTAGAATAATACTAAATGAACAGTAAAGTTAAAACCATAAGGATCAGTTATAAATACGAACTGTGGAAGGGCCAAGCAACAGTGTTTGATGTGTACGAATGGGCAGGTTTGTCCGGATAAGTACCACGAACTCACAGTAGACCGGCGTGAGATGGAAGTGTTATACTTCCGCATTCCATCTGGTGAGTGAGGTAGCCGGGCCCCTCTTTATTATAAGGTGGCAACGCATCTGCATCTTTATACGAATCAATAATTTGGGGTATTTACGGGTATTTAAGGGTAGGACTCGAACTGATAAATTGCGTCATCTTAAGTAACGTTTTGGCGACTGTCGAACGATCAACATGATCAACTAGCAAATCCATAGGCTCCAAGATACGTCCGAGGGAAGTCGGTTTTAACAAAACACCCCTAGTTAAGTTTAGGACTTGCAGATACCAACTGTTCTTATTGTGGCAATCCCCTTTTGTCAGAAATTATTAGTTAATTGTCTTAAGTAAATAACTACTTAAAACATTTTGAAACTGATAATTTCGCAAGGCCTGCTTCACCGTGGTAAATTGATACTTAAACTGCAAAAAAATCACAGATAATTTATCTAGGATGGATTGAAACATAAGTTTTAAATTTACCCAGAAGACGGATTATTTCCACAGTTTGTAATATTGAATAGTGGAAGTGTATTCTACATCATTCTTCAATAGTCGCTAATGACAAGTCATTAACTAGAAATCCATATTAATATGTTATCAACCACAACTATATTTTTTTATATAGATTATTTCATGTTTCCGCGATATGGGAGATCAAGGTCCTTCTTTTCACTCTTGACTATCTTTTTGCATACATTTTCTTTTAATTCCACAACTAGGATCCACAATTTTAACAGAAATAACCCATTAAATAATCTATAAATATTTGTACGAGCGTCTAAGCATTTACAGCCTGAAGGTAAGTTAACATGCTAATTGTTAATGTTGTTTCAGGTAGAACTTTACCTTTACTATCGTAATTAAGTACACGTGCGGTCTTAATTGAACAGTGAACCGGAATCATGCGTCAAGTTTTGCGCCGCAATGATTTCACTTGTTTAGTGATTTAAAACTGTGAAAAGTGTCTGTGTGTGTGTGTGTGTAAAGTGTTAAAAGTGATTTAAAACTTTTTTTCGTTGGTATTTCAGTCAAAACGCACGGCTTACTTCATTTTCTACTCGAACTCTGTTTGTAATGTTTAATGCGTAATCGGATACTCATCTAAACATTCGATTATGCATTAAACATTAACAAGCTCTCGAGATTTTGTCTATGGTCTATTCGCTCTTAATGAATCTGAAAAGCGAAAATGAAAAAGAAAGCGAATTCATCTGTATTTAAATTTTAAAATAAAAATTATTAAGCGATTTTTTTTTAATTATTATGCGTTTATTACGGATTTAATTCCCGCCGTTGCGAACACTTTAATGTTAACTAACACACACTATAATGTTGTATAGATTACAAAGAGTCTGAGAGATGAGATATAATGATATAGATGTAATTTGGTAACACTGGAGAGTTAAAAGAACAATTGTTTATAAAGCCTATCAACCCTTTTGATTATGCTATTATACAGCGTGTCGTTACCATCGCGACAATAAATGAACACACGTCCAACGCTACTTGCCAATAATCATAAAAAAATATTAACGTTAAACAAAATCTAATTTTCAAAAATATATTTTTCAAACAAACTAATTAAGTAAAAAAGAAACAAAATTTGTAACAGCCTATACAACTCGCGCCACAGCGTCGTATTACAAGCCTCTCCTTCTAACAGTATGTTTTGTCTCTTTTAAATTCATCAACCCATTCATATGCTTTGTGACCTTTACAAATGAACTTTACGTTACGCTTTTATAGGTAAGGTGTTCTAAAATTCTTTGTTTTGGAAAATTTCATAACTCTGTAAATTTTGATGTTTAAAGAATTTAAATATTTAATACAACTTTAAAACGTTATCCCCTATATGTGTGTTCATTTATTGTCGCGATGGTAACGACACGCTGTATATTTTGAAATGGCCCTGACATTGGTCAGTGCAATAAAAGTTAGCACTAAGTTTGCTTTCAAGATTTAGTCGCTTTAAAGTTGATTAAAAAGCTTTAGGACGTATGGAGCACTTTGGCGGGTGATTAAACTTAACGGCACACGCAAGCAGACTACGGAATGAAGGTCATAAGTCGGGTAACATTATACTTTATTGTCTTGTCGATATAAGTGATAAATCTCTAGTTTGTGGATATTATCCTGGTTAATTTTTAGGGCTTAGTACTTACAAAGTATAAAAGAAACACTAATAAGATCACATCATTATAAGTCTATCGGTCCGTGCCCTTTTTCTCAGCAACGCGTGAAGGTATCAAGATACTTAATATCATATATTCGGAATGCTGATATGCCTTAGAGCTGTGAAAAGAATTGAATACGCCTATTTAAATGCCGCATATTTTGTCACCCTCAAAGGAATCAAAACATTTAGAGTACTTTCACTTGACCTATAACTTATTTGTGGATTTTTATAGACTTATTTGCTGTTGCAAAATATAGCATAAAATAAAGCTTGTCCCTCATTTCTATTTGTCTTTTCGTTAGAGCTATATTTGTGGTTTCTTTAGTTTATAAACTTAATAGTAAGAATAATTTTTATATCTATATGTTTATTTTTATTCATAATATTTATTTTATATATACAATATATATCTATACGTTTATTTTTTATCTATAAACCCAACCAGACGAGAAAACAAATAAATATCCCCAACAGAATAATGTTACTTAAAACTTAATAATGACGTAACCTAATTATTGTACAATTTATCCTAACCAAGCATTACATAAGTCACACGTCGTTTTGTCCAACTTCGATAACAAAGCGGTACTTCATTCCCTTTTCAATCACCGCTCAAATATCTGTTTCCAATATTATAATAAAGTAATAAATAACTTTGAAATTCCACAATTTCACGTATACTGACACCAATATTGTAACTCTGTAATTTTTTACTGTGGTAGGGCCACGCAATAGTATTTACTGTTGCACGAATGGGCAGGTACGTCCGGGTAAGTACCACGACCTCACAGAAGACCAGCGTAAAGTGGAAATATAATACTTTCGCTTTTCGTCTGGTGAGTGGGGTAGCCGGAGCCCACTTTATTTAAAGGTGGCAGCACTTTTGCAAACCTACGGGTGTTGCAAATGTTCATGGGCAGCGGCATGCAACTTAGCATCAGGTGAACCACCAGCTTATTTGCCACTTTCTCAGATAAAAAAAAACTATACAAGTTTGTACGAGTTACACTCGGCTGTTTTTCAATTAAAAATACCTTAATAGAATCAATAGAGCTTGGTGCAGTTTCATGAATAGCAATTGACTCGTTTTTCGTAACAGCGCTTTGGATATGAAATTTGTCTCCAAAATTTGTGTCTGTTTAAGAAAAATATTTAAAATGTACCGAATTATTTGAATAATTTCAACCTTTGGGCTTAAAACTCTTAAATGATATTACTCTTATTAAACTGGAGCACGGGAACACTGAGTCGCGATTTGATTTGTGATTCATCTTTTGGGATTTAAAAAAAATGGTCAAAAAAGTTCAGATTTACCATTATTCATGTCATTATTATAATCGTCTCATTAAAGAAACGTCAATGAGATGGAAATTGCGGTCGCTGCAGCCGTTTTGATTAAAATTTATTTATTTTATATTCATTCACTCGTAAAGTCTGAGTGATTCATTTCACGGAATGTTAATTACAAAGTTTAATTTCCTGTATCCATCCAAAAAATTTAACGCATTTATTCATTGACAATGTGCAATACATTTATGGTTGTATATTATAGCTCGTTATAACTAAAACTAAATTTAAAATATTTAGTTTCTAACAGTTCAATAATTTAAAACATCAGCAGGCCCAAATTTAGTTAGAAAACGAGGCAAAAACTTATGCATGCAATGATGAATCCGCTTCTGAAGTTGTCGCAAACACCTCTCACTAAATAGGGAGTCTGGAATGATGCATTAATAAACGTAGATACAAAGTATTCATTTCGTTGTTCCGTCGGAATCTATCTCTCAACGTAATTAATGATACAATAATGTGCATTCCACTGCATTTGCTCGACAAACTTTCAAAGTGGTTGTTTACTGTTTAAACCACGTCTAAACTTAAAGATATACTTATTAAAACACCTCAAAATATAAATTATAAATAAAAGTATAGTATTTTAATGGAGATTTATAAGTTACATTTGTATATATATTTAATATTATAGTTATTTTCTACCTGCACCGTGTTAATTTTTCTTAAGTAAATATCGACTGTCTTAACCTACACGTAACACTAACAATAAAATTGAAGATTTCAATGTAGATGTTAAATTTACCTAATTCTTTATTAATACTTTGCAATCATAATAAATTACCATTTGCAGAATAATTGTATGTCCATTTGAAAGTTTCTTTTGAATAGGCTCAAAAACGTCTCAACAAAATTTTATTTTATATCCCGTAAATGTTGTATGGTTCAAAAGATATGAGTAAAAATGTATATTTACTTTAAAGACTTTATCATTTTGAATGCCTATAATACTCAATACTGATTCTTAACTATAAGTAAAATGAAAGGCGCCTATTACTAATTGAGGTTTATTATTTAACGCGATTAAGATAAGAATTCAAGAAATAAAATAAAAATTTCTTTTCTATCACCCATCATCATCATCCTCCTGCCCTTATCCCATTTAGGTGGGCTCAGCACAATATGCGAATCACGCTGTAAGCGGTTTTGGTTGTATTTTTACGACCTCTGAGTCCCACAATTCATAATATACTTGTCTCGTGTGGGCATCGAACCCACAACCCCCGATGCCATAACCAATAGCTTAACGACGGTGTCTCCGAATCATTTTTTATCACCCATCTAATTTAAAAGTATATAAATAAATAATTAAACACTTAGGCTATAAAAAATCCTATGTGTGTTTAAAGTTAATTAATGAAAACTTCAGCTACATTCATTTAATATTTTATGAGCAAGTTCATTCTTTACTATTATACTACGTTGGATCTCGTTTTCGGCTTTCTCTTAAATGACTGCGAAAATTTCTTTTTAATAAATCAACGTTTTATAGCAAATAAAATAATGCTGTTAACGCCAATATTATTCTTACTTTTATCATCTGGTAATAATGGCCTAGTACTTGGGACGTTTGAAGTGAGTTTTTCATTTTCCAATTTCTTGAGTGTTGACTGTTTCACACGTTTGACTAGTGCCCAGCCAAAGACCCTCCGTGTTCAAAACTTAAAAAGCTTGATAAAAAGTTAATAGAATGTTAATAGCTTTCACTTTCTACTCAGATAGGAAGGTGTATTTATTGGTAAAAAGACATTAAGCAGTTATTTAGTCTGAGCGAATATTTCGTTTCATGCTGTAATGTTCCTATGGCATGAAATGTGCGGAATGCCATTAAATAAAACTCACAAATGTGCTCACTGTTAATTGTATTTACATCAGAAGAACTTTAGATATGTTCACAATATTTTCACCCTTAAAATAATGTTATTGTTAACAAAGCAAATAGACCGTTGTCTTCTCAGCGGCCAGTCTCGAGGCAGAGGTAACTCCCCGGTCGCCGACCAATCAGAGGCGACTCGTTTGCAAACCGCGAGTCGCGCGCTTTTGCGCGCTAAATTTAAAATAGACGCGGCGGTTGTTTTCATCCGCCACATCCCTTAATAGCTCCTCGAATGATAGAGTTTGTCATTGTGGTTTTCTCCGGCTGACTCAAACAAATTTAGTGAGACAACAGCGAGACTTTGTGACCCCGAGTCACGGGGATAGACAGAATTTATGTTCAATAGGCGCAAGCCCGCCTCGTGTAAGACAGGATAATGCTAATTCTAGGGGATTTACTTAATAGAAACAAAAGTATATTTCTTACAAAATCTCGGAGTTTATTAATGCAACATAAGCATAACATAAAAGGGACATGGTTGATGCTTACATTTAAGCTATATTCTATGTTACAAAAGTTAAAGAGAAAGCTCTCAGTACTCAAACGATTATCATAAAAAATTGATTAATATTAACTTAACCGCAGTTACATATCTATATAACACATAAACGTGTTTCTTATGGATAGGAGTTAGCTTTCCGTACAGATAAAAGCAAACCCAAAGGGAGTACTCAGTACATCCATCTTTGCCTCTTTAAGTTCACATGAGTATGAAGACCTCAGCAATCTTCTACTAAAGGCGACCTGAGCCTGCAAAACGAATGAACTTTAACCTAACTCAATACGAAGTGGCACAAAGTTAAATTCTGTCCCTTTCACTCGTTTGTCATGCGTTTTTTATCGAATAGCAACCGAACAAGCTTTTAGTAGCTGGGCGTCTTTTGAAGAGATCAAGCGTATTTTAACATTGTTATTTTAAAATGTTCGACGAATCTTCTATATATGATTCTTTTGTGGGATAAAACTACCAAACTTTAGAGCGACTTGGTAGGATGATCGTATTGGATCCAAATTTTGAGAGAAACAATATAGAATGGTTCTTTATACAATAACACAAAAAAATCTATGTCATTCAAAGTACAAATTGAAATCAACGCTAGACACAAAAACATTTTTTTAGACGCATATGCGCAAATTTTATGTGTTTTTTAATGTTTCATTATGTTTTTACGAAAACATGATTTTATATATTTCACAATGTTTAATTCTAAACCTATTGTCATTAATTGCGTCGTCTTCATTGTCACTGTCAATGTCAAGTCAAACTGTCAAAGTGTCAAACTCAAAACCAGCGTGTAGCGCAGTAGGGTTTATTATTTTATAAGTTTTTACACCATTGTATTTTGATATTAATTCAGCTTTCTTAAACAATGGCTCAAGGAAAGTTAAAAGTAAAAAGCAAATTGCCATCTGGTGCAAAAGTAAAGAAAAACAAAGGGAAAGCTGTAACAAAACGCAGCAATGCACCTAAACCTAGCAAGACCAATAAAGCCATTGAGCGTAATAAAATGAAGGCCAAAGTAACGAAGATGGTGAACGCAGTAGCTGAACAGCAACTCCGTGCCCTGGCTACTGACAATCCAAAGCTGTCAGCTGCACAACAAAGAGTTGCTGCAGCGCCAACTGCACCAGCGCCTGCCAAATAATCAAACCTTGGATTGTAAAATGTTAGGTATTTTGAACAATTTTTTAAGATGGACTTATATTTAATACGTTGAAGAATTTGGAGAAGTGGTTAGTTTTGACAAATTATTTAACTTTATTTATTTTCACAAAACTCAAAGAACTAACTACTCTACGATGGATTGTCTTGATATTTCTTGCCAACATGGCTATTGAACAGGAGAGTATCATCTTATACTTTTCACTAAGACGTTCCAACAAAGCCAAAGCAAAGTGTGGTTGGAGCTTCTAATAATAATAATATATAATTTTATTAATAGCTTCTTAGTTATGTAATAACTAAGAAGCTATTAATAAAAATACATATTATATTTTTTTTTGTTTTGTGATATTTTATTGCTAAGTTAAGAAACTAATAGATGTATTTCCAGTGTAATGTGAATTTGTCTGTATGGTTTGAAAAACAATAAATTTTTTGTCTAAATTAATAAACTTTTTACCAATGTAAAATAAATAACTAATAACTAGACTTTTTATTATGTTAAATACTGTTCAACTAGTGTTTTCTACTAAACCATAGTTGCAGGCATAGAAGTAAAAGGAAATGTAAAATTTTTATTTTACATCCTTTGGTAAAACTTAAATCTGTTTCATTTTCCCCTTTCACTTTTCCTTTGCCTTTTAACAAGTTTGTATCATTAACATAAACCTAAATCAAATATTTAAAATTTATATACTGTAGTTCTGTAGCTTATTAAGAAAATATGAAAGAACTCAGTTTCTCGGGATAAATTGTGTTCTTTAATAACTGTTGTGAAGGTTGTAATTACTAATGTATAAGAGATGATATAATAATTATTGGAATTACAAATTACACACTCTATTGTATCCTATGTAGGTGGATTTTTTTTAAATTGTGTGCCACGGTACTTCCTCATCACTCCGCTTCTTTCCTTCCTTCTTCACATTTGAGAATGATTACTGTAGAAGCCGTGATAGCTCAGAGTCCGGGCGCTCATCTTTATTTAAATATACTCCAGTGCCGGCACCAATGAAGTTTTTAACTATAAGTGCGGACTTATCTCGTGCTCTGCGGTGAAGGAACATTGTGAGGAAACCTGCATATTTTCAAAATAATAACAAAAGAAAAATATATTTTCAAGATATGTGAAGTTCGCCAATCCGCAGTGGAGCCGCGTGGTTGACTATGCCCTGATACCCTCTGTATAGAGGAGGCCTTTGCCCAGCAGTGGGACATGTATAGGCTGTTACTTTACTTTTACTTTACTACTGTAGAAGATTTCGTAAAAAGGGGTACAAAGTTTTTACTTGATGTATTAATATGTAGATACTGTGGCTTCAAAGTGAGATGTGAAAATATTTTTCTTTTACATATTATCTCAGAAATGATCAAATCTCTCTTTTAGTTTGGCAATGCATTTTCATGTGCAATAATTAAGACTACAAGGTGAACCACTTTGCTTGACACCACTTGACGTGTAAAAACAGAACCCTTGTATAGGGTTGTATAAGTACTTCATTGGTTTTTTGAAATAACATACCAAGTCATTACAGTAATGTAACTCCAAATTATTGAATGTTTATAAGATCTGTTTGAATTCTGATCCATGTTAATAAAACTAAACAAATAAATCTTTATTTTTTTAAATACAAAACACCAGACAGTACACTACTAACAAAAATTAAATAAAAAATGAAGATAAAAAGGTATAATCAAAAGTCAAAAATGTACATGTGAATTGAATAGATCATTATTTATTTTGTTTTTATTGATTCAACTGATAAATATAATTTCATTTTTAGTGACAATTGTTTATATAAAATTCATTGTTTATTTATAGTTGTTATCTTGATTTTATCTACACCTTTATACCTATTTAACGGACTTCAAAAGGAGGACTGCATTTTTTTTATGTTTTTTACCTCAGAACTTTTGACTGAGGGAACTGATTTTCATGATTCTTTTTTTATTTGAAGCTTTCAAATAAAAAAAGAATCATGAAAATCAGTTCCCATGTGGTCCTATATAAATTTCATTGCTATTGGATCTTGGGAACCGGAGATACTTAGGAAATTTCTGAAAATCTTACTGATATAATAAACGCGAAAGTTCGTTTACAAGATAGCTATTATATTGAACAGGAGAGCGTTGTTATATGATTTTTATTCCTAAGCCACAGTGGAGGATCATTTTGAGCACAGTAAGCAAGAATGGGTAGGCACGTGGGGGGAACTACCACGGCCTCACAGAAGACCGTCATGGAGTGGAAGTATTAAACTTTCGCGTTTTGTCTGGTGAGTCAGTAACAGAGGCCCACTTTCGTAAAGGCTGTCATCACATCTGAAACCCCTGGGTTATTGTAGGTGTCCACGGGCGTAGGGATTCGTTTTACATAAGGTGAGCAACCTGCTCGCTCACACAAAAAAAAATGTTCGGATTCAGCTAGTCCTACAGTCTAGCTATATTGTGCCTCCGCAATACTTTTCATTAATTATATATGAAATTATATTTGATAACTGTTTGCTTAAACATTTAAAAAAGATTGCGTAAAGATTGTTTGCTCTATATGCCATAAGTCGATGAAGGCTGCTTGTTGAAATGTCCGCCCTGCAATCATCTGTTCTGCGTTCGAATCCCACTAGCGAGAACCGATGAGCATTCCGTTATCAGCTTCCTTAGTTGCAAAAATCGCAGTGGACTGTGCCCTAATACCCAGCCTTTGCCCAGCTGTGGGCCAAAGTATATTTGCGCTGTTTGCATATTTTCCTTTAAATAATTTAGTTTATCCATATACTATTATTTATAATTTAAATTATACATAATGTTTTGTACTTTAAATTTTGGACCATACGGTTCAGTGATTGCTATTAGATTCGTGAAAATGGAGTGATACGAACTTAACAGGCCTAAGATAGTAGAAAAGGAGGACAGAATAAAAAATTCTTTCCATTTCGATGTAAATGGATAGAACTTTTTCACGAATGTTCTTTCCATCTTTCTGGTCTCTATTCTAGAAATATAAAATCTCAATTTAATTCTATATGAATACTGGAGTAACTCATTAGAGTTTAATCTAGTCCCTAGTCATCCCATTCTCACGTTCCATGGTGAGATCAAAAGCGAGCACCCTGCAGCAAAATGTGTCTTAAGTGTGCCCCGCGTTAAGCGACAAGTTCATCATCCCGTTTGGGACAGAAGTAAATTCGGTGAAACGGAATGGCCTAAGCTATCTCAGCGTATCTCGGGGTCAAGAGACGTGAGAACTTGTTTGTTGCCCGTTTGACCCCATTTCTATCGCTAAACCGGTCACATCCTACTCAAATCTCTTATCTATAATATTCTGATCATGCTTTAATTTTCAAACCAATATCTAATGTACTAATAAGTAAATATCTTGTAATTAACCATCTCTAAGCACAATAATCATAAAAACCGGCCAAGTGCGTGTCGGACTCGCGCACTAAGGGTTCCGTACCATTATCTATAAAAACGGCAAAAAAAATATCATGTTTGTTGTATGGAAGAAATATTAAATATTTTTTATTCTGATTTTATTATTTATTGTTATAGCGGCAACAGAAATACATAATCTGTGAAAATTTCAACTGTCTAAGTATCACGGCTTATGAGATACAGCCTGATACACGGACAGACAGAGAGACAGTCCTGTTTTACCCTTAGGCTAAAGTAAGTAAGTAAAGTATACGCTTTTACATGTCCCACTGCAGGGCAAAAGCCTCCTCAGTACAGAGAGTTCAGGGCATAGTCCAACACGCGGCCCCACTACGGATGAGTATTTCAAAATTGCTTTCAATTTTTGTTCATTTTAATTTACGACATTAAAATTACCCGTGTAAACATTAAGAACTGTGTAAAACGGATCGAATTCAATTGAAATTCGAATCCTACACAAAACAATATAATTTGTTAAAAAAAAGTAGTTAAATAAATTAATCTTCAATATTTTTCTACCACTACCACTTGCATAGAGAAGTGTCATACGTACAACAGACAACCCTGGTAAATGATGCTACGCGAAAGACGCAGGCAGATTGTTTTACTGTTCAATAAAACAATGATTGGTGAATTTTAGTAAATTACATTGAATTTAAATCGAGTGTCAGGTCCCAGAGTTGGTGCTTACCTTTCGCTCCTTGTTTTACATACATATTAGTTGATATTCATTTAGTATTAGAGTTATTAAAATATGTTATAAGTAGCTAATCCACATTTTAAACATTTGTTATGGTAAATAAGTTTTGTGTTTAATTTTTTTATGCATCTAAACATGCACGCTACCATAAGTAGCGGCTGTGACATTTCATTTATAACCAGGCTTAAAGAGTATAAAAAATAACTTGAAATTAAATTATTTGATGATTACTTAAAAATATAGAACAAGGAAAAAAGTGAGATTATTATTACATTCACCATTATTTATTTTATTTCATTAGCCTTGTATTTTTTTTTATTTCAAAGTCCTCGAATAAATAGATAAATAGACGAAACAAATTTTTTTGCACAATACGGGCTATCGGGCACCTAGCTCAGTTACGACTGGTTAGACGCAGGTTAGACTCTGGCAGCGCGAATTATTACACAAATCGTCTATTAAACTCACATTTCAATATCTGCAAAACAAGCACAAAAAATAAAAATAAAATTATCTTAGGTTACATTCCAGTTTACATAAGTAGTTACCTACATAGTCATCATAGTCTACATCAGTAGAAAGGTATAAAAATATTATTGTGAACATCGTTTTATCCATACCCAATTAAATATTAATCCCAAAATATAATTAAAGACAAGGAGTAATTCTGTTTAAAATAAAATACGCTGTCATAACATTACAGTGAATAAAAAGCTCCTTTTGGGTTAACTTAAACTCAACGTGGTCGGGTCTGGTTTTTATTTAAAAATTTATAATACCTGCATATTGTGTGTATGTAGGCAACACATTCAAGGTAATGTCGCACGGTGAGTGAACGGGCGCATTTAGAGTTGTCAAACGTTCGCAAAAAATATCGACAATGACGAAATTTACTATGTGATTAGAAATTTAAATTGTTTATAGTGCTAATCTTTGCACTTAAGATTGAACATTAAAATATGTAGAAAAACCTGACGCTCTAGCCACTGAGCTAAATCAGGCCGCGAATGCCGAAGACGTGGGTTCGATTCCCACAGCGGCGACAATCTTTTCGCACTTTTTCTACATATTTTAATACTATGTGATTAGTTAAGAATTCAACGTTTATTTGGATTTAATTCCTTATTTAACTTAATTTCATGTTTTTCATATTGTTACTTTGAGTTATAGCAATTGTTCTGCAAATTTTTTTCCACAAACTCTTTTTACGTGACAGAAAACGTATCATCGTATCATTACTTTCTGCAATAAAGAAACTGTAAAATAAATCATCAGTCTTGATATTGCATCGGCCTTATAGAAGATTAACTTGTGATAAACTGGCAATAAATTAAGTTGGTTAATAATTGGTTTACTTTACCTCAGCACGGTACATTTCTGGTAGAGGATATCTGGAACGGGAAAATTGCTAGTAAATCGTGATATATCGATAGGAATTAGTTACGGTGCGATTACTTTAATTCAGTTGATATGACGTGACAACAAGCAGTAAACTGGGTCGGTAAGCTACAATTACATCAAAAGCTTTTATAAATACCCGTCTAATGTTATTTAGGTCACTTGAATTGTTTAATATTTATAATACGCCGCTGAAACTGTGATTTATTTTTATCATGACCTTTCTGGCTTTCTTTATTACGTGAAATTATTAAGTTTTGCAGCTGTTATTGAATGCCGTCCGAACTCATTAAAACTTTTCTTTTCCAAATTTTCTTTTAATTGTGAAAATAATTACAGTTTCAAAATTTTACAATGGGCCCCAGGATAAGCTCAGTAAAATATAAACAAGAGTAAGAGAGGTGACTTTTAATTTTATAAACGATAATAAGAAGTTAGACAAGGCACTTAAGTTTTAAGCAAATTAACAAAAACAAACGTTTCTGTAATTACAAACACAAGTCATTAACTTGATTGTACAGTATTCATCCGTGCCAAGTTAAGATCTTCTGCATACGAGAATTGTTAAGATTTAGGCAAGGGTTAATTAGCGGTGTGTGTAGTGTGCCAACAGTTTGGACTGTTTCCATAATAGCTATCGTAATATTATTCTATATTATTTTATATTCGCATCCCTGTTCGAATTTTATCATTTCCTTTGGTCTTTGCAATACTTGAATAACAAGTTGCTTTGATATTTCTCCGTTTGGAAAAGAGAGTTGTGGTTATCCACGGCTATTATACGATTTTTGCTGCGCCTTTTATTGATCCGAGTAATATTTTCTGAAAATATAAAGAAAATCGGTAAAAATGATGGTATTTTACTTTAATTTTTGTCCATAAAAAGCGAAAATAGTAAATGTTTTGCATTTAAATTACTCGCTTATATAAAGCAAGTATAGAAATAATAACAATTTTGAAAGTGCCATTGTTAAGGTAAAAAAGGATAATTTCTTCCATACTTCGGAAGAGACCATTGAAAGGCTCATTACTTGTGGACATGCAATAAATATAGTCAACACTTTCCACGTAGTTAAGTCGTATCAAGAATCCTAATTAGGCTCCTTGATGTACTCTTGAGATTCGTATTTAATTCAGATAATTAAACATTATAATTAAATTACATTGTATAAAGACATATCGAGACTTTTGCTAGAGGTATTAAAATGATTATAGAAACAGACGTTCCAATCAAAAAGTAATGAAGTATCTTAGCTAGTGATTATTATCACATCCGTCATTCACAACAGTCGGGAGAAAGTGTTTGCCGAGAGTGTTCTTTACCAATTTTCACTTCACTATGTCAAAATGTTTGTGAAGAAACGCTTCTGTGTTTTGACAAGGAATAACATCATTTATTCCTTGTCAAACCACAGAAGCGTTTCTTTTTAAACTTTACTAAGAACGTTCACTGTCTGTAAACGGTTTGATGTATCGATGAAAATTCAACACCACTATCGCGACAGGACATGTGGGTATCAAGAGGCGCGGGGGGAGGGGGTGATGCGCCGATTTCTCCGAATAAGATTAATAAATGCAGGCGGGGCGGGGGACACCGCTCGGCTAATGACACGCCGCTGCAGATATTTTTTATCGCGAATTTAAAACATAAACTGGTTGCGGCGGTAGCTGTGAGCGTCCCGCCCGCGCCGCGCGCCTCCCCCACCGTCGCCCGCCACCCGTAGCTTGCACTCTGCATAGTTCACCGCTCCTGCGAGCGCACCCGCAATCACCTTTGCGCGGTATCACGCCAATTCCGCCTGTAATAACCTCCGAAATAATCTATGCATGCAAATAAAAATATTTCAGCACTGACACACTTCTTGGAAACTTTAACTCTTCACCTACGTGTTACACGTGTAATGTTTGTTTATCTTTTGCGTCTGACGGCGTGTAAAGCTTGTTGGCTTCTGTGAGACAAATCTTATATACCCGAAAGAGGAAACCGAATTTAGATTATTCTCTCACTAACTTTAGCTCGTTTCCTGACCTTACACTTAATTTTTCTATAAACCTTAATAGCATTCCGAGTTTATTGGCATACAAGTTGTAATAAAATTACCGAAAGTTAATTTCATAAATTCGTCAACTGTTAGCTTTAAGAAACATTTAGACTACTTTCGTGAAAATTAATACCACATAATTATAATTCCAAATAAAGCTTCCAGTAAGTAATAGATCATTTGAATAAAATAATTAACTTCTACAAAGAGACATTCGCTCGACGTTGGCGCATGCACCCCCTATAGTCTATCCGGGCTCCACGCGGTCTAGCCTCAGAGTACTTCGACATTCCTGTCCACAATCCTTCACTGTAATTCTCGTCGCGTGGTTACTCAATCAACTTGCAATTAAATGCCAGACGACATACGTCACACTGTTATGGTTTTTCTTGCTGTTAGCACGTTCATTCACGCTGCTAAGTGCAACCTTACATCATCTTAATCACAAACGCAGTCTCCCAAGTAGCCAGCTGATTACCACGACGAAGATTCGACGACCGAATGATTGATTGTGTCGATTACTATCTCAATTCGGTCGGGCTTAAATTAACGCGCACCGGTGACGGACTCCGCGGCGGCTGCGTTAAATTATTTATGCGCTATTTATCTCAAAATGGCGGCATATCGGCGCGGACTTGGGCATGCGATTTTGAGATCGCGAGTTTCCAATAACGAGAGCCGATGAGTTTTTGATCGGATTTTTAACGTTCAAAAATCACCGTCTCCCATTTACATTTGTTGTATGGTGACAAGGCTTAGCCCTGTAGTCTCGGGCTTATAGAATAGGACTAAGGTATCCCCTGCCTGTCGTAAAAGGCGACTAAAAGGGGACACGGATGGGCAGCAGCACGAAGTGGTCTCGTGTTGCTGTAAGAGGATGAGGGGATTGTAGAAGGTTTATCCTTCTCCGAGGCGTGCGCTGGCGTTAGTACCGAGGGACACCGGTGCGTTCCATGGGAGATCCCGGAGTCCCTCCAAATGTACAGAAGGTGGCCACTGAGGAGGTTTTAGTGGGTACGAACCCCACATAACCCTGTCATGTGAAAGGTGACAGGGTATCTTTGAAGATTTTCCCCACGTATGGTGACAAGGCTTACCGCCGGTCACATTTGGGACTAGATAAGTTCGGTGAAATGTCAATACTTCTGTTTATCCCACTTACGGTCAAGCGTCTCGAGACATCGAGTCCATTGTCACCAATAATAAAATTTATATACTTAAATTTTACTATGGGTGGGCCATGCCCCAGTGGATGTTGCACGTATGGGCAGCCTTGTTCGCGGAAATACCACGGCCTCACAGAAGATGCGAAGTGGTAGTATTTATACTTCTGGTGATTAAGGTCTTGTGATCAATTTTTTAAAAGGTAGCAATAGCATGTGTAATCCGACGTTTGATATCCTTAGGTACCTATGGAGATAAAGTGAACCGTTTGCTGAGCATCTAACATAAGAAAATAAGTAAATACGTACACACGGTGATTTATTGTTATATTAATTGAGGCTATTATAGATTAATATTATTGGATGTTTTTATTGCCATGTGTAATTAGAGTCGTCAAAATAATTAGTGCTCAGGACATAGTTTGTGTTTACGGATTTTCTTAGGTTAGTTACAGGTTTTCTATGACTCTACAATTTTTTTGTCATTATAGGAGCACAACTTAATTGCAATGCGGTTGGCATTGCAATTAAGTTGTGCTAAAACTATTTTCCCCTATACACATAAACAATTCAATGAGAATACTAATCCATAAATGTGTCGCACAGATGCTGGTGTTTCCAACTGTTTAGAAAGTAATAATCGGAGCAACGTACGCCTAAGGAATTACAAATTACGGTGGAAATATTCAAGTAAAACTGTTCAATCGTATTATGGTTTTTCATTATTATTAAATCTCCCGGGGACCGAAACCAGAGGGAACAAGCGTTGTTGATAACATTTGAGTTTAAAATCTGTAAAGTTTGAAGCTTTGTTAATCAAACTTTTTAAATATCCAATTAATAAGAGAAATATGTGTATATATTATCTGCATAAAAAGATAAATCATGGCCTTGTACTTACACAAAATGTAAGATTATTTGGACGTACCTAACGTTTTTTATAAATTGATCAAGTTTCTTTTGATATTTGTTCCGCATAAAAAATGTAACGTCAACACTCGTTTTTAACAAACCTCTTTTTCGATTCAAATTTGACCGTTGTTTTACGAATCATAATAAAAATCTCGTGAGCTTTACACGTACCAAAAAGACAACGAGCTAAAACTCGTAACAATCAGGACTTTTTCATGTGTTCTTTTTTGGAAATACGCTGGAAGTTTAGATGATTTATTTTTACACTTTATATATTAGCTGTAAGTTTCACTACATGTGTAAAATAAAATAAAAATAAAATATTATTATTTCGACAAACGAAATAGGTGAAAATAAATTTACGCAATAGACAAGAATTATGATTAATTTTTAGCAGAGATACTTCACTAGCAACTTCAAAGTCGTGCGGTCATATTTCGCCCTCCGCAGCTATTTGGATTCTAGAAAGCGGTTCCCTCTTCCATTAGTCAGCTTGGACGACATCAGAATACCGCTGTGTCCAGCCAAAGGCAGGATTTACATACAGCCCAAGAAAGCGGTCGCGCCAATCAGATGGTCTCGTCTGGTTTAACGGTTCTCCACGCTGAGTGCGACTGTTTATACGGAGCCTCCGCTAACGGCCTTGGTCTCAGGATTTATCTAAGCCCCTAATGAGCACAGTGCCGCTTATCTCCGTGTGAAATTTCCGCCTATATTTGCAGATTTATTCACCAGACAGAGTTGGTTCCTGGAGTCAGCAATGTTGCACGGTGCTAAAAATTATCTGTTTGCACAGTCTAATACATATATCGGTACACAATATAGAGAAATAACACGATGTTTCATACAATGAAATTAAATATTTTGCAAATAAATAAAAATATATTTTTAGAGATTATCACAAAGCACAATGCATGGACCTTTATGGTAAACCATAATAAACTGTATAGAAATAAAATAATGCAATAAAAAATCAGAAGGTAAGGAAGTTAAACTGTTCCAAAGGTCTAATTTCATTCAATTATCATTTCCGTCAATTAAGTTTGTCATAGTAAATCTATTAATGGACTGTTAAGGGAAGTGAGTGATTAAAAATGTGCTATGGTTTATAAATTTTCTAAATTAGCCATTAAAATTAATCACTGCTGCACAACCCCGTTTAACTGACGATGATTTTCAGTTCCGTCCCGTCATGATGACAATTATATTTTACTTTCGACAACAAGATTTTTTATAGTTTCATTCAATTATGTGTACTAACTTTAATTTAATTTGAATGGAGTAAACAGCATTTCAATTTGGGTGCATTTTTTGACAACAAATATATGTATTAAACCCGACTACTATAAACGATGACATATTGTTTTTTAAAAACTGTGCGTATAAATTCCATCGAATGAAGTAGAGACATTCAACAAGGGTTTGAACTTAAAGACTTATCAATTGATCATTTATGAAAATGAGTTATATGCAAATGATGAAATTAGGTTTCGACGATATTATATACAAACTAGCGACCCGCCCCGAATTCGCACGGATGCAATGCTGGTACTAAACATATTCTACTATATTGTGCATGTTTTATGCATCTAAAAACCTGTCTTGTAAATCACTCTATCTAGTAAAAAAACACCGCATCAAGTTCCGTTGCGTAGTTTTAAAGATCTGAGCATGCATAGGGACTGACAGACAGCGGGATGAGTTTGTTTTATACTATTTCAGTTGGAGTAATTAGATTGTAATTCTGTCTCTTTCCGTATCATGCGTTCTATATCATCTGCTACATTCACTTATATATTATTTCGTATAATAATGTAAAGTGAAATAAGTTTTAAACGCCGTGTATGAACATGCGTTATCTTTTTTAAAACATCACTGGTTTAGTCATTAAAATTTATATTATAAAGTATATCTTCGAAATCTTATCGACCAAACCGCAAGTCAAAGCAATTTAGGCAATTTATTTACATACAATATGCTGCATTTTTTTAACTATATTAGGGTTCCGTACCCAAAGGGTAAAACGGTACCATATAATTAACACTGTCTGTCTGTCTGTCCGTCTGTCACCAGGCTGTATGTCATGAACCGTGATAGTTAGAGTTGAAATATTCACAGATGGTGTATTTCTGTTGCCGCTGTAACAAAAAATACTAAAAAACAGAAAAAAATATTTAAGTTGGGCTCCCATACAACAAACATGGAACGCTGCCTGCGCGGGTCCGACTCACACTTGGACGATTTTATGTTTTATTAAGTGTGTTGAATTACTCATGCGTAGAACGCATAGCTTATATGTTGTGAATATCGTCGAACAGCCTCATGCAAAGATGGTAATTCAGGCTTACATTTTTTTAGTGGAGTAAAATCTGAGTGCAACTGTTGGGCAACTTTCCCTAAGTTATGTTTTATTTCACTCTTCCAAACAAATGTTACCAGGAAATTCTCAGAAAAACTAAAGCAAACGATGGTTTTTAATAAGTTGGACACTGAACAGATCTCTTGATTCAGAGGCTTGCTTGACCACCATCGTTATCCACAGGACAGGAATAACGGCACCCAGCTATTTCAATTAGCAAAAACTCGAGCCGCTCGGTGGCTTTGTACCCGCCTGGTCCCTTGCCACTCACAAATTCCTGTTTTTAGTTTGCCACAAAGCGTTTCAGCCCGTCGTCGAATGTTGCATTCGTCGTTCATGGTGCATTATCTTGCCCGGTCGTTGTGTTATATTCATAAAACACAAACTTGCAATACGACTTCTATCCTGTTCACAATAGTTGGAGCTATTGTAACGAAACAATCAGAGATATTGTTCTTATATGTCATATACATATATGTATATACTTGTTGGTCTTCTTATTAGAAATACGATGTTGTAAAATTGTCTGCACGGTTTGCAGTTGATGGGGGCAAGCAAGCAGGCATTTTAACTCTGAATGTGTTTCGAAATTTTAATGGGGTTTTTAATGCGGTATTTATTTATATTACTTTATTTTAATCGGGTTTTTGTCTACAAAGATACCTACGCGAACTCCATTGTAACTTATAGAAGTCAAATTACGAATAATTCTTAAAGTGTTTTTTCTATTTGTTGACTTGAACAACGCCGCAAATACGTTTTACTGTTTCACTTTTAGGATTCGCCAATATATGAAATATAAGACCAACAATGAATTACTTGGTGTTAGGAACTCTCCTTCACAAAAGAGTGCTTTTGCAACTAAACAATTTATACTACACTACCTTTTAAGAAGATATAATGTTTGAGACTTAAGTTTTCACGGATTCTTTGCTCAGAAGGGGTGATCTCTTACCAGGACATTTTAACCCATCTGTACGTAATATTATGTGTTCGAATAGATAAAAATAACTCGACTCACTGGTGCTCTACGTTGTCGGCTTCGGCAACGGGGGTCGTGAGTTCGATACCCACTATGGACCCCATAGGACTAGTATTGTGACTAGGTGCTTGTTCCCAAGTAGGGGTGACGTCAGGCGATCGCAAAAAACTAACCAAAACCATTTCAGACATGATTCACAAATTGTGCCGATCCCACCTAGTGCCGATAAGGGCAGGAGGATCATGATGTTGAAAATGGTTCAAATATGTAATTACATAATTATATAGAAGCATTACTGTAACGAAAAAATAACAGTATAAAAAATGAACTGAAAAAGTGAATTTAGACTGTGAAATATTAGATAAAAAAATCGATATAACGATATTGACCATTCCATACTTCAATGTTTTTCAGTTTCTGTTGGTTTTGATACGTCGAGTTTGAGCTTGCTTCAAATCCACAGATACAAACATTTTTTGCACCTACGTGAGTGCATGATGTGTTCTTATTAAGTCGGTTACCACAGTTAAAGGAGAAACATTGATATTACCCATTTCCAGTCTATTTATGACTGACGTAGCTTCACTAGTACATTTGTGATCGCTACAATTTTCATGCACAAAACCATTCGTACAGATTAAAATAATTTATTCTTGCCTCACGAAAATCTTTAATTAAAAAAGGTACAATTAATCAAAGATTATTATTATAATACGTATATTCATTGTGGTCGTGGTTTTTGACGTTAAAATTGCTTATATTTTTGTTAATAACATTATAATCCGAATAATAGAATATAACCCTATTTAGCCAAAAAATTTCCAGGATGGATTCAGATATGTCCGGGACTAGAATAAAGCTTATTTAATGAACATACAAAATTAAAAGGTCAGTACATTTTGGTACGGCGTATGGGCATTAACCTCAACACTGCTGTGGGGGTCAGTTAAATTCGTGACATACTATTAATTATCGGTCATGATGACTTATCTTATAATATTATTTCCTGTGTAAATGAAGACGAAAATAAATTACAATCTTAAAAATTTAAAATGTACCAACTATATTTGAACTGTGTAGTTCAAGTACAGTCTAGTAATGTGCGAAGTAGAGTCGTATCGAGTAGAAAGAATGTTACGTTTATTCAATGGCTTAAATTGATGGAGTTTTGTTTCGTTTTCTATCTTGTAACTTTAGTGACAATATTACAATTATTAATATTACATATATTGTATATATAATAAATATATTTTTTTAAACGGATTAACTAAAGTTTTTTAAAAGAAAGTTGGCGAGAACAGACATAGACCATAAATTATACTCAAGATTTGATTAATAAACTTGTTTCTTTAATTTGTTTTTTATCATAACAGCACTAAGATTAACCTCAAGGAAAGAAACTAAACTGATTTCTAATAAATCAAGTATTTCATGAAAAACGGAAGTGGAAAACTATGAAGACTTGCTATGTAGCCGCGTTGATGTCTTTTACACCAGGCACATTAATGCTGCGAGACAAAGATGTAGTGATCTACAAAAAAGTAGTACTACGCGTCTTAAGTGATGGCAGGTAAAAATATAGGTCTTGCCCGTATTTTAGAAAAATAAAATTGTTAGTAATTTAAAAAAAGAACGGAAATATCATCTATTAGATCAGGGTTCAAAGCCGCATCAAATTTCCAGAAAACATTTGTTTACTCAGCGAGCTTCTTTCACCGAGTCCAATTGAGGATGAGGTAGCTTATACGTCGCCTAAAAGCTCGCGCCACTTGATGCTAATTTACGAACTGGCGAACTCAGCGACAGCGGTGCCGATATCGACAGGCGGTAGACAATAAATCCGGTTCTGACTGCAGCGGGCGGGTTGCAATTAAACTAGTGTCGCGACGAGTTCGCGACCGTGCGAAAGTGAAGCGACGGGGCACGGTGAGGGGGGATTACAGGAAGGGGGAGGGGGGCGGTGAGGGCCACGACGGAGGTGCAGACTCACCAGTCAGTGCGCTGACGCCGGCGCATACGCACGCGCCGCGAGCCGCGAGTCAACTATTGCGATGTCGTGCTAGCGCGGCGCGCCCCCATGGTGTACCCCGAAACGTCCCGCTGGGGCGCGCCCGACGCCATAGCGCCCCTCTACGATGACGTCTACCGAGGTCAGACGATTTGCAACATCTACCAGACGCGGATTAGGGCCTCCCTTTGTTTTCTGTGCCATAAGCGCTACACGTTGCAACCTGCAAGGATGACTTTTGGGGTATTGTTTCGCGGATACAAATCTGTCTACATTAATTATTATTGAATATTATTGTATAATAACACCTTACCCTAATTTCTTGCATTTGCAATCGTTTGTAGTTATGACTTCAGCTTTGTTAATTATTGGCACCCTACCCGGTATCCACCAGACCATAATTCCTATATAAACTGCTTTTTTCCAATAACGATAAATATTAATATAAAACGACAGCCCTGTATACACATAAATAACGACGGGATGAAATGAAAAATAGGAAAAATGTGTTACTGTTAATATAAAATTATAATAATGTACGTAAAATTTCAAAATTATACATCAGTGTTGCCAATCTCAATAATTTAAGTCATATTAGTGAATGAATATACAAATTTAGTATTATTTATTGCTATAATTCCACCAAAGTGGAATGTGCAAATCGGGTTTATGTTTTTTCTTTATTAAACTTGGGGCTTTGACCTCTATTATCAGACTGTCGTTGGAGATACAACAAAAAAAAAACAAAGAGACTGCCAGAGACAAGTATGCATTAACAATTATTTTTAAATTAGTGCTTCAATTTAATAATACGTATCTTGTTTTCCTCCAAATGTACCCCTTATTAGCTTTGTAGGTTTTTGGATCACGCGCCTCTACTATCAACTTTTTTATTACGGTTCCGATCAGCTGATCTCACGTGATAGACTATTGTGTGCTGTTTGATATTAATCTTTTTTTTATAGACAAAGAAAATCATCTACGTTCTGCCATTTAATAATTAAAATACATGAGGTCTTTGATTCTTGCGCATGTGTAAACGTTTTGTATGTATTGTATGCCTAATAGGCTGACTCATCTTTATGGGTACGCTTCTTAACTGTTTTATTTATAAATTTATATCTTACTGCTTTGTGTTTTGAATGTTCAAATTAATGCATTTTTGTGCCTATTTTAAAACTTTATGGAGCATATTGAGGAAAGAGCACAGTTTAATTGATTTATTTTTGTAATAGGAGGTTTATGTCAAGCTTACCACTCAACGGTTGATTAAATGTAGGTTACCTTAATATATTCCTATTAAAATTTCAACTAGTACGCTTAAAAAGTTATAACACGTTTTATTTCAAGAATCAGAACTTTGATAAAATGGAATATTTGTTTATATTTAGGACAATGCAAATAACGAAGATGGTAAGCAGTAAAGGTTCCCTGATTACAAAGATTCTGTCACGTCTCTGACCTCTTCCTACCATATTTTTTTATACAAATTATAACATGACTAACATGACAATGACATTTATACAAATTATAACATGACTAAATTTTTACAGACCAATACATATTATTAAACCAGCATCTCAATAACAAACGAGCACAACATTCAATCTGTATATATTATTTTAATAAAAAAGTAAAGTAACAGCCTATACATGTCCCACTGCTGGGCAAAGGCCTCCTCTATACAGAGGGTATCGGGGCATTGTCCACCACGCGGCACCACTGCGGATTGGCGGACTTCACATATCTTCGAAATATTTTTTTTTAAATTAAAAAAAAATAATAATAATGTATGTAATAATTAATACCTACTAATTTACTACTATATGACTCTTACGTGCTTGTCAGTTATGACTTGTTTCATATTATATAATTCAAATTAACATAATATAGGCCCTACTGTCTTCATCACTCACCTCTGGTATATGTGCACTTATGTGTACTTTCTATTACTCTCTCCTTCCACTTATTTAAACCACCTACGTAAGGTTCGTCACACGTTCACTTCTATTTAATCACATAGTTGATAATCAATTACGAAGTATCACAATTTTTATTTCAATTTCTAAATATTATTTTGGTAATTATGTCTTTCTAGTAAATAGTTTTTTGACTAAGATTTCAAATTGAGGGTCTATATAGTCTTTTGTTCATCATGCACTCTCTCCATAAATTTTGAACCAACTACATACGCGTCATATGCTCACGTACATATGCTCACTTCTTTATTATCACGTAGTTCTATTGCCAATTAACCTCATTGCTCAGGTTTATCAACAAAAACTATTTCCGGATAAGATGGCAAATAAATCGCATCATCAGTTAGTTTTTCTATTTTCAATACTTAATTTATTATATGTAATATATTATATTGCAATAATCGTAATTGTTACAATATTGTCAGTTTTAATGTATCTTTTATTTTCGTTTTTTTTTTCGTTAATTTAATTAAATTTATTTCCTTTTGAATGCTGCTTTAGTATTCCTTACCTTCATAATTTTCAAACGTTTCTCTATCGAAGCGATATTAAGTGTATAATACTTGGTACATGCAAACTGTCCATAACCCGGTGAAATCCACTTACACTCCATTACATAAAAATTGTAATGTTAACTATTTTTTTTTGTTAGATGGTAACAAATGAGCTGTCGGTTCACCTGATGTTGAGTGATGACCACCTCCCATAGACATTTAAAACACCCATTGCAGATGAATGAATGAATGAATGAAGTATCTTTATTGGACACCAGACAAAAGTGACAAAAAATTACATATGCATTGCAACTTACAACGATATATAGCAACCTTTTGTTTAAGTGGGCCCTGGTTACCTCACTCGCCAGATGAATCGCAGACGTATAACACTTCTTAACGCTGGTCTTCTGTGAGGTCGTACTTCCCCGGACCGACCTATACTGGTGTGGACTTTATAGGCGTTCGCACGACCCTCAAGATAGACAAACAGGAGCCTTCAAAAATTTGCCCGTTCCCCGAAAATCCTTAAACTAGTTTCATTTTATATGTGTAATATTCGCGTAAAACGAAGAAAACAATATTTGTTTGTTACTTTAAGAATGACGATCAAAGCGGAATTTCCTACCTTCCCCACAACCGACAGTTTATATTCCAAACGTATATGACTCGCTTTTGTCGTCGGGTGCCGCGTAACGAATGCCAATTGACAATTATCGACTACACAGGGAGGAAACTTTGTGCAAACGCTTCGAGTTTGCAAACATCTATGTGGTCGGATTTTTTCGATCGGACAAAGGAATTACCATATCTTTAGAGATGCATAGATTATTTTTACGTTTATATCAGTAGAATATTTATGATAAAAATTATCGCGTGAGACTAGATTTTTTTAGTTTTGTTTTAAAACATATTGTTATAAATTCTAATAATTAAGACATTTTTGTACATACGTGCCAGTAATAACTTCTCCAACATCACATTATATATAATGTAACATACTAATTTAAATTTATCTTACACTAAGTTAATTTTTTCAAACTTAAAATTTGTATATACCCACATTATATAAGCATATTGAAGCTGCAATCAATCATCGTGATGAGTGTTGCGGTCGATCTTATTATATTTGTCTCTTAAAATATGAATATCCGTGGTTTATAGCAGCTCCTATGAAATATTGTGTCCGAATACTATACACAAATTCTGTCCACCTACTTCGGCAATTCCGTTGTGAAACCTTATACTCTATTACAGTTTTTGAAATGTATCTCGTATATTACAATTTACTGCCTAGTTAGCGTCAGTAGAACCCATTCCGTATTATTTAATACATTTATTCAGCGTAAATATAATAAATTGCTCTCAGAGAGCCATTCTACAATGTATCAATTGACACATAATTATGATATCTATTTAAAAGATGGGTCTCGTGTTAAATATATTGTAATTTATGCAACCAAACGTAAACGTTATGTGACCTCTTAAAACAACAGATTACAACGAGTGCGCCGCAAAATTGATCCCTAACGCGTTCGTCCAAGGTGTAAAATTAAGCACCGCGTCAATTCGTGACAACTGTACAATAAGATCTTGGAATGCAGATTCTATAAGCAAAACAAATGTCTTCGGGATCCGCTTCCCGTTTTAGAGTACGCACTAAAAGTCTGTAAAGCTCTCGGTTAACAGCATTTCTGTTATAGTTTCCACAAAAGCGTAGGTGTGGAATTGGCTTCGAGGTCTTCTAGTGATGCGCCGGCCTTCGTGGAACTTAAAGATCGCGCTGAGAGACTAGTTCTCGATTGCTGTTTACAGGGAAGCAAATAAAAAAGATTTCTAGCCGCATCTCGTAAGCCAACAACATTACTTCTTGTACGGTTGATATGTTTATCCCAAACACTGAACACTCAGCTACATTAACAAAAATTAGATGATGTCAATATCATTGTGTGATTGTTTCTATGTTCCTTAATTTGTTTTTTTTAAACATTATGAAGATTCACTCCTTGAGTGTCAGTATTGTAAAGCTCCTAACTTTTATTGTAGATGAGTCAGCTACTCGGCAAACGTTGTTTTGCCATATAAATTATTTCTAGGGAATTTGGAAGTGTTTGACAGGTTACACAGACATAGTTGACAGGTACGTAGGATAGGTACAGTTTGTATGGGAAAATAAAATTTTTACCATTTCGTTTTTCCATGCAATCTTTCCATATATTCTCATAGTTTAAACCTACCCTGGACTGCGATAAATATTTAAACACAACAAAAATTTGTCAAATCGGTCCATCCGTTCTCGAGTTTTAGCGAGACTAATGAACAGCAATTAATTTTTATATATATAGATTTAAATCCAAATTATAGCAGCGGCTGCTTTACTTTTGATGTTACAACTTAATATACGCGAATACATATTATAATGTTTCATTTATATGTAACAATAACAAATCAAAATCCTTTTTAGTTTGTTAGGCTTTTAGTTAGGTTAGTTTAGGCTTCGAACAAGCTTTCAAAACGTAGTGCGAGTTACTCTCAAGACTATATAATGAAGAATCTGTCATCCATCTAACGACCATGCATGCTGTCGAGGAGTCGAACAGTTGTTCTAAAGTAATCGAGGGTCTTGTCTAAGCTTTAGAGTTCAATTGAAGCTTGAAAATTGAACTGTCTTAAGGTAATCAAATTGCCGTTTCGCCGCACCATCTCACAATCGACGTGAAGTCACCATATTGGGTGGAAATTACCGTGTACATTTAAATGGCTTTTCGAAACGCCGTTCCTACGGTATAACGGTTTCATTTAAATGGTGATATTACTTCTAAACGGACGTTTCTATGATGTTTATTGGTTTTATAGCGTGAGCATTAAAGGGCTAGTACTGCTTTATGTGTAATATAATGGGATACGCGCGTTGAATAATAAAAAAATATATAATTCTTACCACTGCCGATACAGCTTTTGGTTTCGATTGTAACAACAAAATAGAAGACTTTGATTTTTATTTTGCATATCAAAGTTTCATTGGCATGTTCGTACCAATGGAAATATTCCTGTAGTGACAAAGGAGTCAACGCTTCTTTGTAACGCGATTATAGCACAATATATTTGTATTGTAACACTAACAGGAATTAATTCAATCAGTAAGGTCTGTACTGATTGAATTAATTCCTGTTCAAGCGTTCTCGAACGGTCCTTCTCTGAATTCGGCCTCACACGGCCGTGCCGCATAAATCCTGTACTCACAAGTAACTAGGCTTTAAAATAAATTTATAGCACGTCGGGTATATTTGCTACTTCTGCCGCGGCCGCAGGGTAACCGTTATGGACGCTGTGCAGTCTCGCACACAGGTCGGCCGGTGCTATGCACATGAATGTCCCGGCCAATTTAGACTACATCGCCATCTCACGCAAGATCTATTGCGTGAGGTGTACACATTGGTCCGCTCGATACCGATGAACTGTAATCCTTATAAATTAAATATCCTTTGTCGTTGATAAAATTAATTGTATCTCTCACGTATTTCATGACATTTATTTGGAAATAATCATGAATATAAATAGACATATTGGTTTTATTCTCCTCTTATTTTTTATTTTAATTTTATGAGACATTCAAATGAAAATAAACATTCTTATGCACAATTTACCGCTAGGTCTTCATCATGTGATTAGCTAAAATTTTGCTATTTTGCTTTTTTTTTGTCATTTACTTTGGACATTCGGAATTAAAAGTAAATAAAAACACTTTTCTTGTAGTTTAATAGCTATGTTGTGATCAAATATCAAGTGCGTCGGCTAGTTTTCGAGAATTGTGGACACAAATATACGGAGGCAAAATTTTTAGGATTTCGTACGCAAAGGGTAAAACTCGACCGTATTACTAAGACTTCGCTGTCTGTCCTACTGTCTGTCTATCTGTCCGTCTGTCACCAGGCTGTATTTTTTATGAACTGTGATAGTTCAAATGTTGTAATTTTACCAGATAATTTTTTTCTGTTGCCGCTAATTTAAGTGGGGCTCCCATACAACAGAAACAAAGAAAATACATTTATTTACCAAAAAAAAAAAAAAAAAACACAAAAAGTCATTTGTCGTTTTTATAGATAAATGGTACGGAACCCCTCGTGCGCGATGCCAACTTGCACTTGGCCGGTTTTTTCGTTCATAAAGAGGATAATGCCCGTTAGGTGAGGTCGTGATCGAAAAACGAAGAGATCGTTCCCATCACGGACGGACGTCTACTTTAATTGAACCTTAACGACGTAGTGCAAAGATTCAGATGTTAATGATAGCGGGTTGCGACCAATTTATGTAACCTAACACTTAAAATTATTGGTTTCCGAGGCGATAATTTAAGTCTGCTTCATCTGGATTCGATATAACGCCCGTTAGTTCGTTCATTAATGGTATGTGCTAAAATTGGACACCACTTTCTTATATACCACTTTCGTACGACTTACGCCCGGGTCCTATATTCAACGAACGGCCGTTGGTTACATAGCTTCGTAACTTTCATAACGACTTGTAGATTAGAGGAACGCTAGTAACTCAATTTTCGTAGGTAATGCACCGGCTCGTAAGGAAAACGACTCGTTTTGTTAATATAGGAACCGGGCGAACACGTCTTTTATCTACAAGTCGTACATTACTGTGGTAGGGTGAAGCAGCAAGTTTGTTCTTGCACGTATGGCCATGCCCGTCCGGGTGAGTACCGCGGTCTCAAAGAAGACTAGCATAAAGTGGAAGCATTAGACGTTTATGTTTCGTGTAAGTTAGGTGATTGGGGGCCCATTTTTATAGAGATCCATTGACGGTGGAAATTTCTTACCTTACGGGTGCACCGCCTGCTCCCTTGCCAACATTTTACATAAAACTACGTTTATATCCCCTCATGGATTATCTTTTTTGGATATATATTTGAATCCTTTTTATCGTTTTTGGATCACGCTAAAGATCTCAGTAAAAAGTCTCATGTTGGTACTCAGTGGCTCGGAATCTTCGTTGTGATCACATATATCAATATTTTCAAACTTAAGACATTAAAAGCAAAAACTGTTCGCATTAAGAACTAAAATTAGGTGTAATTTTTTAGCGAACCATTATAGATGTGAGCACACCGGTTATGCCGATATTGGCGCGCAATAATTTATTGAAATCTTCCGTTGAGAATTAATTTAAGCATTTATCACTTAATACTTAACACGTCCTAACGATGCTGGAAATCACGCTACCAAGCTAAATTCTTAACTTGTATATCTGTGTAAATTATCTACTGATGTGGCTCAGCTGACACAGTTGCCACCGTGTTCAGGATACGGTTTTTTGTACAGTCCTAACTAAATGGTAATAGTTGATTGTTGGCTTTCTTTCTTCAATACACAAGTATATATATTACATTTAAGTCTCAATATGTACATATTCATTCATTTGTTTACCGTATTTATGCTTGTTGTACCACAAAGTATGCATATATTAAAAACCGATCACATAAATAAATGCTTTGAGCTCCTGATGGGCCTTAATTTCAATTTTAACAGAACTTGAACTGTCTCACAATTGTTTGAAGAAGACATTCTCACTTCTCACTTACGACACTTCCTTGCTATTTTACGTTAGAGACTTCTAGAGTTTTTCTCCAGTGAAAAACAGATGAACTACTTAAAAGGATTTGCCGTTTATGACTCATAACAGCAATCTGAAACTGGAACCAGCCGTCTTACTCCAGAAATTCGAATAGAATTTGTTTTTGTTTTCGATTCGAAAACACTCTTGATTCGAACTCGATTTGAAAAGCTTACTCCCGAACTGAATCGAAACTAGAAACAAGATCGTGCGTTATCAAATCCGTTAACCGTATCCGGCCTATTACTTCACAGACAAATGTGCCATGTTTACTGTTATAACATATTTTTTAGATAAAATGTTAATTGCTTAATTTTTTCCGAAAAATCATTCGATCTTATTTAGTTCCAATTGGAGCCACCACTCGATTGTGCGCTGGCGTCAGATTCAGTGGTACGAACTATAAATTCGAGTCAAACTCGATTGATTCAGAACTCGAATCCGTCGGGAGTAGGCCTGGAGGCCTTTTTGAATGAAGACCACTAATCTCTTCTACTATCGCGGCATTATACGATGCTAATGTTAGCATATCTGTTAACATTTGAGTCATTCTCCCCCTCCTCCGTGAGCTATATTTAGAACCACCAGACCGCGCTCGCCGACTCATAGGTAGTCAGCTCTTTTTTTTAAGTTATTATTTTTACGCTTGTCGCTTCCTTTCAGTGTTTAACTTGACGGCAGATGGGTCAAGAATTATTTTTATTCGAATAAAGATTTAATGAAATCTATATGAAAGCAATTAGTATTTGCTCTTTACGCATTCTTATCTTTACGTAAAGCGATATATATGAATTTGTATATTTTGAAATTTTAAAGAAAAGTTAAAAATATTAGCATTTTTTCAGCTTTTTTCGTAAAAGTCACGTTTATGCTTTTCGGCCATCCTTTTATTACCGCTTTTACCGAAACTTAACACTGTTGTTACACCATTAATAAATTTACAAAGTGTTGCGTATTGTTGTTGCTTACTAGCATTTTTTTTTTTGGAAAAGGAGGCAAATGAGCAGGTCACACTCTGGAACACCAGAGAAGTCACAAATGCGTTACAGGTCTTTGTGGTACAGGTAGAGAATTAGGCTCTCTTCTTGAGCGTCCTATCGGTCCCGATATACCGGTGGCCACAACAGATTCCACCCTCCTCCATGAGCTACAACCGATTCCACAACTTGATTGTATGTAGCAGAAACTAACGTGAGCAATGCCCAGTGGTGGACTGCCATCCTGCGAGATAGTATCAATGGTATTTATTAGTTTGACTCCTCAGATCACTCACTCTTATAGATAAGATAAAAAATACAAAGTGATGATGTATCTCTTCGCAAGACCAAAGGGTGAAAGGACCTCGTGGCTGATGATTCGGGTAGCTCTACGTTGGTTGCGGTCAATTGGAAGGAGATCGTATTGGGGCGTCCAATCCAGATATAAGAACAGTACTCCGTATGCGGCCAAACCTGCGCTGCCGGCAACCGGACGGCAGGAAATACTGCCTCGATCTAATCAGGGTACCAAGCTTTTTTGAAGGCTTTGTCTTCCAAGTGACGGTGGATAGACAGAATTTCAATCTAGTGTGTGGTACATTAAACTATTGTAGTTATCAATAAATAATTGGTTGGTAGTCCCTTGTGCAGAATTATAGGAACACTTAACTTGTCCCAGTATTCTATGACAATTGTCTCTTCGTTAGTGACCGGTGCGTTCGCAAGAAACCTGTTTAGTGTAGAGTTCCGGAAATCTAGAAAGTGTCTTTGTGTGGCACACCGCCAAGAGAAATTGTAACGGAAAAGCTCGATCTGATTCATTGAGGTACATTTTATCCAGCCTTTATTATTCATTAAGTTTACATGCTCTTATGTTAAACAGAAAAAGTTCAATTAAAATTCAAATTGATCGCGATGCAAACATTCTGAAATAAATTTGCATTACTTATTTTTAAACATAAAAATGTAACGGAACTCGACGTTTAATTAGGCATTTATTCAATCTTATTTTTATTATGATACAGCTACATCGTCTTTATCAAGCACATATCAAGACAAATCAAGACAAAAGAATGGATGCCGCACAAAACACATCAAATGTCATGTTTGGTACAAATTTGATTCGGTCCTTATGAGTCTTTTGAGTCTTTCTAAAATCACATCTCTTTTTGGTCTGCGATGTATGAAAACAAGCCACGTCACTTTTGGGCCTTGATTATCTCCGACAAATTGTAAGCTATTGTTTTTCTTTTGTTTTATTATAATAAAATCATTGCCCTTACTTTAGGATAACATTACCCTGTACATTACCCATGACTTGGCCACGGAGTTTTCTTTGAAATGAATATTTGTTTTGAACGAAAGTGTTTTTTTTCCTCAAAAAGATTCTCTCTGAGAACCAACAATCTTGGTTAAACTTATCTAAAGGCAATCACGAGAGAACCTTGTTAACCGTAAATTAATCCCCGTTAATGTCTCGGCGTAATGCACCGGCGCAGTTGTGGGACACAATAAAGGATAAGGAACTAACAAATAACCGATTATTATTTTAAGCGACCACACCAGCTGCGCAAACTTGGATCGTTCGCAGCGAAACACTCAAGGTTTCATTTGGCGTCAGCTTAACTACATGGGTGTACGTAATAGATACCGCTTCCAACTTTCCACCCGCAGTTTCGTTACGTGTTTCCGAACATTTTCATTTGTTGGAGAGCAGATTGCCGGGGAATTGATTAAGCTTTTCGCGTATCGGGTAAATTGATTTGGTGCACTTTTCGCGTCGATCTTTTACGGGTTAGAAGAGATTTAGAAACGGAATATCGGCGCGGGCAACAAGTTAACGCTTCCAGTACTGCATTGCGAAAGCGGAAAACGATAATCTGTGTTTTTTTTTATTTGAAAAGTTGTCAAACGAGTAGACGGTTCACCTGATGTTAAGTGAATACCGCCGCCCATAGACATCTGCTACACAGATGCGTTGACAACCTTTTTAAAATTGGGCTCCGGCCACCTCACTCACCAGACGAAACGCGAAAGTATTATACTTTCACTTTATGCCGGTCTTCTGTGAAGTCGTGGTACTTACCCGGACGTGCCTGCCCATTCGTGCAACAGCCGAGGCTGCTGCGTGGCCCTACCACCGAAAACCACTGCTGTGTTAGTTGAAAGAAGTACACGTAAACCAACTTTTTATATCAAAACAACACAAAACATATAATATTACGCGTGAGTTTCATGACAACCGTCCATTAAATGTTGGTAAAAATAGTAATACAAAAGAAATTTGTCGTCGATAACTATAAACGTGTAGTATTTTCTTAATACTCCTAATTTATTTCTTTGTGATTGCAGACAAGCAAACATATTATGATAAAAATGTTAATAATTCATACCTTAAAACTATATCATATTTGGTTGATTTTTATTGTCAAGACCCTTGATGTAAATGCGCGCAAGTCATGTTTATGTCATTTTAGCAGACACAAAAACCGTAAGTAAGCGTTACGTGGGTGGTTGTCAAGCTTTAGATAATTATGTTCTTTAAATTAAATAACGCAGATAAAGTAAGCAATGGAGTAATGATGTAAAAGACCCAATTCGTAAAATATCGATCTTAAAATGTAATTAGTATCGTAATAATTTTCAGTAACTTTCGTTTAGTAAGTCCTTAAATTGGACTATGGAATATTTATACTATGATTATATTATATTGATGATAAAATTCGACATTTCTATGATTCATGATAAACGTCGAATTTAAATAAAACCAAGAACATTTTATAAATCCTAATAATCTTAAAATAATTTTTACATAAATGCGGTTAAAGCATGGTTACAAAGTCGTATAGTCAGACCGGATGTAAAGTTTCTGATCTATCTAACTAGTCATCCCTATACATTTTAAGGACTTAAGTTTTTAAGGATTTATAAAGATTTATGATCCTCCGAGCCACGATGATTGGACAATTTCGCAAATTCGAGCGTGATTTGCATATAAACAGACGACGCGGACGTCTGAAGTTACAAAGCTGGCAGCGATCTAATCACTTACATTGTGCGGTGTTGATGAGACAGCGACGTAAACAGAGCCAACCGATTAGTTCACTACGGCGAACTTCCAACTTCGACCCTACAGCTAGGCCTCCTTGGAAGAGAGTGCTGTTTCTATTTGAAGCGAAGAAATGTTACTGTTTAAACCTTCATTATTTTTTTAAATAAAATAAAAAGACATTTCACGTGTTATGTTCGCAAAAAAAACTTGGCATTGCAAAAGAACTTGACTATTATGTGAATGTGTATACAGGGTGGCTTTTCTAAAGGTGCCCAAATTCTTATAGGAGGTTCAGACTCCGTAGTATAATCGTTTATTGAAATAAAAACACAGTTTTTTTTAATTGCCATTCTATTCCTTAAAAACAGAACTCGATGACAATGTGGTAGTCATTTATAAATTCGTCGTATACTTTTGAAATGAACTTGTGTGCGTGTTAGTTATGAAATCGCGCGTAAAATAGATGAGTTGCCCATAAATCACACACTTTTTGAGATAAGTTCAAATGAATGTAATTAATTAATTAAGAGTGATTTTAAATATTTATCATTTTTTATATTACATTATTTATGTCTAGAATGTAATTAAAAAAAAGGACACACTTAGAAAAACCTCCCTGTATATTTGTATTAAAATCATTTTTCCGCCAAAGGCTTTTTATTAGACTGCTTTATTTAGTTATTATTAATTTTATAACTATAGTAACTATAACGAAAGATTGAACTAATATTATATTAGATGTAATATCCTCCTTGGTCATCTGTAATTACTATAGTTCTTGACTTTTTGTCTAAGGTAAAGTTATGACTAAGTGTGCTTAATACGGTACCAATGCAGTACTCATTGACTTCTTGGAGAACTCTTAAACATATGAATTTCCATTACTATTTTAGTACATACGTATACTTACCATTAAAGTAATAATGATAACCATTCTAATAACAGCAATTCGTTACCAAATAATTCGCAATCTCTCGCTCATTATCTGTTAACTACTTTGCCATTAAAAATATCTTAGAAGCAATTGGGCAACGCATAAATTAAAATGTTAAGTGTACAGCTCTTGAACTTTGTCACATTAAACTGAGTGACGAGCGGTATTCATTCACCGATAATTTGGAATTTAAAATCAGTGCTCTGAAATAAACTGTGCGTTTGCAACCAGCAGCTGTAATTACGTTCGCTCCAAATTTTCTCTTCATCATAATTTATTTTAATTAATGTTTCAAACAGGTTCATACGACACGCGTTCAATGATCATCCACGTTATTTAAGAAACGTTTTGAATAAAATATGTAATTTATATTTAGGATAGTCTAATCATACTAATAAACCACTGCTTTTCACGAATGGATGCTAAAAGTATTTCGTGACTAAAAAAGTCTATATGTTTATAAATTATAATTAAGTTTTTGGTTTGAAATTTTAATACTTAGATATAGATCAAGCTGGAAAGAAGAGCTAAAAAAAATAGAAATATGTCTCTATTGACCTACAACTATTAGAGATGTCATTTTTTTTACAAAAATAGTACAATATACAAGTACGTAACATTCGTCATTCAAGTATTTATTGTCTGTGCATCACTGTAGGCGAGTAGTTGCCCGCCGTGGTTTGATACAATATAATTACTATGTAACAATTAACGGTGGTAGGGCCACGCTGCAGCCTCGGCTGTTGCACGAATGGGCAGGCCCGTCCGGGTAAGTACCACGAACTCACAGAAGACCAGCGTAAAGTGGAAGTATGACAAATACTTTCGCGTTTCGTCAGGTGAGTGAGGTAGCCGGCACCCAATTTTCAAAAGGTTGTCAACGCATCTGTACCCTCGGGTGTGGCAGATGTCCATGGACGGCGGTATTCACTTAACATCAGGTGAACCGTCTGCTCGTTTGACAACGTTTCGCATAAAATAAAAATAAAAATTACAAACAAGCGAGTATATTTTTTATCTGTCTGATGAAAACGTAAGAATAGAAAATTTGATAGACATCAGTGTTATTAATATATACACAATAATATTACAATTTCAATATTGGGTTGGACAATCATAGAAACTAGTGCTTGGCGCGTATCATTTGTTAGTGACAAATGACATCCTGTCATATCCCAAACAGGACAAGGCATCGCCACTGTACTCTAGGCACAAATGTGAGTGGCCCCATAATCTTATATATGCGACGTTAGCATAGGGTTTTCATGAACATAATGTCCACACAACTCTATCTCCTTCCCAGGAAACGGCATCGCCATAAAGACAAAACTTTCAGAGTATTCTGAAGGTGATAAACCTTACTTACCGTTCTTATATATGAAGTGGTAAAAAACAATTCAATACTCTTACTTACTTAATAAGTGTCACTCAAAAAATTACGCTCAGACCGAGATGAGTGGCTTTAAATATGCGGGGCCCATTTCGCGCGGGGCCCGTAGTAATTGCTATTCTTGCTATGTGGTTAATCTGGCACTGAACCTGGTGGTAAGCCTGTACACCGGAGTCGGTATTAAAATGTCGTAATGTCGCAAGTTCACATTGATCATTTCGTGGAACAGTTGCCAAGGTATTGGCTTCGGCGCCGGCGATTGTGCGTTCTATTTCCACTAGATACAAATATTTGTTTGACCCACAAATAATTGTTTCCGACCTGGGAGAAACACTAAAAAACAAAATGAACAAAATATTCAAGTGGGGCTCCCATACGACAGACATGATTTTTGACGTTTTACAGATAAATAGTACGGAATCCTTCATGCACTTGTCCGACTCGCACTTGGCCGGTTTAATTTAATGTGATTATTAGATAATATTGTGAAAATTTTCGTCAGATATTAATTGATTACCGCCGCCCCGAACGCCCATTTTCCATGCCCAATAATGCAACAGCAGAAGCTGGTGCGTAGCCCTACCACAGTGAATGTTCAAAAGAGTAACATTTCACTTTTGTAATTTCAGTATTTTTTATATATTTAGCTATACCGCTGTTCATAAAAACCTACAGATGAGCAAATCGTATTAATATAACTTAATAAATGAAAAGAATAATAAGTTTTACGAATCACATCGAATTAACAACGGTCAATGTTTATTGCGTGAGTATCCAAAAAACTGCTTAAATATTTAGAGCACTCACGCCCAATGAAGAATGAGGCTATGTCTTCTGCGATAAGCGAGTGCGTTTAAGCGTAAAGGAACTGAAATTTTGTTTTCTTTATCGAATTATTTCTATGTGTCATATTGTTGAAAATATTTTACTCTACTTGGTACGAGGTCCGAGGGTACGATGACAGACTAACACATTAAGGGTAGCAGTTGATTTCAGTATCTGATATTTTTAAATGGCTTCATTTAACTTTAAGTATGAAGGTAGTGTGTGTTAATTTAAAATTCAAAAGGGGCTTAGCAAGCGCTTTCCAACTCAACTGATGGTAATTGAGGACCGCAGAATATGGACGTTCAACACCAGAAATGTTCACAACATGCCAAAGGCTGTTCAGAATTAAAAGTACTTCACTCTTGTCTTTACTGATGCCATGGTATATCTCCGAGCTAGTTCATTCATGCAGCTTTGATGGAACCTGTTTTCGCGATACCGAAGTAAAAGTTGTGTGTATAGGGATCGTATTCCCACATTTTTATTTCATATGTGGAGACTGGCATGTTAGTCAGTCACACAGACTAAATAATTTAGTTGTTATATGATATTTTCATAACATAAATGTTAGCCGTGAACTGTGTGCGATAACACAAATATTCATAAAAATTTAAATATTCATCCATTATAAAGCTAATTAAGTAGACTGAAATGTTTATCTGCGTAAATTCAAGTAAATATTAGAAATAATGTACCCTATATCTCTCCCACAGGTGAGACGTACCTAATGACGAACCAAATGATATGTTGAAATCTGTCAAAACGAGAGAGGCTAAGGCTGCATAGCTTGCAAAAGTGCACACACATGCATGCATACATAAATACACACATACGCTCGCAAAACATTACACTGCTTTAGCGGTCGGTTAAATGTACATTACTTTGTGTATTTCAGAACGCTCTTCAAACGAGAATCTTCAAACGAGAGTAGCAATCCTAAAGAATTATTACCCTTGGGCAATGATACGAAACAAAAGGCGCGCTTTATTCGACCTACGTCGAAAACCTAGTAAATTACATCGCGTCGACTCTCTATTAAAATTTTTCATATTGTTACTATTTCATATAGGTACATTATTATGTTTAGAGTACATTTAACATACCAACTTACGGTTGTAGAGCCATGCGGCAGCCTCGGCTGTTGCACGAATGGGCAGACTCGTCCGGGTAAGTACCACGACTTCACAGAAGACCGGCGTAAAGTGGAAGTATAATACTTTCGCGTTTCGTCTGGTGAGTGAGGTGACCGGAGCTCAATTTTTAAGAGGTTGTCAACGCATGTGCAACCCTCGGGTATAGCAGATGTCCATGGGCGGCGGTATTCAATTAACATCAGGTGAACCGTCTGCTCGTTTGGCAACTTTCACATAAAAAAAAATTTACATAGATCTTCTTACGTTTGAATGTATGTATCATTAAAATCAAGGTAATTAATTTGGTTATCAAGTCACTTCGTGTATTAGACTACGAAGAAGTATAAAACTTCGATTTCACTCCGGTCTGCCTGCCCATTCGTGCAACAGCGAAGAATATTGCGTGACCCTACCACAGAAACATATATTCGTATTTTTCTTCATTTCATTGTATAATTTTACTTCATAGATTCTTTACTTCATTATCTATAATTTTACCTCATTTTTAATAATCTCAAGATTTACAAGCGTTTATCATTTTTGACATTTATTCGTAATAATAACTTTCAGCCACTAAATCTAGCAATAAGAGAGTTGACATTAAGAAATTATATTTACATAAGGATGAATATTAGCAAATTTCACCACGCAGTTTCATACGTGCTTAAACAAAGGGTTTCAATTTTACTTCTGACAAATAAAGACTTCAATCTCGTGGTAACATAGCTCGCGTGTAGAATGTAACTTCCGTGACCGTAACCAGAGAGGACTAAGAACAGTTTATTTACCTTGAAAGTTATTGTGGATATTTTCTATTAAGAGCTATCTGTGGGAGAGGCATTCTGTAGATTCTGTGGTGATGACGAGAAAACAATGCTTCACATAATTTGTGAATGCGATGCCCTTTTCAATATTAGGAGTCGGGGACTGGGAGGGCCAAGTTGGCCAAAGAAGCCCTGACTCTCAGCCTCTCGACCATCGACTGTCAACTTCATGAGGGTTGTTGGATTGGAGAAGGCTTTATAACTCGAAGGGATGACTACAAAAGACCTTATAGGTCACAATGGTCAATGAGACTAACTACCCAACCCCTTCCACACAAATTATAATCATAACCATAAGAATCCTTGTTGGGCTTAGGTAGTTAATTGTAGACTTTTGACCCTTCCCTTATAAACTGAATTGACCATTGGCGTTTTCTTCAATATCGTTAACACGTGAGATCCACCAAAATAGATTCCTTTGACAAATACCATCCAGGAAACTCCATGAACGCAGCTGTAGAGGTAAAAGTTAAGTTTAGTAAGTGAGAAATCATCTTTTGTCCAGCAGACGGCGTGATATCGACGGTGAACGTGGTGGAGGCCTTGCAGGAGTTCTGGCAGGCGAAGGCCTCACGTGGTGGTGGCGCTGCCGGTGGTGGAGGCGCCCTCGTCATTTATGAATCGGTTCCCGCAGCGCACCCGCCCTACGTTTGCTACGTCACGCTCCCCGGCGGCGCTTGCTTCGGAAGTTTTCAGGTATCGGACGAAATATCCGGTACAAACAACAGTACTTTTTAATGGAGACATTATGAAGACAATCGGTAAATATACCGGTCTTTATAGCAGAACATGAACCCTCGTAAATCTATAGTCAAGCAATAAATTGTTAAAGTGTACAAGGTATAGTTAGAATTAGATCGTAAGATTAGGTTTTAAAAAGCCGTGAACATAATTATCGCCCACTTTAAAATTATTCTACTCCCTCTATCATCTAAATTGACTAAAATGCTTCATCACGTGCCCAGTTTAGAGATGTAATTTTATTAATCTAAATTTGAATGGAAAAGACCATTGGATAGACCCCGCCACTCATAGAATGAATGCACATTATTAAAAACCAACATGGTCTCGTCATCGTTTTGATTAAATTTAGGAACTACTTATTTTTGAATACCCTAGACTTTACAGATATATCTATATCTGAATCGCTGCAAATCGTAACCCTACTTTAGAAAAAGCACATTAGTAATTACTAATGTGCTTGTGACCAATTGGTCACCGGCACCGATCTAAGAAGAACTCTCAACTGTTCCGCCACAGAACTGCCCGACGAAGGCGGAGGCCAGGAGGAGCGCAGCCAAGATCGCTCTGATGAACAGCGTCTTCAACGACCACGAATCGCGTCTCATATCGGACCATTTCATTGAGAAGGCGGTGGCCGAAGCGCGCGCCTCGTTCGCAGGCGACAACTCCGCCCACAATCAGGACGCTAATGCTGGAATTGCAGCCTTCAGGTGGGTACAGGCTGCTGTCTTCGTGATTTGGTAATCCCACTTCCAGCACAAGCCTAGTTATCATTAAGTACGCGTTTTAAGCATCTGATATGTATTATGTATAATTTCGAAATTCCAATTTTAAGCTAGCACGTTTTGTCGCTATTCCAGTCTGTTTCCAACAGTAAAATTTCTGGGGTACTTTGCAGACATTTTGTTAAGTGCTAGTAAAGATCCATTCATTACAAAGAGCAATTACATCAAAATCTCATATTCATAATTTCCAATAAAATTCTCTTTCTTAAGATATAAATCTTGCTGTCTGCAAATTTAAAATACTGCACCAGGCCAAACCTGGACTAAGAAAATTCTTAATTTACATTACGAAATGATGCATAGTGTGTCAGAATTCATGGTCTTCATTGTGGTATGGATTACGTTTAGAGGAAATGATTCAAAAGTGCTACTAGATCTTTTTCAATTTTTTACAAATTTCAAACTTTTTTCAAGGAAAAATTCCATCTATACTTTAATAACTTTGTTAATGACGTATCACATTGACGGGCAAACTTGTCAACAGGTTTATGCTGGAGGCGAACAAGGGGCGCACGATGCTGGAATTCCAGGAGCTGATGACGGTGTTCCAGCTGCTGCACTGGAACGGTTCGCTGCGAGCGATGCGGGAGCGGCAGTGCTCCAGGCAGGAGGTGGTCGCGCACTACTCGGCGAGGGCGCTCGACGACACGATGCGCGAACAAATGGCGCTCGAGTGGGCCGGCAAGGAACGCGACTCCATTGCAGCGGGCACTGGTGGAGTACTGCGCGGGGAGCTCGCCAGGCAAGTGCTCGAACATGTTTTGCATCATGTCTTCAAACATGCCTTCCAACATGTCTTATAGATCACACATAGGTGCTAAATAGCCAAAAGCTTCATTTCTGCATGGTATCAAAGATTTTTTTTATATTTTAATTCTTTTTTTTGTATGTCATAAAGGTTTGATTTTTTGAAGAAGGGCATTTGAATGGATATGATTTTATAAATATAACTGTGGTTTCAATTAAAACGCTATATAGACAGAGATAGAAATAGTAATGGTTTAAAAATTACATGCACACTCGTATACATTTTTCTTCGTCGACTTCGGTGTTATGACCAAATAGAATACACATCTGAAGATACAGTAATGGACTTTCAACACAGGTCATACGCAAATTTCGCGTAATCGTACTGAAATTGTTTACCTTCACCTTGTTCACTGGTTGCCTTTGCCACACAAAGCGTAATTTTTTGAAGAAAAAAATTACACAGGATACCTTTGATGTTCTCATTTTAAAATTACGATTTATCTGTTTTTCTCTAAAAGCAAACCGAGATCTAAAAGAAATCCGGATCGAGTTGGAGGATGTTAGGCGTACGAAACGTGCTTTGAATATTAATACCTTTATTAATATGTGCTAATTTATTTTATGCCGTGTCAAATTAAAATTATTGCTTAATCCTTTCGCATATCTTTGCAATTAGTCTTTTTCCCTTGGATATAAATTTATAGACGTATGTATAACACTATATATCTACGAGTAGAATTTTACATTCGAAGTAATTAAACCTTTTCTCACGAAATTCAATGTACTTGATCCTAGGTATATATTTATTTTGTGAAGGTCATCTTATATGCGCAAACTTAAATTGAGAATTGTACCCAAAGTAAGCAAAAAAAGCAATTTTAATTATTTCTCTGTTACATCACTGCGAAATCAAGGTCGTTGACATTTTGGGGCTCCGTTCACACGGCATTATAGCAAGGCAGTTTTTTTGCCCGATAAGTATTTTATCGAACAGCAGTGACGCACTGATTTGGCATAAAACCTGAAGCGGGCAGTCCGTACTGATAATAACGAGCGTGACAACACGTACAACATCCGCCGAAGAGCTACAAGAAATGATCGTAAATAAATGAAAACATTTCAGGACAACGTTTAAGCGAAAAAGGCTCTGTTTAAATTGGTAAATAGAGATTATATTTTTAACTGTGTCACGCAAGAGTCTTAGCTGTTGCATGAGGGGGCAGGTCGTTCTGAGGACGTGCCACGACCTCACAGAAGACCGGCGTGAATTGAGGCGTTTGACTTCCGCACTTCGTTTGGTGAGTAAGGTAGCCAAGGCCCACTGCATTAAAAGGCAAGGCATCAATCAATCAAGTAACAATATTCATCTGTAACCCTACGGGTGTTGCTAATGTCAACGGGCGGCGGTTGTCTTATATTTCACATTCTCACATGAAAAAGGACCTGTTCCCCTGTTGACTGAGTATGGTTAGGAGGTGCTAATGACGTCATTCTATCAGGGCAGAGAGGGAGCTACGCGCGGCCCGGCTCGCCGCCCGGGAGCTTCGCTTCCCGAAGGAGAAGAGGGACATTCTGCTGCTCGCTGCGCGCTTGGTGCCACCGCAGCCGCAACAGTGATCTCAGCGCCATCTTTCGCGCCGCTAGCACCAACACTTACATTTAACACTGTTATTTAAGTATAGTTCTATAGCGTAAGAGCTGTGCAGTTTCATTTTGCTCCCACAATCCCCAATGATGCATGTATAACCATTGTTTTACCAACGAAAAACAAAACTGACTTCAAATATCTCGCTCTATTTTCATTTCATAATCGATTTTCAGGAGTTCCCTAAGTATCTCCAGAGCCCAAGATTCAATATCAATGAAATTAATATGGGACTACATGAGAAGCACTAGATTTCAAATAAAAAAAGGATCATCAAAGTCGATTCACTCAGTCAAAAGTTATGAGGTAACAAACAAAATACAGTCGAATTGAGAACCTCCCCCTTTCGAAATCGGTGAAAAATGATCCATACGCGTCATATGCTGACATTTTTTTTATTCAGTGTTTGTTGCAATTTCTTAAATACGGAATAAAATAGGCGGACTTAATGACTTTAGGCGTTCTCTGCCAGTGGTCTCTGTCAGTGAATAGTAATATATATATATATATATATTACTATTTAGGTACTAATATATATATATATATATCATTGCAACAAAAACTAACGTTTATACCGCGACGCATACAATTAATACCGCTTATACAGTGAAATATAAGAATAACTCAATTAAATTAAAGTCATCAAACATTAACAGAAGAAAAATAAAATATATTTTGTTATTTTGTGTTGTATATTGTACATGTTGTGCATGAATGGTACCCGTGTGAATGTGTAAATGTACCCACAATTATCTGTAGACCTCGCAAATACTTATCCCGTGTGAGAGTCGAACCCACCACCCCCGGCGCGGAGGCCAATAACTTAAGAACTGCGCCACATAGTCGTCTACGAGTCGTTACTTATATACAAACTAGCGGACCCAACAGACCTTGTACTGTTTAAATTCGACATCAACTTTTAAATAAAAATACTAAATGACATTTTCTAGTGGACCGAATTATGAATTTAACCATTCTCGAATAGACCTGAAGAAAAAAAAATTTCATTAAAATCGGTCCAGTTAGCAGGAGTTCATTGACTTACACACGTACAGAAGAATTATATATACAGAAAAATATATTAAATGAAACTACTTTACGGATTTTATCGCGTTTTTAATTTTGATTTAAATTCCCGACGTTTCGAACCCTTTCCAGCGTTCATGGTCACGGGACAGACAATACAACGCAATATAAAACGCGATAAAATCCGTAAAGTAGTTTCATTTAATATGTATAATATTCGCGTAAAATCAAGAAAACAATATATACAGAAAAATAGTTAATTTCTCACAACCCCTGTCAGAATGTAACGAATACACGCGCCAGCTGGTTTCCAAATTTCGACGTCAGCTTTTGCACTAAGGTTTACTAGTATATGGGTAATACGTATTAGGTACGTCAACGATGTGAAACAGAATGTTCGCATCCCTCGTCCAGTTAAATTTTAATGTGTCTGTACGGCTAGAGTGGGCATATTCTATTGAAATTGTGTGTTTACTTTTTAACATATAATGTATAAAGTAATTTTTATATATTTTTTAATATATAAAGTACTGTGGGAAATCGAACCCACGTCTTCGGCATTCACGGTCTGACGCTTTAGCCACTAAGCTAAAGGACTGATTGCCACACCGACGAAAATCAAAACGTCTTTTATCTACATTTTAGCATTTGAAGCAATACTTGGCGCATCCATTGTTATATCCTTTTCAGCATACAAACAATTTCGAATATCGTTTTATAACGATAATTGGAACGAGAGATGTTGCCATTGCTTTTTTAGAAATTTAAGTGTGTTGACTTCTAATGAATATTGACACCTTCACTAGCACGCCTGTAACAAAATAAATTCATTTCATGCATAACCATATTTAACATTAATATAGGTACCATAAAAGGATTTCCGTTGAAATTTAGATTTCCTTTGGCAGTTTTTTTTTTGGAAATAAAGTAATTTGTAATTTTTTTTTGTTTGTCTAAGGATATAGGGTGGAATATCAAATTAGTGAAGCTATAATACCGGACTCAAGTAATAATACGTTAGATATTATGTAAAAGTATGGAAAAACGAAAACCGTAGCAGATAGCAGATATAATAACACAACGTACTTACGCGCCGACAGAACCAGCGCTGCTCAAACCGTGGTTCGCGATAAAGTTTATTGTTTATAACATGAGCTACATCGCCACGACCGCCAACGCGACCGCAAACCACCAAGTAGTTAGAACACCTGAGCCCCAAGTCCAGGTACGGTTATATGATACTTTTGTATTCACTTTACAAAACCATCTACAATATTGATTTACTGTTACTAAGTAAAGTATTTGATTTAAAGCCATTCCAAATACGCTAATAATGAAACAACAAAAAAAAAATTATTAAAAAGGACTTAGAATTCATTTTAATAAAAAAATATATTTTTAAGGGCTTCAACCGCGAAAAGCTAGTCTGTTATAAAACAGAATTACTTTGTATTAATTTTCAACAAAAGAAAATATAAAAAATACGAATGACTATCTTAATTTCATTCGCTGGCATTATGATGTACAAACTACTATGTAACCCAAGTGGTGCTTACATATAACTAGAGAATCTGTAACAATGAAGGAGGAAAGATCTTATAAAGAGCAAGTCTGAGCACTCTCCAGGAGACTTTTAGCTTGTGGACTGGACCCATCGTGATTGTTTACGTTTTGCCACCGTAGGTCATTACCTTAGTAAACCTTTGTCTTAAGAGACTGAGGAATTGACGACATAAAGACTGGAAGAAGTTTACCGAATGCACCCCGCATGGCCCCTTCTCTCTCGCAGTCTTCCTCTAAGGACAGCTAGCAGATATGGCAGTGGGCTCCCTGTTCACAGAGGTCGCAGAACCAGCCGATGGGGTAGACGAGTTCTTGAGTGGAGCCCGCGCTTAGGCAAACATAGCGTAGGACGCTGGTATATTGCTGGTAGTAACTCTTACCCTGACAGCGGAAGATCGAGTAATATAGCGTTAGTACGAGAGGTCTACGTCCAGCAGTGGACAACCAAAAGTTGATGATGACATTATAAACATAAATGATGTAGACATAATACAAGTACTAATGAATGAATAATGTCTTTGAGAGCCGCGGCAGTGACAAATCTTAGCTGAAGATGTCGTTCACCTCACCCAGACAGTGACGCAATCTTTTTTTTTTGTGTAAAGCTAACGAAATAACACATAGGTATTTATCAAACTAGAAGATAGCCGACTAAGACAACATCACTGTTTACCATAAGGCGGGATAAAGTACTATTTACCTTCTGATTAAAAGAAAATCCTATAAATCTAATAACGATTACGTAAAATTATTAATTATGTTAAATATACGGTATTACGTATGATTCAGACCATTTGACAAGTTAAAGGCTGTATCATTCACATAATATACTTTTAATGAGTAATGTTGTGAAACAATTTGAAATGTCTCATACTAAATATGAAACAAATATAATATTTTAAAATAGTCATTTTTTATTACGTTTGGCATAAATTTGGGGAACGCGGTTCGGCGTTCTAAAAAGTCCACAAATCAATATGCGACTTTAGATCGAGGTACTCGGCGATCTCTTTTACATAAGAAGCGTACATGAGACAGTTCTGTAAAAAAACAGAAAACGTGAAGGTTGAACTGCTACCATTTTATCCTTTCGATTTAATATAAATAAAGGAAAGCCTGACCGAAGTGCGGGATTCTTTACAGTTACAGATTATTAGGTAGTGTCTAAATAATTTATAGATGGATACGTGGGCGAAATGTTCTTTCATTAGTTGATTAATGCTGCAATTTCGATAATATCCAATACAACAGATTGTGCTGGCAAGTCATTGGTCACGAATACGAATGCAGCAATAACTATGTTTCAAATTTCTCTTAAATTTTTGAAGAATTTAGATGCATTTTTCCTGTTTAAAATATTTTATTCTTTCAGTTCATACCGGTTTACTCAAAGCCGGCCCGAAACACAAGCTCAGACATCAAACAGTATTAAAATCTCTTTGTATGGTTTACGCGTGTTTGCGCGATATCTTTACGAGCACCGCAGATGTGAAATTTGAAATATTTTATTCAGAATAAATTCATAATAATCTTTTATGACGGGGACTTCAAAGTGAAAGCTTTGCGTAGCGTAATGGGCAATTATTTTTGTATCCTGGAATAAAATGTGTTGGTAATGGCACTAGTAAATACGCTTTTACCAAGCTATCGAATTACTAGAGAGAAGTCATAGAACTATCAGTGCTTAGTATTAGATAGAATCCTCACACGATAGCGACTCTTAACAAAAAGGTTCATAATATAGAAACTTAACATTTTCAACTATTGTAAATTAGCTTCGAGAGTATTTGAGGTTGCTAATTATAATTAATTAACTGGTAATTAAAATCGAAAGTCCCCCACGCGTGTACCAGATTTTAAGGTACACAGAAATGCCACCGAAAATGTCTCTATCTTTCACATCATTTATACATATGTATAGATAAATAAAAGTTTCTGTTTGTAATATTAAAATAGCCGCTTTTTACCAAATGCATATGGATGTATACACGGTATATGTATACCAAAATGACATTTTTTACAATTTTTGTCTGCCTATCTGTCTGTTTCTTCCGGCTAATCTCTGAAACGGCAGGACCGACTTTGAAGTGACTTTCACTAGGCAGATAACTGATATAATAAGGATCAACTAAGGCTTCTATTATTTTTTAAAAATATTTATTTTTGTATTTTTATATTTCAGAGCCGTGATAGCTCAGTGTCCGGGCGCTCGCCTTTAATTCAATATATACTCGAGCACCTTGAGTTCGATCCCCGGTGCCGGCACCAATGAAGTTTTTAACTTTAAGTGCTGAATTATCACGTGCTCCGCGGTGAAGGAAAACATCGTGAGGAAACCTGCATATTTTCGAAATAATAAAAAAATGTATTTCGAAAATATGTGAAGTCCGCCAATCCGCAGTGGGGCCGCGTGGTGGACTATGACCTGATACCCTCTGTATAGAGGAGGCCTTTGCCCAGCAGTGGGACATTATTTATTTTTTATTTATTTTTATTAATAAAATTATAATTCCACACCAATATAAATCATGATACGTCGTGATAGAGCGTAGTGTCCTGGCGAAGTCTTGTTCGGTAGCCGACACCTATTTTATTGTTGAATAATGGCGTTAATTACTTCTAGGCACGGGTCCGTGATGTGCGTTGACGCGTTTTATGTGTACAGGTGCGCTTCCGAAAGGCGCACGCAGCCGGCCAATATTGACACACCTGCCCCCCCGTCCCGCCGCCACCCCGCCATCACCCCCGAAGCCGCCGCCGTCGTCGAGCCTCGTTCGGTTGAAAGCCCATTTGAATACGACACCGGCAAAGCTAGTCCTCGAGAAAAATGCGATATTTACGCCCGGTTACTGATCGACTTAGACTAATCTACTAAGCTGTCAAATGGCCTTTCAAATTTCATTATAGTTGCCAAAAGGACGGTTAAACTCTCTGAATTGACCAGAATGATAAGAATGATCAATTCAAAGAGTTTAACCATTACGGTGGAACCTCGGCTGTTGCACGAATGGGCAGGCCCGTCCGGGTAAGTACCAAGACCTCACAGAAGACCAGCGTTAAGTGGAAGTATGACAAATACTTTCGCGTTTCGTCTAGTGAGTGAGGTAACTGGAGCCAAATTTTCAAAAGGTTGTCAACGCACCTGTAACCCTCGGGTGGAGCAGATTTCCATGGGCGGCGGTATTCACTTAACATCAGGTGAAGCGTCTGGTCGTTTGTCAACTTTTCGCATAAAAAAAGAAAAGCCCATTTTAAAGATGATTAGTTGACATCTACGATGACCAGTGTTTCAGAAATGTAACACTGATCATCGTAAATAAAGGACAATTTATGGACGTTAAGTGTTTGGTAAGTTGTCTGTGAAGGTTGTGAGTTCGAATAGAGTAATTTCCCTCTTGAGCTTAATTCACTTTTATTATATAATAACAGTGAATTATTATAATTATTAATATAATTCACTGTTACAATATAACACACTGTTATGTATGTTATATATCCACAAAAAAATCACCACATCGTCATCTACCTCCGGGCTGGGACACACATTCATCTCGTATTCGATAACTGTTTGTTATATCGAAAATATATCATAATAACGACATATCATAACAACATATTCGATTGGTTAAAAATCACTCTCAACTCTCGTTAACTACAAAAGTACACCACAAGCTCGTAACATTATCTGTCAAGAATATCAAAGGTGACGTTTTAATATATTTTATAAATAAAAAAAAAAAGATTTGTTAGGGAACCCTTCATCTATATTTTAAAGTTGATCAGTTCGTTTTAACTAGCGATGTTCTATTTTTTTCAATAGTTTTTTAACTTAAATTTAATCCAGATCTTGGAGTATAGCTTGGTAGGGAGATAGCCGTGATAGCTTAGTGTCTGACCGCTCGGTTTTAATTTAATATACTTGAGCAAACTGAGTTCAAATTGCGGTCCCGACAATAATGAATGTATCATAAGCATATTTTTGAATGAATTTCCAAGATATGTTAAGTCTGCCAATCTGTAGTGAGGTTGCGTGGTGGGCCATGCTCTAATATCCTCTGTGCAGAGGAGGCTTTTGACCAGCAGTGGGACATATACGGGCTGTTAGACTTTAGTTGTTAGACTAAGTACAGCTCGTAACACTTGATTCTCTTGATTTAGAAAATTATAACGTAAAACGTCTGCTCGTCTCAGATGAATTACATAAGCACATAACGGAATAAATACTTGAACTAACTTTATGAATAATATGCACAATTGTTTAGCCTTTTAAAGATTATTACAAAAATAAAAATAAAGCAATAAATAACAAAGCTTTTAGTTCATTTTTCAGTAATACATAAAACATGATCTGCTTGAAACAAAATGCAAGGTTATTATGCCAAATAATATTAGCTCTAACAACTCAACGCTACGCCAGCTTTATTTATATTGTATAATTTTGGTGCTTTATTAAATTATATAGTCATTCGTCCCGATTGGCTTAGTGGATAGAAACCTATCTCTAGCGCCAGAGGGTGTGGGTTCGATGTGGTGGGGACCAATGAAAAAATATTGTGTGATCAACATAATGATTTTCCAGGGCCTAATTGTTTATATATCTTTAATATGTATTTATTTAATAAAATAAATAAAACTATGTTTATCAGTCATTTAGTACAAGCTTTCCTTAGTTTGGGACTTTAGAACGTGGTTTAATATGTGTCCTGAAATATATTATGTACATATTTGAATAAAATTCTATATCGAATATAGTTTTTATACTACTTATCTTTTGAATACAACAATAGAATTTTATGTGCAATTATGTAAGGTGAAGTTTATCTACATAAACATAAAAAATAACCAAATTTTTAAAGTTTCTAACCTTTTAATGATGTTTTAGTTTAACAAAGGAAAACTAAGCGAGTAGATTAAGTTAATTCGGCACGGCACAACAATAGAAACAGCTTATAATAGACAACCTATTTTATTCGGCAAATATATATATATAAATATATAACGCTTGCGAAGCTTATAACAACTTGATTTGAACATTAAAATTGTGAGAGCATCTTAGCATAGCACTGGTTCACGCAATTTCCAGTTATACGCAGACCCTGGAACATGACATTGTTTTATAGCATGCATGTTGAAATTGGAATCCTTTGTCAGAGAATAAAGTTTATTTATGTTGTTACTAGATTTATGTTTATATATCAAACGATTGTTATTTCTACTGTTCCTACATCAGTCTTCCTATCACTGAGTAATGCGAGAATCTGCAAAGTTTTAAGTTGAAAACACAAAAAAAGTATTAATTATTAACGACCAACACTGTGTAATTACCCCAGCGGGTAATAATTATAACGAAAAATAAATCTAAATAATGAATAACATCTAAACATTATAATTGGAATAATTCTGACGTTACAATGCTATGAGTATGGAGCGAATTACATTTATACGATCCTTATGACCTTCAAAGGCATTCGTCCGTCATGCGGCGTACAATGACGACTGCAAGGTGACAGCCCTGCGTTTCGAGCGGATACAATTGGCCCCCCAATTAGGGCTGCGCACCGCCGCTTTCTCCCCTTCCCACCAGCGCGTTAACCCCCGTCGCCCGAAAGGCATCACCGGCAAAAACACTCTCCCCCCCTCCGGCCCCAGCGGAAGCTTGCAACTGCGATCGCGGAGACAATTTACCAGTTTTTTGTTTGAAATTTTAATGCATTTTCAGACGGTCAAAAAAGGACACCGATTCTTTATGCGACAGGTCCACTCTTATGGTTTGGGAAAAACCGGTGGCCCCGCGCCTCTGTGTGCGTCGTTACTGTTTGTCGCGTCCTACGCTTCACAGTGTACGCTTTTATACGTTGATGGTATGAGTATCGAACTTTCGTTAAAGTGGATCACTAAATTGATTGATGAGAAAAATTCACTAAATTGACCCGTAGAAAATAGGTCAGACAATGAAACTACTATGTTCTCGTTTGAGTGGAATTGTATTGTGGAAAAATTGAAAAAAAAATGTGATAGTTATCTAATAGTTATCTATAGGATACATTTTTTAGGTTGGATCAACCATTGCTGGCCTTAGGGTCCTTCACAGATCCACCGGGCTTGAGGTGGCCGGCCGCTGAGGGCGCCTGTACCTCGATTTATGGGTAACAAAGGGTCCCGAGGGAGCCTCGGCTCGGGCCGTCTAGCTATTGTTAGTTTCACAGGTTTGGGAGGCAGCCAAGCTCTTAGGTCGCTTCGGCGGACGCTCCATGGAGTGACTAGGTTCAAGGCCCTCTCGAGAAGGAATTCGGCTGGAGCTCTTACTCAGTACCCGCTTAGCTCAGTACCCTCCGATTCGAGGGTGCCCATGAGTGCCGAACCTCGACTCGATCGGTTGCTGTAGTCTGGCTGGAGAGGAGCTTATATATCTATTGCTTCTATCCATTTGATGGCGATGGGCTGCAACTGTAAAGATTTTGGGACTTTATCAGTTCGGCTAAACGTTGATGAACAAATTCAAATAACATTATTCATCACTAGCTGCTGCCCGCGACTACGTAGAATAGGCTGAAGACGTAACATTAAGACAGATATACATAAAATATGTATAAAAATTATAGCCTATTTCTTATTCTGATGTATAAGCTATATTATTGTAAAGTTTCATTAAAATCCATTCAGTAGTATTTGCGTGAAAGAGTAACAAACATTCATCCATACATATAAACTTTCGCCTTTATAATATTAGTAAGGATAGAAGCATTGCTTATTGATTGACAAATTCCTACACCGGTTCGGATAAGAAAACCCACTGAGAAGAACCAGCGAAAGAGACTCAGTGGGATTTCTTTTTAATTCTTTAGAACCTTCTACCTTGTTGGGATTCAAAGTTACGAGCGCTTCATGCTCAATGTTTGCACCAAAGTTCTTAACTTACGCCTTATTTGATTCACAACGACTTCGCAAATGTTGAAATTGAAGTTTGTTCCAAGCGACTTGCTTACATAAAAGACTAGGTACGGACTTAGTTCGGGTAACTTGTTAAGCACTTGACGTGTAAACCATTAGACTATTTACTTAATTACATTACCCGACTTGTAAACAGACTGCATGCTTCTGGCTCTCTAGAGATAACAATTTACTGTGGAGGAAGTAAGTTGAAGTGTTTATTAAATTTGATAAAAAATTACACTTATTCGTCAAAATAATACATGAATGAATTTATTGCATTTAATAAAATGTATGATATTCTAAAACTAAACTGTTTTTTATGATTTTTTCTGATTAAAGCAATTCTTTTCGGATAGACGGAGAATTTTAGAAACGTTACGGTAATAATAATAATAATAATAATATGCTTTATTGTACACCAAAAAAGAAAAAAGTACAGAACTAAACAAAATATTTATCAAATATTGGTCATCAAAAGGCGACCTTATTGCACAGCAATTTCTTCCAGGCAACCTCAGAAATGAATCAAAAGAAATTCTTATTGGGTAAGATGTACAAGAAATATCACAATCGTGAAATTAAGTAAAAAGTAAGTTGCAACAAAAATTAAAGTAATAAGAAAAACATACCTCTTGTGTGTGATCATCAAAGTAAGAGTGAAATAAAAAGAGAAGAAAGACATCGAGAGATAGAAAGGAGCTAGACAGAGAGATAATGCTTCTTAACCTGTCTTTTAAACGAATCTAGGGTTTGAGCACGTTTAATAGCCAAAGGTAAAGAGTTCCAGAGTTTAACAGCGACAGCAGAGAAGGATTTATGGTAAAAACTAGTTGATCGCAAAGGATTTTTAAGGAAGAGGTTTTCATTTGAACGTAGAGGAAGGTTATGAGAGGAGCAAAGAAATTGAAAACGTTCCTTCAAATAATCCGGACTTGATACATTAAATAGGACGCAGTAAAGAGCAGAAAGAATATGAGTATTCCGGCGAAAACGAATCGGGAGCCACTTGAGCTTAATGCGATATTCTGATACATGGTCATATTTACGAAGTCCAAATATGAACCGTATACATAGATTTTGGAGTCGCTCAAGTTTATTAAGCTGCTCCTCAGTGATGTCGAGATAGCATATGTCAGCATAATCAAGAATAGGGAGCAGTAAAGAATGGGCAAGCGTAATTTTGGTTGAAATAGGTAAAAAGTAGTTCAACCTTCTAAGCGAACCACATGCTGCAAATAATTTACGAGCGACTGCATTAATTTGAGGGGTCCATGAGTCCATCAGTATACCCAGATTTCTAACAATGTCATTATAAGGGATTACGATGCCATTAAAAATAACCGGGTCAATTTGGTTCTTATTTAATTTAGTGATATTTCTTGAACTCCCAATTATTATGGCTTGAGATTTTATAGGATTAACAGTCAAACTATATTGCCGGCTCCAGTCAAGAATACAAGCCAAATCCCTATTAATAATATCCACAGCTTTCGGAAGATGGTCTATATCAGTGGTTTGAGTGTAAATCTGGAGATCATCTGCATACAAGTGGTAGAGAGAAGATATTTGGGAAGTAATGGTATTAATGAAAATTGCAAATAGCAGTGGGGATAACACGCCACCTTGTGGAACACCAGCTACAGTATCAAGCCATGAAGAAAATCTGTCCTGAACTCGAATACGCTGCTGGCGTCCATACAAGTAACTATGAAACCAGGAAATTGCAGTTGGAGATATGTTACGAGAACGCAGTACACCTAACAGAATGTCATGATCTACAGTATTAAAGGCGTTGCTGAAATCCAGCAAGACCAATACTGTGACTAGACGACTGTCCATTCCGAAGCGAATGTCGTCAGTGATTTTCAATAATGCTGTAGTCGTACTATGACCAGATCTAAAGCCAGACTAAAGCGGATCGAGGATATTGCTTTTAGTGCAAAAGGAATAAATTTGTTCTTGGCACTTGACAAGGCGTTCAAGGACTTTAGAAAGGAATGGGAGAATAGAAATAGGACGATATTCGGAAAAACTCGAAGGATTTGCTTTTTTGGGTAAGGGGATCACATGTGCATTTTCCAGAGGGAGGGAAAGGAATATGTGGATATGGAAAAATTTAGGATGTGCGTTATAACAGGTGTAAGAATGTCAAGCAAAGGAATGATCATTTTACGACTAACGTCATCACTCCCAACAGCGTCGGAATGAATGGAGTGTATGTGTCTCTTAACATCACAATCTGCAAATTGCCTAAAGACAAAAGGAGCATAGTCAGGAGTGGGAAGTAGTTAAAGTTGAGTAAGGGTATTTGATTTAGCAACATTATCTATGGAAGAAGAAGACGAAGAAAAGTGCTGGTTAAGCATATTTAAATCTAAATTATTTGGAAGTAGGTTTGAGCGTGATTTCCCAACTCCTATAGACCTTAAGAATTTCCAAACACGACTTGGATCTTCATTTTGTACAGATTTGTGGATATGGCGGCGTCGTAAATCCCTACACATCTTGTTGCATTGATTCCGAAGGAGCCTGTATTTTTCCTTAATTTTATCATTATTGGGATTTGACTTGTACTTCGACTTTGCATCATTCTTTTTAAACAACATTTTATTTAGGTTATCTGTCAACCAAGGAGCCGGAGAGTGTCGTATTCGAACTGGACGAACAGGGGCATATACATCATACAGTTGAATAAGAAGACAATTAAATACAGCTACTTTTTCATCTACTGTGCTTGCATTAATTACAGCACTCCAATCTGTACTTGCAGTCTGGTTTCGCAGTCCGTCTAAATCCATTTCAACAAAATTACGCTGCAGAAGTATCCTAGATTTGGCTTTGGGGGGTTTTATTTTATAAGAAAGAAATAAAAGATTGTGATAGGAAAAAGCGTCAGCTGCGCATTGACCATATTTGTCAACATGGTCAAAAGAAGAAACGATAACCAAACCAAGAAGAGAGCGGGCACAGTTTGGAAAAACATGAGTTTCAGAAAGCGGAAGGATATTTAAATTGGCCGCTGCGACAAGGGATTTCAGGCGCAAAGATCGCGTATCATTTTTTAGAAGGCAAGTGTTGAAGTCGCCCATTAGCACCGTATGTGAATACAGAGGAGTGAGCTCTTCAAGAATGCTATCCAATGTATTAAAATAGTCAACTGTAGAAGAGGGACTATAAAAAAACGCCTAAAAGTAGTTTGGTATGCGATAGGAGTACTTCAATAAACAAGTATTCTGCTTGGTTCTCAGTATGAAATTGAGATGATAAACGGATAACAGAAAAAGGAATATGAGAGCGAAGATAGATTGCAACACCACCACCGCCTCGAGCAGTGCGGTCGTTGCGTATTAAATGGAAACCCGGAAGAGAATAGGATACAGATGGAAGACATGGCTTTAACCATGACTCAGAAACTAAAATCGCATGAATGTTATTATTTTCAAAGCTTGCTAACATATCAGAATAATGTGCTGGAATACTCTGTGCGTTTATATGCACAATATTGAAATTTTTAAAGGCGTGAGAAAATGTGGAGTCTAGGGTCTCTTTTAGGGAAGGTATGCTTACAAAACTGTCGTCACTACTCAATATATCATTAGCAGAAGTAAAGGAACAGGAATCTTGATCGTGATCACTTTCACCAAAAAAACATGTTTTCTTACAAAAAAAAAAATAAAACAATAATAAAAATAGTAGAAAATAATAAAGAATAAAATGTATAAAAATAAACTAAGTCGCAATAACTAATTATTTTAAACTTAAAACTAGGTTTTATTAATTCATTTCTACCTACCAGCATTGACAGGGAGATATAATATAATTACTTAATCTATGCAGTAAGCCTAAAAGAAATAATAAGTATAATAATATTACATCTAGAAATTATTAATAATAACATAAGTTTAAAGACTGCAATGCTGGCAACACTAATACACTACAGAAACGTCAGTGTCACTTCAACTTTCAATAAATTCATAAGTGAGTTTTCTCTATCGTTTAAAATTTATTTGATTTGAATTACGCCGCAGTTAAAGTTATTTACATTTACCGAAACTATCTATAAATATTAAACTGGTGTATAATTAACGGTGAAAGGAACATTGACTTCATTATAAGATTATATAGAACAAGCATAAAGTGTTCTGAGATTAAAGTACAAAACAAAACTTATATGATAATTGTAAGTGAAGCATAAAAATAGACATTAAATGAAATGCTTACATGAATTAATGAAGGGAAGAACTAAAAAAGAAAACTGGAAAGTTCAAAACAAATGTTTCACTTTTTTACAATTCTTTTGGAACTTGAACCGGTTTGTCCATAGATACAGCTCCTTCACTGGCTGTAGCCTGTAATTGGGAAGCGCCCGTATTTGTTGTTGGTACAGCATCAAGGTCTGACAAGCATTCGACCTGATGGTGTGAGCCGTCATGACCATGAATGTGTATATGACCATCCCTGGTCCAGCAGTTGCTTATGCCAAACCTGCGCCTTGCTTCCATGAATACTTTGTGACGATCTTTAGTTAAAAACTCAGACATTGTGACTCCAGAGCCTTTTAGTTTAGTTTTGGAAAACCAAACTTGGTCACGAACTGGAATATCACGAAACTTAACCAGAACTGGTCTTGGCTTTTTTCCTGTTCCGCGTCCAAGGCGATGACAACGGCCAAAAGAAGTCTGAGAAACAGCGACCTTAAGTTTGTCCATCAGAAGAGATGACACCAGTTTAAATGTATCCTCAGTCTTATCCTCGGGGACCCCATGAAGCAGCACAATTTTACGTTCTAAAAGAAGAAAACTCAGCTGATAATGCAGATGTGGAGGCTACATTTGGGCTGGTCTTCTGTAAATCCTGTTGGAATTCATTCATACGTGCGTTGAACATTTCTGACATGGCTGACAGTGAACCCTTGATTGCTTCCATGGTGATTTTGTTGTAGTGTCAAAAAAAAGATGAAGTTGTGAAAAAACAGTAAGGGAATTTAATACTGATAGGCAGATGAAATGTTACATGTATTTGTTAGACATTAAAAGCAGTAATTAATTATTTATTCAAAATTTTTAACAGAGAACAAAACATGTGTTACTTTATTCACTTCTACCCAAATCACAATCGTTTTGTTGTTTGAAAATTGAAAAAGAGAATAGTTTAACGATGTGATGTAACGGAATTAATCGTAGTGGCCTCAAAAATCGGAAATAAAATCAAGATCTTTGATTTTTTTCCGATTTTTCCAACCTCTTATAAATTAAACTATATTTTATGTCGAAACCTTTACAGCGTGCATGGTCAGTCTGTCCATAATGTGTCTGCGTTATTATATATATTGGATATAGGATGTTCTACAACGTTTCTCATTTTGTTATTTAATATAACGGTAAAAAACAACTATCTAGGAGATTTATCGTGTATAATTTCGACTTCTAAAGTTCCAAGCACTCATGAGTGAGAGAAATCAAAAATAAACGCAATAAAATGGGTAAAATATTTAACAATGTGTCTTATTCGTTCATTTACGAGAAAACTTTAAATTATTTTTTTCCAAAATGTGATATGACATTGCATCGATATCATTGCGTGGATAACTTTTATAATTTCGACGAAATTTTAAAACGTTTGCTATCTGCCTACCCCGTCAAAATCAAAAAAGACTAATGCCCGGTTCCTATATTCAACGAACGGCCGTTAGTTACATAGTCATTATGAAGTCGTTACAACGAGTCGTTATGAAAATTGAGAAGTTATGTGACTAACGGCCGTTCGTTGAATATAGGAACCGGGCATAGGTGAAAGAGGGAGAGTTAAATTTTGGAAAAATTTATGTATTGAAACAAACTTGAGAGGCACGAAGCTCAAATCATGAGGCTGATTGCGGCGCCCTATTAAGAATGCTATCGACATTATCTTATTAATTTGATTCGTAATAAATATTCATGAGGTGGTACTGCTTTATCTCATTCCGACTGCGGAGAAATCGCCAGTTGAACGTCCACGTGGGCGTTTGATTCACGGCGAATGTTATCCGTTGCCAAGAATTAATGTGTCAGGAAGAGGGAATCAACATTAAGATTATTTACGCAGAGCTGGTCGGCACCTCCGGCATCAAAGAGGCAGTAGATGTTGCCTGGATCGTTTTCTGCGGGATCTCGACTCTTAAACACAATATAAGCGCCGTATATATTAGGAAAGATGGTTAATTTTAACAGTAAATATGTAAAATTAATAATCTCATCAACTGCTTTGTTTTGACTAGTTTTGTGATACAATTTTCGCCTACTACTCCCGTTAATAAATTAATGTACCTAACACAATAATAAATAAAAATATCATAATAATAAACGTTTGATTAACGAAAGATTCATTGAATAAGATTCTAGCCTATATACTGCTACTATAAAACTTAAAATCTTCGCCATTCCACACCATTTCCATATCCGTATTGGCGTAACGCGATCGAAGCTAAATGGCAGCGCGCGCAAAATTTCCGATAGACGAACATAATGACTGAGAGCGAGCGAGGTGAAAAAAAAAAAAAAAAAACAAAATGTCAATTCTCGCGCGCAGACGCATCGTTATCACATCGTCAATATTCGTCAAATTAGCATTAATGCAAGGCGCGCGGGTTCGTTGACCCGTCGCGGACGTGGGAGCGGCGCGCAGTTTTTGCAATCAAGCTCCCGCACAGGTAGCACCCGAAAGTCGCTCCGGGGCCCGCCGCTCGCACCTCTAGCTCACGTCTCCCCGTCGATTTAGCGCGAAAAGAGACAGAATTCTCTATAAGATACACGATTACATTCTCTCTTATACACGATATAGTCTTTCATACACAGATTTACAAAGAACAGAATTATACAGATTAATAATCAACCCGTTATATCGAACAGACGATACATCAGTTACAGTAAGTATGGAGATACAATGTAAATAATAGTATTGTGTATGTATATATGATTTTCTATAAGGTTCTTCTGCTTAATTTAAGAAATGTACCAATCACTTACTACAGCTCGCTGGCAGTCAAAGCGTATACAATGCTAATATTATCACAATAGTGGGTTAAATGCACACTATAGCTTGCGGAGTTCATCTTATTTCATCATATTTACGCGTTACCTTACTCACCTGAAGAAACGCAGAAGCATCAGTCAGTAAGGGAAAGTAATCCTCAGAAAAGGTCGCACAATAACTTTACCGCGTTGTCACTCGTCTTTTCCTTCTCATAAAAAAAAAACCGTTATAGCATCGTTATAGCATCACCCGTCTATATAGACGGGTGATGCTATAACGATGAATGCTTTTGCGAACGCAGTATCATGTTTTACAAGTCGGAGTATAGTATTATTTCTGATCTTATCTTCAAACAAAGAAGGGAAAGACAAATGGAAAGCAAGAAATAATCTTATTTCGACTCGAGACGGCCACCCACTGATATGTTTACGCTTTGATAATAAGGACACTATTAGGTACTGTGAATAATTTTATTACCTATACCTTATAGGTCCACGCCTATGGGAGTAATACGATGATTGAAGTTTGTAAGAATTACAAAAGCAGTAATAGGAATTTATATAAAAAGTAATAACATTAAAAAAAAACTTCAACCCTAAGAAAGGGCTCCTAATTTAACAGACTACTTTTTAATCCACCATATCATACACAAATCGTGTCTTAAAATTAATAAAGCTGTTACATTATACATTTCACGCAAAAAATATAAAGGACCGTTAGTATCTGAACGGGTTTGAAAGAAACTAGGATCTCCATGTTGGCCTTTTTAGTGAATTAACTTGTGAGATACTTTTCATCCCACGAAAAAAAAATGTTTTATGTCCAACGAATCGCTTGGACTAAATCATTCGGAAAGACTAATTTCGTTTCGATTTCGATTTTGAAATTTCGAGAAACTTCATTCACTCGCTGAAAACTCGACTTATAATTTTGTTCTAAATCCTTTCTGCTTTATACCGTTCAGTTTTGAAACCAAAGGGGCTGCAAAGCAGTACCCGAAATTGCCAATTAGCTGCCGGGGTGCCCGAGATTAATAAAGTTATCTTGCTAAGATGTCCATACAGAATGCCATTATCGAGTTAATGCCCAGCGAAATTGGATGATACGCGTCTTGAAGGCGTAACAGCACCACGCAAATTAACCTTGTTATGATTGTACCCACGCTATCCACAAATATTGCGTTTTAAAATTTATCATGTTTTGTTTCAGAATATTGCTTTGTTTTTGTCTTCAAAACAAAGGAAGCTCTATTTAAGGTTGTTAATATACCACAAGCGATTTCATCACCGTGTTCATCATCAGGATGATGGTAAAAGAGGACAGCAAGTCTCATTTTAGCCAATGTAATACGCATGTGACCACTACTCTCTACTCTGATGTTCCTAAGAAAACCTTTTTCTATGTTAAAAGTTGGCAAATAGATCAGGCGGATCACCCTATGTTAAGCGATTACCGCCAGCCTAGACCCTCTGATGCGTTGACAACATTAAAAAAGTGGGCCCCGGCTACCACACTCCGCAGATGTAACGCGTAAATGTAATACTTCCACGGCGGTCTTCTGTGGGGTCGTGGTACTTCATCGAACGATCCTGCCCATTCGTGCAAAAACAGAGGCTGCTGAAGCTCTACCTATACCTGAAGTACCCACCACAGTAAAGCACTGCGCGCGAAAAAGTTTATTTGGACCGCGAACTAAAAGCATATCTAAAACAAATCCAAGCAAACACAAACATCTATCGTCAAAAATCTTTAAAATTAAAAAGTCTCGTAATTTGAAAAGGCTTCCCGTTCCCATTATTCGATCATCATTTCAGCGTATTAGAGACCACAGTTCAAGATACGCCTCCGATCAGACTACCACGAAACAAGCCTGCATCCTTCGACTTTCCTCACATTTGCACATGTCGCCAATCCGTCTAGGGTCCTACATTACGATGCGAGGATGCCATTTGAGAATATTGTTGCCCTTCGGTTATCGGTTCTTCGAGGCATACGGCCGGCCCATTGCCACTTCAGCTTAATAATCCTATGAGCTATGTCGGTAAATTATTATGCCAAAATAAAAATAAAAAAAATACTCTTATCTCGATTCACCATTGTTTCGTAATTGTCCCCGCAGACTTTATGAAAAGGAAAATGCAATCGGTAACGTAATTCATTTTTAAGTTAAGAGATATTCGGAACAGAAATCTGTTTTTGTTTTCGACCAATCCGGCCAATTTATTCCAAAACTTTATGGGGTTCCAGATGTTAATTCAATTTGTGAATCCGGACGAAAACACATTTTTTATTCATGAAGCGTTTCCAGAATTAAGGACCGAAATTAAATTTGCAACAACGCGGCGTTTGTGTATCTGTAAGTAAACGCTCAGCCGATACCAGGTATTGACCGGACGTCACTTAATTTTTCACGTCATTAATTTATCCCATCGTGATGACATAAGTTAAACAAGTTCTGTAAACTTAACTACTTAACATCCTGGATAGGGTGTCAAATGCGAAGTGTCTTAATGATGACGAACGTCTGTTATGGTTGTACAAGAAACATAATTTGTGAAAAAGGTTTAGTTCAAGGTTTTATAAATTTGTTATAAATACCGATATGACTTTTATGATTAAACTACAACTTACCATTAAATTAATAAGTTACGAAAACCCAGTGCCAGTTTCATAATTTTTAACATTTGCAATCAACACAAACATGGACTGGGTGTAATCACAACAGCTGCTATCAAAATTTTTAAGGTGTAAGTTGAGTTTGTTTATTTGGCGAATTTTCATATCTTAATGAATATTTTTTTGAATTTTCTTAAAATTTGAACTCATACTATACGCCTGAATAATAATATTTCCCCCCCCCCTAGACTGTTACAGTTTTAACGCTTTATACTATTATAACGCTTTATATATTCTAATATGAAATATTGGAAGTAGGTTCTAAACTTTCTATCTGGTGAAATTTTGCTTTCGTTGATGCTAATTTAAATTTACATATTCAAATTATCTTCTAATTCGGACGTGTATTAATTTTTTTGCACAGAATTAAACACAGTGTATGTATATGTGTTAATGTTGTGACAATCTACGCAATAAAACTTAGTAACCTTGTTTTACAGCCATTTCGGTTTTTATCGTTATTTCGTAGTCCAAACAAATAAGCAATAATTATAGAGGCAAACTAAAACCGAATAGTTTCATTGCCCATGAATGATTTTATCGATATCGGAGCATGCATGTCGCTTTTGATTATGAAATCTATTTTCAGCGTGCCGTTTTATTGCATCGCTATATTAACGGGGCGAATATTCTCGTGATACATTTCAGACACGTTTCTGTTTTCGAGTGGGCGTTTAAGAGCAATACTCGCGTGTTTACTTTGATTCATGAACTTGGTAGTTATTTTCGTTTGACTAAGACTATTGCAGTTAAGATTGTAAATAATTCGCCACTGAAAAAAGGTTATGTGCTTATATTATATAATTCGACAAAGATAAATAAAAATATTGTATATACAAATAAATATTTAAACATATTTAGGCGACCAGAATGAAGAAATGGCAATTATTTCTTATTAAAAATATTTTTTAATAAGAAATCTAATTAGAAAGAATCTAATCAATTTCTTTGCTTTTCGTTAAATGTCACGAATGTGTACAGAACACGGAAAATAATCGCATTTAAGTTATACAGCGTGTCGTTACCATCGCGACAATAAATTAACACACATATAGGGGATAACTTTTTAAAGTTGTATTAAACATTTAAATTCTTTAAACATCAATATTTACAGAGTGTAATGGTTCTTAGCATAGAAGGTGGTTAAAGGTAAACACGAAGACTTATTTCACAAATTTAATGTACGTTTACATGAACAATTTGATTTTCGCGACCGTTTTTTAAATACATACAGCGTAGGTAGACAATAAAGTAATAATGGCCGGGGCGGGCACTATACTACGATGGCGCTTGCGACGCGACAACGAATCCCGACGAAGTTAGCCGAAGCGCGCGTAAATTCAAAAAACTACGGAGTAGATGTCGGTGCATTGAAGGAGAATATATTTATTTGTAATAGTGTACTCAACTCGTTACAAGAGTTATTAAATTTTGCAAAACAAAGAATTTTAGAACACCCTTACCTATAAAAGCGTAACGTAAAGTTCATTTGTAAAGGTCACAAAGCATATGAATGGGTTGAATGAATTTAAAAGAGACAAAACATACTGTTAGAAGGAGAGGCTTGAATACGACGCTGTGGCGCGAGTTGTATAGGACGTTACAAATTTTGTGTCTTTTTTACTTAATTAGTTTGTTTGAAAAAAAAAAATTTTGTTATGGATTTTGTTTAACGTTAATATTTTTTTATGATTATTGGCAAGTACAGTTAGACGTGTGTTCATTTATTGTCGCGATGGTAACGACACGCTGTATATACAGGTTCAGATTAGAACAAATTATTTACAGTAAATAGCAAAAAATGCTATATTTAATACAACAAGACGAGCAACTTTTATGTTTTAACAATTGTACCCTCCTCGGAAAAAACTGTAACAAAGGAAACGTTAAAATTTTAATTAGAATCTCAAGTTCGTTAAGATTCATGCAACTTTTTTATGATATCGATATCGCGAAAAGAATTTAAGAAGATAATAAGGTAATTCGGTAATTATTTAGCACTACATTCTCGAAGTAATTTACTTAATTACTTAAAGTAATTTTAATTAAAGTAATTGTCTTAATGACACAACTAATACTACGAGAGGTACGTAATAAAAATACTTATTTGGAAATATCATAAATATAATTGAAATTTTCACACATGGAGTATTTCTGTTGCCGCTATGAAAAAAATACTAGAAAAATAGAATTAAAAAAAAATTATCGGTGCTCCTGTACATTGCCGTTTTTAGCAATATTGGCACGGAAGCCTTCGTGCGCGATTCCGACTAGTAGTTGGCCGGTTTTTTGAAATCAATTGAAGATTGTACAATTTAAAAGAAAAAAAATTAATCATTTATTTGCCTTCATCATTGATAGATCATCATACATCATAGATATAGTCATACGATATGGTCTTGATATCTTCACCCTCTTGTACTCCTGTGTAAGATGGTGATTATGAGATCTTAGGACATGTTAAGTAAGTGGTACAGTAATGCCACCTACAAGGATGTAAAACTGCAACACGGCGACTGCACACTCCGCCCCGCAACAACCACACTTTCGCGCTAAACCTGTTATTTGGAAACCCCTTGTCCGAGACATAGACGTGTTAGATTCAGCCTCGCAATTGAGCGTTTGCTGCGACGCTTCGAGAATATGAACCGGTAATTATAAATTTGCGGACGATATTTTAACACAAAATCTTATATGTTATGTTTTAGGTGTATGACGACTTTTTAATTGACGACGTGGTAGCGCCGGCGCTAGGTAATTGAGAAAAGATAGGGTAATACATTTTTTGATAGTCAATGATTTTCGAAAATAGCCCGAGCCATAATATTTATTCCTTAGATAATTTACAAAAAATGTATCTCATATGCATCGAAGCGGTAATGCTGTGCATACCGTTTCATCACCAAATTTACATGAACATGGACTAATACATATGAGTGAATTGAAGACGCCAACCTCAATAAATATTAGATCAATAAAGATAGTAAATTAAAAAAAAAAAAAAGAAAAAGAACCTCTAAAAAAATATTGGGCTAACTCTCTGACCCGACGAAACAAACAAAAGTGCAATACTTCACGCGGGTGCTCTTGTAGCCGCGGTGCTTCCTGGGACAAGTTTGCCCTTTCCAATAAAAGCACAGTGTGCCTACCACGTCAGGTCTTCAATGAACGAAATGGAGTAAAAAGATTTGACTCCTATAAACAAGCACAAATGCTTATCGTTAGTATTCACTTTATCGCAACCACACGTCGCTGTTGTGGACACTGGAATGCAAACTCGCCGTAGAAAAATGTAATTGTTTTTATATCTCAATACAAAGGTACGCCCACGCAGTTTAATTGTGCGTTCGCATCGCATAAAGTTCCCGCACCAATTACCTGGAATAGTTACGAGACTCCCCCGCCGGTCTCATGCCGGCCACCGGAAGGGAACCAGGTAATTTGGCGGCCGACTTTACGACCACTAGCCGGCCGTAACTCTAACCAATTCCGTATTGTAATAGTCCGCATGCTGAAGTTGCTGGTGCACCACAAACTAGTGTTTAGGAACTAATGAACAATGCTGCTATAGTAAGACTACGGTCCTTCGAAGAAGTTAATTAGCACATTGAAAACTTAACATCAAATATTGTATCGGCTGCTTTGAATGTTCATGTTTGTATTGCCTTCCCAATAGGACAAGCATCGCTTAGAGTTAGGGCGGACAAAACTGAAATTATTATCGGGCTTACTCTACACAAAATTCGTTGTTTAACTTATTTTATGGATACCTTAAGTCCTTTATGGTGTAGCTTTAACTTCAAAAATACTTTTTTACTATTGAGAACGAACACACCTGAAAAAACAATAGTTCCTCTTTGCTAACGGACTCCTACAGCCGTAATTCAAGCAATTTCCGGACGCTCGCTATCCGCTAACAATTCAATATACTATAGCAATCTGAGCTCTCCCGGTGCTAGCACCAATGAAATTGTTAATTTTTAAAGCTGACTCATCACGTGCTCGAACTAATAAAAATAAAAACATGTTTCGAATTTATGTGAAATCTCCAAATCTGCACCAATATGTATGTAGTTACGTGATGGACTATTCCCTGATGCCCATAGAGGAGGCCTTTGCCCAGCTGTGGAAATGTGAGGATGTTTATTAAATTTTACTTTAGCAGACTTCTATACATATTCTGAGTATGGGCTGAGGCAACTTCTCATTCAGTTTTGATGCCGAATTCTTTGGAGCACGAAAAAGCTTTGTCATTCGCGATTACTTCTCTCTCCCCCGAACGTAAGCCGGCGGCCATAAACAACAAAAGGCCTACAAATCCCCAGAAAGCCTCACACTTATAGTAAATTAGGTTAAGTAAACGTTTCTATCGGAACTGTAAAAGGCGATCGATGGAAATTGTGTCGCAGGCAGCAATTACCGGCGACGTGAAATATTCGCTCGTAAATTTCTCTTCCGTTAGTTGAAGTAATCAATCATTATGGGCGAGCGTCCCTTACCTTTTACCTTGATCATATCGTCAGAGAACGATGGACACGGGCTTTTATCGTAATCATTCTGATTAGGTTATTCACTTGACGTCGGTATTCGATGGACACGTTAAAGAAAGCACCTTGGTTTGTGCTAACGTATCCGTAAGTAATTCGACCTTTCTTGGCTCTTGTAAACAGCCACGGATATTTGCAAATAAAAAAATATATGTTGTCTTTTATGTCCAAAGCTTATAACTAAAATCAACACCGGAATTGAGTTATAAGCTTTCTACGTAAAAAACTTTGTTATCTCCTTCCTTCTTTCAGTGTTTGTCGATCATCTTGAAGATAACCCCAACTTTTTTTACATGAAAAATTTTGACATATACCAAAAGCATTGTTATGTACTAAAGAAAAAGGATTATTTTCCTACACTGCGTTCAGGGAGCCCCATCGCAACGTATTTCAACTGGTTGAACTTTGTTTTCTTCCTGATTTATTTGTTCAGCGCTATCGATCCGTGCTGGGAAGCATTGCTTCGAAATATAGGGATAGTGGAACACCCTTCGGGTGAACGTAAATCAGACAAGGAAACGGTTACTGATTGCGATTTAGAAAGATTAATGCCTGACTTGAGCTGTGTTAGGAGTTTTCGAAGTGAAAACTTTACTTCCGTATCGTCGTACTTTTGTTTTTTTTTTTCGTTCGAAATTGAAACGTCAATGTCCTTGGAAACTTCTAAGACTTCACACCGAAGCTCTGACTTACTATAAAATGTAAATGATTAAATAGAAACGTCGAATTTTATCGTATTTGATTTTTTTTTATTTCCTAGCGTTCAAGACCACAGAACACTCTTGCTCATGCTATAACGATTTCTTTTATTTACTTTTCAAATACTATCTATAGTAAGATAAGTTATCTGAACTCAAAACCTAGGTTAGTTCGGTTTGGATTTGTTTTTAATGAACCTAAGATCTATTCAAGTTTTGGACAAGATCATAGAAGAACCGGAAAGGAACATCGAGGCTCTCTCCGAGAATATGAGATACAAATAGTTTGAAAATCAACATTAGGCTAAAGGATATCCGAGTGCGGAGAGCAGTTAGAAGCAATTTTAGAACATTTGGCTCCACAAAATAATACATGTTTTTAATTGTTCAATTAGTTTCGTTCTTTTTGTTTCAAAAAGAAGAAAAAGGAGCAAATGTTTAATAATGAACGAATACATACATTTGTATAAGAGTGAACACAAAATTTCTATTAAAATTATTTTACTTAAATTTGCTAAAAATTGCTTTCATCAGCTGTTTTTAATCAATCGATATGAAACAATTAAAACACGGAAGGATTAAAACACGGAAGGTTTAAACGGTGTTTTCTGAATTAATCCAAAATATGTCATATTAATAGTTACATTTCGGAGTTTTAATAAAAAAATCATTCAACGTTGGAGGAGCTTCATGCTTGTTAGCCATTGAAGTTGTGTAAGCTTATTGAAACCATATTATATTCCTTTTATGAAAGGAAAGTTCATAACTATTAATATTGCATGTAGGTATATGCATTATACATTAGTACGAACTTTCTTCATAAATCTTTCAACGTTATGCAGGTGCAGTATAAAAACGCATTTAGGATGCCTTCAAGAACATTTTTATGCCACTGATGACTTTTATATCACCATCAGAAATTCTTTGATGTTTCGTGAAAGAAATGACGCCAGAATTTCGATGACTCCGTGGCGCAGTTGCCAAGGTATTGGCTTCGGCGTCGGGGGTCGTGGGTTCGATTCCCACACGGGACAACTATTTGTGCGACCCACAGATAGTTGTTTCGCATCTGGGTGTTTGTCTAACGTGAAATTTATGTTTGTAAAACGTCCCTACAACACAGGATAATGTTATCCTAAAGTAAGGGCAATGTTTTCTATTTAAAAAAAAAAAAAAAAAAAAAAAAAAACATTTTGAAAAATGCCCATGTGTTTAAATTATAGTGCAGTTAATACGAAGTTAGAGAAAAGAACTAAAATAATGCAGCCTTTCTTTTAATTATTCTTCTAATTTAAAATTATCTAATTATGAATCGATTATATATAACCTGGGACCCAAAATGTCACTGAGAAATATGTCTAAAGAAACAAAAATATTATTTTGACCGTTACTTCTCAGTACGTACTTGAAAATGTTGTGTGTGTCTATAAAATGATTATGATTGATTGAATGAAAATGATTTTCAAGATTTAGTTATATGCATGATAAAAACATCACGAACAAACATAAATTAATTCTACCCCAAGAATAAGAAAATCCTTTTTGGGAAAATGTATACGTTGCAGAAAACGTTCAGAATGGATTAGTCAAAAAACTTGTAAAGTAACCGTTGTGTGTTGAATATTATAATATTAGTGATTATTTAAATGATAACACACCCTGGAAATTAATTGAAAGCCAGGCTTTTCAAGCAGAATTTAGTATTACGTTAAAAAAAATTGCGTTAATTCAGTCAATGGTTTTTTCCGAACCGGTAGCAGAGTTTTTTGACAATCGATAAGTAAGGGTAATGCTCGTATATTGAATAAAAATTTTTGAATTTGAACTATCATGGTTCATGAGATACAGCCTGGTGACAGACGGCCAGACAGACAAACGGCCCGCATCGTCCGCAGGTTTCTCTCCATTTCATCCTAATTCTCGGCCGTTTGGTCACCCCTGTCGTGGGCTTCCGTCTATTTCCGGCCCTATTTCTTTATGTATTTTATTTATGTATACAATACTTATATCTATATGTTTCTTTTTATTTATAAACCCAACCATACGAGAAAACAAACAAATATCCCCAAAATAATAATAATGTATTCTGTTTTATTTCTCCTCACAATACATTAGGTGACACTAGTACAATACAGTAATAGGTTCAGTAAAGCTAAAGTATAGAATATACGATTGATATCGTATGAAATATTATATAAAAGAAAATAAGCTACTTTTCCCAACGTCCCATTTGTGACCTCTGTCACACCTGTGTCATTCGGAAGGCTCCGACGTGTTATCGTTTGTATAAAATTTTGCAAACATAAGCATTAAAGGGTCACATTTGAATACATTGCTATCATAATACGAAGACATGTTAGACGGTAATATTAATCAAACAAAACCACAAAAAAGGCCACGATCGTTTCAGTGTTAATTACAATTGACTTTAAATTATTTTTGCGTGCTAAAAAAAATTCTCAGGGCCAAAACGGTCTATTTAATGTAGCATATGACGCTCATCAACTCTTCAGATATTAAAAAGAATAAAGACCTATGTGTTCGATAATTTTTGTCCGTTTAGGTATTCCTTTGACCGGTATGTATTATAAAGACGAGAATGTTAATAGAAACAGCTGTTCAAATTTTCGTAAACCTTTTTTTCGTTACTTCCTGTAAACAGTAGCTGGCCCCCATATTTCACATTCTACTTTGTTCCTCATTATTGTTAAGAAACACCAGCCTTGTGTCATATAATTAATCCATAGGGGAACGATAGTGTAGTTTATGTCTCAATAAAGAAATTGTATAAATTAAGCATAAATAAATAAATATTTTCAGAACATCTAGTCCCAAACCAAGCAAAGCTTGTCAAATGGGCAGTTTACCAAGTAAGACATAAATACAATTAAACATACTTTTCTATTGTAAATCAATACATATTATAGACATATAAACACGTAAATGTTAGAAATACACTATGTTTATAACACTATATAATTTTTTTCATAAGTGAGAATCGAATCCACACGCTCTAGGGCAAGTACTGTCACTTTTCACAATCCACAACACCAATCAGATCGCAAACACTTTTTAACCACTTTTCAACGTGTACAATCTAATATTTACAAGATTAAATCTATCTCTAATTACATATTATCTAATAAACCTAATCCACGCGGCATGCTGCCAAGAACGCTAGAGCTGCATTTCCTCGCTGAACAGTTATGCTTAAACTTTGAGCGAGAAAAGAACCAGCTCTCTTGTCACCAGCCGCGGCGTTAAGCCTAGGACATAATGTTATTTTTTATGTGTACAAATATACAATTTTAATTTCACTAAATACGATGATACATGGTATTCGTATTCTTGGATTGGAGACACTAAACAATCTAAAACACTCACATCATTTGTGTCCGCCCATACGAATGATTTAATATTCCATAAATTTGTAAAACTTCGGTCAGCCCCCGCGATCCTGAATGGGCAATAAAACCCTTGTACATCACGTGGAATCGGAATGAATGATAAATCCCGACACGAATTTCTCTTTTCAGCTGGGTTTTTTTTTATGAAAATGTCGCTTCCGTTTATTTTCAGCCCGCATCAAATCGCTCGCAGCTTCAAACGAACCGAATTACGGATATTATGCAGTTATAAATGTAAAATTGAATTTCAACATTTTGAAATGCGAATTTGTTACCAAAGTTCTTTTTTAGGGTTCCGCAACCAAAGATTAAAACGGGACGCTATTATTAAGACTTCGCTGTCTGTCTGTCTATCTGCCCGTCTGTCACCAGATGAACTCATGAACCGTGACAATTTGAAAGTTGGAATTTTCACAGATGATGTAGACTGATGCCGCTATAACAACAAATACTGAAGAACAGAATAAAAAAAATGTAATTGGGGCTCCCATACAACTGGCAATGAATTTTATTTGTCATTTTATAATCAATGGTACGTAACCCTTAGTGCTCGAGGCCGACTCACACTTGGCCGGTTTTTTATGTAATTGGCAAACGAGCGGGCGGTTCACCTGATGGTAAATGATACCCAACGATACGCCGATATTTGCAACAACAAGATCCGTAGGGTTACAGGCCCCTAATCCACTCACTAGATGAAACGCAGAAGTATAACACTCACTTTAGGCCATCTTCTGTGAGGTCCTTACCCGGACAGACCTTTTCATTCGTGCAACAGCGGAACTATTGCGTCGCCCTACCACAGTTAATATATATCATAATGAACAATGAATTTACAATAGATTTTCAATATTTTCATAGCTGTTATAAAAGCATTCCATTTACCTACCTCACAAAAGACCGAGAATGAAGGAATATACAGAGATGATGACAACAAAAGATATTGTAGCTGCAACACAACGTTAAATTTGCCAGTAAGCGGGCTTAATCCTCAAGAGCATAGTGTAGCACGCATGGCTGAAATTGTGTAGTAAGTAAATTTAAAGCGACTGCATGTCAGAGATAGAAAACACGAGAAAACGTCTTTGAATGTTACTTTGTTGAAATTCTTTGTGATTGTTTTTCATATTAACTTTTAATGCCCAAGAATAAATTAAAACAAATGCGAGTTGGCCTCGCGCACGACGGTTCCGCATCACTATCTATAAAAGCGGCAAAAAATCATGTCTGTTGTATGGGAGCCCCACTTAAATAATATTTTATTCTGTTTTTTAACATATGTTGTTATAGTGTCAAACAGAAATACATCATCGGTGAAAATTCCAATTGTCTAACTATCACGGTTCTTGAGATACAGCCTGCTGATAGACGGACAGACAGACAGACAGCGGAGTCTTAGTAATAGGGTCCCGTTAAACGTAAAACGGGACCCTAAAAAACTTCTTTCTAATGAGGAAATTTATTGTGTAGGTGAGATACTCACTCGTTACTCACCTACAAACTAAATTATAACACTTTCCTATAACTAATGTTGATGCATCCTCCGATTTTCATAAAATGTTAGTTTTTTTGTTTCCAGTATTTCAGGTTTCCAGTATTTATCATCAAGCAGATTTAACCATTAAACCATAAGCTTTTATTATTTCCTTATCCAAAATTCCATTCTGGTTTCATGACTGCCACACTTGTAACAATATTATCATAAGAAATTTTAATATTTGTTAAGTACACACGATAATGACTATGGGCGCCGTTCCCGAAAGCTCCTCATTTGAAATTCATTTATTTTAAAGAATAGTGCAGCCACTGGTTTTAAGAGACAGATAGTTCTTTTTTTTCCTAGATCCATTATCTGGCTCAGTCTGAAAATCCCCTTTTAATAGATAGAAAAGGAAATAATTACTTTCGCTACGAAATTGTTAATTAATCGTACCTATTACTAGTCCCTGCACTTAAGATGAAATTTACATTTTAAAAAAGCTATTGTAGGATTCGACCCTGCACCTTCTGATTACCAACTAAGCTAAGCGGATGACCTTGCGGCATTTATGCACGAAAATTTACAATTTAAATCATTTTTTCTTCCATTTTTAGAAATGGGCTGCACTCAACATTAAATTAAAATGGATGAAATGTCGAAAATTGCCAGTGCTGCTAAAATTCGAACCTGTCTCATATTTCCCTTTTAAATTTCAAGCCCAAACTGCTTCCTGTCACAAATTTCTTTCAGATCACCTCGGCCGTAACAGCTTGACGTTGAACATATAAACTGGAAAAAGATTAAGAGAAGACTACAATAATAATGCATGGATAGTAAGGAACGTAGATATATGTTTGGTTCTTCTTTTGTTAATTTTTACGCGTCTAAGCCCAGAGACAGCTAAGTCCAGTTAAGTTTCATTAAACTTAGCAGCTGAAAACAGATACAGACAATAATTTAATTTTAATTAAGTCTCAAACTCCCAGTCCTTGCTTTAGAAACCAAATATGCAGAGCCACGCTTTCATGATTTTTAGGGTTTCGTATCTAAAGGGTAAAACGGGACCCTATTACTAAGACTCGTCTATATGTCTGTCTGTCCGTCCGTTCGTCACTACTCTATCTCATGAACCGTGATAGTTAGACAGTTGAAATTTTCGCAGATGTATTTCTGTTGTCGTACAAGAAATACTATAAAAACAGAATAAAAAATATTTAAGTGGGGTTCCCATACAACAGACATGACTGTTTTTGCCGTTTCATAGATAATGTTTGGAACCCTTCGTGCACGAGTCCGACTCGCACTTGACCAGTTTTTTTACTGTGAGAAGGTGGCAAACGAGATAGCGTTCACCTGATTCTAAGTGATAACCGCCACCCATTGACATTTGCTAGGTGTTAATGTCAATAGGGGTTGCAGATCCGTTGCCACCTTTTAATATAGGGGGCCCCGGCTACTCACCAGTCGAAACGCATATGACAATTCCATTTCACACCGGTCTTCTGTATGGTCGTGGTACTTACCGTCCGGGTAAGTACCACGACCTGCCCATTCGTGCAACACCAAACCGTTGCGTGGTCCTACCACGTTATAAATGATGAGTGGCTACGTCATATTTTCTACTTTAAGTGTCCGATGCAATCTTCGAGCTTCCTTACCGCAGATATCACGCGTCGATACTTGGCCTTGCTTGACAGTTAGTATACCTGTCCAGCAGGTGTTGCTGCGGCTGGTATTTTATTCATATCGGAAAAATAAGTAGAAGTGATCCTTGCATTCGTGTGCAGAACACGACTGCGTAGGCGATGACGCGATCACGTGCATGCTATAAAAAGGCTCAACAAGAGCGTTATGAAACCTGAACAATGCTTCTAACTTCGTTAAAAGTGCATGAAATATTGACCCACAGATAGTCGATTCGCATCTGGGTGTTTGTCCGCGTGATATTTATGTTTGTAAAACGTCCTTACAACACAGGGTATATCTTAAAGTAAGTGCAATGTTATTAAAAAGAAAAAAAATATTATTAACATTTTTAAAGGTTGTCAACGGACAACGCACATTTTCACATAAATTTGTCAAATAAACATTAATTTACGGATTACCTAAAGTACCTTTTATTATGTTTTTTTATCAAAATTTAAATTAAGAAACCCAAACGGAGAAGTATATTATTTTAATTAAAGCCAGTAATTTTAGATAAGAAAATTCGAGAAGATTTCAGTATGCGGCAACATTTTTTAAGATATTAAAAAAGAGAGCGTCCATTGTTTCCTCACATCCGCCCGTTAGCGGCGAGGGACGTTTTAATATCGTTCCATTTGAATCTTAAAGATCTTTAATTTAAATGCTTCGTGGGAAATTGTATACTTTTCAAATTTTATAAGTTTCCATTTTCCCCCTCTTGTACTGAAACTTCGACGAATATCTTAGAAAAAAATATCAAATACCTATTTTTTTGCGTCATAGTTTAATATCTAGAAGTTTTCTATACCATTGGAATGAATGGTTAAACGGACTAGCTATTTAATTATTAAGTTCGAATATATGTAGCTTTTATTATTTAAACGTCTAGATCCCGTGTCGCCCCAATAACAGACGTTATCTTTATGTCACCGTTTCGGTACTATGGTACAAAACGCAATGCTTTACCTGTATAATTGTGTGTGTTGGGTATCTAATTATAATAGTTTACTGTTAAAATAGAGATATTAGCATATTGATATATATTATAGTATATAAAATGTCTTTGATAGACGGCGGGCTTACAAAATAATATCGGTATAACCCTATTTACAGTAATGAGGATAGTTTTTGTATATGGTTCTCTTATGACCTTTCAGAGCTGGTGCAGCATTTTTGAACTACTTCAATGTTTGTTCTCAGGATTGTAGAAATGAAGCCAGTTTCTCCGGTAACGATGCATTCGAAAGCACTGACGGGATTTTAACCAAAAAGCTCTAAAACAGTTTAAAACGTTTAATTCGTGGTGTTTTCAGCGAGCATTCGTGGGAAACATCTGGCACTAATTTTTGAGACGTTCAAAAAGTCATGAAGTATTGAATTATAGATAGCTTGGTCACTCTACTGAGAGTAGGACGACCGGTGAGTCTACTAGATGGAGTGACGACCTGTGCAAATGTACTTACAGTTTTTTAATATTTCTTTTCGTTATTACTTTTTTCAAATGGTCGTTCGTATCCTACATAACAGGATGTGTTCTTAAAGGTAACAACTTCTTACATTGTAATATTTTACTATGGAATCCAAACACATTGTTGAACATGTAACATAACTAATTTTACGAAGTAATTCACTACAACGACGATGCTACTTTGTTGAGAAAATGAGATGCTGACTATGAACAGTTTAATAGCGAAAAATTAACGGTCGAGTTGTAAAGTTTATGCGTTAGTCGTGCAGAGCAGATATAACACAGTGATGAGACATATTTTATCCCATATAAAATCTTAGTCTCTCCTTACAAATCTTATCCATCCATTTTAATTTTGAAAATATATTATTTATAAAAAAATTTTAAAAATTTGAAAGAAAGTTTCAACTCCTTATAAACATAAATATTACTGTTTGATGTAGTAATACCTTAGAAGTAAAATGTCAAATAAAACTGCAGCAAAAAGCATATTGTACGTTTATACATAAAAGTACCGAAAATATATAATAACCTAGCGTAATAAACTGCTGGCTTCCGGATATAAATTCATATTCAAATTCAAATCATTTATTCATCGAAATAATAAATATACATTTCATTTATCGATAGTCATTTTTTTAAATCTACCACCGTTTCGTAATGAGGTTCCTCTAACGGAGAAGAAACAGGCGCAAGAAACTCCGTGGATATCCTATTTTTTGTAATTTTTTTACTCAACAAATACATAGTTATACAGTACATATTTTTTCTTTTTAGAAACAGCTATTATATATATGTATATTTAATATATAATCAATAAATATTTACTAATACATTAAATCAATCTACTTATGATAGAATTTTAAGTCCATAGTTAAACGCACGCATGAACACATGCGTGGCCCTACCCACAGCGGAGGGCCCAAACCCGTGGGTTCTGGCTAGCCCACCGGTTCTGCGTCAGATGAAGCTTTAATAGTCTCGGGGCTGGAAGCAAAAACATCAGTTAATACAAGAAGATTTTAAGTAATGTACCTTGGAAACGTAAATAAGTATTTATATTTATCTAGCGACCCGCCCCGGCATTGCATGGGTGCAATGTATTATACACATAAATCTTCCTCTTGAATCACTCTATCTAGTAAAAAAACCGCATTAAGATTCGTTGCGCGGTTTTAAAGATCTAAATATACATAGGGACAGACATAGCAGGACGACTTTGTTTTCTATGTAGTGACTAAACCATCTAAACAACAAATGGATACCATTTTGTTCGTTTTAAGTATTTTCCGTCTGCCGTAAGTAGGCATAAATTAATGTCGATACACACAAATAGAAAGTATGTGCGCTTGAAAGTTTCGCCCATTTGCCTCGCCACCTTTTAAGGAGGATAGCCTGTTTTCCGCCACGTGGCCCAAAGACAATTGGGGTTCAATCATTCGACGTTTCGATACATGGAGCGGGGAGGTTTTTCGCGGCGGAGGCCGAAAGCTTTCAAGGCGAGTGCGTAACTTTTTCGGCTTTCCGGCAAGGGGAAGCCGGTCCCATTCCTGTTGCCATTAAGTCGTCGAGTTTTAAGCATGCACATTTATTATTATCCTTATCGAGCTCGGATGTATTAACTAAAAAGGGCTCGGGACTTCGATGCGGCACTTCGTCGCAGCCAGATGTTTTATTCAACGCCCTTATGAAATATTACGCCCAAAATAGAACCCGTATCTTTATCTCCTAGCCTTGGCGAAATACGCCTCATACCAAACGGGATGATGAATCGTTTAGACTAGATGTCATTATTACGTATGAAATGTAACATAATATTATCATGACAGAATCATAAATATGTTCTTGGAGCTGTCGAACTAAAATTGGAATTGAAAATGGTAATTTAATTTCATAAGTTGCATGTCGTTGTAGACATCTCAAACAAAAGTTATTTCTGTTAAATTTTAGTTGTTAAACCAGAAATTTATGTCAATAGTTGAATACTAATGATGAGCCATTTACCTTTTTCCTTTCTTAGCCTAGCAATAAATTTTTTGGTGCTATTGAACCCACTTTCTTCTTTTGTGTGGCAATACTATAAAATAAATCTGCTAAGCATGTTATTAGTGTCTCCTTAGTTCTTTTATTCTTTGCCTTATATTGATAATTTAGTAACTCATTGAAATAAGCATATTAATTTTTTTGACAGAAACAAATACTAACTCTTCAAATAGTAAGTTTCTGCTTCAAACTCACGAATTTCTTATATATTCGATTTAGGTTTTATTCGTTTCCTTGATTGTTATGGTAATTAATGAAATTGAAAGACGATTAAAATGGCCTTAATACCTCCCACAGCTTGACATAACGTCGTTGTTGACAAATTATTATTATATAAATCAATTTATACTACGAATACACAAATACACTGTAGTAGCCGGGAAATGTACAAAACGTGAATACTGCATACAAAACTCGGTAGCTCTTAAGAATTGACAATTGACTATCGCAAATTTGTTTCGTTATACGAAAAGTTTTCGCAAGTCCTCGAAAACTCGGTCGATCCTTACCCTTTTGATGTTGGGACCTCCATCCCGTTTATGTGGCGCGTGAAGTATAAATTGTACATTATTTACTCCCGTATTCCCTCGAAGAGTTGGGGAATCAAGTGCTTAGGGACACTCGACGCCGTTCCTGACACACATCACCGAGTTATAATTTTTATTTGTACGATACAGACTGTTATTAAAGTACCGGAAAGTCAAAAAGTATCGTATAAAACGAGTTTTCGTAAACATACACTATGTCAATACTCACGTGCATTGCGAATTTGTATAGACAAACAAGGCGAAATCGAATAGGCTTTCTCTGAGGTTCCTTAAATGCCTAGGAATTATACCTCTATTATAAATAGAATAGAAGATTTATAACGTGACTAATAGTAATGTCATAAAATATTTACATAAATAATGTGGTAAAGATCTTAATCAAAAATTTTGTAACAGCTGAAGCCAAGTTTTCTCTAAAATCTGTTCTGCTACCGTGAATAAATATTTTGCATAAAAACTATTTTTTTAAGTGAGAAAATGGCAAAGGAACTGGCGTTTCACCTGTTGTTAAGCGATAATCGCCGCCCATGGACATTTGCAATACCCGTAGGGTTGCAGATGCGTTTGCCACCTTTTAACAAAGTGGGCCCCGGCTACCTCACTCAACAGACGAAACGCAGAAGTGTAACACTGCTACTTTACGCCGATCTGCTGTGGTACTAACCCGGACGGCCCTACCACAATTAGTTACTTAGCAATTCATGTGCGTGTCTATATGCAAATATTAACGGTGTGACTTTTTATTATTTAATTAATGATATTATATCTTGATATATCTTGTTGGGATTTATGTCTAAATATAATATTATGTAGATCTTATATATTGTAATTTTCGCATGACAATCCATAGCTTCCGAATGTGATTTGAATATTTTTACATGAGCTACATTAGGAGTACAGTGGTAAGTGTCGCCTCCCTTTGTGGAAACATGAACTGTGGGTAGGAATTAACTAGTTGCGTATGTAAACATCGCGTGTCGGTGGCGACTGGTGTAAGGACTCGACGCGGGTTGCCATACGTTAGACGTCTCCCATGTCGCATTGGAGAAGAATCAATCGTTAGGCATAGGTCTCACGTAGTTTCTTGATTATCGAGGCTAAGCTGCCACGTTCTACGCTCTACCACCACTAGACTGGGCCTGTTTTTGAGTGCTTACTTCTTGTAGTGTAGTGTTACGACGGCGTATCATTAAATGGTTTAACTAGAAACGTAATCCGTTAAAGATTTTTAAGGAATGTGACAAAGAGCAGAGGCGCGCATTTAGTTTGAGGTCTAAAATACATTCATATACAAAATATTCCTTAATTTCAACACGCGTGGACACCCTTCCATTTAATAGAACTATTTGCAATTTCTTCAACTAACTCTCAGACTTTCGAGGGGAGCAACTTATAATTATAATCACAACCTACTCCGTAATCAAATGAATGATATTCAAATGAGACAAATAGCGAATCTTATTTAGACTTCTCTCTTGTTTAGTCGTCTTTAAATGAAGTAGGCAACTTCGTCAATATAGCAGCTTGCAGGCGGCTCACGTGAAATTAAGTGATTAACTTCGCCCATGGGCATTTACAACATCGGATTGCAGAAACGTTGCCAATCCCTGGCTACCAAACGTTAACGCGAAAGTATAACACTTCCACTTCACGTTTGTCTTCTGTAAAGTCATCGGACTTCCAGGCGAGCCTGGCCATTTGTGCACGTATAACAGTTTTATAGCGAATTGTATCAATAATCAATATTCGTCTATTATATATGTATTTTATTATATATACATTTACCGAAAGCGAAGAGCCACCAGCTGGCAACACAGCCGCAGTCGCGACGCCGGAGTCACGCAGACGTGTTTGCCCAGCACCCGCGCCGGGATGCACAAACAACGCCGCGCCTAAAAGCCCTTCCCGCTTTTTTTAGTCGCCGCATTCGATCCAGTATCGCTGCCGAGCGCTGCTTCGCTCTCTGTGTGGTCTACCGTACGCAGCAAGCCGTCGACGGCCCTGAATACAGCCGATGAGTTCACATACTCCGAAGTAGAGTCGAAGAACCTTTAAAGTTAATGCATTTAAAGTTAATTTAACTGGGTCTGTTACTTTCATAATGCTTACTTATATTTTGCACGATAATTCCGGTTTTTTCATATTGTAGTCGTACAAATCGCTTCATAGAACGCAGTCACTATAATTGTTAACATTGCATTTTATTACTTTGATCTTCACGCCCATTGGTTTTGGCACTCTTAAAATAAACAAGGATATTATATGATTTTATAAAACTATCAAAACGAACAAAAGAACAAAAAAAATAATCAAAAGATCCGTATCATTTGTGAAAATTTCCCAGCTTCATACAAGAAAATCGATATCCATTTAATGTATAAGAAACATGTCATTCACTGTGAACAAAACATCTCAAACCTAAAAAGTGTAAATAATAATATAATTGTGTAATACGTGTAAATAAGGAAGCGCTCAATAGTAGAGTGATAATATTATTCCAAAACTAGATAACATGGTTGCTTTAACCACACACAGCGTAATGCGATGGCTGGGCATACGTCAGATTCTACTAACATCGCGCTGTGTAATAGTAAATTCCGCACTGGATTCATTCGCCAGTTATAACATGATAGGAGGCGAGGAGGATGAGAAAAAGTGCTTTATGTTATTTTATACTTGCAGCCGGCTGCTACAGTGGCATTGATCTAATTATCAAAGCATCGAAAGTATTCAATTGATGTTTGTAAAGAAATACTAGTATAAATCTATATATATATATATATAATTATATAATTATATTATGTTCAGTCTTATACCAAAAACCATTTATTAATTTTAATTATACACAAATACGAGAGAGGGAGCGCACCGAAACTGAGGCACTTACGGCCAGGCCAAATTACGTCAATTGATGTGATTAGATTGCAATTCTTTAAACTGCTATCTCCTTCCGTATCATACTTACAATATCATCTGTCACTTTCACTTATTCATAAAATGTAAAACAAAAATTAACAATTTCTAAACGCCGCGCAGTATGGACACGCGTCTTCTTTATCATTGCCAATAACGACGATTGAAAAAAATGAATGATCAAATATTTGGTCGGCTATTTTTACTACTAAGTCGCATTGCAACTCACACTAAACCTGTAACTTTAAAATAAGCACATGTCAAAAAATTTATCCGATTTCCCCAGAAGGCTAATACAAAGAAATAAAACGGTACAGCTTTATTTATACATCTTGTATCAGCTCCTTGATTCTAAGATAATTGTTTATCATTAGTTTATCGACCAATTTCAGCGATGAACCCGGCTTAAACACGACAACGAATAGACAACGATTATGCGCTTACTGTGTACAACTACAGCACCGTTACGACCAAACCATAATCTAGCAATAAATAAATAGGCAGTGCACGAACAAAAAATGCTTCCATTTCGCTTTGAACCCTTTGTCCAGAGCGGCAGCGTATTATAATTGAAGGCTGCGATTTCGTGAAGGACCGGGCTGCGTGCACGCATGCCGACTGGTGGACGACGATGAGACGCCAGCGGGGGGAGTTGGGAAGTCTGGAGGGGTGGAGGGGGGGGGGGGGTGTCACTGTGCAAATGCACTCGTAAACCCGACGCGGGGTCAACGCACCCCCTCAACGCAGCCGCGTCCGCGCACCCTTGCCATATTAAGAGTTCACAACTACGTCACGTTGGCACCATTATAGACCAGGTTTAGACGTCGACATCGGTATAGTCGAGTCCTTCGCCTACCATTGGGACGGGTTAAATATACTTTTTTCTTTAATCATCATATAAACACCGTCCACTGCTAAGCATAGGTCAAACAGACTACCACTAAGCACGATCTTGAGCCACCTTTCCTTCAAAGAATTAGTTAAATATTTCAAAATCGCCTTAGCTTCCTTTTGTAACATTTGTAACATTTGTTTCATTTGCCAATGAAACAAATCATAATTGCAAGAAACCAATGCGGATTATATCATGACAAATTTAACGGGATGTTTCCTTGCACAAGAAGCTATATTTAATTATAAGCCTTTAAACTTAAACATCTATTACTTTAGAGGAATTGATTATCATAAAACTGAGAATTAATAATGACTAGTCGTTAGCCCGGATTATAATAGTACTAAAAGATAAATAAGGAGATGTTTTATGTTTCTTACTAGATAACTTGGATTAATTGATTTTACAGTTAGAACAAGTTGTTAGTACTAGCATTTAGTAAATAATTAAATTCAGAACCACCTCAATGCAATAGTATGAATAATAACATGTACGTGCTGCGTTTGAGTTTTAGATGTTGGACTCTTTCACTATTTTAAACACCGGACTATCGCACAATAGAGAAACTAATTCGACATAGATTATAGATTAGGTTATACACTAGTGCGACCTAGTGGTCGCCTAGAGGGAAATTCGACCATAATTAATTACGTAGTAGTAAGTGTAATGATTTTTTTCATTAATTTAATGTACTTTTATGCATAATTTAAAAAAAATATATTAGCATTCTGCACTCCTTCTCTATACAAACTATAAGTGTGGTAAATTTCATACTTCTCCGTCCGCGAAATCTTCGTGAAAAGGGATACAAAGTCTTTGCTTCACGTATTAGTATATAGAAGATTATAGATTTCCAATTGATTGTTGAGTTGTATAGAACTATTCGCAAGGTGCTGCGTAGCTTTGCACACTTTTCCGCGCTTTCTAATCGCTCGGAGCCGGCTTGATGACCAACTTTCCACTATTCGAGCGACCGCACACAAACACGTGCTTAGAATAACGTTATGTGGTGTCAATTCCCTCCTAAAGTCTGAATAAAGGCTGTAAACTTTAATTATTACGTGGTAGAAGGCCACCAACCCAGAGATTATTTGGAACAGTTGCATTGTTCAAATAAAATTACACTATCCCGTATTCAGAAACATTTTATATACGCCATTACCAAAGAATAAAATGTACATTTTCGCGGCCCTACTACCAAGACTTAGTTTACTTAAAGGCTGAATTTAAACCGGAGAGTACAAGTTTGTTAATTAAATAAGTCGAATTTCTTACTTGAAGCATGTCCGTCTCTTCAACTTGGACTGGGCCCCTAGAACAAAGGCGACGCCGTACAAAACGGTGAGCGTGTTAATGCATTCAAAAACAAGCCCGGATGAATTGTTCGCCGACCTGTCACGGAATAACTCACCTGCGCATTAACGGCTGCCAAGTAAAAGTTCCATTTCCCATGAAAGCAATATTGTCGTTTGCCGTTCACTTAGACGCGGGTCTGCTAACCCTTAGGCTGGGTTCAGATACCTCACAGGTTTAATCGCATGTTATGGGAATCACTTCAGATATGGTATTAGTTTTACTGCGCTTAAGTGTTGTTTTTGCTTCCCATCGGCAATAGATACGAACGAATAGTTGGCCTACGTCAATTATCTCCAATAACTGTAGCGCTTCAGTGATTAAATGGACTATAAAGTTCACCATCGAGATTTCATTACAGCTAACCATTCATGAGATAGTTATGGAAAATAAAACCAATTCCGGCACAAATCTCTTACCACAGCAAGAAGAACTAAGTGTTTTATCAAAAAAAACACTTCAAAAAGTAAGGCTATACCTTCGATTCTGAAGCTATACACACTGTATATAGTATCTATCTATAGTGTGTATAGTTTTTAACTATACACACTATATATAGTCACTCTATATCTTCTGAAACTATAACAATGGCACTATACTTAGTTACACTAAGTAGCGTTGAATAAAGATTAATCCAAAAGGGCATATACTCGAAATTGTTTAAAGTGTTTTTTAAACAACAAGCTATGAACAGCATTTGGTTGATGCATTCTTCAATAGAGAATTTACTGACATAAAATTGAAACCTTATTTTTTAGATTTTATCGTGTTTGTTTTAGGTAATGTTCGAGCTACAAAGTAACTTCATTTTTGACAATATATAGTATAAATTTAAATTGTTTATAGTGCTAATCTTTGCACTTAAGATTGAACATTAAAATATGTAGAAAAAGTGCTATTCTTATATGCCATAAAAACTATTATTAGGGACAATAATGTGCCAACGTCTATCCTTATTGCTGGCAATAAAGTGCAGTAGGCTGATGGTGTTAGTTTAGAACGATGATGACGTTGATAATGATGGTAATTAAAAAAATTGTAAAACTTCTATACGTTCCAATTAATCTAATTGCCTTGTAAAACATATCGTGTAAATAAAATAATATATTTTTCAATAAAAACCCTTGCTAAGGAATAAAATTCTTTAAAAATTACAGAGAACTTCCACTGAGCTTTTAATGCAAGGGGAAATATGAATTGTAAAGCAATACGTTGGGATTTTTTAGTGCTTTCATAGCGAGCGAACGAGTAAAATGCACTTAATTTTCTTGTTCACGTTTTTCTCCCTTTTAACTATTTGTTTGACTACGTACGTAGACAGGAAGCTCCTCTCTGCTCGGACTTACAATATTTATGCAACACTTGCTTCTCTTTATAAAAACTCTTTACAGAATTTATACGAGCATATTAACTTATATTTAAAAATATTAAGTCGTTGGATAATTTCTTTTATACGTACATAGTTGATTTTAAGGCAGATTTACGGTATTAAAACAATTGAGACATACATGTAACATAAATATATTATTTTTTTCACATAACACAGTTACGTGTAACAGAGAATTACAGGTTACATTAAACGGGTTAAATTAAACTGATATTTCAATTAAACTATAAGAGCAAGGTTTCTATTTGATATTTATTTAAATGGGATCGAGATCTTATAATACCATTTTCAGAAAGATTACCAGAACGACAACGATTACGATTAACTGAAGTGTAGCCAAAGAAACTAAAAATTTACCCAATTTGTCTACATTGAAATGCAGCGATGAATGAACTAAGCAGGGGCTGCTGCAGTTGTATGATTGGGCTGGATCACAATGGATGGTACCACAACCTCAAAGGAGACCGGCTTGAAGTAAAGTATCAGAAGTGAAGTACAGTATACATTTCACAAAGCTTCGTAGAAGTTGTCAGTAGAAGAACTTGTTAAATTGGCGATACAAATATACCTTTCACCATTCTGTCCGTTGATGACTTACCGTCATGCAAACCCCTCGTCTAACAGCCTATTATTTGAAATATTATTATATTTCCAACAGTCTTCCTTTTGCACCTTTCTTTATATTCTGTACTCTCTGTTTGTCGTTTCATAATGAGCTTCTATATATTTGTTAGATACATATATGACACATCTTCTTTAAATCCAATTGAAAGTCAAAGTCAAAATTTCTTTGTCAATATAGGCTTATTTTAAGCTCTTATTGAACGTCAAAAAAACTACCACCTGTTTAATACACGAGATCTGTCGGGAGAAGAACCGATAAGGAACTCTTCGGTCTTGTTTTACATTTCCCCATCGCTTTACCCGTACGGATCTTAAAGACATGTTCTGTTGCTTATTTACTGATTAACGCGTGGTTCCATCAGTTTCATTATATAAATATCGGAAAGTAGAAGTGCCAATGTGTGGACGCGTCCTAGGGCACGGGTCGCCGTGGAGTCAAATAATAGAACGTGTATTGTTTCTCGCGCGGCCGTTCGCCCCGACATGCGTTGGCGCTCGCCGTGTGAGCGCGCTTGCCTGACAGCCGCCATTACCCCCGGTTAAAAGCTCACCGACGTAATTAGAGGCACAGTACCGTGACCCCAACAGCGGCAATCGTATGAAATTGGACGACCACTGGGCATATGCTTTGGGACAGACGCTAAACCCTTCAGTACCAGCGCATGGAATGGGCTGGCAACAATATGACACGTACCACGAGTGTCTTGAGCCACTCCACTCATCCACTCCACTGCACTGGAGTGTGAGAAGTACACTTGTTGACCGAATTCATCTCCTTATTGTTTCAATGTTGAAAATGTTGACCATGAAAATTTCAAGTATAAATAACCCCTTTTATTGCTAACAACTGGGTTAAGTTTCCTGCTTCTTTTTAAATCTATGATCAATAGTTTGGGACAAATAATAAAGAAGCTTGGAGTGGACAAGGTGATGACCGGGTCAATTCCCGCAGAGGTATTATGCTCGTGCGTACAGAAGTTAACCTGCAGTAAGTTTATACATCTTAAAAGTCGTTGGACACTGCAGGATAGTTAGTGGTTAAATAATTACTGACATATTTTATATTTCACATAAAAGCACTGCAAATGCATAAAAGCAGCATTAACTGCCGATAACAGACGTAACATTATGGAAGGAAAGCGTGGTAGCGGGAGATCAAGGATAAACTATGTGTAAAAAAATAGAGAGGATAAATCTTAAGCCGTATAGGAAGGTATAACGGCTTTGAACAGAGAAAGATGGAGGGTGTTGCACAGCTGAACTGACATGGATACTGCACCAACCAAGATACTACACAAGCCTAGCTCTTAAATTAAAGAGACATAGACAGAGCCAATAATATCTCCATTCAAGGATTCGGTCCTGCAAAGCGAGCAGCCGGATTGCATATTTCAATTTTTATTCAATAATAAATGTTTGTTAATTAACGTCTGTAAAACCTGCGTATCTAGGTGGAGTATGTAGTACTTGCGTTTGACTAGTTCTAGATTATCGACGTTTCATTTTTTCATATCTACCTCAAACTTCCGCGCGGGAATTCCTTATGAACTTGTAAGTGCCTCCGATGGAAATGGGCTTGTGTATTTTAACTGTCAACAGCGGCCTTCACAAAAGATGGCTTTCGAAGATACGCTCTGTGATCTCGGATGCTGAATGTGTGATATCTTTACTTAGGACGGCGCTGCTCAAACTATCATCTCGTTCCTTTATTGGTATTACCATATAAGTTTTATTTATTTATTTATTTAAAAACATAAGTAGTTTTGAAAACATTATTTCAACTGGAATGTCACGATTGCAATTGAACAGAAATAAATAAAGAAATTGTAATATATATTCTTCCAATATTAATAAGGCGGCATTCCAATGTTTTAGATTCTTTACCATTTTATTATTTTTTATGCTAGAAGGTGGCATGTTAGCTGGCGGTTAATTTGATGTTAAGTGATAACCGCCGCCGATGGACATTTGCAACACCCGTGTGGTTGCAGATGCGTTGCCAACTTTTAATAAAGTAGGTCCCGGCTACCTCGACGAAATCTACCACAAGCCTACCAGAGGAAAAGCAGAAGTATAACACGACGTCGTGGAACTTCCCCGCATTTGTGCAACAGTTAAGACTGTTGCGTGACCCTACCACAGTTAAATAAGGTGGGAAATTGTTGTATACAATCAATGTCAGTAACTTAACAATATGAAACACAAATTTGATATTTTATTATGAAAAGATAAAATTAAATAAAGATAACGGACTTATTCATTTTGATAATGCAATCGGTGCAGTTTTAGAAACGCTGGCTGCAACTTAAAAACCGTCAGCATGTTTGTTCAACACCGAAAACATTTATTTTCGAAGCTATTATAGCTGTAATAGGGATTGAGCGGCACCTTCGTAATTATATCCCCCGCGTGCTATTTCCTGTTTGTTATTTCGTTACTGTGATAATTTCCCGTTAACCTATATTTTTGGAGTAAAAATAAAATACACTCAGTAGCATTATAAAGCTTAACGTTTGTATGAAATAATTCTAAGCGTGTTAGTTAGGTACCTAAACCGTGACGGTTGAATGGATTTGAAAGGAATTTTAAAAAATGACACTCCCCTCGTAAATCGTCAGGAAAAGCAAACAGAGAAAAGGTTTAGCACCGGACTAGTTTTGAGTAAAACAAATTTTTATTTATTTCAATATTTAAATTATATTCAATAGCACACACATGTAATTTGTTAAGTAAAGGTTAGGTGGAATAAAAAGGTCACTTCTTACTTCGCTTTCGTAGGCGTCATTTCCTCAACTGGTAATATCCTCCGACGCACACGAACACTTTATTGAGTCTAGATGGAAGGCAAATTTAGATTTTACGACAACTCAGTCCGTATATCGTCCCTTGAAGATGTTTCTAGAAAAATCAGTCCTAGAAAATGTAAGAAAAAGAGAAACGACCGGATAAAAAGCGACATGAACAAAATTGTTTCCAGAATCACGTGTTCGAGACGTTTCCTTTGAGGAACGTAACACAAATAATCCCCTTATTGTGTACGAAATGAAATGTATCAAAAACATTACCGCCATATCGATGGACGGGGGAAAACAATATTACAGATTAAATGTTATAAGCACGTGTATACACAACCGCTTGGGTTCCTTACATTGATTTAAGTTGGAAATGTTTAAATTATTTTTTGATATAATCTTTACATGTATAACTCTTCTGTACGTGTATATGTCACTGAACTCCTATACGGCTGAACTGATTTTAATGAGAATTTATGTGTGTGTCTTCAGGTCGATTCGAGTATTCGGTCCACTTTTTTTTAATTTATTTATTTATGATTGTTTTCGGATTTCAGTCGTGTTTACACGACAACGTTTCTCGTGTCCGCTAGTTTTATATATTTTTAATTCAATATATTCGAATACATAACTCGAATATATATTATATACTCGAATAAGCCGAGTTCAAATTTCGATACCGGTGATGAAATTGATAATTGCAATAATTTAAAGAGCTGACTTGTGACGTGATCACGGCGAAGGAAAACATCTTGAGGCAACCTAAATATATTCGAAATAATTATAGAAATAAATATTTTGAAAATATGTAAAAAATAAAAATATAAAAATAAATATATGAATATAAACGGGTGGTGAACTGTCCCAATACCTCCCAAGAGGCCTGCTGACTCAGAAAAAGGACATGAATAGACTGTTCTCAATTCGACTGTATGTTTGTTTGTTACCTCAGAACTTGCGACTGGGTGTAACGATTTTGATGCTTCTTTTTTTATTTGAAAGCTGGTGCTTCCGGTGTATATAAAATATTATAATTTTGAAGTGTAATGGATAATACTATCGACATCGTGCATCATTATTAAATTAACGAGTAACTATATAGCGTCGAAGTGAAATACTAGATTTTCGTCTGGTGCTGATAAATTTCTTTTATTAATATCGTTTTATTATTTGTTTGGTTCGAAGTACTGCTCCAGAGAAGAGGACCCCAAAAACGTAAGCGGATTGATGCCAACTTTGTCACGTATCGAGTCGATAACTTTGCCATGTAAAACGTGTGTAAGGGAAAAGATTTGCGGTTTGCGCCGCCCCCAGCAACAGACGACTTACCTCGTTTCCCGGGAAACATTTTTATAATACGTGATTTCACGTATTATATATTTTCATTCATCAACGAAAGTTATGAAATATTAAGATCTTCTGAGAGTTAGCCTACTTTTTATATACAAATATTTGCTAATAAATATTATACAGTTAAATATTTAACATAAATACACACACATAAAAAAAATTAACATCGATATAAAATATTTAAATGTAATACTACGTAGATTTTACAACTTTCGTTGTAAAATCGACTAAATTATTGATTAAAAAAAATATATAAATTTCATATTACCTTTAAACCAAATAACAAATTGTAGAAATATAGTTATAATCATCATCTGCCCTTATCCCATTTATTTGGGATCGGAACATTTGAAACATGTTGTATGCGGTTTTGGCTATATTTTTTATGGCCGGCCACCTGCCTGACAGGAACCCTAATTGGGAAACAAACACAAATACCTTGTCCCGTGTGGGAATCGAACACGCGACCATGACGGCTAAGCCAATTTTACGTAAAGTATCACCGATAAATGACACTACTTGGTTTTTTAAATTTTAAATGACACTATTGGTTTTGGAAAAATTATAGAGTTGTATCTAAACTTCTACTTTCTAGTAACATTATAGATGTAACATTATAATTATAGTCAAAGTTGACTTAGATTTTAATAAACGAAACAAAATTTTTAGAGTAAATTATTAGCGTCTATTTAGGCCGGTAATAAATTTCTCTATGACTTGAAGGTTGAAGTCAAAAACTAGTACTTATATATATTTATTTATTTATTTATTAAGGTTCATCAACACATTGTTAAAAAAAGTCGTAAATGTTCTAGCAATTACAGGTGAATACAGCTTTCTTAACATATACCGTAATTAAAATAATGAAATATCTAACTAGTGTGAGAAAAATGTAACAAAACTAAAATTGTAATAACGGTTATAATATAATAATTTCGCTAAAAACACTTAAGGCAACTAAAACTTATATTTATCGTTAGTCCAATATATAATCTAAGATTGACTTTTTAAATTTTTCCAAGGACTTACTTAAATCTAGATAATGACTTTTTGACAAAGTGCAATATACAGAGTCTTGCTAGTGTTGAAAATTGGCTGAGATTAGTTTTAAACGCTGGCACAAAAATAGATTAAACGATAAAATTAAAAGCAGTCGAAATTAAATAATGAGGTTATAATACTAAAAACCGAAATTAAAAATCATTAATTTATTCAGTCTAAGATATGATTAATTATTAATTAAAAAAAGATTTTTTTAACCATTTCACTGATTTGCTTAATAGACAAATCCATTCATGACAACTATACCTCGTCTAATTATTATTTGCCACTTTTGAAAAGAATTTTACTTTATTGCCATGCCATCTATTGATCAAAGCCTCAACAACAAAGTATTTTTATCATTTGATGAAGCAGAAATTAAGCAAAAATAACGCCATCTAGGAACACGCCTTTTTACTAGTAAAAAAAAATTAAACCTTTTCTAATACGAGTTGAATATATAAAATTTAATTATCTAACTTTGAAATTATCATTAACACTATATATATATATAATTACAATTCATGATTAATTATGAACAATGTGTAGTTTTATTAATTGAAGATTATGAACTTTGACAGTCTGTTTGACAGCTTGTAATGTCATTGTCAAACGGTGGTCCGTTTAGTTTTGCGTTCATAATTCTGTCAGTGTCATCCGTGTGAGTGTGGGTGAATGATTGTCGATATCGCGGCGTTTTGTATTCAAAATCGAATTGTTTATCATTACGATTGTATAAAATTACGCCGTTTGATAAATGTAAATCTAGTTACGGTGGTCGTCGTATTCAATTGCTGCCCAGTTTGAATTTTTCAAGTCTCCTTGCTTCATAATATCGCATGTTCTATTCTTTTAATTATGTTACGATATCTAGTGAAAGATGGAAGGAAATCTCAGTCGTTAAATAAGCGTGTCGTTCTGATGCTGTCGAGCTGAAAGAAATATGATTGAAGTCATCAGAGATTAAAGAAAAAATAAATAGGTGTAAGTATAATCTACCCGTTAATAATTGAAGATTAAACTATACTCGCGCTTAGAAGATGATGTTAGTACTGATCATGTTTTTTATCATCTGACATTGTATAAAAACATTCACATTACAAAATTGTTGTTTAAAGTTCACAGAGGTAATATCTTTTTTATTAGTACATCACATTACACAAAATGTATTTCTATCCTTAGTTTATTAAATCAAAAATTATATAACTTAATAAAAATTTAAATTTTTTATTCCATACTATTTTTCTAAACTAACCCACAATTCACCATTATTTCGATACGGTATAATGAATGAATTGATTGTATGTTTTTGTTATTAAATAATTAAATAATTACTGTCATGCCCACTTCTAACTGATTTAATCTATTTTCAAGGTATGCAAATGCAGATATGGCTGCAGATGAGTCCAGTGTTCGAGTTGCAGTCAGGTTAGACTTAGCTAATTTTTTTTAAATATACATAAAAATTAATGAAGATTTGGGTTTTCCCTATAAATACCTATTAGGAAGAGAATGTATTTAAATCATGTTAATAGAGTTAGGTACTTCTATCAATTATTACACCCATTGTTTACCCCATTTATTGGTTTTTTACCAATTATAAAAATATCCCAGCTATGATTTTGCTTTAATTGTAATGAGTTAATTGTTCAAGAGTTTATTCTATAACTTTCTTTAATAATTCTTCAACAAAAAAGGTTGGAATATATCAATAGGCAAATATTATAATGTTATGAACTATTTTTTAAAACATATATTAGGCGCAAGTTTCTTCCATATGTGGGAATAAAGTATAAGATTTACAGTTTATTTTATACATAGTTTACAGGTAGAGTTTATTTTATACATTGTCAATTTTAGCAGTAGGTAGCAACAAATCTGTCATTATTAATGTGAATCAGGGTATGAGAATTAAGCATCCTTAAGGGTAATTGAATTAACTATTGTTTATTACAAACAGCAGCTCTTGATGGCCTTATCTTAACGACTTGACAGTCAGTTGTGGTAAGTTATCTAAGTCTTTATTGATGATCAATTGTGGTTAATTTGTTGTTAATATTTAATTTCAAGTCTTGGCATTCTAAGTGGTAAATAGAATCTTTATGGGAAATAAAATCTAATAAATAAAATGACACAGTTTAAAATTTACTTAATAGTGTTAATACAAGATATGGAAATGAATACATTTGTAAAACACATCATTATCATGTTCCTTATTTGTTTTTTTTACGTGGGCGATGGCATTTGCGCTTTTCAGAACATCAAATGTCAAATGTCTCGAAATCGATTGCACGGAGCTTTCGTAATTTCTTCATTCAATTTAATTTTACAAGATTTGTACTATTCGAATTGTCGCTTTAGTGACGATTTTATAACGAAATATTTAAGAATAGCATCAACAACTCGCCTCGGAATATTTCGATAACGAAAAATAATCTTGTCGTCTCTCTTGCCCTTAGACCCCACCGGGGTCATCAAAAATAGGTGAATTATGTTCATAATGGTATTGATTAGTTTCCGGAAAACACCCAAATGCGGAACAGTTATCAGTGGGCCCCACAAATCCTTGTAGGTATCGAACCCACGATCACTAGCGCCGAAGCCAATAGCTTCTGCCTAGCTACCTGTTCATCATTGAAAAGAAAAAGTAAAGTAACAACCTATAAATGTCCCACTGCGGGGCAAAGGCTCCTCTGTAAAAGGGTATCAGGGCATAGTACACCGCGCAAGCCGAACACGTGATTAAGAAGAATACCTAATATATTATTTTATTTATTTTAAGAACGCATTTTGTATGTTCGTATCAAACTATGTTCATAGTGGATTCAGCCGTGGCGTAGAGGAGCTTATGGTAGGTATGTAAAAGACCAAATCCACCCATATAATACACCTCGACCTCACAGAAGATAGGTGTAACAAGTGTATGAATCTGAGAAAGACGCAGAGCATATTATTGAGAAGTGTCACACTGGTATGGAGGGAGTACTCCATCATATCACCTAGTACGGAATAGGTTCTCTATTAAATTCTCCTTTCGGGCACGCTCCTAGATATAATGGCTCATTATACGACCAACAATTTTTTTTTTTTCAAACAAACAATATCGCAGATACATTGCTGCACCTAGGTCTGCACCCCAAGTAACCACTCATACCAAATAGACCTATTGTTGTGGAGATTAGTTGCGAAATTTCTTTGTTTAACGAACAAACGACAGAATATATTTAGTACTAGTTTGGTAACATTCTAAAGAGATTTTTACACGTGATGAAACAAGGTAAACAGTTAAGCTTGCACCGTTCTTAAGTAATCCTTACGTGTGAGACGTGCTCGGTCACAGTTCGTTTGTCGAATAACCGCTCGCCTCTCGAGCCTCTACTGTATTTGCATTCTCAGTTCACAAGTGGCTACGCGAATATTGATCAAGGCGCCTGTAGATCTACTCCGAAAAACGACAGACCTATAAGTTTCGTCTGAACGATGCTCCGAAACGTTCAGATTTTTCTTATGGCGTTTCGGAGTAGCCTAAATGCTTAACGACAAAAGCAGTAGCTTTTAACTTTGGAAACCAAGCAAACGTTTTTTTGTTTAAGGTTTAAATACATTTTATCTATAACTGATAAGCCAACATCATTGCCCTAAAACGACATCGTAAACTATAGTCAATACTGGTTACTAAGGCTAAGTAATTGTCTAATTTTTACTACTGTATTAAGTGAAGAAAGATATATACAACTATATTAAAGCCACTATAAAGTATATCTGTATTTAGAAAGAGAAAAATAAAATTTTGTGTTCACTGTTAATAACTGCATGATTCGTACCTGATTAATAATTTCCGCTTCAAAGATCAAGCCTGTGATTGATAACTTTTTCTTTATTTCAAAATTAATATTATCTAATTATATTTAACAACAGTAAAAAAAACCTTTCACTTAATGCAGTGGATTAATATGATTATGGATAAAATTTTAAAATGAAATAAAACTATATAAAAAAAGTTTTTAAACCAAGGCAGTTAACCGTAAAAAGGAACGTTGCTTTTATTTATCTGTGAGTTATCAACGTAAGTAGGCCGAGTGATGTATTCAATGCCCCCATCGTCCAAATTTAGAGAATTAAATATGAAAATAGAACAATATTTCGCAATGGACGTTGTTTATTTTCATTGCATCCCAAAAGCGATACGGATTGTCTCGTTTGAATGCTTTATGTTCATTGGCCTTCTATTTATTCAAATGATTTTTTTTCGTAGAAAATATGTCCAGTGATTTGAGCTCGATTTTGGAATTTGTAAGCGTCGTTACAATAATTCAAACGTCAACAAAATGTCCTTGTTTTTTCTACAGCATGAACAATTTTTCATGTAAAAATAGTTGCATCTATTCAAAGCCAGTTTCAACTTCGATATGATGTGTATCATTTTTACCTAACCTGTTTATTGACTACTTTATTTTCACATGTTTACTACTTTTACACTCTAAATTCAAAGGCACAGATCCCTACACTAGCTTCAAACAAAAACGGGTAAGAACGTCTGTTTATGCGAAACTAACAACACTTACTATTGTCTTTGCCTATTGAGCGAACAGACCACAATGTACAGAATATAATAATCTCAGTATTCCTTTTTCAGTTCCTTTTTCCACTGGCCATTAGCATCTATGCTTGAACAGTGAACACATTTTAGGCGTCATATCTATTAATAGTTAATGCTCAGCGGCGAAGAAAAACATCGCGAGGACAACTGCATATTTTCGAAATAATAATAATAAAAAAAATATTATGAATCTACCCATCCGCAGTGGGCTCACGTTGTGGACCACGCCCTTAAAACCTTTCGTACAAAGGATACTTTTGCCCAGCAATGGGACATATACACATATGCCCTTCCTTTGCATAAATTTCAATCTATTTATAATTAATACATTTTTTACACTTGCAATATGAGAAAGCTTATGCCCAGCAGTGTATAGTGGGACATCCACTGCCTCGTAAGCATCTGTCCAATAATTTCTAATATACTTAGAGGCGTAGGTAGCTTGCGTTACACATGACCGCCTTAGGAGCCTCATTACATCAAACGTTTGTTGCGGAAAATATAAGTGTTAAAAAATATTTGCATAGTTTGTTACGTGCCGTAAGGTGCGGCGTCTTACAAAACACTGTGAGGAACTATTTAGCAGTGGCACAGATTTTTAAATATGGACTACTGGAAAAATATTTTGTGCTAAACATAGTGTTTTTCTAGTGTCTGGGTGTTTATATATGTGTAATATGTATTTCTTAACAAAAGAAAAGTATGTTTAAGTATGTTTATCAGATATCTAGTACCCATAGTACAAGCGTTGTTTAGTTAAAGACTAGAGTAGAGAACGTTGTGTAAAAATGTGTCCTAAAATGTTTATTTATTTATATATTGTTCGCTGTGCTGCCCACAACAGAAACATTCTCGTCCTGTACGCGTTTAAATTAGTCATCGTTTTATAAATAATTGACCCGCCATAGACATTTCCTACGCTTCAGTTTCAAAGAAAATATTAGATTGATCATTCACCTCATTGCCGAAATCGCTGCTCGTTAACATCTCTCATCGCGGTTTTATATTTATTTACGTCTTCCGCTGACGTTAATAGTCCTCTACTCAATATATTTACGCTCGATCGTTCTATTATTCGTTCTATCGGATATTTGAAAATTATTACGGCCGCGTATGACAACTGTTTGTTTATTAACTGTTTACTCTTGCTTTTCTATATATACGACGTTATAAACCTGCTCCACTGATGTTTGTTTAAAAAGTGTGTCGATCATATTAGTAAAACAAAGTAAAGTAACAGCCTATAAATGTCCCACTGCCGTGCAAAAGCCTCATCCGTACAGGGGTTATTAGGGAATAGTCCACCACGCGACCCCACTGCGGATTGGCTGACTTCACATATTTTCGAATTCTTCTTTTGTTATTATTTCGAAAACATGCAGGTTTCCTCTCAATGTTTTTCTTCACAGGTGAGTACTTAATAAGACAGCACTTGATATTACCAATTTCATTGGTGCTGGCGCCGGGATTTGAAATCAAGTTGCTCGTTTGTATTGAATTAAAATCGTGCGCCCGACCACTGAGCTATCACCGCTCGTTCAATTTAATGTGTTTCAACACGTCGATGATAACGTCTTTGTTTATTCCACCGTGTAGGTGAGCCTACAATGCCATGTATTTAGCATATATTATGCATTATTAGACATTAGTTTCCATCTCTGATGTTTCACTCAAGCTCCAATTGCAGCAATAGATAAAAATTAGAAATACTAAACTTTTAGTTACCATTGAACAATTAATATGTTGAAATGACCTAAAGAAAATAAGCAGTTAACTAGCATTGAATACATTTTTGAAGTTCAGTACTAAATAATTAATTACGATACTGCAACTGACGAAGAAACCAATGAAATAAATGTCTCTGAGTTTGTTTATAAGCTGCGTAAGAGAAATGGTCTCGGCATCTATTGAAAAACTGTCCGAGGCCGGAAAACTTCGGAGATATGCTGCCGAGTCCTACTTCGCCTTGTTCCATTAAAATTTCGGGCTCCCAAAAACCAGAGGATATCACGAGCCGTTTCGTTGAGAACGTATCACTCGGCGCACATTTTTCTAGGGTGGGTACACGTATTTCCCTAGAATCAATCACGCAAGCCGACACGCAACTCGGCGTCTGTAATGACAGCTAACTGCGTCTTCGCGTGATTATGAGAACTTTGCCCCGCTCAAATCGGAAGCTACGTAATGCGTAATCTCGATTACTCCCTTAAAGTTAGGCAGACATTAACCGGCGAATTGTCAGACCGAGCTTGATGGATCTGACATCGATTCTATATTCAATATTGACTATCGATTTAAAGTAAGAAGATTTCTTATGTTAGCACTAACATTACTAAAGTAAGAGATATTTCGTACCTCTTTTTCTTGTTTATATTTTATTTTAACTCTTCGCTTCGGTACTAATAACAAAGAGCTGTAGAAAATGTTCTATGTATGTAGAAGTGACATTTTGTTGGTACGTGTGTTTGCGTTTATTATAATTTTAAAATGAATTAAATACACATACGTTATCTTCGTTTTGAACTTGTTTTCGTGTTTGAACACACTATCCGAGTGACTTTTCCCGATTATTCATGGAAATATAACTAGTCGGGAATTGAAGCCAAAACTAAGCAATTGTCTCTATCTCTATCGATTCTAGTCCACAAATAAATTCTTCGCTATCCGAAATTCTAGCGAGTGAAAATGTTTTTTTTTAAATCAGTGCCTGTGGTCCAATACAAGGTTCACAACTGAACACGATTGGTTCTAAAATAAACTCTGCAAAATGTGGTATTATATTAGTCGTCTATAGAGCCGTGATAGCTCAGTGTCCGGGCGCTCGCCTTTAATTCAATATACTCGAGCAACCTGAGTTCGATCCCCGGTGCCGGCACCAATGAAGTTTTAACTTTAAGTGCTGACTTATCACGTGCTCCGCGGTGAAGGAAAACATCGTGAGGAAACCTGTATATTTTCGAAATAATAACAAAAAAAATATATTTCGAAGATATGTGAAGTCCGCCAACCCGCAGTGGGACCGCGTGGTGGACTATGCCCTGATACCCTCTCTATAGAGGAGGCCTTTGCCCAGCAGTGGGACATGTATAGGTTGTTACTTTACTTTTTTACTTTTATATTAGTCGTCCTCAACACTCCGCCGTTTGGGTATGCTAAAGCTTTGTTTTTCCATCAGTTACTACGAAATCGCGGACAGACATTTACGATCAAAATTTATGACATACGACGGAGTGTCTGTTTTATTCGATGAAAGAACTATAGATTCTTGTTTGACAGCAGTTATTTTGAATTTCCTTTTACTTACACCGTTTGCTTCCTTCGGTTCGAAAATAACGGCTCAGCTAACTAACCATAAATAACTCTATAATGAGCTCTAAAGAAGTCATATATTTACACAGGGACCCGGGTATAACTAGACAGAATAAACATCACATTTATTTATTGAAGCTGAAGATTGTTACATTTTTTTTATGCGAAAAGTTGTCAAACGAGCAGACGGTTCACCTGATGTTAAGTGAATACCGCCGCCCATGGACATCTGCCACACCCGAGGGTTACAGATGGACATCTGCCACACCCGAGGGTTACAGACAACAGTTTTCTCTACCCAGCCATTTAGTCAACACGATCAAAAAATGCTTTTTAACTTTATTTTACCGGGCTCATCAGCAACTTTTTGTGCTGCGTACGACGGTCTTTGCACTTTTTTCACATCCCATTTATTACTATGTACTAAAATGTCTGACGCTTAAGTATTAAATAAGACAAATACTAATACTAATACTCCTGGCTCTAATGTTGTAGAAAACGTATGTTGAAGTTATATGGTGTAGAAAACATATACATTTACAAGCCACGAGATGTAATAGTACTCTATCGACTCTATTATAAGAAATAATTTCCAGCGTTATGTATGTTGATTCAGAGCTATGGAACTGATTATGCAGAACAGTCCGGTCAAGTTTACAGGAAACGTGGTTTAATACATGCGAATACATTTGCAACAAAGCGCGCATGCGTCGTTCACACTTTGCTTCGGGCAGCCGCGTTGTTATTACCTATATTTGGAGATCCGTATCTGCCGTATTATGGTCAAACTGCTCTAGGCCTGTACAAGTTCAACCATTCGAGATATTTCTGTTACGCAAGACACCCTTATAAGTGTTTTCTCTATGGTAGGAACGCGTAACTACACGCCGACTGTTCAAAGCTATGTATCGATGCCTGTTTTTGTTTAGCGTAATGTATGCATTTCCATTCGACATACAAGCAATGGATATTTTTGTTTATGTTCAATAGACAAAAATGTAGATCCTATATATAAATTATCTGTATGATTTTATATGCAAAATTAGTAGACATAATTATATCCTGTATTTACACGAATACATTTTAAAATAGCGTTGATAGTACTTTATGTTAAATTGTTAACATTGTTGACATAATTAATTTGAATTCGATATATGTAGATAATTTAAAGATTTTACTGCCATACAATACAATACAATATCAGCCTATTGCCGTCCACTGCTGAACGTAAGCCTCCCCCAAACTGCACCAACTATCCCGGTCCTGGGTAGCCCGCCACTTACTGCCATAAACAATGCTAATTATTTTCAGTAAATATCAATTAGTGGGGAAACATATTTTCGAAAGTGCATATTACAGTGCATATTTTCGAAATAATAACAAAAAAATATTTTAGTCACGTGAAGTCTGCTAATCCGCAGTGCGGTCGCGTGGTGGACTATGCACTAATACCCTCCGTACACAGGAGGTCTTTTCCCAGCAGTGAGGCATTTATAGGCTGATACTTCACAATACCTTTTAACTATTATGTCCCCTACTTGTGGTGACTCTGTTAACGACACACAACAATGAAAATGTAAGACAGTGATTAAGATGATGGCATGTCATGACACAAGTGTTGCACGCTAACGGGGTTGCAACCCGCGACCTATGACAATAATTACACGTTTAAATACTGGTTAGTGTAGTACATGGATAGATTAAAAAAGCAAAAGGTTTCGTTCCACACCTGATTGCCGGACCAATTTTAAAGGCTATGTAAAAATAGTGGGCTTTAGGGTTTTATATGTAGGTTATTTACAAAATAAAAATATGTTTAAGTATGTTGATAGTTACCTAGTGATCATAGTACAAGCTTTGCTTAGTTTGTGTAAAAATATGTCCCGTACTGAAACATTTAATAGTTGTTCGTTCCAATTACGATCAGCTGATCTATATGCGATCAAAGTCGTGATCGCGATAGCGTTTTAAAAATGCTTCACCTTGCCTATTCGGACTCCCGAGATCTGAGATAGGACGCTATTAACGTCAGACTCTGTCGCTATGAATTATTCACGGCTGTTATTGTTTAGAGTTCACGTGTTCAATGTATGAAGCGTTGAGCATATGTCATGGCTTCGATGTTTTGACATAATGTCTTGTTATGCGCACTTGCGACTTGCTTTCAAGATGCGATATGAATACGATCCCTGCGATAGCACAAATCATTTTCTTCGTTTCTGGCATTCGTTTTATATCTGGACGCACGTGTCAGACGTCTTTGTTACCCCAATGTCTAAAATAACGTTGTATTATTCAATAATATTTTGAAGTATATATATATATATATATAAATATAACGTTATCATATATATATATATATATATATATACATTTTGATATATATACACATATATATATATATATATATATATATATTATATATATATATATATATATATATATATTTCTTTTGGCGGGTTTGGAAAAAATATGAGAGTAAAATCTTTACGATGCGCGCGCACTCCGACAGGCAAAAAAGCGACCAACTTAACTATATTTCACTATGAAGTTTGTCGCTTTGCAAAAAAGGTTTTAACATGGTAACCGATAACAACTTTTTGACATTTACCATGAATTCCAAGTTTATTAATTTACGAAAAAATTAAATAACTTGGAATTAAAATTCCGTCGGGGAAGACAGGGGAGTGGCAGCCTCGTACTGGCTAACGCAGTGTAGGACGACCCCCCCACTAGATGGAGTGACGACCTGTGCAAATGTGCGGCAAGTCGATGGATGCCGGTGGCTCAGGACCATGCTTCGTGGCAATCTGTGGGGGAGGCCTATGTTCAACCGTCGACTAAAACAAGCTAAAGTGATGATGATGATTTAATTAAACCGTTATCAATTGCATTAAATGTCTTTTTCACAAACAAAGAGTACTGTCACTGGGGATAAAATGTTTAGATATTTTTCATTAGTTACGCCTTTTAATTGATAATGTTAATTTTAAACCATGACAGATGTATTTATTTTGGTATAATGTCATTGAAAAGCCATTTCACAGCATATACGTTAACTTCTTCGATGATTAATGCTTCAGAAACAGGGCGTCCGTCTGTCCCGTGACTAAGAACACCGGAAAGGGTACAAAACGTCGAGAATTAAAAATCAAAATTAAAACGCGATAAAATCCGTAAAATAGTTTGATTTAATATGTTAGTATGTAGTTATAATATTCACGAAAAAACATGAAAACAATAGTTATTGTTATTATTGAACGTCACTGTACTCACTGTACTCACTATTTTTATTACTTTTAACGGTTATCGTCCACCGAATATGAGTTATTGCAGAACAAAGTCCGTTCTCTACGTCTCTGCTACTACTTGTTGTTACTTAGACGGGCGTTGAATACTTGGCCTACTTGCCTAACACGGTGTAACTGGAAGAACCGTAAAGCTGATTCCAGGTCCTTGGATGTTTTGTACTGTAATTTTAAACTAGTTGATATTATGCCGTCGTATTCGTTTTTAGGGTTCCGTAACCATAGGGTGAAACGGGACACTATTACTAAGACTTCGTTGTCCGTCTGTCTATCTGTCACCAGTTTGTATCTCATGAACCGTCATAGTTAGACAGACAATTTTCACAGTTGATTTATTTCTGTTGCCGCTCGTCGCACAATAAATACTAAAAAACAATAATAATAATAAATTGGAGCTCCCATACAACAGACATGATTTTGTTTGCCATTTTTATAAATAAATGTACGGAATCCTTAGTGCGCGAGTCCTTGCACTTGCCTTGTATTTTATGGTCAGAATGTTATGTCTTCTGTTTGTTCATTGTAAGCTTTATAATCTCATGCAATAACAAGGTGAAAGATTCCTCCTTAAAATCAGACTTTGCCAATTCAGTTACTGTTATATCGCCTTCTAACGCAGCCACGCAGCAGGGTCTGCTGTTGCACGAATGGGCAGTCTAATCTGGGGAAGCACCACAGAAGACGAGCGTGAAATGGAACTAATATGCTTCCGCGATTCGTCTGCTAAGCCGGGGTACCCGGTCCACTTTTTTAAAGTTTGCAACGCGTCTGCATCCCATCAGGAATTATTGACGTCCATGGGCTGCTGTATTTATTTAACAGTACCTGGAGCTTTGCTCGGTTTTTTTTTTGTTGTAAATCATGTATTTTGGAAATAAAAAAATAAAGAAAATGAAGTAAAAAAAAATAAGTGTGTAAATGATCGTGATACGAACCGCGGCCGTCTGTTTTGGGGCCGGCCGATTACCGGGATTATATATATATATATATATATATATATAATTGTATTAAACATTTAAATTCTTTAAACATCAATATTTATAGAGTTATTAAATTTTCCAAAACAAAGAATTTTAGAACACCCTTACCTATAAAAGCGTAATGTAAAGTTCATTTGTGAAGGTCACTAAGCATATGAATGGGTTGAATGAATTTAAAAGAGACAAAACATACTGTTAGAAGGAGAGGCTTTTAATACGACGCTGTGGCGCGAGTTGTATAGGATGTTACAAATTTTGTTTCTAAAATTCTTTGTTATAACTTTATGTTACAACTTTAAAAAGCTATCCCCTATATGTGTGTTCATTTATTGTCGCGATGGTAACGACACGCTGTATATATATATATAACGAGCAATTCTTGTATATATATATATATATATATATACAAGAATTGCTCGTTTAAAGGTATAAGATAAGATTAGGTGAACCGCCTGTTCGTTTGTCAACTTAAAAAACAATCATTTATGCGACTTAACTAAGAGGATACGATCTCATCAGCTGTCATGCCAATTGGCAGTATTTGCTTTGGATTCAGGTCGAAACGTAAACCTCATTAACAACTTGCTCGTAATAGTTTCTCTTTCTAATTCGCGATCCGACGCTAAACTTTAACCGCTAAAAGCATAGCCACGGATTTCTTTTCCGCGTGAGTTTCAAGAGTTTCCGTTATTTAATAAAAATTATAATTATTTCTTTTACAATTGTATGACTTTTTTCTGTCATGAGCTAGTTTTATAATTCTATAATTTTTTGCTAGTTTTAAATTATTCATTAAATGCCTGCTTAACTTATATAATTTGTTTTAACGATTCATTCAACTAATTTAAAATTGAATTAATGGTTCATTTTCTTCGTTCTTATAAATAAGTATCTGTTACAAAAACGATTGTGGATTTCAAATGAACGTTTCAAAACTGTATATCGCCTACGATGTGCGCGTTATTTTGAAAAGTTTAATGGTATATTGGCTGGATAAAGTAACGACAGAGTCTCTACCATTTAAATTATATTTCATTATTGTTTCCTTTATAATAAGTACCGTAACTCGTCTTAATTGCGCGGCGTGGTGAGTAAATGTCTATGTCGATTTCTCAGAGAACTTATTAAATCCACTGATGTTTTGCGTTTGTATATTATTTATGAGAAACTAAAGCTTTTATTATCAAGAACTGATTAAATTCAATGATGTTTTGTGTTCGTATGTTATTTATAAAAAAACTGCTTTTATTATAATTTGACGAGTGAACTAGGAGCCTATTTCTCCAGCTAGCTCGTAATGGTTCTCTATACCACCATGTTATAGACGTTAGTATCGGGTCGCTTCCTCTTCATGTGATTACGTGTCGTACATAACATTGAAAAATGATTGATTGCTACGTTATTTCAATACTCGTTCCCGATGCTTCCCTACAATAAGTAAGCTTTGAAGTTTACGCTATAAGAACCACCTGCTACTGTTATTATCATGCAAATTCGATAAGTGAATTTACTCACACCTTTATCCCTTTACTTATCTGTTCCTTCTAGGGTTTATAGGAAGTTTGAATTTTGTTTTGAGTAACAAACCGTTTTTAAAAACATTTTATTTTGAAAAAAAAACTTAATTACTGATTTTTGGCGTATGTTCTTTTAATTTAACAATGTATAATATTCATATAAACGCAAAATACCATTAAGTTATTTACATTTTTGAGTGTGCAACAAAGAGTAATTTATTCCTTATTCCAACTATTTATAAGAAATGATTGCCAATCTTAAGCTTATTGTATATTTTCTGTGTTACGCAATTTAAATTACATATATTCATCGTTTTAATTCGATACTAAAATAAGATGAGACGTTTAACTTTTTATAGCTTGAACACTGCCCGGGAGCTACATCAGTGGGGTAAGTTAATACTCAAATAACCATAAATCCTCCATACGCTGTAAACAGAATGTCAGATTAAGCATTTATGTATGAGATATTGATATACCTCACACGTTGTGTATGTCTGATCCATCTACATTATATTAATAAACTACTCTCGCAATCTCCTTACTCTACTCATGCAAAGGTCGATTTTCGTCGTAAATTAAATTATTCGACGGAAGAACCGTCAAATCGAAACGTCGATAATGTGAAACTTTCGTATACTTCCCGTATTAAAAGCGACACGTTTTTTCCCACGTCAGCACTGGGTCGACGTCCGACCTTGCGAACGAAAATCATCGACAATCGACATTCGGCGATTACTATCGACTATGGTGTCGTACGAAGGGATCGATTCGGCTTCTTCTTACGTTCGCTTGTTGGTCGATGTCATGCGGAAAGGTCTGATGGGCGGCGAGTCGTCCGTGGAACCGGTCCGCTGATTGCCGTGAACCGTGGCGAGCCCTTTAGCGCCCGGCCGCCCCTCACACCGCAGCGTAACGATCGCTTGGTCTGTTTCTGTGTGTTGTTCGGTTCTTATATCTCATTTCTCTACCGCGGTTTAGCGGACTTTACATATCTTAATATTTCTTCGTAATAATTAAATATTGATATTATTTCTAAAATATGCAGACTTCCTCACGATGTTTTCTTTCACCGCCGAGCACGTCGTAAGTCAGCACTTAATATTAATAATTTAATTGTTACCTCACCTTGCCAGGAGCAAACTAACGCAACAAAGCAAAACGCTAAAGCAAAGCTGATTGAATTAAAAGCGAGTGCCGTGACAAGGAGCTATCACGTAATAACACAGAACGTTTTATATGAATATGTCAATCTGACAGTTCCACAATTTTTTGGTTAAAACTTTTGTGGATTACAATAACTGACTATTTCTCTGAATGTAAATCATTACTTATATAATGTTTTACTTCTAAATTAACATTAAATTTCAATATTATCTAATAGGCTTTATTTCAGACTATAAAAGAACTCGCGAACTAGTGAAAGCAGATTTTCCAAATGAATAAACGGGCTCCGTTATATTTTTGTACATTTTTTTTTACATTTAATTACCGCTTAAGTGATTAAGAGATCACGCTCAAATGGCACGCATACACTTCACCGGTCGTCGGTTTTAGTCATTAACGAAACAAATTTATGGGTTTTGGTACGTTAATCATTATATGATCTAGCTTGCAGAGCTTCGCACGGTCGAACAAGTCCACGGCAATTATCCGACGTGCAGCGTATAAGATAGAAATAAGTATTATGACTTATTTAGCGATGGTAATCATCATCGTTTCAGCTCGAAGTCCACTGCTGAACATAGGCTGATCCTGAGCCACATGCTTGGCCACTTCATGCACATTTGCGCAAATCGTCACTCCATCCAGTGGGCCAATACTAGCCAGGGATATATGGCCGACGAATTGCCTATTGCCGATGGTAATATTTAATGAGAACAACAAATTGTTGCAAGACAATTTTAAATATGTATTGCCTTCGAATTCATATATTCATATTTCAAGGTTTGCACAGCTCTACTAACTAAATGAAAATTCAGCTAAGGCGGCGATCACTTACGATAAAATACTATTTACATTGCAGTTATATAGTAATTATTACTCAATGAAAAGTAAAAAGAAAACTAAAGTTTTTTCTGCAGTGCAAAGATTTTGGTTAGTGAAAGAATTAAGCATTCAGTTCAGTAATTGCAGTGACTGTGCAACCGTAAGTAGGTATATATTTATATTTTATACTTTCGCGTTTCGTCTGTTGAGTGAGGTAACCGGGGCCCACTTTTTGTAACAAGGTTGTCAACGCGTCTACAAACCCTCAGGTGTTGCAAATGTCCATGGACGGCCGTAATCACTTAACATCATGTGAACCGCTTGCAAACTTGGCAATTTCAAAAAAAAATACTAGCGTAAGTAATTTCAGTTACATATAAACGAAGCAACAAATTTAATGTTCCCTTCATATAATATTAATTACGCGACTGTACAACGCGCGGCCAGAGATAATTCTCTTCGTAACTTGTCACTGCCGCGCCTTACGAATTGATTTATTTACACGCTAATAATAATTTTTATAAAGTGTAAACAAAAACCAGTTACGCGCGAGCAACGATAATGACGTTATGCGTGTGGTCTCAAATTGGTCTCAGTGGCAAAGTTAAATTATTTCATACGTGATAAAACCAACGGTCTGTATCGTGAATGAGTTGTCTTGTTGCACCACGACCATGGGAGACCGGCAAAAGTAACTGAGTTTTTTTTTTATGCGAGAAAGTGACAAACCTGATAGTTCACCTGATGTTAAGTGATAACCGCTGCGCGTCGACATTAGCAACACCCTTAGGGTTGCAAACGCGTTGCCATCTTTAAATAAAGTGGGCCCCGGCTACCTCACTCACCAGACGAAACGCAGAACCATAACACTTCTACTTTACGCCGGTCTTATGTGAGCTCGTGGTACTTACCCAGGCGGACCTGCCCATTCGTGGAACAGTGAACTTTGTTACGTGGCCCTACGACAGTTTTAAGTTTTATTACTTTACCTAGCGAGGCGTGATAGCTTTCGCTAGGTAAAGTAGTAGGCTTTCGCTTTTTGTTTAATATACTAGAACGACCTGCTACCGGGGATTGAATTGTGGGGATTGAAAAATTGTGGAAAAGATATAACAATGGATGCGCCAAGCATTGCTTCAAATGCTAAAAGCAATTTAGATAAAATTCGTTAAGATTTTCGTCGATGTGGCAATCAGCTGTTTAGCTCAGTGGCTAAAGCGTCAAGCCGCGAATGCCGAAGACGTGGGTTCGATTCCCACAGCGGCGACAATCTTTTCGTATTTTTTCTAACAATTTTAATCAATTAAATTGTTAGTTTTAAGTGCTGACTTATCACGTGCTAAGCGGTGATAGAGTACGTCGTGTGAAAACCTGCATATTTTCTAATTAATAACAAACAAAATATTTTGGAGATATTTTAAGTCCGTCATCTACAGTGGGGTCGCGTGTTGGGCTACGCTCTATAACCTTCCGTACAGAGGAGGCCTTTGCCCAGTTGTGGAACATACATAACTGTTACTTTTAATAGTGAGGAACGGGAAGCCTTCATGGGGCTGGCAAAAGACTCCTGTTGTTGCAGTCGAAATACGACTGTTACTTCTTGTCATCGTTCAAATGTAATGATCAGATCTTCTTGCATCATTCCTATTTTATTTGTTGTATTACCAACATAAGGTTACGGCATTTACAGTAAAATGAAACATTTCTCCAAATACTTTCTTTTAAAAGGTAATCACATTTTGCTTTAAGGTTGATAATTATGAATAAGAGTGCAACAGATAAAGATATTAAAAAAACTTTCTTTTTTTTTATAAAAATCGGCGTCCTTTTTGTAATATAAAAAAACGACATATTATTACAGATATTAGGTACATCTTCTATTCAAAACGTTATGTTACGTTGCTTTTCACTTTTAACAAATGTCTCGATCGGGCAAAAGACAATTCGACTATTTTCTACTTCGTTTCGTCTGCGACCGCTGATTATGATCGATCGATATTGAACTGAATTGGCTGATTTTGACAACGGCGGCTGACCGACATTAGCGGGTGACGTCAACTGTAAAATAGCCACGAAATCATTTGCCCAAATACATTGGCACATGTCACTCAAGTTCGGGAACAAAAAAAATACCTTAGACGCAACCTATGATGAAACTCCTGCTGAGATGTTGTTGTCCTCAGATCATTATTCCCATGTGTAATTCATTGTTTGTTTAGGCATATAGAAAATAGTATTAATACAACAAGAACTCAAACAGGCATCTACAGCTAAGGGAACACATGAAGTTGGTTCTCACGCGAAAAAAAGTCATACAAAATATAAGCGTTGTATTTACGCTTATATTTTGTTCACGAAATCATATTGATTTCTTGTAAGAAATCAATATGATTTCGTGTATTTACGCGAATATTATACATTGTTAATTAAAACTGTTTTATGACCTTTCGAACCCTTTCTATACATTTACCTTTCTATACATTCTAACATATTATATGGTCTGTCCCACGACCATATAATATGTCAAGAACTTACCTTAATAGACTGGAAAAGCTTGCACAAGAAAATGTTACCGTTTTTGCGCTGAGGCTGATATAGTTTTCCATGGTCCCTTGAACTTAATCCCAATCTGTGGTAAGCCACGCATTTCTGTATAACACGATAGTCAGCTCAGTCCGAGGAAGCACCGAGGATTTACAAAAGATCAGCGTGAAATGGCAGTATTAATCTTTTGAATTTATTCTTGTGGAGGGTCCTACACTGCGATGAAGTAATGACTGCACTAGATGAAGCGGTGAATATAAAAATGTGCGGGAATGATGAAAGTCTATGGATGAATGTGGCTCAGAATCGTACTTCGTGGCAGTCTGTGGGGGAGACCTATGTTCGGCAGGACTCGAACAGGCTGAAATGAATGAATGAATGAGTTTCACCTGGTGAGTGAATTCACCGGGGGCTTCAAATGTCGGCAATGTAACTGCAACAGAAAATGTTGTTATATATAAATAAGAAGTAGATATCACACTAGCGCACTGAAACTGAGACACTCAAATTGGTGTTATTCGATTGCAATTCTATAGCTATCTCTTTCCGTATCATACGTTCTATATCGTTTGCCGCATTCACATATATATATATATATATATATATATATATATATATATATATGTCATGTCAAACGCCTCTCAGTATGGACAGGCTTCATCTTTATTAAAACATTGGTAACACAACTGGTGTTTTAGACGTCTATGTGCAGCGTGTCCTCCATCAACATATCACTAGAATGGGTCGGCACAAGATATACATAATTTTGTGATGGTCACTCAAGTGTTATTGGTATAGGCTAGATTTTTTAGTACCGGCCATCTGTCCGACGTCAACATCTTAGGAGCGAATACCAAAATCCGGAACAATTAGCTGTGTGTCACAGAAAGCAGTACCTTAGCAACTGCGCCTACGAGTCATCATACAGCTGACTTCCCGCCATCTCACATAAAGAAAATATCATCCAAAGAAAGCAGTGCTAAACACAATGTCGATAATGCTCTATGTTGATGTCTACATATTTAATGAGGCGGCTTTCTGAATATTTCAAGCTCCCGCGTAGGAGTATTATCGATCGAATGCCGAAGACATTATATAATAAACATGTATCAACGCGACAAATGTCAGACAACCTTGAAAAAAATGTGAACCTAACGGTGTTTTTCTAACGTTCTGATATATTGATAACTGAAATATTTTTCTAAGTCGACGCTTTTACCCAGTCCTTAACTGTGATTTTTGTCTAATGTACTTGAAGGCCTTTCCAAGGACCACAAAATTCAATCGGGTAGTTCAACTTTAGTTATAACTCGTTTGACTCCATTGAATTTTATGACATTCAAGATTTTATTGGAAAACCTGTAATTTTAACGAGGGTTAATCAGTAAGTTATCCATGAATGCTTGATTTATTTTAATGAAGTTCCCACACATTGTGAATATTCCTCTGCGGAATAACATTTGGTTTTCTGGGCTTCATTGTTTATTAAGATCTTATTCTGAAACCAAAATAAATTTTGCTAGCTATGATCTAATTAAGTCCTTACATGCGATTAAAAATGGAGAAAGCTTAGTGACCATGTATATATAATTATATTTCGCCTAGTTAAATCAGAAGAAATCTACACTCCCTTATAACACTCATAAGGTACTCCGCGTGTTAATCTTTTTTAATACAAAGAAAAATAAATATAGCTTTTCCAATCTTATTTGTTAGTTTTATATCAACCTAAATATATTTCTGTCGAGAATTAATTATAAAAAGTTAATGACGCTCTTCTGCGTTGAAACTTCTCTCGATTGCCCTTTAAAATAAAACGTCACTAAGTAAATGTATAATTCAAAAGCCTTTTGGATCCCTGTTATAAAGCATTCACAACAAGTTTGAATCGGCGTTCAAAGGACAAACGATTGTCTACGGCCCACAAAACCCACACGCCTATGGCGTCAAAGAGCTGTGGGCGATCCCGACAAAACGCCCGGTCTCTGTCACCCACGCGTGCTCCACATAAACTTTGGCAGGTACTTAGATACGTTTCAATTATACAGTTTGAGCCCAGCAGTATTAACCGGACAAGTTTCTTCCACTTCATTAACGAAACACCGAATGCTAAACTCACGCGTTTTACGGAATGACTAGTTCTTGTCAGCCAGTTATATTTTTGAAGGTCATCAAATCGTTTTTAATTATGAGAATTTGAAGTCAAAGCCACAATATTCTGTTTATATTATTTAAGCCCTGTTTCTTAATATAAAACTGTTTAATCAAACAATTTACAATTTGGAATAAGTAGTAATATATTTAGATCTGCCTTTAGTATTTTCGAGGAAGTTTGATTATATTTTGTAATAAAAATAGCAACTAAAATCAATAATGTATTTATGTAATAATGTGTCTTGATTCAAACACAGTTAAGTAACAAAGATCCTTATTCCTTATTATAAGGGCTGTGTGAATTTATTGTTATTTGAAAGGTTAGATGGTTATTAATTGTAATTGTGTGATATGGTTGAATGTATCGCAACATCACTCACACGGGTTTCTCTTTGCAACGTAGAAGGTGTTCGCAATTGGAGTCGTGTTGCGGAACAGCGCACCGCAGGTCTCTATTTCACAAGCTTTTGTGAATATAGTCTGGCGCGTAATGCATCGATCTAAAATAGTACGCTCAGAGTATTTTGAATCTGTCGACATGAGCACAATATTCCCAATAAATGTGAAACTTCCCATGCTTCTTTTTGTTGTTGTGATTTTTTACACATCTACTTATCAAAAAGAAATGTACGATTCTATTGCAATACCTTACTTTTTGTGTTTACTCGCTTATGAATGATCAGATTTATGATTGCCCAAAAGGCAAGAGAAGTCTCGGAGTCAGTCTACGTCGATGGGTTACAGGACTTGGTGTATGTTTTTCTCCAGAGACCTTATTGTTGATTCAAGTTTTTACATTCCTCTATTTATTTACATTCCTCCTCGCTTTGTGCTGTGAAAATGTTGACAAGAACTGATGTCTGTTCTGTGTTAGGTTGTTTATACAATAGACCTGTCTGTCTTTCTTCCTCGTACGTGGTATTCATAATGGCTATTCCAATAACATTGTAGTTGGTGGGCACTATTGGACAGTTAATCACTTTGATATTGTTAATTGGAGATAATATGCTTCGTACAACTTCTTTTGATAATATCTACATTTACTATGGTATTAAAAATTTGAAATTTAAGCTGTTATCAAATGTGAAAGTTCAACTTTTCAATTTCTAAAGCTAAACCCTTTTTTAAACGGTTTTATGTAGCTCGACCCGTACGGAATTTATTTGTTTATTTATTTGGGTCAAAATTAGAAATTGAAATTTAAGCACCTTCCCGTTGTCAGATTGATCTGAAATTTGGTACACACATTTAATTTAGATGACAATACAATATTGTAGTTTTCAGTGCACATAAAATAAAACCGTTTAACTTAAAAGTTTTTATATACACAAAGCAATGTCCTTTGGTCTTCCCTAAAGTGCTTGTTTCTTATATTATCACCCTTTTGTAAACACGTTGGTCATATTTGATAACGCAATTTGAGAAGTAAAAGCAATTGGTCGTTGATTTGTTTACTCAGTAGAATTAAATTGCTGTTCCCATTTCGTGTGTGCCGATTAAGCGATCGTTGTGAATTTGAATCACTTTTGATTTATAATTTTTTTCTCAATTACACACATCAGTGCAAATAATTTCGATTTTATTCAGTGATTTATTTGTTTAATCTGCCAATTAATACTTCAATATTTTGTGATAAAAATGAAGGTATGGAGATCAAAAACAACATTTGCCAACCCCGTTTGGTGAATTAATTGTGACTAATAATGACTTATACCCGGGAACATAATGACTTACAACAGTTGAGATAAAAACATGTATTAATTGTGCCAAGTAGATTCACCGCGTCTTCGGTTGGAGATTTCTCATTAGAACTGAAACGCTGTTGGAGCGCCTTTGTCATGAGTGCACTAGAAACATTGTTTTTAGCATCTCTTAGAGTAATGATGGTATGATCCAACGATCCTCGTACAAGACTTGCACAAATATCCATGTTCAAATCTCATTTAGTCAACATAGTAGTATTTTTTCAGTGAAGAAACTTATTTTTCTCACTTGCATCAGAAATATTCATTCTCCATTGCGTAAATGTCGAAAAGACCGATAAGGAATTCATCTGAAAAGACTAGTATCGACGATGCAATAAATGTTCTGATATCATAAGTAACTATTTTATTTATATCTGTAGGTAATTATTTATAATTATTGCTGTTATCGTCATCATCAGCTTTTTAACTACCTCGGCCTTGACCTCTTAGCGGAATGCATATGAGCTATAGCATTCCATCACACCATCATTATTGAAAAGAACACTTCGAATGGTAATTTATCATCGTATTAATTTAATAATGTTAATAACATCTGTTGTAACGTTAGTCTATAGAGCTATTCATCACAAACTTGAGCCTCTATTATTTATTCTCGTATGGTTTTCTTAACAAAAAATAACTTGCAAGTAACTTCTCAAATACTGTGATAATAAATAGGTTAGAAGTTTTGCAGAGACATTTTCTTTGTTTCTGCACGGGGATATCTGTCTAGTCCAATTTATAACGCCATTCTAATTCGGATTTAAGCCACGACTTTCGCGAATAATATCGCCGGTCCAATGAAAAAGTAATTCGTCTTCGTGTTCCGGTTTCGAATCGAAAGAGCGATTGCAAATCGGGCGATGTGGGCATCGCGTGCCAGAGCGCCGATGGCTAGCGTGTCCCTATTGTTTCAAGCTATTTCCCCACGTCATGCTTTCGCACGGACATTCCCATTCTGTTCAAGAGAATCATACTCCTGAGACTACTGCAACTCTTTCGTATAGTTTTTGAGTATGAAAATTTTATTGATTTAATTTCCTTTATATTTTTGCAAGTTTCTAGCCGAATTACTGGGATCTATGAATCTAAATCTTCACCCATTAGTTCGAGCGTGCTGAAATTGCCCCATAATATTTAAGATAAACAGGTTTTTGATTATTCATTGAAACATTCCCCGAAACTTTCGACGCTGCGGGATTAGAACCTTCGTTTCACGGGTTACGAGCCAAGATTCTATACTAAATAATTTTTATGTTTATGTTTCGTTGGATCATTGATATCGCTTTACGCGACACAAACAATTTGATAGGGTTAATATCCAAATTTGCGCTTTAAATTTGAACTCGATTGCTCGATGCTAACAGTCCATATTTACTTTCGAGCGTTTAAAATTCATATTTTTATTATAGAAATGGCGACCCTCGTCTCCACACGGTACAATGCCCTTTGTGGCTGCCAGTTTTCGCAAAACAAAGCGCATAGGGTCGCCGGGCTCAGCGCTAATGGGCTCATATTACCGCAGAGCTAGGTTTTAGCCTGAGCTAAAGGTGTGCGACATTAAACTACGTCATACCTTGGAAAACAATAGTATTCTATGTAAAAGAGCTGTAATTCCCTTCGATATGTCTCAATGATTCTTATGAAAATTTCTAGGGCGTTCGATTCATTTATCGTAACGTTAGGAGCTTTTCTTCTGTGATGTCGACTCGTGAAATGTAACACTTTACTTTTTTCGTATTTCCCATATAAGATATTTTTTTATAAGGGCACGGCATGTTGGTCGGTGAATGTTGGTGGTTTTTCTACAAAATAATTCCCTGTTACCTCGCTCTTCACACGAAACGCAGAAGTATACTGCCTCTGCTGTATATACTGCCACTTTACATCGGTCCTCTGTGAGGAAGTGGTACTTCCCCGGACCTTCCTATTCGTGACATCAACAGCGAAGACCTGCAGCCCTTTATTGCTTTGTAAATTATTTTTCTTGCATTCTAGCGGACCGTCCGATATATTTTCGAGTGCTTCTGGTCACCCTAGCGGCAACTCGGTGCATTGGCCCTCGCGGCGATTGTAAACAAAGACGCATTACGATGCCGCGTTGCCGGCTGCGCTTTGCTAAACCCCCCGGCTGCAGTGGGCGCGCGCTCCGCATTTACACAACATATTGCGCTGGTCTAGCGTAATTCTTATAAGGATTAATGCGATTAAATGAAACTTTTTCACGGATGTAGACTAAAACTTCGCAAGAAAAGTACTAATAAAAGTCTAGAACTTTCGTATGACGCCGATTTATAACGAATATTACGACGAATACGTTTCACTCATCGAGTTGAGCTTGTTCGTTGATACGATCGTTATTTCGTACCGGGTGATGAAGTTTCAAGTGATGCATGTATGTCAAATGATATTTTATTTCATCTGCATCACCTCACTGCAAGCGCAAAGACGGCGACTCTGCAGACTGCTCGACGTCTCGCTGCACCGCTCCCTCCCCTCCCCCCCCCCTCCCACCTCTCAACATGTTCTGAAGGCGCCTCGCACATTGATATAACCAGTGCAATGATTGCGAAATACTGAATTCGGAATGCAAAGATAAAGCTTTGGTGCCGAAGAAAGGCTTTTGACAAATCTGATCGTTTCGACATAACCTCCACCGCTCACAATTAGCTGCTGAGATAATTAGCGTATAAGTAAACTTGATTTACTGTCTATTATTTACTTAGCCACGCACAAAGCGGATTTCAGCCACGTGCACCGACTGTATTGAATTAGTCATGTCGTTAATGCAATAATGAAAAAATTGTAAACACGTCATTTCTTACTTCTATTTGCTAAGTTAATCACCTATGATAAGCGATGAGGCCTGGTGTTTTATATTAACACAGTTTTATGTACCTACCACAGGCACCAGCGATCCGCAACCTAAATAGCAATTTAACATATGGCATAAGATTTTGTTTCATACTTGGTTTGTATTGAGAAATAGCCGATTATTATTTTTATTTCACGCGAACGAGTCTTGCACATTTCGCTAAAGGAATCGCTACGGTCGAAAGCTTCCTCGAGACCCGAGCTAAATGCCTCATAATTCACAGTGTAACGACACGGACACCGGCAAGGTGCGGTTCATCGTTTGGCTTCCGTCGATGATTACAGTTTCCTCCAAGTGTATTATTTTGACGGCTATTATATGACGAAAAAAGTTCGAAGCCCTTACAACGTATAGAGTTCTAAGTAATTTTGTAGAGTATAAAGCAGAGAACAGAATATGGTTTTTGTGCAAATGTATAACAAAGTTATCCCTTTTAGAGTTGAAAATGAATGAGTGCATGTATTACCTCCATATCATCGTTCCTCATCCATTCAATCGATTATTATGAAACTGGCCCAAAATAAAATGACTTTACGTTAATCGTCTAGGATAAAATCACTACATCTACTCGATGAATTGCCTGATTTGTTCCGGAATAAAGCCGAGTCTTACATAATACAAGTTCGCATCACAGAACGCGCTCTTGTATCGTAACTTTACTAAAAACATCGTTCGCTATACTAAGAGGTGGCAAACGGATCGCTCGAAAGACAATAAACCAAACCCAAAACACGCGTTTCATTATGTTTTTACCAACAAAAAAAAAGTCGTTGTTTCGAAGAACTGACCATTTATTGGTAGTGATGTTGAACGCAAACGGGGCAAAGACGACGCATTATATATGTATAGAAGATGAAAATTCTATTAAAAGACTAACTGGTATTCCTTTACGCACTACCAGGATCGCAGCGCGGTAGACTGCGCGTCGACCGCGCGCGTAATAGCCTCATCCGCCCGATCCCCCCGCTTTATTCCCTCACACGATTATCGTCGCGAACGTTACATGCTCCATTTGTCCTTAGGTCCAAAATCGGCTGCACGTTCATGTCAGTAGCAACCATGTAACTGATATAATGATAGACATCGCGGCGAATACAAACAATATTTCATTGCTATTAACCCCAATGAAGATAATAATTGTAAATGCAGTTGAAACTAATTACTGCTACTTTTTATGAGCCCGTGATAGCTCAGTGTCAGGGCGCTCGATTTAATTCAATGTACTCGAACAACCCGAGTTCAAATCCCGATGCCGGCATCAATGAAATTGTTAATTGCAATTTAACTGCTGAATTATCACATGCTTATCGGTTAAGGAAAACATCGTAAGGAAACCTGCATATTTTAGAAATAACAACAATTAAAAAAATATGTTTCGAATGTATGTAAAATCCGCCAATCCGCAATGAGATCGCGCGATGGACTATGCCCTAATACCCTTATATTGGATGACATCTTTTAGCTGTTGTTTTACTTCACTACTTTAAATGAAGCTAAAAATAGTATGAATTCAGTATCATCATTTATCTAACGGAATAACGTTAGGTTACCAAATGTTTATGTTCAACAAACAGGATAAGAGGAGTTTCTCAATTTACGGATTTTTTCATGCAGTCTCTCAGTTATCTAGCGCGTTGAACTGACGAACATCTGGTAGCAGAGTCATTGTCAGAATTTTCTCTTACTTTACATTTCTCTTAAACAAAGACAACAAAACTACGTATCAATGCCCTGACAGTGTCGACACGAACAAAGCATCGGCCGCTCTAACATTAGACACGCGACGTACACAGTTTATTTGAGGCGGGCCGACGGAAATACGAAAGTGTTACGGTGACGCACAAGTCATTGGACGGACGTTGTTAATATAGCACGCGGGTCTATTAATGTTGTAACGTTGAAGTTTGAAAGTAAAAGTTGCTAAATCTGCGTGTCTACCCGACTGATACGTTATGAGCTAATTGTTTCATACACTTTTAAACGCACGCCCCGGGAAGTACCACAATCTCACAGAAGACTGGTCTGAACTATTTTTTTAATGTCAGAAAGTGGCAAACGAGCTGGTGGTTCACCTGATGTTAAGTGAGAGCCGCCGATTATGAAAACTAATGTCAACCCGTTACGTAGGATTGCAAATGCGTTGCCGCCTTTAAGTAAACTCGCCACACGAATTGTAACACTAGGAGTGTTACAATTCTGCTTTACACCGGTCTTCTGTAAGGTTGTGGTACTTACCCGGGTGGGCCTGCCCATTCGTGCAACAGTGAACACTGGCGTGGCCCTACCACAGTCAAAGTTTTGCGTTTCGTAGAAAAGTAGAAAAAGTTTTGCGTTTCGTCTTTACTGGGGTCATGACTTTTAAAAAGTTGGCGGACCATCTGCATTCCCAAGTATTAAGACGTTCATGGGAGGCGGTTAACACTCAACATGCTATGAACTACCTGCTCGCTTGTCACCTTATAAAGTACAAAGTAGTTTATGTATAAGCTACTCGCAACTTCTTCGGCACAATGAATATGCAAAGCTGTAAGTGGCTGAGCGAAGCTAGGAAACGTCAGTTGGCCAACCACCAATGAGGATTCAGTTTTTCTAATTTCTCGATACAAAACGAACGAACGTAACAAGGTGTGTACGATGTGTCTTGTACACATCGTACAAACCTTGTCTCTTGTATCTATAATCCTGATATAAAATGTGATATTAGTTGTAAATGGTACAGCGAAATTAAAATCAAGATGAAGAATGGCAAAAATGTTCGAAATCGAAGACGAAAAAAACAAAATAAGTCCCACGTTTGTGCTTTGATATTACGTTCAACTCTAAGGAATGTTACTAGCAGTGTTATGTACCAGAAAATGACACTGTAATATGAAACTGTTAAGGTGTTAGACTTGATTGCTTCTTGGTAGTTACCGGTCCGAAGCTCAGTCTTTGAAATCAGCAAAATCACGGTCTGATGGCGTGGTTAATGAGAATAGGTAATGGTTAGTTCGATGTAGTAATTCATCATCACGTTGACAAGCCTCCAATGGCCTCTTTTGTAGAAACGACTAATGTTCCGACGCTCTTTGTGTCTAGAATACGTCCATTTTGTAAACGCTGACATCCCTTAATTTTCCCTGCGGAGAAATAAAAAATCTACCCAAAAGACGCAGGCTTGGATTCTGGCAGCGCCGAAATTTGTCGACAAATTGTCTTCGGTCCAAACAAGTGCTGCTTAATGTAAAATAGGTACAGCAGACTTTATAAATATGAACCTTTGACCGTGTCCATTACGGACGTGTAAGCATTTTGTTTTTATCATGAACTGGTTTGTTTGGGATTGCGGGAATAATAATATCCCCATATCGTGATTGGCATTGTTAAAATTGGTAAATGATCCAACTGGGTATTTTATGTCTGTGCAACAACGCTGTAACATCTACTGCTCTAGGAATGGGCTAACTCATCCGGGGAAGTAAGAACCCAGACTTAAAACGGTGGTACTGAGGCTCTCTTGAAAACAGGCAACGCAACTCAAATCCTACGGTTGATGTAGAAATCCATAGGCGACAGTGATCCCTCAAAATCAGACAACCCGCCAGCTTGGTATACAGTGGTGGTGGTATAATTAGAAACACTACCAAGGGTCGTTGACATAATGTACGATACTTCACCGCAATCATTTTCATTTTGAAAATAAACAATAAATAGGACAACAATGTGTTCAACGATTTAATTAATCATTTATTAGAAAAGCAATATAAATCCCATTACACAAGTGCAGTTTCAATATCACATTACGGACAAACATTTAAATCAGTTTTAAGGTGTTGGTGTAGTTGGTGAAAGATCCTCCACAGACGCGAGTGCTTATGGGTGGTTATATCTGCAGAATCCGGCCGCAGACGCCGTCGGAGGTGGTGGAGGGGTGCGGCGTGTGCGCCAGGGCGGGCGGCGCGGCGGGCGAGGGCGGCGTCGCCCTCGGCTCCGAGCGCGCCTTCACCTTCGACTACGCCTTCGAGCCGGCCGCCACGCAGGAGGATGTGTACGAGACGTGCGTCAGGAAGCTCGTGGAAGCGGCCCTCGACGGTTACAACGCTACCGTGCTCGCCTACGGACAGGTTGGTTATGCTCCCTCATCGCCCTACAACCAACGGTACTATATTAAATACGAAGCAGATATGAAATAAATGTTTAAATATTTAGGACACATTTTTTTTTACAACGTTCTCTAGTCCCAAAGCAAGCAACGCTTGTACTATAGGTACTAGATAACTGATAACTTAAACATATTTTCCTTTATAAATAAATACCTACATATTATACATATATTTATAAACATCCATACACTAGAAAAACACTATGTTCATCACACAATATTTTTCCAGTAGTGTGCCAGGAGGCAGGTACACTACCCACTACTGGAAAATTACTTAATTGTTCATATAATGAAATCTTCTGTATCCTACCAACTACCCTTATCCAACTTACTCGTAGATGGGGTCGACACAACATGAAAATCATGTTGTTCATGATACTGGCTATGTTTTGAATGACCGACCTACCAAACCTCATTGGGAACACAATGATAAACATCGATCTTTAATTGTTACTTTGCAATAATTACAAATCCGATAAATTACTCCTTTTAGCTTTTAAAATTATTTATCATTTATTTACCGAGCCTATTAGTGTGAGCGGAGATACGTAAAACTTCATTGTTCACCGTGACTGCTAGCTGTTCATTATCAGGTCTATTCATGTTATTGTCATGAGTTTTGCGCGAACCGTCTTCGGCCAAGTGCTCGGATTGGCGATTACAAATTGCGTTCAACTCGCTCTATTAGCCTAACTGCCGTAGCGATCGCCGTGATCGTTGCACACACGGGAGAGCGTCGCGACGACGGGGTAACACGATACGGCGACACGATGCGGGCGTTTTGTATGACGGTCAATTCAGGAGTAGGACCTATTTGCGGTTAGCGACAGAGGTGCGTTGCGAAATGAAACACGCGAACACGTAGACTTCGGCGAGCCGTCGGAATCGGTTGTCTTATAAATAAATCTTTAATCACTATATAGTATAAAAAATCGTCCCGCTGTCGGTCTGTCCATAGGGACATACATAGGTATGCTTAGATCTTTAAAACTACACAACGGATCCTGATGCGGTTTTTTTTACTAGAGTGATTCAAGAGGAAGAATTATAATACATTGCACCCCTGCGAAGCCGGGGCGGGTCGCTAGTTTTTCTATAATTAAAACATGACTATGAAGGCATTATACATAATTTGATGGAAGTTTTTTTTCTCGAACTCTGCGTGGCTAATGCTAAATGTACTATATCGTGTGTGCAAGTGCGATCGTTAGTTATCTAATTTAACAATCGGAATTGAACTGGCTCATAGGCTTAATTAACACAAACGACACTTTCTTCTTTGAATATAAATATGTTAAATAAAAAAAGGCTAATTTCATCGCAATAAAATGGTTTCTAAGATCCCGTTTTGAAAACTTTGCCTCCAATGGCCAAAGGACACATCATCTCTGTAGAAATGTTTATACAATTGTAGTTGTTTTATTATGAAGGGCGAAGAAGGCGAGAATAAAATATAGCTGCAAACTAAAATACATACATCGTCAACATTAAGTTAAAATTATTAATGTGGCCTGCAAGATAAGGTTACAATGCTGTCTGCGACCCTCGGAGGTAATTGGTCGTTCGCAGATAAAAGATATTATCCGAATGTCAAATCAGTTAATTGGTCGGGCACGTGCGTGCTCCAATTCCATGTGCCTCGAGCCTTTGTCTTCGTCATGTGTCACCTTTGACTTTTCCGCCATAGATACAACACCAGCGCCGCATGATTTGAGACTGCCAATAGACTTTACCAGAGCGCGATACAAATCCATTTTCCTGCTTTTTTTTAAATGACAAGCGAGCTGGCCGTTCATCTGTTGTTAAGTAATAACCACCGCCCATAGACATCTACAAGACACGGAGGGTTGCAGATGCGTTGCCACCTTTTAACAAAGTGGGCCCCGATTACCTCACTAGCCAGACGAAGTAGTATAACGCTTCACTTCACGCCAATCTTCTCTATGAGGTCGTGGTTCTTCTCCCAACGCAGCAGCAGACTACTGCGTGGCCTTACTAAAGTCAAAAGTGTTGGCTAACAATGTTGAAAACAGTGACAATGTTTGTATCCAAATAACTGCGAATAAGGGAGCTAGAAAAACTAAAGAAAGGATACTAGAGAGGTTAGAAAAACTTCGTCATATCAGTACCATCATTAAACACAACTGTGGTGTCGCCACGCAACAGTTTTCGCTGTGACACGAATGGGCAGGTCCGTCCGGTTCAGTACCACGACCTCACAAGAGATCGGCGTGAAGTTTTATACTTCTGCGTTTCGTCTGGTCAGTGAGTTAGCCGGGGCCCACTTTATTAAAGGGTGGCAACGCATCTGCAACCCTAAGGGTATTGCAAATGTCGATGGGCGGCGGTTATCACTTAACATCAGGCAAACCAATTGCCACATTCTCACATAAAAAAACACAATAGTATCATTTGCAATTTTAAAAAAATATGTCTTCATTAGATATGTTGTTTATGCGCGGCGTTGTTTACCAGGTGTGGCGCCTATAATTAAACAAGTCGTCCATATAAGTCGATTATGTATAGTCAAAGCGCGGAGGTCCGCGACTGTCGATGCCATCTATTCAATTATATGCTAATTCTGCAAATTAGCCCGCACGTGACGCGATTATCATGAAATTAGTCCCATAAAAGTCAAGGCTGTCGCTTGTTTGTTGACACGATTGAATAGGTCTTCATTATCCTTTCAAACGGTTAGAGCTATTGTGTCTTGTATTGCGTATTTTTGTCTCCAATAAAGTAAAAGGGGGACAAAAGGCTTTAGAAAGCGTTTTCCCTTTGACCTTAGACCGTTTAATTAGTTTTTCATTAAATTTCGTGAAAGCATTCACTAATTTAACATAATTCTTTATAACTTTATATTTCTGTCTTTATTGCATGTAAGCAGTCTCTCTCTCCGATAACAGTAAATTTATATTTCAAGAGAAAATTGAATAGATTTCAACTGATCTACTCTAGTTGCTGCTGAACATAGGCCTACCCCACAGACTGCCACGTAGCCCGATCTTTAGCCACCTGCATCCATAGACTTCCCGCAAATTTGCGCAATTCGTCACTCCGTTTAGCGGGGAGTCGTCATACACTGCGTTGGCCAATACGAGGCTGCCACACGAGAACCTGTCTTGTCCAAATTCAATCCCAAATGGTATTGTGATCATGAAAACGTTTGTGACAATACTATATGTGCAATTGGCCATGGTTATGAGTAACGCTTAGTATGTTGCCAACTTGCAGCGGATTGCGCGCCGTCACAAAAAGCCGTCACTGGCACTACGGCTATGACGTGCCGGGAGTTCGTTGACCCCGCGCTCTTGACCGGCTGACTGTAGGAATCTGATCTAGTTTTTAATGCCCGGCTTTTATATGCGTATGTTAGCCCCGTAATAGCTCAGTGTCCGGTCGGTCGGTCGCATTTAGTTCAATATACTCTAGCAATCCGTGTTCAAATCCCAATCGTTTACTTTAAGTGCTTACTTTGACTGCGGTGAAAGCCGCAAATATCCGTAATAAAATTTTTTTTTCAAAAAAGATATGTGAAGTCTGCCAATCCGCAGTGAGGTGGCTTTTGCCCAACTGTGGGACATATACATGCTGTTACTTTTTTACGCTAGCCTAATTGCAGTGGTTTTGTTATACGCACTTGATGCGGACTACAGGGGTTCGAACTCTTTCGCAATCCACTTTAAACTGCTATTGTCGAGTAATACTCACCCTAAACGTTATGCCCTTCAGACGGTTACATTATCATATTCTACATTCACACAATCACAAGACAATGGCAACTTGTGACTAACTTCATTACGACAGTGTATAATGTTATCCTACATTAAGAGCAACGATAAAAGGAAAACAATGTTACCATATTATTCAATTGTCAATCAACACAGGGATGGTTTTAACTGGTTTCGATTTTAATAATCTCAGATTTTAATACTCTATATATATATATATACAGCGTGTCGTTACCATCGCGACAATAAATGAACACACGTCTAACGCTACTTGATATATATACTTGAAAAAAATATTAACGTTAAACAAAATCCATAATTAAAAAATAATATTTTTCAAACAAACTATTTAAGTAAAAAAGAAACAAAATTTGTAACATCCTATACAACTCGCGCCACAACGTCGTATTACAAGCCTCTCCTTCTAACAGTATGTTTTGTCTCTTTTAAATTCATTCAACCCGTTCATATGCTTTGTGACCTTTACAAATGAACTTTACGTTACGCTTTTATAGGTAAGGGTGTTCTTAAATTGTTGTTTTGGAAAATTTAATAACTCTATAAATATTGACGTTTAAAGAATTTAAATGTTTAATACAACTTTAAAAAGTTATCCCCTATATGTGTGTTCCTTTATTGTCGCGATGGTAACGACACGCTGTATATATAAATATATTTTATACTTTACATACTCTTATCTAAACCGAAAATGAATGGCACGATAAGAACTCTCCCTTGTTCCTGACAACGGGACAGTTTGTACTGCTTCCTACCTACTTTGATCTAGCTTGATTCGTCTTTGCCTTCGAGATCTCCGTCCATTTATAAATAACTTTAGTATGTATGCGCTTGGTAAAACTAGTAGTAGAATTAGTCACGAGTGTCTACCCCGGCTGACTTAGTGCACTTGATGTAAAACGTAATGAAAAGTTTACTAGCGCGACGGCTCGCAGCTGCATGTAGACTTGTATGAAAAGCCCACCGGCGCAGTCTAAATAAACCTCGTACGCCGGTGTCGGCTGTCAGACCGTCACGCCACAGCCGGCGTAAACAAAACTCCTTGTTTGCTTCCGTTTACTACAAAGTAGACTTTAGTTTACAATGTTTAAAGTGCCTTTTTGTTTACCTTCTTGCCGTGTAGGAATTAACAGAGCGATTGCTTAGCGCACTGTGAAGTTATGAAACGTAAAACCGGAACGTCGGCGTTCATAAGTTTCATTGAATAATTTGTTCTAGATGATCTGATTACAAAAATGTGTAGTATGAATTAGTGTTTGTAATTATAAATTGATTGTTTGCAGTTGAATAAGTGATGTAGTTTTGAAATTATTACATCATAGCAGATCATTTTATCTTGTTTATCAAAATACGCTTATTTCAACTATGGTTTAAATTTATTTCGTCGGTATTGCATTTCCCACTTACTCTGATACATATATATTATTAATAAAGTAATATACATATACGAAATAATTACTACATATCAACTCACATTCGATATTGTTGAAAATCACTAGAAAAATTAACTATTTGAAAAATTTGTCAAAAACTACAAAAAATCAGCGATCAAAGTTTGATTTTTGAATTATAACTTGACCTTTTATTACATCTGGGATAGTATCACCTCTAAGAAAATAATATTATCCCCTGGATTTGCGCTGAAGCAACCGCGGCTGACTTCTAGCGGTGCAATAAAGATTACAAGATATCGTCTCCACCATCAGACTTCCGGAGTTATAGCCTACGTCTTATTCTGATGTATAAGCTATATTATTGTAAAGATTCATTAAAATCCATTCAGTAGTATTTGCGTGAAAGAGTAAGCGTATTTAGATGATATATACATATTATACATAGACATATATAATATAGATATTATAAATAGGTGTCATATTAGTAAGGTTGAAGTACATCGATGTAACTATTCACGAGAACTGCTGCCGACAAACTGCATCACAGTTTGGCAGAGAATAATTTATCGTCAGTTGTAATATCAATTAATGTAACCGCCAAAAAGCGACTTTACAGGAGAGGCAAAAAACTAAATTACAATTCACAAAAAGAGTTGAAAGTTTTTGCGTATTTATCCTATCGAAATGCGGTTTGGAGCATTTTTATGAAAATTCTGACATCTGCTATCTGAAAGAAACCATAAGAAGCCTACTAGTATAGTTTCGCAGATGGCATGGTGGTTACGTTAACTTTTTTTTTCTTTATTTCGCGTTACGTTAAGATTTTTTGAAATAAATAGTAACAGCCATAACGTAACTCACAGCGTATACAACACAGCGTAACGTATATCGCGATTTATTTATTAATATTTAATGTATATCACACAGTTTCTAAGACAATGACATACATCGTGACTTATAGACTGTAGGAGTTACATACGTATTCCCTTAAAATAAGGTTTAGTTTAGAATAAACTTTTTATTAATTCTAGTTAAGTTTATTTTTTATGAATAAAACAATTGCTATTATACAAAATTAACTTTAATTACCATTCTTTGGTACATAAAATATTAAGTCCTTATTGAGATCATACAATCAAACAATCAATCAGTCTTCAAGAGGAACAATTAAATTATTAAGAAAGTGTTCTTTCTATTTCACATTGTATTTGTTACATATGCGGAGTTAGTAATTGACTACTATCATTTAAAGATTAAAAAACAGTTCAAAATTTACCAATATTTCGTAAAAATTAACAGAAAACATGAGTCCTGACTTTTATGGGATAAGATAGATAACAATCAGAATAACGATTAACGAAAACAGCTTTTAGCTTTGATAAAAACATAGTATAACTGAGAAGCTAACAACGACATACAAGTTGGATATTTCATAAATTATTAGAAGCAAAGTAGAAATTTTACTTTGAATTAATGTTTTTTTTTTAAAACAGTTTGATTAATAGCTTCGAAATCAAAACTTTACAAAAACCAAATCAAATCCTTAATATAACATCATTCTTATCTAATATAATCTAACGGTTTGTGGATGAAACATACTAAAACGTGACTAAAATCCTTTGCTATTAGCTTTCCCTTTCCGATTATTATGTTTTCCTTTTTTTTCTTTTTATTTTTCTTTTCCCAGCTTTTCCTTAACTCTCTTTCACCGCTTTTTCTATATTTTCTGCCTCGTTTGCATAATACTGTACGTTCAATTTTGTATCGTAATCACTTTGTGTTTTTGTTCCGCTTTGTTCTTCGGTTTCATTTTCACTTGTAAGATCATCCCCTTGTTGAATAATATCATCCAAATAGTCATCTTTTTCTATAAAAGGCAGATGTAAGTACTCAGGTTTATACTGCTCACTCATCATCGCAGAGTTTTTTAAGGTCCATATATTTTTTTTTAGAAATTGGCAATCACTGTGCATAAAGTTTTTGCAAAAGTCGGGTTTGATCACAGACTTTATTGCTATTTCCTTTTCCTATTCCTTTTTTTGTTCCCTTTGCCTTCCCTGTTACAGTTTTCATTCCTTGACTCAATGGAATATTGAAAATGTCACCGTCCTCTTTCATTGTATATTTAACTTCCATTTCATTTAAATTTGTTTTTTTAATTGTAGCGATTCTAATATCCTTCATTCTAAAGTTTGGGTTGGATGTCGTTTTAGGCGTGAAAATCTGTTCGGCAATAATCTGCCAATTCATAAAATCAGTGTGGTCCAAGGTAATTACAATATAAGGACGCGGTGTTTTTCGTGCTGCAAGCATAAAAATTGCCCATTGTGCAGGACTCCACACAATGAGTTTCCGTACCTCTCGTTCGATGACGCTATGCATAGAATCTACTGGCATATAGCTGTGTCCAGGCAAAAGATAGTTGATTTGTACCACTTGAACGTTATTTGAATATTCCAGGAAATATTTAAACACGCTCAGTATAACTTTGTTTTTATTTTGACCCCAGCAGGAATCACAATAGAAAATTACATATTTTGCTTTTGTCAATGTCGAGGAGGTATTTGTATAAGCATGTTCCTATTTCGCAACTACCCCTTTTTCCATCGCATTCTCCCCAGGTGTAACAGAATCCATTTTGAGTTTTGGACTCATACACAGTCAAATTGTAAACTGCATACTTTCTAGAGTAGTAAAGCAGCATACTCTGGCCATGTGGGGTATTAAGGACTTTCTGGAGATCAAAACTAGCTATCACAGTGGAGTTGTCCTTGCCTACTATATTCCGATGTATTTCACTTCGTTTATAACATGCCTTTTTTTCTTCTAGATGATTTTTGTATTCATACGTCTCCTTTTCATTCATAACATTCATGTTGTTTTCGTGTTTAATGCAAACTTTGCATTTATCTTTTTTTGGTATATGAAACGTTATATTGTACTGCATAAACAAATTACGGAAAAGACGTTCACTAAGACAGTCATGTGAATTGTCTTCGCAATATTTTACATAAAGACGGTAAAGATTAGTCACACTTTTAAAATCTTGAGATAAATAGAGTTTGCGTGAGTTTTGTCGGTTATAATGCGATGGTAGTACTGGCAAATCTTCTATGTATTTCTTAGCAAAATTGTTGGTATTTTCATTATATTTATTATCAGCATGACGAGTTCGCTTGTCTTTCTGTGATATACCCTCTATAGAATTAGAAAGATTGTACAACAGATATGTTTGGGAAATATCTAGAGTATTTTTAATAAATTGTTGACATACCTGTCTTCTACCCTCTCCTTCGTTAATGTAGTACTCAATGGTTTTGTCCCTTCTACTTAGAGGAGATTCAGTACGTTTTCGCTTTATTGTAATATAACAAGCACATTGCATTATCCACTCCTTTTTTCTTTGGTTGTCGAGACTCCAAAAAAAATTAAATATGGATTGACGTCTTTCCTCAGTTATTTCATAACATCTTCTTGGACACTTATTTTATTTGAACGGGTTGATTTTCATTTGTCTAGATTCTTTCTGATTCCCTGATTTTGTGTCATAACTAAAGCCCTTTTCCTTTAAAGCTCTTCTTGTTTTAGTTTTGTTTATCAATTTAGTTTTTTTGATTGGTATTTGATTTTTCTCTTCCTTACTATTAATTTTTTTTTGACCTTTTCTTTTCTCTGTTTTTCTTCTCAGATGCACATTCATTTTCAGAATCTTTAGGTGACCAACAATCAGAACTTCCGCACGAAAAGTCATCGAAATCGTCTTCTAACATAAAATCCATGTATGATTTTTGAAATTGCGACGCAATACGCTTTTTTTGTTTTCTTGTAACGAGAGATTGAAGAGACAACGTTGGAGAGGATGTGTTTACTACTACTCGTGTTTCTTGGTCACTATCATTATCGTTATTCAAACTATTAACGACTTCAGTTGATCCTTTCATAACTTTGGAACATATGACATTACTACTTTGACCTAAGTCCATATCTCTGATATCTTTCGGACCAGTAGGATATTCTGGCACTGAAAGTAATAATAATCATGAAAAATTTGTTAGAATAATGAATTGTTACAGTTCCGTGAAGTAATGTTATACATACCAAATTCGTGTACTGTATCTGTAGTAACTGTTGGCGTGTCTACGCCCATTGAACTACATTTCCATGATCCTGTGTTACTTTCTCCTAATTCCATTAGTGTGACGGCTTTTGAATCAAGACGGTTAGGTGCTGAAAATAATAATATAGAATACGAAAATAGTGTAATCCAATAAAGATGAATTTACCACCTGGCTTAACTGATTTCAAAATCCGTACCACATTCCACGTTCAGTTTTGCTGGTAGTTGTATTATCACGTCAGAAATGATGTTTGCTTTACTCATCCTTGTAGTTTGAACTTGTGGAGTTTTTTCAGTAAGAAACTGAAAAGGCTGTAACTCTTTGAGCATAATATTGAATCTGGTTGTTTCGTTAGTAACCTCGTTTTGTAATTCGTCATAAGTAATGACTTGATCGTTCTGATGCTTCCAAGGTAAGCAAATAACCGAAGAATTCGTGGCGTTGCCACTGGTTTCGTCATTGATTGTACTTTCAGGGCAGTATTCTTGGGATAAACTTACTTTCAAATTACTAATAGCATTGACATCAGGCGCAACATTAATACAAGTTTGAATAAACTGTTGCTCATTTAGCATGTTAATAGAGGAATTTTCAATGGGATTGTTAAAGCATATCAAATTTTTGGTGGCATTATTTAAAATCTCGTAATTTTCCGGCATGTATGAAATGATTGATGTATTAGTAGCAGTATCATTGGGATTACTATCAACAGTACTGTATAATGCAATGTTGCGTCGACTTGTGCTACAAACTATTTTTGAGGTGTGTCAGTGTCACTGTCTTCAACAACGTTATCACTATTACTTCCATCTATAAATTCAGTCTGCTTACTTCTGAAAATAAAAAAAAATACGAAAGTACGTATCACTAAAATGAACGTTACATTTATGTTTTTACTACCTTGCAGACACTGTATTAGTATTTATGTTAGTATATAACAGATTAGTATATTTTGAAGATAATAATTATTAGTAGGATATTGAGTACACAAGGACATGATTATAAAATCATTTCAATACTATTTTAACGTAAGTTCAAATTAACATTGTCTAATTAACGAAATTAATAGAGTGTCAACCAAATTATACAAAACATTTTCTGTTAGAATGCAAGTGTCAAAAGTTTCCGACTTCAAGATTAGAAGACAATGTAATTCACGTAACTAATACATTAAATTGTAAAATTATTGCTGTAAGCAGTAAATAATTTCAACGTGAACATAAGTTTTGAACTGTAACTTCTTAAACAAGGCTCCTATAATATCGAATTAGTACATCTCAGCGAAAATTGTTATAACATTAGCATCTGCGGTTTGATATTAAGATTTATACTATGCGGTAAAAATTTCATCATAGCATAGGTATCAAACCTAAAGTCCAGTGTTCTAACGTCATTTAAGCCGCCAAAATAAAAACTGACATCAAGATTTTACGTTTAATAATTAAATAACCCACATGCAAAGGTCTTGCCAGCGTTTTTACATAAATACATTACATAAACTTACCTTTTCAAAACGTCCCTTTGTTTCAAAAGCTGTTTTTTTCGTGATAGTAATGCACTCAACTCGTTCATCTTATCTGTATTGGAATATCACATATGTCTCCCTTGACTTTCCGGGACTAACTGCCAAGCCAAACCTTTACCTAACGACGACTGTCAAACATGAGATCGTAAACAGTCGCACGCGTTCATATTCGTTCTTGCCTTAATGCGCACACAAATGTACATATTTTGTCTTACTTTTTCCCAGGGCATATCACGTTAGAAAGAAAGAGACGGATAGCTAGTACTGAGTACATCTTAACGTAAACGTAAGGTTTACCAATATCTTAACGTGGTCTTGTAATGTAACGGCCCAATTTTATTTAACAAATTGTAAAAATTTAATGTAAGCGCCAAAACAATTTGCGTACAAAGCAAAACGTTAACGTAAATACCAGGACTATTGTATAAAATACTAGAGCATTACTGTAACGAACAATGTTATAGTTTTAAAAGAATGACTTAAAAAGCTCGTATTATTTTGCGAAATATATTTATATTTTATGCATATAGCATATATTAAATATAGCATAAAACATCGGGATATATTAATTGAGATCTTTTCTACCTTATTTAAATGAAAATGCAAAAAAAATATTAAATATTTACGAGCATACACACAATAAAGTAGCCTTTATCTTAAAAGTATTTTTTTGTGTATTTGGGGCTGTAACAGTTGTAACGGTGAGTTAATTTAACAGTCAGAAAGTTGTGTTCTAAAACAAAACAAGTAATGTAAAAGTCAATTTTCTAAAAACTTACTATATTTTGTACAATTTTTAAAAAATTGACTCTTACGTTACCGACTTTCTTTCACGTTAGGTCAATACACTAAAAAGTAATACCAAACCTGTCGTTACATTAACCCATACTTTGGTCATTCTCATAGAATGTAACATACATCACAAAAATGAGTGAAAATGACAAAAAACAGCCGGATTTTTTTTAAAGTAATCGACATTTTTTTCATCATATCGAGATTTCAAAGCCACCAATCGATAGAGCGAAAAATTTGCAGTCGAACTGTATATTTAACTCAATTTCGTCATTTTGGCGGTTACATTAATTGATATTACAACTGACGTTATGTTATTGTACTTTATTACTGGATTAAATAAATTAAAAAAAAACATACATACAAACTTTCGCGTTTATAATATTAGTAAAGATTATCCTGCGTGGTAACGACGTTTTATATACATAAATTTCACGTGGACAAACACCCCAACAATTAATTATCTTCGAGTAACACCGTACACCGTGCACTAGTCCGTAGCTCGTAACATCACTACATAGTATAAAACAAAGTCGTCCCGTTGTCTGTCTCAGTCCCTATGTATACTTAGATCTTTAAAACTGCGCAATGGATCTCGATGCGTTATTTTACCAGATAGAGTGATTCAAGAGGAAGGTTTATATGTATAATTACATTGCACCCATGCGAAGTCGGGCCGGATCACTAATATACTATAAGCCAAAATAAATAATACTGCGATCCCTTCACACGGGTCCCAACTTGCGCCGCTTTCAAACACCTCTCGCATGTCAATATGTCATAACTGTGTCATTTGCATAATTATGCCATTGCATTTTAGCCTCCAACGGTACATCGGGCTGACTTTTAATTGTATTCTCATCGATGAGTGGCCCCAATTGAAGTTTGGTCCGATGCGTGATGGAGACATTAGTCTTTTTCTTTAAATTACGCGCATCGCATAATGAATTGAAATTTTAATATCACTACGTAGTATAAAAGAAAGTCGTCCCGCTGTCTGTATGTCCCTATGTATGTTTAGACCTACGCAACTTGATGCGGTTTTTTTTTACTAGATAGAGTGTTGTTGTCGAATATTGTAGAAAGAGCCCGCTAGTGTTGACGTCTATTTCGTAGTGCTTCTATGTTTTAAATTGTCAATAAGAATTAATGTGACGAGCATGTTGACAGTAACCGCTAACACAACATAAGCTTACTTGCATCGTGATACTAACGTGTTGTGTGTCGGTAATAAACTGAATTGTAAATCTTTCTCTACACCTCACTGGGCTAAGAAATACGAATCTAAGCGCCCCGGCCTTTATCCTGATCACTGTTTAAACTATTTAACCGTAATCTAAACAAAATATAACGGCCCCCAACGAAGTCGGACCAGTTTCACTTTGATGTGTCTTGTAATAATAATTTCACTTTAACTACCATATTCCAAATGGTTAGGTTAGAAAAACATAACGGACGCCGGACTCGTGGGTGGCAATCTAACTCTTAGGAGTTTTTCATAGTTCAAATGGGAATGCATTTTGAAAATTCCTCATGTTGCAAGAAAAGTTATAGTACCTTGACCAACCAGTTTTCAATTTTATTGAATAATTTCACGTGTGCGGCGAAATAGCAAAGGCTTCGGCGCCGCTGGACAGATTCTACTCCCGTCCTAAATAAATACTAGTAAGACCTTCATTTAATTGACACCTTGAGCATCGCGTTTGTATATGGTTGTTTGATAATGCCTCTACATATTCTATGTGTGCAGACTGCACATATAAAAAACAATTTCAATGAAGGGCTTGAAGAGAGAGGAAACAAAATTTGCGATCATTTGAGCTATATCGTTAAATGCATTAATTTGCCAACACTCGTAAGCTTATATTTAATATCATGTTTCAGTAATACGCAAAAAGTAATGCGATAGCCAATTCGCAATTGCTACACCTTAGACGGTTTTGTTTTTATAAATCGCTTAGATCCCTGCTAAACTAATTGTATTCTCTAACTGGTGCAAATTAAGGGAATTTTCAAACGAGACGCTATTTTTTTTAGCGCGGGCTCAATGTTAACAACTCCTTTTCAAAGAGACCAGAAACCGCCGCGGATATATCTATTAATAAACTACTAAAGAAGTTACAAATAAGAAAAGAAGCTACTAGATTGCCCATTGAAAGGTGTTTATTTTATGTATAACTACTATAGCGTGTAAGTATATAGAGATATGCGGAAATGACTTCTGCTCTGCACTTGCAACTCTCCTGACTAAATATCTTAATGAATTTATCTTTTTTTTAATGATATATTCATTTTATACAGATAACAAGAACAGTTTCTAGCCGGCTCTTCTCTGGACAGGTCTAATTTAATGAACCGGTGGTAGTTTCTTGACGTAGATATGTTTGAAGATATTTTGACTTTAACGGAAAATATTCTTACGTTCCGAATATGTACTTTTACGAATACAAATAATGCTTTGTGCGTATACTCTCGGCAACCTTCTACTGCCCGTGGGTGGCACCCAAAACGTGCGTTACGCAAACCACCGCAAGGATAACGCCCGTTTTAGTGCCTTTTAAATTAATACAACTATCGCCTGTAGTCCAAATTGGATGATATTGCATGGAAAATAATATCTGTATATTTATTTAAATGGACTTAGCACAGGTTTTTCACCTGGCATATAGACTGAATTTAGTGGCGAGTATTAATTTTTTAATATAAAGAAACCCGTAATCCTATAGCAATTTTTATTACCTGAAAATGTATTGTTCGAATGTTTTTTAAAGCTCGAATGGTTTCCAATTTCATGATTTTCTTATGTGAGAAGTTGGCAAGCGAGTTCACCTAATGTTAAGTGATAACCGCCGCCCATGGACATTTGCAAGAACTACACGATTGCCAATCCGTTGCCACCTTTTGACAAACCATTGAGACCCGGATACCTCACTCGCTAGACGAAAAGCAAAAGTGTAATGTAACACTTCCACCTCACGCTGGTCTTCTGTTAAATTGTGGTAATTCCTCGAACGGACCTGCCCATTCGTGCAACAATGAAGACAATTGCGTGGCCCTACCGCTACACTGCAGTTATTGCTTTTGTGATGCCAACTGGCATATTTGGCTCCTCCGTTATATGTGGTACATAAATAATAAGAATGTACCGAAATCAACGTATCAAAATTCATAGTTAAGGTTACTTTTATTCCGTTCAACTGGATTCTATTTCTTAAATAATCGAGCTTTCAATTTAGTTTTTTTTTTTCCTATCTGAATAATGTGCCCAGTCCAATTTTTAATATCCATAAACTGCATTGAAACTCAGGGAAGAAATACGAAAACGCAACAGAGCTAGAAAAAACACTTTATCAGGCCACCTTACAGTGCTTCATTCGAGACTTTTACCACTTCAAAACTTAGTTATAATTTTCATGTCAATTTATATCAACAGCCGCTATCGTACCAAAAAAGCAATCGGCCATTTAAAGAATAAAGAAAGTCCGAAATGTTTCGCAAACGGCGGGCCATTACTCAGATACGAATAAAGCTAATAAAATAATCCTATCAGCAGCCTCGCGTGCAATTTGTCACCGTTCCGACCTGCTTATTGTAGCTGGGGTGACCATTCGCACATATTTTTGTGGACTTTTATTCGCCACAGGATAACAGTCAAGAGGTGGTGGTCTTTTTTTAATGTAAGGAGATGGCAAGCGAGCTTGTGGTTCACCTGAATTTATGTGGTAACCGCCGCCCATGGACATTTGCAACACTCGTAGGCGTGCAATAAAGTGCGCCCGGCTACCTCACTCTCCAGACGAAACGCAGAAGTATAACACTTCGACTTCACGTCGCGGTGCTTTACCGGACGGACCTGCCCATTCGAGCATCAGCGTTGCCTTACCACAAATAAAATTTATTCTTAATGTTGTTGGTTTTTGTTCAATTACGCATTGGAATGGGCTCGTCATGTGTAGACTTACGTGTGACAAAAGTTCATTGGTGTTGTGAACTATGTCAAAAAGTATGGTCAAACAGAAATGAAAGGTAAGCCCTATGATTTATATAGTTTACATAAGCAATTTCGGTACCCACTCTGACTTCTGTAACTTTCTCGGTATTAAATACACAATTTTTATGCCTTCAAAGGTTAAGAATTATGAAACTTATTAAATCATCTGGATGATGATTATTTACTTGCAACGCCGAAATAGGAAACTAAGGGAAACTTAATGTGGTAGGACCGCGCTATAGTCATCGCTGTTGCACGAATGGGTAGGTCCATCCTGATAAGTACCGACCTCACAGGAAACCGGCGTGAAGAGAAAGTATTAGTAAGAGTTTACTTTGGAGAGTGAGGTTGCCGACTTTATTAAAAGGTGTCAACGCATCTGCAACCCTATACGGGTGTTGCAAATGTCAATGGGTAGCTATTATCACTTAACATCAGGTGAAACGCCACCACACTTGCCACCTTCTCGCGTAAAAAAATACTTTTTGCTTTGCCATGTTTACACAATAACATAACTCTTCCCTCCCGATAGACTCTCCACCATTTTTCTCTATCATGGTCACCAGCACTCTGCACAATTTGCCGTATTATATTTACGTTCATTTATACGCTCTTCAAACGCGTGTAAAGGTTGAAGTGTAGCCGGAATTGTATCACATTAACCTCGTGTCGTCGCGTTTTGTCACATGAGCAGATAATCAAAGATGGTTCAGCATTATTGACATCATCCCAAATCTGCGGCAGTCAACTGTTGGATAGAAGCCTCGCCGAATTAACGACAGGTGTTGAGTAATCTTACATAAAAGGGGCGTCACCTTCAGGATTACGTTTCATCGACAAAGAACCAACGAAGTGTGAAATGGTAGCTTTTGCTTCACTCAAAGTTGTCTTTCATTCAACATCGTGTACGGCGAAGATACGTTGTACCGTGTACTGTTTACGCGTTAACTGTAACAGGATAACCGCCAGCCTCGAGATACTGTTATACACTTATTACAGTTATACACTTATTACTGTTATCATTGTGATACGATAGAGTAATCGTGGGGTAGTTATTAATGCCAATCGACACAAATCTCCTCCCTATTTGCCAAAAGTTCCATATTGTTTAACGTTGAAGATTTATTTATTTTATTTTTTATTTATTTATACTTTATTGCAATTACCTTAATCAAGGATTACAAACCCGGGGTGTGGAGATAAATTGTGGCAGGTGCAATAAAAAAAAACAAGTTCATTACTAATGTGAATGAAATATACAATGTAGAGAATATACAAACGCTTAAATAAATATAAATACTTACATACAAAATATATATAAAATATATATAATAATAATAAACAATAAAAACACATATATATAAAAATATTAACATATATACATAAATATAAACATATAAACGATTTATGTTTTCTTTAATCCAATCTACTTCCACATTTTCATAAGACACAGACGAGAAGCATCTAGTTGTAACTGTAACCTGCAGAACTGAAACATATATATTTTTAAGAGACAATATTAGGATCCGAACCGCCATAATATCCATTTCGGATTAGCATATCATTGACAGATTTATTGTCACTTCTAATATCGATCGAATGTTTATTATCATGCAGTTAGATAAATATAAATCGGCTAAAATTCCCAAGGAGGGCTGACGTCAGGCAGGCGGCCGCTCATAAAAATAAAGCGAATAACTGCAATAACAACATGGTTCCGAAAATAAATGATGCACGTGTTGTGCCGACCCTACCTAGTGTAGGAAAAGGCTGGAGTAAGAAGAAAGAAGAAGATTTATTATCATGCATGTTTCCATTGGCCATTCAGCACCGAACATGCGATTAATCAACACATATCGGTGGTAACAGTTTTGTTGCTAACGGTACCGGGATGTGAACTCTAGTCAGCTTAAATCAGTTAAGTTGTTCAGAATCGGGAACTCTGACTCAGAGATACCAATGCTCGTCATCTTAAAGGGCAGACGCGTACAAACGCAACAGCCTTTTTCTTTTTAATTCTGATTAAGTAATTTATGTGCAAACTGGCTATGCGAAGTAGGTGTATGGAAATTGCATTCAATGCACGCATTCGTTTAAAACATACCCCAAGGCGGATATCGGAGCAAATTCCATCGCGGCCCACATCGTCGTATAATTACTCCTCCCAACTGTGGGCTGCATGGCGATTAGCATTAAGTATTATTCACACTAAACGTCGCTTCTTCGCGAACAGAATTGTTATTACATAACATTTCAGATGATATCATGTAAATTTATATGGATACAGCCATACGCATTTGGGCGTATGACCGCTCATTTCCTATCGCCCCCATACCCTTTGAAGGTTACACAAACTTATCAATGGTCCAGACGTATCCTATTTACCGTTGAACGAAGCAGGCTGAGCCACGCGAAATACGGGCGTACCTATATACCGTTCACATGCGGATTCCGAGGCCTATTAAAGTAAAAGAAAGTAAAGTTACAGCCTATACATGCTCTACCGCTGGGCAATGGCCTCTTCTATACAGAGGGTCTCAGGGCATAGTCCACCACGCGGCCTCATTGCGGATAGGCGGACTTCACATATCTTCGAAATGTATTTTTTGTTATTATTTCGAAAATATTCAGGTTTCCTCACGATCACCGCGGAGTACCTGATAAGTCAATACTTAAAACTAACAGCTTCATTGGTGCCGGCACCGGGGATCGAACTCAGGTTGTTCGAGTATATTAAATCAAAGGCGAGTGCCCATACACTTAGCTATCGCGGCAGTAAGGCCTGTTAGTTCAATGCAAATATAAACTAATCGGATCCCCAGTATCTTGGCAACTTCCTTTACCGCATTGTGAATCGTGCACAGACGAGCGCCGTACACCATATGGTGCGAATCGTACATGAGTTGTCGCAACGGCTGCGCGGGCGACGCCACCCACGCGGCCGAGTGCCGTCGAGCGATAATTAGTGGCACCTTGTTAATATTTCATTGTCGGACCTCCGGCGAGCGTATTGATCTGTCCACGAACCGGTGCGGCGAGCCTTGAGTAGGGCTACCGCCGCTATGTGCGCCTTCGGTTTCAACAAAATAAGTCGATGCTGTTTTCGGCTTCATTGTGAAAAAGTCAATAATAACATCGTCAGATATATGCATAAACAATACTGATAACCGGAGGGATAAGAGAGATTGCTGATTACGTTTGAATACTTCTTCACTTACTTCGTCTCCCTTAAAATGATATAACGACCTCATTAATATTCATTTTTATCTTGTAATTTATCTGTGTTTTTTTTATGTGAAAAGTTGACAAGCGAGCATGGACATCTGCTACACCCGAGGGTTACAGATACGTTGACAACCTTTTGAAAATTGGGCTCCGGCTACCTCACTCACCAGACGAAACGCGAAAGTATTTGTCATACTTCCACTTTACGCCGGTCTTCTGTGAGGTCGTGGTACTTACCCATTCGTGCAACAGTCGAGGCCGCTGCGTGGCCCTACCACAGTTAAATATGGGAAAATAGTGAAATGCAGTTTCAAAATCCATTAACTGAGTATTCAGTTGGAAAATTAATGAAAACAAATCATATTATTGTACTTAAAAGCGGCAAGTAAAACATAACAGGATATTCCTTCCCCTTCAAATCTACGTTATCATTAAGTTATTTATTAATTAAAATTATTCACGTTATTGGAGTTAAACCGTGGAATCTAGGTCGAAACGGTTGAGTATATCGTTGATCAAACGCATAATTACGGCAATTGTCTTCGAACTCAGGTACGCCCGTGAGGGTTCTATTATTATCATTTATTTCAAGTTACTAAGACTCATATACATCCACATTCAAAATTACATTATATCATATTAAAAAAACAAAAAGAAAGAAAAAAAATCGCGAATATTACAAATTAGCCATCTACGTCATCGCGTAGACATATTTAATGACAGCTACGAGCTAAAGAATGGGTGTTTCTTACTAATTAAGCGCTTAGTTTTCTTCAGAGTACGAATTGTAATGAATACTTTATATCATTGTAATGACAACCTTAACGGAACGGGATAAACATACTTTAGTAGCGAAGTTTTCGTCTCTAAATTGTCTCTTTTCTTTAGTGCCTTTGACCAACATAGGACATTTGGCGTTTTTTTATCGATTTCTCAGAGAAATTGTATTTTAACGACCGACGATAACAGTGTTGCGCTGTGGCTAAACTCAGTTTCATTACGTTTTTTGAAATCAGTGGGTTTTAAAATAAATGATTTACATTATATAAGTTGGCGTCAAAGTTGTGTTGGGTTAATGTTTGATTTATTAATTTTTGTTTGTTAAAAAATTTATATTACGAGCACCACCTAACTGTGCCATCTTATTTGTTTTAAACCGTCAATTATCTTAAAGGTTACAAGTAGTGATGCAACAGAAGTGATATAACGAAAGCAGAAACAGATAGGTCTATAATTAGAATCTAAGCTAAAATGGAAACAGAAATGCGGAAACGAAACTGTATTATGAAAAAAAATATTATTTATGAAAAGCCGTGTTCGACGGATGTTTCCACCTTTTAATAAAGTGAGGCACCTCTTATACCGAGCAAGCTGCTTAAGTTTGTCCACAAACCATCGCGCTCACGCTTCAAGCAGTCATAATATTCCAATTAAATTTCTGTCATAAAAGTTGAGGAAACAGAAACAGTAACTGATGTCGTAAAAACTTCGGACTGCGGCCGTTGTGGAAGAAGAAGCAGACGACTGTTGCATCGCTTAATACAACTGACAAGTTTTGTTGTGACGTCATGACGCCTTATGACGTCTACCTCAAACACCATTTACCGTGTCAGCACGCATCAAACAACCGCAAATGGCCCTCGGGCAATTAAAACGATTGGCATGGAAACATAAGCTGCAGTTTAATTTGTTCGGGCGAAGGTCGCGTCTATGAATTGCCTACTTGTGGCAGTGTGACGCGATCTACAGTAGCCCATTGTCTATGGAATAGAACGCGTAATACATACAATGGCGGCATGTTCGTCTCAAGCTAGTAGATGGTCATGACGGCCGGTTTTTATCCGCCTGCACAAAAGGAATGAACATACACGCGTACAAATATTACCCATCTATGTTTGTTTGTTCATCTATTTCTACACTATGCAGCTTTTTATACTTTTGTATCATTTGATGATTTTGCTTGAAGCAGCGCACAGACGCTTTGCACCGTGTCGCCTGTAAAGCTTTTTAAGGCTTAACATCCAAACTGCTACCGCGATCTGCGTTAGCTTCAACAGAAGAGAGTCGCTAAAAGTAAAAACTGCCGCACTCAGAGACTACTCTTGCCACTTAATAAGTAGGTATCCAATTCGATTTACGCAGTTCTGTATTAAAAAATGAAACGTGGTGTTGTCTTGTGAATATACTTGGTAATAATCTGCGTGATATTGAAGTGTTATAAATTTAAATTTATTATTACAGATAACACTATTAATGTCATAATATTTCGCTAATTATTTCACTCGCTCGACCTTAACACGCTCAAAATATAGCTCTACGCCTTTGAAGTACACTCATGCAGTTACGAAATTTCTACTTCGAGCGCATTCGTACTCGGGTTCGCTTACATTAACTTGATGAGATTTCAAAGAGACCTTTTTGGGACTACTAAAAAGATTCGGAGTGAACATACATTTCTGTCTAATTATAAAAGCCTTTAAATCCGCTATAACCAGAATAAGGACCATTCCTGTGGTTATACTTAATTCGTCCCGATATCCGTGTGAAACGTGAAATGCGATAGTATCCGTTAAATAGCTTCACTAACCATGGATAATATTTGCGTCTAATAAAAGAAATCAATATAAAAGTGTTTTAAAATTATTTAATATTTGTGTCATGTATAAAATTATCTGTATCTTGTATTAACTGATGTTTTTGCTTTCAGTCCCGAGACTATTAAAGCTTCATCTGACGCAGAACCGGTGGGCTAGCCAGAACCTACGGGTTTAAATTATCTGTCTTTATTAGTTGATCTATGCAAACTTGGGGCAGGCCGCCTAATCAGGTAACTCTTTCGTTTATAGCGCCGTAGGTGAATGAAACTAATTTTGCGGCCTTACGGCGCCGTGGGTCGCCGTATGGCCTCCAAAAATTAGCAGTTTGATTAAACACCCGCCTACGGATTACCTAATTGGCCGTCACTGACCAACGGTTTTTGTAGTAGATAAACTGCTTAAAGCCACGGTCACACACAGCGAAAAACTTCTAGTGCATTCGCTGCGAAAAATACTCACAGCGGCATCTCGCTGTATGCCTAACTGTGGTAGGGTCATGCAACAGTTTTCACTGTTGCACGAATGGGCAGGTCCGTCTGGATAATTTCCACAACCTCACAGAAGACCGGCGTAAAGTAGAAGTATTACACTTCTGCGTCTGGCGAGTGAGGTAGCCGGGGCCCACTTTATTAAAAGGTGGCAACGCATTTGCAACCCTACGGGTGTTGCAAACGTCTATGGGCGGCGGTTTTTACTTAACATCAGGTGAACCGCCAAGTCGTGTGCCACTTTTCCACATAAAAAAATGCCTGTCACACACGGCGAGCTCTACACGAGAATTTCGTGTTCCGTCAGTCTTTTGGCGCCCCGAGTAGAAACATACATGTAGCACGGACGTGCAGTCTGAACGGCGCGCTGAGCTGCATCGCTACTCGCAGCTCACAGCAAGTACCCTTTGACCTGTGAGCGAATTCTCGCGGCGAACGCACTCTCGCAGAGAGGAAAATTGAACATTCTCATTTCAAATTGCGGCGAATTCAACTCGCAGCGAAGTTATCTACTCGCACATCTCGTGAGTAAAGCGATTCGGCGGAGAGAAGACGCGCGCGTGAATCAGAAAAAGAGCGCGATACCCGTGATCAGATCACGTCGAACGAACGATTCAGCCAACAACACCGCTATGAAGTCGACATTGTTGAGCAAACTTTACGATTATTTTAACAACTGTGGGTGATAGAGCCTAATCGCAGCAAGTATTCACGGTGTGTGACCGAGGCTTAAGGCAACTCGATTGGCCATAAAGTCGTTTCAATTAATTGACATAAATATTATATGTTATGGTTATGAAATGTTGTCGTAATAAAGTATGCTTCATTCACAATGATGTGATAAACCTGTCCAGCGCTTCGTGTTTAGAAAACCGGTTTTATTTAATGAGCTCGTAAGAATCCAATGCATTGTATAGGACGAAAATAAATTTAACCAGAAAATATATAATATCTGTGGTGTGATTACTACCTGATCAGTTATTTTATTTGAATGAGTTGTGTGATGAAATATGGGCTTTCATTATAATCATGTTAATCAATTATTAGTATATGATGTATGATAAATTCATTGAGCAAAAAAAAAACTTACTACTACCAAATTTTTTTTATTCATTCAACAAAGATATTCAAAACTTACTTAACAAAAAAGGCAAGCATAGAAGAAACAACTGAACTTTTTGTCTGCCTGTATATGTGTACATGTACTGTATACAAATTGGCATATTTATATGTAGATATGTATACGTTATCATGTATGGTTAGAACTTAATTTGAATATTATCTTTCAATTTCTTTAGTGTTAACAAATTGAGAAAAAAAAAGACTAAATATGTAAACTAAACAGGAACCTATCATAATATTACAATTTACAATGCTGTTAAAATATTATACATTCGTTAGCCGTAATTTAATTTGTCAAGCTATATTACCGCGCAAGCGAAGGCCATCAATTTATTGAGAAATAATTTGTTGTAATATGTTAATCACAACCATTTGTTTAGTAAAAAAAAAATTGTTGAGGCCAAAATATTTTGCGCAGATAACGCTAAGACTTGTTTTGAAATTGTGTAAAGAGTGGATAAATTAAATTAATTAATTAAATAAATATTTTTCTATAACCGGATGTTTACGCCTACAGAATAAGACGGAAATTGACTTCCGTTTTAATGTTTTAAGCTACATTTGTATACGGTTTAAATATCGAACCTTGAAACCGAAAATGTGTACCGATACACAACCTGTCTAAAAGAAGTTTTCTTAGTTACATTATTCACTCTAAAGTCGCAAAAACACGCATGCAAACTTTGTTAGGCCGCAAAAAACTGTATAACTCAGAGCACGCCAACAACCCCCGTTATAATCACCACGTGGGGGTTGTCGAACCCCATCGGAACTCCTTCTTGCCGGGGTAGAAATATCGAACGCTCCAACCCCATTCATTTTTTGTTTAGATCGATTTTAGCGTTCTCTATTGCGAGTCGAGGGTTTGATTATCTATATCACTATTTATCCATTATCACTTCCTAACACTTTCCTGGATTCTGTTATTTGCCTGAGAACAACTTGTGTATCCTAAACGTGCCTAAAACACATGAAAAAGAGACGATTATGATCAGCCCGTTATGATCTTTGATAGAACTGGATAAAGTTATACACATCTTTTTTATACGGGGGGACCGTCTGAGGGGGGAGTAAATGGTTATGTGAGGCTTTTAACCTCCCGAAATCTTCAATGAAACACCCAGTTGCAGTTCCGCGCTGCGCATGGTTGAACTCCTGAGTTGACTGCAGGGAGAGGTGACGTCTCACTTTGCAACCCCCAGTTGAGTGAATACGGGACCACCTCCTATTGCCCTCCTCTCTGGGTTCAGTTCACTTGCTTAGCAGGGCTCTGACCCTGAACACACGTACCCAAAGACCTACAGGCCAACAGTCTATGGACACTTTTTAGGTTATGTTTACGAATAATCCGAACGCGTCGCCATCTGAATTTTTCTTCAACAGTGGAGTCACTACTCGCGATTGTATTCCTGCTGAGTAACAAAACCTGAGTTTATAAAAGAGTTTTACTAAAACTGTGCTATAAGCATTTTATATCGACGCTAATACTGTTTCTGCCGGAACCAATCAAAACTGTCGACTCAACGCTCGTCGCGATTCGCTACGATATCGCAATCGTCGGTCCGCTTTTTTTTTTTTAATTTGGAAGCGAAAAAAATACTTTTTTGTCTCCTCGACGGAGGTGAAGAACGCTGATTTCTATTCAGCTACGTATATAGTCTACGGTATCAACGTACTTGTCTGCTTAAATTTTATGCTAATAAGGACTCAAGGCCGCGCCGCGTTTGGGTCGATATTTTTATACGCACGTTACGAAACACCTCAATTACGTAATACAATTTTCGGTGTAAACCATGAACTAAGAGCGAGCGAATTCACGTGCACTTTAAAAGAACCGGCCAAATGCGATTCGCACTCGCGCGTGTAAGATTCCGTACCATTATATATAAAAAAGGCAAAAAAATTATGTCTGTGTAGGGGAGCCCCACTTAAATATTTTTAGTATTTGTTGTTATAGCGGCTACGGAAATATGTCTTCTGTGTCAAATTTCAACTGTCTATCACGGTTCATGAGATACAGCCTGGTGACAGACGGACAAACAGGCAGACAGACAATATAGGACCCTAAAAAGAACATTTGGGCAATTAACAAATGCTTGTCGAATTGGCAAACGAAAAGTCAATTAGGCCAAAGTTTGGCAAAGTAGCGGGCCTACCTTAGCCTCCGGTGAACTCATTCGGTAGACGAAAGGCAAAAGTATAAAACTATCATCGTTTGTCGCCATCTAGGCAACAGAAGGAGCCGCTGTATCGCTTACAAAACATAACAACATACGAATATCAATATATATTATGAATACCATTATATAAAACACCAATAATTCACCAAACATCTCGCAGAAACAATTATGTTGAAAATATTTCACTCTGAAACGGCCAACTGCTCTATTTTTGGATAAATGTCTATTTTTATAGCCAAAAACGCTCATCTCATATGCTTTGTCATAGACACTCCGCATATGGATTAGATCACAACTCGCTGACATCACAAGGCATGCGCACATCTAATGTGCGGAAATGTTTGAAAGCTAGCCCAACTTCCAAGCTCAAAGCACCGGACTTAGACAGTTCATTTTTCATACGTCTTTATTGGGAATTTAATATCTGTTGTATGCTATGCATGACGTGAACAGAAACTTTGTCTTTAACAAATTTTTACTACACCTAAACTAACAATCTACATATAGTTCCAAACGTTTTCAAGCACCAATTAAGGTACAGCGAAATTAAAGTAGCATATATGTCTCAATGATTGGCAGAGGCCTCCACTGTACAGTGTGTTAGGGCATAGCACCACGCGACCTAGCTGCGGATTGGCGGACTTTACACATATTTCTAAGCAGGTGGTAGGGCCACGCAGCAGCCTCGGCTGTTGCACGAATGGGCAGGCCCGTCCAGGTAAGTACCACGACCACACAGAAGACGTAAAGTGGAAGTATGATATGCTTTTGCGTTTCGTCTGGTGAGTGAGGTAGCCGGAGCCCAATTTTCAAAAGGTTGTCAACGCATCTTTAATCCTCGGGTGTGGCAGATGTCCATGAGCGGCGGTATTCACTTAACATCAAGTGAACTGTCTGCTCGTTTGACAACTTTTCACATAAAAAAAAAGAAAAAAATTCTAAGCTTTCTTTGTTATGATTTCAAAACATACACCTCATAATTCAGCACTTAAAATTAACAATTTCACTGGAGCCGGCACCCGGATCGAACTCAGGTTGCTCGAGTATATTGAATTAACAAGAAAAACCGGCCAAGTGCGAGTCGGACTCGCGCACCAAGGATTCCGCACCATTATCTATAAAAACGGCAAGAAAAAATCGTGTCTGTTGTATGGGAGCCCCAATTAAATATTTTTATTCCATTTTATAGTATTTGTTGTTATAGCGGCAACAGAAATACATCATCATCACGGTTATGAGTTACAGCCTGGTAATAGTCAGACGGACAAACAGACAGACACACAGCGGAATCTTATTAGTACGGAACACCCAACTTTGAGCTGACAAACATTGAGCTATCACAGCTAACAGAACTAATAAGCAAAACCGTTTACTGGCTACAGCAATTTAATGTTAGCGTCTATTCGATATGACGTAATTACTTAGAACCTTTGTGTGTACTATTACATAAACTGAGGTGTTACCTTATCTGCGTAAAATTTGCGAGTAAATATTGTGAAACAAAATACTGTTCAGTGTATTCGCCTCACCCGTAGTCACACTGGCTATAACAATTTTTATTGAGAATTTCATGAAAATTAATTAAGAAAAGCCCTCACTATCTTGTCCAAACGATGTGATTCTCTATTTAGGTCTTTCATTACTTTCTCTGCCGGGTTCGGCACAGTTTTCTTACAATGGGTAATTAATTACGCAGTCCACGCGAGCGGAGTCGCGGGCACAGCTAGTGCAGCTCACGAGAATTCAAAACAATCACGTATTCCGCATTGGTTCATTCTCGAGACCGTGTCATTGAGGAGCAATGTCACACATTGCATGTCGTGCATCCTAACATTGACATAATCGCGAATTTGATAATCCAGATGAGTCACGGAGGCTTACTTAAATAAAAGATAAAGGCAGTTTGCGCGTTTACACTAAACGTTCAGGGCAATGTGAACAAGTAACTAGCTCACGCGCTGATTTGTTCCGAAAATCTTCGTTCATAAGTATCAGTATCACTTGAACATTTTCCATCGTCACGTTCGATGCTGGAAGTACTTTATCAGCGATGGCGTTATCTGTGCTAATCTTTGCAATGATAACGCTCGGGCAGGCGCCTCATGAACAGATTGCGATAACGCTGACCAGCGCCATATATGGGCGAGCGTATTCGCCTTTTTTTTGGGTTTTATTTAATAAAGATTGTAAACATGACGTCACTACGGTTGGACATGACATGCGATACTAATTTAGTTATCGTTGACGATCTGTCGGCGCAGTTTCTAAGCGTGGACGGTAACTCAATTTCCAACAATTACTATCACCTTCAATTGATTCGGACTTGGGTGACTTTTTATCTTGATTTGTTTACGTAAAACGCCTTTTTATAAAGGCGTATAGTAATATCTTTCTGTTGGCCAAATTACGATGCTTGGCGTAACGTCGTTTTAGAAAGTTTTAATAACTTTTTGATATATTTTGTAATGCAAAGGATACAATTGATATTTTATGATATTCTAGCCAAAGGAAAATAAGGATATACTATCGCCCTAGATTATAATTAATCACAGACTTGACGATATCTAGTCCTTCAGCTCACCAACCACCTTACGGTGCCGTTGAAAGTTCAAACCCACTTTTTACTTTCACTTCGAACAGGAGTTCTGTCCTTTCCACCGTTTTTTGTTTCCTGTTTTTTTTTTCTCTCTCGACTGTCTCAGAGGGCAGATTTTCGTAGGCTATGTCTCAATGAAGAGAAACTTAAATAATGATTATGCTATAGCCGGAGTGGTTATATAACCGTGATAAACCAACTTAGATAGACCAACTAGTTTCGACACTATTTTTTGAGTTCTTTTTTTAGTTAAACTACATATTTCCATTTTTTGCAGCGTATGACCATCATCCTATCAGATCTTATCGACGCCATATTAAAAGTAGTCAAAATCATTCGATAACCACTATCGACCACTCTGCTCATTGGAATGAGTGGAATGGGCCATTGATTGATTGTTGTTTATTGTGTTTACGTTCAGATATTTTGTGTCTATTGGATTTCGATATGGCGACAATGATGATATGTTAAGTTTTTTTTTTTAAATATAGTCTGATTTCTTACACTTGTATGGTCACTTTTTTATTTAAAGTTGTTGTCACATTTAAGACGGCGTACAGGAAAACATCTGTCGGATCCATCCGCTAGACTATATATAAAATAAATTTGATTACAGTTACCGTTGCGCCACGATTAAGTAATTTTCTTTGTTTTCTTTTTTCTTTTGTCGACTGCAGTGTTTCATTGTTTTATCGAATGCTTAATTCATATCACCAAACCGCACGCCATTTACTCTAAAGAAAGATATCAGACGAAAGTTGACTTGTTCGAACAACAATTTTCACGTCAGTTTACTGTTCGCATTCGCCAAAACAAACAGTAGCTAATGAAGGGAATTAAGACTTGGTAAGATCATCGCTTTACCGGCACCGCCCTTGCCTGAGATTACCTCGTGCATTAGCGAATTGTGCCTCCAAGTGTTAACGAATAAACATCGCCAATAGGTACGCTTTACACAGTGTTGTTTGTTTTAGAAGTCGCCTGTCACGTTGGGTAGCCGTCATGCCAAAACAATGTGTCTGCATATATTGTAAACATTGCACTCGTTGTATAAGAATGGAACTGAACTATTATTCTTATCAGTTTATTCTTTACTCGCTGACAAAACCGCTCGCTTCTTCTCCACGGCAAGAAAACAAACATGACTGAACATGTAGTGCTTATGAAAATCGTTGTTGCTTGAAACGAATAACTTTACATTGGATGACAATTACATTTTCTTTATATAGAAAATTATTCCTTTAAAATTTAACGTAGCCTAATGGTTACAAACTGCTAGATAACCATGTGTCCTCTTTAAAACAGGATCATTTTACACAATTTGTGTGAATATTTACAGAGACCCAGATCCATAGGTATTCTGTGTAGGTTATTCTTATTCTTGCAAGTATCGAACCAAGCACCCAACGTTTCTAGGCTTACCTATTCTAATTGACTCAGAATCAACCTGACACACAATCAATATAATTATCTTCTATACACATTCTTCGCAAAAACTCTATCTATCTTGTGATACTTTGCCCACATGTTTGTCTTGACTTTCTAGACTGCTTAGATATGTGTATGAGCCCGCATAGATGCTAATTACCATGCTCTAATTTAGAAACTAGACTGTGGTAAAATTAAGAGACCGCTGAAGCTCTGTTTGTAGTCTATTGATATGGTTAAAGTTCTATTTAACTTTAGTTAGCGTAATTAACCTCAGTTATTCTTTATTCCAGACTGTTTAATTAGGCAAGTGATATTAACCCAATTATCTTAAAATGATGTTACTAGCCTTTATCTTGTATTTGTACTATGATAAAATTACTTACTAATCTATCGAAAACCAAAATTCATGAAATGATACAAGTTTTTTTTAGTATAGAATAACTTATTAAGTTGAATGAATGACATAACACCATATAATTCCATTTTAGCATTTAGCCCTTAGACAGGGCAGTAACTTTTTGTGGTGCAAATCACAAATATTGTCCGAACTGAAAAATGGAAATCTTTTTCGCTCTTTCTACTCCGTTGACAAAAAAATTTACTGGAGTCATCTTATTCATTATATTTCACAAAACTCCTATCAGAATGTTCATAGAACTTCGATTTAGGATCTAAAGTCTCTCAAATTTAGCGATACATTTCTACAAGCCGAATGAAGTAAAATCTACTAGCGTTTTCTTTTAAACTATTTACTTTTACTTCTAACCTATGACATTGAAATTATTTCTTGACGTCATTATTCATTGGGACAGTGTTAACTACTTATCCACGTATCGTGTCGTATTGATCTCTTGCACTTATGCGAAAAGTTGAAATTTATTAGCGAAAGAGTTCGTATGAATTTATGGCCTTAAATTTGTTTTTAAAACCCTGACGTTTCGATTAATTTGCAGCGTGCATGGGTACAAGAGCGACTGAGTTATTCGACGTCCCGATCTCCTGACTGTCATCGGCTTGATATTTCGTTGTTTTATGCGTCTTTCCTTATCTTATACGATCGGGAAATATCAATTCAGTGATGATGAGCGACGAATAGTTTTGCAATTCCAAACGGGTGATAATAGTGTTTTAATAATGGAAATGAATAACTTGTTGCTTTATTATTATAAAGCTGTTTTATTCGAATTTGTGATTATTTTGAAATTTCTTTACAGTCTTCAACTTGTCGTAAAAAAGGGATGACCCTCTACTCCATCCTATTAAGTACGTATACGACCATCAAGGTTTTGTAAGTGACCGAAAGCATATTATGTCCCTGTTAAAATAAATCACTTAACCCTCTACGGAACCCTAGGTATTTATATTCATGCAAAACGCTTTAACAGCTCTTTTTTTTCGCACAGTCATTTCCTACCTAATACCACTTAAGGCCCCGTGTAAAAACTTGTCATCGTCAACGTAACAAAACCAGCTCACCTTTTACTACTCGAAACAAAAACAATAATACAAGGCCGCTTTAATTGATGCCGGGAATCGAACATTTTGCGATAAAATTCATTACTTACTTTTATTATCGCTAATTAAAATGAAATTTAACACGGACGCCGCCATCTTAATTTTTTATAGACTATATACACCTATAAATAGACTATAATATAACCATATTTAACTGTGACTTTAAGAAGCAATAGTTACGTCTTCCCGTGTAGGACAGTTCTGGAAAATGAGCAAGATTCATTCAATTTTATTATAAAAAAATTGTAATTGATGAAAAATATCCGACTTAAAATAGGTAAAAAACAATCGCTGGATTCGTTAAACGTGTATTCTATAGGGTGAATTAAACCCAAGCCTCGCGTGCATCAAACTGCATTAAACCCTACCATGAAAACCCTTGATAATAACACGTGTGGACTTTCCAACTTCCCCCTATCCTGGAAATCACTTAATAGAACGCATTGAATGTATAATGAACGTGATTCATAATTGGTTTTAAATCTTAATTTCTGTGTCACGCAATTTGACTGGATATGTAGACTCGACAACCTTTATACCAAGTAAATGAGTGAAAACAGCTTTTATCACATTAAAGACAGCATTATTTTAAGGCCATTCAATTATTTTAATAACATTTTCATCGTAGATTGTGCGGGAAGTCGATAGATGCAGGTGGCTCAGGATTTGATTTGTGGAAGTCTGTGGGGGAGGCCTATGTTCAGCAGTGGACATTATCCTCAAATCTTCGTAGTATTTAATACTTGTAATGCCGACTGCGTGCTCTTCAGAGGAATAAATTATAGATAAAAAACCCGCGCAAACTACTATCCAATAAGCTTCATCGCTAATACTTTTGAAAAGATCAATCAATTTAAACGTGTCTTTGCTATTATTGAGCTTGTTTTAGTACATCATGACCAACCTTAAAAAACACGCATACTAGACCTATCATCATCTTTCTTATTTCGTTGGTTGATTGCAACGAACAAATGTCACAATCGTCGAACTTTTCCGTTCGATAGTCATCGTACCGCGCCTGTTTTTATTACCTGTTTTTTAACTAACCAAGCTCAGCGATACTTGAACAAGCTATCTCCACATAAGGCACTCTAGAGTTAAAACTTATAAATTCTACACATACACTTATGTTATGAGTTATTACCTCGGTTAGGTAAATGATTCCACTGTGGCTGCGGCAGCGTTCCTCTACGATTTAAAACACAGTCCGTTCATACTGTCTGCAAACGGAGTGCCCCATAGCGCAATGTCGATCGATAGCCCCAACCATCAAGCCACGTGGCTGACCGGGAAATCCGCGTCGTTAGCCGCGGCTGGGGGCGAAAACGTCCCGCCAATTTGTGGGTGCATTTATAAATGCATCGCTCAATTAGTATGCGTTATTTGCTTAACGGAATTTTTAAAAAGTGATGTGGTCATAAGCAACACAAGCTTGATAAAGCGTTGTCTGAGTGAGTCACGGGGATCTTGGATTTTACGTGAAGAGACCATGAAGTGACCATGAAATAGAGTTTTCTTAAAATGTGACATCACCGTAAATAACTTTCGTCGCAATGCTACATTCCAGTGGATCAATGTAATTTAGTGTATTAATACAACAATTTACGAAATCTTATCTACCGTCTTAATCCCGCATTTCGCGGTAGACCGGGCGCCTGATAAAATTGTTGGCTTTGAATAGATAGCATCTAGTTTCGCATCACCGTGTCGTACTTTCACTGCGCCCATTGTGCTCCGCTATCAGATCGAAAGTGATTCTTCGGCGGATTCACTGTTTACATTTCTTTTGACGTCGGGCTACGGTGACGCAGAACCTAAGATTCTCTTATAATGTAACTGTTGACAAAAGACAAAACCATTTTCAAATATCTCATTCACTGTCCATTCTATATTTATTTGCTAAAACGAACCCATTGCAGAAAAAAAAAAAAATTTACATCGGCCTATAAATGACGGAGTTCTGGGGTTACAGAATGAAATAGATACCACCGAACTGTTTGTTCCTGCCTTATCGAATATTGAATCATTTTTATTGTGATAATTGTCAAATTTTTCGTGGTGTAGGAAGGTGGTGAAAGGAAGGCTAGTTGTTAACTCTCGGCTTTGCAGTGTAGTAGTATTAATGCTCCTAGTATAAACACGCATTCGCGCTTACGTTTAGTTATTGACTTCATGTGACTGTTGTATTTACAAAAGTATAGTCAAGTTTGATTATAACATTGCAATTGTGTTCGGAACTTTTACATAAAGACTACGCAATTTATGAAAATTTTCTTTTAACACAATGTTCAGCCGGTTTTCTAACGTACTTAATAATAAAACACACTCATACAGTATCAATGGCAAAAACACACAGCTTAAACTAAATACTTTGCACATGATTTCCCAGTATGTCGTAGGTGAGAATTGATCAATCGTTTTTTGAACATGCCTCTGCCGAGGGTAGAATAATGAAGACGGTTATTTATATAAATGATTGTTGATTTATATTTTATAACTTCTAATTTCGTCCGCGGGGACCCAGACGATGCGTTAGTAGCGGACCGCTCGGGAAGTCCAACAAATGTAGGCATCATTTGTATGTGAGTCCGACCGCAGGGCCATTCTGTATGGCAGACACGCGCGCGTCGTTACAGACGGACAGACGCCTCGCTCGATAATGCAGTCGCGGCTCCACGTGCCGCTTATTTATTGCCCATGTTGACAGTCGCTTCGAGGAATTTTGATATAAGGTTTATTTTATGCTTTGGTCGCGCAATGAATTAAGGTGATTAGTTTTTTTTAATTTATACGCCATTTTGATAGAGTGTTGTAAGCTTGTCTTACCTGATTGACATTATTTGTAATGATGTCTATATATTTTTATACTACACTACACGACTTATCGACGGTTTAACCGACCGCCTTATGAAATAAAAGCGGATTCTATAAACTGCAACTCCCACTAGTTGACTTGGTAAACCGGTGCCAATAATTATAATTGTATTCCGGCTACAAACTATGAATTGTTAAGGAGTTATGAGCTTCACCTTCTGCACTACGTGAATATGTACTTTGAAACGTATGTTTCGTCGGTTTGCTAGTTTCTGTTTTTTTCTTGTCTTCTGTTTTTTTTTTTGTTTTTGTATTTTACCTCACATTTTCTATCATCTTCTGGATTGCTTAAAATGTCCTTTTCATCTTTCCTTTCAACAGTGTCTTTAGCTCTAAATACTCTAATTTCTGTATTTTACCTCGCATATTCATGTATGAGAGATTTCGAGTCATTACTAGTGATATTTAAAAATTGATTTTTAGTGATTTTTTTTGCAGTAACCTACGCCTCTACGTATTAACTGTTGAAATAGTTTTATTTCAACAGTTAATACGTATATACGCGTTAACAAATCGGTCATGTTCTGCATTTATTCATACAGATATTTCATCATCCCACCTCGGCTTCCGACCTGTTCTAGAACGTTCCGTTCCTTGTTCAGACCGGCTCCGGGAAGACGTACACGATGGGCAGCGGCTGGGAGGGCGAGGGGCAGGGCGACGAGGGCCGCCGCGGCATCATCCCGCGCGCCATCCGGGACCTCTTCGCCGGCGCCGAGCAGAGGGCCGAGGACGCGCGCTCCAGGGGCCTGCTGCCGCCGGAGTTCTCCGTCCAGGCCCAGTTCATCGAGCTCTACAACGAGGATATAGTGGACCTTCTCGACCCCGCCAAGGACCCCTTCGCAAAGGTACGCCCCTACCCCCGCAGCATTAGACAACTTTAATGTCAACAGTGGTGCGTCACTATGCGTCCCGCCGAGACAGACCAAAAGACCCCTTCGCCAAGGTACGCCCCTATCACCGCAGAGATAGACAGCTTTAATGTCAACAGTGGTACGTCACTATGCGTCCCGGTAAGACCGACCAAAAGACCCGTTAGCAAAGGTACGCCCCTATCACCGCAGAGATAGACAGCTTTAATGTCAACAGTGGTACGTCACTATGCGTCCCGGTAAGACCGACCAAAAGACCCGTTAGCAAAGGTACGCCCCTATCACCGCAGAGATAGACAACTTTAATGTCAAACAACGGTACGTCACTATGCGTCCCGGTAAGACCGACCAAAAGACCCCTTCGCCAAGGTACACCCTTACCCCCACAGCATTAAACAATTTTAATGTCAACAGTGGTACATCACTATGCGTCCCGCCAAGACCGACCAAAAGACCGGTTAGCAAAGGTACGCCCCTATCACCGCAGAGATAGACAGCTTTAATCTCAACAGTGGTATGTCACTATGCGTCCCCGTAAGACCCGTAAGTGCGACAGAGAGGGCAACAGGATGCGTGCTGCCTCGACATTTATTACCCTGCGGGCATTGACATTAGTATGGTATAAAGGAGAAGGTGTAACTTTTTTTATAACTTCTCGTAAATGATTACCGCCATCTGTTGGCGTGTGCGACCTGATTGGTATTGCAGGTGCGCTGGGAACTCTTAAAAGGGATCTCCCCTTTTTCGAACGTATTCTTACGAGTAAATCACTGGATGAAACGCCAAAATATCAATAATTGGATTAAAATTTAGTCTGTAGACTGTGAAGTGGAAGTATTATACTTTCGCGTTTCATCTGGTGAGTGAGGTAACCGGGGCACAATTTTTAATGGTTGGTAACGCACCTATAACCGGTTAGGTGTTTTAGGTGTCCATGGGTGGCGGTAAGCATATACCATCAGGTGAACCGCCGGCTCGCTTGCCAACTTTTCACATAAAAAAATACGAGTAATTACATGAAATAATACTACGAGATAAATAAATACTACGAGTAATTATAGTCAACCTATTCGTGCGATCAACACGTACTTTCATCCTGTAAAATTAACTATTCTATTTTAAAGGATTCATCGCAAACGAAACCGAGGCTTAACCTAGTTTCATAACCTTTCGTTTCTACTTCGCTAGATAGTGCACACTGATCTGAAATAGTTACTTTCGCTCTTGTGTCCCAAAATTATTTTACTAGACCATGTCGGTAGATTTTCGATCCATTGCAACTTTCACTATTGTATTGGCTGTTTCTAACAAAAATACCACAAAAGCTTTCTTTTTCTGCAAACAACCACCACTTTCAACCAATTAGTCCAAAGTTCAAGGCCTACTTTCCGTTGCTTGTATTTTCCTTTTCTCAAAATACTTTTCCAGCTTTTCGCAGTTTTGATTTCAATTTGATATTTGTCAAATTGATTTATTGTTATACTTATCGTTTGTCTTATTGTTAGATTGCGATTTCGTTACATGATATTAAGCTCACAGTTATCCTTAGTACGTGTTTTTGTAATGTTGAGTGTTTCGAGAACTTTCAAAAGAAAATTTTCTTGCAAAAGTTTTGGGTAAGCGTCGAAGTCGGAGATTATTGAAGTTATACTTAGTTTTTCCGCGTCTGGAAAAAAATATGAGAGTAAAATTTTTACGATGACACACCGACAGTGAAAAAGCGACATGATAAAGTTGGTTGAAAAACAATTAAGTTCACGGTATTACCTTGGCAACCAATAACAACTTTTTGATAAATACCGTTACCGTTACCAATTGCATTTAATTTTTATTTCACAAACTAAGATTACTAGAACAGGGGATAACTATTTTAGTTATTTTTCTTTTGTTACGCTCAAGAAGTATAACTTATTACGTGCGTACATAAATACACACTTATTTTGTCAGTTGAGATATAAAATCCGAGAGAAAATCGGAAGATAGCCCAACCGCACCGTGCAATTAGCAATCGTTTAATTGGCTCTGCGAACGCCCCGATACCGTGTCGTCGTGATGTTAACAGGCGGAACCTTTCTCTTTGATCAATTACTCTTGATTATCAGATTGGCTAAAGAATTTGATCGCGTTGCCGGAACCACTTATAATGTTGACTCACCATGAGAAAGACGAAAGCCTATCCAACTAACAACTGGTAGTTAACAACAAGCTTACCATCAGTGGGGCCTCTTGCCCTTGAGTGGTTTGCCCCCTTTCTCCATAAAAAAAACTATTTTAAGTGCCATTGATTGCACAGACTAGCAATAAACGAAAAAGTAACAGCCTATACATGTCCACTTGCTGCTGCTAAAGCCTCCTCTATAGATTCTTAGGGCAGAGCCCATCACGCGATCCCACTGCGTACTGAATTTTTTATATATTAGTTCGAAAAGATGGTTTTCTTACGATTTTTTCCTTCACCGGTAATCACGTGACAAGTCATCACTTAAAATTAACAATTTTATTAATAATAAAATTAATAAATTCAGGTGATGGCACTGGGATTTGAACTCAGGACGCTCGAATGTATTGAATTTAAGGCGACTGCCCGAACACTGACTGAGCTATCATGGTCTTGCAATAAAAATAAAAACAAATGCTAAAACCTATACTAGTAGTGCAGCAGCTTCATAATAGTGTAGAAATGGTAGTGAAATACGGAGTGAATACGGTACGTGAGTACAGAGTTCAAAATAAATGAAACAAAATACCGGCAAGCGTGACGGTTCCGTACCATTATCTATAAACACTTAATTTTTTATTCTGTTTTTCAGTATTTGTTGTTATAGCGGCGACAGAAATAAGTCATCTGTCAAAATTTCTACTGTCTAACTATCACGGTTCATGAAATACAGCCTGGTGACAGACGGACAGACAAGCAAACAGACAGAAGAGTCTTAGTAATAGATTCCCGTTTAGGAATAGAGTTCCCCTAAAAATACTAAATAAGAGAACCGCCATCTGTTATCTGGCGCCAAAAATAGTCAACTTTCAGACGCCAAACCAATCTCGATATGCAATACAGTTTTCATTGAACCTTGTAAAATCCATTATTGTTTTATTGAAAACTATTAAAAGTCAATATACGTATGTACGTACCAACGATGTCCTTCTTGTAATGGGATGATGTCAACACCAACAGTGCACGATGTAATCTCGTTTGTGTGCCGTTGCTATCGCGATTGTTCGCACAAACACAAAGACGGACAAGTTCCCTTCTACAAGACAATGCGACCTTACGCAGCGTATGACTCGTTTCGTACCTAAGACCGATCATCAGATCCCAATCGCTGCTTCAAAAGGTACGTTCGAGTGTCGTTGACACACGTGTCACAATGCACCAGGGCTCGGACGTTAAAGAGAACAGGAACAACAATAAATAATGTCCCTTCCTGTGGTTAGCTGTAATTCCCATACACATGTCGAATCACGTACAGATTATAAAATCTCTATTTAAATAGAGACACGATTCTAATTCTAAAACCCTACAACTGCCGTGTGGCGTTATTTTCCACATTCATGGCCAGCGCGTCACAGTCACTGCAAAACCTTCTACTTTTAATAATTAATTACAAGATTACAGTAGATTATTAGGAGATAAATTGTGTAACGTTTTAAATTACATTGAAAGGGTATTATTGCCGCACATAGAAGGAGAAATATAAGTACGATAGTAAAAAATGTGTATATTTTAACTCGTTTAGAAAAGGTTCTTGTTTATTGCAACATGAAATAGATATTTTTGTAATTATCATTAAAACAACAGAGAACTCGGCACTAACCTTGATTTTAAATTTATAATTTTAAAAAATCCGTGATGATCTTTCCTCCATTTAGTATCATCTCGTTCGGATAAACAATAAAAATTCATATTTCAAAAGCTGTTAAATCAATATTTGTTAAATCTTTGATGCCTCCGTGGTCAGTTTCGTGGTCTCGGGGTTCGATTGTCACACGAAATAAGTGTATTTCTGTGACCTGCAGATAATTGTTTCAGATTTGGGCATTTGTCCACATGAAATTTATGTATGTCCTAACAACACAATCCCACGGAATGGATAATATTTTAAAGAAAAAGATAAAAAAGATGATAGATAGGTTTAAATGTGTTTTTATGTGAGAAAGGCAAACGAACTGGCGTTTCACCTGATATCTGCGTCTGCAACGACGGTAGGGTTGCAGATGCGTTGCAACCTATTAATAATGTGGGCTATCCCACTCACCAGACGAAACGCATAACACTTCCACTTCATGCCAGCCTGTGAGGTACTACCTCACAGAAACTTACAGGTACTTCCTCGGACGGACCTGCTCATTCGTGCAACTGCCCGACCTGTTGCGTGGCCCTGCCACAGTTTACGTGCTTATTGTACGGTGCAGTCCGACCGCGCTCAACTCCAGGGTACGCTGAGGATAACGGAGGACGGGTGCGGCGGCATCAGGCTACCACCGGACGGACCTGCCCATTCGTGCAACAACAGCGTGACCTGTCGCGTGGCCCCGCCGCAGTTCACGTGCTTCTGTGCACGGTGCAGTCCAACCGCTCACAATTCCAGGGTACGCTGAGGATAACGGAGGACGGCTGCGGCGGCGTCAGGGTGGTGGGCGCTTCGATGCGCGCCGTCAGGGGCGTGGTGGACGCGCTGGGGGCGCTCCACGCGGGCGCCCTGGCGAGGACCACGGCCGCCACCAACATGAACTCCTCCTCGTCCCGGTCGCACGCCGTGTTCACGCTGCTGCTGCGCCAGAGGCGGCTCGCCACGGAGCAGGACGCCGTCGACAGGGACCCCGAGACGGACGCGCCCGAGCAGTACGAAACGCTCACCGCGAAGTTCCACTTCGTGGACCTCGCCGGCTCCGAGCGGCTGAAGCGCACAGGTAACGGCCATGGTTTTTTTTAAATTTCAATATAGAGCTTTGGTAGCAGGTTCCAAATCAAAACACACAGAGAAGACACTTAATCTAAACTTAAAGTAAATCACTTACAACTAAACTTTCACTGTGCGTAAAGATCAAATATTATTTAATAATTTGAGATCATCTGATGGTGATTAGATCATCGCCAGCGTAGCAACTATGGCAAAAACCCCTCATATTGATTTCAATCTAAACCTATAAATGAATTAGGTCTGTCTGCGCCTAACGTTTTTATGAAGCAATTTATAGTATATTTATAATTTTTTATGAAGCAATATTGCACAGACTCAACGACGCATCAATACGTTAAAAAAATCATATTTGAACGTCTGTCAAATAGTTCCCCCCTGCCACACATCATTCAACTTTGTAACGGTCAACAACGCGCTCTCACCTATTTTTATATTCATTTTTCATTGTGAGGTAATTTCCAAATAAATGTAAGATTGTGCAGACACTTTGTGTTTGCATCTATGTAAAATACGAGACAATGTCTGTTTATGCTTCAGGTTGCTTTTTTTATAGTCAACAATCCGAAATTTCAGAATTGCTTAGATTACAAAAAATTCAAGCTGAACAAATAGCAGACAAAACTTTTGTTTGAGATTCCGTGATGAATGCTATATTTATCTTCACAATGTCTTTGATACTACGACAAAAGGGTTTTATTCCAAACAAAAGTCATGTTAACTGAGATATATTGCTTCCTGATTACCTTTTCGTCGAAACTTTTCAAGTGTTCCGTTCCGAATTCAAAAATAGTATTTAAATATCTGTCAATTTCAATTACGGAGACAGAGATGCCCAAGGCGTTAAACTAAGAATAATATCTCCATAGTAACTATTAATCATTAGTTATACCGTCATTTTCTCACTGAGACAAAAGCTTTGTGACATTTTATTTTGTTTTTCATATATAAAAATAACGAAGACCATGAGAATGATACTCCAACATAATCTTAATAAATAAATGTATGTCATATAACCTGGCACAATGCACATAATATTGTTATCGTAAGACGTGTATTGCTTTCGAAACGTTGCAAATAAAAATAAATTCTACGTAACCTGTAAATTTTATTCGATGTCAACTTTTCTTACAGATATGTTTTATAAATGTGAATTAAACGACCCTCCGGATTTTATCGGGTTTATGTTTAATCTTTATCTCGCGACGTTGCGAACACTTTGCAGCATTCATGGCCGCGATAAAATTCATGAATTATTTTTATCTTATTGCATTATCGTGTAAATACAGTACAATAAATCTTTGTAAGCTCAAATTTTTGCACGTTATTTTAAGGCGATGGGTAATAACTGTGGTAGGGCCACGCAACAGTTCGCTGTGTCAAGAATGGACAGGTCGATCAGGGGTAGTACCACGACCACAAAAAAGAACGGTGTGAAGTGGTAGTCTTATAATTCTGCGTTTCGTCTGGTTAGTGAGGTAGCCGTGGCCCACTTGTTCAAAGGTGCCAACGCATCTGCAACCCTAAGGGTGTTGCAAATGTCGACGGGCGGCGGTTATCACTTTTGGTGAACGGCCAGCTCGCTTGCCATCTTCTTACATAAAAATTGGACGTGTTTAAACAGGAGCCACGGGCGAGCGGGCTAGAGAGGGCATATCGATCAATTGCGGGCTCCTGGCCCTGGGCAACGTCATTTCGGCCCTGGGCGACCGCTCCAGGAAGGTGCTGCACGTTCCGTACAGGGACTCGAAGTTGACGAGGCTGCTGCAAGACTCACTCGGAGGTACGGGAAACCATTTATCGTCTACTTTCATCAATAGATAGGCAAGAGGGCTGATTCTTTTCTCGCTCAAAGATTCAGGGAGGAAATGCGGCTAACGTTCTTGGCACCATGCCGCGTGGACTAGGTTTATTAGATAACATGTAAGTTAGATAGATTTAGAGTTAGTTTGGAGGGTAGTTTTAAAATTCTTACGTTCATAATCCCTTTGATATTTATGCCCGATGTATTTCGTCACCTTGCAGCTAAGTAGCGCTGTAATAATGTCAATACTGTCATGCGTTTCTAAACGCGAGAGCTCATAATATAGATTTTTTTGAAAAGCACCCGCAGCCAATACAAGCACACTAGATGGTGCTGTAAATGCTAAAAATGCAATAAAAACTAGAAGTCGATAAGATGTTGAGACTTCCACGCGGTGAAAATTTAGTCTGCTTAGCTTCGTGGTTAGAGCTCCTGGGCGTTAGACGGAAGCTCCGCGCCAATTTGCTTAATGAAACAAATTTTACGGATTTATCGCGTTTATTTTTAATTTTATTACCTGACGTTTCGAACCTTTTACAGCGTTCACGGTTACGGGTTCGACGCCTCAGGCTGCATGTCTGAATGTCATTGTCAGCACGTTCTACCGTCAGTTTTTATATTATTAATTTTGCGTCGATCCACGCAGAAGCTGTGCTAATTATGTCATGTCTTTCAATAATGTTTCGTTTGGGCCTACTACATACAACTTATCTACACCTGTTAAGTGCTCACTTGCTCCCCAAAGGCAACAGCAACACCGTGATGATCGCCTGCGTGTCGCCAAGCGACCGCGACTTCATGGAGACGCTGAACACGCTCAAGTACGCGAACCGGGCGCGCAACATCAAGAACCGGTGCGTGGTCAACCAGGACCTCACGTCGAGGACCATCAGCCAGCTGCGCCACGAGGTCGCCAGGCTCCAGCTGGAGTTGGCCGAGTACAAACAGGTGGGTGACATCTACCAGAAGACAGCCTTACTCCCAGTGGAAGCGTCACTGCCTAGAAGATCTGGAGAGTATTCGTTATTATTTACTTATTGCTGGCTCATTTGGTATCGTTGCTTAAAAAAATTACTTAGACTTACATAGATTATCCTTCCGATGCAAACTAGCAAATGAGCGTTAATATATCGGTATGGTCGATGTTTCCACCGCGACGTTTTTCCATAGGCCTTCGCAAATATATAATGTATATCGATGCGTGAATCCTTTTTTGTAATCGACAAAATAGTAACTTATCTCCCTCTTAGTCCACTGCTGAACATAGGTCTCCCCCACAAACCGCCACGAAGAACGATCCTGAGCCACCTGCTTCCGTCGACTTCCAGCAATCTTTAACTACGACCCAAAAATCGTTGAAGTGATAACCAAGAACGTCAATGTTACAAACATTTGTGGTCTTTTATCTTGTCTTTATCACCACTCCTTTTGTGGCCCAGCAAGTAGGTTTTCTTGTGTCGATTATTGTCTGGTCCCATCGCAGGGCAAGCGCGTGGTGTCTGAGAGCGGCGAGGAGGGCTGGAGCGACGTGGTGCAGGAGAACGCGATCCTCACGGGCGAGGTGGAGTCGCTGCGGCGGCGAGTGAAGGCGATGCAGGGCACCATAGACCAGCTCTCGGCGAGGAACAGCGAGCTGATGACGGAGAAGGCGCTGGGCACGTGGGCGCCGCGGGACGGCAGCCCCGACCCAACTGACTGCTCGCTCACCACGCTCGTTCAGGTGCGAGCTCTGAACTTTATTACTCTGTGTTTGCGCAAGTCATCTGACTGCGCAAGGCGTGCTTATGGGCCGTTACTCGGCTCTAGTTGTGGCTGCTCTGTGCAAAGCGTGTTTATGGGCCGTTACGTGGCTCTACCTGCGGCTACACTGTGCAAAACGTGCTTTTGGGCCATTACGCGGCTCTAGCTGCTGTTACTCTGTGTTGAGTATGCTTACAGCCCTCTTTTGATAGCCCTAGCCGCAAACACTGCAGATCGTTGTACTCTCTTAAATACGTTAATCTGTTTGAATGGCCGTAGCCACATTTCGGGTGTCTCTGTCGCTTCTAATCTGTGCAGAGCCACGTCGCGAAAGTCATAATAATAAAAAAAAATTGGTTGTTTCTGCGATCGCACTGACTTCTGCCACTCTGTGTAGGTCGAATTAATATGCCGCCTTCTGGTGTAACCTCTGCTACTCTGTGACTTCTTCTAATATACGAAGAGCATCTTTAGGAGCCGCTGCTATCACCGTCTCGAATTCTCTGTAGGGCTCGTTTATACTCGTATGGACTTGAGATTGACGGCTGTCCTACTCCTTGCAGGGCTACGTGAGCGAGATAGAGGATCTGCGCGCGCAGCTGATGGAGGCGAACGCTCTGTACGAGGCGAGCAGGAAACGGGAGGCGCGCACCCGCCACGACTCCATGCACGCCGATCCCAACGCCATACTCGACGACGCCAAGCGGGAACTATACAAGGTCACTGTCTTCATATACTTCTCATATTAACAGCTTTATTTTTTTCTTATGTGAAAAGCGAGCTTAGCCACTGGTGCAACAGCAGAATCTGCTACGCGGTGCTACAACGTAGTCTTTTCATTTTAAAAAATTTAAATTGTACAGCACATTTGTAGTGATAATAATAGTTTTAAAACATTTATTCCATGCTGAAAAGACACTTAAAATAAAATTTAAATGGTATTAATAAAGGTTATTAATATTTTTAAATTGATTTTGTTTTCTATAAAGATAGGTAGAGTGCCACTGCAGTCCCAAAACATTGATATTTTGACGTAATCTATTTTTATATTTTCTAAATATACAGTCATAGAAGCTTTGAAAATTTTATTTCCAAGAAAAGATTGAAAACAAAAAGAAGAATGTGCACCGAAATAAATCTCCGAACAGAGAAATAATTCAGATTAAAAGCGTTAGTCGTATTATGTGTATATGTAATGTTACTACTGCAACTAAAGGCAAAAGGTTGGTACAGGAGAAGGAGCTGCTCGCACGCAGCATGGGCGAGCTGGAGTTCCAGCGGAAGCTCGCCACCCAGACGAGCGTGGGCGGGGAGGGCACAGGCGAGGCGGAAGGGGGCGTCGAGGGCGAGGACGGGGGGCGTCCCATCGGGGAGCGGGAGAGGGCGGAGGGCGAGAGCGCCGGCGACTCGGAGCCCTCGGACCACGACGAGGACGACGAGCGCAGCGACGACGAGAGGGACGACGAGATCGAAGCGGAGACCGCCGGTGAGCACTGTCCCCTACCACGAGCTACAACAAATGTTAAATTTGATCCTTTGTCTGCTACAACAAATGTTTGATCCTAATGCGTATTCCAGTAATGGACTTTCTTATGTTACAACTGGTGCTGGTGTTTAAGCTGATGTTAAGTGATTGCCGCCGCTCATAGACATTCTCAATATCTGAGGAATTGCAGACACGTTTCCATACCTTTGACAAAAGGTCACCCGAAACACCAGACTAAACCCAAAAGTGTAGCAATACCACTGGTCTTCTGTGGGAACGTGATACTTTCTCAGACCAGCCCCCAGCTCGTGCAACGGCATTAGTTGCTGCGTGGCTCTATCAATAAAACTATGGTTAAAAAAATGGTCTTTCATTTTAGTCAATTCTTATTGCAGCATGCCCTGATACCCTCTGTACAGAGGAGGCCTTGTGCCTAGCAGTGGGACATGTATAGGCTGATACTTCCCTTTTTTTTTACTTACTGCTGCCGTGTCATAAACAACGCGAGTGTATCGTGTTCCAGGGCAGCGCATGCTGACCGCCCAGCTGGCCGCCCTGAGCGAGGACATCGACACGAAGGCGCGCCTCATCGAGCAGCTGGAGGCGTCGCAGCGCCGCCTGGCGGCCTTAAGGGCGCACTACGAACAGCGGCTCGACACGCTCCACCACCAGATCAAGGCCACCGGCGAGGAGCGCGACAAGGTGCTCGCCACTCTAGGTACGGCCCGCCTTGTCTACACTTCCTTCCTTCCTTACTACTCTTTTTTTAACAATAACTTCTTTAAAATATTAAAATATGTAGAAAAACATAAATAACTTCTTTAGTCTACTAGAAAATTGTTTTCATGTTCCGGTAAGCTTCATACATATTATATAACAGGCACATCTAGACTAGGACTGTTTGCGAAGTACACAATTTTTTTTTTCGAAGAGATTCGATCTCAGCAAAAAAAAAACGATCTGTTGGACACGATTGTAATCTCGGAGAAAAAAAAAACGATCTGTTGGACACGATTGTGATCTGTCGAGTCTTCTGAAACTTCGAAACCGGTATCGACTGCCATGGTAAAACCATGAAGTAGACGTGGCGCATCCTAAACGTTCACCCTGGTCACTCTTCGCAAACGCGCCGAAGGAGCTTAACCACATTAAACGCGCTAAGCGAAAAGCCGGTCGCGTGCTTAGCGGCGCAGGCGTCGCCGCCGGGCGAGAAGCTGAAGCGGGTGCGGGAGGAGTACGAGCGGCGGGTGGCGGGCATGTCGCGCGAGCTGCGCAGGCTGCAGGCGGCGCAGCGGGAGCACGCGCGGCTGCAGCGCGCGCAGGGACACACTGCGCACCAGATCCACACGCTGCGCGCCGAGCTGCAGAACCTCAAGCGGGACAAGGTGCGCCTCGCTACGCCTCTGTGTGACGAGCAGGCGTTGCCAGTTGGGCCGTGTTAGGGACTGTGCTACGTGTAACATCGACATACGCCCACATCGCGGCGGGGGATCCATAAAGGATTTTTTCCGCATAAAAAAGGGACTATGCTTTGATACCACTCTGTAAAGAGGGGCCTTATAATTTTTCACTTTTAAGAGGAGATCTGGCGCAGCACGTACAGTGGGATGTGTTTACATTGCGTCCACCCTAACGTTCTCATTATATTGACGACGACCTATGTATTTATTTAAAATTATTAATATAAAAAAATAAATAAAAAAAATGATAAATGAATGAATCACCTGATGTTAAACGAATACCACCGCCCATGGACATCTGCTACACCCGAGGGTTCCAGATGCGGGATTGAAAACCTTTTGAAAATTGGACTCCGGCTACTTTACTCACCATACGAAAAGCGAAAGTATTATACTTCCACTTTACACCGGTCTTCTGTGAGGTCGTAATACTTATCCGGACGAGCCTGCCCATTCGTGCAAGGGCGAGGCTGCCGCGTGACCCTACCACAGTAGTCATACAGTGAGCTATAATAATTTCCATTTAAGTGATGTCAAATTTAAAGAAAATGTTTATAGGTGAAATTGGTGCAACGTATGCGAACTGAAGCGAAGAGACACGCGCAAGCGGAAGCGGCCAGAGCTAAGGAGGTAAAGTCAAAATCAACTAATTAATTCTTTTCTTTTATTCATTTTCATTTGGCCTAATTATTTGTCCTTTCCACAGGTAGCACAGCTACGAAAGGAATCTCGTAAGAATGCGAATCTGATTCGTTCTTTGGAAGCGGAAACTAGGCTTAAGGAACAGGTATGTTATATATTTACTTACGCTATATCTTTTTATCGTTGCACATTGACACACGGGACAAGTATTTATGTGACCCACAGATAATTTCCGAACAGTCTTTGTGACCATAAAACATATCCAACACCAATTAATGAGTCACATGCTGAACCGACTCCACCTATGGTGGGCTAAGAGCGAGAGAATGAATCTTTTTAAGCTTCAATCATAAACTGTGAAAGACTTTAGTCGTAGAATTTTGTAGATAAAAGTGGTCGCATTTTATGTAATGCATCGTTTATATTTCACGTTACAGGTATTAAAACGTAAGCAGGAAGAGGTCTCACTTCTGAGAAGAGGTCACCGAGACAAGCTAAGCAGCAAAGCGGCGGGTCGACTTCATGGTATATTTTATATTTATTTATTTATATTGCAAGAGATACCTATTTATTCTTTTAGGAAACCCACTTAAAAGTACGTTTTTGAAAACAAAATATGATTGCTTCGGAAAAATTAACACAGAGTACTCTCTTGCATCGCCGCTCTTTACGAGCGAAACCTATATATATATATATATGTATATATATTTATATATATACCTCCGTTGTGAAAAGATAGCTCAGAGTCGCTAATAATAACAACAAAAAAAATATTTCGAACATATGTGTAGTCCACCAATCCGCAGTGGGATCTTGCGGTGGACTATGTTACAATACGTTATTTACTTGCAAACGCAACGTGAAAGTATAACACAATACTCGCGGGTCTCCTGTGAGGAGACCGCGTGTATTGTGACTGCAGACTTTTTACTGCCCATTCGTGCTTAGTCCTCCATAGAGGGTGGAGGGTGCTAGCATTCCCCAGGCGTTGCCCATTCGGGCTACCTATCCATTCGACGACCCCCCCCCCCCCTCTCCAATTCCCCCTTGAAGTCCGCCCGAACGCGCCGCGAGGTCGTGTTTGGAATGCTAGATGTCGCTACCGCCCTCTCCCTCCGCTACCACGACGCCCCCTCCTCCCCTAACAGTCCTCTCGCCCCCAGAGGGCGGACGGGGGCGGTCGCGCGTGTCCGCACGCGAGGCGTGGTCCCGCCTCGAGTGCTGGATGTCGCGCGCGTGCGCCGCGCGCGGCACGCTCGCCGAGCTCGAGGCGACGCTGGAGCGGCAGCTGCGCGAGCGGGACCGCGCCGCCGCGCAGCCCGCGCAGCCCGACGGCGCCGCGCTGCTCGCCTACCTGCGCGAGGCCATCGCCGACACGCAGCACCAGATCATGCAGCTCGAGGTGGGGGCGCAGGCTACTACGCAGCGTAGAGACGAGGGGGCGATCTGTATGGGGACGAGTCGAAGCGACTACGGGGCGTAGAGATGAGGAAGGCAATGTTATATGGGAATTCTTTTATTAAACTCCTCACTCACCAGACGAAATGCAGAAGTATAACTCTTCCTCTTCACTCCGGTATTCTCGCGGACGGACCTGCAGATTCTTGCGATAGTGAATACTGTTGCGTGGGATGAGTTGAAATGAGAACATGCCACTTGGCGAGTTTCTCCGTATAAACTGTGGAGTAAAAGGATAAGTAGTGTAATTAGTAAATAAAGGTTCGAAAGCTTGCTTTAATGGCAAAGGTAGTGTGGTTATCAACCTAGCCGAGTTGAATTTTAATAGCCCAACTAAAACTTGTGTTGTTTCTCGTATCTACCTGCTGCACACAACGCACGTAATAATAATTATACCTGCATTTTGCCGTTTCTTTCTTAATCATTTCAATTACACAATATGTTTCTGGTCGCAGGAGGAGAACGAGGACAACGAGCTGCCCCGACTGCTGGAGCAGGTGCAGACGGCGGACGCGGGCCGCTACGCGATCGAAAGGCTGTCGGCCGTCGCGCTGCAGTACGCACAGGACGCCGCGAGGAACCTGCGCATGCTGAGGGACGCGAGAGCCCAGCTGTCGGAGGTGTGCCACCTTGTTTTGTGGGAGGGCGGCGAACGAGCCGGCGGCTCGCTGATGTTAAGTGAATACCGCCGCCCGTGGACATCTGCCACACCCGAGGGTCGCGGATGCGGTGACAACCTTTTGAAAATTGCGCTCCGGCCACCTCACTCGCCAGACGGAACGCGAAAGCATTATACGTCCACTTTACGCCGTTCGTCTGTGGGGCCGTGGCACTTACCCTGACGACTGACCCATTCATGCAACGGCCGAGGCTGCTGCGCCGCCCGACCACAGTCATGTACAGTTTTGTTCCTTTGGTCGTTTACAATAAATAACGGCGCGCTTTTCGCTCTCCGCCCCCAGACGGAGGAGAAGAACGAGCGTCTGTCGCAGGCGCTGTCGGCGGCGGGCGCGGCCGGCGACCAGAACCTCAACCCGTGGGCGGCGCCGGCCGCGCTGGCCGCCCTCCTGGCGCACGTCTCCTCGGGCACCTCCACGCGCTCCGTCTCGCCCTCGGACAGGTGGGCGCGCATTCCGCCCCCGCGGGGGCGTTGTTCGGAGTTACGCAACCGAACAGCGACATTGTCACTTTGTGCATCATAGGCACATCACACTAACGTACATATGTACGTTTGATGCCTAATTTGAAGCAGTACGCGACTCGCCACCGTCTAACCATAACCATACCATTTATTTATACCGCGTATTCTTTATACCAGTTTATACCATTCACCATTTATACCATAACAAACCATTTACCAGAATATTTATAAACTCTATCCCTGTACAACCTTCTTCAGGCGTAAATGGAATTCTTTTTCGTGTTCTTCTTCTTCGTCTTCTCCAATATTTTACGTACAACGCCCCCATACGGGGCGAAAATGATATCTATGTGTGGCGAATTTTTTCGTGTTCTACTCTGTAACTCCTAGATTATACATGAAACATATAAACATCGGAGAAATGTTATAATTACGCTCAGCGAACTATGGAGCGCGGTGTGCTCGGTATTTCTCTGCGTGATAGAGTTCGCAGTTTCTTAGGGGGGTCTCTGTTTAGCGGTGGACTCGAACAGGCAAAAATGATGATGATGATGGCGATATTTTTTCACCTCTCTCCTCCCTAATTTTAGGTAAAAAAGAAAAATATCGGAACGCTGAAATACCTACTGTTGTAAAGCAATAGCAGCGTCAGTCGCTTATCCAGTAATTTGCTCGCTTTATTATTTATTTTTTACTATAAACTTAGTTTTCATGAGAATCTAAATAATTTTTTAAGTACTAAAAACATCATCACTTCGAATTCGAAATCGTAAGAATATGATGAATGAATGTAAGAATATAAAGTATGAACTTAAAAACATCCGTCGCCTTTACCTCTCTTTAGACTTGGCTCGTGATATATTACATCGTATTTGATTGTTAATATCCCTTTGGTAAATCAAGTTCTCATAATACGAACCCCCAAATAAGTTGCGTTCATTCTGTTATAAACGCAGCGCATTGCTCGAGAGGCCGCCAGTAAATGGCGCACGGGAGTCGAACACCGCGCCCGCCTCGCCGCCAGATGACAACAGCAATTCTCCATTCCACAGGAACACGTGAGCATATATTCAATATATCTTTACATAATGGCTTCGGCTTTGTGCTGGTGCAATGTATCATACATATAAACCTTCCTCTTGAATCACTTTATCTAGTAAAAAACCGCATCAAGATCCGTTGCGTAGTTTTAAAGATCTAAGCATACATAGGGACAGACAGACAGCGGGACGATTTTGTTTTGTACTATGTAGTTATTTCAATAAATCAATGAGAAATATTTGAAGGGAATAGGTAATGTGTATTACACGAAATTTGTAATCATGTTATAATAATGTATAATATTTGAAAAAAAAATAATACCTTCAATTAGTTAAGACGACATAATTTTGTTTATTCAAATGTTAGCATAATTTCAGTCAGAGTCTTAATGATTAATTATATTATAGTCTATCACAAGGCAGTCATCACTGTAACCATGATATAATTATTATGACACATATTCAATGATTACTTACGTTGCCACGACGTGGGTTCGGCGGGTCAATTTAGTGGTTAAATTAAATGGTCTGAGTTTGATACCGAGAGACGTGGGTTCGATTCCCGCATCGAAAACTTTCACGTGTGTCTCTTCCGCACAGCGCTCGGCGGGGGTCGGTCCGGCTGCGCGACTTGGGCGTGATAGGGCGCGACGAGGACCCGATGTCGCAGTCCATGGTGGAGCGGACCCCGCCCAGGCCCGCGCCCCTCAGCCGCGTGCCCAGCGCCCCTGGCAGCCTGCGGTGAGCCGCCACCGCCGCGTTTCGACACGGCCCCAACGCCACACCACGTTTCGGACCCTCGATAGCTCCAAGCCTCGACACGCTATCAAGGAACGCCCATGACTCGCAGACAAGACTAGACCGTGAAATAACGTCGCCGCCATATACATATAGTTCGAATTTGAAGAGCACATGAAAACCAATATTATACACTTAATTTTTTTTTTTATGTGAATGGTGCCAAGCGAACAGGCGGTCCACCTGGTATCAAGGGAATACCGCCGCCCACGGTCATCTGCTACACCCGGGGGTTGCAGATGCGTTGACAACCTTTTTGAAAATTGGGCTCCGGCTACCTCATTAACTAGACAAAACGCGAAAGTTACAGAAACTCACAGAAGACCGGCGTAAAGTGGAAGTATAATACTTCCACTTTACGCCGGTCTTCTGTGAGGTCGTGGTACTTACCCGGACGAGCCTGCCCATTCGTGCAACAGCCGAGGCTGCTGCGTGGCCCTCCAACGTTTAATTTGATAGGTTAAGTTAATGTGATGAGTAATGGTTCGTTGCAGTGGGCTGACTCCCGTGGGGCCGCAGCTGTCCTCGCCGCTGACGGGACGTAGGGCTGCGCCCCCCGAGAGCCCTAGGCCGATTCGCCGACAGCACTCTCTCGCCAAACCCGCCTCCTTGTGAGTACTCGAATACACGTAATATAGACGTAGTGTCCCAATTTAATCGATGAATTTGAAAGTTTGCCCAATGGTCATATACATGTTTCCATTTGGTCTATTGAATCCTATGCAATATGTATAAAGTAATAATATTTATAATTTTTATTTTTTATGGTACTGTTTTGCTGGTAAAAAATTATAAAAGTAAACTAATACTAACTTATTTTATCGTTCTAAATGTTATATCATTTAAAATATAAGTAATTGAATGATATTTAATTTCACATACTTTCCATTCATCAAACTTGGTAAACTTTCAAATTTTCCCTTTCGCTTGCTAAAAGAAAAGCAACCCTGTATTCTAGTATTAGTTGTTGTTGTTGCTACACTTTACTGGCACGTGGCCACCTCGCTAGCGCTCCCTGCATGACACAAAGCTTGGGTACATGTATTAAAATTATGGATAAAACACTAAACGACATCATGAAACGTATTACTGGACAAAGAAAGCTGTAGAGCTTTATATATGTATGTATAAGAATATTATAATATAAGAAATATTATTTTTCAATCGAGTTTGAAAAGAAAAATAGTCTATTATTTATATACAAAAGATTTTCCTAGTCAAAATATTTTTATCATACGATTTTCATATCCTAAAACATTTTATGGTGTCTTGTAGATTGTGTAGTTAGAAATTCAGAGGGTTGTTTTTAATTGGGATGGGTTTCCAGTATAAATTGCGTTCAACTATTATCTGTGCCTAGTCATGTGTGCATGTTCTGCATGATTGTGTTTATTAAACTATAAAAGAGTGGCGCGTCTAAATAACAGCAGGTTGTAATTTGAACGCAGATTTTTATGGCGAAAATTAAATGCCGTCCTCAATTGCTTTAGTCAAAGCTGAGTACATGAGACAGGAAAAAAAGTTTGTTTGATTATTTTGGTGTTTGTAAACTTTTTCACAGTACGTAATCCTTAAAAGAAACTCGAATTTCTAATTGAATAATATGTCAATAATATTTGGAATCGTTTCTTTAATTTCAAAAGTGGTGAGAGGGACACGATTGATAAAATCAATAGTCCATAAAGGATACATGAAACTTACTTTTCATTATACCAGCCTCGATATTAGAGAATTTCCAAACAGTCTCAAAATATTAACACGGAACCCGGCTTTTGTCTAATGCTATTACTTTTTGTATACTCACAAGTTTGATATGGCTTAAGCTTGCCCATAAGATGTATACAGTTATGACATTGCTGAATCTCTATCAGACATAGAAAGAATGACTTTATGTACCTTCTTGCTGAATGAAACTGCTGGTTCATTGCATTCTTTGAAAATTTTAAATGGACCACCGAGCTATCTCCATTTCAAATTATTAAAGTCCAATCAGCTGTAATGAGAGATCGTAAAAGCCCTCATACCAACAATTGTATTTATTCACAATTTTATATTAGTCGTGACGACTACTCCACGCCACTTTTGTCCACTTGCACACATGACTATCGGCCAGGGGGAGGGCGTTAGCGGGGCGTGCGGGGTGCGCGGGGTGTCGGTGTCTCACGCCGGGCGATTGCTTGCAGCCTTCTCACCGACCTGTCCATAGTCGAGGACTGACGGCGCCGCTGGCTAGCTGCGCACGCACCTAGAGAACACGTACACGTAGTACGCGAATTTAGACCTTGTCTACATACACATAAGACCCAAACTTTGTCTGCAATAAGATTTAGAGCCACGCAAAAACAGACCTTATTTGTATAAGCACACGGGCTAAACTGTATTTTAGTTATATGTCATTGAGTCGATTTCACTACACTTATAATAATTGTCCCGTTTAATACTTTAACGCACTGTTCAAATAAGCTTGTGCTAATATTTCATATGATTTTTTTCTTATCAAACTCCAAGCCAATTAAAGTGGTTACAGTTGTTGAACTAAACTCCTTGTTTACTTAATTTTAAAAACGTACATGTCGCAGTATGAATTTTATTGTCAATAAGATAAAATATATTCATGATAAACGAGTTGGTGAAATTGGGTCTTGTGGGGTGAAAAGCGCTTCTGAATCAAATAATAGCTTGGGATACGATAGCATTAGTACACGCAATATTTTAGAATGTATAGTAGATAAAGCATAATAATCTGTTATTGAAGTCACATTATATAATTAAGATTTCCCTGCACCTAAATTTGTGTGAAATAACCCTTGTGATATAATATGTTATCTAAATTGTTAATAAATATATAAGGGATAGTTATTATAAAAATTTTGAATACATTTGAAACTTAATATTAAAATGTATTTAAAATTAAGCTAAGCTTACAAAGTAAAAGTTCGAGGATGAAACTCATAACCCATACATCTATTTGCTAAAACTAGAATTTCTCTTTGTAATAGCAATATGTAAAATAATAATTAGAATGAGATAAATGTTTTAATGCAATCAATTGTGTAATTAAATTTAAATCTTGATATTATTTAATGCCCATAATGCTCCCGAATACATATTGTATATTCTTGGGTGTCATCCAAAGACAACTGAAATGTTTTAAGAAATTTATGCTTTAATCTCCTTATTATTAAAAGATTTTTTAGTGATATAACTGATGAACATTTTTTCAGTAATATTTATAAGTGATATTGTATTATATACTCCAGGATTATGATTTAGTTAACACAATAAAATTTTATTTAATATTAAATAACTTTATATTAAAACTTTGTAAACACAAAATTGCGTACCTACATTTTTAAAAATTCTATTGGCAATGATTTATTTTCATCGATCAAATCGTCGCTTCACTATGTATTCACAAATGTACCAAATACAGTTTAAGCAATAAAGTATTCCTTTTATTCTTAATTATTAGTGCTAACATTCTTTTTTTATTCTTTACTAACTGTTGTAAAATCACAATTCGCAAGTACTTTCCGTAATCTTCAACTTATAACTATTAAAGTCACAAAATTACTTAACAGATAAGCTTGAAACATACTTTTTAATCGTATATTGTACATAATTTCTAATTTAAGGTTTGGTAAGGATAATAAATAGACGATGGTCGTATGTAGTTTGATTGCTCTACTGCATGCCGCACAGAACTGTTGCTAGATTGCTAGTACCTACATGATGTTGCATGACATCATCACCATTTTATGTTAATTCTAGATTATTCTTTATTCATTAAATGACTTCTCAATATTGTATTATGCTATGCGTTCTATTAACATCCATTCTCCAGGAAAATCCGTTTTCTAATTTCTATATTTTTACATTAAATCACTGCGTGTAGTATGTTTAACCTATTCAGTATGTAAAATGCCAAACTTAAGTTATCTTGCAATATTGTGTGTATACTAAAATGAACGCGAAATAGAAGGGTAAGTTTTTGCAGAAGCATTTAACTTGTGGATTTTTTTCTTTTGTGGCTCGAAGATTCATTCAAGTATTTGCATGTTGAAGATTTTGCTTTAAAATATTCTGAATTAAACCGTTCACCGGTATGCCTGACTATGTAATGTATAATAGTACATACATTCTATACTCAATCAGATACTAAAAACGTATTTATTATCTGATATAATTTTCGAACTTAATGGGTCGGACATTCTATTATTTTTTACAATTTACAATGGTATTAAATCTCTCAAATGTGGAAATAATCATATAATCTAGGGCACATTTTGCTCATATGCGATACGAAATGCGTCCGCTCACATCGCCAACCTAACTCCATTCGCGCCCTCCAATTGGTCTGCGAAACATTTGAACTCACGACATCTTAACCCCCCGAGGAATTGTATCCCGGCACTAATTGTCGCATCACCCGCTCCTAACACCCGCGCCATCCATGCCACTAACGCAGGGAGACTCAGGCGGCGGGGGGAGGGGGCGCGGCGGCGGGGGCCACCCCCCCGGCCTCCCCTGGCGCGGCGAGACGGGCGCGTGACGACGACGTGTTCCTACGGCTAGCCGGCGCCGCCCACGACAACTCGCCCCAAGGGGTGGTCAGGGAGATGCCTTCGAAGGTAGGCACCACAAGTCACCCCGCTTGTAAGCCGCTTCGGACTTATGCCGGAGTATTGCGAGTGCAGCCAACTGGACAAATAATGTTTCACGCATTCAACAATTTAGCTAATAAATTACGTTCTATTCAAAGTCGCTACTGCCGTTTACCTACGGCCACCATAAAGGTTGGCGCGACCTTTACAGTGATTTTCTTTCGAGTTAGTTCAAAAGACAGACGAACAACAGATTACACTATGCTTCACGAATAGTCCAGCTCGACCGGTAAAGTGATGATCAGTAAAGAGGGAAAAGCAGTGATGGCTTCACTGAGACCAGTGTAGAAAAAAAATCTTTCAAATTATGGGCCCATTTCCTTGTATCAAAAATGTTGGGCCACTGATCTGAACCTGCGATTACCAGTCGCTAAGTGTGTACGCGTATTTCATTAATCGTTTTTTTAACGTTATGTTGTGGGTCACACAAATAGGTGTCCCGTGTGGGAATCGAACCCGCGACCCCCAACGCCGAAGCTAATACAAAGGCAAATACGTCACCGAGTCATCAATAATCTGTTTAACGAGATACTGGTTGGGGATGAAACACGTCAAGATCCTTGTATTGACCGCCATTTATTGTGTAGCAACGTGTGGCCGTCGGTGGTGGCGGTGGCGGGGCGTGGCTGCAGTGCACCCACGTGGCGGAGGGTCACGTGGGCGCAGCGCTCTCGCTAGCGGCGACCCCCGGCCTGCTGTACAGCGGTGGCGTCGGTGAGTATGGCGGCTTGTTAAATCGTAAATCATTTCTGGTATCGGAGAACGCAACCGATTATACCGCTTCGTAATTTGACCCAACGAAGTTTTGTAATAGAAGTAGCCTTAAAGTAACGTCGCTTCGTAATTTGGAGCTGAAATCGTCTCTACCTGTTCCGGCAGCTGGTTGAATAGTTTTCGTACCGTGCGTGGCCCTACTTTTCGTCCTTTTCACTGGCGAAATCGAACTCGCGTCACGTGAGATGTGCTCACGACATGAACATCAATAGGTTTGCCAAAACAGACGCTTGCAGATGCATTGAAAACCTTCAAAAAGTGAGCCCGCCTACGACACTCACCAGACAAAACGCGAAATTATAATTCTTCCAATCCATGGCAGTCTTCTGTGAGGCCCTGGTACTTCTCCTCTCTTACCTGACCAATCGCTCACAGCAGAAACTGCCGTGTGCGAACGCTCAGGTAGTCCGGGAACAATAACTAAATGAAACCAAACCGGATGTAACCGAACCCGCTGTAACCGAACCGGATGTAACCGAACCGACTGTAATCAAACCGGATGTAACCGAACCCGCTGCAACCGAACCGACTGTAACCGAACCGGCTGTAATCAAACCGGATGTAACCGAACCGTCTGTAACCCAACCGGCTGTAACCGGTTTTCCGTGCGCGCAGACCGGAGCGTGCGCGGCTGGGACCTGTGCGCGGGCCGCGAGGCGTGGCGCGGCTGGTGCGGCGGCGCCGTGTGCGCGCTGGCCGCGCCCCCGGGCCTGCTGCTCGCCGCCGCCGGCGCCTCCGTGCGCGCGTTCGATTCCCGCGCAGGCGCCCCCGTCGCCACCTTGTGGTACGCTCGGATCAATTGAAAAACAGAGATAACGAGATCGCAGAGTTTCCTGCCGGTGGTGGTTTTTTGTCGTCCAATAGGAGCTTAAAATAAGCCTATATTGATGAAAGAACTTTTGTTTTTGACTTTGACATTTGCAGGGGGAACCACTCCCGTCTCCCCTTCTCAACTGTTCTGCTTCCATACCGAAGACTCAAGCGCAGACTGAAGAAACGGGAGAGCTTAATAATTAAAACCTAACCTGATCTGTCTGGTCTTGGTTTGATGTTGATGTCATCACACTATCCTAAATAAATGGTGCCTCTCTGTCATATCGTAAATTTTATGGTTTATCGCTTAAGCGACCCAATTTGTTATAATCGTTTCGATTTGGTTTTACACGCGTCTGTTGGGAGAGCCCTACACTCTATAAAGTTCTAGAGTGGCAACCACGCACCGGGAGAAGTTCGTTGTAGCGTTCTAATGGGGAAGGCTTTTTTCAACAACTCGATGATGATATCTCTAATTCTCGTCCACTCTTACTATCTCATGGCACCACCATGCTATCGCGTTAATTTCCAGGTCTTCGGGCGTGAGTGGTGCATCAGGAGTGACAAGTTCTTCGCGTGGGGAGACCGCCGTGACCGCTCTGGCAGCGGCCGCCCCTCACAGACTATACACCGCCGCCGGGGATCGCCTGCGCCTGTGGGACTTACGCATGTACATAACAGCGGCTGGCTTCCTGAAAATATATCACTTGTGTGCTTTTGTGTGGAAGGGGTTAGGCTAGTGAGTTCCAATGACGGTAGGACCAGGCAACAGTCTTCGCTGTTGCACGAATGGGCTGATCCGCCCGGGTAAGTATCACGACCTCACAGAAGAGCAGCGGGAAGTGGAAGTATTATAAATATGCGTTTCGTCTGGGCCCACTTTATTATAAAAAGTGATAACGTGTTTGCAACCTTACGGGTGTTGCAAATGTCAATAGGCGACGGTTATCGACAACATTAAAAATCGCTTTGCGAACTGGGGGTTCACCTGAAAAGCGAAAAAAGAGCACCGTAACCTAGTAGCAGTCTTCCCTTCGAAAACATTGCCCTTTACTGTAGGATAACTTTAACCAGTATTGTAAAGACCTCGTATTTGTATATACTAGTGATCGCTCAGTGGTCGACAATTCGACCATAATTATGCATAATTTTTAGAAAACATCGGCATTCCGCACTACTCCATATAAACTATAAGTGTGGGATATTTCATACTCCTCCGTCCGCGCGATTTTCGTAAAAAGGGGTACAAAGTTTTTTCTTCTTCACGTATTAATGTATGGAACATGTCATTGCTTAGGATGGAGTGCGTGTGCAAGTGGTGGTCTGGGCACGCGGCGGCGGTGGTGTGCGCGGCGGCGGCGCGCCTCGGCCGCGGCGACAGGCTCGCCACCGGCTCCAGGGACCACTGCGTGCGCCTGCTCGACCTCCAGCACACGGACTCGGGTCCGCTGCGCCCCTTATATTGGTCCCCGGCTGCTGTCAATCTTGTCGCGTCGGAGACAGCCCTGATTGCGTTTGTGCTGCTCGTTATCGATTCCCCCAGTTAGTCCCCCGGCTACTGTCATTCTTGTCACGTTGGGGACAGCCCTTATCGCGCTTATACTGCTCGATATTAATCGATTCTCCCGATTAGTCTGCCTGCTCGACCTCCAGCACACGGACTCGGGTCCGCTGCGCCCCTTATATTGGTCCCCGGCTGCTGTCAATCTTGTCGCGTCGGAGACAGCCCTGATTGCGTTTGTGCTGCTCGTTATCGATTCCCCCAGTTAGTCCCCCGGCTACTGTCATTCTTGTCACGTTGGGGACAGCCCTTATCGCGCTTATACTGCTCGATATTAATCGATTCTCCCGATTAGTCTGCCTGCTCGACCTCCAGCACACGGACTCGGGTCAGCTGCGCCCCTTATATTGGTCCCCGGCTGCTGTCAATATTGTCACGTCGGAGACAGCCCTGATTGCGTTTGTGCTGCTCGTTATCGATTCCCCCAGTTAGTCCCCCGGCTACTGTCATTCTTGTCACGTTGGGGACAGCCCTTATCGCGCTTATACTGCTCGATATTAATCGATTCTCCCGATTAGTCTGCCTGCTCGACCTCCAGCACACGGACTCGGGTCAGCTGCGCCCCTTATATTGGTCCCCGGCTGCTGTCAATATTGTCACGTCGGAGACAGCCCTGATTGCGTTTGTGCTGCTCGTTATCGATTCCCCCAGTTAGTCCCCCGGCTACTGTTATTCTTGTCACGTTGGGGACAGCCCTTATCGCGCTTATACTGCTCGATATTAATCGATTCTCCCGATTAGTCTGCCTGCTCGACCTCCAGCACCCGGACTGGGTTCAGCTGCGCCCCTTCAATGTTGTCAAGACGGGGACTGCTCTAATTGCGCTTGCGCTGCTCGATATCTATTTCCCCGATCAGCCCCCTGGCTCCTGTTAATCTTATCACATTGGGGACAGCCCTGGTTTTGCTTGTGCTGCTCGCTATCGATTTCCCCGATAAGTCCCCCGGCTACTGTAAATTTTGAAGTTCAATGATAAAGAATGAATTCTTGAGCGCTCTACTTTGTAACGAACTCCAAAATAAGTAACTTTAATTCTTTATTAGTCTGTGGCCTCACGCCTTCATATTAGTTACGATCCATTTGTCAAGATCTCCATATGTATATAACACAATGAATACACAGAAAATGTTTTCACTAGTCTTCACTACATATAGGCCTATTTAAGCCCATACCGTCACTCCAGGCTCATGGGAGATCGGCAATCGGCGTCTCCTGGAGCCGCCGCACTACGACGGCGTGCAGGCGCTGCTGTTGACCGGCGAGCACCTCTACAGCGCCTCGAGGGACTCCAGCCTCAAGTGCTGGAGCCTGGCTGATGACAGCCTCACGCACGTCAGTACACAATGTCGCCTAAAAACTCTTTCGTGTCTCGAACTCTTTTGTTGCACTGTGGGAGTGCAACAGCTAGTACTACAACTCTTACTACACGAATAGGCCAGATCGACTGAAGTAGTAGTAGACATTAGAGGCAGCCGTTTCGTTCGGTGAGTGAGGTAACCGCAGGCTGGCCGACATTCTATCGGCTAGTAATATGCTTGCATAAATTGCTAATAGTTGAAATAAATTCTGTTGGAAATATATTAGCGTGGCTACTTAACATTAAACCAAGTAGTTCGTTGACTGAATTTGAATTAATTTTATAAAAAGTCTCCTTCCCGAATAAAACACTCATCTCGGGAGGGAGTAAGGCAAGCAAAAACGTTTCACTCGTTTTAGTCTGATCCCAGTAAGTTTTGATTTCGCTTGCCTACTTGCACAAAGTCCATAACCGTGACGGACGCGTTGCGCTCACAAAGCTAAAACGAACACGTAACCGCCGCAGAGCGTGATGAACGCGCACAAGGGCTGGGTGACGGGGCTGTGCGCGGCGGGCGGCGGCCGGCTGGCGAGCGTGGGCCGCGACCAGGCGCTGCGCCTGTGGAGCGCCGCGCTGCGCCCCGCCGCGCCCCCCGCCCCGCTGCCCGACGCGCCCCACGCCCTCGCCGCGCCCCCCGCGCCCGCCGCCGCCGCGCCCGCCCTCTACACCGCTGGCAGGTGAGCGCCCCCCCCCCCGCCACAACGCTCCCGCTACCACGCCCCCCGAACCGCTACCAAGCCCCTAACCCCCTCAACCGCACTATAGCTTTCCCCCTCATGAGAAATGAGACTGCTATTACCACGCCCCCCGAACACTACCAAGCTCCTAACCTCTCCACCGCACTATAGCTTTCCCCCATGAGAAATGAGACTCCTTTTCTTACGCCCCCGAACCGCTACCAAGCTCCTAACCAACCAAACGCACTATAGCTTTCCCCCATGAGAAATGAGACTCCTTTTCTTACGCCCCCGAACCGCTACCAAGCTCCTAACCAACCAAACGCACTATAGCTTTCCCCCATGAGAAATGAGACTCCTTTTCTTACGCCCCCGAACCGCTACCAAGCTCCTAACCAACCAAACGCACTATAGCTTTCCCCCATGAGAAATGAGACTCCTTTTCTTACGCCCCCGAACCGCTACCAAGCTCCTAACCAACCAAACGCACTATAGCTTTCCCCCATGAGAAATGAAACTCCTTTTCTTACGCCCCCGAACCGCTACCAAGCTCCTAACCAACCAAACGCACTATAGCTTTCTCCCCCTCAAGAGAACTAATCACGCTTAAGACTTTAGGCGACACTTAAGCGATGGTGAAAACGAAACAAGCACTTATTTTTTTTAGGTATCTCTTAAAGTTAGGGATCGATATTGAAAACGGGCATAAGGCTCCTATTCCCACGCCCTCTCAACCGATACCAAGCTCTTAACCCCCTTTAGCACGATCCCTTACCCCTCATGAGAAATAATTTCTCATCACTTGCTATAGTTCCTTCACAACACCTCAACGTTTTCCACGGAATTATCATTAATGATGGTTGTCAATCCAACGACGAATAAAGCCGGAGACATGACGTCATTCAATAGAATTCTTAATATCTTGATCGATAAAAAGTTTGATACAGCACATATACTTAAACCTAGTATCTACTTCAAAAAAAATATTCATAAAGGCTTGATGTGACTTCACCAAACGCTGTATAAATGACTATCAGGTAATTTATTTTACACTAATGTAGAAACGGGCAACACTAAGACATGACAGCAACAATTATATACGATTTCGTCAATTTTAGGACCACCCGCTATTTCGAACATAGCTAGAAATGCATTTATGCTAATTTCGGTTCTTATATATCGGCTATATTCAGCGATCATTTGAAAGAGTCATATCATGCATCTATTTTTGAATTCTATTCTTATTTAATTGATGAATTCTAAAAACTTCAATTTTATTTACTATAGCAAACCCATAATTAAAAGTACACTCATTTCTTTACCAAGTAATTCTACGAAGGTAAAGCCAAAACGCCCCATTGTTCTAGACGTCCTATAGTACGCTGTCTTCGTCGGATAACATTAGTGTTCACGTTAAACGTACCTATGTACTGTGCATTTGAGATTGGTGCGACATTAAGCTGGAGTGTGTTGCAGCGGCGGCGAAGTGCGCGCGTGGCGGATCTACGACGAGCAGTGAGCAGGTGCCCACACTCACAAACACACACACACAGCCACAAACGCGCGAGCGCGCATACACAAGCGCTTAACCGACTGTCCATCATCCAATCATACTCACATACGCATTTACTTCTGACATGCACACATTAATCCTAACTTATTTAAACAGATTCACACTCCCACCTACGTACAATTACACTAAAACACTTTATAATACACGCGCACAAACAAACACGTTGTTCGCCGCACAACAGCACCGTGTGAACTAACCCAACTGTCGCTTTTCGCTTCACCTAACAGCAACAAACAGCCTGTTTCTTTTAGCGGACTTAAATAACGTAAATTATGTATTCCTGGTTATTGGTGGAATGGAGAAAAGAGAGATTGAAGGAATGTCTAAAAGAGTATATCGTAAGATAAATAATTAACGTCCCGAACCCCCGCTATCGACTATGCCAATAGTAAGGACTGACAGACAGACAGTTACTCTCTATAAATTGATTGATCTGTGAAAAAAAATGTATTATTACAACTTGCTAATAAAACTGTGCGCAATTTTTTGTTGCAAAATAAACAATGTCGTGTAGAAGAAAATCACGACTTTTACAATATTCGGCGATAATGTTAGACGTCGACCTTCGGAAAGAGACAATCGTCTAATTTCGCCTTCATAGAACATTATCTCTGTTGCACGAAGCGCTAACATGGAGAAAGACAGCGTTGATTAGTATGTCTTATATATTTCTGTCTATTCAGTAGAACTCTCTATCTAGAGACCTTTGTAATTTCAACGATTTTATCGTTTCATCACACATTCACACACACTTATATAAACAACACACTGGTAAACATTCGCAAAACTCAGTATAATTAGAAGATTTTTATGAGAGATCCGCATATCCGCAGTGGCGCGTGGCGGACTTTATCTAAACGAAACATATGCCTCTAAAATGGGACAAATAGACACTGTCTCTTTCGCACAATGCGATGCGGCGATGTTCAAACCTCGGTAACGATAGGCAGTATACATAATGTTGATTGCAACATTCCAATCCTGTGTTTAACGTAGTTAGATAAGCAATTGCTTTACAAATAATGCAACGGTCATGGGAGCAAATTACCGTCAATTTTGCGAGATCACGATACCAATAATTCCCATAATCATAATGCTAACAGCTTAAGTGCATCACTCGAATGAACACATCATTATATACATCATTTATATTCAATATGAAATTTCAACTCTGATGCGGGCAAGCCAGGCTGTCGATAAAATTTTCGCTTTTTGTATTTATTTCCGCCAATCCGCAGTGGGGTCTCGTGGTGGACTGTGCCCTAATACCCTTTGCGCAGAGGACTTTGCCCAGCGGTGGGACATTATAGGCTGTCACCTTACCTTTATCAATACTAATGTGTCCCAATAATAATTGGGGCTCTGACAATCATCGCCTCTCACGCTACAACTACTGCATATTGATTTTGCTTTAGTTGTTTCCATTTAATAAACACTGTTGTTGCTATTTGTGAGACTAATGTTTCCTATTATTCATAATTTTACTTCTTGGTTTAATCTTTAAGAACAATTATTCATTAAAAAGGATTTGTAATTAACAATTGTTCTAAAGTTTAAACATGATTTCACCTCGACGCTTTCGGTGTTGTAATTATCATTTGTTTTAACAAATCTAGTTTGTTATTAGACATTCTATCTTGGACCATTCTCTTACTCTCTTCAGTAGAAAATCTCTTTTTAGAAAGTAGTTTTCTGTTTATAATTTAATCTTTAAGCACATTTTCCATGTAGCACTATCTATTAGCTGAAATAAGTTTTCATGTCATTCCATTAACTTTATAATCTTGAACTCTGAACAACGTATTTACTGTTTCGAGTTTTCGCGATTGTTTGTGTCTTAGTAACTTAATAATCTAGATTTGTAAACTCGTACCTAAAATAGTCTTGTTATCTGGATAAGTAGATCTATTTTCGATTCACATATGTATGTACAAAAAATCTTAGCTTATCTCGATACTATAAAAGTAATTTATCATTTTATCATGGTAATTCAAATTATTTTAAAAGTAACATTTTAACATTTCAAATCTCAATGAAATTATACTTACGGCCGGATTTAATTTTCTATCTATAGAAATATTAAATACTTTTTTTGGCAATAACCTAGTTTTGGTTACTAGCGATAGGTTTGTGACATTAGCTCCATATTACTGACGTCAAAATTCAAACTCCGGTAATAAATTATCGATACCGACCGTTAGTAAGAATTAAAATCATCAAATCTTATATTTTTCACTATTCGGAGATGTGAATTTCGATGTATGTCCACAGCGACGGGCGAATTCGCTTCTGGCGTCTGCGCACGTGCAGGTGACAGGTCGGGGCCTCCCCCTCCCCGCGCCGCGCCTGGAGGTGACCCCCGCCTGTCACCTACCTGTCACCTGCCTGTCACCTGCCTGTCATCTGCTTGTCACCCGCCGGCACTCGACCAGTCACCCCTTAACGTGACACTCCAACCGACCTCCGCTGACACGTAACACCACCCAGACCACAATTAAATAGGCAACAAACTAGATGGATGTCCAATTTCGCAGCGTGAGGGTATCGACCCCTTAGCTAAGTTGGTCAGTGTCTGGACGAGTTACCACGGACGACGCAGGTTCCGATACCGAATCGCCGAAAGGTTTTTAGACAATTTATCTACAAATAATGTTCGTAACTGACACGCAAGTCGCGACACGTCTGACTAGCGGTCTCTCTAACTAGTAACTCTAGTAACTCTTGAACACTTGACGACAAATCCACAAAAAGAACTATCAAGTTGAATAAATATAATTCGGTGGACCTGTTTTAGATTATAAGAATCGCATTATGAGAAATGTATTGTGGGTCAGTACTATGAGGGTATTGCATGTCGACCTTTTGAGAGAGACAATTGGCTAATTTCGATTTCGTAGCGTTATCTCTGTCACTCGCTACCTACGCGACGTTAGTCAGCCGACAAGTGTGCGACAGAGAGAACAACGTTAAATGATGATGATTAAATCTCTATTCAACATAGAAATTAAATTTATTAAAAGTTTGCTACAAAGTAGAATAGTGATTTTGTGTACATCAAACTTTAAAAGATTTCAAGTAGAAACAATTTAATCAGTCAATTTTAAAATAACACCTATATGTTATCGCAAATTATCAATTATTAATTTTGATGTATTAATTTTTAAAAAAAACTCGTCATTGATGAAACGTGATTTGAGCATTTTTTTATACTAAACAACTATTAAGACTCAAAGGAGGTTTAACCTCCTTTGATCGGCAATAGGTTTTTTTTTTAATTAAATTAATCTTTTCTTATTGCAGGCATTTGGATAAAAAAGCTTGAATATACAGTGGATTTAACATAGATCTGAATGTTTTTCTTAGGATAAATGGTTTTTAGATTTTCATAACAAAGTGCTGACTTTTCAAAAAACCATTCTGTATTTATAAGTTTCTAATTGGTTCAGTATATTTATATGTTTAAGTAGCACTCAAAAAGTAGAGAATGAAATCAAATTATGGGAAGTCATAAAAATCTTATGGATAGTGTTAGAAGAATCTAAGAATGAGTAGGTAGAAAAATAAATGCAAATACTTGAAATTAAATAATTCATACAGTATATATAGAATTTAAGTATAAACTATAGAATAATAATGCTTTTCACAGCAGTGTTTTGTTTGAATAATTTGATGTCTTAAATACAATGTCTAGATATAAAAGGTAAAGCATTTAGATCTTCTCACCTTTGTTTGTCTAAAGTGACTTTGAAAGAGAAAATTTTAGAAAGAGTTTAAAATTTCATAGAATGTTATCATATTGAATTTAAAGAGCCTTGCAAATAAAATTACCAATGACCTTTTCGTAACGATAGATTAATATAGAACTATCATTCTTATTATTATAGTTATTGTTATTTTATTTATCAAAAACAATTCATAAGATGTTCATTCACAATAGTTGCAGTTTACTGTGACTCCTAACTAAATTAATAAATACTGTGGATATGACTGCTATTTTTGTATGTAGAAATATATTGAATTAGTAACTATTACTAGTGAGTAGAGGAAGTTACACACACACACATAGATGAAGGTGTATACACAAACACACAATTGTGAAATGAGATTTATAAATCGATCCTATATTGAAAATTCATCACAAAATTGGAAAGTAACATTGTGTTGCTTTGAGGCCTAATCTAATGGATCTATCTGTCCCAAAAATGCATATGTTTTTAATTATGCTCTGATTAAAGGATATACTATTTTATTTGACTTACTGTAATAATAAAGTTATTTCCACAAAGCTTATACGACTCGCATAGATTAGTAGCAATAATCATGTCGTGATGCATGTTTCCCCGATTCCAAAATCACGTCAATAACGACGCACAAATTATCAAACCATCGACATTGGCATATATTACATCTAACTTTTGTACTGGTGTTATACTACTACGGTCCACACAACGTAGAAAAACATGTAATGACTGCAACAAAATTAGAAGACTAAATTAATCATAATAATAATAATAAAAAAGATCATGATATTGATAAGATTTATAGGATATTACTTAAGGTAAATAGGGAATAATGAAAAATTATTAAAGTAATGAACTCTCGCAAATGAAGAGTAAAATAATATCGACGACAGTACAATATTTCTATCCTTTTATGAGTCCATTGTAATGAAAATATTTTCTATTCTCAGTTCCTTACATATATTGTGAGATATTGTTGGGTACAACTTGTACAATATGTGTTCAGGAATTGGTACAAGATAGTGAAGTGCATTGTCATAATTAATTGCAATAGTCTGTGATTAAACAAACAATTATATTTTTATACATTCCTGCGCTACGGGTAGTTGTAATTTTGTAACCGCATAGGTATTAATGGATGCCACAGTGTAGTCAGTGCTTGAACTTATATTAATTTTAGAATGTAGAGATGTGCGTTACCACGCTTTTAGTAATGTTAAAAAATTAGGCGTTATTAAAAAATTAACACATCTTTGTACATCATTGTACTCATTAAAAACGAATGTAAAACCAAGAAGTTAACATGAAAGAAAACACTAGAATACTGTGGTCTGATGTTTTTTGGATGCACAAACTGACATGTCTTAAAATGTAAACTTATATACAATGGCGCGCATAAAATTTGTAATCAAAATGAGTAAACATATTTCCGTGCGAAATTTCTTTATCAGAAAATGTACGCTACCAAAACATTTAGCTAACAAAAAGAGACATGTCACTTTTGAGCCTTAGATATTCAAGTGGATTTTATAGATATTAAGTATCCAAATAAATAAATTTAACATATGGCTATGAATTCTGTGTATATCAAGTTTTTTATACTTATTTTGTTTTTGTGTGTCATGTTGGGTTCCTTTTCAGTATTATTGTTTTGATTTTAAAATTTTACATAATTTCTCATAAGTTTAGTATCACATCTTTATATACTTGTTACGATTAATATTCACAAAGCTTCATATTAGTATTTTTTATATTCCCATTCTTATTATAGATAGTCAATTAAATTGGGTAAAATAGAAACTTATTGAAAGAATTATGAAATATTTGTGAAATTTTGAATGAAACGAAGCGCATTAAATATTATGGAAAAATATCTTAAATTTTGCGTTCACGTTTTTCTGTTTAAATTTTACGATCTGAGAAATATACTAAAACCATAAGAATTTTATGTATTACCGAAATACCTGATGTGAAATTAGTTTTATTTGCTGACTTACTCATTTGTGTTGAAGTTTTTAAATCAATTCACGATTATTTTAATTTAAGCCTATTGCAATACAAATTATGTTATTCACGTAATTACCATGGTAAAATTCTTTTGTTTATATATTGTTGATATGGCACAATAGAAAAAAAATGTTTCTTTAAAATTAGTATGTAAGAATTTTTTTAACGTGAAACATAGATAAAATGGTACTTTATTGCGTGTTAATTTCTGAATTAAAAATTACTATCGCTAAATATTCCGGACAATGCGATATGGCAATATTGTAACTAAAATACAGCAATGGTTAATATTAAATGGTTTATCACGCAAGAGGCGTTATCCGAATATACTTCTAGAAATTATTTAATGTAAATTGAGATTTTGTTATTTTAATTCCCGCGTTTAATTTTTACACGCACTGCACGGATTTTATGATTTCAATTGCATATTTTACAAATGCCCAGTGTCAAATATATAATCTTGAGTCATTCACTGTTTTATTTAATGCGCTAACCTTGCTTACCCTGTAAACACGCATCAAGTTCAGATGTTTCTCTTACAATCAGTTTTGTTCTGACAGTATATGATAATGAAGATTCTACCAATGTTTTAAAAATAAACATTTATATTTTTTTAAACTTTGTGGAAGACATTGGTGAAATTTAATGTAAGAGATGCCCAAGAAGGCTTGAAATTTTTAATTTGGAAAATAATGCATGATATTCCTCGTTTTTCAACCAACATTCTCAAACAACTTGTGCTCGTTTTCAAACATTTATAGAATTTCTTCTCAACTTCGAGAACTTGTTACGAACAGGGGAATAATAGAAATAGCAAGTAATCCATGACGGCAGTCTACGCGACACAACTGTACGCGCTCGAGGCCAAAATTGTACTAACGTAGCGATGCTTCATGAGGTGTGTACGATCTGATGGAAGCAGATATCGAGATAGCTTTGACGAAAAATTCTTAGCTTTCCATTTCATACATGTGAACACTACAAAAATATTTTTGCTTCTCGTAACAATGACTGCAATAATAAAAAAAACACGTGATAGATATGACTGATATATTTTACACTTAATAGCAAATTGTCTATAGAATAAATACTGTTAGTATTTATATTTGGCGTGCTTGCTGTGTTTCCTGTGATGGTGCCCAGGGGGCGTGGCCGGCGAGCGTCGCCGTCTGTCCCTCTCACGCTCTCTCTCTCTTTCTCTTTCTCTGTCTCTTTCCCGCTCTCTATCTCTCTCTCGCTCGCGCTCGCGTTCTCTGGACCTGTCGCGATCTCTTTCCTTCTCTCTCGAACGGGACCGCGAGCGTGATTTTCTATCGCTGATTAAAAATAAAACAGTCTATTTTTACACTCATAAATTACTTTTGCAAGCATTAAATTTTAATCTGTATTTTATATATACTAATGTAAATATAAAACAAACATACAAAGTAATGCTATTCAGATTTTTGTGCATAACATCACGAGGATTTTTTTTTTAAATAAAAGCAGCGTAAAATTTACCTTAAACTTGGGAAACTTGGGTCATGAAATAAAAAGTGAATACGTTGAAAAAGTTTGCGTACCTGTGACGCGAACGCTTCGGTGGCGGCGACAAAGAAGGTTCTCTGGACTTCTTAGACTTTTTAGATGACGTGCTGGAAATAAACAATACATTAATAATAAACAGCAACCGATAGTTTTGCCTACATAATATATTCCTCGTTTAATACGTCTTTAGAATATTAAGCTATGTAAATTATGAATCTGTATGTATGCATTTTGCTAACTACTAATTTACATACATATATCTGTAAATTAGTAGATTGAAAAATTTTGCTTGACCACAGAAAACCGGCGTTGCTTGTAGTGAAAGTAATCTACTTTCGCGTTTTGTCTGTTGCTCACTTTTTAAAAGTTGCCAACACAACTGTAATCAGTCAGGTGTTGCAGATGTCTATGGGTTTACTTAACATCAGGTAAACACCGGTTCACCTGATGTTAAGTGATTAGATTGCCTGTTCACATAAAAAAGTTACTTACGAGTAGGCGTCCTCATCGGGCGGGGTGCGTCGACGCAGCTCGGGCGATTCGCGAGCTTCCTCTTGGGCCTCCTTCGCCTCTTTGGCCGCCTGAAATCAATGATTTATATGATCTTTGGACTCGAAACATTAATGGAAGTTATTTTTAGAGAGGTCGTCATTTGAAATGTGAATTATTCGTAGAAAGATTGTAGAAAAGTTTTCAGCACACGGCTTCCACCCCACGTCTTGTGGGTTACGGGCCGTAGCGTTCTAACCAAATGAACTACGCGGCCGATATCCTCATTTCGCAAAAATCTCGACGTATGCAGACGCTTATTTGACTTATAATTAATTATGCGGATGTGTCTGACCCGACTTAAACAAAGATCTTCTGAACAAGATAGAAAGTATTTTCAATAATTTCATAAAATATCTTCAATCTTAGAGAATATCATCATGTTTCCCAATATCGCACTCGGCTTAAATGCTTTACTGTTCAAAACTAGCGTGACTCTTGAATTCTACTTGTTCTATTCACGCGCGCGCGTGCGTGCGTGCGTGCGTGCGTGTGTGTGTGTAAAGGATACAAGACCCGCCGTACCTTCTCGATGAGCTTGCGCCACATACTTGTGTGTGTGTGTGTATATATATAAAGTATACAAGAGGGGTCGCACCTTCTTGATGAGCTTGCGCCTGTAGTGCTGCATCTGCTGGTGCGCGCTGAGGCCGGGCCTGCGCGCGCGCGCGCCCGCCTCCAGCTCGTCGCCGTAGCGCAGCACGCGCACCTCGATCTCGCGCAGCACCGCCCGCGGCAGCGCCTGCTCCTCCGTGCGCGGCGACTCCGCGCTGCAACCAACGCGCCCTCTGTGCCACCACTCACCAGTCACCAGTCACCAGTCACCAGTCACCAGTCACCACTCGCCAGACTCACGCTCCAAATATACGACGCCAACAAATTCTTAATACAACGACAGTGTGCGACTAACTCGCGTGTCGGCCGGGTGCACCGAACATTACCGACTGTAAACCGATATACTTAACCTAACATTAACATATAACATTTTAACATTACGAACATTTTGTGTACTTTATATAAACTATTTTGATATTACTTAAACTTTATAAATAACATTACCGCAACCTTACTACCGCCACACTCCTTTACAACCATAGTGATCTATTATACAGGGCGGATTTTTTTACACGAATACATACTTTGACATAATGTTAATTGAGCATTCCATAATTCAAATAAAATATTTTGAAAAGAACAATTTTTATTTTGAAAAGAACCAGAAAAATATCAATTCAAACTTTGTGTGTTTATCCCGTTAAGAGTGGTCAACCTATTGATAAGTGGGTTAGTAATTATGCGTTCAGCGAAAAGTTTTAGTGTAAGCAGGAATTTCTAATAGGGTGTCCATAATGTTTGAAAAATATTAAAAATAATGTTCGAAAAATAAAAAGGTCACTAGTACGTACCAGATTCAGATTCAGACTCAAATTTTGCATATACTCTGTTAACATGTCCGTTGTCTATAAAATCATCCTGTATATCATTGGCGGCGGTAATCACTCGACACCAGATAAACCGCCCACTCACTTACCTAGTTCTCACATAAAAAGGGCGCCTTATAAACTCTGAAGCGATCGTTCCGCTCGTGTCACCTCTCGTTGTGCGTGGGCGTGAGCGTCTCCGGCGGCGGCGGCGGCTCCACCTCGGGCTCCGTCGCCGGCTCGACGCTCTCCCAGCGCGAGGGCACGAAGCCGGGCGCCAGCCGCTCCGCGCCCACGCCCGCCTCCGCCTCCGCCGCCGCTTCCGCCTCCGCCTCCGCCTCGAGCGGGACGCCGTCGATGTCCTCCTCCACTGCACGCGGGCATTAAGCATCATTTTGTTTCGCATAGTGAAAAACATTAATATGATAGTAACTCCAATGATGGTAAGAAGAAATTACGATCCTCTTAATTAAATATTATTATTATTTTTAAACATTTAACCTACTTCAGGATAACATTATCCTGCGTTGAAAGTACGTTTTACAAACATAAATTTACAAGGGGGACAAACACCCAGATGCGAAATATCTATCTGTGGGTCACACAAATAATTTTCCCGTGTGGGAATCGAACCCACGACCCCCGACGCCGAAGCCAATAACCTTGGCAACTGCGTCACGAAATCATCAATTGGCGATATACAATGTGGCGCTACTAACGAGACCATAAACCAACACACACATATAAAGGATAACTTTTTAAAAATTGTATTAAACATTTACATTCTTAAAACACCAATCTTTACTGATTTTTGAGAGAATTTTTTCCAAAACAAACAATTTTAGAACACCTTACGTATAAAACTGTCAAGTTCATTTGTAAAGCTCACAAAGCATATGATCTGGTTGTATGAATTTAAAAGAGGGATTAGATACATACTGTTAGAAGGAGAGACTTGTAATGGCGACGCTGTGGAAACGAATGAAAAGTCTCTGAATGTACGAATCAGTCAGTTGTAGTTGAATAGGATGTTACAAGTTTTGTTTCTTTTTTATTTATTTAGTTTGTTTGAAAAATATTTTTTTAGTAATGGATTTTTTGGTACGTTTATATTTTTTATGATAATTGGTAAGTAGCGTTAGACGTGTGTTCATTTATTGTCGCGGTTGTAACGCCACACGCTGTATAAGTTACTATTTCAAGAAAACGTATATTTCTCTTGTCAAAGAAGTTTCGACTGAAGAGCCTATTATTTTCATGAAAAATCGATTTTTGTGCAATTGAATCGATTCCATCGACCACGATCGATTGCTGCATCTAGTGCAAAATGTCCTACCATAACTTTTTTGTTGCAAAAAGATTAAATACATTTCCAATAAATTGATTACATAGTATATTTTTTTGCATATTTATGCCACGAATAATGCGTTCTTAAATTATATCAAGATCGTTGTTTTGGTGTGGACCAAATGTTTGGCACAGTGCAGTTACGTTATTATTTATTGATCTTTTAAACTGCATCCATTCTTCTCGCCAACTACTTCAGACTAGGGCAAGCTCTGGCGCAAGAGTCCAGCCTCGTCACAGATCGGTTACCGGGGACGCCGTCGATGTCGTCGTTGTTGGGGCGCCTGGCGGCGGCGAGGCGTCGCAGCGCGGCCCCGTCGAGGGCGCCCTCCCACGAGCCCGAGGAGGCGGGCGAGCGCGCCCCCGACTCGCCCCCGGAGCCCTCCACGCCCTCGCCGCCCTCCGCCCCCTCCGAGCCCTCCCCCGCCGCCGCTCCGCCCGTGCCCGCCACGCCCCCTCCTCCTTCAATGCGATACAGTTTGTTGGCTTTTAATTACTAGACGAGGCCGATATTATGTTTACATTGTAGGTTACTCTTTATGGAGAATGGACTTATGCAAATAAGGTAATCACAATTTAAATTTACAGCTACCAGGTGGACACTTTTAAGATCGGCAAAGTTTTGTCTTGGGGATAATATACGCCAACAACGGACAGCCGCAAGCGAATGATAACGAGATTGTACAATAATGTTGATATCACCATTACGATCGTTTTAGTTATTGACGAATACCACTACGGCAACCTTGTCATGTCCGAGGAATATGTCGTTGATGTGCAGCAGGAAGTCGGTGGGGTAGACGGCCCAGTCGGCCCACGCCTGCAGGATACGGGTGACGCGCGCCCTGAAGCCCTCCTGCTGCAGCCGCGACGGCATGCGGGCCCAGGCGGCGCGCGCGGCCCGCATTATGTCCGGTAGCCGCTGCTGGAACCTGCGTTTCAGAGGCATTCGCTGCAGCTGAGTCATTCGAAGGCCGGCATGGGGCCAGGTGGTTTTAACAAAAGTATATGGTGCAACAGGTCGGAGAGCGGGTGGGGGCGAGGTGAGGGAGATGTGTCGGGGACGTACGCGGCGCGGAAGGCGCTGGCGTTGGTGAGCTTGGCGCCGGCGTTGTGCAGCAGGTCGGAGAGCGGGTGGGGGCGAGGTGAGGGGCGACGTGTCGGGGACGTACGCGGCGCGGAAGGCGCTGGCGTTGGTGAGCTTGGCGCCGGCGTTGTGCAGCAGGTCGGAGGCGGGTGGGGACGAGGTGAGGGGCGACGTGTCGGGGACGTACGCGGCGCGGAAGGCGCTGGCGTTGGTGAGCTTGGCGCCGGCGTTGTGCAGCAGGTCGGAGAGCGGGTGGGGGCGAGGTGAGGGGCGACGTGTCGGGGACGTACGCGGCGCGGAAGGCGCTGGCGTTGGTGAGCTTGGCGCCGGCGTTGTGCAGCAGGTCGGAGAGCGGGTGGGGGCGAGGTGAGGGGCGACGTGTCGGGGACGTACGCGGCGCGGAAGGCGCTGGCGTTGGTGAGCTTGGCGCCGGCGTTGTGCAGCAGGTCGGAGAGCGGGTGGGGGCGAGGTGAGGGGCGACGTGTCGGGGACGTACGCGGCGCGGAAGGCGCTGGCGTTGGTGAGCTTGGCGCCGGCGTTGTGCAGCAGGTCGGAGGCGGGTGGGGGCGAGGTGAGGGGCGACGTGTCGGGGACGTACGCGGCGCGGAAGGCGCTGGCGTTGGTGAGCTTGGCGCCGGCGTTGTGCAGCAGGTCGGAGAGCGGGTGGGGGCGAGGTGAGGGGCGACGTGTCGGGGACGTACGCGGCGCGGAAGGCGCTGGCGTTGGTGAGCTTGGCGCCGGCGTTGTGCAGCAGGTCGGAGAGCGGGTGGGGGCGAGGTGAGGGGCGACGTGTCGGGGACGTACGCGGCGCGGAAGGCGCTGGCGTTGGTGAGCTTGGCGCCGGCGTTGTGCAGCAGGTCGGAGAGCGGGTGGGGGCGAGGTGAGGGGCGACGTGTCGGGGACGTACGCGGCGCGGAAGGCGCTGGCGTTGGTGAGCTTGGCGCCGGCGTTGTGCAGCAGGTCGTAGAGCGGGGGGGGGGGGCGAGGTGAGGGGCGACGTGTCGGGGACGTACGCGGCGCGGAAGGCGCTGGCGTTGGTGAGCTTGGCGCCGGCGTTGTGCAGCAGGTCGGAGGCGGGTGGGGGCGAGGTGAGGGGCGACGTGTCGGGGACGTACGCGGCGCGGAAGGCGCTGGCGTTGGTGAGCTTGGCGCCGGCGTTGTGCAGCAGGTCGGAGAGCGGGTGGGGGCGAGGTGAGGGGCGACGTGTCGGGGACGTACGCGGCGCGGAAGGCGCTGGCGTTGGTGAGCTTGGCGCCGGCGTTGTGCAGCAGGTCGGAGAGCGGGTGGGGGCGAGGTGAGGGGCGACGTGTCGGGGACGTACGCGGCGCGGAAGGCGCTGGCGTTGGTGAGCTTGGCGCCGGCGTTGTGCAGCAGGTCGGAGAGCGGGTGGGGGCGAGGTGAGGGGCGACGTGTCGGGGACGTACGCGGCGCGGAAGGCGCTGGCGTTGGTGAGCTTGGCGCCGGCGTTGTGCAGCAGGTCGGAGAGCGGGTGGGGGCGAGGTGAGGGGCGACGTGTCGGGGACGTACGCGGCGCGGAAGGCGCTGGCGTTGGTGAGCTTGGCGCCGGCGTTGTGCAGCAGGTCGGAGAGCGGGTGGGGGCGAGGTGAGGGGCGACGTGTCGGGGACGTACGCGGCGCGGAAGGCGCTGGCGTTGGTGAGCTTGGCGCCGGCGTTGTGCAGCAGGTCGGAGAGCGGGTGGGGGGCGAGGTGAGGGGCGACGTGTCGGGGACGTACGCGGCGCGGAAGGCGCTGGCGTTGGTGAGCTTGGCGCCGGCGTTGTGCAGCAGGTCGGAGAGCGGGTGGGGGCGAGGTGAGGGGCGACGTGTCGGGGACGTACGCGGCGCGGAAGGCGCTGGCGTTGGTGAGCTTGGCGCCGGCGTTGTGCAGCAGGTCGGAGAGCGGGTGGGGGCGAGGTGAGGGGCGACGTGTCGGGGACGTACGCGGCGCGGAAGGCGCTGGCGTTGGTGAGCTTGGCGCCGGCGTTGTGCAGCAGGTCGGAGAGCAGGTAGAGGCGCGCGACGCGGCGCGCGGGCGAGGTGGCGGCGCCCTGCAGCGCCTCGGCCAGGCACTGCGCCACCTCGGGCGCCGCCTCCGCGTGCTCCAGGCACCACGCCATCGCCTCGGCCACGCTGCCGCGCGCCGGCGTCAGCGCGCGGATCAGCTCCTCCAGCCGGTCGCGCTGGCTGCGGGACGCGTTTTTATTACGCCATTATGTCAGAGGATAGCTAAGAGATTGCCGCCGCCCAACTTTGTAACACTAACACTTGGCGGTCGTGATGATTTTTTGCATTGCCCTATCAAAGTTAAGTACGTTCACGACACATCTCGTGAAAAAAAATCTTGTTCCAAATCATTTAACAGATTTTATCGTACTAAATGTTTTCTTTATATTTCACTAGTACTGACAATGGCTAAATTTCATATACCATTTGTCAAATGCCAACTGACTATGTTCTGATTAATTTACTAGACTCTCTCAATTAAAATTGTTACGAACAACACGTTATTTTATATTTTAAAATTTGAGAAATTTTGACTTATTCGTATTTAAAAACAAATTTTAACAAAAAATAGAGCGGTAATAAATAGAGAGGTACCTGTTGGAGAGGGTGCCACGGATGTTCTCCTTCGTGTCGTCCTCCTCCACGAGGTCGTCGGGCATGCCGGCAGTGTACAGGTTCATCACCGGCGGTCGCCACACGGAGCCGCCTTTAACAGACACGATACGCTCACGATTTTCTACCTTTATTAGGCGTTGAAGCAGTGTTTCGTAGATTTGTATTCGATATGAGTGCAATTTGGCCGAACAGACGTTACTGAGCTCTCAAAACGTTTGGCTGGTAAGGAATGAAACCTTTTAATCTTCCAATGATTTGTTCTCAGGGCCACAAGTCTTTGTAAGAACTGGAAGGCGAGTAGTGACGTGGTCGCGTGGGCAAATATTCTTTACTTGTCAACCGGTTTCCTTCTATGATCCGGAATTATTTTATAATTACATTTTTGAGGCCTGACAATAATAAGAAACACGGGTAAATACCGAAATACTGCAAAAAAAACGCCGTTTTCAAAACCAGTCGATCACCATTTATGAAGACTAAGAGAGAAGAGAGACCATTAATCAGAGAAGAAGAAGAAGAGTGAATGAGGGCGCACCCACCGCGGAACATGCGGAAGTCGTTGAGCGACCACTGCTTGGGCGAGTCGCCCTGCAGCATCGAGAACAGCTTCCAGCGGTAGTACACGTGTGCAGGCGACTGGTTCTCGAACAGGAAGCGGAAGAACGGGTTGTTCAGCTCCTTGTTCATGATGATCGCCTCGAACATGGGCCCCTCGCGGATCACGAACTCCACCATGCGGTGCACCAGCATCAGCGTGTTCCTGGAACGGATCACCACTCATCGAGGGGGGCGGAGATACTGTTGCAAGAACGGACCGAATCCGAAGAACTTTCACGGACTTAAGAACCACCGATGTAGAATGTTAGTAGGGTGCCTATCACCCTACTTACAATCTACTTCACTTTAGACTTAATCTTTTTTCTTTTTTTTTTAAACTGGACAAACACCCAAATGCGAAACAACATATTCATCACATAAATATTTGTCCCAAATGGGGATCGAACCCACGATCCCCGACGCAACTTTTATACCTTTACCTATTTACTTAGGTCGGGGACGCGCCACAGGCATTGTAGAAGTCCAAGAGCAGATATAAGACGAGAGCCTGGCCACAAAACTACTACATTATTAATATTATAATACACGTATTAATTTAACGAACCGAATTGTGCTGTCCCAAACAGTGATTCGTGTAATAAACACAGAAACGGGCAAACAAAGGGAAAAATGTAATATAAATGTGACTGTACTGTTGAATGCGTATTATAAATAAATATGTATTGCCACTGACCTCTCCGTCGGTGCAACAACTTTGACAATAGACTGTGACAATATCTGGTCATAAAGATTCTTATCTTCTGGATCACTTGGGTAGTACTCTCCGGGATGGATTCTTGGTATCTGTATAAAATCATAGATTCAAGTTTATTTCAGTTCCAAAACTTGATAAAATTACTTAGACATAAAAAATGTTAAATAAGGATTATTGGAATAAATTGTGAGTATGTGCAGCAAATGAGACAGCTAGGGAGTAAGAAATGTATTGACTTTGCAGTGATTATTTTATCTTATAACACCGCTGGATCATCAGTACTGACAATCGAGTTTAAAAAGCAACACACTACATAAAATTATTAACGATGCGATTCATCTTTTATTTGTTTTATGTGAATAAGTAGCAAACAAGCTGGCAGTTCACCTAATGTTAAGTGATAACCACTGCCCATGGACATTTGCAACACCCGTAGGGCTGCTGATGCTATGCCACCTTCTAATAAAGTGGGCCCCGGCTACCTCACTTAGCAGACGAAACGCAGAAGTGTAACACTTCCACTCCACGGTCTTGTGTAAGGTCGTGGTACTTACCCGGATGGACACTTCACTTCTCACATATAAAAGAAACACTTCTGGGTGACGGAGGGCGCACCTTGGCGGCGAGGTGCTTGGGCGGCTGCGCATTGAAGGGCAGGCCGGAGGGCGGCGGCGGCTTGGTGGGCTGCTGCAGCGCCGGCGGTATGTAGATGGGCACCGGCGGGATCACCACCGCCTTGCCCCAGCCCAGCTTCATCTCGTAGTTCATTATTTCCTTGCCTGCAAGGCAGAACAGTACATCATTCCTTAATAAATAAATAATTCGACCGCGTAAAACTAAAAAAAGATTAGCTATTACATTCACTTATTGTAAGCACCCAGTGTTATATTTTAATGTAATAATTGCAACTAACACGATTTCTCACCACGCACCGGGTTGATTGGGAGAGAATGCCAAAAGGCATTAAGTTCGCCCTATGTAATCTTTTTTATTTAAAGATTGCAATAAAGTATAAATAAAATAAACATATCTACATCAATTCTTGATGAATGTACGTTTTTTGTTACCACCAAAATGTACAAAAGTTTTAATTGTCTGCCATTTATTTATTTTAGAAACATATATCCATTCCTCACTCAAACCCTTGTTAGTTTTAACATTTTAAAGAATAAAAAATATTTAAGAAGCAAGTAACTAGTCGTATTATAACTACAGGCCAATAAAAACTGATCTTTTTATTATCATTACCGTTGATGCACCGGAGCGCCCTCTCTCCGTCCTTTCTCGACATGAAAGCGACGAAACCGCAGTTGCGCCCCCTCGCTTTTTCCTCGTCGGAGCGTGGCCACATTATCTTGATGCTGGCCAGTGGCCCGTACCGGCCGAAGATCTCCATCAGCTGTTGCTCCGTTATCTGTAATAAATAATCAATGTCCGACAGGATCACTGAAATCAACGATGACTCCGTTGCGAAGTTACCAAGGCATTAGCTTCGGCGTCAGGGGTCGTGGGATCGATCCCCAAACGGAACAACTATTTGTGTGACCCTCATAGTTGTGGTCGTATCTGGGTGTTTGTTCACGTGAAATTTATTATTGTAAAACATAAATACAATACAGGATAGTGTTAGCCTAAAGTACGGGCAATGTTTCAATTTAAAAAAAAGAAAATAAGCTGGCATTAGGTGCGAATTTCGGTGTCTTGGGTGGATTCTAAAATTACGAACACAGAACCCAATTAATTGAGCTGTGCCATGATTTTGATTGAGCCATCCATGCAGCTAAATTGAATGAATCATTTAAATTTTAAACTAAAAAAGACTGCAAAAAACACCAATAGCTCAAATAACATTTATTAAACTTCCCATACATATTATAATACTCTAACTAAGAGAACACAAAAAAAGATTAACATATAAACAAAAAAATTTCACTGGAAAAATCCAGCTTACCTTTGGGTTCAGGTTTCCAAGGTAAAGATTTGTTGTGTTAGGATCGCCGGTGTCATAGGAACCAACATCAGGCATTGCCTCTAATGACTGTTCTGATCCGACAACGCCTCGCTCACGTAGGACATTTTTATATTTGTGACGCTCAGATCTCTCCTCTTGAATTCTGAAAGACATTTTCAAAACTAAAATATTAGAAAATAATATTAAAATACTAAAGTTTTAATGGTATAATTGTAGTGCTTAATGCATAAACATGATAGCTCAGTGTCCGGGCGGTCGCCTTTAATTTAATATACTCGAGCAACCTAAGTCACACACCAATGAAATTGTCAATTTTAAGTGCTGAATTATCACATGCTCAGTGGTGAAGGAAAACATCGAGATTAAACCTGCATATTTTCGAAATAATAAGAAAAATTTAAATATTTCGAAGAAATGTGAAATCTGCCAATCCGCAGCGGGGCCGCGTGGTAGACTATGCCCTGATGATACCCTCTGTACAGAGGAGGCCTTTGCCCAGCAGTGGTACATGTATAGGCTGATACTTTATGCTTAAACACCCTAAATGCTTCATATACATAGCCTTAACACATAATTAAGCCGTAACATAATACTTCTAGACATTTACAGAAAGACTTCCTATGTAAGTCGTCGAAAAATACTAATTTGTGTTAAACAGGGAACAAATGTTTTTGCAATAGAAACATAATAATTCAATACAAACTGTCTTAATTCCTCTTTGAAAAGTTCCAGATTGCTTTTCTTCTTGTCCTTGGTTAGTTTTGCTCGAGGCCTTGATTGGGGATCTGCTCTTGGTGCAATCTGGGCAAGATTTCGTAGCACCTCCACCTCAGTTCCACGCTGCTTGTCGTCCAGCCGTGAGATGGGCTTATAGAGTTTGCCACGCTCAGATACGTCTTCCTCTGAAAATACAATAACAAGCCAATCCTTCATACAACATTTTTAATGTATTAACAAATCAAATCTCAAAAATTGCACACATTGAATCAGTCCTTCTGGAAAATCTTTATGTAAACTTTGTAGTGTATTAAAAAAAGTGAGAGCCAATAAGAAATCTAAAGAAAACATTATGTAAATATATGGAATTACAAAATTTTTTGTATATTGTATGGTATTGCTAATAAAATAACAATAACATCTGCATGCTAGGTGTGTCACTTGTGGTTTGGACACTAAAATTATAATATTATTTTGAGCCAAAGGATTATTAAACATTTTACACATGATTAAGTACAAGCGTTTCTATATCAAATTCACAATACAGATTTACCATTTAGGAAACCTAATTGTGATGTATTTAGAGCTACTTCACTATAATTGATGAATTGGTGTAACATGCATAGAACAAACAAATAATCAAAATTACATACTTCTTGCTCCTGCATCATATGTGCCTGCTTTTACCCAAACTTTTGAAGTAGTACTAGGTACCTCTTGAAAGGTCTCTACAAATTCTTTGAATACCTGAAATATAAATAAAAACTAGAAGAATAATGTTTCATTTATTTATACTGAAAAAAAAAATTACAAACACTCACTAAACATTTTATAGCATTAAAAAAAATATTACATATAAATAAAACCATATACAGATTTACTTAAAATGTAACATCTCATAAATATGTAAACTTATAATTGGAGAGACCACATAACATACAAAATTTGTTTTTTTTTATTCATTATAACTACTTCTGAGAATTAATGAGCACCTGTGTGCTAACAATTATATGTATTTTATTATAAATTAAATGAGTTTGTAAAAGCTAAAGGGCCAACAATTAAGAACAAGTAATTAAATCAAGTCAAAAATTAACTTTAGTTTTAGAAATATCCATAAAAGGTTTCCGTTTAGATGTTTAAGGGGGTTAAGGTGATGGGACCTTATTTTCACTTATATAAAAGTGAGAGTAATTTCCAGCCTTCTCCTTTACCCAGTTAAACTTATACAAAAATATCTAGAATAAAGGGCATAATTTATTTTTTGATGATGAATTTTATAATATTCTAAAGATTTTACATCTTTCGAAATACCTTTTCACATTTCATCACTTTTAAAAAACTTTTATAATTATTATATTCAATATCAAACAAAATTATTTATTTTTACACATCTGATCAAATAGTATCTTGATGTGTAATAAGTACTAAACAATTGAACTTATTATTTTTATATTTTTAGTATGAATGAAATGAAATCCAGCATTAATATTCTGTGTTTGAGTTCCACTATAGATATTTAAAGAACAATATCCAGTGCTGTACCACCAGTTTTTGCGGAATATAAGCTTTTTTTCACCCTGATGAAAACGGCAAAACAGCAACCAACAATGATTTGTTATAATTACTAATGTTAATCGGGTTTAAATTAAAAAGTACAAGACAAGAAGTCTTTATTAATATCAAAACGAAAGAATCTTACTTTCTTCAATAAGAATTTATACTTACATGAGCAGCGGCTTCCTCTTCTTCTTTTTTTCGGAGTTCTTCCAGTTCTTTTTTTGACAAACTTCGCGTACCCATATTATTGAAAAATAATAAGCTCCTACTCAAGCTCCTTTTTATTTATTAAAGGATATTCGTAATAATATGCAAAGTTCCTTAAACACGCATGATTAAGGGATGTTGATTACAAGTTTAGAGGATTAGAATTCATTTACAACAACATTATCGTAATAAAATCTTGCGGTTGATTAATTTATACAAATTACAAATTGCAATTCTAACCTAAAACCAGTATATAATTATACATTACAATTACATGTATTATCTATGCCAACAACAACTAGTGTAGAAGTAGAAACTTAGAAGGATTCAAACGATACATCGATGTTTTTCAAACATCGATACATAGTTCACGAACATTGATGTTGAAACCCAAAACATCGATGTTAACATAAACATCGTTTTTTATGAGCGCTGTCTTATGAACGATGTTTCATCAGAACGCCATTATCCGATCCTTCCGTAATTTACAGCAACACACAAACAGATACCTCTCTCAGTCACTACAGTAGTTTTTCTTATTTAATCTATTACTCGTTAACTCTGTAATACATTTTGTAGTTATTTACAAAAAGCGCGCAAAACGAAGAAATTGCTTTGCTCGTCTGCTTAATGCATAGCCATTGTGTTGTTTGTTGTTTAACGTTCACCTTATCATAATACCTTAAAATAATAAAATGTAAATGTAGCAAATGAGTCTTAACAAATAAATCAGTTAACACAGAAAAATATCAGTTAAAATATTGTTTTTTTTTTTTTATACCGTTAAGATGAAGAAGATTTAGAATCAAATTCTGCGTATGCTCTGTTAATATGTCGCCTATAAAATCAACCTATATATATATAGAGCTACTACAAAATATTGACGCACTAACTAAAACACAAACAATAAAAGTAAAGCAGAAACAGAATTTGAAATATATTATTCTGTCACTTTATAGAGAGAGATGCGTGAGATGAGATGTGGGATGTCATGAAGGGGTTAATGCCTGAGCATCATAGCCCAGGAACAACTCCTTCATGGTCTATCCATAATTATGATCTATTTGTTTATCGCAGCAACTAGCAGTACCCGGTCAGTGGTTATTCTCTGAAGCTGGAGCTACAATCACCCAGGAGACCCTGGTGCCCCAGCTCTGTAGTCTCAGGGTCATAATATAGGGCTAAGGTCTATCGTAAAAGGCGACTAAAAGGAGATACCGATTGGCAGCAGCACGAAGTGGTCTTGAGCTGCTGCAAAATGGCGAGGGAATTGGGGATGATTCATCCTTCTCCGAGGTGTGCTCACGCGCAGTACCGAGACACACCAGCGCGTTCCGTAGAAGATCCTGAAGTCCTTCCAAACCTACAGAAAGTACATATACCTTGGGGGTTTTAGTGGGTAAGAACCCCACACAACCCTGTCATGTACGGTATCTTTCAACGGTTTCCCCCCGATACCAAAAAAAAGCAGATCCTGGTACCCAGTTACCAGTAAGCGGTTTTAAAATTGTTATTTTTCAGTTGTCTTTTAAAGATATGTTGAATTATACTTGTTTTTGGTAAATATTTAACAATTAATCGATAAAAATTAAACTTCCTAAAATAATATAATGTTTGATTTGATGACTCCGTGGCGCATTTGCCAAACTATTGGCTTCGGCGTCAGGGGTCGTGGGTTCGATTCCCACACGGGACAACTATTTGCGTGACCCACAGATAGTTGTTTCGCATCTTGGTGTTTGTCTGCGTAAAAATTATGTTTGTAAAACGTCATTACAACACAGGATAATATCATCCTAAAGTAATGGCAATGTTTAAAAACTCTTTAATTAACTATTTGTTTCTTCTTATATTTAAATGGTCGTAAAAACATCGATATATCGTTCTTAAACTTCGATATTTTTAACATCGATGTTTCACTTTTAAAAACATCGATGTTTTTTACGAGCTATATCGCATTCCCATCTGCAACCTACATCTAAAATTTTTTTTTAATAAAGATTTTATAGCCTGGTAACCTTTATCCCAAAAATATACATCTACAAAATCAAACATATTTAGACAAGAATTACAATATAGACCCAATTCCCTCATAGTGACGTCCCAAGTTACCGCAGTAAAAACTAACCAGTAACCACTGACGCCCAGTTTCTGAAACATTGATCATCGTAGAAGTTAACTAATCAACTATGAAATGGCTTTTCAATTAAACCCTTTGAATTGATCATTCTGATCAATTCAGAGTTTAAGCATCCTTTTGACAACTTACACAACAATTGAATTAATTTTTAATGAAAGTAATATTGAAATAAAATTTTTATGTATTTGATAACTTTATGCTATCGTTTTGAAAATATTTAATTTTATTAAGATTATATTATTAATTTTAACCACAAATTGAACTTTGGTAAATAAAATACTTTTCAACACGGCAATAAACTATATCAAATGAGTCCGAAGATTTAAAAATAAAAATTATTTGCAAAATTTATATAATATAATAACAAATAGCAGCAATAAAACCATAAATCATTATTGATTACATATTTATTGAAAAAGTATACATCAAAAAGTTTTTCGATGTAAAATTAAAAAAGATGTTTTGTTGCGCAAGTAGAATTTATTTTCCTGCATGTTATGCAATATTGTTTTGCTTCAAAATTTACATATACGAAATAAAAAAATCGATGACAATAAGCCGTCTGGCAAAATGTTAAATTAGTCCACATCACAATAACTATATCTTTTATAGAACAGTAGTTTATAAATATATGTGCTGAATATATTTCCACTTTTGACTTAACAAATTACCAACTTCGAGAAGATATTGTGGTACAAAATTTATTTCTTTGTCACTCTGATTGTAAAAAGTAGTAGCCTCTGGTCATAAAATATAAATCGTTCAACAGACTTGGCTTATTGTACTTGGCTTATAAGATTTAAGAATGTTTCCGTTCTACCTCGTCTTTTACTTTTTCCCTACATACAATTAATTAATTATACTTATACCATTTAACACTTAGTATTAAAATATATAAATAATAATACAATTACATAGCAACAAAGAAATTATGTATCTAAGAATAATGCATTGATGAACGAAAGGAGCATTTTTATAAAAAATAAAACAAATCTAAAGTTTTTATAGTATAAATCATGAAATTTGATCGAAAACTAAAATCACAATTTAAATGCACTTAGTTTAACGTCGAATATATGATATTGCTGTTCTAAAGGCAAATTCAACAGACAACATTAATACCGATATACTTTAAAATATGAAATACTGCCTTAATTATACGGTAAAGCTAGGAAGAAATTCAAAAAAAATTACAATGCAAATATTAAATTTGTACCTTGCAAAAATATGTAAATAAATATGTTTGTTAATTCCAGAGACTTGCGCGTATCATTGGCTGACTTGTAACAACACTTGACAGATGCACGCACTAGCTGCACATACGTCAAACTATTAAGAGTAAGGATAATTTGTGCAATTAATATGCTTAATAGCTTAGTCTACAAGTAATCATGCCACAAAATTTACAAAATCTTCATCTGTACAGAGAAATAAATGTACACAGAGCGGTCATCATAAGACGTTGTGTGCGTACTGGGCTAAGTGATTCAGTACAGAGACGGAATCGGTCGATATTTAAAAAAACACTTTTTTATTAATTTCAATAACCACCCACATAATATGTTAGCCGAAAGACGAAAATCCATCATCAAATATAACCATAAACATAGGTAATAGCTCGATTATTTATTTAAAAACAAACAGTGTGTCATGTCCATGGACACATGCAATTTACTCAAAGGACTGAACAGGGTCTGCATGTTAAATGTACAGTTTGAAGTCTATTTAGTTGCTTTGTGAGCTATAAACAATGTAACAATTCCAACAAACATTAAAACTCTTATGACTCATGGTCAATATAAATCCTATAATGAATTTTTTAAATTCTGTCTCGAAGGCCACAGGCATTTACAAGACTTCATTGCAACCTGTACACCGTCCAATACACGGACAAGAGATTCCAATAGCTTGACGAAGGTTTCAATTATATTCATAATGTCAATCCCTCCATTTGATATGCATTGTGAGTCATGTAGGAAGAAATTTTGTTACAGACGTTTATAATCGCCTAATGAAAAATCAAATTTCATGTAATATTAGTAACAGCATGTTATTAAGAAATATGTTCTTGCGAAATATTAACTGCTTTCTTCATCAAGTTACCGTAATCCCATTCATGTACAATTTAAGATATCATTCCAAATATTAACAATTAGAAGCAATAATAACTATAGACAATAATTTCTGAAATTACATTACATTGGTAAAGAAAAATATTTTTTTATACTATTAAATGCACGTTACCGAATAAGATTGTACTATTCATATTTAGTAAAAAAAATATCCATGGCCAATGTCGAACGAGTAAAAAACTAAACATTACGTATTTATAAAATAAGAAGTAACAAACGAAAATTGTACTTGTGTATTTGATCAATATTTTAAACGTTTAAAGTAATTATCCACATACAATATACATCGATTATTTAATACATAATTATATAAAATCCTTCATTATTATAATACTCCAATGATACATACACCCACACGTCACGAGCGGCAAAAAGAACCATTGCGACTAACGGAACGCAAAAACACCTCGCCTGAGCAAGGCCCGAAAGGAATAGAGTGTAGAGGTAAGGATAACAATCTCTGTATGTGAACACCGTCCGTCGAAAGGAGCCCTAAGCAGTGGTGTTGAATTAATAAAAACACACAGTTTCAAGTCACTAAAATGCAAGGTTTCATTGTTCAAGGTCATACACCTTTGCTACACTACCGCCGTTCCAGCGGGTTGTAGATCTATTATATGGTTCTAAGTTCTAACCACTGGACGCGTTCAACTTGAGATCGTCATCCGTATCTCTACACCACACACCAGAAGGGCAAAAGTGAACCGTGCGGTGTACAACTTAACGTTCAATTCGCAACCGCGCGATCGGCGATGTGGCGGTCGTGTCCTTGCACAGGCTGTGCAGTCGAACCGTCGAATATACACTGTACAGGAATCGATTGCGCCCTCTGGTTGTCTCTTAGACGTCAACCGTGACGTGACGTAGAGTCGCGTGTTTTTGTCGGTGCGGGGTCGACGAATCGCGGGCGACGGAGGGGGGATTGCGTCTCTCCAGTCGAGGGGGAGGGGAGTACGTGCGGCGCTCGGGCCTCGGAGACGGAGGGGGGGGGGGGGGGGGGGGGGGGATTTCTCAGGCCTCTGCGTCGGCGCCCTTCAGCCGCAGCCGCGCGAAGTCTTCGAATATAATGTCGTCGTCGTGCTCCTGTCCGTTCTCGTCCCTGAAAACGGCGGGTCAATGTTAGATAAACGGAAAACATCCCTCAAAAACATCAATGATGAAAATCGCGTTTATGCGAGTGTGTATGAGAGTGTATGTGTGTATGTGTGTGTGTGTGTGTGTGTGTGTGTGTGTGTGTGTGTGTGTGTGTGTGTGTGTGTGTGTGTGTGTGTGTGTGTGTGTGTGTGTGTGTGTGTGTGTGTGTGTGTGTGTGTGTGTGTGTGTGTGTGTGTGTAAATGGTGGTCTTTGGAACCAATAACATATTTGAGTTAGCCGGCAGGACTGTTCCAGAGGTTGGCAACGCATCTGCAACACTAGGTGTTGTAGACGCCCATAGGCGGTGTTAATCGCTTAACATCATGCGAACCGCCCGCTCGCTTGCCTTTGACTTCATTTCATTTTTTAAATGTGGTAGGGCCACGCAACAGACTTCTCAATGCACGAATGGGCAGGCCCGTCCGGGTGACTACTATTTTAATAAAAGGTGGCAACGCATCTGCGACCCTGCGGGCGTTGCAAATGCCAATGGGCGGTGGTTATCGCTTAGAATCGTGCGACGCATTCCCACATAAAAAAAACCACGTACGGGTGGGGATCGAGCTGTATGAGGTCGTGGTCCTGGTGGGGCGCGGGGTCGGGCGCGGCGCGGGGCGCCTCCTCCTCCGGCTTCGGGTGCATCAGGATGAACGGCAGCTCGGCGCTCAGGTCGCTAATGGAATGAATACAATTACGGTTATAGCAATATTATTATCATCTTCATAAACATAATAATCATTTCAGCCTGTAAGCGTCCACAGCTGAACATATGCCTCCGCTAGGGATTTCCACTTCAATCGGTTTGAAGCATTGCCATGGCATATAGTAAATTTTAACCTTTCATTCGGAAAACTCCAATTAAAAGGGATTTTTATTATTACTATTATAACTGATATTTTATAGGTGTAAGTTTCAATAAGGTGGATTGTATTTCATACGTAAATTTGTGCAATTGGAAAACATGAAATAGTTATGTATTTTTATTATTTGCACCGATTTGCATATATAATGTAATACTTATTATTTAAATTGGTTTTAACACACATGCTGTACTTATTGAAATTGCTGTATCATTTAAATTATTAATGATGGCAGTTTAAGCCACCACAAATTATAATATTATGCTCACCCGCCAAGTGGACCGAGGCAAAGTTTCACTTTGACCTTGTACTGCACAATAATACCTAAGTTCTCCCGTTGGGATGGATCCGCGATCCTGGAATAAATAGGGAATCGTTTAAATCATCGTTCGATAACCACAACTGATTTCAATGTTTTACCATAAATACAAGAATGACATTTAATTATAGTTTGATAAACTGCTTACAGTAATTGCCGACGAGTTGTTGTTTATTTTATTATTTTTCCAACTCGTCGGCAATTACTGCCGACGAGTTGGAAAAATAATAAAATAAACATAATCATTAACATATAATGATGTGAGCTACATAGTTGAACTTTCTTCAGCGTCCACAGGGGGTTTGAAGATTGTATAAAAGTGGGCGTGGAATTGTCGTCCGCGACAGAACTATTACCATCAATGCAAGACAATTAATTTGTGGGTTCTTCGGGATGTTAATCTTGTATAGAGTGAGAAGAGAAGGGGCGAGAGACATGCTCCTGGGAGAACACCGACGGCTCAGGCAGAGAGGGCGATTCGAAAAGAGCAATTCAACACAAAAGCTACACAGATGGTGTGAACGAGCACATTAAAGAAACATTCCCTCGTATAACATATAGGGCAAAGACCCCAAATGAATTTGAATTCGAGGGGAATAAGATTGTTGGAGAAAACTTTGTGCTTAACATGTTGAGTATTATTAGATTCTCATGCAATTGAGGAGACTGATATGACGATAGTTCGGGGATTGAGTGGTTTATTTTGTTTGCGAATACCGATGACTATAGCTTCTTTTCATACGTTCGGGAATGAACAGCTAAAAAGTACTAGCCTGTAGGCAGATATGTGGCCTGTAAGTATTTAAAAACTTTATTGCAGATTCGATTATGACCTGTAGCAGAGCGAGGTTTTTATCATTTATTATGTCTTTGACTCCAGTTATGAACTGGAGTGGTGAACTGGATTTACGGATGCGCTAACTATTCCGCTTTCAGATTCATCGAGGGCTATAGAAGCGTCGTTAGTCGGAATAATAGTGGAACATATTCTTATAGTAAGCCAGAGAGCGCTAGTGGGAATAGCGTTTTGGTGACCCTACGTTTGTATGTCTTATTGAACACATGTGTGTTTGTGTGTATTACGAGTACTCACAGCGTACTGGAGGCCAGGTTCGTGTCCTCGTGCTTGAGCTGGCCGTCGAGCGCGAGCCCCCACTTGTCCTTGTTGTTGGCGAGCAGCGGCGTCAGCGTGAACACCTTGCTCAGTGTAAAGCCAGGGCCGACGGGGCACCCCTCTCTGAAATATCCGCATGTCGTTCTACTTCTGTTTCGAGTCTTTTCTTTATTCCAACTGCCGTGGCGTTTGCGACGATAATGTCACTAAGAATTGACAAAGTGGATTGAATACAGATTTTTGTGTGCTTGATTTTTTGTACTTTCGGATCACAAACTTTATATAACCTTTTAAGGATACGATAAGATAATTGACGTTGTAAATCTTAAACTTTGTGCATAAGCATCCATGGAAACAATTTTTAAAATTGAGGACTAATTTCTTGATCTCTAATATCTAGACAGTCGAGTGGCAGCGACGTCTTGACCATCGCAGTGTAGGACGACCACCCATAAGGTTGAGTGAGGACCTGTGAAAGTGTGTGGGAAGCAAGCCGATGGGTGCAGGTGGCTCAGGATCACGATACATAGGCCTATGTACAGCAGTGGACTTAAACAGGAGCATTGGACTTAAACAGGCTGAAATGGTGATGATGACGATGAAGTATGTTGGTTGAATGCTGTAAAGAGTGATGAAATTATGACCAGTGGCGGATTTGTAGTCCTGGCCGCCCTAGGCCCCAGCCCATGGAGTAAGTTCCAGCCGCCCCTTTCTCAGAGCCCATCACAGATCTTGTTGTCATCAGGGAATTTTTTGTCATGATTGGCCGCCCTAGGCCCGGGCCTATCGGGCCTTAGGGCAAATCCGCCACTGATGATGACGCAGTGGCCATATGAGTTAGTGGGGTGTGCAGGTGATGACGCGCTCTCCGCACTCACTCGGACTCGGCCTCTGCGACAGTGCACTTGTACTGGGCGGTGGAGAAGAGGCAGATGTCCGCGAACTGGCGCACGGACACCTTGATCCGCTTCACGGAGCGGTTCGAGTTGTTAGCGATGTGCACGTTCACGGCGATATTCTCGCCGTGGTGGTACAGCTCCTGCGGGCGGGCGGAAATGCACCTTCACGCGATCGTAATTAGGTTTATGTTCGCCCGTTGAGGGTACGATGATCGGTAATTGAAAATAGGCGTTATGTTGCCGAGCGATAGACTTTATTCCCATGTTCGAGGGATGTTAAAAGAAAAGAGACACATTGCATTGAGTGCACTATATAATTTCGTCTTATTTGTAGGCGATAAAAGTACTTCTTCCGGGCGGACCCAATACTCGTTCCCAAGTTTAAAAAAGCTGAGCTTCTGTGCCTCCCGTGCTGTCAAAAGATTGAGCCATAAGCAGTTCCACCGAATCACCCGTAGAGCTTTTCGTGTAAAAAATATCATTGTGAAAAATAAAAATTTGCTGTAATCGAGTCTGCATCTGAAATCGGACCTCACAAATAGACTACTCGTAAACTATCTTAATAAATGTAGAGTCAGAAAAACAATTGTGAATACCGTCAGCACATTAAATCGGTCTCCTGTGAGGCGTTTAAAGACGGCTAACTTACGCAAAGCTGTACGACAGTACTAAGGTGAGAATATTGACCTTGTCGAGTGACGCCTCCAGGTACATCTTGTTTGGGCTCATCATGAACTCCTTGGAAACCTCGACGGAGGGTTGCTCCCCCTGCTTGCTGGGCGCGTACATTATCTTCCTGATCGCGAGCCGCACCGAGTTTCTGCAATTGCTATCGATGTAAATGATCATGCACCAACTTTGCAAGTTGGCAACACTTAAACGGAAAGGACATACGCCCGGTTAATGGAACACTGATCATCGTAGGAGTCAACTAATCAGCTGTCAAATGTTATTTGAGTTGAGAGTTTGGATATTGTTATCCTAAAGCAAGGGCAATGTTAGCAAATCTACTGAGAGTGGAGACAGCGTAGATGCAGCGCTAGTGTTAGCAGATCTGTTGAGAGTGGAGACGGCTGACCAATGCCGTCTTAGGCCAATGCGGGGCCCTAGGCACACTTTGAGTGAAAAAAGTGAATGACAAAAACATTTTTCTGCTATGACATATCTTATAGTTTTTTATTTATTCTTTACTAGCTGCTACCCGCGACTACGTCTGCGTAGAATAGGCTGAAGGCGTAACATTCAGACAGAAAGACAGATATACATAAAATATGTATATAAATTATAGCCTGTCTTATTTTGATGTACAAGCTATATTTTTGTAAAGTTTCATTAAAATCTATTTAGTAGTTTTTGTGTGAAAGAGTAACAAACATCCATCCATACATACAAACTTTCGCCTTTATAATGTTAGTAAAGAAGTAAGGATAAGTAATAAGTAAGGGAGTAAGGAAACTTTTGCCGGAATATATCCACCATAAATAGATAAACACTTCTATGGCCCCCGTGTCGTGGCCCCGTGTGCCTTAAGGTAAAGACGGTACTGCCGACGGAGGCCTGACGGACGGCTGACGGGCTACCTCTTGTGCGGCTTGTCGTCCTGTGAGTCGGCGACGAAGGCCTTCAGCTCGTAGTCCACGCCGCAGGGCTTGCCCGTGTCGCCGGGCGCCGGCTGCAGGGTCACCGAGGCGGGGCAGTGGGGCGGCAGCTCGAAGTAGAACGGGTGCGCGGCCGGGCCCAGCTTGCGCACGAGCCGCTCCTGCAGACGCGTGAGGGGCCGCTTGGGGGCGGACGTCACCGGGTAGATCTGTTGCGGGAACGGGCTCTGTGCATCTGTTTCGTCGTCATTTGGTTTTCGTCGTCTGTTTTTCGGGTGAGAGGGTGGCTAGCGAGCTGGCGGTTAGTCGGATGTTAGCTGATAGCCGCCGCCCGTGGACGTTTCCAACACACATTGAAGTGAGCACCGGGTACCTCAGTCACCAGATGAAAGGCAGAAGTATAAAACTGGCACTTCACGCCGGTCTTCTGTGAGATATTGGTACTTCCCCGGACGGACCTGCCCATTAGTGCAACAGAGTAAACTGTTGTGTGTACAACAGTTATAGCCATACTCACTGGACAAAACACTCAAACGACGAGACTTGTTGTTTTGCGAGGACATGGTACTTTTCTGTTTGTACACAGCAGTGTTTGCAGATAGCAGCAGTGTAGATACGTATGGTCTGATTAGACTGAAGAACTGACAGAATGGCAACTATTTATACTATACCATTACGTCAAAGAAAATGTTTGCAATCTCTACAGTGATGTTGAACATGCAACGGTTATAGCCCCTGGGTCGCTTGCTCGATGGCCAATTCAATGTACCTGTTCAGCGGCCAGATAGAGGTCCTTGCGGAAGGTGAGCCCCAGGACGTCGAGGTCCTCGCGTCCATATCGGAAAGCGGCGAGCACGTGCCCGAACACCTTCCGCTCCTTCACGTACTCAGGATCGATGAGCACCACGCCATCTGTGCGCCGAGCAAAACTGAATTGTAAGCCGCTGGTTAAGAGTTGAGTTGAGATTTTTTATGTGAAAAGTTGACAAGCGAGCAGGCGGTTCACCTGATGTTAAGTGAATACCGCCGCCCATGGACATCTGCTACACCCGAGGGTTACAGATGCGGTGACAACCTTTTGAAAATTGGGCTCCGGCTACCTCACTCACCAATAGAAACGCGAAAGTATTTGTCATATTTCCACTTTTCGCCGGTCGGTTTTCACGTTTTTGAGGTCGTGGTACTTACCCGGACGAGCCTGCCCATTCGTGCAACAGCCGAGGCAAAGTTTACATTACATGAAGACGTAGGTCGTGTTGGATGGCGCTTTACTTCACATTTCTATCTTTATTATTGTGTAAAGTTTTACCGGTCATAGAGCGTGCAGGAAGACTGTGGTTGCCACACCCATTTTGTTACGTCATCATAACGGACTTGTTAATACCCTACGAGTAGAGTTATCGTTGAGAGTTATCATGTTGAATTTTCATGTGTGTTTTTAGGTCAGTAAATGAGTTACATGACATAACATCCGATATTATATACTATAAGTGTTTGAAACTAGCCTGGTTCGTGGTTCCATTACTGCAAATAGTAACATGATGTCATTATCCATTTTGTAATTAAAACAACCAAATAACTGCGAATATTCCTCTACAAGTGTTTAAAACTAGGAACGGTTCGTGGTTCAACCCTCAATTAAATTGACTAACTCGTATCGCTATTCTGGCACCTACAGCTTGTTTGCTGACGGGCTTTTACGGTCACTTCTCATCAACCGAGGTACTTTTAAGCTCTCAAATTCTTAATTATGTTATTTTACTTTTTTTAACATGAACTGGCTAGAGCCAAATAGCCGGTCCACTTGATTGTATACTTCCATTGAAAGTATAATCTAAGTATAAGTCCATATTATATTAAATAACTTTCCAGGTATAATTGTATAGCTTTTAATTTGCTTTTATTTTTCGACATCCAACTCAATAAAGGGTATAAAAGTCGCAGACTTGGAATCCGCTTGTCTTGATAAAGCGCGGTAAATTATGTATGTATCTAACATATGGGAATGGGATATTAGGTACAAATGGAAATCGTCGGATTTATCTTAAACGCTTAACATGACAATCGTCTCCATCGCATACATATATTATGCCGCATCCGACACCGACATTTCGCCGTTATATCAACGATGTGGAAACCTGGTTGATGCTCTGAGTAAATACGACATCACTAAAAATGTATATCGCGAAATATTGATACAATTGTTACAAGGACTTGATTTTAAGTTCAAGATGAACCTCTATAATGATTTTTGTTTCGGAGGAGCGTCTCGCAAGAAAAATGTGGCTGCGACATATAGCGGGCCGTACATACATCATTCGGAATTCGTGTAACTCTTTTATGAAAGCTAATAAAATCCATCGTTGTAAATCACGGCTTACGACCTTACTGATTTATGACACGTACGCGTTATTATTTAAAAAATCGGCTATTTATTCCATGCTATTTCTATAGGTCTGTCGTTGCCAAAAATCTTTTTCGCAATGCCTGTATCCCCGCATTCGAAAGACGGTGTGTCTCACTCTAAATGGTTTAAGAACTTTGCTCTTAAAACACAAATTTCCTACTCAATTTCTTCTCTTCTCTTCACAATCTTTGAACCGTAGCCAAAACTTGTGATGTAAAGATTAAACTAAGTTTAATGTTCTATATGTATAGATTTTTCATAATACTTACCAATCGGGTCTACATGTGTGATATGGTCTACAAAGTCCCTCTTCCCTAAGTAAACTGTGATCTGTGGAGAAAAAAAACAATGCATTTTACATCATGAACGAAATTAATATTTATATAACTCACAGAAACTTGTATTACCTATTGTTGATAATTTTCAAAATATACACCCACGTAACAAAACAATAACAGGGGTTTAATTATACTAGTGGTGGTACTACTATGTCCAAAGACATAGAATATCATTGAGTGCCAGTTCCATTTTTTGTTAATCAAAGTTTTAGGTCAAATACAACGAAAATGTATCGCGAATGTAGGTACATACACAATTTAGGTTGTCGGATTGTATACGTAATCAAGCAACGAGTCAATATTCACGGATAAGCGGAAACTGTCGACTGGGCAAAACGATTCGAGCGGAGGGACAATGTATGAAGGCGAATCGGCAATATTAAATGCAATGTCGGGGCTGGCTTTTTATTGCAAATGAGCAAATGAGCACGAAACTGAGGACATTCGCAATAACGGAGGACTCAAAAATACGTTGCCGGCCTTCCGAAAATGAGCCTCAAACAATATTCCAGATGGTCTTATATGGATCCAAATATATAAACGAAAAGGTAATAAAAATGCCAATTTATTCTGACTCAACGTCATGGCTCGTGAAGTTTTAATGATTTTCGTGCAATGAGACTTGAGAATAGGCAGTCCATTTAACTTTTTCTAAAAGTTTTAAGTCTTACTTTAACATTGTCCAGGCGTGTGGTTTTCCGCGAGACGTGTGTCTTCGTATCCGCGGCGTAAAGTGGCGAGATCTTTATTTTTTTTTTTTTACAGCCAAATCTTTTTTATTTGTTTTGTTTCTTTATTTCGTAAAACATTGCCCTCACTTTAGGATCACATTATCCTGTGTTGTAAGGACGTTTTTACAAACATAAATTTCACGCGGTCAAACACCGAGATGCGAAACAACTATCTGGGGGTCACACAAATAGTTGTCCCGTGTGGGAATCGAACCCACGACCCCCAACGCCGAAGCCAATACCTTGGCAACTGCGCCACGGAATCATCAAATCACTTTATCCAGAAGACGCAGGTTTGAATCCCGGCTATGACGAAAGCTTTTCGCCACTTTTTCTGTGTTCGAATTCGTTCACGAACGGGATCAGCTATTGTTGATTTGTTGTAATTGGCAAAATATTTCACATAGGTTCTGGGAAACTTGGTGAAGGTAAATACGACCACAACAGTTCAACCGATTCTTCGTATTTGTCTTTTTCGCCCCTTTGGGGTGAATCGAAAATCAAACGAACGATATCTGTCACATAGGCAAATATAACACAGCCATACTATCCAAACGAGTTGAATGTTTGCCACATACAAATATATTTATGTAATAATAGCTATGTGAAGGGGCACCATAATAGTCCCATGCTACATTTAATTATTGTATTGTGTTTCGTCTATAATAAACTTTTTTGCAGCAATCCATTAGATATGTTCTACCAAAAGTGAGTACATTCAAACATAGTATCACATGCCCATATTGTGTTTTTACCCTTCTCTTTTTTTATTTTTATAAATGTTTTTTTTTTACTTTTTAGCAGTATAGAACATTTAAAATTTTTATAGTGCTAATCTCTGCACTTAAGATTGAACATCAAAATATGTAATACCGAAGACGTGGGTTCGATTCCCACAGCGGCGACAATCTTTTCGTACTTTTTCTACATATTTTAATCATGTAAAACATTGTTTCAATGACGTCGTAGCATTTTGTGTAGTTATATTTTTAACTGACAGTATGTAATCGTTTACCTCATTAACCGACTTCAAAAGTAGGAGGTTCTCAATTCGACTGTATTTTTTTTATCTTTGCTAGCTCAGAACTTTTCGCTGAGAGAACCGATTTCGATGATTCTTTTTTTTATTTGAAAGCTGGTGCTTCTGCTTCCCATGTGATCACATATTAATTTCATTCGTATTGGATCTTGTACTATACTTAGGGATACTCAATACTACAAACAACAATATATACTATATACTTAGGGAAGTCCTCAAAATCAATTATAAAATGAATACAGAGCGAGATATTTGAAGTCTGTTTTGTTTTTCGTTAGTAAAGCAAGTCAATTTTTTAACTTTATTGCGATGTGCATATTACTGTTCGCTGTTTTATTTACCGAATAAAATATTCTGTCTTTTAACGGTAGGGAGATACACTGTCGGTGAGTGTACCATACCTTGCCATTGGGCGAGCTTTTCTTGAAGACCCTCGTGGCCTGACGCTGCTTGTTGCTGCCTCCGTCGTCCATTCTGCCGCCGCTCCCTCCGCACCGCTGCACCGTCGATTGGTAATTATAGACACGATGTAAATCAATACGAAACAAGGTCGATACTCATCAGGGGGTCGAAAAAGCTTTAATAAAAAAACTGTTGAATGAAACAAAAAAGCCGACTGTAATAAAACTATTTCTATTCCCCTATTTTTTTTTGCGGGCATCATAGTATACTACGTAGCTCCGATCATCGAAAAGAATGTAACTACACTCATATATCGAAATCCTTCAAAAGGTTAAGGCTGTAGAAAGTGCCAAAGAATTAGACATACATACATTCACCTGACTAAGTGATAACCGACGCCCATTGACATTTGCGAGCAGCCGTAGGGTTGCACCGATAGGCACCTTTTAATAAAGTGGGCCCCGATTACCTCACTCACCAGACGAAACGCAGAAGTGTAACACTTCCACTTCACGCCAGTCTTCTGTGAGGTAATGGGGCTTACCCGGACGGACCTGCCCATTCGTGCAACAGCGAAGACTGTTGCGTGGCCCTAAGAGAATTATAAGTACGTCTCTCGAACCAATTGATTCGAGTAAAGCTAGAAAACTCTCGAACCAATTGATGGAAATTACTAGAATACTGCGTACTTACATAGACCCGTTTGCGGCTCCAGGGTGCGCTCTACCGGATGATGGTGCGCAGCCGAGCCGCCCTGCAACAATAATACTTACATGAAATAGTGGTCGATTGATAGTAGATAATTGTTCGATATCTGTCTGTTTGTCCAGTTTTATTTGTATTTCTTTTGTTAATTTGTACTGTATGTATTGTTTTGTAAGTCTACACACACAGGATTATCTTCGCCTACAGTAGTGATGATGTTTTATAAAAGAAAATGGAAAAAACAAGGAAAGTATCTCACTTAATATTGTATTGTGTTGGTTATACATTTAGTAAAATAATGCTAAATTCTATGTTTAATGTATAATTGTTAATGTATAATTGTTTTATGCCCCAATGAGTATTAAAAACAAGTATGAATAACGAGAAAACTTTAGTGGGAGTCCTTCGATGTTAGCAGAATACGAAATCTCCGTTAAATTAGCTCAAATTATTTTAAAGAAAAAGGTAGGATATTTTGCTCTGTGGCAGGTGCTCGCGTAGAGCTGTCTCGCGCCAACGCTGATAATAAACGACATAACGTTCGACTACGAAACACCTCGTAATTTATACGATTGTCACGGGTATCGGGTGACCGACGAGGTAAATGTTACCGGTTTAAGGTTACGTTTTGATGTAACGTTAAAACGTAACCCAATAACGTAACATTTTACGCGGCACTGTTCGATAACTCAATTCCGAACGGACGTAAAACACAGAGGATAGATTGGAACGCTTCACGAAATGTCATCGTACAATCGGTGTGACCTTTACTAGCATAGCTTTGTTCAGTATTTATTTTTAAATAAACCAAAATAATGATAATTTTGTAACACGATTTTACTTGTCATGAAAGTTTGCAGCAATATTGCGTATATTTAAAGGACCTTGGGGTAGGGATGTTGACAAAAAAAATATCGATATGATGATATAAAATATTTAATATCAAAAACGTCATTTTTTCAAATATTTAACACTTGATATACCTTTTTTTGGACAACGGGTCCTAAAGAGAAAAATAGCCATATATCGATATTTTTCTCCGATATATCGAGGCCGAAATTGATATTTTTATAAATATCGACATATCGATATACTTCTTCATTTGGACATCCCTACCTCGGGGATTAATAATGAGCGATGAGACTCCATTACCGGTACCTCTATCGCAGAATCTCACGGGAGATAAGTGATAGCTCATCGAGGTTAAAAGACACGATTAAAGCCTAATAATACGTATGACATTTCCAGATTGAAATTCATGAAAATACCGCATAATAGTATAGAAGTGCACATTATTTTTGTCTTTAGTTGTAAACGATGAACCTTTCTTGTGCCAGATCGCGTGTGACGAACATAGTTTTTATCTATGTGTTTTCGGTGTGTTTATTATATCCATAATACGTATTTATTTTAAAAATAAAACGATGTTAGTGTATATATTGTTTTTTTCAGTTACTTTTTACTCCAATCCACATCGCGTCGGGGCCGTGGTGACACTCACTTTAGATTGGCTAAAACCAGAAAGTCGTTTCTTGGTAGATGCATCCACTTTTATAATAAAATAGGTGACATCCACAAACAACTAAGTAACAATTTGTAAAAGCTACCTTAATGGCAAGGGCCTACTATAATGTAAAAGGACAAGGATGTGTGGAAATGACTTTTGCTCGGCACTTGCAAAACCCCTGGCTGCTGCTGATTTTATACCTAAATAAGTTTGTATAATTGCCTCAAAAAAAATAAGAAAAAGAACAAGACCGCAGAGTTTCTTGCCGGTTCTTCTCTGTGCAGATCTAGTTTAGTGAACCGGCGGTAGATTTTTTGTCGACGTTCAATAAGAGCTTAAGTTAAGCCCATATTGAATAAATATACTTTGATTTTGACTCATAGTAAAAGTTTTGCTTAGCTTGGGTCCATATAACGCGTGCAAAAGTGTTTAGATCCTATCTTCAAATACATATTTGATACGCTGCTCTGCTGAAAAGATGAATACCTATAACAATATAAAATATTTCAGTAGATACGTTGAGCTTATGAATAGAAATTAAAAAAAAAACATTTAACACGAAAAGTGTTCTACAATTTCCTTTGATTATATATATAGATATATTGTGTATACACACAAAAGGACCTTCAACATCGAAGTCTTCAAAACTAAAGGTCTCTGCTCGGTGGGACCGCTTTAGATGTTTATTATTTTGGTGACAACTAAAGTTCCCTGCTCGTGTTAGATTAGTGCTCGTTTAGATGTTTATTATTTTTGTGAGCCCGTGGCCTAGTTTCCGAGCCTTGGGCGGCGTGGGTCCTGGGTGCGATTCCCACACGGGGCTACTATTTGTGTGATCCACAGATTGTTTCGTTCTCAAATCTAGGTTTTATCCACGTGAAGTTAATGTTTGTTAAACGTCCGTACAATGTAATGTTATCCTAAAGTTAGAGCAACGTTTAAAAAAAACCAGCCAAGTGCGAGTCGGACTCGCGCAAGTTACGTTAGTACGCTCCATGTCTATAAATACGGCAAAAAAATTGTGTCTGTTGTATGGGAGCCCCACTTAATTGTTGTTATAGCTGCAACAGAAATACAGCATCTGTGAAAATTTCAACAGCCTAACTATCACAATTCCTGAGATACAGCCTGGTGAAAGACGGACGGACGGACGGACAGACAGACAGACAGCGAAGTCTTAGTAATAGAGTACCTTTTTACCCTTTGGGTACGCAACCCCAAAACCTATTTGGGTCTTATGCGAAAGCTGCCAAGGGCATTGTTTCCTGGCGGAGCGATTGCCACACTACTTTCAACTACTGTAACACACATCCAATCGCGTCACAATTATAAACCGACGATAACAAGTATAATTTTTAACATCGAATATATATAATTTTTAACGTCGAATTGAGAAACCTCCTCCTTTTTTGGAGTCGATTAAAAATGTTCATTAGCAAAGTTCAGTGCAAGACCAAGCTCACCACCATTGGAAGTCATCGATATTGGATCATCAATATTTGAGCGTGTCCGATACAAAATTAATAATTTACGGTATCAAAATTAATAATTTTAGTTGACAGTGACGAAACTTGACAGTGGGACATCCAAAGCTTTCAAAGTCTATCCGTAGGATCGTTTAAATTAAACTGTAACAACCTGTATATGTCCCACAGGTGGGCAAAGGCATCCGTACAGAGGGTATTATTAAGGCATAGCCCAAACGCAGACACCATTGCATATTGGCATACTTCACATATTTTCGAAATGTTTTTGTTGTGGTTTTCGATGTTCACCGTTGGGCACGATAAGTCGGTACTAAAAATTGCTTTTAACAATTTCACTGAAGCCGGCACCGGAATGTGAACTCGGGTTCCTCTACATTGAATTTAAGTAAAGCGGGTGCAGCTATAAAAAAATTGTCTCATTCAATTATAACATTCTACTTCTGTTTTTTCTTAAAAACACTACTTAACGAAAATCGAGCTACGAATTCGATGCCTGTGTGTGTGTGCCAATCGTTGTGACGGAGACAGACAGGGAACACTATTCACTTGACGTCACGAAGACCGGGGTTCGATTAATTACGCGTCACACCGTGTCACGTCGCGTGACATCGGCGATACGATGACTGGCCGAGGACGGTGATGGAATCCGACGTGTCACGATTGCTCGCTGTGCGCCCGGCGACACGCGTCGGGATAATCACGTTCCCGGTCGAGTGCCCGGGCGGGGACCACGTCGGCGGTCGACGAAATCGGGACACATTAGAACATTATCGACTATGGAGGGCCTATGAAGGTTCTAAGTCATGTATAGCGTGAAACGTTTTCATTTAGTTTGTGCATTATGCAGATTATTTAAAATATACTCGCAGAGTGACCGGACTCCGCTCTTAATAGCATCGTCATGTTCAGCTATTTATTTCGTGTACTTATTTATTCACTAGTCTAATATTTCACTGCTCAGAGCAGTCTGATGACACATTTGCTTGCGGGAGACTAAAACACGGTTGTAATATTTTTAGAGTAGAAACATTAACCAACATGTTTAATGCACATGTGTATGGTTCAATAAAGTAGGTAATGATTATTAATATTAAAAAAAAATGCGTACAAAATATACGGTTTAACATAACATAGCGAACGGGCCAGATCGTTGTCTTCTAATCCGCATGCAAACAGTATTATTTGTATAAAACTAACTTAATAACAAAATTAACACGTGTCGACAGAATTTTTAATAACATCGCAACTTATAGACGTGGGCACATTAAAATATTGCAAGACTCGTCCACCGTCGACCCATTTCCATGGACGCCCTACACGGGCAAGGCAGCGGCGTCGACTCGAATTTACTTTTCCATTTATACCGGGCTCCCTCTGATTGAACGCTCGTTACCTGCCGGCCCTCCGTTGATCGAAATTTTCCCTCCCACCGGCCGAATCGGTACAAGGCACGTTTCTTTTTTTTTTTTTTTCATTTTATCGACATTTTTATCTCATTTGCTATAATATAATATAAGGGTAAACTGATAAAAAAGCAATAACAGTAATCTCAAATATCATAAGAAAATATCTCTATCATAGGCAATACTAAAATCAATTTTATTATTATAAGAACGAGATTTGAGTGGGCCGATTTAAATCGAAATCGTAGCTCTCATCGAATAAAATTTTAGTTGTTTAAGTAAAAATCAAGTTAGATAAGCATCATGTTAAATGAAACAATCTTTACGAATTCTCTCGCGTTCATTTTTAGGGTTCCGTACCCAAAGGGAAAACGGGACCCTATTACTAAGACTCTACTGTCTCATGAGCCGTGATAGTTACGAAAGTTGAAATTTTTACAGATGAATAAATTCGAGTCGACGCCGCTGCCTTGCCCGTGTAGGGCGTCCATGGAAATGGGTCGACGGTGGACGAGTCTTGCAATATTTTAATGTGCCCACGTCTATAAGTTGCGATGTTATTAAAAATTCTGTTGCCGCTATAACAAAATTACTAAAAACAGAATAAAAAAATATTTAAGTACGGGTGTACTCTCATACAACAGACATGATTTTTTTCCCGTGTTTATAGATAATGGTATGGAACTATTCGTGCGTGAGTCCGACTCGCACTTGGCCCTATTTTTTTAAATTCATTTCGCGATGTTTCGAATGATTTACAGCATTGTCATAGGACACTAATTTATTTTAACGATTTTACAGTATCTATTTATTTACAGAGATCTCGGTCTAAGTAAAATAACAGTACCGGAATTTAACGAAGCGCTCCTTAATATTGAAATAAATTTACCTTATTTACAAAATGCTTGCAATCTGAAACGCGTATTTGCGAAAACCGTTTTGAATACAGAAAGTTAACTTGGAATATGTGTAGGGCTTCGGCAGTGTTTCTTTGAAACCAACCTTAAGTATACATAATTATATTCACGTTTACCCTTCAACGGAAGAAACAATTTACACCTCGCAAATACATAATTGCTCAGTTCGAAACACATCGTCCATTCCGCTTCGTGCTCTCGTACGGAACGGACGTCTCTCTAAGACGGAGGGCACATGCCACCCGAATTAGACGCTACTCGCAACTTTGGTTGCAATTTAAATATTTGTGCAAGTAGTGCAATAGTTTAGTGTTAGTGTAGTGTTGTGCTCGTAGGCAGGTTCCTGTCCGTAAGTAGAATTCTACACACATTTCTCGCCTCAGAGGCGGCATTGCCTAATTTTTACCTAGCGTTCGAATCCGAACAACGATTAGTCGTTGAATACGCCAACGACAGCCCGCCTTCACCGGCAATCGCATCGCCGCCATCTGCGCCCGTAACCCCGTTGCCTTCCGCGACGCAAGAAGCGCCCGTCGCGTCGACATCCGCCGCTGCGAACACGCCCGTCGTGCCTTCCTCGCAAGCTACCCCGGCCTCCTTGTGCACCGTCGTACTCGACTCATACTCGGACGGCGGATCGGATATGGAAGTAGATTTAACTCCCGCCGGTAAACCCAATGACGACGGCTTCACCGTCGTCACTGGACGAAAAGAGAAGGGCAAAAATAGCCCCGCCGTAGATAGCGACCCCGAAAGCAAGGCCGCCACCTCAATTAATAGATCCACTGCGACGCCCGCCAAAAAGGCGGCCGCGGCAGTCCAACCGGCACCCGAATACGCCGCCGAAAGAAAAGCCAAGCCTCCTCCGCCTATTATCATCCAGGAGAAAGCTAAATGGCATCAAATTTGCGTGTGGTTCGAACGCCACAATATTCGAGACCCCCGGTCGAAGAACACCCATGAAGGTATCCGTGTATACCTCGATAGCATCAATGACTTCCGCCGCGTCACTAAATATTTATGCGAAAACAAAGTAGGTTTCCATACCTACTCGCTGCCTGAAGAACGCAAACTTCGGGTAGTCATAAAGGGAATCCCGAAAGAGTCGGATGTCGACAATGTAAAAATCGACATCCGCACTCAGGGATACCCGGTGCACGCCGTTCGTCGCCTACGTCACCCCAGAACCCGTGTCCCGATGGACATTGTAATGGTGGGCTTAGCGAACTCGTTGTTGAGCCTCCACGGAAGTCAGGCGTTGTTGCGCAGTGTCATAACTGCCAACACTATGGCCACACAGCCCGCAACTGTTTTGCTCACCCTAGGTGCGTCAAAAGCACCGGTGACCACGGCACGACAGAATGCACGCGTCCTAAAGATTGCGCAGATCCACCGGACTGCGTAAATTGTTTGACTACCGGCCACCCGGCTAGCTACAGGGGCTGCGCTAAAGCTCCAAAAACCCCCGCGAGGAAAGCACCCGCAAAAATTACGCTCGCGAAAATCGCGGCCCCGAAATCCACGCCGGCGAAGTACATCCCCGCGCCCGCACCCGTCGTAAACGCCTGGGCGAAACCTCAGGCAGTCGCGCAGGTAGCCGCGCCTCCGGTCGCCTCACGACCGACGACATTCCAACCGCAGCCTGTCAAACAACAAGCACCGAGGCCGCAGGTGCATTTTATTACACCGGTCGTTTCCGCGAACCAAGACGACCCTTTTGCCCAAATGGCAAACATCTGCAGCTTCATGGAACGCATAAACCGGGAAGAGCTCGCCGTCCTATCTACAAAGTTATCGGCCGCCACATGTGGCACCGATCGACTTAATGCGCTCAACGAGCACTAAAAACTTGTAGACGCCCTTTGGGTGTTTACAAATCAACCATAAAGGTTTATAGTCCGGGCAATAAAACCGCGCTTCGCCGCGTCGTTACCTAGAACCGCTACTAAAACTAAAATGGAAAGTACAACCACAGGTAGATTAAAACCTCGGGCTCTGGTTGTTTCGTATTTTAACGCAAACGGCATTAGGGGCCAAAGGGACGAAATCGCAGAATTCCTTCGCGACTATAACGTCGATATATTTCTAGTGCAAGAGACCTTCTTGAAACCTAGCAGACGCGATCAAAAAATCGCAAATTATAATATAGTCCGCCACGACCGGTTAGCAAACCGTCTGGGAGGTACCTTAATATATTATAAACGGTCCTTGCACTGTAGCCCACTCGAAATCCCAGAGCTAAGACATATAGAGGCATCCGCGTGTAGGTTAGCGCTCACCGGCCACAGGCCGCTTGTACTAGTTTCAGCCTACCTCTCGGGGAATAAAACTCTTCTACAAAACGATTTAGAAACGCTACTTAACTTAGGCCCTTCCGTGATAATTGCAGGAGATCTAAACTGCAAACACGGCTCATGGGACCCCCAAACTTACGCTAAGAACAACGGTAGGCAGCTCTTTAACTTATCTGACGATTTAAATTATAGCATAATCGCTCCTGTGACTCCCACAAGATATCCTACGGTGGACGATTACCAGCATTCGACACCGAGTATTCTTGATATCATGTTGTTCAAGGAGGTCTCTCTCGACATCGCGTCGATAGAGACAATCCAAGAATAAGAATCAGACCACAGGCCGGTCCTGTGTAAACTGGGCCAGAACGCCGGCGCGGTCCCTCCGACCAAAACCGTAGTGGACTGGCATCGCCTTGAGGTCAAACTCAAGGCCTTGGACCCCCAGCACATCGCCAACCTACCCGAGACGATAGCTACGTTCGATGAGCGATAACAAGTCTTCGCGCATCTATCACTTCCGCAGTTGCAGATTCGGGACGAACAGTGAAACTGTCGGGCGACCGACGGTTTAACTTTCCACCCGACCTAAGACTGCTGATAAGACAAAAAAATGCAGCCAAACGAGCTTTCGACCGATACCGATCAGAATCGAACCGAACCCTACTTCGACGCCTTCAGCTAGAAGTTAAAGATCGCGTATCGGAACACCGACATACCGAGTGGGACACTCTACTAGAGGATATAGAGCCATCGCACACCGCCTACTGGCGGTTGGCCCGCAGTCTGAAAGCAGAGCCCCGCGAATCCCTACCGCCGTTAGCAATGCCTAATAGCACTTCATTAGCCCTAGATGACTCCGAAAAAGCCGAATGCCTTGCGGACAACCTAGAGCAGCAATGTACGCCATCGCGCAAACACATCGACATAGCCCACCTAACGGAGGTGAACCGCGATATCGAAACTAGGGCTGCGCTTCCACCGGAAGGCGATCCATTAAACTCAGTGACCCCCGAAGAGGTCCAAGATATTATCAAAAATTTAAAACCCAAATCCGCCCCGGGCCCAGACAATATTAGTAATAAAATCCTTAAAGCTCTCCCTGGCCCACTTATCTGTTTACTGGCGACCATTTACAACACTCTACTCTCCAGTTGTTCCTTTCCGGACGACTGGAAAGAAGCCAGGGTTATCGGCATTCGCAAGCCGAATAAACCAGGCCAATCAGCCCTCTAGTTATCGTTTATTACGAGCGGCTTCTATTAAACAGGCTCAAAGAGCACGTGTTTTCCAACGGCCTTCTGCCGGCGGAAAATTCGGCTTTCGAGCAAGACATTCATGTCCCGATCAATTATACCGCCTAACGGAACATATCCTAAAAGGCCTAAATCACCCTCAACACATTAGCACGGGGGCTCTTTTCTTCTATGTCGCAAAGGCATTCGACAAAGTCTGGCACAACGGCTTGATTTACAAGCTGTTCTCACTCAAAGTGCCAGACAGGCTTGTACACACCATTCAGGCCTTCTTGTCGAACCGTTCCTTTCGATATGGAGTTGAGGGCGCCCTCTCCACAAGCCGCCGCCTCACGGCTGGCGTTCCACAAGGCTCCTGCCTCTCACCCTTACTTTTTACGCTCTACACGAGCGATATACCAAAAGACCCCCACGTCAATCTCGCGCTTTTCGCGGATGACACGGCGCTCTTTTATTCAGACCGCAACCTTAGTCAACTCACCACTCGACTCCAAAGCGCCGCCAACCGCCTCGGCGATTGGTTCCGCAAATGGAGAATTGAAGTAAATCCCGAAAAGAGTGTGGCGATTCACTTCACACGAAGTACTTACCCGTCACATCTTTATAAAGGTCGTCGCCAATGCAGAAAGCTAGGGCAAATATCTCTTTATGGCCAACCGCTCCCCTGGGAGAAAAAGGTAAAATATTTAGGAGTCACTTTCGACTCGCGTATGTCATTCACAGCGCATATTAATAACGTCCGTAACAGAGCCGCGTTTGTCTCCGGCCGGCTAAGCACTTTAACTAACCAGTCAAGTAAAATGTCCTTAAGACACAAATTACTTTTATACAAAGCTTGCGTACGGCCAATCATGTCCTACGCATGCATGATTTTCGCCCACACGCACCCTACTCGGTTGCACAAGTTGCAACCGGTGCGCAGTGGTATCAACGCAACGTCGACCTGCACAGTGATTGCAGACTCCCGATGATTCGCGAATTTTTCAAAGACCTGACCAAACGGTTCTTCGATAGAGCCGAACATCATCCGAACCCTCTGGTGGTAAGCGCAGCAAATTACCGACCCGATCCAAACGCGAGCGTCAACAAGCGTCGCCCGCGAAACGTCCTCATCGACCCGGTCGAGGAAGGGAACTTAGGTACGTCGGACCCACCGTCGGGGGTCCCGCCGGATAACACTACACACACAGTTAGTGTAGCAACAAACACATTAGTTCGCCCTCGCCTCCGAGCACGGCGAGACCAACACACCAAACACGCGTACACAAGGTACACCCGCGTTCCAGGGCGGTTCTCACCGCCCCCAGCCACCGATTAGCTAAAAACACAGTCGACGGCCATCGGGGTCTCGGTCCACACCGCTACTTCGATGGCCCTTAGATGACATGCCGTAGTTAAACGCACGCATGAGCACATGCGCGGTCCTACCCACAGCGGAGGGCCCAAACCCGTGGGTTCTGGCTAGCCCACCGGTTCTGCGTCAGATGAAGCTTTAATAGTCTCTGGACTGAAAGCACAAACATCAGTTAATACAAGAATACAACACATCGTCTATTAGTTTAGTCATCACAACTTACGCCTCTAGGCACTTGCAAGTTGTTTTAGTCATTACAGAAAATCGATAAACGTATATTTTTAACCGATTCTTAATAAAAAACGGCACATAAATACTTGATATTACTATTTATAAGAGCCGTGTTAGCTCAGTGTCCGGGCGCTCGCCTTAAATTAAATATACTCGAGCCTGAGAGAGAACCTGAGTTCGATCCCCGGTGCCGACTCCAATGAAATTGTTATTTTAAGTCACGTGCTCAGCGGTGAAGGAAAACATCGTGAGGAAACCTGTATATTTTCCAAATAATAACAAAAAAAATATTTCGAAGATAAGTGAAGTCCGCCAATGCCCAGTGGGGCCGCGTGGTGGACTATTCCCTGTTATCCTCTGTACAGAGGAGGTCTTTACCCAGCAGTGGGACACATATAGACTGCTACTTTACTTTTAAGCACAGCTTACAACAGTAGTTATATCAAGAATAAACCAAAGTGTGCGTATGTTCGAAGGTTGTGATGGATTAATGTATTCAATTTGTCATTCAGAATCAAGCTTCGTGATTACTCTCCACGTAGCCATTTTAACGCCGCAATACACGGTTTATCGCGCGTGTATTGCAATGATAAACGGATCGGGGCGTTCAAATCAAGTGAACAGCAGATAAACGAGAATTTGTATGGTGACACTCGCCCAAATGGACTCGTATCGTCCGGTTTGAGTGCAGGCGACGCACCCACGCATCGATTGGTTTTATTGAAACGGTCCAGATTAATTCATCTGATATGCTGGTTAAATATCGAAGTCCGTAAGGACTTGTTACACTATTTGTTAGACTTGTGTAACACATACTCAATTAAATTTATTTTCTGTCTTTCTGTTAAGTCTGTCTTCAGTTAATTTTTTGCATAAAATAATTGATTTAACTGTGGTAGGGCCACACAACAGTATTCGCTGTTGCACGAATGGGTAGGTCCGTCCAGGGAAGTACCAGTTCTTTCTGTGAAGAGGACCGGCGTAAAGTGGAAGTGTTATACTTCTGCGTTTCGTCTGGCGAGGATGAACTTATTGGTTAAGGGTCTTGCCACCTACATCACAGATAGATTTTTGACGCAAAAAATGGATAACTTAACCTTACGATCTACGTATAATGGTTAGCGGACTCGCTTCTGCTTGGATTGGTTCTAAGACTCGGTGGTGCGGTAGCTAAGCCATTGGCTTCGACGCCGAAGGTGGTGGGTTCGATTCCCACACGACGCAAGTATTTGTGTGGCCCACAGATAATTGTTCCCTATAGTGTTGTTTTTTCACAAGGGGTGACGTCAGGTGGGCCGGTCGTAAAACCTAACGGATATGACTCACATGTTGTTCTGACCCCACCTAGGTGGGATAAGGGCAGTAGAAAGAGATCAGGGGTTTAAAAAAAACAATTATTATCCTTTAAAGATTAAGAAAAAATTGTGTAAGTATTGCAAATGAACTCTTACTTATACTTGCATTTTAAACACTAGAAATCGAGGATACAGAATTAGGATAGAGACCGACTGAGCAACCGCAGTGACAAGATTAGAAGAACAATTCTTGTAAAAATTCCGATGGTATTCTAGATATGCGCGGAGCTGCGGCCAGACTTATGTTTAACTAGCGACCCGCCCCGGCTTCGCATCGGTGCAATGTATTATACATATAAACCTTCCTCTTGAATTACTCTATCTTTTAAAAAAACCGCAAGAAGGTCCGTTGCGTAGTTTTAAAGATCTAAGCATCATACATAGCGATAGACAGACAGCGGGACGATTTGTTTTATACTATGTAGTGATGATCATGTCAACAATGATACAGATTATGCATTGCTCATTCTATTCTGATTGCACTCTATTTCGCTCGAAACATTGACGTTAGACCTTCCGACAGCTTTGTTCGACAACTCGAGAGCGGCACTGCAAAAATCGATAATCAAATCAGAGCCGCATCATTTGCCTTCAACTGATTCCTTTCAGCTACAAACCATATATTCGATGCTTTTGCAATGATATACTAGGGACCATAAATTATTATGAAGTGAATTCAGAATTACAGGCCGAAGCTTGGGTCTGGAGTTCCGTCAAAATATTAGCACACCATTATACACATTTTTACTAACGAATAACCAAACCAACTGCAAATTTTCTACATATTTTAATGCAAATATCTCACTTGCTATAATAAATTTTCTATTTCATTTTGAACAGTTTCCTAATATAACTTCGAAGTCCAAGGTCCGCCAACAAAACTAATATGGCAGCCAAAACGAACCCAATTCCAAAATAATTTTACAACCGTTTTTATAAATAACAGAGTTCTGACGTAACAAACATAACAACAAATGAATACAACGTGACAAACAGATACAACGGAATTGTGAAGCTCGTCCTTTTTCGTAGTCGGTTAAAAATGATATTTATTTTGTTTTGAATGCGATAGTGGTGAGGGTCGTCTTAAATCAAATGCAATACGACCTTAGACGCACAGGTTTCCTTCTCTTTTGAACTTCACTAATTTCTTATTAACTTCACTAGACAGAATAGGGAAAAAATGTCACAAATAGTAAATGTAGGGTTCAATGAACTAGTTGTACGCAATGTTTTTCTGCGATTAATTCCGAGTGGCCGTGACTACTGTCCGTTAAAAACGAGCTTTTCATAGGAAAACAAGCCTGTCATTGTGTAGGTATGTAACATTTTACAAAGTGTATGTGACAATAGAATTGTATGAAGTTACATTTCGGGGCAACATCATCATACTAAACAAGCATTGTAATAGCATCGACTGTTAAAAAAGTATTAGACGTATTTTTATAGACTTACGTCGAACCCTTGGTACTGCTAGGCCTACAAGAGGGTGGGGCGAGAGCGCACCCCGAGGCTAAAGGGGGCAATACTAATCGTAATCTCTTAACGTTGATATTGCGTACGAACCTTTCTTTGATCACGTGTTTTTTTTCAAAAGCAATAAGAGTTATAAGGACGACTGTGAGCGTTATATGTGTGACGTCATCTAATAACAAGCACTGCCTGTCCTTGTGAGATCCGCAAAAAGGCCACTCATTACGCTATCATGAGCATATTTCTCTCATACGATATCTTATCAGCTTGTAAACGCTTGTGTTATATTATTTCCGACTGGGCTGCATCGAGTCGCGTACTTCGATAGATAAGCCAACACCGCACATATTACGTTAATTTTGCAGTTTTCGGTGCTTAAATATAAACGTACAACCGCATAGCATAATTGTGTACACAGTCTCCATTCTTTTTCTTTCTCCTGCTCTCTTCCCACATTTGTTGTGGCACAACATGTTAATCATGTTACTAGCGGTATTGGCAAGTTTTTTACGACCAGTCGCCCTCCTGTCGCCAACCTTCTTTGGGAATAAACAACCGAATCCGGGACAATAGCTTCATATGTATATGAAGTTATATGTATAGTTACGACCCACAGACAATTGTTCTGGATTCAGTTGGAAGAAACACCCGTCAAAATTTAGCTTTCCTTTTAAAGTTAACGTCAGAACTATAACAAAACTTATAGTTATTACAATACTCCATAATAATACTTTAACCCCAATTAAATTTCTACTAGGCTATTAATTTATAGCAACGTGACTTCCGAAGACATTTTATATAAAGAAGCAACAAATATAAAGAGTATATAATATATCAACATATGATACTTTTAATACATTTCTCAAGGATTTATCTATTTCATATTTTTCTCAATTAGAACTATCTATACAACTTCGACTTTAAAGCGCGCGTCTATAAACATTTAATGTCACACAACGAATTTTAACAATCTTTATCATACTACGATGGCTCGATTCATAAGCGACAGACTTCGGATCGTAATATCGATTCTCTCTCGGATCAAGTACGGACCTACAGAACATTGTTCACGATCTGGATTTTTGTTAGTCAGATGTGTTTCCGTTTGTTTTTGTAGAAATGTGCTGCAATTACATTTTAAACTTAATCTATAGTCGGGGTAATATTTCAAAACACCAAGAGTTAAGAAAAGATCTTTAATAGTAAAAATTTGGCGTTGGTCTGACTTTTCGGTTGATGGCTTCTAAATAATTTTGCCAACCCACTTCTTGTTAGTTCGACGTAGTGATTGATTTCCTTACGCCGCACACCTCTATCAGCGGTCATTGACCTTTGTCCCTGTCACGAGTGAACATTAATCACTTGCCGACCCTAAATTCGAATGAGACGCCCTGCCCTTAAACCTAACTGTGACTGGTTATTCGACAGGAAAAACAGTTTTCATTATGTCATCCTCGTTCCGCTGTTCTACGTTTTCATTAGGGTACAAGTGAGACCCATAAAGTCCACGCTTAAGCGATGACGCTCGTTAAAGCCGCAGTAAAAATGTTATTAGCAATTTCCCGACATAGAGACCGTTATTTAGTGTACAGGGTACGCTTTCAACTCTGCCAAGAAAAGATTATTTCAGCTAAGAAGCTTTAAAGTTTGCTCGAGAAAGTTCGTAAATAAATAATTTTCTTAAGAATTCATCTATTAAATTCGGGACTAACTCAGCATTAGACAAATTGAGGTTAAGATCGTAAAGTTTTACCTCGGTGTCAAGCATTACGTCAATCATTTTGTGTACTTAACGTAGACATTAGAAAAACGACTAGACGAATGGTTTTGTATCATCTTTTTCATAACAAAATATGATATGTTAGAAAATATAAATAAATTCAAATAAGGTTTCTGGTACAGTGAAGCTTATTTCACCTATCCCATCAGGAGAGGTTGTGAGGGATAAATATTGTGGTGAGATAAAATTACGCGAGACAAGTTTTGGAGCGCAGTAGTCGTTCGGGTGTGATTGACAATCCGGAATTGACGTCTCGCAAATACTACTCGGAAAATACGATGGAGTAACTCGTCGGCGAAATTCGAAAAACTCAATACGAACTGATTTTTAATAAATATTTATTACATATAAAAGTTATTTGCTTTTTAGTGTCGTAATTAAAATAACATAGCTAAATAAAGTTAATCCAAATTGGCCTTTAAGTTTTAATAAATAAGATGTATATATTTTTAACAGTGCTGTGAATTTTGTTTTCGAATAAAAAAAATATGATTCGGCAGTTATTGGCGAATTTTGATGATGAAACTACCTACATATTGCATTAAGCATACAGTCAACCACACGGTATGACGGACTATATGTACTTTTAAAATAATTGTTATATGTATAAAGGTATCGCAAATCGTTAATGTTTAGATAAAATAAGTGTGTGTTATACACTAATATTGCAAATTTTCTTGCAAAATTCTAATTGTCATAATGATGCAGCGGTATTAATTGCGTTTAAAATTTAAAATGAAAACTTGTATCAATCTTATTCGCCCATCTATAAAAATTATAAGACTTTAATAGAAAGTTTTCATTGAAAATTAAGTTGGCCAGGAACTTGGATACTAGATCAAACACGATGTATATTTATAAAATAAAATATATTAACAGTCACATCGCATCCGAAAAATGCTCCTATTAAAAATCTTAAAACTTCTTGGAACCGAGCCAAAGCAGTGACGTGAGTCTATGAAAATCAGTGTAACTTGCCATAACACACTATTCCTTATGTAACTGAGAAAGCGAAATATTTGATGGCGAAATGTTTAGAGAAATTTTTTTTTTTCATGGTCTTCATTATTGAAGGTCGTGTTCGTCTTGGAAAGCTTTGACAGAATCGGTGACGAACTGCTTCCACACCACTCTGTCTTCGGCTCTCTCCAAGGCGGTGGAAACAGGAAGCCCGTTTGTCATTTTGATTTGATCAGATCAGCGGGTAGGTGATCGCTCAGGTGGTCTTTTGCCATCCTCTTTCGCAGCTACGACAAGTTTTTCAAAATTATTAAGCCGCCTACGGTTTAGAGAATAATGATTTGTTATTTTATTATTGACGGATATTTTTTTATTATTAATAAACAAAACCGACTTCAAATATCTGACTCACTGTACGTTTTCTATTTGATTGGTGGTTTCTGATTTATCTCCTGACTCTAAGGCCCAATACCAATGAAACTAAAATCGGAACATTGTAAGCAGAACAGAGCAAAATAAAAAAAAACGATTCATAAATGACTGAGTTCTGATATAACAAAAATAAAAAAATACATCCGAAATGAGATGCTCCTTCTTTTTTGCAGTCGGTTAAAATCGAGACATATTGCCGACGACGGGATTAATGTCGAATACCGAGAACTTTACTCCCCCGCGGAGTTTCGTAAATTCGATGCAGCTGATAGTAGGCGTAATAAAAGTTGATGACGTCATAAAAACGAGTAGAAGTAGAAATTTTCGCATCGCGCGAAATGTGCTTTCAACGTAAAAGTTTAACAGCTATCGTGACATTAGCTGAATTCCATTCCAAAAGGGATCCCGGATATGACAACGGCCTTAGATAAGAAGAACCTGACATCTTATCACCTTTCGAATTGCCTGGACTAGAAAGGTAAGGTGATAAGATGTGAAAGTTGTCTCATGGAACTTTTCCTCCGACAACGATCATTGAATGAAGATGAAGCCCAGATGAACATTAGTGGTGATGTACAGTATAGGGCCTAGCTGTTTCCAGTTTCCGGGTCCATACGCGTAAGTCCAGTTCAACCAGCAATCGATCTGGTGTTCCCTGAAAGGGGGGGACCCACAGCTTAAGTAAAGAACTTGACCCCTATTGACTTGCTGCTTAATTAAAACGATCTGTAATAACTACCGTTGCCGTGTGCCGCTTACATATCTTTTCATGTCCAAGCCACAGTTTATATTTACAGAACGCTTCTCTGTTGAAGATCAAGCGAAGAAAAATCTTTCGACTAATTTGAGTTTTTTGAGATTTTGTCGTTATCTCATTCTTCTCGCAGTTCAATTAAACATGAAACGAAATCATTTTGTCCTGTTGTCACCTGCGTTCATTGTGTAGCTGTAGGCTGATGAGCATTGCGTCGCGTTTCGCCGAAAAGATTAGACCCGTAGGGCGTGGAATAATAAATCGTAGTATAGTTCTATTATCGTTCTACGAAATCGACTTACCGTTTTTTTTTTCTATTCTAATGGTAACACCATTCCAAGAATGAAATACATAAAGAGTAAATAATTCACCGTTTATTTTATATAGCTTATTATGAAAGAATGTAACAAAGCAATAAGCGGTTCACGTGATGTTAAGACATATCAGTAACCCCAGTATAGATGTAGTTGCGCCGTCACGATTTAAGAAATCGAGTACTCGTTTCTATGCAAACGAAAGTTTTAAATCATAAATAATAATTATATATGGATATTAAAGTGGAAATAAAAAAAATGAAGAACTAAATTTTTATAACTGAATCTATTAGATGTATTTTCTTATGTGAGAACGTAACGAACAAGCTGGTCGTACGCCTGATATTAAGTGATTAACGCCCTTCATTGACCTTTGTAACACCCGTAGGGTCGCAGATGAGTTGCCACCTTCTAACAAAGGGGGCCCCGGCTACCTCAACAGACGAACTTCACAGTGGTCTTCTATGAGGTCGTGGTACTTACACGGACGGACCAGCCCATTCATGGAGCAGCGCAGTCTTTTGCGTGGCTCTACATTACAAAATAATAATAGACATAAATTGCTTGTGACGTTAATAAAACGTGCAAATAAACATAATTATTTAAATAGCCTAGACACAACGTAACTTTTGAGTTCGCCTAATCCTCGTATTTCATATTTATGAGCGTTTTAATCCGGGAGCGACACCCACGGGATAGCGCAAACATCTTAAATTATTTTCAAATGTTTCTTAACTCATGAAGTTACTCAAGTCTTATCTTATTAATATAATTTCAAGATTTTAGCCTAAGACGATTTGATGTCGACCATTAGCGACACTTGTAATTTCCGATTAGAAGTCATGAATTGAATTGAATTGAACCATTAGTTTGTCGTGTGATTTGTTACATAGTACATTAATAAGTATATATTATATATGTTGTATGCTGGTTGTTATTTAGCTTATGTTATTCTCGATGACTCAGTGGCGAAGGCTTCGGCGCCGGGGGTCATTGGTTTGATTCGCACACGAGACAATTATTGTTTGACTCACATATAATTGTTTCGGAAGTGGGTGTTTATTCATGTGAAATTTATGTTCGTAAAACGTCCTTACAATACAGGATAACGTTCTCCTACAGTAAGAGCCATGTAATGTAATGCAAAGAAAAATAATGTTAACGACGTAACAAAATTAAATTACGTCCCGAAACTGGCTTACTGAAAGTTGACCGTGGTAAGGCCACGCAGCAGCTGTTGTACGAATGGGCAGGCTCATCCGGGGAACTGCCACGGCCTCACAGACCGGAGTGCAGTGGAATTATTATACTTCGTGTTTCGTCCGGCGACTGAGGTGACCGTTATCCAATTTTTTACAAGTTGGCAACGTTTTGCTACTCGTAGGCTGTTGTAGATGTCCATGGGCGGCGGTAAACACTTACATCGGATGACCCTAAAAAAGACATGTAGTTTGCGTAGGTATATAAAGCCTTGGCTTTAGATAACTGTTACACACCTAATTACCTAAGATTACATACACTTCGCCGTCACGTATTGTGAATTGCTCGTTGGTGTGTCTCAATAAAAAAAAAAACAACAAGTTCATGCGTAAACAGTTAGCATAAAACATGCGACATGCTTTTGCTTTACCGTGGACAAGAAGAGAACACAGTGACGCAAGACGGATCGTCACGGCTCCGGCGAAACTAAACAGAGCGCAGAGCTAATATCTTGGAATAACAGAGAATAACAGAAACGCCCGCGCCTCGGCACCAAACGCCGCCGTTTTCATGTTCGCACCGCGCGTTAAAGTCGCCTCCTAGCTCCATAATTCACCGATTATGTGCGAAACGTCCGTAAACTTTATCGCGGAGGCGCCTCTTTAAGCGGGCGCGATTACTTTTCGCTCCACGTTTAAAATATCGCTCACCGCGTGACATTGCCCTTTAATCATTACTAGCGACCCGCCCCGGCTTCGCGCGGGTGCAATGTATAATGCAAATAAACCTTCCTCTTGAATCACACTATCTAGTAAAAAATACCGCATCAAGATCCGTTGTGTAGTTTTAAAGATCTAGGCATACATTGGTACAGACAGACACCGGGACGACTTTGTTTAATACTATGTACTGAAGTGAGCTAAAGATTATAATTAACATGTATAGATTCTATGTAAGAACGGGATATTCTTGTCCCATGATATAAACTGAAGCGTAGAACGTAAAAATAGTTCTTAGAGAAAAGCGAGATCAAAGTGGGACTGGAATCGTAAAAAAAACTGTAATAGTTAATTTCTTTCATTTCCGCGATACTAAATCATAACATGCAACAATCATAAACTACTGTTCTTTAGTAATGAATATACTTTACCACAGGGACGTAGTCACAGGCATAATCTAGCGTCTAATATTTTGTTACACTGACGGAACGAAACGGATAAAAAAATACTGACGTGTGCATTAAATTCAAATTCAAATATCTTTATTCAACATAGGAGCAGTACAGCATTACATTATCTCTTATCCTTTAAACGAGCAATTCTTGTATATATATATAATCGGAATCTCGGAAACGGCTCCAGCGATTTTCATGAAATTTAGTATGTGCGTAGATTCGGGGGCGAAAAATCGATCTAGGTAGGTTTCATTTTTACAAAATGTCCTTTTATCCCTGTTTTCAGGGAATGAAAAATAACATTCGAATATGACAATAAATTTCGCGGCAAAAAAAAATTATAATAGCTCGGTCGGTAATCGGGCGGCCCCAAAGCACACGGCCGCGGTTCGTCTCACGATCATTTATTTACACACTTATTTTTTTCTATACCAGATAATTTTCTTTATTTTTTATTTTTTTATTTCCAAAATACATGATTCACCAAAAAAAACCTTATTAGACAGCCCCGATTTGCTGTGATATAAGTCAATCAAGTCTATCAATTTATCAAAATGGGTGGCGTAAATCACTCGTGAAATTTTCTATTATGAAACTCTTGAAGATCTTAAGCTATTTTTGTTTAAGAGACAGAAACTGGTTTAAGAATTACCTGCAAATACACATATGAAAAAAGATGATAATAGCTTAACACGATTTTATTTGGCATTGCTTTTTATTTGTTTAAAACGACATTTCAATCTGTAATAGTAATTAAATGGTGTTGGAACAGCGGCGAGTGATTTACACAAATCAAGTGCGTAATCCGTATGCTGTCGTCTTTTTGAGCATTGAAATGATCTTTATCGTATGAAGCGTGTTTTTTCAACGCTGCCCGCCGAGTTTATAAGGTATAATTTATATGTTATATAACATTTAAAATTGGTGTTAATATGGTTATATACAGGATGGCTTTTATAAAGGTGTCCAAATTCACACAGGAGGTTCAGACTCGGCATTATAATCGTTTATTGAAATTAAAACAATATTTTTTTTTAAAAAAATGCCATTCTATACCCTAAAAAACAGAACTCTTATATACTTACTCTTCATAAATGCGTCGTACACTTTTGAAACGAACTTGTGTGCGTGTTAGTTATGAATGATCGCGCGTAAAATAAACGAGTTGCCCATAAATCACGCACATTTTGAGATAAGTTCGAATGAATGTAATTAATTCATTACGAGTGATTTTAAATATTTATCATATTGTATATAACATTATTTATGTCTAGAATTTAATAAAAAAATGGATACACTCAGAAAAACCTCCCTGTACATGTTAATATTGGTATCAGTAGATGGAGTGACGACCTGTTCAAGTGTGCGGGAAGTCGATCGATGCAGGTGGCTCAGGATCGTGCTTCGTGGCAGTCTGTGGGGGAGGCCTATGTTCAGCAGTGGGCTCAAACGGGCGAATGTCGATGATAATGATGATGGTGGAAAAGATTCGACTATATTAACACCAAATAAGAAAGATCTTAAACTAATGGAGTACGCAGAATGCGCCCCTTTGCGAGGCCAAAAGGGTTCTAATAATTAACCGACCGGAAAACGGATTCTCTATTGAGTCGCATATCTTCGTCGTAAATAATCTTGAGAGTTTTGCTCAGTGATCCGCGTATTAAACAAATATCGGATACGTTCTTGTAACCTCCCCCATGGCGTACTGTTTCTAATAAAACGTCGTATGGGGGGGGGGGGTCACCTCCCGAACATAAACAACGATATGTCGTTTCCCGCGCAAACAGAGCGGCTCGTAATTGCGCCGATGGCGAAGGGATGTGGCGTATCAGTAACGTAGCCAGTGTTGCCCTCCTATTGGTTTCACAGGCGGGTGCTCTTCGGTAACTTTAATTTGTCACCGGTTTTTATATAAGAAAACTTTTTTATTTTTTTTTATGCGAAACGTTGTCAAACGAGCAGACGGTCCACCTGATGTTAAGTGAATACCGCCGCCCATGTTTTATATTTTTGTCATGCCGCCCATTTGTCATACTTCCACTTTACGCTGGTCTTCTGTGAGGTCGTGGTACTTACCCGGACGGGCCTGCCCATTCGTGCAACAGCCGAGGCTGTTGCGTGGCCTTACCACCGTATAACTGACACTCCGATACTCGTCAATCAATACAAATTAACCTTAGTACGTCCTGTTTCTAGAAGTTATAGTAGCCAAAAACTAAAATCAAACTACTTTCTAGAAATAAAAAGAATATTTAAAAAGAATTAAAAAGATTAAAAAACTATAGGTAATTATGGGGGCCGTCAACAGGCCAAAAGTCATGATTATCAAATTACAGCGTTACTTTCCAGTTACAGATATACTCGGTAGTTTTTTACGTACGCTACCAACCATACCAAAAGTTCTCAATCCAAAAGTGCAAAGGTTTATTGTTAGTTTATCTTGAAACCTACCATTATATTATACCATAGCTTGGCGGTTTAACGCTTGACGTTTATTGGGGAAACGAGTAAGATGGCAATATTAATGGCAACACTATCTGGAGGCTTCATTTAACGGTGTATGGGGCAATGGCTTAGCTTTTACGACGCGGAGGCACGACATCTTTATTGAAAGTTCGGCCCCGGGCCGTTTCGCTTTGCAAAATGAGATGTTCTTTTCACTTATTTTGTTTACCATCCGGTTGGGAAATTCGAAGGAAATGAAGGCAATGGCAAAACGCGTATTCAAAATAAATAATGTGGAATACATTGTGTGTCATTCTCCCATATCAATCTACCCCCATGTTATTTGTTTTTCACTAAATAATTGAAAATAATGTTAATTATTTATTCGTTTCATTAACTTTAAATTAAAAATAAGACCTATATATATTTTATATACATTACCGACCTAGCGGAGCAGCGGAGCTATTATGCCTGCATTGTTTTTCGCAACCCGTCGAGTTTTATCCGAGCGGCATGATCTTTTCGGATATTTTCATCAGCATATTTCTGCCCATTCACAGACAGACAGAAGAGGCGGGAAGGGCATTGTTTCGTAATATTGTATGATAGTAATAAGCTGGTAGAAAACTTTAAAAGTTAGGTACACACAGCACCATGGGTGGCCTAAAAGGTCATTCTTTCGTGATTCATAGACTTCTGTCCCGATTAAATAAAAATAGCATTTATTAAGGACGCTAAACAATATATCAATCGAAGCTCATTTTAAAGATAAAACGTATATCGTACATGAAAAACTATTGGCCACCGAGGCACTAGCCACTGCATCCGTGGCAGCGATCTCAAATCAACAATAGGAAATTCAGTTTATGGAACAACTTAATAAGACTATTGTAGGGAGGGAAGTGGGGTCTTGTCGAGATCCGAGACAGGTGCGTGCTCTGCTGAGTGCGTCGAGATGCCTCCTTGAGGGCGGCGGGCGAGAGGCACCCTAACGAGCGCGTTTATCTCGAAACTGGGCTGCCGGAAGATGGAGGGATGGCAACTGAACGTAATTTCCAGCCACTCGAGTGCCAGCCACGCGTGGAAGTGGATGGAGCATCGGCGCGTTCCGGGGAATGGAATCAGTGGATGTTTGATAGTAATAAAGAGTAAAAAACGTAAAGTAATTAGGGCAAAGTCCGCCACGCAACCCCACTACGGATTGGCGAAATCTTCGATTAATATTTCTTGTTATTATTTCGAAAATATGCAGCTTTCCTCACGATGTTTTCCTTCACCGCTGAGCACATGATAAGTCAGCACTTATAATTAACAATTTCATTGGTGGCGTGGCACCTGGTATAGAACTCAGATTGCTCGAGTATATATAACTTGGATAACAATTTTCAATGTCAATGTAAAAATTAAACTTAGAACCTAACATGGTTGTATGCGGTAGAATTTAGCTCATTTTTATTAGAAAGTGTTTGTGAATGTAGTATAGTGTAAAATTATGGTATTCGTTTCGTGGCGTGCTAGTGATGCTGGCAAAATTTATGCACGGATTAAATTCAAAAAACGAAAAATTCGGCGTTCACGCAATTTCATAAGGAGATACGTCTTTAATCTCTAAGCCAGCAATGATAAAGTTTAACATAACTTTAAAGCAACCAGCGCTAAAACATTTAATGTGAAGTTGGGAAGCCCTGAACATTGAAGTTTCGTAGCTCACTCGAGGATACCTGGTTAATGTTTAAACACAAAGACGCGATGGAGTAACTGAGCAGAGACTCAGAAGACTTTTTATGAGTTAAAGACAAGCGGAATAGTTTAATAAATGATACATTACAAAGGGGTAATGATATATTACACGATGTAATGTACTGAAAAATGCAAATTACGGATGATATCTCGGCGCGGATAGACGCTACCGTTTCATTGCTTCACACCACATTAAACTTTAATGGAAATCACTCCGTTTTTAAACTAAAATGTATGCATACTAGCAAAAGAGAGAGAACTGAAAGATCAATGAGGAAAATGTTAAATCATTAACATTAGCTATGACGCGACACGAAGCTCGACAACCAACTTTAAAAACCGATGAACGTTATTATGAACAACATCTCCGATAATTACATCTTCTTTATATGTCAGCCTTATACGCTATACTTTAACCGAAAACGATGAACTATAATTTTTACTACTCTCCCTTTAGGTATCAATAATAGAGACCATTTTCAATTTAAAAGAGAATTGAATATATAAGGAAATAAGTGTGAATCAGTTGTGAATATTGGAAATTACTAAGTATATTTTAAGATCCATGATTATATTCTCCATCAAATATTTATAAGCAATAAGGACCCTTTAATTAACATTGGGCAGGAATGCAGCCATTTAAAATTTAAAAACAATTGAATATAACAAGTTAGTTACAATCAACAGCACAATAACAGCAATTCAAGTGTATTTAGCGTCCATTACACTTTATAATTCATTCTGAACTTGAATAGTTCAACAATGTTGACTTTTCAAATAACTGGAAATCGATTTACACAAACAACAAATACATTAACCGTCATAGTTTCCACGACAGATGAATTATTCAATAGTAACACACAGCTTTAATGAAAATTCTTAGAATTTACCAGTACACGAGCAGTGTAATCAAAGTGGCGAGTGATGCGGCTATCGGGGAGGCAACGGACGGAGCAAAAAAGGCACGTCTCATTAAACCCCCGTCAAATGAGATCGTACGCGTGTGAATGACGTGGGAAAGCAAGAAGTATCGGACGGCCTCACCTAATAGCCACCGCCTCGTATACCACATGTGAACGGAACAGGTTACAGAGTCGAGATGCATAAAAACACCATCGGGAAACCTGTCTAGTGTGGGGTAGCGCGTGATTTGTAACAGAATTGCCTCAGAAAGTGAGAGCGATATTCGTCGTTTCTACTGTACTCGTTATTAATGTCTAAACCTTTGGATACAATTATGCCCAGTTATGGACTTATAACGTTAGTGGTCGTAATTATGGGATAACATTCGAGATCAATGAAGAAGACTAAAACAAATATCATTATAAAACACGATGTAAGTTATAAGAAAACGCTTGTCACTGAGAGGAAAGGACAAAAGCATTATTTGAATGCTTAATCTTCAATGGAACCATGGTGGGTAAATATTCTATTAACCATAAATATACATCTCAACATATTAATGTACTAGCGAACACGACCTACGTTATCCTGTAAACACGTCTGAAATCCGAAAACAACTAATAAATAAAAAAATAATAATAATTTGTTCTACAATTTTAAACCTAAACCATTCTCGAATCGATCTAAAGGCACACACAAAATTTCATTAAAAGAGGAGTTCATTGGCATACACATGCACAGAAGAATTATATATACATATATATATAAAGGTATGTCGTATGATATATCTATATCTTTTAGTATCTACTAACATAATTTTTATTACTATATTTTAATCTCATGTTGCTATATTTTAAATTAGTTAGTGTTAATGTCTGATTTTAGATGGTCACCTTGAACATCTAAAATCAGACGTATATGGCTTTCTTTGGGTCTTTTATGGGATAGAAAGGGGATCTTGGAACGTCGTCTTCCCTCCGGATACTAAAAAAATCTCTAATATATTTTGTATATAAAGATTAAGCTCGGTAAAACATGCTTACCCTTGATTCTTCAAGAACAGAACCTACTCCTATCTTAAAGGCCGGCAACGCAATTGTGACTCCTCCGATGTCCTACTGCAAGTGTCTACGGCGGTGATCGCTTACCATCAGGTGACCAGCTCGCTCGTTTGCCTCCTTTTACCATTAAAAAAAAATACATAGTAACGACTGTCTATTCTGCTAAATGATTTGATACTAGCAATAGTATTTGACAGACTATTTTCGAGGACCAATATCAAACACATACTTGCCCCATGACGTAATATTGTTACGGTCTTCATAAACCGCGTCAAACTGTAATGCGTTGCCCTCATAGGGTAGTAGAAGCCATAGAATACCTGCTTTACGGGCTGTTTTATAAGCATTAACACTGTTTGATGGCGGCGAGGGACCTGGGTCACTGGGACAGTGGTATTAACTTTGAATACCGTTTGACTTCTATCCGCATTAGATAGATGAAAAATATCATGAATATTGAAACCTTTTCAATTGCTTCAAAATTCATCGCATTTGATATTTATTTCTAATTGAAGAAATTTATATTTACGGATTTATCGCGTATTATTTTGTTAACCCTAAAGAGCTCTTAACGCTGGGAAATAAAATTAAAAGCGCGATAAATTTTTGCAAATTTCTCCTCTCGACATCTCAAAAAATCGATTTGAAGTTTTTCTTTTTGTTCATTTCATTTATCTAAGCGTCCCAGCTCGTAAATTACGTGTACTATTTGTGTCGTCCTTCCCCATTTATTGCTTTTGACGTAATCAACTAATAGAGTTATGTACGAACTGTAGACCTACATGTAATTAAATTGAGCCAAAGTTCCAACGATTTGCTAGCAACATTGAGGCCAACTTTGCCCTGTGGGAGTATTCATGGAGTTATCAATAGAAAACATATAAACTAACTGCGTAGATGCCGTTTAGGTTTCAATGGGTCAGAATAGTAAAATGTTATAATAATTCATTAGGTACATTTCAAAAAAATGTTCTAATAAATTGTTTAAATGGGAACACTCATGTATAACGTATTTTTCCGCGTTTTATTTTATTTTATAAGGTTCTATCACGTAGCACGTCTGGTCGTGAAATAGTACGAGCAAATTAACCCAATTTTAACATTAATATACCAAACAAAAACTAACAGCGTAATATCGCATACAGATGTCACACAATGAGAATATAGAATAAATACTTTCGCGTTTTGACTGGTGTGTGAGATATCCGAAGCTCTCTAAAATAATAAAATAGGCGTTAACCTACTTTTACATAAAAAAGTGTATACTGAGCCATGTGTTCATCTAGGATGGTTCTTAATTAATCATCGTGCATCATTTACTGGCTGTATTTAAAAATACAAACAACATATTTAACATTGTTAAATACGAAAAGCCGTGCTCGCGTTATCAACTACAACCGTTCAAATACAGCTGGAAATCGCTCCAGCCTGGCCACAAAACTACGTTTCTTAAAAAAGCGGCCAAGTGCGAGTCGAACTCGCGCGCGAAGGGTTCCATACCATCATCTATACAACAGCAACCTATGGCTGTTGCAAATGTTCATGGGCGGCGGTTATCATTTACCATCAGGTGAACTCTCACGCCACATAACATAAAAAAGTCTTCTAGACATGTAAGCAGCGACTGTACCGTGCACACTTTATAAGAGGCAGAGATTCGACGAGCCTCCCGCTCGCCTACACCACACCCCTTGCTTCGGCGGGATGGGATCGATACTAATTCCATCAGAGCGCCGCAATCACACCTCTCGTGTATTTCCTTTCGTGATTTAATCCGAAGCCGTTATCATTTGCGAGGACGTTCTTTCCATTCGCAATATTTTTTTCTTCAACCGCATAACACGATACGATGGAAGAAAATTTTGTTTGTTCTGAGCTTATATTTCTTTTGGCGCGTTTGGAAAAAATATGAGAGTAAAATTTTTAAAATATTTTTGTCTGGACACTGAGCTATCACGGAGGATTCATCAAGTGCAGTGGGGTCGCGTAGTGGACTATGCCCTGATACCATCTTCACAGAGGAGGTCTTTGCCCAACAGTGGGACAATTATAGGCTCTTACTTTACTACTTCTACTAATTTCTTTTTCACAAACACCAGTACTCTGCACAGGGGATAAAATATTTAGTAATTTTTTTGTAGTTATTATTTTTATTCCATTAAAACAATTGCGAGGGTAGAAATTGAATTTATAAACCATTATTTTTCATAGTAAAAATCCGCTACTTCTGGGTTTTACACCCGTAACATTTGTGCTAACTTGGATTGGGTACGTGGGAGATGGTTGCGACAGTGGGTAAGTGGTATAACCGGTACTTGGAAGCGGAACTTAAATCGCTATATGGTCATTGTAAAGACATTAGGCATTACCGCGAAGACAATGTAGTCATTTGAACTGTACCCGCAATTCACGTTTTGTTTGCATTATAACACAACATTTTCAAGATGCAATAATGAATATCAATAGCGGCAAACTTAAGGTTATGGAGTACCGACAATTATTCTCAAAGGTAAAATACAAAAGTTATTTTACCTTTGAGAAATAATATGTAGAGAAAGGATCAATTTCTTAGAAACCTGTTCTCGAAGATCTGGAACGGTGCGTTGTTTCGATGTAATTTACATTTAGGTAGACACAAATCCCGAAAGATATCGGTCACGTCGTCCCGAAATTCAATAACACGGGTAGACTTACTGTCACGTTTTGAAATATAGAAAGGTCTACTTTGAGCGGGAATAAACATGAGGCACCGTTTAAATATTCAAAGGGCCTTGCGAAATGACATTGCGAATAAGACGATTCGTCATCAATGTTCTTCATAGAATCAACGTAACATAGGCACAGAAATATGATTGTTAAAAATTAGAAGTGATAAATAAGCAAGTTTCTTGAACTTCCCGGTTTGTGCGACAACTTACAAACCGGTAACATATCCCAATGAAACTTGAACGCGTGATCTCCTTGAAGTGCTGTTGCGACCACTAAACTATCAGTCGAATGACATGATTTATATTATGCTTTTGATATTAATAAATACCATCCTACATTCATCTGTCTTTGTTATTATATTAAATGACACACCACACGAAGTATTTGCAAACCAGAGCTTATGGAAGTAAGATTAATTACCAAGTTGTTTTAAATCTTCAACGAATACCATTACTAGCATTTTATTTTAAGATCCAAAACTATAATGACTGTGGAAACTTTCGATATTTCACGTGATAGCGTTTGATTTAAGCAAAAAATATATGCCCTAGAATAAATACAAGGCCGAAAGAAATAATTTAGAAACAATTAGCAAAAAGGTCCACAAATCCCGTAGCAACGAATCCGACCCATCAAACGAATGCGTAAACAGAAAGAGTCGAGCCACGAAAATAGCCGCCCTCAAATTGAATCCGATAAAAAACAAGAAAGATTTAATAGAACATTCCGGAGACAATTAGAACACAGACGGAAAAGGGAAAACGAAAATAGAACGCACATTTACGCGCGAGGCCAGAGTTTAAAGGCGTCCCAATGCTTATTTAATCATTTCAGATTGACGTCTCTGCTCAACAGTTTTAGCTTTAATCAGGCGATCCGCGGCGATTGCGAGTTTCTTTCGGCGCAATCGAAAAGGCATCGGGGAGTATAAACAATCGTCTATCTTTAGCTTTATCGAATCGGCTCAGTTGGCGGCTAACGCTTCGGCAACGCGGATCTTGGGTTCGATTTTCATTTACGTAAAAATAATAGATTCCGAACTGACTGGTTCGTGTGGCTACGTTTTATTTGTGTTATTTAAAGTTTTACGTAATTATAAGGTTTTACGTAAAAATAACAGTTTCCGAACTGAGTGTTGAGTATTCGATTAGATTGAATTTGATTAGATTTGTGTTATCCTACTGTAGGCGTTGTTGAAAATAAAGTTGAGTCCATCGCGGAGACCACAAGTAGGTACACTAACGTGTTTTGCGTGTTGGGCAAAATCTATATCTAATATATAAAATTCTCGTGTCACGGTGTTTGTAATTGAACTCCTCCGAAACGGCTCGACCGATTTTCGTGAAATTTTGTGTGCAAATCGGCCAGGGTGGAGAATCGGACAACATTTTTCATCTCCCTAAATGTTAAGGGTGATCCCAAAATTTTTTTCTACCCTACAAATAAGTTATATAGCAAAACAACGTTTGCCGGGTCAGCTAGTGTCTTACATTAACACGCTCATGTAAACATACACGTTTCCACGTTGAGTATCAGCTGAAAGCAGTCGAAGCCGGTTACAGAAATGTCTACGTGCTTAGCTTTTAGAGTAGTTTACATCAAATTCTCTGCCGTGACGGTGGGCGAATTTCCGAAAAAGCGCATTTGGTACTGTCGGCGCAACTATTTACGAGCAGTGTTCTAATGGTCATTAGATAATCTATTTGGAACATTTGTTCTGACCCGAATGGCTTAGTGGGTAGTGTACCTGCCCCTTGCGCCAGAGGGTGTGGGTTCGATCCCCACTACTGGAAAAATATTTTATGATGAACATAGTGTTTCTCTAGTGTTTGTATGTGTGCAATTTTGTTTACAACCAGGTTTGTTTATAGACAGACTTTGACCCAATTGTGGTAAAAAGGGGAGTAGAGATGTTACCTGTAGTGTACTTTTTTCTACATTCGCAATTCGGAAGTGTATACGCTACGAACACGTGCGATCAAAAAACGACCACAATTCTGAATGGCTTCGCTCAGGGTATACGAGTAGTTGGCCAGGAATTCATTTCCGCTCCCGCCACCCCGCAGCCGCGCACATTCTGCCCACTAAAAACACGACGAAAGAGCGAAACGGAACCGAGGTTACTGCGATATATCATATTTGCTACAGAAAACTTTACTGTGGACTGTGCACGGATGTATTGTACATTTACATTGAACGTTGCCGAGTTTCTATTGATTTTTGTGAAGGAATAAAGAAGACTAGTGTGACTGCCGTCGCATCTGTTGATGGCAATAGAATAATATCTGCTGTGGTGTCTGATGCATTAAAAGCCTAAGCTCTCTCGTAATATAGACGTATACTATATTATTGTATTCGTGTAATATAAGCCTTTCGAATATGAAGTGTGTTAGTAATATTATATACTTACCTTTGCATTATCCAATTTATCACAAAGGTAATTTAAATACATTATTTTAAGTTAACATATTATTACTAAATAGCGTCGACTTCTTTTTTTTACGAGAGGAAAACCAAGCGACTATAGAACAAAGAAAAATAATATTTGTACGCAATTAGCACAAGGTGCTACGGATCTATCGGGCTGAAATACCCTTTTATCCAATGTGTGATTGCGAGAAACATTCAGGATAGCGTTATAATATTCCAAAACAGCATTACAGGCTATACGTAAGTACCGTGCATTGTCGATAGAACCGTGCGAGTCATGGTAGCGGAGTATCACTCCTCGACATATGATGCAAGACGCAATGAGGTCAATTTACGAAGCAAAGTAATGTCAAAATAAAAAAAAAAACAAAAAAATATTTATTCACATAGACGCTTGCGCGTTCTTATGAAACGTCAACATTTTACATAAAAATTAATACGTTCGTAAGTAAGCTACCACCGGTTCCGAAAGCAGTTTCTGTTGAGAATAAACCGGCAAGAAACTCAACAGTTGCTCTTTTTTAAAACGATTAGTTTACAATATAATAGGATAGGTATAAATCTTACTTTAGCCTACGTGAGTGTCCTTTTAATTTGTCGATGTGTCGTTTAAAATATTTACTGTCGATCCATTTCATTTTAATAATTCAAGTCAAGCCGTGTATTTATAATTACTTGCACGGTATTTATCTCTATTTGGATAACGAAAAATTGAACGAAACAAAGAGCTTTAAGAAAATTGCTCGCCGGGCAGTTGGCCTGGGGCTTATGGATTATTTAAAATAGGCCACTTAGTAATTCGTACGAGCGTATACGAAACTTTGTTGTTGTAACTTAAATATTTAGCTGCTTTGAAGTCAGAGAGCTATATTCGGGCAAGTTAGTGACATCTTTAGAAAATATAAAGAGTGTCGTTAATACGAAATTGCATGTTTAATTTAATAATGTTGTGTGTTTGCTGATTGCGTTCTCTGCGAAAAGGCAATATAAAGCTACAACGGACACACAGCTCGTGGTAGGACTAAGTTGTCATGGGTGTTATATACTCTACTCTAAGTAGAGTAACTAGTGGACATACTAGGTCCATCATCATGTGTTATTCGTTGACATAGCAGTGCATTTCACCGTAGGGCCCGCTGACAACAATGAAATACATGGTGTCGTAGGATTACTTATAGAATGACAGCGTTTCTATCAGTAGCCGGTTTTGTGGTTTAAAAAAAATTATGTAACAGGAAAGTTTTAAACAGATTTTTTGTTGTCATAAATGCATTAAAGCTCATAAATAACACACAATTCGTCAAAGTTTAATTGGTCATTTAATCATGAATTATTTAATAATTCCCAGTTGTTTCAACTTTGTAACATTCTTTTGTTTAATATTTTTTTTATTTCTGTTCCGCATTGGTTAATTAAGCAAAACAAAAGATAAGAAGCGCTTTATGTGATTAAAGTTAAAATCGAGTACTGTACATACTGTTTACCGGGTTCACAAAACATCCCGTAGCGCATAGCATTATCACGGTGCTACGTCGTAGCGACGGGAATAACGCGGGGCAATTCGACCGGATCTAGGTTGCAGCATAACAATGTTAGAGGCTCCGCTGCAGTTAATGAGCGTTGTTAGCGCAGCCTTTGTACGAAACACTTCTCAAGTTACGGAAATGCGTTGTAGAGAAAGCTTGCACTTTCTTGCTCGGTCTCATGTATGCAGGTATTTCCTGAAACCGGTTACTTAAACTTAAGATTTGACAATTGAATTCATCTGTTTGTATATTATTTCATTTTATTATTACTCTTTATTGCATTCGATGATTCTGATTTTGACTATGAAAGTAGAGACCGCTTTTCAATTGAAGTCTAAAACTTCCTTTGCCAATGTTTACTTGCCACCGTAAGCGCACTAACAGTTATGTTACATATCATATTAGACTCGGTGCTGCAGATGTTAAAAAATTAGCTTCGCCGCCAGGGGTCGTGGATTCGATTCACACACTGCATACATATGACCGGCAGATTATTGTCTATGTCCACATTTAGGTTTTTGTTCCCAAGGAGAGTTAACGTCATTCAGACGGTCACAAAAAATCCCTTTAGGAGGAGTTCAGTGACATACACAAGCATATAATAATTATATATATATAAAGACGTGCGTCTGCGAAGTGCGTCTCTCCGTATTTTATTAGACACCCCCTGGCAACCACTCGGACGCGAGAGACGTAACCAAAGCTCGCGATCATTTATGGAAATGCTAATTTCGCTGGCGGAACTTTTCGCAACATTCATTACTCGATATCACAGAAAGCGTTGCGCTGCTCGGTAGAAATTATTAAACAACACAAACTAATTGTATTGCGTTATTTTATTCGATGCAAAAAAAAGTTTCAGATTGTTACATAATAACAAAAGTGATAATGCTAAGTAACAGTTTCACACATTCAAATTGAAAGTGTTTTTTTCATGTTATGTGAGAAGGGGGCAAGCGAGCTGGTGGTTCACCTGATGAAGTGATAGCCGCGGCCCATGGATATTTGCAACATCTGTAGGGTTGCAGATTCGTTGCCACATTTTAATAAAGTGGGCTCACGCCGGTCCTCTGTGCGGTCGTGGTACTTCCCGGTACCGGTACACGGACCTGCCCATTCGTGCAACAGCGTAGATTGTTACCACAGTTATGCTTATGAAGAAAATTATTATTTACAGGCCAGAAGGGATAAATGTGTTTAAGGTTGTAAGATGATTACATTAATGTATGTAAATTAGGAAACGATGATAAAAATGAATTAGGACTTATATTGAGTTAGCGACTATTATATTGACAATTATGTTATTTAAGCAGTATTAAAAGTTTATGTATTTATAATCAATTTTGTTAAATGCATTTCGCAATTGAAGCATTTGTACACCAGATATGGTAACATATGATGGAAGATTACTATATTTAAGAACATATATATTGGATATACTGGTAATAATTTATAATAATACCCCCACCACCTATTCTGAGCTTTGGGAACATTGGGAGCACACCAGCATGAGGAGCCGGTCAAATAATCCAGGATGTCAAGTTTCTCAAATCATCAGAGTCAATTGAGAACTGACGTCGGACAAGCGGCCAGAAAACTTTGGCGAAACCACAAGCAATGCCAAGTGAAAAAAATCTCGATGTGAAATTAAATAGGTAAAGCAAAGTAAAGAAGTTTTATTCCGCATGAATGTCTTGTATCAAGACTTAATACCATTGATCCTATTTCTCCAGCCCTCGTCGCAAACTTCGAAAGTAGAGAAATATATCGTTTTAATGACTAAACTTTTAAGAGGAAAGTTATTACAATCCAATTTCGGTACCGTATTTCGGTAACGATATACACATTGTTGCTATTTCTAAGTTGTTGCTACGTAAATTATTATAATTGTTAAATGATAACGTGGAAACCTTTACTTAGAATGTGAAACAATACAAGTAACAAGAAAGTTTTTAATAAATAGTATAATAAACATTATGAAGGCACATTTTAAAGGTGTCGAGGGAAATTATAACAAGTATACACTTATCTTTCATATTCACTGCATTCACTGCAATTAACAGTTACTTGCGTCTATTTGAGAAGCTCGACAAATACTCCGCTGACCTCAATACATTCACCATTCGAATGTATTGGCTTTCATACGTACACGGATGCTGGCGACTGTAAATTTATTGTTCATCCTTTGTGTTGAAACGAGGCGAAACGGTTGGAACCAGTCGACCTTCGACGAAGGGCCGACAGTTTTATAAAAAATATTGACAAATAAAAACAGGAAAAAGAAAAAAATACAGTACGTATCGTCGAGAAAAGTAAACGATGTTGAGCTTGCAGGGTTTTGTTAAAGTTATTTGTACAGTTGGTCTCGTGAGTAAGTTGTACGTAAATAGGTTAACCCCATCATTGGGTGTGGGCGTACTATTTGCATTGCTAATGTTGAACAAACAAAAGCAGACAATGTTATTAACTTGTTTATAATGAAAATAACTTGGATAGAATGTTCCTTTGTAACGCGAAATCCGTTTTACAAAAGCCCTGCCTGTGACGTATTCATTGGGAAATTGGAATTCCCTTAGAGGTTTCATAAGAGAGGCATTGGAGCGAATATCTTTCTCTATTGTGAGAATAACCTAAGGGAATACAAACAAATTCGTAACAATTCGGAGAGAATTCAAGGATCGAATTCGGCTTGTCTACGTATCATTTAAGGGCACAGTAAATATATTGTAATGTATTACAATTTATTCTGTTCTAGGAATGAAATCTTTTGATATGGTTTTCGATCTCAATATCGTTATATGTTATATTAAATTCCCAGCCGATTTCAATTATTAGTTTTTGCCTGAGGACTCCACCAATCTTTTATATATAGGACAATCTAGTATTTAACAAATCTAGCATTATATCTCAACTCTTTAGAGATCATGAGTCACGGGATGAGTTTTATTCTTGTTAAGAGAGTAAGGCTGTACCAGACAATATTAACACGCTTAACAACTTACAGGTACAGACACCTAGATTGTCATTTTTAAACAGTTAATATCAAACGATCGGATCTGATAGAGCATACATAAATAAAACATGCTACAGGCTGCATGTACATTACGAATCTAAAATGGCCTTGCCCACCAGACAAAACGCGAAACTGTTAATACCACTGCAACAACCGGCTTGTATTTGGTACTATGGTATCTACTTCCCCGGTCGAGGTCTTGTGTGCCTCACTTACGAACAGATCTCACACAACCGAATCTGTAGATTGTATTCTTTACTTACGATTAGATTAGTATTCTTATTATAGATTTAGATTAGTATATTAAGAATACACACAATATTGTAGATATTCGTCGTAATCTGATTTTTGCATCTCTGAGCGCACTTCACGATCAAATCACAAATGGATAGCTGCTACGATTTCAATTAACCCAAACAACTAAAAAAAAATCGCCGCACGTTCAATTAGAAACAATTCAGCCGGGTGGCGTGTCGCGCAGGGCTTCGGCAAAGTAATTACTTATTTACGGAGTCTCCACGCTCAACGACTCGCGTTCATATCGCGCCGGTGAAAAGGTCAGACGCGAATCTACGCCGAGTGCTACGTAATCTAATTCCCTTTGAAGATGGATTCCATTCCGCCCTTAAGCCGCGTTTCGCGTAATTAACACGATTCAGCCCACACCCCCGAGTTATGTTCAATTCCACCCGTCGCTCGACGTGCGATTTGTGAGAAGAGTTTCTTTGCTGTTTATGCGGCGCTTGACTTTTACCTACGTTTGGACTTTTACCTACTTTTTACCTACGTTTTGATTTTTACCTACTTTACCTACTTGGATTCCTGCTCTGTGGATTACAGAAGGGTGTAATTTATTATACTGGAATTTAGCTATTAAACTTTGTTCCTATTCGGCAAATAATGTCAAAAGCTGGTGAAGCATGTTAGTAGCGGTATTGGCTACGTTTCTATTTCCAGCCGCCTGCCTAACACCTTGATCCGGAATACACAAATAATTGTACGGTATGGGATTCAAACTCATGACAACCGGCGCTGAAGCCAATGGCTTAGCAATTGAGCCACCTAGCTGTCGCTGCATAATTTTCCAATACAGCATTAAAAGTAAAGTATAACTTTTAATGTACTGTATTTGAAATTTCATGAATTATAATCTACATATGTTCTATATAGTAGAAAACAAATAAGTTGAATAGATTATTGTTGCAGCTATTGGAAAAGAAATTTTTCTGACTACTTTTTTTGTACAACTTAAAGTATTGGTCTTGGGGTGTGATTGTGATGCGTGTTTTATAGATATTGTATAACTTTGTCAATAACATGACAGTCATATAATAATGCCATTCAGTTATTTTCCACGGGGATATGATTTCAAAAGTTTTACTCAAACATGAAGTAGGTGGTTAGAGCACAGAAACAAAGATAAAACTCAAGACACCTACACGCGAAAACCAAACTTCCTCATTGACCCGATTGAGGAAGAGCGCAGTGTTACGACGGACCCACCAAGAGGTCCACTATACCCCCATATAGTGGTAACACAAATTAAGTTCATCCTCGTCCGCCAGTACAGCAAAATCAACACAACGCGTATATAAGTTACACCCGTGTTCGAGGACGATTCTGACCGCCCCTAGCCACTAATGAAACTGCCATCCGGGTCACGGTCCATACCAAGCGTCGATGGCTCCTAGAGGTCATAGACAACGCACGCATGAGCACATGCGCGGCCCTACCCAACGCGGGGGGCCATATCAATCTCGTGGGTAGGCTATATTAGTCTACGGACCGAAAGTCAAAACATCGGTCACAGTAAAGTGATTCGTTTCGTCGCTTTGTTCTCGCAACATAGCAACAACTCCCAAATCACAGACCGAATTCCAGCTGAAAATCAACGTATACATGCTTCAAAATATATAATGAGTCCATCAAATTACTCTCAATTTAACGACTGTGTAAATTCATTAGCATTACCACTGACGTATGTACGTACATATTTGTTATCGATCAAAAGCAATGTCAGGGGAATGATGAACGACGTAAAGTGATATTATGAACCGATGGAGTTTCGTGTTAGGAAGTTGTATTGATTCTCGGATCTCGGATAACTTTGCCGTCTACGATCAGTCGCGAAGATTCTGATACGTACTTTGTAATAATCTAGTGGATCACGTTACCTGGTTGTCAAAGTTAATTTTTCAGCGGTAGGTGATCATCGAAAATGTATTTGAAGATTACCGCTGAAAAATTATTGTAGAACCCATCGCACGAGAACCTAATTTGTTATCTTACATTATAATTCATTTATGAGCTATATCGGAAAGTACTTAACCGATTTTTAAATAATTTACAATAACGTTATCCCTGAGTAACATAGGTCAAGTTTTATTGAAATAAAAGTAAACTCATAATTAGAATCGACTGTGGAAGAGAAATAATGATGGAAATATCGGCAAATCGGAAAAGGTTGGGAAGCCGACATACGTTAAATGCATTCTCGGTAATAATAAGCAGAAAATTCTGAATAAAATTTACTCTTCAATGTAGTCCACCATCACCTCATTATACTTATTTGAGCGGGTAACCTTTCAATGTCCTCTAAAAATATTTTCTTATTGGTCTGAAAAAATCTTCATCAGTTGCAGCTTTCAACTGTTCAACGTTGGAATAATGCTTACCACGAAGATCTTTCTCGAGGTTAGTATCGGAATGTAGTCGCTAGGGGCTAGGTCAGGGCTGTCCCCATCCACCCAGGATGATCGATTCCTTCAAACTCGCAATCCCGCACAGCAGCCTTGGCAACGCGCCCTTTGTGTATTGGTGGGTTGTCGGGAAAAAGCAAGAAAGACCGAAGATCAATTTTCTTTTTTTTTTTTGATAAATTAATCTTTAAATTACGTCCGAATTTAAGTTACGGTCTTTCCGAACAGTTACGATCTGGCAACCTTTAAGAAGAGAGCATACTCTTCCCTTAAAGGCCGGCAACGCATTTTTAAGGCCTCTGGTGTTGGAGGTTTCCAGGATCCCACGTTACATCAGCGGTAACGATTCGAACGGTAGAAAATAGTACGCGGATTTTCACCACAGAGCTCCTAAAACTCCTTGCAACTCAGCTTGTTCCTAAAGCGCCGTGAGCTTTCGCGAAATCCATCTGACCTTTAACAGATTCAGCTGCTCATGAAGGATAGTGTGAATGGTAGCGGACAGCTTAATCCTTTCTGCTAATTTTTTCATTCTTACACGGGCATCTTCGAGTTCAAGTCTCTCAGAGATTTTGACGTTTTCTTCAATAGTGGCACTAACCGGCCCACCGGCACGGGGATCGTCTTCAATACTCTTTCTACTCTGTTTGAATTCTCTAGACCACTTCTGAAAAGTAGATAATGAAAGGGCAGAATCTTGGTAAACAGCTACCATTTCTTTGCGAGTAACTATTTTGGATCTTTCCTGATTTTGTAAGGAATTGTATCACAGAGCGCTGCTCAATTATTTCAACATTATCGAATCAGTCATTAGTCAGCTCTTCGTAATGATTTCTTGAATATTAACGGGGACAATTAATTGAAATATTATTTTTATACCATCAAAGGGTGTATTTAACTAATGCGATAATGTAATTACCCTCATCATTAGAAGGTATATTAACCCGATACCCTGTTTACCACTACGCACTCGATCGTCTATTATTACCGTTAAAGTAAGTGGAACATTTTCATCGTTTCTAATTTAAATGCTATTAATAAAGGCGAAATTAATTATGTGACTTTGTCCATTATCAATTGACATCAATTACGTAAAAGATATTTGAACGTCAAAGGAGATCACTAGACGGCGATAATATAATTGGACGCCAAAGGTCCTCCGTTCACAGAATAATAAGTCAGAAAACGTCAATAGGTGCTGATTAAGGTAAAAAAGATCTGATCTGCAAATCCGATTTTCTTAATCGTTTACCGACGAGGTCGTAAGCCAATAGATATTAAAGTCAATATTTATAAATATTACAAAGTTGATTTCTTATATATATATATATATATATATATATATATATATATATATGTATGTATATACGTATCAAATGAACTCGAACTCGTTTACAGATTTTATCACGTTTTATTTCCCGGACAGTCTGTCCCATGGCCATGAACGCTGAAAAGGGTTAGAAACGTCGGTGATTAAAAATAAAAAGTAAAACGCGACAAAATCCGTAAAATAGTTTCGTTTCATGTTACTAAGTATCAACCTATATTATCTGATACGCGCTGCACTCTCGAAGGTAGAAAAAATATAATTGAGTTACGCTCGTGAAATAGTTATAATAAAGAACATCTAGCCTTAATTAAGTTTAGACGAGCGATTTTAATAACGAAACGTTGTTATTACACGGCTCGCTCGTTCTTTCCAAGGACTATGAGCTTAATCGCCTTTATGCTCTCGGCGGAACGAAATCTAATTATTTGACTAATTACGAAACACGTACGCGAGACGAAAGTACACATGTTTTATATGTATTTCGAAAAAAAAAAACAATAAACTTTGTTAAAATAAACGGCCTTTAATAAAAATAATGAGTATAACTATGATGAAAAACTGTGTTATCTGACGAAAATGTGACTATTATTTTCTTAATAATAAAAATAGCTCAAATCAGTATTTTCTTTTTAACGTTTGTTACGTCAGAACATTGTCATTTATGAACCTTTATTTTGTATTGTGCTTGTGCGGTTTAGTCCCCATGTGGTCCCATTTTATAATTTATTTGTTACTAGTTTTTGGTCAGGAAACTCTTCAAACTCAAATAGAACATGCATACGGCAAATTTCAGTCTTCCATCTTCAGATAGATTTGGTTACTAGCGATAGGTATTTAACATTAGCTCCATAATACTTACGTCAAAATACTACCTCCAGTAACCAAATCATAAATATAGATTGAATATTGAAACCGGCTGTTAGTGAGTGAGATATTTCAAGTACGTTTTGTTTTTTGTTAGTAAAAATGTACTTATATCATTAACTGAAGCCGTCTCTTATAGTGAGATCCTCGCAACGGTTGACAATAATGTAATGTTTGTACCCACCGTAACGTTGAACTAATTAAGAACACTTACTTCTGACGCAGTTGGTTCCGATGGCATTAGTCGTAAGATGATTATCCCTATACTCGACCTTCTAGCTCCTATCATTACACACATTTTTAACCATTCCCTTGATTCTAATGTTTTTCCCTCGTCCTGGAAAGATGCCCAAGTAACTCCACTCCCTAAGAAATCCAATCCTACATATGTGGACTATCGTCCCATATCCATCCTTTCCTTTCTGTCTAAAGCACTCGAGCGCCTTGTACACCAACAACTGAGTAAATTCCTATATAATAACAACCTATTAAATTTATTCCAGTCTGGCTTCCATCCCGGTCATAGTACGACAACTGCTTTAGTTAGAATCACTGATGACATTCGGCTGGGTATAGATAATCAACAAGTTACAGTCTTGACATTGCTGGACTTCAGTAATGCCTTCAATACTGTAGACTTTGATGTTCTGCTCGCTGTCCTCAGTTCTTTTAACATATCTCCTGCGGTAATTGGTTGGTTTCGTAGTTACTTGCATGGACGCCGGCAGCGTGTAAAAATTCAAGATACATTTTCTGACTGGTCTGCAGTCAAGGCTGGCGTCCCGCAAGGTGGCGTGTTGTCTCCTCTATTATTCTCTACTTTCATCAATTCGATCTGTTCCCGCATTACTTCTCTCTACCACCTATATGCAGACGATTTACAAATCTACTCTCGATGTAAGATTGCGAAATTACCCAATACAATTGGCTTAATTAATGAAAATCTTACCCGCATTTCTCATTGGTGTAACTCGTTTGGGCTTAAAGTTAATCCATCGAAGACCCAAGCTATTATTGTTGGGAGTACGAAATTAATTTCTCGTTTAACATTATCACATTTACCGCCAATCACATTCGAAGGAACAGTTATTCCATACAGTGATAAAGTTAAAAATTTGGGCATCATATTTGATCAAACGTTATCCTGGACGCCGCAAATTAGTGAACTAAGCAGAAAGATGTTTGCTGCAGTTGGCTCACTCCGAAGATTGCGCAATGTCTTCCCCATCTCTACTAAAGTTGCTCTGGCTCAGTCTCTTTTTCTACCGATCCATGACTACGCGGACACTTGTTATCCGGATCTATCTAAGGAGCAACTTAATAAACTTGGGCGGCTTCAAAATTACTGCATAAGGTTCATATTTGGGTTGCGAAAGTATGACCATATATCCGAATTCCGCCATAAGCTAAAGTGGCTCCCGATTCGTCTTCGCAGGAATACTCATATTCTTCATCTTCTTTACTGCATTCTGTTCAATCCCACCACTCCTCATTATTTAAAAGATCACTTTATATATCTAAATGATTTACACTCTTTTTCTCTACGTTCTCAAAATAATTTTCTACTAAGTACTCCTAGTCACTCCTCTTCCTTCTATGCTAATTCTTTTACGGTTTCTGCTATACGTCTTTGGAATTCTCTTTCTTTAGATATCAAACAATCAAAATCTCTTCACATTTTTAAAACTAAATTAAAATGTCATTACCTATCCTCTTAATATACTATCTGTCGTCCATCATATATCTTTTTTTTTTCTGTCTATATGTATATATTTTTTTTTTGTGTATTTACTATTCTTATTATTTGTTTAGTACACCCAACCGTTTTCTTCTTTTGATGAATCCTCTGCCCTAAGGTTGCCTGGAACAGATCGCTGTTTTAGCGATAAGGCCGCCTGTTGTACCCATGTGTCTTTAGTTATAAATCCTTTATTTCTACTGGTGTACAATAAAGTATATTTTACTTTACTTTACTTTTAACTCGACGAACTCAATCATACTTACAATTATGTTTAAAAATTAAATATAAAACAATGCTATTTCATACGTAACGCCCGCACCTCGATTCGTTGCGATAGGCCTCTTTACCGGCTTTATCAACCGCCACGTCCCCCACAGCCCTCGAGTTACGCAAGGTCCCGCGCAAACAGAAGCGACCTTATCTGACACGTGCTATTTTAAACCACACTCGGGCTATTAGCTCAATTGTCGCTAATTATCGCGAGCACCGTTATCTAGCGTGGTGATTAAACAGTCGACGACGTTTTTTTAAAGCGCCCGCGACAACCGCTAACCGCGTTTCTCGGGCGAGGGTTTCGCAAAAATGAGCTTTATGACTATCGAAATTGAGTTCGCTTTGCAGTTTGCACGACGCTAATCTAAGGTGACCCATTAAAACGGCGTCTGTTTACCAAGTTTGTAATTTACGCGCGTCGATTCACAAGTAACGGGGCGACGTAATTTGATTCTGCAATTAGCCGGCACGTAACGACCCCCTTATCTCGGCTTGTGACATTACGTATCTTGTGCCCCGTACTTTATATAGATCACGAGACTAGACTCCGCATTGGCGCCGCATGCGATGAAATCAAAACAAGTTTGTTAGACGGATGACTCGACCAAAGATTAACTTCCCACGGCGTCCCAGATGTCGGTCGGTCGATGCTACGAATGTGTTGAGATCATTTTATTCTATTTATTTGTTTGCAACAAAAACAGCTTTATAATAGAATACAAGCCAAAAAGCTCCAGAGCAAATAATGGTAATCGGTGAAAATACAGACGGAAGAAATACTAGTCTCTCTGCATCGTATCATATCACCGCTACATATTAATAACAATATTTCAAGTACACAGGCATTTATTACAACTTTAATTATGAAAATAGAAAACCATATACTTTTTTATGTTACAAGGTGCCAACAAGCGAGCGTTTCGTACGATTTTAAGTCATGTTCGAGGACAATCTATTTTGCGTCTAGAAATAAAGCATTGCCAACTTGTCTAGGGTTGCATAATATTCTAAAACCTAAGTCAGTTAACCTTAACATCATCATCATAAGTGTTACAAAAACACTTAAACATTCCAGTCGCACAGTACTTTATCCTCGTGTTTATAAATGAATGAACAGAACTCTGTTGATATATGGCAGAAACACTACACATGTCATTCACACAGTACTTGATTCGTGTGGATATGAAAGAGTGAACTGTTTCATAACAATATATATACACTTTTAACTGACCCATTACAATATCACATATTTTATCAGTATAGTTATACTACTTATTTCGAACATATATTCGAGCAAAACCGTGTAAATGTCTTCGACTGTACACTCATAACACTATGTACGACGTAATGACCAAATATTTTACTTATTTCCAAAGTGATGGAAGAAATAAGAATACCAAGTTGATTGAAAATGCTGATATCCGAAAATATTATTTCGGACTCAATTACTTACTTTCGACAAATAATAAAGATCAATTAATTTGGGCATAGAGAGTTTGACTTATATTTTAACTGTGGTAGGGCCACGCGACAGCCTTGCTGTTGAACCAATGGGCAGTTCCGTCCGTCCGTGGCAACGCATCAGGTGTTGCAAATGTCAAGTGGCAGCGGCTTCACAAACCTTCATAAAAAATGTAACTGTAGACATTTGTTGACAGCATAAATATGTAGGTATTATAAACTGTGCAAAACTTTTTAAAACGACATTAACTGTTTACGGTAAGCGATACAGATACAGAAAATTTATTTTCGAAAAAGCGCAATCGACTTTCAACGTTTTAATTAAAACAAACGGAACATTTATGGTGGTCGCTTTGAAAGATTTACCGCGCTCGAGACGAAAAAAAATATTTGCACACTTGCGATGTTAAATTAATTTCAAGGACTAACCAAATTACTCCGCGTTCCTTTTAACGTAAATATTTTGAACGAAAAAAAAAATGAACTTGGTTATTATTAAGAAACACTAAAGCAAAGCGACCATTATATATAGCTTTACAAAATAAGTGTAGGTTTATATTGGCGAAACTAGATATTTATGTAAGTAGAACTATGATTGAAAACCTTTGTACTATGTAATGATATTGTTATCATCCCAACTTTTACGGTGGTAGGGCCACGCAGCAGCCTCGGCTGTTGCACGAATGGGCAGGCCCGTACGGGTAAGTACCACGACCTCACAGAAGACCAGCGTAAAGTGGAAGTATAATACTTTCGCGTTTCGTCTGGTGAGTGAGGTGGCCGGAGCCCAATTTTCAAAAGGTTGTCAACGCATCTGTAACCCTCTGGTGTGGCAGATGTCCATGGGCGACGGTATTCACTTAACATCAGGTGAACCGTCTGCTCGTTTGACAACTTTTCGCATAAAAAAAAAAAAAAAAAAAACTACTCATTGAGAATATAAAATGCAGGTACAGTTTATTATCATAGCATGTTAATTACTGCTGTACCGAAATCGTAGTTTTTGATACATAACATGTTGACCGATTTTTATTACGTAGTTTTAAAATGGGACGAAAGGAAGTTTAATGAATCGAGATCATACATGAGACGACATGTACTTTAAAAAAAATATGAAGATCTTTCAGCCAAACCAGACGATTTACCTGGTAATCGGTAAAATCTCGGATTATATTAATAATATCAGATATAGACCAAAGTGCTTCTTTATACGAAAAATTTTCAAGCGAGCAGGCGGTTGACCTTATATTAGGTGATTACCGCCGGCCATAGGCATGTGCAACACCTGGGGCACATGACAACCCTTTAAAAAAGTGTCTTTACCTCACTCAAAGTATAATACTTCTCTTCATGCCAGTCTTATTCCTTGGATGAGCCTGCCCATCCGTGCAACAGCAGAAGCACTCGATTAATTATATTATACATTCATATAACAGATAGACAGATAATATTTCGATTATGCTTTGGTTTTCTGTAATATCCACGGAATATATAAAAATCCGCCTCTTAGAACTTTAATATGTACAAATATATAGACTAATGTCTCGCCCAATTAATATCAATATAGCGTAAGCAATATGTATACGAAAAATAAAATCAGGTTATAATATTTATATTATTAACATGTTTCCTCTACTTCATCCTTATACCTCAGCACCGCCCATATCTGTTGAGGTCTATTTATGACATATCGATATATCCCCACAAAAAACTTTAGGTTAAAAGTGTTTACTATGTACATTTTGAATGAATATGGTTGCTGTTTCTAAAAACATTTTAACTAGCACATAATTAATAAAACAAAGAATCTTACAGTAAATTTTAACGTAGCTTAATCTTCGTACCGCCTCTTCTCCTCTAGACAAGCAGTAAATAATAGCCAAATTTGCTAAGCCCACCCACGGATAACGATTTGTAAATACTTCGAAACAATAAAGTTATACTTGTTAACGGGCGAATGTTTAAGAAAACTAGTAACCACAAACAAAAACCTGTTGTACAATCAAAGGCACGCAACGCTTAAAGGCGTCGCTACAATGGACGAGCTTAAGAGGCACGGTTAACGCGAATCTATTAAAGCCACGGTCCGCATAAAGGGCCCACTACCCAAATTGAGGGTTAATGCCTTTAATTAAATAAAACGGCCGTAGTCGCCCGGCCCACTGTAAAGATTTTGACAAGATTATGACACTTTAACATTAGTAATATAAACGTGAAAAGCATGTACATGCATCTCGATAATATAGCTATACTATTATACATATACCTCGAAAAGACTTCATTTTTCACTTTCACTTACTTCATCATACTGTAAGGTTCAACTAACTTTAATCGTAACCGAAAAATCAACTCGCATTTTTACGCGGATTATCATAACTGTAGCCTGTGCCAATGCTGTCAAAAACTGAAAGACTTACACCATCCTCAAGGAATGTCACGGGCCACCTGCACATGCCTACCGCAACGTTGTGTTGGTCGGCAATCGCACTTACAAAAATGGCGCTAACCAATTATTTATTTATCATTAACTAGCCTTTCGCCCGCGGCTTCGCTCGCATTGAAGCCGTTAAAAATATCATTCTTTAAAAAAATCTAATTAAAAAAAATATCCTATGTCCTTTGTCAGATTCTAGACTATCTGTGTATCAAATTTCATTTAAATCGGTTCAGTAGTTTTGGCGTGAAAGCGAGACAGACAGACAGACAGACAGAGTTACTTTCGCATTTATAATATTAGTATGGATTGATGGCAACTACCCGCCCCGATTCCTGCGTCATCATCCACTTTCATTGCATTTCAAAACGTTAAATGCTATTGCGTGATTAAGATCAAGAATATTTATAATATTATATATATAATATTTTGAATGTGTGTGAACACACAGCCACGCGCGTACCTATTTATTTAACTAGTCGTCTGTCTATATTAGTTTATTTTGTTGATTGTTTCACTATTTACTCACTGAAACATAGTCCTTACTCAAATATTATTGTAATTTATATGAGAAAGCACTAAATGACTTCTGACTAAGTCTAGCTCTAAGATGTTGATAATGTAATTTTTAATATAGTGTTAAATAGATACTTACAATAAAGTTTAATTCATCGATCGCGACATAAAGTATAAGAAAGATAACAACCCCTAAACTTAGTCGACCAGCCGTCTTAATCCCCAAATTCGATTCGAATTTGTTTTTCTTTTCGACTCGAACTCACCCTTGATTCTAACTCGACTTGAAAAGCTTACTCCCGAACCGAATCAAAACTAGAAAAAAGATGCGTGCGTTATCAAATCCGTTAACTGTAACCGGCATATTACGTCTCATACAAATGTTCCATGATTACGTGTATAACATCTTCCTTAGATAAAATTTTAATTGCTTAATTTTTTTCGAAAAATTATTCGATCTTAGTTCCAATTAAAGCCTCCACTCGATTGTGCGCTGGCGTGAGATTCAGTGGTATGAACTGCCATGAATTCGAGTAAAATTCGATTGATTCAAAACTCGAATCTGTCGAGAATAGGCCTGCAAGTTCTTATAAATCTCTTAAGACCAAGCGAAAAGGTGCTGCGCGATATTAATGTGTTCGCTGACGTGACGATGTTCTAACTTCAAGGTAAATTTTGAAACTTCGTCGGGAACTCACGAGATAATCGAAGAAGTTTCGTCTCTCAGCGACGCTCCGTCTATTTCCTTTTGTCTTAGGGCTTACAAGTCATTGCTACACGTGAAGCGGGATGAAAGAAAATTTATACCGCTTTAGCTTTTGTTTTAGGCCAAGCTATTTTTAATTTCGAAGCCTTAATGGTTTACGTGTTTCAATTTATATCCAAGAGCCGAGAGTTTTAATCTATGCCTCGACATAGTCTAAAATAATTAATAAAAAAGTGGCCGTTAAAATAGTTACCGTTTCACTTTAATTAAAAAAGAAATAAAGAGTTATTTCTTTTTTTAATTAAAGGCCACCCGATATTAATGATTTCTTCATTATTTCTCAGAACCAATGTAGGTATCATTAAAGTAAGTTTGACCACCATTTTTTAATACATATTAAGTACATACATTTCTTTTATATATGATAAAATGCGGAATGTATGTATGTATGAATAGTAAATGCATATTTTAACTTTCAGTGCTATCAAAATAGTCCGCCCACTGTGCGAAGACTGACAAATTACTTAATTTCTTGAATTTTAGTAGATGTGATAGTTCAGTGTTCGGACTATGCCATAATACTCTCTGTACAGGCGGCCTTTGCCCAGATATGGGATATATATAGGCTATTCACTATACTTTACTTTCTTAAGTTCTGAAATAAAAGTGTGGTATTGAGATACCATGAATGATAGAACTATTTCCTATGACGTCACTCACACGCGTAACGTATGTACCGCCTAATCTATAACAAAGTGATATAAAAGATTTGATCACTACTAAAAACTACAGATTACTACTAATAATTAAGGAACAAACGAAACTATTATAGGGAAATTATGGTATTATTAGTTTTGGATCTTTTCGTTATCTTAATGAAAATGACTTTTCGCATGTTTGTAATCCTAAGCCGGTAATTTTTTTTTCTGCGTGCGAGATCAAATGCGTGCGAGTGCAAATCTTTTTTTTTTGCTTAGTACTAAAGGCACGTAAAGGTATGGTTGATAGCGATTTTTTTTTGTAACTTTATGCAATTTGCGAAAAATTAAAAAAGCTATCTATTGTTATGACCACTTTACGAGACATTGCATTGCTTAATTCGAAGATTAAGGAGAAGTCACAATATTCGCAAATTTTATAACATTAGCATAGATGGTATGAAGAGTTTCTTTTTCTTTATATTTGGGGTTATTATTCGCCTCAAGTAACCTTTAAAACCCATTGTAGGGCTGCCAAATATGATATTTCAAGTCTTTACATTTTTATCTCATCCGATGCTCATTGTATCAGAGCGATTGTGCAGCAGCAATCGAATTTGAGCCCAACAAACTGGTGCATTAGATATGAAATTGGTCGTAACTCACGTTTTATGTGGCGGCAGGGCGGCGCGGTGCGGGCGAGAAGGGCGCGCGCGCCAAAAGCATCCACCTGTTGGGCAAACAACGGACACTGTAAAAAAATTATTGTCTCGTATGCGTTGTCATGGAAACGGAACATAAGCTGGCGAAGTGTATAGGCATTGTGTGGCATTTGCGAATAGCCACGGGCTATTGTCGATTCCAAAAGGCAGCTGTATTCCTTAGGCAAGCTCACTCTTACCTCACCTTAGTGCGGAGTTACGTGAGAAGGTGTAAGATGTTAAGTGATAACCACCGCCAATTTTCAACAACCGTAGGGTTGCAGATGCGTTTCCACCTTTTAATACCTCACTCACCAGACGAAACGCAGAAGTATAACACTGTGGAACTATTCACGTTATCAGCGAGGTTGACAGTTATGGTGATAATGTAAATATATTTTGCTACATTTTTCCGGTCGGGTATTACGGACGTCATAGATCGTGTTTAAGCACAAATATTCATATAAAAATTACAAATACAATAACCGAAGTCAAATCGGACCCCCGCCTCCGTCGTATCAATTAATTCGCGTCGATGGCAGGTCTCGTTAAATCTGTCACGGTGGGTGGAAACTTCGGGTGAAACTCCATTCCGCGCCGTAATGAAGATATCTGCTAAATACGGCTGGGGACTTGACGACAATAATGAACTAATTCAAGCCTATTCCTCACCTTTCTTATTATTCGGATGTCGAAACGAACACGAGAAGGCAATTAGTATTTCGATAAACTGAAGGAGGGTGCGAGGTTTCAGAGCGGGGGTGGCCTATTCTGGAATACCAGTTGCTTGCTGAATACAATGCTTGAAATGATTTTTTTAATAAGAAAAATATTAATAAACATGCATTAGACCTATTAAAGACTATATAAATTAACTACTATTTTTAGAAGAATTATTAAATATTAATTGGATCAAATACGTATGTAATTCTCAAAGCGCACAACGAATATAAACCATATTGACATAATGTACCTTCTAAATGTACTTTTAATAGAAGTATACTTTCTGTATTTACCATTCTAAACATGTCTTAAACGATGTAGATCAGGGGTGAGCAACCTTTTTAATCAATGGGCCAATTTAAAAATATTTTGGCACATAATAATTTAAGAAACTTTATTTATAATAAATATTAGAATAAAAAATAAAAAATATAAAATAAAAAGTAAAGATTTCATATACAAATTTTAATGCAAGGTAAAACAAACAAGAAAAGAACAGAAAAACGAACAAAAAATATTACGGTTCAGTATGTACTACCATTTTATTATAATTAATTTTATAACACTATATTGATTGCAGAAATTCGATAAAATAAATTCAATTTTAGAAATGCTTGGTGGGCCGCATAAACGTTAAACGGGCCGCAAGCGGCCCGCGGGCCGCGCGTTGGTCATCCTTGATATAGATCATTAATAACAATAACTTCTACTATTACATAATTTATAGAAAAGAAATGTACTTTTTTGGTAAATCATGTTTTTTGGAAATAAAAATAAAAAAATAAAGAAAATGATCTGGTATAGAAAAAAAAAAGTAAAAAAAATAAGTGTGTAAAGATCGTGATACGAACCGCGGCCGTCTGTTTTAGGGCCGCCCGCTTACCGACCGAGCTATTATAACATTTTTTTTGCGGCGAAATTTACTGTCATATTCGAATGCTATTTTTCATTCCCTGAAAACAAAGATAAAAGGACATTTTCTAAAAATGAAACCTAGCCTGATCGATTTTTCTCCCCCGAATCTACGCACATACTAAATTTCATGAAAATCGTTTGAGCCGTTTCCGAGATTCCGATTATATATATATATATATATATATATATATATATATATATATATATATATACAAGAATTGCTCGTTTAAAGGATAAGATTAAATTACTTGAAAGTAACAATTCTAGTTCACGCGGCATTTCCTGCTGTATAGTTATAAACATATTCCTGTTGCATAGTTATGCTTAATCTTTGAGCGAGAAAACAACCAGTCCTCTTGACAAATGCCGATATGTGGGGGGAGGGACCTCACGTACCTAAGGTTTCAACAGCATATAGCACAAATACATAATCCGAACAAAGAGATAAATATTTGCGCTCATTTGATAAATAAATGATTGCTAATGCTTATAACGCGCAATAATAAATTCATTTTTTATTTATTAATTATTTGCGTCAACTGCAAACCATACTTCGTCACTACGATATTGCAATTTAATTCAAAGATTCACACAGTTTTATTTGTTACAACAATAATCTTTTGAATTATTACCAGTATGTATTCGTTTCAATATCGATTTCTCTTTCTGTTTCATCAGCGTAATTGCAAAGATTTTGACAGAATTGTATCATGTCTAAATATAGCATCTTATAAAACATACGATATAAAATCACCGTTGTCGATAGCGTATCAATGATAAGAAAATGTATGGACGTGATGACCTCGAGAATGCGACTTCAAGTCTAAATCTGCATCAAATCCCTTTGATGTTCCATTTAAAAGGGATAAATTTATTCTACTGTTTATAAAATAATAAATTATTACTATGACACACTCATCGTACCAAATCAAAATTGCTTATTATAATGGCCTCAATTATATTCTGGAAGATTTCTTCGACAAGAGGTCCGGTTCAGTGCTTATCAGTACGGACCCATCCTGGTCATGAAATTACAAGTCTTTAAAAATTAATTTCAAAAGCAAAATGACTAAATGTCGATATTAAGGATTATCTAAATCTTAAGATATCCATTCCGCAAGGCGGCGGGTCTAATAATGTTTATACAAAGTGTCTACGCCATTTTATTTAAAAATAATAATTTATAAAATTATATAAATATTTATCGTTTCACATGTATGTTTAATTTCATTATAACGCACACATCACTCATTACTGGCAATAATATGCACATCCGCCCATATCCCGCCCCTTCCGCTTCCTATAAAAGCACGAAGAAATGAAGATTGAACTCTCTTTCTCAACGCTCGCACCGCACGAATAAAAACTTCAGTCACCACAGCGCTGTGGTGAACACGCTAGTTTATTAAACTCCAAATTAATAGCAAAGTGTTGTGGGAAAAGACCAGTGACCGCCGTTTCAAACTGGGATATCGAAGGACAACTCAACTCCAGCTTCCAGGTACCTAACTTTTCCTACACAAAGCCTTCGGAACAGTCGATCGAATATACCCTTGGTAACAAAAGTGAGGTATTAACAACTCCGCGTGGATCCAGCCGATGGAGATTAGCCGTACCTGTCGGCGAGGTTAATGCTAGATGTATTACGCTTGAGGGGCTTATGATAATGCCGAGTCGATTTAACTTCGCTAAAGCGGTCACGTCGGCAAGCTTGGTTGAGGCGCAGCAATCGTCTAGAAAGTTCCAATTAAAGGATAAACCCCCTACTAAACACAATACATGTTCTTAGTATGAGTATTAGCATGAGCACATAAACATTTATCAAATAAACAAAAATATTGTGAGATATAGTTTTCTATAATAACAAGCCCGTTTTATGGGTTCTTGGTTATGTCCTGACAACAAACCAGATAGTAATTCATTAACCTAGTCGTTTTTACATTCAATAAGCTATAACTAATACGATTCTATGTCTAAAATAACAGAATAAAGCACATTAATACAAAATGCGCATTAATAGTAGCGGACCCTGGAGGCTACTTGGGAGAACCTAATGAAATTTTATTTACATTTTAACGTTGTGATAAGGCAGCACGGAGCGCTTTTCAAAGCTAATAAAGAACCATCACTACATTTCCCCGGTGAATCGGAGGCGTATTCTTGCCGGTGAACGTAATTACATTTCCCTAGCATCAATGTCGGGAGGCTTTTACGGGGGAAAACCAATAAGCCACCGTATGGTTGCGTTGGCCACTCACGTTCGGAAATACTGCTTAATGAAATTTGTGCTGCGCAAATTGAATCAGGAACTACGTTATAATTAACAAACTATTAATACTAGCTATATGAATCTGTACCGTGTTCGTCATCTATATATATGTAGATTTATCTTTATTCGTTATTTCTTCTTCATGCGTTTGGATAAATGCAAAAAATAAAGTGTGTTATTAATTAAGAAATATAATAAATTGGATTATATCGATTAAAATAAATCATTACAAGAAGGCATTGTAACTGGAGTAAATAATTTATTTACAATTATCTTGTTTATTATTCCTTAAAGTAATAATGTTAAAAAAAAATCTAAAGTAACGTTTTAACAAGTCCAGATTTAGTTTTGTTTTCGCCATAGAATTTGTATAATACATACTTAATTTTGAGATTATTTAAGTCTGTTACTTTCAAAACAACAACTTGTCAAAGCCGAAGTTGACAAAAAATAATGAATAAATACGTGTAACCACGAAACTTAGAATAAGGATATAACTTTTATCTTATACGTTTAGGTTATAAGGTATTTCCCCTCCGACCGGGTTCCCGCCTTGAAGTGGCGGAGGGGCTTAATAGCTGTGGCTTGGTCACCCACGGCGAAGCTAAGAGAAACCCACACTGGGCCGGCCTGTGGTTTAAGGCCGGCCCGAGAGGACCGCTCCGAGTGGGCTCTTTGAGCCCACTCTGTATGCGTAGGCATTTCCCCCACGTAAACAAGAAAAAGAAGGTTATAAGGTATTTAGTACTCAAGAACCGGTAATTCAAATAATTGTTACATTAATTTACGCTATTATTTTAACAATACTTTATATATATACCATGCAAACATTCTGAATTGAAACGAAGTTGGAATTACCTTAGGCTTTATATACCAAGAAAGAACTACTAACACTACAAATACTAACAAGTAAAATGTTTAAATCCTTCTATTTCGAACGCATGCCATACCTATAAGACCTTGGCGTTCATTGAACGATAAATTTACAATTCTCGTTATAATTAACTCCAAGCTGCTTTAAGATCGTTGAAGACAAAAAAGGAACACGGCCTTGCGAGTTACGATCTAGACGGAAGTGCGGCGAGCGTGCGGCACGCAACGCATGCACACTGCAGCGACCTCCTCCGCGGTGACGTCATAGCCATCGCTAGCACGAGTCCACCTTGGCGTGACGTCACTCTTGCGTCGGGTGCGGCACGCTGGGTGTAGTTGCGTTCCTTTAGGAGATCCCGTGCCCCCTCTTCAGGACTAAAGATGAGTAACATGGGGTTTTAGTCGGTAGGAATAAATTAAAAGAGATAAGGAGAAAAGTGACCAACGAAATTACTTAAGAAAACCGCAGTAAGGTTAGACTTTCCTAGTTTTGTATTCATTTCAGAATGTTTACGCTTACAATCAGTAGACTATTAAAGCTTTATAGAACGCACAGCTCAAAGAGCAGAGATACCAATCTAACGACATATAATTAATCAAATTAGATTCAGCCGTTACACACACATCACATTCCTTTTTGGCCTTGGTAATCCGTCAGTAAATAGTCAAATATCTGACTGAACTCGAGAGTTTGTATTATTGCAATATTTTATAATGTTATCTTAGCCAAGGGGGCGATATAATTATCAAGTTACTAAAAGAAATTTCCACGTCCTTTTGTCCCCTCTTAAGTGAGATTTTCATCCATGCTGATTAGTGATTGTTGGCCGATTGGCGCAAGTGTCTGCAGTAAGTTGGCTGGCATCGACGCCGAAACATTTGGTTGAATTATTCGATTGATTGAATTGATTTCTTAATTTTTCGCGAATATTATACATTGTGAAATGTTACTGATTTTATCGCTGCGCTGTCGCTTTTGCCGGGGACACGGGAACACGAAAACGCAATCTTCCGCGAATCTCGGCGCGACTGTGGCCTTCTCAGGCCTCCTCTCCCCGGGTATTTGGGCACACGGTCCAGCCAAATGGTACCGTGTCAGTGCAATGAACACGGCACCCCTCTCAAGCCCTCCGCGGGGCAGCAGTTAGTCCCACATCTGCCGCCCCGGGGCTTGCTATCAGGGGGGGAAGGTTGCGCGCGTATGTCAGCCTGCTGCGCCCTGGTCTTCGGCGGCGGATTTCCAGGGTGGCAGTCCTCTCTTTCCCTCTCCGCGGCCTCCTTCCGGGTGAATGCAAAAGCACCTAGTGCAACTAACAAAGTAAGTATAGTAAAAAACCAATGTCGACTTTTAATCACCCATGTACTTTCTTGTACTTGTTAAACTATTAATTGGTTCAAAACTAACCGCGTGATATGAATAAAACTTTAATGAAGTTCAATCAAACAACCGGGAAACAAACAGAAAGGTAAATTGAGTGCACATAATATTGCGGCACAGTATTTGAAGCGTTACGTGCTAATTTCTTTAATGCATCTCGAGAACTTTAAACATACATATTGGACAGGCGTTTTTTACAATAAAACACCCAAAGAAAGAAAGGAGAAGTGGAGGGAAGGAGATATAGAAATGAGTGCTTATTCATCGCAATCGTCGAATCAGTCAATCAGGAGTCGGAGGGTACTGATTTGTGCATGCATACAACTCACAAGAACTAAACACTACATATCAAAGCGCAAGTCTATTATTTAATTAGAAAAATATGTACGTAGACATTCCCTTTTAATCTATCACTACATATTAAAGCTTTCTTAGAATCATATGAAAAACTTTCTGGGATTTATCTCTCGTACATTTTCTCCTTCTCTTCTCATCTCAGACGCTCTTGACAGAGCAGACGTATTCGAATTTCAGAATTGTAAATGAAATAATCAGCTAATTCAATCGTTCTAGAAGTTAAAACCACCTCATCATTTATTTTCCATCTTTATCATTTAATCTACACTTTAGTCCCTTCTTATTACCTACAAATAACTTTAGCTTCATCTCAGTTGTTTGTAAAAAATTTAATACATAATTATATATGTTTTGAAAACACTATTAAAGGATAGTCTTTTAGCTGAGCTCCACCGCCTCCACTTACTATTGGACGAAAATTCGAATTCTGGGAATTGGGCTCTTTATAAAGATTGACTGGCTTCCTCGAATTATACTTGTAATTAAGTATGTAATTTAAATTTTTTACACAACGGACCTCTTGCTTATGTCATGCAATGCCAAAGCTTCGTTTAACATATGAAACATCCCACACACACATCGAGATTACATAATTATTATGCATAGAACAAGTTCGAAACTCGAGGGACTTCCCCTGGGCATTAAAACGAAACAACGAATAGTCTTACAGTGTGCGGTAAGAAAATAAATCGATGTACACCAAGGGCGTGACACATGAGCCGGCTACATCGATTGCCTGTACCCAATTCGGTGACCCGTTAACCCAACATAAGGGGCAATGCTCCCGCCAATTAAGCCATTGCGTAAGTCAATGTCACGTACGAATTCCGTTGGAAACTCTTTAAGTGTAGGGTTGTCGAAACTTGATAAATTTTTAGTCTAGCAATGGTCCTTAAAATGTATTTTTAGAATTCTAAGTTAGATTGTTCTTCTAACTTCTTAAATACCTATTTAAGAAATATAACTTAGAAGAACTAATTGAAATACATCCAGCATTTTTTGTGTTACGCGCACAGCGCCACAGACCTCTATCATTCTCTTTATATAGACACATTTAAAGAAGTATTAACTCATTACATATAAAAATTGGTGATTTGCGAATATAATAACTATGGGCACACGAATGCCGCAATTGAAATATAGCTCACCGCAACATATTAAAATAATATTCCATACGGTACATACACGCAGTTTTATTAAAAAAAATATGTTATTCTGAAAACTAGTTTTTTGAACCATCTATTCGGTATAGATTTTGCAATTTATTTTATAGGACCTTTAAATGATTCATGAGACTTAAAATAAAAAAAAAATCTCGAATTTGGAGAATGATCAATCTCTATCTCTATATATATCTTGTATCTTGTATTAACTGATGTTTTTGCTTTCAGTCCCGAGACTATTAAAGCTTCATCTGACGCAGAACCGGTGGGCTAGCCAGAACCCACGGGTTTGGGCCCTCCGCTGTGGGTAGGGCCACGCATGTGCTCATGCGTGCGTTTAACTATGGTACGTCATCTAAGGGCCATCGAGGTCGTGGTTCGGACCGAAACCCCGATGGCCGTCGACTGTGCAATTAGCTAATCGGTGGCTGGGGGCGGTGAGAACCGCCCCGGAACGCGGATGTACCTTGTGTACGCGTTGTGTTGGTCTCGCCGTGCTCGGAGGCGAGGGCGAACTAGGGTGTTTGTTGTTGCACTAACTGTTGGTGTAGTGTTGTCCGGCGGGACCCCCGGCGGTGGGTCCGGCGTGTCTAAGTCCCCTTCCTCGACCGGGTCGATTAGGACATTTCGCGGGCGACGTTTGTTGACGTTCGCGTTTGTGTCGGGTTGGTAATTTGCTGCGCTTACCACCAGAGGGTTGGGGTGATGTTCGGCTCTATCGAAGAACCGTTTGGTCAGGTCTTTAAAATATTCGCGAATCGTCGGGAGTCTATATATATAAAAATGAATCGCTGAATGTGTTGCTAAGCGCAAATCTCAAGAAAAGCTGAACCGATTTCACTAATTCTTTTTTTATAGTATTCCTTGAAGTACTAGCATGGTTCTTAGGGAGAGAAAAATTTAAAAATTGCCTGAAAAAGTCTTAATACAACACTTCTATATTCCCGTACAAAAGATTCGTAATAATTCATAAAGGTCAATTTGAACGTTAATACCATACCATAAAGTTTAAGTGTTAGTGGAGGGGTTCCGGGAAAGCAAAACAATTAAGTGATGTTAGTTAGTATCGTATTGTCAATATTTATACAATGGTGACATTATTTAAAAACAAATTGTCTATGGTGAAATGTAAATTGTCTGTGGTAAAATTTCCCTTGAAATGTAAACGTCTCTTTGCTGTGCATCACTACATAGTGTAAAGCAAAGTCGTCCCGCTGTCTGTCTGTCCCTATGTATGCTTAGATCTTTAAAACTACGCAACGGATCTTGATGCGGTTTTTTTTACTAGATAGAGTGATTCAAGAGGAAGGTTTATGTGTATAATACATTGCACTCATGCGAAGCCGGTTCGGGGCGCTAGTATTAAATAGATTTCTTTCTTCTTTCTGTATTTTTCGGTCTTTTCTGTACAAGATTAATAGGTTTCAAAAGTATTTCTGCAATAAGATAATACTTGAAACAATACATACAACTCAGAGCTGGTTAGTATTATTTATATTTTTTTTATTTACATATTCTATGTATTTCGTAAACAAACATATTACGATATGAGTGACAGCCCTGCGCTTGGCTCGCTGACGTCCAGCCCGAACCGACGCGACGTCGATGGCATGTTTACCACTCAAGCGTGCGTTACGAATTGCATTTTGATTTTGCGTTTCTTATGGAACGTTTGAACAGTAATTACTAGGGCATAAATGTATTATTCGAGAAACTTATTTAAAATAATAAGTATACTGTTGTTAGGAATGAAAGCGAAACAATTAATATTGTTTAAAAAGCTCTGCGTGTTATAATAAAGCAAAACTTCATTTAATGCAAGCGCATTAAATGATCGTGTGGACACAAAAACTAGATAAATATAATTTTCACAGAAGGTGTATTTCTGTTGCCGGTATAGCAACAATAAAAAACTGAATAAAAAATATTTAAGTGGAGCTCCCATACAACAGACACAATTTTTTCGTCATTTTAAAGTACGGAACCCTTCGCGCGCGAGGCCGAAACGCACTTGGCCGGTTCCGTAATTGATTTCAGCTTAGACTATAAAAACTTCATTAATAATCATTAAGGTTCGGTACGAACCATGGCACCGATGGCCGTTGACTATGTTTAACTATTCGGTGGCTGGGATCGGGGAGAACCACCCTCTAGCGCGGGTGTAGGTACAAAGTGTACGTATTATGTTGGTTTCGCCTCGCACGCCGAAGTATACGAGCCAAACAAACGCTCGACCATTGTGTCAAGCGGTGGCTATGGCGCATCGTGAGCTCCTGAATAATTCACAACGCGCGTGACGTGACCGCCCGTTGCGTACGTCAAACGTCAATGGCGTTGGGCGCCGGTGCAGCAGAAAGACGTCTGTACGCTAACAGGCGCCTCGCTACGCTGTCGGCATCGATAAATGCAAGATTATCGGATTACACAATTAGCCGTGACACTAGGACGGAGTAGAACGGTGACGCGAGTGTCATAAAGCCTCTCGGGATGTAGGGATCGCGAGTAGATAAGTCGTAATCGCCGTATAAATTTCCGCTCACAAATGCCTCGGTTCTTGAGGATTCATACTCTGTTTGCATTATGCTCTGGCTCCCAATATACAAGCACTGCTTAGTTTGGGATCCATTGTTAATGTTTCGTAGTTTGAGGTTAGTTACAAAATTTTGTATTAATCTTCATTACTATTTTGTCATTTTTATGACATTTAGATAAATAAATAAATAAATACAATTACGTACATACGTAATTACGAGTAATTTTATTTTTAATGCTATTCTCTGTACTAAAGATAAAATTTAAAATGTATAAATGTTCTTTAACGCGGGTTTTTATAGCTCTTTTCGTTTGTCCGTTTGGACATATAGCACATATAGCTGACATAAAACATAGTAGATTAAACAAGTCTGCAGTTTGTGAGCACACTGTAAATCGGCCCAACCACTACATCAGGTTTGATAGACCACAGATCCTTGCAAAAGAACACCGATTCCTCCCGAGGATGATTCGCGAGGCTATTGAAATTAAAAAACACCCTAATTTCAATAGAGAAGAGGGTTGGGTACTACCATCAGCTTGGGATCCTATCATCAATAAAATTAAATCTAAGCCCAAAAGAACCACTACTGCAAGACAAGATACAATTAGCTCCCTCTGCATAGATCGGACACAAAATCAATAATACAAAAACTGACGGTAGCCCGGGTTAACTTTGACAATCAGACGTCTAACACCTCAGTCTGTCCCGTGACCATGAACGCTGTAAAGGGTTCGAAACGTCGGGAACTAAAATTAAAAATAAACGCGATAAATCCGTAAAATTAGTTTCATTTATAATGTGTAATCGCGTAAATACAAGAAATTATTATTTAAAATGTATTTTTTTTTTTTAGAAATGAATGCCTCGCGAAAACTCGACTCCTTTAACTCGACATTCTTTATTGCATATTAACATAAATTTATATAAACACTTTTTAAATAACATTTTGCAATAAACATTTTATCGAAAGATGTCGCATGGCTAGTGAAATTTATGATTTATTACATTTTTGATGCTTGTCTCTTTACTAAATACAAACATGATTTTCGACAACTTTATGAAGGAAATTTGTCGAAAAACATCTTCGATGCCGTGGAAATCAAACGTGCCTCTTCCGGATAACAATGGGCGCGTTATGAGGACCTAAGCAACTAAGCATATCTGATTATAAGTTGTTTGTATCAGTTGCCTGTGTAAATAAATGGAGATATTATTAATAAATAAAGTACTGACGAATAAAGTTAATTATTGTAAAGTTAATAGTTTGTATAGTACCAACTTGAACTATTATTTTAAATCAAAACCAATAACGATTTCTCGTTTGTGATAGTTTCAATACAACTAAACGATATAGTGTAACGTACCTCTGTGACCAATTAATAGCTAATCGAGTAGATAAATGAGTGGAGAAAATGTAATTCATATTTAAACGATCAAAAAAGTCCAAAAGACTAATTTTTTACGCCAACATTTCAGACACACCGGTGGCCGAAAAACTGTGACCTAGTTATCGAATAGCACCCTAGAGGCCCCTAGTACCTCACAATGACGAGTTCACTGTGGACATCACTATAAATAATAAATTCAAACGAGTTTCGTGCACAGAGCTATACAAATTAAATCAGTTTTGCGGCCACTTCGGAGGTTTACTGTTTTATGGTTAGTAGTTAACGGATGATTTTTCTGTTTTGTAACGCGCAACAAATAAAATACAAACACTGCGTAAAGGGGGTGTCCCTTCTTAATGAAGTCGTAGTTTGAAGCTTTATTAAATCATACACTTTTTTATGTGAGATGGTAGAAAACGTGCTGGTAGTTGTTAAATGATAATGTTCATCATCATCATCATCATTTCAGCCTGTTTGAGTCCACTGCTGAACATAGGCCTCCCCCACAGATTGCCACGAAGCACGATGCTGAGCCACCTGCATCCATCGACTTCCCGCACATTTGCACAGGTCGTCACTCCATCTAGTGGGGGGTCGTCCCACACTGCGATGGCCAGTACGAGGCTTCCACTCGAGAACCTTTCTTCCCCAACGTTATCGGTTCTACGAGCTATAGGGCCGGCCCATCGCCACTTCAGCTTGCTAATCCTCTGAGCAATGTCGGTTACCTTGGTTCTACTGCGGATGTCTTCGTTACCGTTAATACCGAGCATAGCCTGCTCCATAGCTCGCTGAGCGACTTTGATAATGTTAGGCGATGTTAAACGATAAAGCTCATTGAATCTTTGCAACACCCGTAGGGTTTGAATTGCTACCATTCAATAAAGCCAATAGCTTAGCTAGCACCACCAATCGCCATTCAAATGCATTGATTAAAATTTAAATCATTGCAATAAAATAGTGGCGGTTGATTTTAAGTTGATTATTTTTTATTCCCGTCTACTGGTCCGAAGGCGTGGCGTAGCGTAATCAACCGCTGTACCAAGAATTTAAATTCGGCTACGTCATTGAATAACCCAATTTATTTCATAACGATTGCATTGACGCCACGGTATTACGCGGAGAAATATAAGTACTCTACAAATTCCCTGTAATTTCACGCACAAAACTCTGGTTACTGGACATCACTCGCGTACGATTTTCCTCTCAGGGCTCCGATATTGGACCGCGACCGACGTCATTTAAATTCGGGACGTTAATTGACCACAGCTAATTGAATGCTTATGGCGTTCATTGCTTTCGCAACGTGGCATATGTCAATGGAAAAACATCATAAGGTACAATCGCGCTGCAAAGGCAAGATGAAAGAAATTTTAAAGGATACATTTATCAACAATTCTATATCCAAACGAATAACGCGGGCTTCTTTGGTAATGGAAAGCGACAGTACTCGCGTTTGCCGTGAATCAACTGAGTGTTCCATCGAGGAGTAAGAGAGAATTTAAGCGATCCGGCGAAAGTTCATACTCACCACGCTTTGTTTATTGACAAGGACTCCTTGTAGTACGAAAGTTCAATGACTCCGTGGCGCAGTCGCCAAGGTATTGGCTTCGGCGTCGAGAGTCGTGGGTTCGATTCCAATACTGTACAACTATTTGTGTGACCCACAGCTAGTTTTTTCACATGTGGGTGTTTTTCCACGTGAAATTTATGTATGTAAAACGTAACTAGCAACACAGGATAGTGTTGTCCTGAAGTAAGGGCAATGTTTTTTTTTTAAAGTTGCGAATTGGTAACCAATAAAAGTAATAAAACAAGCCATATAATCAATGGGGCGTCACACCAATACTAATTTGGTATACCACCAAAAAACTTCTTTAATTTGTATGTAATATAGCCTTTATTGTTCAATTTGAGCTTAATTTTGAAAACCTTACTTATCCTTGCTAATGTCATAAACGCGAAAGTTTGTATGTATGGATGGATGTTTGTTACTCTTTCACGCAAATACTACTGAATGGATATTAATGAAACTACAATAATATAGCTTATACACCAGAATAAGACAGGCTATAATTTATATACATATTTTTATGTATATCTTTGTTTCTGTCTGAATGTTACGCCTTCAGCCTATTCTACGCAGACGTAGTCGCCGGCAGCAGCTAGTTCAATATATAACAAATTTCAACCCTTTAACATATTAATATTTACCATAGATAATCATCGTAGTTTTAATTTGTACAACAATAGTACTGGTATAATTCTTTATTTTCACTTTTAGACTAAAGAATCACCACTCTAACTATTTAATCTGTGATGTTAGGCAACACTATCGCGTATACCTACTTCTTGTAGACAGCCAAAAAAGGCCAACAAACGCTTCGTGCAGCTTCATTTAGACCACATACACTGACACTACCTTTAGTGTTTCCAACATTGATAAAAGTTATATAGAGCAAGTCATAAGGTAATGTCGATACACACCTCTCATGTTAGCCGTGTCATAAAGTAACATAAATATTTACTACCCTATTTACTCACCAGCCTGCCTATTCTAATTATGTTGTCTGACGTCCAGAGAGTTTGATTCGTCTAAACCAATTTATTGCTGAAAAATACTTAAAGCTAGGTAAAATTTGCCACTAAAATAGGTTCATTATCCCTAAACTTATTACAGAATACACAAAACGCTATTGGTACAAAAAAAATTAACGAACTCAATAAATGAAATTACCGCTCTTTGTACATCGCAAATCTTTAGAAATTATATTTCTTTGTTATGTTGACTCAAAAAGTTAAAATTAATGATTCTTAAATTTAATTGAATGTACGCAAATACAAAAAATAAGCTGGTTGTGTTCTACTTTGATTTTGCATACAAGAAGAGAAGTGAAATGTTAAAATGCAAATCAACAAGGTTTGCATTTTTACTTTCTGTAAGTACATATGATACAAAACAAAAATTAAAAAAACGGGCAAGATTGTGAGTGAGGACAGCGTTAATAGTACACAAGAATGATCTACAGTTTAGACCGTTGGATAACAGGCGAATGGTTTACATCGATGTATGCGAGTACTTGTGGACGCGAAATTAAATGAAAACATAATGAACGACTGACTGACGTACCCAACGCGCTATACACATAGAAGACAAAGACTGGCAACATTGCCCAACGCGCTATACCCATACTACCCAAAGGCTGGCAACATTGAGATGTCGGGCAGACGTCGGCGAACTGCTAGCGGCAGTAGCGGCCTGCCTATTTTTAACGTATAGCGGACTTGGATCAATACCAGTCGCGTGTGCGATTCTGTATCCGAAACCAATCAAGCGGTACGGTCGCGTATATACAGGGTGCTTTTTTAGACGAAGTACAATACTTTGACATAATGTCGATTGAGCATTCCATAATTCAAAAAAAAATATTAATATTTTATTTTAACAAGAAATAACCAATAAATATCAATTCAAACATTGTTAAGAGTGGTCTCCCTATTGATAAGTTTAGTAATTATGCGTTCAGCGAACAGTTTTAGTGGTCGTGAATAGCTTATCGTATTGAGACGGTAAGGCAGGAATTTCTCAGGCCGGTCCATAATCAGGCAGGTCGAGCTAAATAAAACCGTTCAAAAACAATTTGCTTTTGTTTAGCACAAAAGCAAATTGCCAGTTTGAAGAGCACGCTCGTTTTGAGCATGCTAATAAGCAAGATATTTTATGATCATGTGTAACTGTACCATAACATACCTAATTTTATTTATTTTTTACAGTGCTAAACTAATAAGCTCTACACTTAAGATCAAACATTAAAATCTGTAGACAAAAGGACGAAAAGTTTCTCGACGCTTAAATGTGTAAGAACAATGTAGATTTTTTTTTTTATGGGAATAGGAGTCAAACGAGCATGTGGGTCACCTGGTGATAAGCGATCACCGCAGCCCATGGACATTTGCAACATCGGTTGAGTCGCAATTGCGTTGCCGGCCTTTAAGGAAGGAATAGGCTCTCTTCTTGAAGGTCCCTAAGTCGTATCGGTCTGGAAATACCGCTGGCGACAACTCGTTCCACAAAGTAGTTGTGCGGGGTAGAAAGTTTCGTGAAAAACGCACTGTGGTGGAGCGCCAACCATCAAGGTGGTGTCGATGGTACTTGGCGGTTTGACGAGTTGTACAATGGTGAAATTCACCAGCAGGTATCAACCCAAACAATTCATCAGAGCACTCCCCATGATTTATCCGATAGAAAATGCATAGGGATGCAACATCCCTACGCAAGGCCAAAGAATCGAGGCGATCGGAAAGGATTTGGTCGTCGACGATTCGAGCAGCTCTTCGTTGAATGCGGTCAAATAGAAGGAGCTGGTATTTCGGTGCCCCAGCCCAGAGGTGAGAACAGTATTCCATGTGAGGCCGAATCTGTGCTTTATAAAGCTGCAACCGATGTATCGGCAGGAAATACTGTCTCGCTCGGTTTAGGACACCGAGTTTTTTGGAAGCCAACTTGGCTTTTCCTTCCAAGTGACCGCGAAATTGAACGCTGCTCGATATATCGACCCCAAGAATTCCGATCGAATCGGTGGCAACAAGGGGAGTGCCTTCAAAAAAGGGAGATACGCCGTAGGGTTTTTTAGGGATAAAAGACTTTTTGTCGCTGTGGCAATAGACCGTTTAGCTTAGTGGTTAAAGCGACTGGGCGTGAATCCGAAAGACGTGGGTTCTATATTAATCGGCGGTAATGTAAATGTTAGGCGCTCAAAACATTAAGGACTTCTATGTTATATTCTTTTTTAAATCACAAACCTTAGCATAAGCTGAGGCCTCCTATCTTTAGCTGACCACGAAAAGGAATCGGATGATCTCTGAAAAAATGATATCACGTGATAATCTGGCCAAATAAAATTACTCGTTCATTAACATTAACAGACATAGGTAAACTTAAGAGGACAATGTGATTAATTACGTAGCCAACCGACAATTCTAATTGCACGGCGCAAATCGAGTACAACCGCATATGTACATGCAGTACACACCGCCCCCTCATCCAGCCCGCATGAATAACTCGTCTCGGAAGAATACAAATATGAACTTCTTCACATGCGTCACGACACACGACCGACAAATGATTGCGTACGCCAGAGATGACGACGAAGTGTCGCGGCTGGCATATCAAGTGCGGCATTCGTGGACGAGATGGTGGACGACGGGATGGGATCTTCGCGTGTTCGAAACGATGGTCGATTCAACGATAGCCAATTTCACAAAAATGATACGTTTTGTATCATTTTAATGAATGTGGCCATAAAGAAAACCAGGGGTTTGCAACACTAAAGGTGGAAGGCTCAACCAACAACGAATGAAATACAAAATTAGAAATATGTTGCTTCCACTTTACGCTGGTCTCCTAACCCATGTTTCTGAAGAACAGAAACCACATTAAGAAACGTGTTAAAATGTAATCTATACTTATACGATGGTAATAAAAATGTTAAGTCTATGTCATGAGTACCTCTGAAAATAGTAAACTGATTCAAAGTGCGTTATTTATTGTCTTATATTCTCAAAATTCCACAACGGTGTGTCTAACAATTTGAAATAAAAAAATAAAGTAAATATAGGAATGCCGAATCTAAATCGGATTTAATTCTACCAAAATGAAATTCTGATAATGTTTCGAGTTAAAATACTTTCGAGTCGGGCCTGCTTAAAAGTACAACAGTAACTTTGCAGATAGTGTGGCGTGTCATTAATATTACTTTCCAAAGAGGAGAAGCTTTTAAGTCGCGAAAAGCGTAAAAGCCAGAATGGCAATGCCAACATCGAGACGACGGCGCATTAAGAGTACTTTGCCACATGAAAACGGTTTTATGCCGGCTAATCAAAATTAACGAGTTTCTCTTACGCAAGGCTGTGGTAAATTTAATTGTAATTAGGACAAACATTTTGAAGGGGGAAATATTCAATCCGACAGATGCCCACTCTCTATTTGATAGACTTATTCAACATTCACACTTCAATATTTTAATAGCAATAATATAAAATTTAAAACAAAGTCACATATGGGTCTGATAGCTGAGCTTTTCTATCTTTATAAATGGTGTCGAGGTATATCCGCTACGCGGCCCCAATGGGGATAAGTGGACTTAAACATCTTTTAAACAATTTCTTTCATATTTTTGACAGGTTCAGACTGTGAGAAGCGAACCCATGTGTTTCGGATTCACGACTAGACTACACGGCTTTAGTCACTAAGCTGAAAGGCAGTTTACATTAATATTTTAATGTTTCATCTTAAGTGCAAAGATTAGCACTATAAAAATTTAATATCACCACACCTAATATATTCGAAAATATACAAGAACGCCAGACTGACTTTAGAACTTTAGACTGGGCTACAACGACTGTTGATTGAACACAAATTGAGAGCCGAACATCATCCCAACCCTCTGGTGGTAAGCGCAGCCAATTACCAACCCGACACTAACGCGAACGTCATCAAGCGTCGCCCGCGCAACGTCCTCTCCGACCCGGTCGAGGAAGGGGATTTAAGTACGTCGGACCCACCGTCGGGGGTCCCGCCAAATAACACTTCACACTCTGTTAGTATATTCACAAATAACAGTGCGTCCTCGCCTTCGAGCACGGCGAAACCAACAGAACGCGTACACTAGATACACCCGCGTTCCAGGGCGGTTCTCACCGCCCCCAGCCACCGACGAACCAAGCACAGTCAACGGCTATCGGAGTCACGGTCGGCACCGAACCTCGACGGCCCGTAGGCGACATGCCATAATTAACGCATGCATGAGTACCACGGCCCTACCCACTGAAGCGGGCCTCAAGCCCGTGGGTTCTGGCTAACCCACCAGTTCTACGTTTGATGAAACTTTAATAGTCTAAGGACTGAAAGCGTAATATCAGTTATACAAAATACACACAAATTAGGGTGCGGGTCAATGATGACCCGGTTCCTTAATTAGGAGATCCTGAATGTCAGAAGGCAGTCCACTCCCGCTTATACAGTATACGATAGGTCCCCCATTCCAATTATTAATACTTCATTGCCCAAATGCTTATCTAAAACTCTGGAAGTAAAGTGAGATCACAATATAGCCCTAATCCTAAGCCCACATCCTTGCCGAGGATAATATGACAACTGTAATAGAATTCTTCTTCTTCTTCGTCGTTCCCCCACTAATGAGGATCGTGAACAATAGCATTATGAATGGGCAAATACTGCGGACGATGAAATTCTGCCAAGGACATTCCGAAGCAACCTCTATGTCAAAAAAATACTGTGTATAATCGAAAAACAGGATCTAAACTGCTGGAGGGCAGAGTTGCCTGTTACGATGTATAAGTATTTATCTTCTCAAGAGAATTAATCAAGGAAATATCTATACAAATTTTTATGGCACATTAACGCAATTGTCGATTCAAAATAAATAGATGTAGTTTTTCTTTGTGCAAAATAAATAGTAATAACTTACGAAGCTAAATTACCAATTGACGAAATGACCAAAACAAAACTATACAGCATATATAATACGTAAATAAAAATTTCGGGATACAAGTATTTATATACCGTACCACCGTAAGTTAATGCGTTTCACAAAATAAAGTTGAAACAAAGACTAACATTGAAATCCGAAATTCTAGAAGGTTCTCACAGTTGCCAATTACACCGAAGTATAAACAAAAGTAGTGGCCGGCAGGCATATCGGAAACAAAGGTATCGTAATGTTTAATGTATCGAATCCGTATAAAGATAAATCTATCGCAGTATCTCTATTGATACACTGCAAAACAAACAGCACTGCTCATATCTGGAGGCAGTCAATAATGGCAGCGTTCATATCGAGCTGATTTGAGCTTTTAAATGGAGTTGTACTTTTAGATAAGAATCGGGAAGTCTGTTTCATCGCTTTTTGATAAGATGTAATATTACATACTACTATAATATATGTAAATAGATATTCCAAATATAACTGTGGACGGAGAAATAAAATTAACCATCTACTTCTAAACTTTTTTTGCCGTCCAGCCGCCTAAAACACGCAACTTAGTAATCTATCGTCATTAGCAGCAAGTTGTATTGATCACTTCACTGATCAAAAATAGAATAGCAAATATGCGAGATTTCTCTGTGATATGAAAGGAATGCAGATGTAGAAAATAAGATCTAGCATTTATAAAGCTTAAAATGTTACAAAACTACATGAAAAAATTAAGTAAGTATGCCGCTACGCTCATATAAAAAAATAGTATTACTCAACATCTGTCGAACAACTGTTTATTACAGTATATCATCTGTCGAAAGTCTTCGATACGCGCAGTTCTCAACTCCGGTATCAACATACAAACGCGCCGCCCGCGAATGAGGATGTACGTAGTGTACGGTTGGGTAATAAAACAGACGCTATGAGCTGCCGACTGTTTACGGGCCGTTTGCGCAATTGTTTAGATCCGGTGTGTTTATACTGCTCTGTTGGATTCGCGATACCGTTCGGATCGATGGAGATCCGAGCTTTTATCTACGTTGCCAAATACCGAAATAAAAGTTTCGTTTTTCACGTGAAAAGCTGGCGAGCTATTATTTACGCCTATGGGCCCTGAGCTACCTTGCTCAGGACTCCAGTAACCTCACTCAACAGATAAAACGCGAAAGTACTTCCTTTTTTAACATTTTGTAAAAGCTCCCTTAATGGAAAAGGCCTATTATAATGTCTAGGATACATTGAGGACAAGGATGTATGGAAATGACTCTTGCTCTGCACTTGCCAAGTTCCCTGGCTCCTGCTAATTTTATACTTAACTAACCGTAATTTTTCTATTAATTTACAGGCAGGTCTAGTTTAGAGATCGATGGTAGTTTTTGACGTTCAATAACAGCTTAAAATAAGCCTATGCTGAATAAAGAAATCTTCACTTGACCACATGACACCGGTCTTCTGTGAGGTCAGGGTACTTCCCAGATCGAGCCTGCCCATTCGTGCAATAACAGAAGCCGTAACGTGGCCTGCCCCTAACACAGTTAAAACAAAGTTACGTTATTTAACAGAATGATTCCTACAAATGCGCGCATGTTGAAAGAAATTATCAATGTTTGTCCTCAAAGGCGATAGTCCTAAGAAATATATTATTTGGTTCGTTGTTCGCGTACGTGAAAATCCAAATAGGCATAACTATGCAAATAAATAATACAAGCGTGTATTAAGACAACACACAACACAACTCAAATAATTGCAACCTGCAAGGCAAGAATTTAACCAAAGACCACATCATTGCTTTGATCCTATAGAACTGTTAAAGCTGAAGCTGAGTATATTATAAAAGGAAATAACTTCGGTATCTCATACAATTCAAATTTATTATGCCCATAAGCCGAACTAATCAAGTTTAACCAAACTATCTCTCTTTGCGTTGGCCGAATGTTAAAACTTTCACAATATAATTGAAAGAATAATTGGAAAATTCCATCTAAGAAAATAACTTTCGAAAGTTACTTTAATGTCGACATTTTTAAAAATACTGCGTCGCTTTGGATTGCAAAATTCCACACGGATAGGGTCAAGACACCGACACGAATATTTTCAGGACACCGTTAACGCTTACGTCATACTGTACGAGAATAACAATCCGTTACGTAGTTAACGGTTTATTTGCGTAAAACGAAAAGGAAGCGGTTGCGGAACGTCCATATTGCGTTTACAAACATACACATTTAGATTGTTCATCACAATAACAATCTATGGGAAGCAGTAATACAGTGTGTACACACAGAAATTGAATAAAGAAAGGTAGAAGTTTATAGATACATACGTAAAGAACGCTAAATGCAAAGAGAACTCTGTATTGACGACTCGATTGGCGTAGTGGATAGCGACCCTGTCTCTTGCGCCAGAGGGTGTGGGTTCGATACCCACTACTGTAAAAAGTATAGCGTGATGAACATAGCGTTTTCTTAGTGTCTGGTTATTTACATATAGTAGTAGTGGTAATAATTAGTATTTAATTACAAAAGAAAAGTACTTTTAGGTATGTTTATCAGGTACCTAGTATCCATTATACAAGCTTTGCTTCGTTTGGGACTAGATAACGTTGTGTAAAGTATGTACCAAAATATTTATTATTATTATTATAAACTAAACGCTAGTAAAATTAGTGATAATGTAATAATAAAGTTAAAACATCAACCCATCAAAACAACAACCACACCACGTCGTCGTTTGTTACTCGAATTTTACAAATAGGTTTTTCGCTATGTTAAAAGTCCAAGGTTAAATGTGAATCAGAAATAGTTTCTTTTAATTTGACACGGTAGAAGAACGTTGAGATGGTGTCAGTTGTACATTTTGTTTTCATGACGGTTCATGCCAATAAGCAGGTACCTTTCTTGTTTACGCACCACATAATAACAGTGTAGAACCTTGGCAAACATTAACTCGTGCTTTTAGGGGTAACTAACATTGGAAGCAACCGTTAACTTGCTCCTTTCATACCCGACTGCCGAAGGAGGACTTTGATCCTCGAGCACTACTGCCTAAACCTCTTGGCGGTTGTGAGAATGACTTACGGTAGATTATTTCAATAAGAGGTAAAACAAAGACAAAATCGGAACAGAGTCTTATCTATTTTTAGTGCAGGGTTTTTGTTTCATTTAATAATTTATGCTTGCTAAGCAAGACGTTGGCAATCGCGCAGACGGTTCAAGCGAAATATAAATACTTTTAGTTTAATGCGGTCTTCATTGGGAATGTTGCGAGGACCTAACATAGTGGAAGCCCATTATTTTCAACGTCATTATCCTCACCTTATTTTGTGGAATTCATCATTATAGTCGTCGTATTATTAGCATAAGAAAATCATAGGAGCAACCCCCCAAGACGGGGACTACAATATTGCTTTTTAAAAAACATTATCTTTTTACTTTTTATTAAGGTGTTTGTTGCCCAAGGTGGGTTGACGTCAGGCAGGCGGCCGGTCATTGCTGAGTGTTGAGTCTATCGCTTAAAAAAACCGGCCAAGTGCGAGTCAGACTCACGCAAGAAGGGTTCCGTAACATTCAATAAAAACGTTAATAAAATCATATCTGTTGTATGGAAACCATACTTAACTAATTTTATCACGTTTTTTAGTATTTGTTGTTATAGCGGCAACAGAAATAAATCATTTGTGTAAATTTCAACTGTCTATCACGGTTTATGAGATACATTACGCCTTATGACATACGAACAGACGGACAGCGGAGCCTTAGTAACAGGGTCCCGTTTTACCCTTTGGGTACGGGACCCTAAAAAATATAATATTTATCGAAAATTATAACGCAAACGTTACTATCTTTTCTTTTTATGTTTTCGAACAACAGGAAACGGAGAAGGCAACCCTTTAGTAGGGCAGCGGTAGCGCGCACGACGTTTTACAACAGCGCAGTACCAACTATCGACGTGTTTCGCCGCATCCTAAAATTCGGCCGTAGCTCAGAACCGAAGGATAAATAACGGGAGAGCAGAAGAAGACACAATTATAATTTCATATTTCCGAATAGAAAGGTGCCCTTTACAAGTTCCATTGCCATTTAATTCGGAGCGCTCCTGGTAACGACCAAAACAACAATGGGAGAATACCTACGGTTTGAGAGAAGCCGTACTGAGATTTTTTTAATGGAAATTTCTGAACTTATTGTGTACGATCTAAGAAGGCCTTTTGACAAAAGAAAAAAAATTAGTTTTGTAAAAGTAGTTTTTTTGTTTGAAGTACAATTAGCCGCGGAATTCGTTCCAGGAAAGATTATGCACACATCGACATAAAGGCAAAAGTTTAAATTATTGTAAAGCAACAAGTCTCCACTCATTCGCGGAATAGTTTTTTTTAATTGGTTAATCAATCTTTTATGCTAAACCAAACATGGTAAAATTTTAATTCATATACTGTTGCCAGTAACAGTGAAATTATTACACTAGTGACATAAAATTTATACACTAGGTAGGTAACAATCATATCTCACTAGTGCAATAACTTCTTCGAGGACGAGGAAATCAAAAGAAAGGAAAAATCTAACCATATGCATTCTACGTACGTTTAAAATTGGGAATCCCACTTAATTATCACATGTGGCCGATCTCCAGCACGATGGGCTGACCAGCTCGAGGACACAGAACCGTCTCGGAGTGTCTACGATGTGGTGAGGACCGCGATGGAGCGGAATCGATGGAGAGATCTCATTAGTGCTCAAACGACAACCGCCGAAATCATCAGACATGATATGATGATAACACGACCAGAAAGAGGAATATATCTTATAAACATAACTAAAACATAAAGAGGGTATTTTACACAACGTGCGTACAATAATTTCTAAAAGCGTGTAAATCAACAAAGATTTATTTTAACACGACGAACACGCCAAAAAGCGTTGCACGGTTTTATTTAAGAAGTTAACGCTTTCACGACAGATTATTTGCATGAGAATAGTATCGGAATGAATACGTCGTTCAATAGATTTTGTTCTTACGCTCAAACTTATTTATTATATTGAAGAGAGAACGTGTGATGAATATATGGGAACAACAACATTCATGGTCACGGCATATTGTATTTGCGTGATACAAGGCAAATATATTACGTTATGTTCAAACACACTCGTGCGATTACGTCTAATAAATTGTACAACGCTTTCCTAAATATTATCACATGATGTAATAGTTTTAGTACATATTTACGTGTACTGGTAATCTCCGGCTTCAGAACTTCAAGTGTTTACAAGTTAAAGGACAGCTACTTTGCTACACATCGGTTTTAATTTAAACTAAATTATCTATGACCTTCCATGGGTCAAAGTATTTAAATTCATTTTCATAGTTTATTTAGAGTAATGGCGCATACACCGGAGCGTTGTTCCCTGGGTAGTTTTATTACTTTATTAGGACACCTATAAGTTGCTACGTTAATAAAAATGTTGGTACGCACAACATGAACTAATATTAGGTACAGATTAATGTACATCTAATTAACAACATGCTTAAAGTTGACAGAACAAAACAAATAAAAGGAAATACGGTAGAATTTAATATAGTACAAATTACATTATTAAATAATTATCAATAAATTACATAAAAAATATACAAATAATTATTAAAAAATTAAATAAAAAAATAATAAACATATCGCATAATTACAATACATAATTTGAGTTAAAAAAATAAGAGTTTAAAATCTTTCAAAGAAGATTAAATTATGTGGTCCTTGGCGCGGGTTTGGATGAGTAATAATAATCTACTTAAGCAGTAAATCAAGAAGATAAACAGCTTGATTTATTTCTACGAAGGACAAATGTGGCCGGAGCCCAATTTTCAAAGGGTTGTCAACGCATCTGGAACCCTCGGGTGAAGCAGATGTCCATGGACGGCGGTATTCACTTAAAATCAAGTGAACCGTCTGCTGGCTTGGAAAATTTTAACATAAAAAAAAACTAAACTGAACTGATCAACTTGAATGTTTGTTTCCAACATAAATCTCTCCTAATTGGCTATAAAACTTTAAAAAAAATAAGTTTTACGCTGGGCTGTAAAGACTATCAATTACCTTACCATTAGAGGCGTCTGTTTGGGCATGCTCCATCGGGACTCGTAAAATGTTTAAGGGACCATTAATCAAAGAGAACTTTTAAGTATTCTGTGACGTCTCAAATTGCTTTTCAAAACAAAGATCCTTTATACAAGCACAACGAATATGTAAGAAAGAGAGATCAAGGTATTTATCACTTTGGAAGCCAATGTATAGTCAGCACTGAATACTGTAATACTACAATTTCTTTGACAATTATTCTAATACTGCCTTTTCCTGTAATTGTTTTTTTTTGTGAACGTTGGTAACAGCGCAAGTGTTCAACCTGATGTTAAGTGGCACCTCGCATGAACATCTACAATATCTGAGGAGTTGCAGGTACATTGCCAATAATTAAAATCAATGGGCCCCGGCTGCCTCACAACATATTCTATATTCAATAAACCAACATACGCTAATCACAAATATATAGATAGACCTAGAAGTACAGCCATGAAATAGAACAAAACAAAATTTCTGAAAAATTTTAATTTTATCCTTCCTTCTTCATTCCCCAATTACAAGTTGCACAAAAATCATAAATATCACAAAGATCCAAAGTGTATTCGAAGCTCTGATCAAAATGAAAACTTTCAGGGGTAAATAAACTTCGCTATTTTAATATTCGAGATTTGCTCCGTTATCATAAAAACCAACAGTCGGGTCAATGGTAATTATTTTAAATCGAAAACCAAGAGAAAAACCCACAAACGCATGAATCAAACGCGTCGAACGTAAATTACAAGTTTTTGCCGGATGCATCTAGAGCGACCACAGACAATAAAGGTGTCGTCTTTAGTACTTGATGGAATTTTCTATTCGTGTCTCTTCCGGTGTCTTTTTTAATGGGGCAAACGAGCAGGGGGCTCACCTAATGGTAAGTGATCACCGCATCCCATGAACATCTGCAAGACCGGAGGGCTTGGGCTTGCAAATGCGTTGGTGGCCTTTTAAGAAAGAATACGCTCCCAGAAGAGAGGTTAAGACCTGGGAACCTTAAAAGAATGAAGGTTCCCAGGTCTTAAAGGTTCTCTTCGCGAGGCATTTAAACAAAAAAGAAAACTGCAAACATTTCTATTCACAATCGTCACAGAACCTAGTTCTAAATTTATGCGTTATTTCGGCGTTAGGTAACAAAAGCTTCTGCGTTTGTGAAAAAAAATATTTTTTTAAAGAAATATTAAAATCTTTATTGATCTAATATTTACAAGATTAAATCTATCTAAAATTACATATTATCTAATAAACCTAATCCACGTGGCATGGTGCCAAGAACGCTAGCTGCATTTCCTCGCTGAATAGTTATGCTTAACCTTTGAGCGAGAAAAGAACCAGCTCTCTTGTCACCAGCCGCGGCGTTAAAATGTTTGTGAAAATGTTTCAACTACTGAATTTGGCTGTTGTTTAAGGTGTTCCATTTTTTTGTTCATCATTTTTTTAACGAAAAACTCTGCTTCTATAAGTTAAAAAGAGCGTTATTATTTCGAAACTTTTATAGAGGGAGTAATCAAAGTTCACACATTTTTATCTAAAAAAGAAAGTAACTGTTTATCTTTTACTTCAAAGCTTTGGCAACGGTGTGTAGGATGATGGTACTACGTAAGAACCGCCACCTATGGACACTCAACAGTAGAGAACAAAGCTTCCAAACGTATTAAACAAACAATCTCCTTATCATTGGGAAAATCTGTGTTAATATAATTCCCATAACGACAACCAAAAGAATTGCTACGACCACACCCTTTGATTAGTCACCGTTTACTTATTCATAAAAGGTTCTAGGCCCTTGAATGATATGGTGGGTGTGGGTTCTACCAACCGGCCAGAGTCCTAATTAATGAACCTTCCGAGTGTACGAAAGCGCTGGTTATGGCAGAGGGTGTACATAAACATTGTGGGATTTAAACCATAAGCCATAGTCATAGCAATTATAGACCCTCGTTGCACAACGGAGGGGTTTCTAAGGTAACTGGAACATGAAAAGTCAAAACTTACCCAGTTATATCAGACAAAATGCATAACATACAATATAAGGATACAAGAAATACGTGCATACGATGGAGGGTTATGTCTGAACTAAGAGTAAATTCTATTTAGAAACTAGAATTAGACAACCCTCTGAAATAGGCTTGTTCGCTTCATGTATGGTCTTTTAATTGGAACAACAAAACAAAACCCCAAAACAAAATTTGGGAACATAAACAATCGCAACAAGCTAAATCTGGCGAATATGGTGGTGAGAAAACAACTCACATCTCATCAAGCTCATAAAAAGCGACTAGGTAGTTCACCTGGCGTTAAGCAGTTATACCCATGAACGTCTTAAACGCCCTGTAGGGTTGCTATTTGGTGATTCCGTGGCGAAGTCGCTAAGGTAATGGCTCCGGCGTCACACATAGTACTTTCGCATTTGGGTGTGTCCACGTGAAATTTGTATTTGTATAATGTCCTCACAACACAGGATAATGTTATCTCAAATTTAGGCTAAAGGTTTTTAAAATAAAAAATAAAATAAGACGTTAGGTACGAGAGGCATATATTCCCCCTGCGCTGATTGTTTTCGTTTAGGTATAATAAGTGCTATCCCGAATCGGCCCCAAAAATCGTGGTCACCCGCACAGGATGAGCGCAATCAGTCTCCGCGCGGCAGATCGCATCGGCTCCATCATCGATGGGGCGCGACGTGGGCGGGGGGTTTGATTTATCGCGTTCCGAATATCAAGAGCGGCGCGCGCGTGAGAGCGTGCGTACGTGAAACGTAGACGTAACGCGGGCCGGTTTAAATTTAGCTGAGTATACGGCGGTTTCGCGTAATACGCACGACCGTGTGCGTGTACGCGTATCGAAAATAGCAACGGATTTAAATAGGCGTGGGTATTTCGATGCACGCGTTGTAAGCTGGATGGGGCCAGGGTGAACGCAGAAGAAAAGCCCTCTAGCGCCTCTTCATTCTTCTCTCAATAAGCAAACGGTCAAACGGTTCACTTAAAAAGTTTCCAATCAGTCCGTGACACCGATGTGGGTGGCCATGAGCATCGATAGCTCATGGACACACATCGTCGGTAGACTCAAAAGATGACGTTACCGATTCTTCAGCCACCATATTCGAATAAAGCACAGCAAACTCAGAAGTCAATGTTGATAACTCTCTCCGTTGAAATATAGTAACATTCAAATCCATAAAAAAGTATTCACATTAAGACAAATTGGGAAGTGGAGTGGATAGATTATAAAACACGCTCTACATACTTCAATTGAAATTCGGAGAAAAGGGTATCTAGAAACATCCTAGGTAATGATAAATAAAGAGTCGGGGGACTCTTCGGAATAAGACCATCGAGGATTCCATGCGTCGGGCATTGTTCGGGAGTCCAAGTCGGCGATAACTGGGACGTGGATAAAAAATTACCAAACAATATTTGACCGGTTACGGCGAGCGACCGCCCGTTGCCCGCGTCAGTGTCACCGCACAAACAAACCGTGGCGCGAACGGATGAATAATAAAAAGGCTTCGTGCCATCCGCCCCCGTCACAGTAGAATGCGCACTTCGTGGAAACGACGAGCGCGTCATTCAATGCGGTGTTGCTTTCTTCATTCTTGTCTTCTACCTTTATCAAAACTATTCATATTTTAACTGTGGTAGGGCCACGCAACAGTTTTCACTGTTGCACAAATGGGCAGGTCCATCCGGGCGTTCTGCGTCCGTACTTCTGCGTTTTGTCTGGTGAGTGAGGTAGCCAGGGCCCACTTTATTTAAAGGTGGCGACGCATTTGTAACTCTACGGGTGTTGCAAATGTCCATGGGCGGGGGTATTACTTAACATCAGGTAAAGCGCCAGCTCGTTTACCACTTTATCACATAAAAAAAAACGGGACGGATAGAAGGGTGCATTGCTTACTCAGTTTCTTTTTTTAATCTTTCAGTAAAAGTCCGCGAGATTTCAACAGTCAACCCATCGTTACTAGTATGATGTTCATTGTAAAATCTCATCTAAATGGCGGCACACTGTAAAGTTGCTCACTACGCCAAGTAGTCCTAAATATTAAAAATAAAAAGTATATAGTTGAAGAGATTTACGCGCCGTGAAGACATTGGACACTTAGACATAGAAGACGCAGGTTTGAATTACCTATGACAGAATCGAAAAAAGTTGTTCGACAATTTATCTACTAAAATCGAAGTTAAATCCCTACGTAAACTAATTAAGTCTTACGCCAGACATTAGGTGTTTATAGGGTCTCTCAAACGACGGCGCTACGATATCAATGATCGTGATAACAACCCTCTCCGACACGCACGCGTTCAATCTGCGGGTAAAGAGTTACATGTAATAAATTGCACAATCGACAACGAAATATCTACACGAACAATGTAATTTACATCAATCCAACTCCCTTGTTAGGAAAGACAAAAATAAAGCGTGTTGCACACGTAAACACTCACAGCACGCGACCGCGGCCAATCGGGGCCCATTCAAAATTCGGCTGCGGCCGATTGCCTTATAAAGCGGCGGGTCCGATCGGTGTGCGCGGTGACGTCACCGCTCACGTGGCCGTCGGCCGGCGCGTTATCTGCTCTCGGCTGGGAGCGCATTCCTCGCGGCACTCCACCCTATTTCGTATTTATAGTCGGTCGCTTTATCGTCCGACTGTTCGGTACGATTCACACCGGGCGGCGCGTGTCGGCGCACATCGGAGATCGTGCGCGTGTCGCGACCTTTAACATTTAGGGCATCCGTCTCGCATTCATAAGGATATTTTATTTTTCTATGTGAGAAGGTGGCACCTTATACCGATAACCACCGCCCATTGAGATTTGCAGCACCTGTCGAGTTGCAGATGAGTTGCCAACTTATAATAAAGCGGGCAGACCTGCCGATTCGTGCAACAGCTAAGACTATTGCGTGGCCCTACCACATATACCTAGCCAAAAGAGTCATTGTTGATGGCGGCTGACAACCGCCTATCTGATTATTTTCAAAGTAAAGTAATTAATTCGTACTATTTCAAGGATATTATCCTTATTAAGGATAAAAATGACTCGGTGGTGCAGTTGCTAAGCGGTCGGTACGCTACAGTTATTTCAATTTCCTTTATCGAATTTTAAAAATACGACACGCGCCGAAGTACGAACGCAGGCCGTTTAGTGGGAATGCAGCTTTATAAGTTGTCAGGCGCGCCGTTCCGCATCACCGGCGCATTAAGAATGAGCAGTGCGTGAATAGTTTTCGAACCACGCACCATTCTTCTCCCTTGATGCCGACAAATGTCACAGTCGCAGGGCCCCGCAACAGTCTTCGCTGTTGCACGGGCAGGTCCATCCGTGTAAGTACCACGACCTCACAGAAGACCGGCGTGAAGTGGTAGTGTAATACTTCTGCGTTTCGTCTAGTGAGTGAGGTGGCCGTGTCCCTCTGTATTAAAAGGTTGCAACGCATCTGCAACCCTACGGCTGCTGCAAACTGTCCATGGGCGCCGGCTGTCATTTAACATTAGGTGAACCGCCAGCTCGTTTGCCACCTTCTCACATAAACTAGTGTTTCTCTAGTTTCCGCATGATATGAAAAAGTGCCTGTATTGAATACACATTAAACGCACTCCATAAGTTAAATGTGCCATATTGAATAGATAATGTAAACACAACGGTTTTGATGCGTGAAGAGAAACATTATATTCCGAGAAACCGGTTTCTTCTCGGCCAAGCTAACTGGAGCGTGCTCTCGAGCACCTGTGTGGGAAGCGGCTGAAGTAACTTGACAAACATTCAGACTTGTATACAGGGTGCACAACATTTACTTTTTTCTTAACTATCGTCAACATCTCGTCGCGTCATTTCGAAGCATCAAATTTACTGTGTAAATCTTTTGAAAGCTTTATGAGAAGGTGGCAAGCCAGCTGGTAGTTCACCTGATGTTAAGTGATAACCGCCACCCACTGACATTTGCAACACCGGTACGGTTGCAGATGCGTTGCCACCTTTTAATAAATTGGGCTCCGGCTACCTAACTCACCAGACGAAACGCAGAAGCGGTCTTCTGTGAGGTCGTGGTACTTACACAGATGGACCTGCCGATTTGTGCAACAGCAAACTGTTGCGTGGCCCTACCACAGTAAAGTATTCTTACCGAAATTATTCTTAATTTTTTCCATGAGTATTACATAAAAATGTTAAATTGCCAGTATTTAGCATGTACTTGGCCACTCCATGAAATTGATTAATGATTAAAATCCGTGATAGCTCAGTGTCAGGGCGCTCGCTTTTAATTCAACATACTCGTGCAACCCGAGTTCAAATACCGGTTGCAGCACCAATGCTATTGTTTTGAATCGAGTTTGTATGTTGGAAAAAAAGCGCTGACTTATCACGTGCTCATGGGTGAAGGAAAACATCGTAAGGAAAGCTGGTATAGTTACGAAATAATCAAAAAAATGTATATGACTGAGGTAACGAAGTCTGCAAATCTGCGGTGGTCGTGTGGTGAATCATGTCCTTCTATGCTCTGTTCAAAGAATGATTTTGACCAGTAGAAGGGCATGTGTAGACTACTGCTTTACTTTTAGCATCTGAATAAAGTACATAGTCCACGCGAGCACCGCTCCCAGCTCTGTTAGCAAGTAACGATAAAATAACAATTTTTAAATTATCATTAACATGCTTGGTGAGGTCCTTCATCACATCTTAAAGAGATCTATGTGACAGGAATACGAAAAAAATATCGATGTCGGATATGACGTAAAATGAATACATATACAGCATTATAAGTCTTAAATTCTACATTGATTTAACCTCTCACTTTTATTACAGTAACGCCGTGATGAATTTTTGGTTCTGTTCCAATGTCTGCGGTCGAAATAAAAATGATACGTAAGAGATAGAGATCAAATACGTTCAAAAGAGGGATCGTACAATGTAAATATATTTCTATATAGAACTGCCACCTGTGGAATGTGATACGATATAACGAAAAAAAAATCAATACAAGTGTGCAGCTAGCTCTGTTTCAGAGACACTGCATGTCACGTTTTAAACGTAGAACACTATTTAAAGCCAAGTCATTGACCAGTTGCGGTCTATTAGGTTCTGGTGCACGGCAAAGAGCTGAGTGCAAAGGAAACAATCGCTCACGCATTCCTAATCGCGCGTAACGTTGCGTGACGTTTCCCACCGAACCCTCCTTCCGTTAGGCGTTTTCGACGACCTACAGACTATAACAATGACACTGTCTATAATATATTATCTATGAAATGGTGCCAATGCCATGCCAAGCTATTGGCTTTGGTGTCTGGAATCGATTCCGATGCGGGACAAGTATTTGTATGACCCACATATATTTGTTCCGGATCTGGGTGTTTGTTTCCCAAATAGGGTTGACGTCAGTCTTAAAAAACATAGCTAAATCGCTTTAAACATGATTCACATGTTGTGGCGACCCACCTAGGTGGGATAAAGGCTGAAAGATGATTGTGATGATTATCTATGAAGTGGTAAATACATCAGCTAACTATAACGTAATATATCGAAAAGAATATTTTAATACTGCGGCTGTAGAGCAACTTACGTCTCTTACGTTACATAGGGCTCAACAAAATTTTTGTTTTTCTTCTTAAAGTATGCTGGGTATGTTGGAGTTTGGATAGAGAATTAGCTGTATATACCAACGCGTATTAAGCTGGCGTTTAGCGTCAGGAACGAAAAGTATATAGAAGACAAACTTCAAATTTTAACAATTCGGAGGGATTATTGTCTGTTATTCTTATTTTCATCGAGATTATTTACCTTTGTTCTTTGGTCCGTTCTTGTAAAGTTAAATACAGCATAGAAAACTTTAAAGCCGACGGCAACATCGAGAAAAGAATAAAACGCGAATGACTAGTCGCAGGTGGTTGAGACTGAAAACTCTTCTAAAGTATGTAAAGGAAAATAATTTTTAAGAAAATCTTAAGAAGCTTGAGGCTCTAAAATATCCTATCAAATTTCGTAACACGCCTAAAATTACATAGTTAATAACACTGTATAACCAAAAATAAATATAAAATCTAATATATCACGACGAACTGGACGCATTTGTGAGGGATTGGTCTGGTATAGCCGACGACAGGAGTGGAGGAAATGGATGGAGGCCTTTGCCCAACAGTGGGACACTAATGGCTGATAAAGTAAAGTTAATATAAAATCAATAAATTCATTGTTCAAAATGACGTTATCCATTTCATAACGGAGCCGCAAAAGAACGTGTAACATTAAAACGATCGAGAAAAAATTCCACATATATCGATATCGCTATATGTCGATACGGGTACATCATTACATATATATTATTATCAATGTGATATGTCGATATCGATACATCACGATGCGCCCCGGCAAAGGTCGCAGCTATCCGGAATCACGAACCGGCCGCATCGATATACGCCACGCGGACATTTTAAAATGACCACCCACTACTTTTTACAAGCGCCGTCTGTGACTCATTTAAGACGGTCGTGAGGTACCGTCCGGTTAAAACTATAAGAGAAAGCACTTTCTATGCTAATAGACATTCCGTTTCGGCCAATGGGAACTTTCCGTGGAGTATGGTTTTTACTGCAAATGAAAACGTATTCCTTTCGGCTATAAAATCAATATATAAATAGTTAAAGACATACAGACCTTTACAGAGATAGTTAGCGATTTTTTTTGTCTAGCAATTATTAATTAGCTTAAGTGTTAACAACATCCTTTGCCGTCCTATCATAACTATAGTAATGAACTATTTCATATTGTAGCTACATGTAAAAGTGTATGGTTTCAGGTATACAAAAATAAATATATCGTTTCATTAAACTTTCAATAATGACTGTGAGTTATATGCCATAATCCTATACAGAAATTTCCATCTATGCACAGTGGGTTTAAGACACAGTCTATCAAGCTCGTGGGAATACAGCCTTGCGAACTCTGTGCCCGAAGCAGCTTTATATAGTCTACGAACTGAAGCATCTATCATGATAAATACAAAGACAGGGATAATCAGTCGTACGGTCATTTTGTTTTATGAGAAACGTGCTATTCTATTAGCATAGTAAAAGCCTATACACTCTTGCCCTGAACATTACCACCACATTGTATGCGGATGGAAAGACAGGCAAGTTGTTTAATTTATTTGCTGCGCCCAAATTACATGAGCTTTATCTTTTTAATTATTTCTCATATATGCAGGTCCAACGCGTGCTCTTTCACAGCTGAAAGATGCGTGTTCGATTAATTAAATTACGACACGAGTATACTAAAATTAATGCCGAGGGCCGCACAATTACATACGCACCAGTAAAATAAACCAGTATGTTTTTGGCCCGATTTTTATTCCAAACACAATCAACGTGAGATTGTTCTTAAATTACATAACTGACAACACTCAAAATATTAGCAACATAGTCTGAGCATGTTTACCACTACTACGCGTTTATTTTGTATACGCGAACGTCGCTTATCGTGGCACCTGTTTACAATATTTTTTTCTCCGCGCCCAATCTGAATAAACGCGTTCGGCGCCAATGTGGCGTAGAACCGGTTGTACTTTATACACGTTTGAGTCAACGAGCAATTATTACACTTTATTGACTGCGAATGCTTCATTATCTCGTCCGGATAGCGAAACGTAATCGATGACGTCACTACATCCGCGGGCCGACAGTACGCGGGAGTTTGGTCCGTGGCAACAGGTATTACGGGATAAAGTCGCGCGGCAGGCGAGCCGGTGATTTTTTCGAGATGACATAACCTTGTTATCGGTGTGGGTTGGCGAATAAAGCGGAACAGACTATTGCGGCGAGCGTTACCGGTGGGGCTCTGGGATTGGCGGTCGGCTCGGGCGGTTTCGATCCTTATTGGGGGGTGGGACGGGCGGATTTCGCTCGCGGCAATAGGCGTTTGGCCCGTGGGAAACGACCGAGTCGATGGATCGACTCCGCGGTATCGTCGCCTCTAATATAAGACCGAACCGACGAGTAATCTCTCCGCTAGACATAGCTTGTGGCGCTATCTCCATTGTCGTAAACCGACAGCGCTACGTTCCAAATATACCATCGATCATTGTATCTTTACTATATATGATATTGTAATATTGATAACTTGTTTTGAGGCGAATACTACACGTTATATATACGACTGCCCCGTCAGTTCATCAATCCGTCTGCGCTGTAAAGTTTTCTATGCAGCATGGACTATTAAATATCAGACGCGATAAAATTCATAAAACGGTTTTATTTGACGACGGACAACGTTCCTTCTTTATCATGTGTAAGATGTTCCAACTGTTCAATCCTTGTGTGGATTTTTTGTGCAATAAATGTTTGCTTTCCTTCATCTTTTCATCGTTTCGAGTTTTTAAAGCTTCATCGATCTTTGGGTGCGGTTTCAACTCCCTGGTACACATCAACCGTGTTCGCTTGTAACGTGTGTTGTTTTTCACGCTGTATTCGAGACGGACAAACGTATGTAAATCTATCGTTTCAGTAACAGCATTGCTCTTAGCGTTTTGGTACGTTAAAATTCAAAGTTCTTTAATTCACGACGTTAAACGTGAAAAAAATATTAAGGAAAAACTGATTTGACTGATAAATTTAACTTAACACATTAACGAGGGTTTAGTTTTGTTTGATTAAGATCGAACTCAGTTATGTAGAAATAAAATAATGAAATATAATCACCGAAAGAAGAATAGTTATTCAGAAAGTTATAAAACATGCTTTAATGTATTTTTTTTTATTTATTTCACACGTAATCCACAGCTGTTTGTTACATCGTACGTAGGTACTATGCACACATCACACATCATCACATACACATCTTATGAAATAAAATTATAGCCAAAAACGGATTTACATTATTTAAGTAGTAGGTATGTTAACGCATAGGTTGAAGATGAAGTGCTCGGGCCCAAAAATACTATAATAATATATTTATACATCTAGAAACGATCACATGAGAAAAGTATGCGAAGAAACCGTTCACTACTATCTTCTTTCAACACTTTTGCACCAAACTCAAGCCTTCGTACCGCGCTCAGGTAGACAGGCGTCACGAATTACTAAAAGTTCATTTAACGACTCACGAAATCTCGAATAACTGTGGGGTCGAATTAACGAGAGCACAATTAGGAGCCCCTTGACGTCCCTAAAGGGACGGCAGTTAAATTTAAATTAACGGTCCCATTAGAAAACTATTAAAAGTGAATTTGCTCGCGTCACGGGCGACACAAATATGTCCGTACTGTTTATAAATAGCTAAGTGTTTAATATTATTGACTTATAATGTACAAATGTGATATGATACAATAAGACATTCGTTTTTCGGAATTTGAGTGTAAAAATAAATTGACTTAAATTTTGTGAGAAAGCTCATCGCAAATAATTTATTTGTCAATTTGTTTCGTAAAACCTTATTCCGCCCTAATTAAAATCATAAAAGTATTATATTATTACATATTCTTTACTCACTTGTTTTAACACGTATCGGAGATTTGATCGATTTTTAAGATATACTGTCGAAAATCCCAAACCAAGCGTTATAAAAAATAACCCATTTCGTGATCAGTGGATCAATAAAGCAGTAGCATTTCTCAGGACAGGCGCGACTTAATAAATCAAGCGAGTTCTGAATGAGTTTTCCTTTGACTTTGTACTTAATTTTACCTTCAAGAAACATGGTATCAACAATTTTGACATGGCTATTAGTGGGTGTACTACAGCGGTTATTCGATACGATAAATCCGAACGATTACACGCCGAGCCACAGTCCATTGGAGACGTGTTAGACACGTCGCATTCGACATTCCCAAACGGTTATCGCAACGAGGCGGCAAAAATCTATCTATGGACCGATACTTAACTAAAAATCATGATCGCGTGATCACGAAACGGGCCATTTTAATTGTGTTTTGAGTAGCTAGGTGAGGAGTATTCTAAATAGTACGTTTTTGTTCGCAAATCTTAACAATTAGTTTCGGGTTAAATAATAATAATTTGCAGATTAAAAATTTTGCCAAATCCTAGGTTTCTGTATTGTGGAATGTAATGTGAATGGTGTAAGAAAAGGGAAGATTAATTATTTCACTATCACGTCAATACATTACGGATAGAAGAACGAAGGCTCAGCTGTAGACTACATTATTTCGGTGGATTTACAAGTTTGTGAGGCAGAAAGTTGCATAAAATATGTACAGTGGTGGACCGCCAACCTTCAAGTTAGTGTCGATGGTAATAGGCTTCTTGAGGAGTTGTACTATGGTGGAAGATCACCAGCAGTTATCAATCCGAACAATCTAAGGAGCTCTCTCCGTTATATCTTATAAATAAGAATAGATTGCTGTTCGTTAGTCTCGCTAAAACTCGAGAACGGCTGGACCGATTTGGCTAATTTTGGTTTTGAAATATTTGTGACAGTCCAGGGAAGGAAAACCTAAATTGCAACAATTTTATTTTCCCATACAAACTGTACCTGTCACCCTGTCAACTATGTCTGTGTAACCTGTAAAACACTTTATGCGTGCTCCTCACTTTAAAATTCTCCTTATATGTGTACAGATTGACAAATTCCCTAGAAATAATTTATATGGCAAAACAACGTTTGCCGAGTCAGCTAGTATACTATAAAAAAGTACAAAGAGATAAAACATCTCATCAGGACCAAAGGCGTTGACGATTAGCAGCTATAGTCGGATACGGCCAAATAGAAGGGGCTGATTAGAAAACCGTAGTAATCTCCTCACGCAAATGTAATTCTTTTTTTATGTGAGAAGGTGGAAAACGGGCTGGCGGGTCACCTGATGTTAAGTGATAACCGCCGCCCATTGAAAATAATTTACAACACCCGTAGGGTTGCAGATGCATTGCCATCTTTTAATAAAGTGGGCCCCGGTTACCTCACTCACCAGACGAAATGCAGAAGTATTCCACTTCACGCCTGTTTTCTGTGAGGCCGTGGTACTTACCCGGACGGACCTGCGCGTTCGTGCAACGGAGAAGACGGACGCGTGGCCCTACAACAGTTAGTCTAGAGGTATGAGCGAAAGATGAGACGAATAAAAGGTTTTTTAACAAAAAAAGAACCAACGTCAAATAAAATAATGACGATAAAGTGAAGTAACTATTACAACGTTACATATGAAACAAGGCATATTTATTCGATAGCAGCAATCACGGTTGATTTTCTGTCATATTTCGAAGAGTTCCATTGCTATCTCCGTAAATCATCATCTGATCTATATATGAAATTGATATCAGTGGGACCACTTGGAAGTGAAACCATTACGAACAAAAAAGAATTTTGCCAATCCGTCTATATATGACGAAGTTATGCCCGAACATACATAAAAACCAAATCATAAACATCCGAATTGATAACCTCCTTCTTTTTGAAGTCGGTTAAAAAGCCGGTCTAATTACTTTTTCTGGCCGCCGATTGAACGTGGCCCTGTCTTCGCTGTCCCTTGTAATTTGGTAGAAGTTGAACCGCTAGACAACGCAAGAGCGCCGATCCAGCGAGATAAGGCGACCCAAACACGGAGTGCCGTCGATTCGCTAGGGGAGAGACACATGGGGGACGGCGGAATCAATTTGCGAGCGAAGACAATGAACGCGACAGGAGTAACGAACGGGCTGTCAATGTCGACGGACTTCGTCATCAAAGAATGTCATATGACATGAATGAGCTAGCGAAACAATCTATACCTATATAATGGTACGATTGACTTTCTTACTGGGTTAAACGTTATCTGACGAATTCAAGATGCTCTTACTCGCTTGGGAGTTTTATACCACTTCGACGTGCTACTAAGACCTCTATTGACGTGACATCATAACGTTACGGAAATGCATCAATCAGAATTTATAAGAGGGCGTGACAAACGAGCAAGCAACTATAAAGTGGGCGGCTACAGCATACACCGGACGAGAGCTGAATAATATAGTCTTCGGAAAAAATATGAATTCTTTTATATGAAAAAGCAGTTAAAACGCAATTAATAAAATATATAGGCTGTAATCTGAATAATTATAATTTTTAACAAAAACAAACGACTTGAAAGCGGAAACTAAGAGACATTGTTAATACCTATAACGTTTGAGGATTGCCATCGCTTTCTCTGGGATGCCATTATCAGATCCGGATTTACAAAAAAAATCATCAAAATCGGTTTATAAACGACGAAGTTTATGCACGAACACGTATCATGAGCCTTTTGTATGTTTATATGTAACAGATGTACACGATAGTCGTATGGTAATTTTGTACAAATACAAAATTATAAATTGTCAAATTTAAATTGAAGACATTAAAATATGAGGAAGTTGAATCAAACAACATGGTAAAGCATACAACTAAAGACACAAACAAAATATTTACAATTTTTAATACATTACTTTCTTTTAAATCATATTTATTTAATAGAAAGTTATGTTAATTTTAAATTATATTTAGCCTTAACAATTTTTGCATCAGAAACATGTTATACAGGAATAATAATTATACAAGAATGTTCTAAAACAATCAAATATCAATTTTGTAAAATATTGAAAATACCAATACAAAAAAAACCAATATAAATAAAACAAACATAATATCGAAAAGATATTCAGATAGGTATTTAGATTTTGCTGTTAAAATATTAAACCGTCACTTGGTACGATACCAGCAAATAATCGTACCTCGTATTTGGATTTAGGATAAATAAATACGAGTGTTTTGAAGTATTATGATCAAACCACATCTCGCGAAGAGAGTGCGACCGCAATGATAAAGCCAGGCGAGTGATATGTTGATTGGTTAGCGACTTCTTGGCACCGACCAACATTTTCTGTCAACTTTGAATTCAACGCGTCGAAAAAAATATCTACGGCACGAAACACTCTAAATAACCCACTATTTTCACTTTAAAAATACGTATAAAATTTAGACGCGATGCGTCATAAAACTCGGATCAACGAATGCGGTCTTTGACCCGGCAAACGGAGCTTGGAGCAGTCGGCATAGTATTTTTAGTAACCACCTAAATTACGTTGACATGGACACACGGATAATAATATAAAAGCATAAAGTGCGAATTAATAGACAGGACATCCGGTGAAAGACTTGATATTGCGTCAATTAATATTCTATATTCACATATTCAAAAAAAATATAATTATTATCAATTTTAAAATACGCTTCCCCAATGTAAACTTAAAACGGCCGTCCTTTGCATTTTCGATTTGTCGTCGTATTGAAGCCTTGTACTTCGACTCACATTATTTCACCTTCAGAGCGCTATATTGAGGGAGCAAGAGTCGTAGATTTGAAGTCCGTAATCTTTTGGGGGTAGTAGGTAATTTGGGGTGGTCTGTTGGGGGTAGCTTTTGGGAAACCGATGAGTGTTCACGTTATGTATTCTATAGTGGTTGTAATATATTGTGCAATACACAATACACTCCGTTGCCCAATTTACAGGTTGGACGCCCGTGTATTATCATTAGGTACTAAAACGCTTTAATCTTCTTCTTCATCCTGCTCTTATCCGGGTCGGCACAACATGTTAATCGTGTGATAAATGTTATTGGCTAGGTTCTTTTACGATTAGCCGCCTGCATGACGTCATCCCTCCTCGGAAATAAACACCCAACTCCTAAATAGTAATTTGCAGGTCGCAAAAAAAGTTATAACGTGCTGAGCGGTGAAGTAAAACTTCGTGAGTGAACCTGCATATTTTCGAAATAATAACAAAAAAAAAAAAGATTAATTCGACGATATGTGAAGTACTAATTTACAAAAATTTGTCCCGCATGGGAATAGAAGAACCCATGACCACCGGCGCCAAAGCCAAGAAACTGTGCTTGCAGGCAATAAATAAAAACGAAGTTAAACCTAACATAACTAAACATACATATTTGACTTAGTATAAGGATTATAACTCTTATAATTTGAGTTGGTGCTTTTATAACTTCATAATAAAATAAAATAACTTTATAAGAAAATTGCAAACATATAACTGAAATCGAGTAATTAAATCGATTTATTTCGAAAGCCCAGCTAGCCAATATCTACAACAAACAAATCAAACGATTGTCTATCCTTGTATGGTGAACAGAGATAGCCAATCCTAATCAATTTTAGGCGAGGTTAATGAACCCTCGGGCTGTTTTTGGGATATTTTAAGTGATGTTTTGCGGCCTATCGCTCCACCATTTGCAGCTAGAGAATTAAGTGGGTGAGTGCTTTCTTAGTGAACGAAAGCTCACTTCACAGACTTCACAGACGCCAAAGAGTATTAAAAAACCGGCCAAGTGCGAGTCGGACTCGCGCACGAAAGATTCCGTACATTATATATATAAAAGTCAAATATTTTAGTATTTGTTGTTATAGCGGCAACAGAAATACATCATCTGTGAAAATTTCAAGACTTCAGGCTGATACAGCCTGGTGACATACGGACTGACAGACAGAGAGACAGACAGACAGACAGCGGAGTCGTAGAAATATCCTATTACCCTTTGGGTGCGGAAGCCTAACAAAATATGTTGTACTACAACTAAATCTCGCATTCGGGGTACGGCCTAATGGGCTAAAGATCTTAAGTTTCACCGTAGAAACTATCACGGCCGTTCGTGGGCATCCTTAATCGTAGGAATTCCGCGTGAGTCAGCGCTATTCCAACCAGAGGAAGATCAGTATCTTCTGAGAAACGTCGCCGGACGCTCGCTCGATAAACGGCGCCTCGGGCGAGTAGGGATGTAGAAAAAGTATCGATATTTTTGATTCCATATATCGATTATTTTCAGCCGACATATTTGGATCCGATATATCGTTACAAAATATCAATAATCGTTACAAAATATCAATAATCGTAACAAAAACGATATTTTTTCAAATTCTAATCCGGTCCGTAGGTGTCAAATACACTTGACATAACTTTTTTTCCGCCCAAGGGACTTCTACGATTATATCCGATATATCGAGGTCAATATCGATATTTTTATAAATATAATATAGATACATCGATATATCTCTTTACTTTCGAAATCCCTAGCCGCGAGTAAGCGCTGAGCCGGCCAGACCTCCATGAATATTAAGGACCCACTTTTACAATTACAGAGCGTGCACCTCACAAAACTGAACGGGACAGATAATACAGAAAAGCATTTAATTACATTTACATTAGAAAAAGCGACAAACACGAGGTTGGAATGCCGTGACAAACCTTATCAGATTCGTGACGAAATCTCGATGGTTGCAACTATGATTCTGTCTATTCGTGAACAGTTTAATAGCAATTCGCATATCGATATTGTAGTCATTGGAATCGCCATCTCAGTATTTAAAACAAAATCTATGGGGACGTAAAAGGAAATTATGATTGCTTCATAAAACCGATGTCGTAGAAATCTATATTAGACGGAAATTAATAATATAAAAAGCAGTGTGAGTATTCCCCAATTTTATATTTGCACCGTGGTTTTTTTGGTGCTTGATATCATGACTAGTGGTTTAAAATGCTTTTCCTTCCTTTTGACTATAGACGTATAAATTCACGTAACAAATAGCAACTCAAGCCCCCTAATGCTGTCGACGTTCCCAGAACAAGAACCAAGCGATTTGCTTCGCCATTTATCATCCGTACAGCTAAGGAATGGAACAACCTGCCGGCGTCCGTCTTTCCGTCCGATTACAACGTAGGCGTCTTCAAGGCAAGAGTGAATAGGTTTTTACTGAGCTAGCGCGCTTACCATCAAAGGCTGCATCGCCACTTACCATCAGGTGGGATGGCAGTCAAGTGCTGGCCAGTTAAAAAAAAAAGATGTACTAAATGATTAGACGTCATACAAATTCAGATCATCATCACCATCATCATTTCAGCCATGCTGAACAAAGGCCTCCCCCGCAGACTGTCACGAAGCAGGATCCTGAGCCACCTACATCCATCGAGTTCCCGCAGATCATAAAAATTCGGATGTAGATGATAATTAGGAAAGCTTCCACCTTTGCTAGCATTGCGTTTACTGCATAATATGATATTAACTTGACAAGAAGAAATAACTTGAATAATAAGAAAAAAGAGACATATATCACGATCCGTACTGAGGAAAATTATAGACTTTTAACGGCTGCAGAGTAACACGGGAGTCATTACGACTACCGTTATAACAATCGAATTATGAAATCGTCTACGAAAGCGTAAATAATTATTTAGAACGACTTGATGTCTGCTGAGCCGGTAGTAGCCATAATCATCAACCGTTCAAAAGTAACGAAACCTGCAAACTGGCCGAAGCAACAACGCACTTGAATATTACTAAAGCTGAAAAAAAAAACATGAGATTGCCAACTTACGTTTTGGCACTCGGGTATGATTTCCAAGCGATTAGGGCACGTCGACAGACACGCGTCGTCAACTAATACCAGACGCTAGCATTAAATAACGAAAGAAATAAAAATGGCTCAATGTTTTTCCACTATTTAACACGCTGTCTCTAGTGTTATTTTGCATAAAAATGGCATACAATGACGTATTTATGTAATGCTACAGCTAGGGTTGCCACCCGTACGATAACATAGTATCTTACTATATGTGAATCAATTGTATTAAATAATATTATATAAATTTTGCTAATTAAATTGTGGCGCTTTTTATAACTGTCAACTGGAAAACATCTACTGAGCGGCGTGAGGAATTTCGGAATGTAAAATTTCTTATAAATGTAAAATTAAGATAAATACAATGACTATTCAATTAAACTAAAATGTCAAATATAAAATACCTAAATTATGTCTTATCTAACAACCGGTGCCAAAAAGGCTGGCTCGGCAGCCTTTCCTCGTTGAATAATTGTGCTTAACCTTTAAGCGAAAAAAGATATAAAGCATGGATTAATTTAATTCATGAAATATGGTTTTAAATTTTGGGAATTTCTATGCTTATATTAAAAGTATTAGAACAATATTTAGAACTTTGCTGACCAAAGAGAAAAGCAATCATAAATAAGCATAGAAAATGAAATATAAAAATAAATAATAAGAAATAAATGTGTCAAAAGGAAAAGACATACAATTTTTTCTTCATAAAAAGATGGCAACCCTATACTACACATATATTCGATTAGAATAATTGCTTCTTTTTGCATTCTCGATCTTATGAGGCTACCCGAACAATTCCATATACTTCAGTACACAAACAGCAAGTCTAACGTTATCACAATTAACCTAAAAACACCGCCGTACAATAGAAACTCGTAGCACACACAAATGCTTACAATTTATATCGCAAAATAAAACTAATATAAATTCATTAATTATACGTTTATTGAACCTGAATCGTATTTTGTATCTTTAGTATGATCATATTAATACGAGACCGCAGACATGTCATTTCTTTCTTAGTGTTTGCTTCGTCGTTCAAAAGAGCTTGTGAGTAGTCAGAGTGCATTCAACAGCAGTGTGCGGGCACCCTTAATACTACTAGTCGGGTAGGCTGCCAGTTAATTAGCAAGTTACAGCAGGGCACTCGACGACGCCGCGCCGGTCAAAGCGGCTTCGTATGCCTCCGTACTTTTTAATATCGTATAGCATAACGACCAACGTGGTCAGGTTCGAAGTCTAACAGGCATACATTACACAACACAGTCTCACACACGAATAGTCCCCCCTATAGTATACATTTGCTTACGGAGTATAGCAACGAAGGTTTCTTATAATAGCCATATTCAATTAGTCCTATTTGTTGCAACTCTATCGCACTCATCCCAGGGTTTAACATAATGGCTATAATTATATTGTTCTTTTCACCTTGATAAGTGTATGGATGAAGTAAAACTAATGTACGGAGTTATCGCGAAAAAAACCGTAAATTTGTTTTATCCTTTATTGAATTAGGTACCTTATAACAGGATTACGAAGAAAGAACTTAATGACTTTGGCGTTCACTCCCAGCCAACATGGGTGTGGTAAGTGCAATTTTGTCAAAACTATGTACCAAGTTTTGACCAAAATTAGTTAACGGATTAATGTTATGTGTTAAACCCTATACGTACGACATTTCTGACGTTATATAAGCAGGTCAATGACATGGCTTTTAGGTCTGTTTCGGTGGGTGAACACACATGTAAATAAATATGCATGATATATGAATATTCATGCATAGTTGCAAATTTCTCATGAAGCATTCTACTCGTCATTTTTCGTAACGCTTACGACTTAATTTCAGGCGCGTGCAAGTGTAGTCAACACGTTATAAGGTTCACTCGGCGATAACCTCAAAATAGGCTGTTAAAAGCAACTATTGTCCGTCCTAAATCATCATGCGGAACACGCACGGCACGTGTCTCCGGCTGCACGTACGCCCCTGCTTGCTTTTTGGGTAAATTCCAGAAAGTTCGGCCAAGAAAGATCGCTGATGGAAGCCGTTGGTATAAAATACTTTAAATTAAGACAATGTATGCGTAAACAAGTAATAAAAATTTAATTGAAATAATCCAGAATAACGAGGAACTTATGAGTTAATTCTAATCATGTAGACCATAAAAAGCACCTACTTTTATTTCATTTTTAATGACTAGAGATATTCTTAATTTCGACACGATTAATAAAAACAGGAAAGCGTTTGAATATCTATTACAATTGAATGCATTCAAGTTAACCGTCCCAATTACGCGGCCATTTCAAACGTCGCAAATAGGTTATAAACGCCCATTGCACGACTGCCACTGTACGACAAATCATTCGACGAGGGTATAGTGGGAGAATGGCGTACCGGTATCTAAACATCTCCGATTCTCATACACGCGATGTTATCAATGATACATAAGAATATGTCAACATTGTAAATGTATTGTAATCCTATTTGAGACTAGTTAACACATTATAATTAAAGCAGGATGCACGGTGGTGGTAGATTTACGAATTTGCCGCCAATAGGCTGTTAAAAGCAACTATTGTCCGTCCTAAATCATCATGCGGAACACGCACGGCACGCGTCTCCGGCTGCACGTACGCCCCTGCTTGCTTTTTGGGTAAATTCCAGAAAGTTCGGCCAAGAAAGATCGCTGATGGAAGCCGTTGGTATAAAATACTTTAAATTAAGACAATGTATGCCTAAACAAGTAATAAAAATTTAATTGAAATGATCCAGAATAACGAGGAACTTCTGAGTTAATTCTAATCATGTAGACCATAAAAAGCACCTACTTTTATTTCATTTTTAATGACTAGAGATATTCTTAATTTCGACATGATTAATAAAAACAGGAAAGCGTTTGAATATCTATTACAATTGAATGCATTCAAGTTAACCGTCCCAATTACGCGGCCATTTCAAACGTCGCAAATAGGTTATAAACGCCCATTGCACGACTGCCACTGTACGACAAATCATTCGACGAGGGTATAGTGGGAGAATGGCGTACCGGTATCTAAACATCTCCGATTCTCATACACGCGACGTTATCAATGATACATAAGAATATGTCAACATTGTAAATGTATTGTAATCCTATTTGAGACTAGTTAACACATTATAATTAAAGCAGGATGCACGGTGGTGGTAGATTTACGAATTTGCCGCCAATAGGCTGTTAAATTTTTGCTGGCCCTACTGATCTCTGAAATTCTATACCCTAGTCGGCAATCGTATTAATTACATGATTATCTGCGGATACGCCGCAGATTTCAGCAGGCTAAGTAGGCTGGAGATTTTAGGGAGCGACAAATCTGGTCCTAAAATTTTTATTTTACAGAAATAAATAAAAACATCAATATGAACATAGAGAAAACGAACATTGAAAATTGAATGTAATGAAAGACTCGTAACTTGATTCATTTTATTGAAATTTTTAATTAGATTGTTAACAGAAAATTTTATAGGGATACTGTTCTTACGATTTTGAAAGTATAAGTGCAATAAAAACTTACCAATGTTTACTAAATGAACATTATTTTGTGTTAGTTAGAACATAATTGAACTTTTTCTAGCTCTAAGCACTAATCTTCACTAAATTGTGAGTTATAAAAATCATGGTAATAAAGAGAAATGTAAGAGGACTATAGAGCACAAATCACAAAGTTGCAATTTTATTGACAGAATACTATTAATTATGACCCATGACTTACAACCTATACTTTTTTAACTTAAGCTAATGTAATGTTCATGGAAGACACATTTAATAAATAGTATTTGTTGCCAAATGCATCTAACACACCATTTTTATTTTCAATCATCATTCGAAAATCTGCTTCTATTAGTGGGACAGACTGAAGTGTAAAAATGTTTTTAATAGGCACATGTAAATCTCAAAATGTCATGATTATGATAATATGTAAGGTGTCCCAAATCCAAACTTATTTATTGGTCAACCTTTTCTTGAACTTTAACACAAAATATTAAGAATAAACCAATTTCAAATCAATACAGCAAGAACTATTCAAGATCATTATTTTACAGTGCAGGGAAGGATTTTCCTAATCACAGTAAAACAGACACAATGTACAACACCAAGACTTTGAATAACTGTACTTTTGATTTTTGTATACCAAAAAGTAAAAAGAAATGGTAAATGCTACAAATATTTTACAAAATTTCTCAATCCATTAAACTTTTTACTTTTGATGTTAATTATAAGTATAAAGCTTTATTGAACATTATAACATATTACTAATTTTTCTACCTCAGATGCTTACGCATGATGTTTCCTAAATCTGTTTTTAATGGTGATCAATTGTAAACTAACATTACTTTTATAGGAGTATTACATTTTTCAGAAAAAAATGGAACACATCTATGAAAGGATTTGAGTGTGTTGTTACATATTTATAGGTAATTAAATAACCTAATCTGCCAATCCATAGTGAGGACGCATGATAGTACACATAGATACGTACACATAGTATGCATAGTCAAGACAAGAGTCCCAGCAGTGGGATAAGTATAGACTGTGACTTCACATTACTAAATACCCTACACAGGAAGATATGTTACTTTATTAGCTCTCATAGTGTAAAATAAGCATTATAATCATTAGAATAAACAATGCTATTGTTAAATTATTGTTTTTATATTTTTAAGGTTTATATGGTTTCATTTAAGCTTATAGTTTATATGGTTATGGTTTCTTTATATGGTTTAAGCCACATTTCAAATTCCCAATGAGACGCAAAAATGAACAAAACATTATCCGAAACAATCATCACAATGCTAATTATTTCTTAATCAAAACCCATTACAGATTACAAATTCAGATAGCATTATCTCCACACACTAGTAAACAACATGAGGTGGACAGTGCATAGTTGAATCATCAGATTGTCTTTACATTAATATCACCTGCATAATAATTGGACAGAAATAACATTCTTTACTTAACAGGTAAAGCAACAAGGTTATTGGAAAATATCACGACTTGTAACTTCATAATGAATTCCATCAAAAGTTCCTAATAAGTAGATTGACACTGACATGAATAGACCAATATTAAATTGTGGACTGAGAAATAAGTGTTGGTCGTATTTAAAGCGTTTATTACAACTCTTAAAGCAAGAAAACACGAACACCACCTTACTATTAAACAAAAAGTAATGTAATACTTACAATTTTAACTAGTCGAACGGCAAAGTACTCCAGTTCTTTAGATAAAACACTAGTTATACCCCATCATGCACATTGTATTCACTACGCGAAAAATAAAGTGAATTACCAATTAATCCTGTCACTGCCGCGTTAGTTATCCGATTACGAGGATCCAGATCAACTTCAAGTTCTAATTCATACCCTTTCGAATATTTATTATGATAGAACACGAGAAGTAATGGATTTTAAAAACAAACTTAATATTTAACCTATCCCTTGCATTCAACCGAACATACTCATTCCTTTAACACAAAGTGGTCTATACCACTGAGCGTATTAATCACTGCACGACGTCTACACGCTACACCACAGGATCCAGGGAATATTGCGCACGCATTCTTTATTCTACTCGTCGCTGAATTGACATATGAATAGTTGACAAGAGATGCAATGTTGCCCTACTACATTGCGAATGCTTATACATTTACTTTTTCTATTTTTAATTATATTATGGAAATTATTATTTTTCTATATCAAAGAGGGTCGTATTTATTAGAAAATATTATTTCTCCTAGTGAGTACAGTTTTATAAATATGAAAATATTTTTAGTGTATTATTTCTCAACGGAAATAATACAGTCAATTCAAGTATCAGGAATATTATTCTATTGAAATGTCAAAGGTTCAGAAAAACTTGTCAATAAATAATAAAACTGACGTGTACTTTGCTCCTAAATCTCGCACGTTTAAATTAAAATTTCATGTAATTTTCAGTACATATCATAATGTCCGAATCTGATAGGTTGCTTAATAATGGTACAACTTCAAGAGAGAATTCTGATGCAAGAGCCGAGGGTGATGCATTCGATGCAGTTTCTGATCGTGAAGCATACTTCCAAGCCCTGCGTCTATGGATTCAGCAAGCACAAATGTACCAAAACATTTCAACATGTTTCCCTTATTACATGATGACGTTCCAAGGCCTTCAAAATAATCCTACCAATATACCCCTTTTGAACAACAACTACCAGTTTCAGGGGCATCAATTCCCATTTCAAATACCAAATCCTAGACCTGCAGCTGAAAATCAAAATCCAGCAGAACGTCTTACACCAGCTGAAGGTATATTGCTATTGCACATAAGTGTATCACATATTTGTAACATAAAACACATTTGAAAATTGTCATGGTTGAATGTTGAGGTCACTATTTTTTTTATATTTTCAGTCATTGCCCGACATGGAGGGTATGAATATGTTATACCACCCCTATACAAAAGGTTGATGGCAGAGTTTATAGATTTTGTATTGCTATTTATACTCAAACTTATTGTGACATTTATAGCTGTGGATATGTTTGAATTGATGTAAGTATCTCTCATATTATTTAATCATTTATATTAACATTAATTTGAAGAAAAATAATTTAATGAATAATGTTTTTTAAAAATATAAGTGTAGTAACTGTTAGTTAAATATAACAATTAAAATGTTTTTTTTTTATTATAAGTGTTGTTGCAATTTTTTACTTCGTAATTGTTGTTATGTTTCCCTATCAATTAAAAATGTTTATATGCGAAAAACAATCACCCATAATTTTGCATAACCTTTTCATGAAACAAAGTTACACTAGACTTGAAAAGAAATTGAAATTTACTAATTAATTACTTTACCGTTTTACGAAAGACATAAATGATCTTAATATATAATTAAAGGAAAAATTCTACAAAGGACTAGGCGGTATGGTCGAAAGACTATAGCCTGCGCCATGGGCCAAAAAAAATTATAGAAGATTATTTTAATTTGTTTTACATGAATGACTACTCATACTAACATGAAATGCTATCATATTACAACAAACTAAAGTAAATAAGTTTTATATTATTAATAATGTAAAAAATCTTATGTTCTTAACATTTCCCCAGAGACGTTGAGAAGTTTGACTTCTACAAGTTCAGCGAACATTATGATGATTACAAATATGCAATGGAACTGACATCCGAAATTTTATTTTTGGAAGTTATATACAGGATTTTAGTTTGTATATTTGAGGTAAATTTTCAATCATTTCCTTAATTACTATTAATTAGATTTAAGTTAGATTTAGAAGACAGAAATCAAATCAATAAAATATTAAATTAGTGAATGTTTATTTTGTTTCATATAAAACTAAATATTGTAGAAGACTGACAGATGTGAATTATTTAATTAGAACTTAGAAACTGTAAATTTTTGACAGACTGTATTAGATCACAGTAAGATTATTGTCTGAGATGGTTATCCCACTATCTATTGTAGGCCGGATAACTATATGTCCGTATGCGGAAGCCCAAATTTGCTCAGCGAACTTTAGAGGTTGCTCTGCTCGGTATTTATCAGCATGATAGAGTTCATAATGAATCTCATAAAATGAGCTCAGATGATAAGTAAACTGAAGTGGCGAAGGGGCCAGATCTATAAAAGAACTGATAACCAATGTACTGTTTTAGTTTACTTTTAAATTTTTTTATTAAAAATTAATATATACCAAGTTATTAATATTTTAAAACAAAAAATTTTAGGACACCTTGTAAGCATAAACTGTAGAGTGAAGTTCATTATTAAGCTCTCAGTTTTTTGACAGATCGGAGCATCAAAGTCATCGTCGACGGTGCATGCTCTGATCTTAAATTTGCCAATGTTGGTGTTCCACAAGGCTGCGTACTGTCTCCTACTCTGTTTCTTCTACATATCAATGACATGTTGCAAATCAGCAACATCCATTGTTATGCAGACGATAGCACTGCGGATGTCTCGTACACTGGCCGAGCTAACATTTCTCGGGAAAATGTCTACGAGAGCCGGAACTAGCTGCCGGAACTGGAACTAGTTTAACTTAGCATAGTCTGAGGCCGAGACATTGTTAACCAAAGTCAGACTGGGGTCGACTAAACTTAGTCCAATTTAACCCCAAAAAGACACAAGTTTGCGCGTTAACCGCTAAAAAGCCCCCATTTGTCGTAACTCCTCATTTCGAGAACACACCGCTATCTACCACAGTAACAGCGGTATACTTTGCGTTGAAATCTCGAACAATGTCCAGTTCGCGGTCAATTGGAAGGTAAGGCCAAATTGACCTCAAAGAAGCTTGGTGTGCTCAGCAAGGCGAGACAGTACTTCACGGTTACTCAACGCCTTTATAAGGCGCATATTCGGCCCCACTGTTCTCATCTCTGGGCAAGAGCACCCTATAACCAGCTTCTTCCAATTGACCGCGTTCAACGTAGGGCGGCTAGGGTTATCGACGATCAAAGGCTTTCCGATCGGCTTGGTCCTTTGGCTCTGCGTAGATGTTGGATCACTCTGCGTCTTCTACCGCATTTATCACGGGGAGTGTTCCGAGGTATTGTTTGGATTGAACCGTTACGACCTTTTTTTTTGGTATCGGGGGGGAAATCTTCAAAAGATACCCTGTCACTTTACATGACAGGGTTATGTGGGGTTCTTACCCACTAAAACCCCTCGGTGGCCGCCTTCTGTACATTTGGAGGGACTCCGGGATCTCCCATGGAACGCTACGGTGTCCATCGGTACTACACATGAGCACGCCTCGGAGAAGGATAAACCTTCTCCGATCCCCTCACCCTCTTGCAGCAACACGAGACCACTTCGTGCTGCTGCCCATCCGTGTCCCTTTTAGTCGCCTTTTACGACAGGCAGGGGATACCTTAGTCCTATTCTATGAGCCCGGGACTACAGGGCTGGAACCGTTACGACCTGGGAACCTTCAAGAAGAGAGCATACTCTTTCTTAAAAGGCCGGCAACGCATTTGTGAGCCCACGGGTGTTGCAGGTGTTCATGGGCGGCGGTAATCACTTACCATCAGTTGAGCCCTCTGCTCATTTGCCCCTTTTCTCCACTAAAAATAAAGTCACCAACCATATGATGGGTAAATGAATTTAAAAGGAGACAGACCACGCTGTTAGAAAGTAACAATCACGTTGTAAGGTTTATAGGTACAATGTGACTGAGACATTGTCGTTTTGAGTCGAAAAGGTAAACATTATGAATGGATCAGCCAGTTGTGTATAGTTGTTACAAATTTTGTTTCTTTTTTACTTAATTAGATTGTTTGAAAATTATTTTTTTTATTATTGGCACGTAACTTTAGAATTGTGTTCGTTTAATATCGCGGTTGTAACACCACGATGTATAAGTAGTACTTGCGATATTATTTATGACAAAATCTTTTGTTGCAGGCATTTTGTTTATGCGGAAGTGTCGGGCGCACAGGTGGCGCTACACCGGGGAAAGCTTTACTCGGTCTCCGAGTCGTTACCGCAACTGCCGTAATTCCTGTTGAGGGTCGACCGAAAGAAACTGTCCTTTTATATCCTGGACGACCTCTTACTTTTTTCCTAGCCTTAGCACGATCTCTAATGAAAAATTTCCTCATTTCCCTTCTGTTCCCATTATGCATCGTTCTTTTCGTATTTCGTCATAATCGCACCGGTTACGACTTATTGTGTGGCGTCATCGTGGTAGAAGAAAACATGTTTCCTCCACGAAGACATGCACCATAATTACCTGTGATAATATGTATTGTATTGTACATTTTAACTTTTAACAAAACTTTGGCAGCCGGAGTTAGATAGTTGTCTTTTACCTAATATAAACATGTCATTAAATTATATTAGATAAAAGTATAATTTTCTTAGAATATGGGGACGTTTTCAATTAATTAATTTACGAATTAGGGGCTATGACCAATGTTAAACTACATTTAATTCTCTTTAAGTTATTAAGATAAAAAAAAGTTGTACAATTGTCTATTACGCTGAAACGTAGGCAAGAATTATGTGATAAAACTTCAAATTATTTTGTAAATAGTTTATTTTTATCAGTAAAGTTTTGAAACATGGGCCAAATTTTATTTATTTTAACTTGTTGATGACTTGGTGGACAGTTATTGGCTTCGGACAATTATTTTTGTGGTCACAGATAATTAGTTTTTCTGGATCTGGGTGTTTATTATCAAGGAGGCTTCACGACAGGCGGGCACCGTAAAACAACCTAGTCGATGCCTTTATTTATGTGAAAAGTTGCCAAGCGGGCAGACGGTTCACCTGATGTTAAGTGAATACTGCCGCTCATGGACATTTGCTACACCCGAAGGTTGCAGATGCGTTGACAACCTTTTGAAAATTTGGCTCCGGCTACCTCACTCACCAGACGAAACGCTGAAGTATTATACTTCCACTTTACGTCGGTCTTCTGTGAGGTCGTGGTACTTACCCGGACGAGCCAGGCGATTGGTGCATCAGACGAGGTTGCTGCGTGGCCCTACCACCGTGAACACGAATAAGAGCAGGAGAAAGAAAAAGAAACTTTCAACTTACTTTAAATTCAATTCCATTTCATTAATTCAAGTACGTGCTTCTGTACTTCTTCTTCTCTACTATGTTTTTTAAATGTTAAAAAGGATAGTAAAAGTGTTTTTCATTAATTCCTGGTCAAAAAACAATCGTAAGTGGTTACTGTGCGAATTGGTTACTTTAGAAGAGTGACACCGTCAGTGTTTTTAGAACCTTTTCATGAGGAACATCCTAGCAATGCTTTTAAATTATTATGCGTTGTATTAAATTATTTTTTTAGTTTTACTTCATAGGCGTGTAAATGTTACACGCAGTAACTTATCAAATATTAATGAGGATTTTAGAAAACTATTTGAATTTCACACAAAAATTTAATAATTACGCAACAGTCTACGCTGTAGCACAAATGGGTAGGTCCGTAAGAGGAAGTATCACAACCTCACAGAAGACCGGTGCATTGTAGACTTCTGCGTTTCGTCTGGTGAGTGAGGTAACCGGGACCCACTTTATTAAAGGGTGTGTGTATTAAAGGGTCGCAACGCATCTGCAAACCTAAGGGTGTTGCAGATGCCAAAGAGTGGCAGATGAGTTTCAAGTTTCCGTGGGCGTTGATCAGCAGTTGTCACTAAACATCATTTCTACTCCCTGTAATATAATTAATAATACAAGACAAATTACACTAGTCTTAAGTCTTGTTTGTTTGAAGCAGTATAATACTTGCCAGTTTATGACTTGACTTACATTGCCTTAAATATGATTACACTCTAAATTAAGGATGCGTTCATTTCTTAGTATTTTGTTGAAATTTTCTGATTTTTGTTTTGTTTTTAGACTATTTCTCTTGCGATTATAAATAATTTTATTTATAAAGAATAAAAATGTATTGTATGTAACCAAAATTCAAGATACTTCATTAATATTGTACACTAATCAATTTTTGCTGAGTTGGCTTATTCATTGTACCGTCAGTCTGCCGTAACGTGGCGGCGCTGCGCTCGTGTGAGCCGCAGGAGTGGCCCCGATTGTCATTGTGCATGTAGTTTTCTGTGATAAGAAGCACTGTGAAATTATAGTTTAGCATACTAAAATAGTTATAAACGTTCACAATGTCTGCATCGGGTGAATTTGGTAACCCTTTACGTAAATTTAAGCTCGTTTTTCTTGGAGAGCAAAGCGGTAAGTGTAAAAAATGTTCCATTGTACATTTTTAATATTGAGACTTATGTTTAACTGAACTTACATAAATGTAATAGATTTTGATTAAAAACAAATGTTTTTCATATTGTCTTCATATTCTATTGATTGTACTCTCCCATTTTGGACATTTCCATGTTAATTTGATCTGACGTCGTAAGACTTGGAAAGATGTAGGTTACAGAATGGCATCATAAGAACTGCATCGAAGTCACACGAAACTTTTCCCTTTATCAATTGGTGTTTTATAGCCATATATAGTTTTTCAGTTATGCATTTAAAAGGAATTTATGTTTTCAGTGGGAAAGACCTCGCTGATCACTAGGTTCATGTACGACAGTTTCGACAACACTTACCAGGTGAGTCACAAATTTGTTATTTTTTTTAAGATTTAATTTGCTATATAGAAAGGTTTATATTAATTATTGTATTATGACAGTACGCTGAAACCTTTTATTATGCCACTGAGTGTTCTAAGTGTTAATTGTATAGATTTATAGAATTAAATTAGATTATAAGTGTACAATCTAAATTAAGAAAATCATTTATTGATTCAAGTGTGGTGGAGGTTATAAATAATATCTAAAATAACCAGTATAATTTTATATTGCAATGTAATTAATAATAGAGAATAATAAAGTAGATAAATTATAAATAGAATAATGTTATATATTAGTATGTATGCCCAAAATAATATGTTTATTTAAACTAGGTTCTAAGTAATATTTTTCTTGTCTCATAACAGATTCTTGAGCCAGTAAACTAGTTGATATGTTGAAACATTTGAAAATGTTAAACTAACTTTATGTAACAAAATGCTACTTTTTATTAAAGTAAATAAAAATTTGTTAATGTCTTATATTTACCTGTTTTTGTGACTGAACCTATTAATGGAAATTATGTTTTTTAATGGTAATTTCTTGTATTTTTTATCAGATAATTGAACTTGTATGAAAGATATCAAATTTACTTGCCTGATTGAAGAATTTGGTTAATAGTGTTGATACTACTTTATATTATCAAAGTAGTTAATTGTAAATTAATGGTATGTAGTAAAGATAAATAATGAATAAATTAAATAAAATAAATTGAAAGATAAATAATGTTAATTATTTATATATAGAATAGCACTATGAAGAGCTATTCTATAAGAGATAAATATTAGAGAAATTTAAATTTTTGTATAAGTAATTTTGCTTTTTTTTTACAGTCATAAAAACATAATTTACATTTTTAAAACATATATAAGACATCAATGAAGTCAACATTTTGTTATTTTTTGATAAATTACATTGTATATTACAAAATGTTACAATTTTCATATATTAATATCAATATGCCTTGGTTAGAATTTTGAATAACATTAAACAATGTTTTGCATTTAAATTGATCTATGTATGAATCTTTTATGTAACAATTATTAATATATAAAATGAAATATTTAACATTTTATATAAACCCAACACACAAATACAGTAATAAATTTCTAACATCTGTTTATAGACTATTATGTTATAATGCCAATTATTACCATTTTTAACAAAAGGGTTAATTTTAACATAATGTATATTATATCAAAGGATTTCAACAGTTAACAAAGTATAATTTCAAACTTGTTAGTTTTACCTACACATTTTATAATAATATTAAGTGTTTAAATATGTATGATATGAAAATTCTCAGAAACTATTGAAGTTTTGTGTAATGATGAAATACCATTACCCTGAATATCTTTTTTTATTCAATAAAATTATATTTTATGTAGAAGTTTCAATATTTGATAAATTCATGAAAGTCAATTGCCTCAACAAATTTCATAAACATATTACATAAAGATGAAAAATCGTTCAAATTATGAGTAGAATGCATAATAAACATACAACCGAAATGAGCATCTTTTTTTTAAGTTGTTTGTAAATACAAGAGTATTGTGTTTGCCAGTGTTCTTGGAGGGTGGTACATCCTATCCCGCTTTGAGCCAACTAATTCATTGACTGTCTTCATTACTGAAAGTCTTGCCCGTCTTGTAACACTATGACGGAATCTGTGACGGGCTGCTTCCTGTCTTTGGCTTTCTTAAGGGCAGTGGAAATGGGGAGGCCAGTTATCATTTTGACTCGTTCATACTGACGGGTAGGTGCCCACATGATCTTTAATCATACACTTTCCCAACTACAACCAACACATGACCAAAATAAGTTAGGATTCATTGATAACATATTGACTATCTGAAGCCGCTAAATAGCCACGGTTGCTCATAAACTGTAATGCTGTAGGGCGCATCCTTACTAATGTTATAAAGGTAAATTTGTATGTATGGATGTTTGTTACTCTTTCACGCAAATACTACTGAATTTATTTTAATGAAAATTTACAATAATATAGCTTACGCATCGGAATAAGACATAGGCTATAATTTATATACATATTTTCTTGTCTTTCTGTCTGAATGTTACGCCTTCAGCCTATTCTACGCAGACGTAGTCGCGGGCAGCAGCTAGTATTCTAATATTCCTCGTTGTGTGCACAGGCGACGATCGGCATCGACTTCCTGTCGAAGACCATGTACCTGGAGGACCGCACGGTGCGCCTGCAGCTGTGGGACACGGCGGGCCAGGAGCGGTTCCGCTCCCTCATACCCTCGTACATCCGCGACTCCACGGTCGCGGTGGTCGTCTACGACATCACCAGTGAGTAAAAAAAAGTAAAGTAACAGCCTACACATGTCCCACTGCTGGGAAAAGGCCTCCTCTATACAGAGGGTATCAGGGCATAGTCCACCACGCGGCCCCACTGCGGATTGGCGGACTTCACATATCTTCGAAATATTTTTTTTTGTTATTATTTCGAAAATATGCAGGTTTCCTCACGATGTTTTCCTTCACCGCGGAGCACGTGATAAGTCAGCACTTAAAGTTAAAAACTTCATTGGTGCCGGCACCGGGGATCGAACTCAGGTTGCCCGAGTATATTGAATTAAAGGCGAATGCCCGGACACTGAGCTATCCGGTCCGTTTCTACACAGTAAAAGAGTGATTGGGTTGGAGCTCCTAATTCCCACTCAACGAGCGCGGTAGCAGCATGTTGGGGACGTGCGCACGGCGGTTCGGTGATGCCTTGGAGTAAAACCCAACGAGCGCAGTTCGATTCACCAGTGAGTGCCGCTTACTATTACCAAGCTTCCTTACGTTAGGCTGTCCTTTCCCACTGCTGATGGAACTGCACTCGCTCCCCGTGACTCCTTTAAATGCGATCACCTATTCGTACCGCCGTACTCGCGGACCTGAAAAACTTGACTCGATTGATTTCTGTTATTATAAGGTACCAACATAATGTATGGTAAATGTCGCGTTCAATTTTATTTCATGATATTTTTAAGAACAATATACATCATTAAATCTATTAATTATAAACGCTAGCTGCATTTCCTTGATTTTTTTTTATTTAGGTAAAATGTGAAATCGCCGACGAATCTTTGATTTTTTCTATAAAATAATATGAAATAGAATTAAATCGTACAGTTTCATTAAACTTAGCAAATGCTGCGGATAAACATTTATGTTTAACCGTTTTCTTTTCTACGTTGTCGTTCAAGTGTTTTCCAGCGACGGCACTCAATCCCGCGAGGTCTACACGACCCTCTCGTGACGACCTTGAGTACTGCCATCATTAATTTTTTTTATGAAATGGGTCTTTTTCGCCTATATTAGGAGCTTAATGAGTCCACAATTTTAAGTTTTCTACAGTTGAGGCTTATTCATATTTAATAAATTTAGATAAATTTGTCTCTTACAATAATTTCGTATACTTCCTGCGTCGGTAAACTAGGTCTCGTTGATAAAGGAATTGGCACACTTTGAAACACAACTTGTGCCGAAATATGGAGTAATATTTTTTCAACGCGGACATGCAAGCGTCTTCCTACTCTCCTAACTGATGGTAGTGATAAAGTCATCAGTGAGAAACTCATCAGCACAGTAAGAGCATATACAGTCTTGCTTCGACTGGACCTTGATTCGGTTCTTTCGTTATACGCAGAATCCAATGTCAATCTGTTATATGTCACTCTATTATATATATATATACACATTTGAATCACACACATCACTTAGAGAATGAAACGCCTATTTTTCCTTCTTTTAACCGAAGCTGTAATGAAACAGATAAAAAGAAGTTGACGGATCTGCTCATTCGTGCAACAGAATCAACTGTTGTAAATTTTACTTCACAGACTATTTAGCCCCCAAAATTATTAATTAGACAAACATTTTCAATTTGAAGAACGACTTGGCAACTTGTAATCACTTGCAAAATCAACCGACCGTTGCTCGATGATTTATTGGCATTGCCACAGTTTCTAATGTTATTTAAGTAACTGAAGCACCATACGAGAATAATGTAGCGCTGGATATCTCCCGGTCGTTATGCCAATGAAATTTATGTCTCGCTTTAGCCATAGGGTGACCATGTATAGGAGGGAGATTTTTACTTTGAATCTGTTTATTTTCGTGAAATGGATTTGAAAAATTCTTCTTACTAAAGTTACTTTAGGTCAGCTGAAATAATTGTGTGAAGTGTATGATATATGACAATAATAAAAACGAATTACCTGTAATCATTAACAAATAAACATTCAATAAATATACTTTTGTATTCGACATTTAAGATGTTTCGTTGTGGCCAAAGCATTGTGAACCTGGTTAAATCAAGTTAGTTCCTTCACTTTTTTTTTTGTTTATGTGAAAAGTTGCCAAACGAGCAGACTGTTCACCTGATCTTAAGTGAATATCGCCGCCCATGGACGTCTGCTACACCCTAGGGTTACAGATGCCTTAAAATTAACATGACATTTCGGTCCGTAGTATATGCATAGCATGTGTATACTACTTGTATTGCATTTATAATATATGTCATATGATGTAAAGCGGAACAATTTTTATACGCCGCTCAGTATGGAAATACATGACTATATTATTTAAACGTCATTGCTATCTATACACAGCCACTTCACCAACTGCCGTTGTGGGTTGGATATTCATTTGGTAATAAAATACTAACAGAATAATGAGAGTACCAGATCGTAAAATAATACTTGGTAGTCTGATAATAATTTCATTTCCATTTCTACCTACAACTTCATCTCTACGACCTAATAAGTGAAAATTAAATTTAAAGGTTTACATTCAGTATACATACGCCGATTAAGATCAAATCAATAAGGGAAGGGTGTCGATAAAATATACGCTTGTTGATGTTTAGTTGTAGGCAGTGCCGGGTTAGACTTGCGGTCGCAATACACCTGTCGGACGCCCGGCCTTGTGCCGAGATCTACCGCAGGATGGCGAGATCTGTTAGCATATCAATTCAACAATCGCATCGGGCGATTTGTACGAGAACTAATTCTCAATCTTCATCATTGTCCGTTTCTTCTGTCGTGTCTCTTCCAGTTGTATGTAATATCAAATTTCTTTTTGTTGCAATGGTAGTCTGATTTTTAATTAAATCAGCTTTTGCTCCCCTATATATATTTAGAGAAGAAAGTAACTTAATTACCTATTCTATTATTAACATGTATTAGATCGGTCTTTCTCGTTTATATTCGTTTGTTGCTAGAAATAAGTTTATCTACTTATCCTTAGTTCTTCATCGGTCGAAATTTGATCGCCATTAGATTATACATTGTATGGATTATTATTTCCATACACACAATTCTTACGCGACGATACTTACATTGTGCAATTGTCTCACAATAGACTATTGTGTTTCTCATAATAAATGTAAACAATAAATATATTTTTATTGACATATTTATAACATGTCTTAAACAAAATTTAGCCTTCTGCCCTTCTTCATATGCACTTTAACTATGCCAAGTTATACACTTCTTTGTGCGAGTGACATTCTTAAAAATGGTTCCGTGGTTTTCGTCCACGTCTTAATATAATTATAAATATATTTATATTACGAAAGTCACTATAAGGATATAACTTTAGCTGTCCCAAATTTTTCAAAAGGAAGCCTGGTGACAGAAGCCTCGGATTTATTAAAAAAAGTTCATAAGTTGGCTCAATTTTGGTTTCCCCTCTAAGCCAAATTAAAACTTGGGGCGCTCAAACTTATTACAGACATTGTGGGCTGCCTCAACGCGCAATACGTTTTAATTAATACACTTAGTACTGCGTTGTTAGCTACATTGCGTTGCATAAGTAATAGACATTAATACTTATTTCAACGTTAAATCAAATGACATCAGCACAACTAAAAATTGAGAAAAAATTCGCTTCAGCCAAGCTCACATTTAAGTTGTTATTTGATGTGAATATCGTACAAAGGCATATCACTGTACTGCGATAGTCCGCTTTAAGTCGAAAACACATGCTCGATCTACATACTGTCTTTTTGTTCGCGGATTCATTTCAAAGCTATGGTCTTAGCTTTCGTTTACCTCTATATACGTGTTATTTATTACGTCTATTCCATAGTAAATATACGTTAATATCAATGTTTGAAATTTGAATATAAACCTCCATTATAAAATACGAGTAAGAGAGATTTTGTTAATTTAATATCATCACGCACTTAATACGCACTTTTGTCTAAATATCATGGAATTAACCGAGTGTAGCGTACAGCGGATGACGTCATCAAAAGCTCGAAGCTTATCCAGTGCCAGTAGACGGTGTCAAGTGCGTTATGCGAAGAGCACAAGAGTTACGTAAGCTCCGTCCATCACGTTTGCGACAACGGCCCAATGGACTCCTCCGACCCGGGTCTCTGAACCCTCAAACACCAACCGGAGACACGTAGTAAGCTTTTTAATTGAATCTTATTGAACAGAGCCGTACCACTGCCACTTCGCAAGTTTTACGAGAATTCGTAAAATACGTAATAGACATTCGTATTTATAACTTTGCGTTTTTGTATTAATATATTCCGTTACTTTCTCTACATGACAAGATTTATTACTTTCCTTGGAACAAATCTTATTTGGACTGTATATTGCGCGGCTATTCGCATGTGCAGTGTACGTACATACGCCGAGTGTATTATTTCGTAATATTCTTGTTATTAACAATTCTTAGGAAATTGATGATGCAATTAAACTGTTCAATACTTGTGCTGCGGACAGAAGGTAAAAAAGATGTTTACACAGTAAAGTTTTTTAAGTAAACTCATAAAATGAATTTAAAAATTATGTCCGCCCCGGTCGTAAAAATCTCTGGCCTTTAGGGAATCTAATTTATGGCATATAAGGAATTGTGTGGGAGTATCTATTTTGTGTTAGTTTATTTTTTCTTCGTTAATTTAGACATTCACAGTGGAGATATGACACTCGTTTTTAGGTAAACTTACTTTAAAAGCTGCTTGGTATTTAGAACTGAAATAAATTGGTCGACCGGATTTTAAAACAACGCCAAAATCGGCTTTTTGGGACTGTGTGACTTGTTTTGTTATTGCATAAAGGATCTAGCTTTACCGAGGACGCGGCACGGTCTTGGAAACAATCGACATACGTTAACTGCTTTATCGCCCGACCTCTTAAAAAAAAGGTACGCTAGTGAAAGGCATTGAACGCCGATAAATAATTAAAGTCGATATGGCTCTGCCGCATAATAAAGCCGGTAACGGTTCGGACGTAGCGACCTGTTGGGTCGTTGAACATTCAACAAAACGAAACTATTTAACGCGTCTCTTAAACTAAGTTAAAAAAACTGTTTCTCTTACGACTAGTTTATCGTCTGTAAAAACAGACTTGAATGAAAAGATGGCTAGCTAGCATACAGTTCATTTGATGTTAAGTGATTATTGGAGCCCATAGTCATCTACATAATCTATAGTGGTAGTAGGGGTAGCGTATGCTTTGCCACTCACCAGACGAAAAACGAAAGTATAATACATCTCTTTCAGACCGGTCTTCTTGGAGGCGGTGTTACTTCTCCAAACGAGCCTGCCTATTCGCGCAACCACATGCTGTTGCGTGGCCCTTCCTCAATAGCCTGGTTAAACTTGTCGACAAACCAGTCGTCATCTCGTTTCCGTATGCGGCGGACTATGCGTGAATTTTCTTCACGATTAACTAGCATATTCATGGGCCGCAAACGCCTCTATCGTTGTAGTCGAACAGGAAACAGTTTTGAAAAACGGTTCGTGTCTTGAACGCGCAGTAGTCGCGTCTCACTCGCGCGGGGCCTACGCACTAGATGAGTCATGTCCAATCGAAGACAACGTGGCAGCAATAAAGGCCGGCCAAGGCGGGCGATATTACATCATTACTGCCGTATGACAATGTTGAACATTCCGATGACGAAATACGCATGGAACAGGTTATATTGCACGTATGAAGATAGCACGAAGGCAAGGGTCCAATGTCGAAAGAAAACTTCTATTTTGTCTTATTGCAATTTTGAATGCGTTCCGCTTTTTATTACTTGTTCTTTGTGAATTATCGTGCTTTGTTCATAAATAAATGGCTCAAGCGTTTACTGCTCTGTTATTTATTCTCCGAAACGAGCACTGTGTTGAAATGTCGAACATTCATTATTAGATCCAGTAAAATGTCTGTAAGTATAAAAAATATAGTGAACTAGGAAATTAAATTTCATATAAAGAAAATATAAATTTTTAATAATTTGAAAAATGGGGAACTATGTATCGATGATTCTTTTGTTCGGAAGAAAAAGAAAATATTTTTCTCTATGGTAGAGCTGCATTGCGTCAAACGTCGATTGCTGATTGTATGGGCTGCCCCGTAAACGGATCGAATTTTAATAATTCAAACTGCACTTTAACGTTGAAACGTGTGTCCGATACGGAATTCCGTCGCGTCCGGAATAGTCTGAGTGGTCGATTCCTCCGTACTTTGTTTGCTGAGTAAATGGCGCTTCGGTCAAATTAGTTCCTCCGAGCTTTGATTAACCTGTTTTCATTTACCCACACAGCTTTTCATTTAGAGCGGTCGAATTAGTAAACTCTGCAAATAAATTGAACATATACAATAGTGCATTAATTAGTTTGGGTATTTAAAAAGTGAATAGACTATTTATGTTCCGTGCTGAAGATATCAAGGCTAGTTCACTACGCGTTCCCACTGCGGCTTGGCTGCTTACGTATCTTCGATATATTTTTTTTGCTACTATTTCGAAGATATGCAGTTTTCCTCATGATGTTTTCCTTCACCGCTGATCACGTCAATTTTAAGTGCTGACTTATCACGTGGGATAAGACAGCACATAAAACTGCAACTAACAATTTCATTGGTGCCGGCATTGGGAGTTGAACTCGGGTTGCTCGAATATATTTAATTAAAATTGAGTGCCCGGACGCTGAGCTATCACTGCTAGGGTAGGTATTTATGTTTCTATTTTAATATTTCCTCAAATATAGATCAAAATCTATTTCGTCGAACACATTTAATTCTCACACGAAATTTTAATTCTAAACGGAGTGTCTAAATCTACGTTTTCTTTTCTCAATTAAATCTTTCGTAAAAGTATAATCTCTGTCCTTCAGACCTAGTGAGAGCGACAGTTTCTTCTCGCATTTTCCATTTCCATGCGACCTTAGGTTTGTATCCTTGACACTGTCGATCAACGTCTACTACTAGGGTCGGCTAGCTGTTAAGTGGGGTCCAGAAAAATATCAGTCGAATATGACAGTAAATTTCGCCGCAAAAAAAAATGTATAATAGCTCGGTCGGTAATCGGGCGGCCCCAAAACAGACGGTCGCGGTTCGTATCACAATCATTTATTTACACAGTTATTTTTTTTACTTTTTTTCTATACCAGATCATTTTCTTTATTTTTTATTTTTTTGATTTCCAAAACATGATTTACCAAAAAAAAACGGTCCTCCAGGTACTGTAAAATTAATGCGAGAAATTACACCGACGTTGTACACTAGTTCTGTGTTTTTATTCTATTCCTTCTTGTCGACAATGGAATACTTTGCTTTTTCTTCAAGAGCCGTGATAGCTCAGTGTCCGAGCTCTCCTTTAATTCAATTTACTCGAGCAACCTGACGTCGATCCCCGGTGCCAGCACCAATGAAATTGTTAACTTTATCTTATTTTTGTGCTGACTTATCACGTGCTCAGCGGTGAAGGAAAAGATCGCGAGATAACCTGCATATTTTCGAAATAATGACAAAAGAAAAATGTGTCATAAAAATGGGAAGTCCGCCAATCCGCAGTGGGCTTGTGTGGTGGACTATGCCCGTAAACCCTGTTTATAGAGGCGGCCTTTGCCCGGCGTCCCACTGCTGAGCAAAGGCCGCCGTATTTATATGTTACTACGTTTTCAAGTGTAATCACAGCTTCTAGGCCATGAAAACTAATCAATTCAGACGAGTCGTAGGCACTTGTAAAATCGGTTTTAGGTAACTGGAATAATTGCTTGGTTACTCAAAGATTCTACGTGGCTTTCAGCGTATGAATATAGTGGTAATTTTTTTTTTTTATGTGAAAAGTTGCCAAACGAGTAGACGGTTCACCTGATGGTAAGTGAATACCGCTGCCCATGGACATCTGCTACACCTGAGGGTTACAAATGCGAATGAAAATTCTAGGAGAGTAGGTGTATATAACAATATTTGGCGGTCTGAGGTTCCACATTTTGTCCTACTGTTGTTGGTTGCTGGCCTAGTGGAACACTTTCTTGTTACGCGTTCCATGCGCTTTTCGTATCTCGCGTACGAGGAACTTTACTTGTAGCCGAATCGCGCTTATTTCCGGGTTTCAACCGTTTATGTTAATCATTCGAGAGCGAACACCGGCCGATTACGTGGCGCGATGTTAAATTATTCGCATTGCACAACGCCCAAATAAAAGTAACAGTTTTAACCGAGCACGTTATGACCGTAACACATTAGGCCGCCGCGCGCCGAGTTTACAGCACTTTAACGATTCCGTGGTAGAGAATTATTTATGCGCCGCGTTCGAGACGTTTTGACGTTGTTTTATATACATATCAATAGTCGTTTTATATAATACATTTCATAGTCCCCTATGAAATGTATTATATATAATGTGAAGTACATTAGCTAACTTCATATACTATAGGTACCTCTTCTCATCTCTGAAACCCTGCTCGTTATAATTATTATTACGTTTCCCTTTTCGGGGTTTTCCGGAAAAGTACCCTTGTCACCCTTCGGTAAAACGGGACCCTATCACTAAGACTCCGCTTTCCGTCTATCTGTCCGTCTGTACCAGGCCGTATCTCATGAACCGTGATAGTTAGACGGTTGAAATTTTCACAGATGATTTTTTTCTGTTGCCACTATAACAACAAATACTAAAAAATATATAAGTGGTGCACCCATACAACAGACATGATTTTTGCCGTTTTTATAGATAATGTTACGTAGGTTATTAGGCCTCGGCTTTTTGTGTTTGAATATTTTGTGTCTTCCACCGACTTCGAAAAGTTTTTGATTCGGTTATGATTTTCATGTTTGTTATCTCGGAACTCCGTCATGTATGAAACCGATTGTAAAGATTGGCTTGCTCTCGGTTTTGCTCCCATGTGGTCCTAATAATAATATCATTGCACCATTTTCATCAAACATTACACCCTGGATTCCGAAGATACATTAGAGAACTCCTCAAAGTCAAATGGACAGCGTATATTAAGTGAGATGTTTGGAGTCGTTGTTAATACAACTAAAGTAATCTGTTCATGAATGACCGAGTTCTGAGGCAAAAACGAATCAATAGTAGAACCGAACTGAAAATCCACTCCTTTTTTGCAGTCGGTTGAAAAATCTACTTGTGTATCGAAATGGTTATGGTGCGAGCCAATGTGATATGGACCGAAACAATTTCACCTTGTGTGTTTTAAATGCCGCTAAGAAACAGGGTTATGGATTTATAAGATACTTAAACAGGGACCAGTGTTCAAATGAAGTGACCCAATATTTCGTTGATGGCATATTCGTTACTAAAACTCAAATCGAGTCGATAATACATTTGTTACTTTTAACATCAGAAGCATTAATCATACATACTTTTAGTCTGTAATTCTACGAACTAATTAAGTACAAGTATTAAGGCACTTGCCCTCGCACAAAATGCAAGAACGCGAAGCACGTAATATGTTTGTTAACAAACAAAATTCCGTTGTTTGTTAACTGTGCTAACAGATTCAGTCAGTTGGATTTAATTAAATTTGTAATATTTTTTTGTGTTGCGCTGGTTTCAATTTTACATTTCGTATTCCATATTTAACTGTGTTGATCTCAAACCCGAGTATTCTTTTTTGATGTATTTTAATTTAGATACAATACTTTAGATATAACTGAATTTTTTCAAGTATTTAAGACAAAGAAGACTTGCCAGGTTAATTTTAGCTTTAATCCAAGGAAAATAAAGTAGCAGAATTTGAAATTCATAACACGCAGTGTGAGATCGGCATCGGCGTATTCGTGATATTCAGTATCATATGGATAATGCCAGCAGTATTAATACTGCCAATAGAATTGATAATATCGCCTTAAACGACTGGTTTTTGCAGGGATTAATGTTTGCATACATATTCGGTTTCGTTGTCTTTAAGCTTATTAAGTTGGTTGTACAAGTCGTTGGCCTACGAGTGCTACGAGTAGTGTTGCGACCTTCCGAGGCGGCGGCACACTTTCAGCGATTCAGACGGCGCGACGTAATAGTATCATTTCATGCGCATCTATTGTATCGCACCGAGGTCTTCGCCGGCCGTGTTGCATAGATGTCTGAAACAGTTTGTGCAGACTGTTTTTTTGTTAGGAACGTTTCGAAAGTACTAAAGAAAGCGGTCGTCGATTAGTTTACGTTTTTACTTTTGCCTCGTACAGCTTTGAAATGTTTTTGCAACTAAATTCGTGAAAAGACTAATCGAGAATCTGATGTTGTAGAGTTTAGACGATAACAACAATATTTATTTGTGCACACCAATACAAAACTAGAAGCCATCCGTTATTACGAGCCGAAACGTAAAATAATCTCTCGTTCCGAACCAAGTTGCCGAACATTGCTTAAATGTAGGTCATTCGTATTTATTAAGATTAAATTTTTATATTACATTTTTTTTTCAAGTTACGATGAGACTAGTCATTTTGTAACTAAGCAGCCCGCATTTTCGCTTGGAGAGTAAGTCGATGAAACAAAACTCGGCCGCACATTTCATTGTTACGACAATTTCGCGGCCCATGCGCGGATCCAAGGCGAAATTGGGGGCGCCCTTTCGGACGTATAGTTGTGATTGCGTGATTTTTAGGCATTACGTTTTATTACAATACGCTTTACATTGTTGCACATTCGCTTTTTGACCTGGTCTATACACTTTACAGCTGTTACAAGGTCTTCATATACTTGATTCCCTTAAATGAGGAAACGGTTTATAATTCTTGGTTTTAGTTTTAGTTTCTGCTTGCACTTAGATGGAATAAAATGTGCGGATAAACGGTCGAAAAATTTTCATGCGATGGGTATATCGGCCACTTAGATTAATGGTTAGATAGTCTGGGTGCGTTACTCGGAGTGTGCAGATGTTGCAGTAGTACTAATAGTGAAAAAGTAATTGTAACGGTGGTAGGGCCACGCAGCAGCCTCGGCTGTTGCACGAATGGGCTGGCTCGTCCAGGTAAGTACCACGACCTCACAGAAGACCGGCGTAAAGTGGAAGTATAATACTTTCGCGTTTCGTCTGGTGAGTGAGGTGGCCGGAGCCTAATTTTCAAAAGGTTGTCAACGCATCTGCAACCCTCGGGTGTTGCAGATGTCCATGAGCGGTGGTATTCACTTAAAAATCAGGTGAACTGTCTGCTCGCTTGGCAACTTTTCACATAAAAAAAGTAATAATATTTTACTGCATTATAATTTCTTATATTTACACTATTACACATTACGAAATGAAAACTATCTTTACGTATTTATCGCGTTTATTTTTAACTTTAGTTCCCGACGTTTCCGTTCCCGAGATAAATCCGTACAAATAGTTTCATTTAGTAATATTTTAATTTAGATAAAAGCGAACGCTATATTAATTGCATGGATGTATGGGCGCGAGAAAGGCGCGCCCATACATCCATGCTTGACTCTCTCGGTGGTATGAGTGTAGTTATTGTATGTTAATCTATTTGTCAGTTTCAATAGTTGAGAAAATATAAATAAGACATAATTCCGTTTCAAAATTAATACCAAACCCTTCAAAAGTAACTTGTTCTTATGACTAGATCGGTGAGAAACCGATCTACCTTGCCGTTAAACTTATAGCGGTATCATAAATAGAGAGCATGTCGTGTGGGATGGGAACTTGAATATCAAACGGTGCGTTGCATTTTCCGAAGTCGTAAAAACATGGCAATTGGTCTCTCGTCTCACCGTCGCTTCTCACGGCCGCATTTAAATCTACTCAAAGTTTTAAGTGGCAAAATATTTTTTTTTTCCGGAATATGAGATAGACCTCTATTCATAATAATTTCATTGATATGATTATTAAGTTCATTGATATAATAGATACTTTGTTTTTTGAGTAAAAGTGTGTCATTAGACCACGCCACGGGAGAGTTTATGCATTATAATCGCATTACGAACGTATATAACGTAATAGTACTGTTTAATGTCGCCTACTGGCCAAATGGACGGACAGACAATATTCATTAAATGGATTTATATTTTCCATAAAGGAAGCTTTATTTTCTTTTATATTTTTATTGCTAGAGCACATTTATACGCAAGCATTGCCCGGGTACTACCCTGAAAAGCTTTTAGAAGACATGATTTACAAATTTTTACAATTAAGTTATCCCATTCAACCTGTTGTGGATTCGGGCGAACTATTTACCAAACAAAAATTTTAAATTTCCTAATTTTAAAAATAAAGTAACACATTGTGGCACACTGTATGTATACCTCGCAGTGATTTGGCAACGACGTCGAGACAAAAGGTTATTAGGGTATTCAGCGATGATGACTTTAACCGCCGAGTACTTGATAATCGGTACCTAAAATTGCAATTAAAAACATTGGCACCAGGATTTCAACTCGGATCTCACGTGGAATAAGAATAAGAAGCGACGATCTGACGACTGAGTCATAATGATTAATTTGTTCTTAATTGAAAATAGATCTTAAGTTCTTTCACAATCTTTATAAAATATGCCTTGATACCTTATTATCTCGTTGTAAGGATAATGTTGGACACCTCGCCCGCGCCGTTTGCTCTTGCCAAACGACCTTCGATAATTGACCTCGCAAATGTTTACCAAGCTGTTTACCGTTGAACCATTTTGCTTTATTGATATCACCCTGTAAAGGTTTGTATGTTCCAGATGGAAAACTTAATTCACTCCCATGTTGGTTCTTCTAAGTTTTCCTGCATTTGTATCATACTTAATAGATCGCTGGCCATTAGTAAATTGTTTCTTTTTTTTTTAATGCGAGAATGTGGCAAGCCAGCTGGCGCTTCACCGGATTTTAACCGGTAACCGCCGCTCATGGCAACACCATCATTCTTAAAAATGTGGCTACCTCATTCACCAGACGAAAAGCAGAAGATTAACATTCCTACTTCACGCCAATCTTCTGTGAGGTTGTGGTACTTACCCCGACAGACCTGTGACCTGTTCGTCCATGTTGTCTGACCCTATCACAGTTGTCTCCTATCCAGCATTAGAAATAGTGCCATTCAGAGAGCGTCGTCGCTCGAAACAATATTGTGGATATATCTATAAATAACCGCATTTAATTAAAACTAAACTGTTCGTCACCATACGGAAAATTTCATTTAATTATACATGAATCTGCACAAATATTTTTACGAGCAATAACAGACCCGTTTTAGAAGGCAAAGCTCTTACATTATTCAAAATATGTCTTGGACTGTCTGCTATTATTTTATTCTAATTTTATGTCTACTGTAGAGTTTTATGTTTCTTCGCCAGACTTGTCTTTATTTGCAAACCTATTTCATTTCGTTTATTATAATGTTCATTAGAGGTATGTTGATTATATTGAATAAAGGTATTTTGGGTTTGAATAGAAACCCGTCTCTATTTTCGTCCCGACCTCAGACATAATCCGCATCGTATCCATTACACTACAGTTGTATCAATAGAATTACGTGGTTTGATTTTATTTCAAGTCACATGTATACACATTACAATGACATTTTTCAGTCTAACCGTTAATGTTCACAGGTATTGATTTATTTTATATTTTATTTTTTTATTATATATATTATATGTATCGACGGACCTCACGGGAATGTATCGACTTTACGTGCATTACCGTGCTTCGTAAATCCGAAATAGCTACTGGCTTTACGATTTCTTCCTGCAGTTGTAAAGCTGAGTTTGTTCATTTCTATGAATGTAAACCGTTTATAGTCGACTTGTAGACATGGCGATAAAGTTTCGCTAATTGCTCTTAAAGCTGACGAAGTCGATTCCTAATCAGAGTTACGCTTTATGACACAAGAGCCAGCTGTGCTTCAGAGTTTGACTAACATGGACGCTACTGGAACTTTTTTTTATGTGAGATGGTAGATAGCGGCAGTTAACTTGATGTTAAGTGAAAGCCGCCGCCCATTAACATTTGCAAAACAGTTGCAGATGCGTCGCTATTTTTAAAATAATTCACATTGATCATTTGCAACACCCGTAAGGTTGCCGATGCGTTGCCTTTTTTAAATAAATTGACCTCCGGCTACCTCACTCACCGGACGAAACTGCAGTCTTCTGCGAGGTTGTGGTACATACCCGGACTTCGTGCAACAGTGAAGACCGCGGCGTGGCCCTACCACATGAACTTCCCTTGGAAACACGTTAATAGGCATTCAGTTAACTACATTATCGTGTGAGCTTCGTGATTATATATCATAGATTGCCACCTTAATAAAAAAAAAGTAGTTTATAGGACTTCGTGACAAACGACATAATCTACATAATAAAAATTTAAAAAATAAGTATAAGTGGACGGTTTGAATAACAATTTAAAATTGTTTGTCTGGAACGCGCAGTAAATTTTGTAGAACCTTGGGTGAGGACATAGAAAGATGTTTAAATTTTACTTACAAAAGCCTATCGGAAGAAAAAGTTTGAAATTACACCCGACGTTTTTTATAAGGAAACCTCTGTATTATAATATAGTATTACCGAATACAAGCTTCCCAAGACCGGGTACTAGCACGGAAATATAAAAAAGAAAAATCATATATACTCTGTGGGAAGCGTTCGGACGCGGGAGCGGGAAGTTCTGGTCATGACTTTAAATCGTGTAGTTTTATAATTTTGTTAACGATAAATTGATGGGAATCATTTTGTTAGAAGTTGTATTTGATTTTTGTAAAATATATTTTGAATAGATTAGTGTGATTTCTTTTTAAAAAATGGCCTGTTTCATGGCCTCTTTCATTGCCATTGAAATTAATTTCTTTTTTTTTATTGCACTTGACATTGCCACAACAATGCGGGACACGCTACCGCCCGAATGATGTGTTTTCACGAATCCATGTATGTTTAGTATATCAGTTTTGACCTCTTTTGTTAATCAAACTGACGCACAGGGAATCATAGTTGTGTTTAACTCGTTGTGTGAATAGAAATGTTCCTTCTCAAGTTACATTATCATTTTATTGATAATCTTGGGACTTGTCCTTGGTAGAATTTATAGTTTTATTTCATGTGAAGGAACACGTAGGGTATGAAATTACATCTCTTTGTCGTAAAGCGGTTTGCAAAATAAGAGATACACAAATTTAAAGCAGTCAACTAACGATCATTTTGTTTCGTCTATTTACTTATTTAGTAGATCACAAATTTTGTTTTTAAAGGGCCGTTAGTTATGATACTCCGGAGCAGCGACCACCCGCTCGCTTGACGTCAACCCGCATTGGGAACAAATTATCGCAGATCCGGAACGATTATATGTGGGGTACACACTATACTTGACCCGTGTGGGAATCGAACCGGCTACCTCCGACATCGAAGACTAGCTCAGCAACCGCGACACCAAGTCATAGCAGAAAACATACACTTCCGTTTCTTCACAAAACTTTCAGGATCAAGTAGTAAATGCATAGAGAGGCTTGCCAGGTTATGGACTTCATCAAGAAAAAAAGAAACATTTATTCACGGTCTAACCGCAATGCGTAAATAAAAAAAAAACCTTAAAAATAATGGAATTACTCAGAATATAAAATAATATTGCGAAAATTAAAATAAATGAAAACATCTAAAAAAATTGAGTCCGTGTGAGCAGCATGAGACGTTGAAACGGACGGGACTCGGTAAGAATCGAGAAACAGCAACTAAAATTGATCCGATACCGACACCGGTTTTCGGTCAAGCCAGGTATTGACGTTTGCAAACACTAAAATTGTAGTTATCAACGTTTGCAACCGTTCCGTTCGCAGACGCGAACTCCTTCCACCAGACGTCCAAGTGGATCGACGACGTGCGCACGGAGCGGGGCTCCGACGTGATCATCATGCTGGTGGGCAACAAGACGGACCTGTCGGACAAGAGGCAGGTGTCCACTGAAGACGGGGACCGGAAGGCGCGCGAGCTGAACGTGATGTTCATAGAGACCAGCGCCAAGGCGGGCTACAACGTGAAGCAGGTGAGCTTTGAACTGGTAAAGTGACGGAATATACGTGTATTTTTTTTATGTGGAAAGTTGCCAAGCGAGCAGGCGGTGCACCTGATGTTAAGTGAATACCGCCACCAATGGACATATGCTACAGCCGAGGATTACAGATTTTAAAAATTGGACCTCGGCCACCTCACTCACCAGACGAAATGCGAAAGTACTATACTTCCACTTATGTCCGTCTTCTGTGAGGTTGTGGTACTTACCCGGACGAGCCAGCCCATTCGTGCAACAGCTGAGGCTGCTGCGTGGCCCTACCGCCGTGTGCACTGCTGGGCAAAGCCCCCCTCTGTACAGATAGTATCAGGCGATAGTCCTCCTTTGAAATATTTAATTTTTTGTTGATAATTCGATAACATACAAGTTTTATCATTATGCAGCACTTAAAATAGTAGTTAAGCGTCACTTTTTCACTAGGGTTGATGATATCTGCTTTATTGTTTAGTAATACTACTAGGCGTGACATATGATTTTCCACTGCTGGGCAAAGGGCTCTGTACAGAGGGTATTGGGAAAGTTCATCAGAAAGTTAACCACGCGATCCCACTTAGGATTGACAGACTCCACGTCTTCACATACCTTCGATATATTTTTTTCTTATTATTTCGATAATATGCAGGTTTCCTCTCGATGTTTCCTTCACCGCTGCTGCGGGATTTGAGGGCTCGTCGTACATTGAAATCAAAGAGAGCGCCCGGACACTGTCCCGGATATGTCATTATTACGCATGAATGGAGCGTAAATTCCGCATGTTCCAGCTGTTCCGGCGAGTGGCGGCCGCCCTACCCGGCATGGACTCCGCCGAGAACAAACCGCCCGAAGACAGTATCCTTTTCACGTCAATTAAGTTAACGGTTAACCTTAACGCTCACCGACACACACACACGAGCGACCCACGTCATACACGTGCCACACAAGCTCCCACGCATCACGCACACACGCACGGCATTGGACATTTATATACGTATACGTAATGGTATTCATTTTTGTATTGGATTGTATTTGACGTAATGCTACGATTTGTACGAAATAACGGCTAATGGATTTGAGGAGTGCGCGTCGTTAGTTTTTTTTAATGCATTTTCCACGTGTAAGATTGGTTACGAGTAGCGACTTCGAAATGTAGAGGAAGAATAGTCAGAAATGTTCCTGTGACGGGAAAAGCGTGATAACAACAATGTTAAACTGTGCTTTCATAAACATACACTTCCCGATATATGTAACAATTGTTGTTATTATTTAACCGTTACAATTATACTTAATTAACTAATTGTTTCTAGTCGATTCAAGGGATGCTCAAAAATGTTGTTCATACAGTGATAAAATTTGGGACTGAGTAAATAAAACAGACTCTTTTGTCTTTTTATAGTTAGCGATATTACAAATTATTATTATAGATATGTGATATCTGATACATAATAATACTTTGTACTAATCCTCTTTATCAAGCTTATTCATAATTCCGTTCCGGTGTTTATTCTTAAGAAGGGTTGACTTAAAAGTAAACATTTTAGTCAACCCTAAAAGTAAACATATCGTCAGTTGTAATATCAATTAATGTAACCGCCAAAAAGCGACTTTACAGGAGAGGCAAAAAACTAAATTACAATTCACAAAAAGAGTTGAAACTTTTTGCGTATTTATCCTATCGGAATGCGGTTTGGAGCATTTTTATGAAAATTCTGACATCTGCTATCTGAAAGAAACCATAAGAAGCCTACTAGTATAGTTTCGCAGATGGCATGGTGGTTACGTTAATTTTTTTATTTTTATTTCACGTTACGTTAAGATTTTTTGAAATAAATAGTAACAGCCATAACGTAACTCACAGCGTATACAACACAGCGTAACGTATATCGCGATTTATTTATTAATATTTAATGTATATCACAGCGTATACAACACAGCGTAACGTATATCGCGATTTATTTATTAATATTTAATGTATATCACACAGTTTTTAAGACAATGACATACATCGTGACTTATAGACTAGGAGTTACATACGTATTCCCTTAAAATAAGGTTTAGTTTAGAATAAACTTTTTATTAATTCTAGTTAAGTTTATTTTTTATGAATAAAACAATTGCTTTTATACAAAATTAACTTTAATTACCATTCTTTGGTACATAAAATATTAAGTCCTTATTGAGATCATACAATCAAACAATCAATCAGTCTTCAAGAGGAACAATTAAATTATTAAGAAAGTGTTCTATCTCTTTCACATTGTATTTGTTACATATGCGGAGTTAGTAATTGACTACTATAATTTAAAGATTAAAAAACAATTCAAAATTTACCAATATTTCGTAAAAATTAACAGAAAACATGAGTCCTAACTTTTATGGGATAAGATAGATAACAATCAGAATAACGATTAACAAAAACAGCTTTTAGCTTTGATAAAAACATAGTATAACTGAGAAGCTAACAACGACATACTCGTTGGATATTTCTTAAATTATTAGAAGCAAAGTAGAAATTTTACTTTGAATTAATGTGTGTAGAAAGAAAATCTAAAACTGTTTGATTAATAGCTACGGAATCAAAACTTTACAAAAACCAAATCAAATCCTTAATATAACATCATTCTTATCTAATATAATCTAACGGTTTGTGGATGAAACATACTAAAACGTGACTAAAATCCTTTGCTGTTAGCTTTCCCTTTCCGATTATTATATTTTCCTTTATTATTTTCCTTTTTTTTTCTTTTTATTTTTCTTTTCCCAGCTTTTCCTAAACTCTCTTTCACCGCTTTTTCTATATTTTCTGCCTCGTTTGCATAAGACTGTACGTTCAATTTTGTATCGTAATCACTTTGTGTTTTTGTTCCGCTTTGTTCTTCGGTTTCATTTTCACTTGTAAGATCATCCCCTTGTTGAATAATGTCATCCAAATAGTCATTTTTTTCTATAAAAGGCAGATGTAAGTACTCATGTTTATACTGCTTAGGTATAACCTCATCATCGCAGAGTTTTTTAAGGTCCATATATTTTTTTTTAGAAATTGGCAATCGCTGTGCATAAAGTTTTTTGCAAAAGTCGGGTTTGATCACAGACTTTATTGCTATTTCTTTTTCCTATTCCTTTTTTTGTTCCCTTTGCCTTCCCTGTTACAGTTTTCATTCCTTGACTCAATGGAATATTGAAAATGTCATCGTCCTCTTTCATTGTATATGTAACTTCCATTTCATTTAAATTTGTTTTTTTTAATTGTAGCGATTCTAACATCCTTCATTCTAAAGTTTGGGTTGGATGTCGTTTTAGGCGTGAAAATCTGTTCGGCAATAATCTGCCAATTCATAAAATCAGTGTGGTCCAAGGTAATTACAATATAAGGACGTGGTATTTTTCGTGCTGCAAGCATAAAAATTGGCCATTGTGCAGGACTCCACACAATGAGTTTCCGTACCTCTCGTTCGATGACTTTATGCATAGAATCTACTGGCATATAGCTGTGTCCAGGCAAAAGATAGTTGATTTGTACCACTTGAACATTATTTGAATATTCCAGGAAATATTTAAACACGCTCGTATCTCAGTATAACTTTGTTTTTATTTTGACCCCATTAGGAATCACAATAGAAAATTACATATTTTGCTCCTCTTTTGTCAATGTCGAGGAGGTATTTGTATAAGCATGTTCCTATTTCGCAACTACCCCTTTTTCTATTCTTATATTTTATGCTATTAAATATAGCATAAAACATCGGGATATATTAATTGAGATCTTTTCTAGCTTATTTAAATGAAAATGCAAAATAAATTATTAAATTTTTACGAGCATACACACAATAAAGTAGCCTTTATCTTAAAAGTATTTTTTTGTGTATTTGGGGCTGTAACAGTTGTAACGGTGAGTTAATTTAACAGCCAGAAAGTTGTGTTCTAAAACAAAACAAGTAATGTAAAAGTCAATTTTCTAAAAACTTACTATATTTTGTACAATTTTTAAAAATTGACTCTTACGTTACCGACTTTCTTTCACGTTAGGTCAATACACTAAAAAGTAATACCAAACCTGTCGTTACATTAACCCATACTTTGGTCATTCTCATAGGATGTAACATACATCACAAAAATGAGTGAAAATAACAAAAAACAGCCGGATTTTTTTTAAAGTAATCGACATTTTTTTCATCATATCGAGATTTCAAAGCCACCAATCGATAGAGCGAAAAATTTGCAGTCGAACTGTATATTTAACTCAATTTCGTCATTTTGGCGGTTACATTAATTGATATTACAACTGACGATATGAAAGTCTAAAACTGATGTAACATACATAAACGTTTATTCGTTGCGAGTCACCTGCAGAAACGTAATACTGAGCACGCTATGTAGACGTTTATCCATGCTAATATTATAAATGCGAAAGTAACTCTTTCTGTTTGTCTCGCTTTCAGTCAAAAACTACTGAACCGATTTAAATGAAATTTAGTACACAGATAGTATAATAATAGATAGAGCCTGAGTAAGGATATAGGCAATTTTTTAATTGGAAAAAAATGTTGTAAAGAGTTGAAAGATATTTATTTAAGGGCTTCAACGCGAACGAAGCCGCGGGCGAAAAGCTAGTTTATCATAAAAGAACTTGTAACCAATCTTACATTGACTCGCATTCGAAATTCGCGGTGACAATGACTAGTGATGTCCCCGGGCCCCGTCTGTGTCGGTGGTGGTATTAACGTGTTAACAACTGTGTTGTAAGTAAACTTAACATTACTAATCTATTTTGTCTCTCCCAATTATTTGTTGATTAATGTATACATTGCCTTTATTTCTGCCACCTTGTCTGTTCCTCTTACTTCGTCTATACCCTTTTTATTTTAACAATCGCTATTGCTGTTCGATAGTTTCGAGTATTTGAGTTTAGTTTTTACTTGTGTGGTATTTCAATTAAAACTTCATAATTATGGTATCTTATTTGTGTATTATGTATCTATTGCTATCACCGCTTATACATTACTTAGTTTTATTTTCTGTTTCTTTTCGTAGCATGCCATTATGTACTTTAGATCCGCCTGTCTTAATTTTCTATTATTGATTAGGTATTAATTACCTTGCACTCTTGATTTTCCCCTACATTATTTAATGGTTGACCGATTGTTCAGGCTGCCTATGATTCGTCGCAGACTAAATACATAAAATACATAAATAAATTTAGCAAATAAAAAAAAATTAGCATATACAGGTTGGCTTTTCTTCAGGTGCCCAAATTCACACAGGAGGTTCAGACTCAGTAGTATAATCGTTTATTGAAATAAAAACAAATTTTTTTTTTTTTCAAAATTGCCATTCCATTCCTTACAAAACAAGAACTTGTTGACAATGCGGTAGTCATTCATAAATGCGTCGTATAATGATCATAATGATCGCGAGTAAAATAAATGAGAGTTGCCCATAAGTCACGCACCTTTTGAGAAGATGGATACACTTAAAAAGGCCTGCCTGTATAGAATAAATATATAATTTATTAACTACATTAAACTCGGCGCGTCATAGGCATCGTATTGTTCCCCTCTCCCATTACCAGATGTCCACACAGGTTTTCCGTACCACACTTCCGGTACCATCCTTGTCACTCCCCCCCCCCCCCCCCCCCCCACCAATAAAAGTCCTCAAACTTCTCTCCCTGACCACAGGATCCTCCGTTGTCACTCCCCCTCTCACTCTAACCCCTCCAAATTCGACGTTCCCCTAACGATCGGTCATCGCCACCAAAATCTGTTCAACCATATCCCGTACGTTCCTTAATGCCGCTTCCTTCCGTCACCATCCGTTGTCACTCCCCCTCCCCATCGGTCATCACCCCCCCCCCCCCCAACTTTTTGAACAATTGCCCGTACGTTCCTTAATGCCGCTTCCTTCCGTCACCATCCGTTGTCACTCCCCCTCCCCATCGGTCATCTCCCCCCCCCCCCCCCCCAATTTTTTGAACAATTGCCCGTACGTTCCTTAATGCCGCTTCCTTCCGTCACCATCCGTTGTCACTCCCCCTCCCCATCGGTCATCACCCCCCCCCCCCCCCCTCAACTTTTTGAACAATTGCCCGTACGTTCCTTAATGCCGCTTCCTTCCGTCACCATCCGTTGTCACTCCCCCTCCCCATCGGTCATCACCCCCCCCCCCCCCCCCCCCCCAACTTTTTGAACAATTGCCCGTACGTTCCTTAATGCCGCTTCCTTCCGTCACCATCCGTTGTCACTCCCCCTCCCCATCGGTCATCACCCCCCCCCCCCCCCCCCCCCCAACTTTTTGAACAATTGCCCGTACGTTTCTTAATGCCGCTTCCTTCCGTCACCATCCGTTGTCACTCCCCCTCCCCATCGGTCATCACCCCCCCCCCCCCCCCCCTTTTGAACAATTGCCCGTACGTTCCTTAATGCCGCTTCCTTCCGTCACCATCCGTTGTCACTCCCCCTCCCCATCGGTCATCCCCCCCCCCCCCCCCCCCCCCCCAACTTTTTGAACAATTGCCCGTACGTTCCTTAATGCCGCTTAGTGCACGAGGTGATCCTTCGCCAGGCGCCGGGCGACAGCAAGGAGCCGGACAGCGGCTGCGCCTGCTAGCCGCCCGCGACGGCAATATAGCGCGCTCTCGCTCACGCCCGCTGCACTGTGGCGGCCGCCCGTTCCAGCGCGCCGCCGGGCGGATTTGCACCGTGCTGCTATGGCGCCAAGGTGCACAATCCCGTGGCGGGGCGTGAGGGGTCGGGGTAGTGCCGCCGTGTTTGTCGCCCTAAATAGTACGCGGTGGTCGAGTGTTGCCAGCTTCCTTTACGTCTATGTAGTCATTTTCACGGGTCGAATAAAAATTATCCGAGAAAACGTAATGTAATGTTGAACATTACATTAAAACATCATAAAATAAACTATGATGACAAGTTACCGATTTTTATTCGGTATTTTTTATCACCCGCGACGATGACCGTTATTAGCTTTACTCTGGGGTTATTCATTGTTCATGTTTTTTTAATCTGTAATCGGTAATGCACATGTCACACACTTGTTGTGTTGTGGTAAGGGCTGTTTACTGTACACCGTTTAATGAATTTACCATTAACTGCATTTTTTTAAATTAGTCTAGGTATTTTGGGACCATAATGCGATCGAAGCGCCTTCCGGTATTAGTTTAGGGCGACAAAACGATCTGAGAATACGCTAATGTGCTTTTGTGTGTCAGCCTACGTGATATTAGATGTTAATTATGATTTCAATAGATCAGACGCGAGTGATGAAAATTGCGACGCGACTATTTTAATGTGGACGTCGAAATGCAATATTTTGTGCAATTTTTAGTTAACATTATAGATAGAATGACTTTTAATTTGACATTTTTGTTCCCGCCATCTTGTAATTGAGCTCGACGTTCTGTAATTCTTCGTTATCCATTCTTTAATGTAGTAAAATAAGGTGGGAACTATTAAGCGACCAATTTTGGCAGCTTAAAAAAAATCTCAAAACGTGATATCATTAAGATTTCAGTGTTACTATGTCACCAAAATGTTATGGAGAATGTTAAAAAAATGACCTTATTATAATCTTTGAACACGTCCACCGTAAAAATGGTCGCGTTGCAATCTGATAAATGTTCACTTACGCGTTCGCATACACAAAGGCACGTACGTTTAAACGGCATTATAATTGTCAGTCTCGCTTAAATACATTTAGGTGTTACTTGTAAAATAAGCTAAGTGGTTTTATGTCTATAAGACTGAGCTTGCGCGACGCCATCATTTTTGTTGAATCGGCCAATTTAAAATGTTTAAGGGAGTCGATGCGTTGCTTACAGTTCTCTTATCGACTCTAGATTCTTATGAACTTTGTCAATTGTGAAGAGCAATATTCGTACTAAGATTTGTGGTCAAGGACAAATCGGAGCCACGGGCAATGCCTTGTCTATGGTATTCAAAAGATAGGATTCCTTTTGATGGATTTTCATAGGACAGCTATAGAATGACTCGAGTGTACCGGGATCGTTGGGTACGCCAAGCGTAGAGAGCGGTGTAGATTTATTGTTGCGCGGAGCTGCTCTGTGTTGTATATAGCACGCGTCTGTCGGGCCTCCGCCATTTTGAATTATAACGATACATCTACCGAACCATAGACTAAAAAGGAACCATTAATCTGTAAAAGCATTGTATGAATTTTTATTTTTGAGACCGATCTTTGTTTTAGTATCGCAATTTTTTTAAGACTAGACCCGAATGCAACTCTTAAAAATCCAACGGAGGTCCCGCAGTAACTGTATATTAGTATTATTTATTTACTTTAGCGCTTAAGATGTAAATCTTATGATTTTAATAAACGAAATTAAAGAAATTTTAACTAGTGATACTGTCACCGCTAGCCTTTGTATGACATTTGAAGGGTGTATTCTAAAAAGATCATTCCAAGGAGCTTTTATAAATTAACTTATTCTGTAAACGATAATTATGTATTGCAAATGATTACTATAGAGATTTTTTGGCTACCTTAATATTTGAGATTTATTATTTCTATTATAATTTATTACTATTATGTATTATTTTATCACTCACAGGATTTAACGCGTATAAATGCAATTTAGATTATATTTTTTCTAATATTTTCTTGTTTATACCGAATTTAATGTAAAATCAATGTCGAATTGTTTTCGCTTTGGTCACTGTGCGTTCACACCCATAATCTGTATGGGGATTCTTCATCCATTGTATTTCTTTAAAAAGCGCCGACTGTACCGAGATATTTTATTTTACTCGCAACTCTCGGATGCGACGACTATCTAAATCACATTGCGAGAGGCACGTAAAATGAAATGTGTCGCGTACACTTACGCAGACACGCCTTTTCCCAATCATTGCGTTGACATTATGTAAATAGCGAATACCGAAACCCACGCTAACAATGTTTCAAATAAAAATCATTAAATTACTATGAAAATCTTTATATTTTGACCTCCCCGCCCCAACCTTCTTTTCGTCAAAATGTTGACATGTCTATCAGTTCGTCGTACCAATATGTTTACATAATATCAGGCTAGTCTTGTTCATTTGTTAACACAATAAAATTTTATTTAATGTATAGGTGCCATAGTGTTGCGGTATACAGTCGTAAATAATATGTAAATGACCAATGTTTGTGTTGATTCACACTCAAATTTTTTATACTAGACAAATTATTTTTGGACAAATAGCAAGAATACAAGAAAAAAGACAAAAGTACTTTGACTCTATACAGATATTTTTAGATTCTGATATTTATTTTTTTATTAGTATTACTCTTTCTAATGATTTTTGTGGGTCCCATCTTCTGTAAGAAATCTAGTGACAATGTTGCAAAACCAAAAGTTTCACGTAGTCCTTGTGTAGTGTCACGTACACTTATACATGAAATACATAAACATCGCAAGACACATGTTTTAAATGTTTTCCCCTGTGAATTTAAAAATTTGTGAAGTTCACTTTAATGAATGAATGAAAAATGAATATCATGAACGATAAGGCGTACCCTTGTTTTTTTTTTTCTTTTTAGTTTTTAGACTTAATGAAGCTTCACCGGATATTAGATCGGAATGATATCGACCACTTTTGTTATACTATTTATTTTATCTTTTATCTACGCCATTAATGAACCATGTAGAAATATTTCAATTGTCTCATATTAGATTATAAATTGTGTACCTCTTTCTTTGTAATTTTCTTCTATAAATTTTGATTTAATGCCTAAACTGCCTTTTCTATCACGTGCTTAACTAGCGCCCAAAATTGGTATTTTATCGGTGTGAAATTTTTGATTGTTACTGGTGGCCTTTAATAAGTATGCAATCACTGCATACAAAATTTCCCATAAATAAGTTTACGATCTTCACTGGATTAAAACACAAGTCTCCTAATCTAGCACGTTTCACTGTGGTACGCAGCAGCCTCGGCTGTTGCACGAATGGGCAGGCTCGTCCGGGGAAGTACCACGGCCTCGCGGAAGATCAGCGTGCAGTGGAAGTATAATACTTTCGCGTTTCGTCTGTTGAGTGAGGTGGCCGGAGCCCAATGTTCAAAAGGTTGTCAATGCATCTGCAACCCTCGGGTGTATCAGATGTCCATGGGCGGCGGTATTCACTTACCATCAGGTGAACCGTCTGCTCGCTTGGCGACTTTTCACATAAAAAAAAGTTTCGCGTTTCGTCCTTTGAGTGAGGTAAACGGTGCCCATTTTTTAGAAGTTTACTACAGTGTTGTAGATGCCCATGGGCGGCGGTATATCCGATTGGCGTAGTTGGTTGTGGACCTGCCTCTTCCGCCACGGTGTGGGTTCGATCCCCACTATTGGAAAAATATTGTATGATGAACGTAGTGCTTTCCAGTGTCCAGGTGTAAATATAATGTATCTATATACCAAAAAGTATGTTTATCAGTTATGATCTGTGTGCCCATAGAACAAGCGTTGCTTAATTTGGGAGTAGGGAACGTTGTATAAAAATTTATCATAAATATTTTGTTCATTTAGCATCAGCTGAACCGTGTGCTCGTATAACAATTCTCCACATAAAAAAGTGATCGACTCGTTGAATAATCTCCTTAACGCTAGCGCCTTCAGCGGTGGACCTTCAGACCCAGTCGCCGATGGGGTCCGAGCAGGAGGGCAACGAGGGCGGGTGTGTGTGCTGAGCGCCACCCCGCTATAACCCCACCCCGCCCCCGCACCGCTTCCACACCCCCGCGGCAGCCGTCTCTCACCCCCTAGCAAATTACATTCGTACGAGTGGAAGAAGGGATACATACCCTTACCTGATAGGCGAATTGACTCGCCCGACACCCTCCGCCGGCCCATGCGAGATGGCACGGCGCAGACATTCAAGGCGAAAATTTGTTGAGCTTTCGGTTTTTTTTTACGTTTAGTGTAGTACTTTTTTTTTATGTTTTATGCCTTATAGTCGGTGACGTGCCACGTCGCGGAGCACTGTGTTCTCCGTATATTCGCTTTGGATGTTGCGCGAAGTAGAATTGACATCTACGTCGGACGTTCACGTTCTTAAGGTGGGAGCAGCGGTTGTGACATCGCGGGCCGCATCTCAGATGGGCCTTTGCCTGTGCTACTTCCGAATGGCGCCATTTTGTGTTTCGTCTGCATTGAAATGTCAACGGAGACGCATTACACGAAAGGTCTGTTGTGTAGTTAATGTTCGAGATAATGTTTTACGAATCACGTCTTTTTGTAGCACTTTTGCATTCGCAGACCCTGGTTGCCGATTTCTTCGACTTCGAGTATTTTAAGCTAATGTCTTAGGTTCGTAATTAGAATAAAACTGGGACTAACCCGCGATTATAGAATTGCAGAAGGGGACTGTTTAGAAGTTTTTTTTACACTTTATTCCGTGCGGTTGTCACCACTGATAGTTTAGCGAGGTGTTTAGTATAATGTTGATGTAACTCTTATATGTAGACTTAAATCTTTTTCTCTTATCTATAACTTGTTATCTTGTCACGATATTTTTAGCGAAGATAGAGTGATCCGATCGGACTTGCATTGTTTATGTTACTTAGAACTGTAGTCCATACAGATAATGTATCGATATGACCGAACTGTGCCTAATAACAAACAATTGTGAACAATACTTGTTTATGATAATCTCAAAGGCATGAATAATTTTAGCCTCGTGTTTTTGTGTTTTAAATTATATGGTTTTAAAATTTACAAAATGTTCCGTCAGATCTATTTATTGTCAAGCCTGTTTTTCTATGTATCAAATTTTGATTAATCTTAAAATACCTATGAACCGTGCATTCGTTTTTTGTGTGGTTCCCTCGGAAATAAAGTTTATTATCATTTTCTTCCATTTGTATCAATCAGTATTAGTGACTAATCTTTGTTTCTTGACGAGAGCGCGTGTCACCCAAGGTTCGTGGGACGGAGGTAGGTTCGGAACGTGTTGTTTGTTGTTAGAGAGAAACATTCGCGTTTTATTTATATCGATCAGAAATGAAAGTATGTAATGAATTCACGTTCTTAAGACGCTTTACGACTTATGATGCGCACTGCATTGTCTATTCTAATATTGATGTAGGAGTTTAGGTGAAATACTTAAGACTGGGTAATGTATAATTATGGGTTTTTAAGAACTTATGCGACGATGGAGAGTAAACAAGATGGCGCCGCGCTATTCTCTATATTATTTTGGTACTGAACTAGCCAAATGATTGAACCGTAAAATTATCGTTCTGTAGAAAATCGGAGGATATTATTTTTGTTTTATTCATACAATCTGCTTTGACAAAGAATATTATTTATCAGTTATTTAATACATTTGTATTAATGGTAATCATTCATTTTATTGCTACATTCAGGTGATTCTATTGATATTTTCTAATAAAAAATGTTTTTTTTTTCAATCCTTTGATCCATTTTAAGGCATAGCAATTATATACCAAATAAAAACATTGAACCAAAAGTTTGTTACGTTGTGCACTGTGGTTCAAATACAGGTACTCTTTAAGCACAAAAAATTTTAAAAACGATATTTACACCAGTAAGTGATGTTACGATGTTTAATTATTTATATGTTGGGCATAGCCAAATCAATCACTGTGTTTATCTGTTGTATGTTACTTATTAAATAAGATCGCTGATGTGGCGGATCTACTGCCACTGCCTACGTTCAGACATTCTTTTATTTCCTTCACGTGGTCTAACGTTACTAGTGGCATCTAAGGGGGTAACATAATCTAATGGAGAATTTCGTGATAATTTTTATAGATTTTTGTATGCGTTTATATAATGATAATAATACAATTGACCTAATTCTTAAGATCTCGGTTCACTTGCATGTTCGCGACGTGCTTTAGCTTTGTCAATAGTGAAATATTGTTTTTATGGTAATTTAAAATTAGCATAATATTCCAAAAATTAAAAGCATTTTAAATATGTCACGTGTTTCATTTATCTGAATTTCACTTGATTAACTTGAATTATCATGTTGTCGGAAAGTATTAATTGTTATGCCCTTGTTGATGTTTAGTTTAAAAAAATAGTATCGACATTGGAATGAAGTATGAACTTGTTTTTTTATTGTCACAGTTTACCGATCCAGAGAATATCCGGCACTAAATTCATTTACAACAACAAAAATGCTGCTTTATCCTTAACGAGGTTGGCAATATCGACGTCCCCATGCAATAATCCAGTATTTGCAGACTAATTTAATTTACAGGAATAATCGTTGCGTTGGTTTTAATTTTTTTCAAATCAATGATTATTAACAAAATACTTATTGCCGATATCCAAAGGAGGTACATTTTTATTGCAATTAGTTTATAATATTACCAAATAATTTTTACACGGTCGAGCTCATGTAATACATAAAAATACATATTTAATTCCTTTTTTATAATAATAATAAAGCAATCATAATCCCATAAACGACCTTATGCGTTTGTTTAACATGATTTCTCGGCTTATGCTGGAAGTGAAACATTTTTTCGGCCGCAATTTAGGCTGCACTCAATGCAATGCCAACTTGCACTCATGAGTCCTTTGATGTTGTCAATAATCTTGTTTAAAAACTATCAATGAAATCTAAATAAAAGATAACGCTTGTCATTCTGAAAAGGAATTGAAGAAAGGAGTCATATTTTGCAAAAGGTATTTAATGTTATAATTATTATGTTAAAATCATTTTACCGAAATCATATTAAAGCTATAGTTTTATATACAAAAGTTTAATTTGATAAATTTTCATTTTATACATTGCCAAAACTTGGAAGGAAAGTTTTAACATTAGATGAAATATGATTTATTTATCTTTTATTCTCTTTCACATTTTTATACCGAAATAAACAGATGAAATTTGATAACAAACACATCTTAAATAAAAATGAGGGCAATGGCTCGATGCAAACAACCATAGGTTGTTTGCATCGAGCCGTTGTTATATAGGTACTTAGGTTTAATTCGGCTACAGTAATGATAACAACAATGTACTAAAACTTACGTATTAAAACTCATACAGTTTTTCGTAAATGGATTTACTCAAATTTCGTTAATTCGTTGTATCTTTACTAATAATTTTTCAACAAATTGAACAAATTTTAATAAACCCTTTCTATTAAGCGGCGGAAAACTTTCTTTAAAATACGACATGTAACCATTTGTATATTTTGCTTCTGAAATGTGAGCTGGGAATTTATAGATATGAGATAAATTTAAAAGATTAATATGTGGCAAGGTGTGAAACAAAAAAATTACGCCTGCACGCAGATAGTACTGTTTTCAATTAAATCATCATCACAAGACAAATAAACAAATTTAATGAAAACCGACAAGTTAAAAAGATACACTTTTTTTATACAATTGACGTGACATGAAAAAAATCGTTAGACTTAGAACCGCCGTACAATTCAAACCGGAGTTCTGGGTAGCTCATGGGTTCTGAGTTCGATGAACCTTTAATAGTCTACGGTTTGAAAGCGCCAATCAGTTATAACAATGCACACAATGCCGTCGTACAAAGCCTCTATTTTTCAAAACAATATTTAAAAAAAAACTGTTAAATTTTAGAATTTAAGCGGCAAAAGCAAAATACATCACGAAAATCACCTCTCAAGAAGTAAGTGAATGTTTTAAGTCTTCGTGCAAACTAAAAAATGTCTAAAGCCTTCGTACACACTTTATAAGAGGAACTTATTCACAGTTCTTTATTCGTTACTCTATCCCTAAATATCAAACAAGTCTTTTTAATCTGTACAAAATTCCAACCGATTACGACTAATTCAAATGCATATGAACATTTCAATATGGCACATTAATTCAAAACTGGATCTCTTTCAAGTCCAACATACTTTTTTAACTTTTGGTCTTCAAGAAAATATAGTTATATCTTATATTTATCATGTCAATATTAATACTTGAGGTTTATACATTACTTTTCCCTATCAAGAAGGCTCAATAGGGATTTTGGAAATAATTGAAACCGCCACAGTGTATAACACGATGGATCTTGCTTTAAGCTTATTTTCTTTCGAAATTGCAATTCTTAACCGACCGCGCGATGCGAGAAGGGTAATTTATCCAGACCAGGTATGTAAGTTTTTGCCTTTGTGGCGCTCTAGTGAAACGGTTGTACCGATGATGATTCTAGCGTCAATCGAACTTATTTAGAGTGACGACTAAACACTGTCATCAAAATTGGCGACAACCACACGACATATTGTGAATTTTTCACGTCTATACTAGAACAATCTCGAACAACAAACTCGAATAACATATTAGTATTGACTTTCTCCATACCTAGTTAATATTATTAGAATTTTTAATTCTAGGTTTTACTTCACGTTTCTTTACAGCAGAGTCCATGAAATATGTCGAATATTTCTTAACATTTAATACTTTTTTATGTGAGGCGGGCTGGTAACTAGATTTCGATGGTAATTTTCTTGTAACGTCTAATATTACGAAGTAACAACGTTATTTTTTTAATATTTACAAATACATGAACGAATATAAATATCGTGTTACAAAATCTACGTTATAATACAGAAGTCATCAAAATGTAATTACACAAATTTCAACCGTTATTTTACAGTGTACGTAGTATAATATTAGCAGATATATTTTTATATGTTAAAAGTCAATCAATTTTCATTATTGAACCAAAATCCGCATGTTTCATAAGTGAATGTAACATTTAAGTTACAATATTAATAACATTGTAATGATTAAATCGGACAGTAATGTTCCAATGCTGGAGAACAGCTATATCTTTAGGTAATGAGGAAAATTTATTACCTACTCAAGAAGCACATTATACCGTCCTCAGTGTATGCTTCATTAAAACTTGGCACGTAAATAATATCTCAGATAGTTCCATTATAAGCTATTCTAGTACTTTGGCATTTATCAAATGTAAGGATCAACAAACAACCCTTGTCTATAATATAAAATTTCCAGACTCATTCTTAGTGCTGATTCGTATAACATCAAAATGGAACATGAAACGTGTATTTAATTGGATCGTTACTAATTACAAACAGACGAAGATTTAAACGATTTAAAATGTGAAATATTTTAAATTTACACTGCGTTTTTAGTTTTAACTAAACTAGTTAAAACCATTAATTCAACACTTTCACTTAACGCATCAAAGTTTCCGCTCAACAAACACACCCGGCACATTCGAATCACAACTCACGAGCCGCGCCACCGTGAAACGCTCGCCGAGTCACTCACTCTCGGGCACTGGGTCACTCGCGGGTTCAAACGTCAAAGAGCAGCGCAATATTGTGCTGCGAGGCGCGTCGCTAGTAGTGGTCGGGCTGGTGCGGGGCGCCGCGGAAGGCGCGCGGCTGCGTAGCGTGCGTGGCGTGGGTGGCGTGGGCGGCGTGCGCGGCGTGGGCGGCGTGCGTGGCGTGCGCGAGCGTGGCGTGCGGCGCGTAGCTGCCGTAAGCGCTGTCCTCGGACGAGAGCGGGCCGCGGCGCGCGCCCGAACTGTAGAGCGACTCGCGCCGCTCCTGCACCGCCGCGCCTGTGTCGTCACGTCGACAATGAGTGTGTGAACAAGTCATTTAAGATTCATGTGCTTATAAATTTTTCATGGTGTTCATCAGACGAGTGAAGTAATTCATGGGATGAATCAGAACTGCCGAGCCGCGCATCAGGTTTAGAACGCATTCTTACACGACGTTCTCTAGTCCCAAACTAAACAACGCTTGTACTATGGGTACTAGATAACTGATAAACATACTTTTCTTTTTTAAATAAATACATATATAGATACACACCCAGACACTGGAAAAACACTATATTTTTCCTGTAGTGGGGATCAAACAAATAGGCTGTCACGACCGGGTACTTACCACGGCCTCAGAAGACGGTATGAAGTACAAGTATTTAGTTTCGCAATTCGTTTTGCTGCATGACGTTTTCGCTTCAAGTCTTAAGGACTGTAAAGCCTCATTGACATAGAGCCCGCAGATAGTTACTACGGGATTACTTTCCGGTGAGACGTTCATGACGCGTTAAGCAACGGGTGAAACCCCTACTGGTTCGCCTCCTTCCCCTATGAAGGTAGACACGGGCGATTGCGTTCTCACCGGCAAATCACCGTTTAGCCAGGCTACATGTAGTTCCCGAGAAATGGAGACCTAAGAAGGCCACAGTCGCGCGTGGAAGATTGCGTCTTCGTGCTCTAATCTCCGATGCGACAGAGACAGGTGTAACGTGGGTCTTCAACATACCCCCGCCCCTCCCCCGATCAAAGAAAAAGGGGCCGTTTACCTGCTGGTCCGGGGCGCACGCCGTTAGGTGCGGTCCCGTACGCTGGGTCCCTTTGCGCGTTGTGCGCGTTCTGGTTTAGGGCGAGGGCGTGCGCGGGCGGCCTAAGGAGCAGCGGCTGCGCCCCCCCCCCCCCGCGCCCGCCGCCACACCCCCCGCGCCCCCGACGCTCCCCTTGCTGTACACAGACTGCGACCTGCAACCGCATTTTGGGTTACAACGAGGAACGAGAGGATCGGAAGTCATGCTTTTTGTTAGTAATCTTTAACAAAAAAATATGTACGTGCTTCGTTAGTAACTCAAAGTAAGCCCTAAAAAACGACATTTATTTGTCCAGCTCCTGTTAAATAAAATGGAGCATGGTTTAACGTCCAGAAATTATGAGTTTAGTACACATTGCATATAATTTACTAGCGGACCCGAACAGGTAACATTTCGTAAAATCCGTTCTTAGCTGACCTCTACTCGGCGAAAGGAATATTTTTACCAAATTTGAAGTCACTACGCCTTATGGTTCCAGAGATATCGTGATGAGTCAATTATCGGTGGAAATCTCTTATACAGCGTGGCGTTACAACCGCGACAATAAATGAACACACGTCTAACTCTATTTGCCAATAATCATAAAAAATGTAAACGTTAAAAAATGCACAATTAAGAAAAAATATTTTTCAAACAGACTAATTCAGTATAAAAGAAACAAAATTTGTAACATCCTATACAACTGACTGATTCATACATTCAGAGACTTTTTCATTCGTTGCCACAGCGTCGCATTACAAATCTCTCCTTCTTAGAGTATGTTTTGTCTCTTTTAAACTCATTCAACCCATTCATGTGCTTTGTGAAATATACAAATAAACTTTACGTTACAGTTTTAAACGTAAGGGTGTTCTCAAATTGTTTGTTTTGGACAATTTAATAACTCGGTGAATGTTGATGTTTAAAGAATGTAAATGTTTAAAACAATTTTAAAAAGTTATCCCCTATATGTGTATTCATTTATAGTCGCGGTGGTAACACCACGCTGTATGTAGATAAGCAAAAAAACAAATTACTCAAAGTGATTGTTTCTTTATTACTTCTTTTTTCGTCTTTGGGTGTGTTTCAAACTCATTTGAACGTCCTAAACTACTTTCGGTCTCTAATTCGATCTTGATGGTATATAATTTTTTTACCCAATTACTTTTTACTATAAAACATTATTCATTAACATAAAATCCCCTCTAAGGGTTGCTGAGCAAGATTAATTCTCACTCATGCTCCTCAAAGGATTGTATGACTCTATGATTGCTTCTTCAAATACGGTTGTTCTTCTTTCAATTAGATTTATATATATGTCATTATAAGTTTTATATAATTATGGTAGAACAATAGCAGCTTATAAATAGCTTCTGCGATACAGTAAAAGCATTTATACTTAAGCGTTTGCCAAGAAGTTTCAGTGTTTAGCAACATCTTAATTCATGCTTTGAGTGTGTCTGGGCAATGGTCCTATTTTTTTGTGTCAAAAAACTGTCAAACGAGCAGGTGGTTCACTTGATGTTACGTGAATACCGCTGCCCGAAGACATCTACAACACCAAATTAAAACAAGGCCAAAGATATAAAACATAATTGACTATAATAATTTACACCAAGTTGGTGGTAAAATGGCTTCCAGCTACGTGACATGCAAATAAACTTACGCAACCAGCAAAAAAGCTACAAGCATGCGTTTGCGTGGGGATGGATGCTTGTATGAATCTATACAAAAGAGATTAATATATTCTATGTAATGTGAGACAAACTAAGACGATCTGTTAAGCTTTCCTAATGTAGTATTAAGGTAGTACTTAAGGTAGTACGTGCAAGAATTTCTTTTCCCCGATATCACACATGCAAATATGATTTTCTTATCGTGTGACGATTGGTGTACGGCGAAAATGTTATCGCCTGACGCTTTCGAAACTCAATGAGTTAGGTAGGCTTTATACAGCTCATACCCTACCCGGTAAGGTAGAGGTGTCTGTCTACCCGAAGGCCAACACGGCAGTGTTTGGCTATTCTCATCATCTGGTCGGCTCTTTTACCATAGACAACATTACGTTTGTTAATTTAACAACGCCCTACCTTGTAGTTTCCTATTTTAGTTCTTTATTACTACGCACAGTTTATATGTACTACTGTACGATTGCATTAAGAGCGCTCGCCAATTTTAACTAGGGAAACACTAAAGGAATGGCACAACATACATTGTTCAATAAAGGTTAATATAAGGGGAAAATGTTTCAAGTGAATGGGAATAAAAGTAGATAACAAAAAGGAGGAAAAAGGTTGGTATACTGCACTGGAATATATGGGCTTTTCGGGCCGTATCGAAATAAACGTATTAATCTTGTTTCCGCAAATGTATTCTATATAGTGCCGTCGTGGAAGATACGTGCAGTTTCAACTAATGGTCGACGTTTATTTCCGGGAATACGGAACAGGGTTCAATAACCTTATCCCTATAAAGGAAATGCACGGAACTTAATAATATCGTAAATTCACAGTTTACATTTACGTGTAGGCATTTAATGAAGAATAAAGTACCTACGTAGAAATCTGGTAAATTTAGCCGAACATGTTCAAAGTAATAATCATATATCTAGTTGTTAGGGTTAAAATTATGGTTTCTAAATTTTATGGTGGGTTAGAAAATAATTTTTAATAATTTAATGAAATGTAGTAATAAATCTTTAAATTTCATTCAGTTCCATATTTAAAATGATAAGTTATTTAGGTACGTCATTCTCAAATGAGTCTCGAGTTTAACAAAAGATTCATAATGGTAAATAATATATTGCAAGTCTGGATAATATTTTCTTATTATCTTGATGTTGCAACTTTTCATGAAAAATCATTTTTTTTAATTAAAAAAATATTCTGTCCAGGATTTTTTTAGGCAACCCAGTTTTAATATATTTTCTAATACTAAATTTATTATAAAATAGATTCTGTTCTATTATTAGCTCGGTGATGGTCGATTTAGACTCGGATTTTCTACTATAAGTCCTAATCATAAAATAGATGTGCATTTACAAACGAGCAGTTACTAAAAATAACGTCTCGAATTCCATGTTCTAATCGGAGAAGTTAACAAGAGGAGGTTTATTTAATTAAACGTCGCCGAATGTACACTTTGCGTACGGATAAAGCGAGCAAATCAAATCAAATAATTTATTCATCGAAGTAAGACATATACATTTCATCTTTCGTTAGTCTTATTTTAATCTACCACCGTTTCGTAACGAGGTTCCTCTAACGAAGAAAAAGCCGGCGAAAGAAACTCCGTAGGTATCCTCTTTTTTGTCATTTTTTTCTGTAACAATTACATTTTATAGAGTACCTAAATATTTTTAGAAACATTTTAGGAGCGATCATCTCATTCCCAGGGGTTGTTATCATAAATATATTCATTTATATGAACCTCTTTCAAAAAAGTTTTTCTTTAATAAATTTTTTAAGCCTGTTAATAGATAATCTTTGCACATTAACTGAGATTTTGTTGTAGAAGCGTAGTTTAGTAACGTAGGCTTTACAAGCTTGTGTTTCTTCGTAGTATTTACATTACGTACATCAGTATTCTTATTAAAATTATTAATGTTTCTATGTACATACACTATATTTTCATATATATATATTGAGAGGCCAAGAATAAAATATTGATTTATTTAAATTTCTCTCTCTTCAAAGCCACGACGTGCACCGATATTTGGACCGTGTTGTCTTAATCAACTTTTAATGCTTCCTATCCCTTTCTTGAGGACTGGAGGATTAGACAGATTTGCGATTTCATAAACATGCATCTGTTCTTACCAAGTATAAGTTGTAAGTCATTTGATAAACTTAAATTAAATGATAAAGTACAACATTATTTTATGGAAGTGTGAAAAATCTTCAAAAAGTCTCTTTACTGAATTTACTTTATAGACTTCCTTTTCCTACACTAACCCTATCTGCACTATATCTGTTTCTACACTATCGCTCTCTACACTATCTGTCTCTTACGTTACCTCTAAACTATCTCCTATTCGTCGTCTACGCGTCTACAACCACAACACCGATAGTTACGTTTGGCACGCCGACCCCAGTGCTGACCTGTGCAGCGCGTGGCGCGCCGGCGGCGGCGAGCGGCAGTACATCGACTTGGTGCCAGAGTAGAGGGGCTCAGTGTTGTCTGGTCGGGGCGCCGTACAGTAGGTGGACGCGTGGCGGTAGTGCGTGGGGAAGGCGGGCTTGTCCAGCTCGTCGAGGTCCCTCGGCGAGGAGGCGCGCGAGTTGCTGTTGGCGGGCGACCGCCTGCCGCCCCACTCGTGCAGCAGCGCGCTGGCAACGCCGCCCCCGAGCCCCCCCACCCAGCTGACCCAGTGGCCCTCCCAGCGCGAGAGCACGAACGACGGGCCCAGCGAGCGCGCCGGGTTCAGCGACGGCATCTGTGGATGGCGAGTAGTTATGTTTTAGATGTGTTCCAAATTCAAACGCTGGCTGGGAAAAGGAATTGGCAACTTCTTTAAATACCACAAGCAAAAGCTTGGCTGATTTAGGCGTGCGTAAAAATATGTTTTTAGGAGCAATCGATGTGATGAGTTATGGGAATGATATCCGTCTCCCATGGATACCCTCGCCACTAGCGTGGTTGCAGACATTTTCTGATAACAGTTCTGTAGAAACTCTCCATTCACTCTTTAGTTGAGAAAATCTTTCTCTACAAAAAAGTGTTAAACTCACTTACCGGACGAAGTGCAAAAGTATAAATATTCCATACATTCGAGCTCCGACTCTGATGAAAAATTAAGTATATGTTAGTCGATTAAATCTCCACCTGGTCTACGTGAAAAATTTTGAAAAAATTTTTGCCGAGCGTAATTTTTACTAAATTACACTCGACTCAAACGAAAATTAGTCCATGCGGATCCGATCCTGGTCAGTCGCTCTCAGTGAATATTTTCACTGAGAATCCGCAAAACTGATCAAAACTTACAAAGATATTAAATTATGCATTGCAGTTTATTACTTTCAGAATATTTATAATGTAAATGAAATACACTACAGTTTCTGGTTATTCCCCTCAATGAAGTTTCGGCATTAAACAAATCGCACCGTGCGTAGAATAACGTTCTGTGGTCACATAGAACGAATTTGATTTTATCGTCGGAATGTCTTAATTATTGTCTACGCTTTCAGATAACCGTTCATTTTTTTTCGTCCGACTTATGGTTATTGAGATTCAGAATAGAACACGTTCTATCTGATTTGTGCTCCGCAGTACAAGGACATATGTAAGGTTAGATATGGTTTTATTCGTCCTCGGCATTCGTCCGTGAGCGCGGGAGCGCCGTGTCAAAACCATTCAGTTCGTTGTCGCGCGGAGGTACGCTTGTGTGCATTCATAAATTGAATAGAGACAAAACTGCAAGTGAATGATTTTTTTTGCGATAATTTATTCAAATGCTTATTAACTGAATCAATGATATGTAATAGTGCCTTAAATCTAACAAAAAATAATGTAAATTTAATTTAGTACTTTCAAAATTTAATTTATTTTCACAACCTTTTCGATTTTATTATTAATAATCGTTTATTATTATGTTTATATTTTATAAAATATTTTTTTACATAAAGCGTTTTAGTGCAGTATGCAATTTCTATAAAATTTCAAGAAAATACGCTCTGTAATGCATAATTCGTAATCGAATGTTACATGTGTTTTTGTGACTTTGCTTTTTGAAAAATGTTATGAAAATGTAATAAGTATTTTTTTCTTAAATATTTACATTTCGTGTCAATATAATTTTGTTTTTAGACGTAAACAAAAATTTAAGCTTGTTTTTAAGTAATTGTAAATACAAGTGCTACGAAAAATTAAATGAAACCACACGAGAACAAATATTTTCAAAACCACAAAGCTTTATCTTGACGGTTCGTTGAATGTAATGAAACTGTACAATTTATACAACGATTGGTTTGACTCTGAAATATATTCAAACCAATGTAAAAGTCCTCGACAATACAGAGATATTGTCTTCAAAAATTATCGAAAACCCCACAGAAGTTCAAACTGTAGCTCAACAACAGCATCAAAACAATAAATCTCTTGCTCGTGCAAAAAAGGCTGCCGAAAAAAAAAAAATGCCGAGGAAAATTAACAGTAGCCGTATTTTTTATTTGATTTTCAAAAAGTGTTGACTTGCCCGCACGGTGAAATAAGCGTATTATATTACAAAATAATGTTATCTTATTTTAATTTTACTATATTCGACATGGGTACTAAACATTCAGTCTGTTACGTCTGGGATGAAAGCGTTGCTAATAGGGGGGCCAACGATGTATCTAGTTGGGGGCATCAGATGGGCTAAAACTGGTCATAATAACTAGGTGGTAAAAAGTATTTACTTGATGCATACTCCACAGTAGTTTTGGGAACATCAACACGTTCGGAAGCATCTAGGCCTATTTCTCAAATTTCGAAAGCATTAGCTCCAATACCAATTTCTGACGATAAATATAAAGATTTACAGAGTTTGTGCAAAAGCAAGATTATACCCGAAGAATATGTTGAGTTTTTTTCCAGCTTGCCTCATGGTAGTGTAGAACATAATCCATGTATTTATGAGCTTTCATCATCACTTTCTTCAGAAAGTGATGATGATATTAATGTATTTAAGATATTAATGTACTTCAGAAAGTGATGATGATAGCTCATAAATACATTATGAAATCAGTAAGTGTTTTTTATTGTTTAGTTAAAATCATTTTTATATTTGTTAAAGTTTCTACTTATTTAAGGTTACTTGTTGTTCTACAAAGTTGAATATTTTTACATAGATTTTATATTTTTGAGTTACTTAGCCCCAGATAGTGTTGATAAATATTTGTTGTGATTATCATTAACTCGTGTAAAAATCAAACAATATTCTTAATCTTGTAACTTTATTTCTTATACCTATTAATTATATAGGTAATTTTTTTATAATTTTGACTGATTAAATAAGTAAGAATATTAAGAACTATGGGGGAGGCCTATGTTCAGCAGTGGACTCAAACAGGCTGAAATGATGATGATGATGATGATTAAGAACACCTGCGGTTTATGTTAAGTGTACTATTACAACAAATAAAAGTTATTTTAGAAAAATACAATATTGTTTAAGTAGTTTAACAATCTTTTTACCAGGTTTACTCATAAGATACGTACTATTTGTTCATTATCACCCCCTTTTTTTCATACAAAATAGTGCTACATGCGTTTATGTCATACATATTTTATGAGTTTTTTGTAGAACAACGTTATATATGAACGTATGACCTATTATTTTTTGGAATGTTCCGTTGAACAACGTTATATATAAATGTACGACCCATAATTTTTTGCCATTTTCCGTAGGAAAAAGTCATTATTACACATGGAACCTCTTATTTCCTAAATTTATATACTTATTCATCCAAAAAGTATACTGTTTATTTATATACCTAATCATATTACAAAACTCAAAAATTGGAATAGCAATTGCTATGTATAAAAAAACTATAAACAAAATTAAAAAATTAAAATTTAAACCGTCCTGAACATTTACAATTTTGCAGATGTTACGTTATTCTACGCAGGGTGCGAAATTCGGTTTACATACTGCTAGTATTGTATAAGCAGTAGTGGTAATTCATAGATATACGTCTCATTGAATTTAATTAAAAGCGTAATGTCGTCGATGAAAAAGTGTTGGCTTGCTGTAAAGGAAACATAGTTTGTTGTGATCGCGCTACCCATTTCTTAAAATGAATTAAAGAAACAGTGATTTTCGTATGTGACGTTGTTAGATTTTCGTCGTTGAGTTACTAAAAATCCTAAGTCACATCACGTCTTGAAACTTACCATTTGGTACTCACTTCTGTCATACTTCATTTACTCATTTTATTGGGAGACTTTTGTAAGAAAGGGGCAGGAGAGCTGGCGCAACTGTTATTAAGTGATGCGACACAACTGAGCAGACGAAATGACAAAAGTATGAATAATTCCACTTCACGCCAGTCCTCCTCGGGGCTGTGGTACTTCCCCGACTCATTCTACACTCCCGACGCAAATCCTCCATGTTAACTGCAATATAGGAGTTTCACTTCGGAAAACCTATGAGACAATTTATGAAGTATAAGCATCAAACAATTGTAGGTTCAACAATTTTATCACGTGACAACGTTTTGATGGGTCCATTGCGGCTTTTTTGGCGTAATAACTTTACGAAACAGTTCAGTACTTTTTTAAACTATACATAAACAGAGTTCGCGATCGGGAGGCGCCTACGCTTGAGACTGAGCAAATATTGTAACGTTTTACGTCGACCGTTCGAACGTATTATTCAAAAGCTGTCTGATTGAACAATGCCCGCACCGCACTCTACTTCTGGCGTGTCGCCAGGCGACATTCGCCTTAATGGTCGTAGGAATATGTGCGATAATTAGCGGTACTGCTCCGAGCGTTTCCATCTCCGTGCAGGAGCGGATGCGAGGGGCGCAAAAAACTCTCCATAGAGCGCGCAATTACTTGCGGAACGGGGATGCAACAAACGCTGACTACCTGCGGGCTCTACGTGCCCTGGGGTATAATAAATGCGACGCGACAAAAAACCTTCACGCCTGGCTGCGAATGTCCCAAACAAGTCATAGGTAAAAAGGTCTACGTACGGCTTGTATGGGTCATTGCAACATTCGATATACGCTTGTGTTATCCACCATAACTACGCCATCTTCACGTAGACGGCGTAGTTATGGTGGACAACTTATATTTCCAGCAAGTATAGTGTACTAGTATCATTCATATATAACTGTTCCGGATTCTAGTATATATTTTTTATCTCAAAATAAGAATATATTCGATAAAAATATGGACAGCGCAGTTCATTGAAACAACGAATGTTTGCGGTTTTTTAATATGTCTACGTATTCCAAACGTCACTAGAACACGGGATAATTCTGTAGTGAGGGGGAAAAAAATAAGTTGTACTGTTCATTGATTCGGGACAACGTAATTACTATTTCTGTAAATTTCTCGGGGAGGACCGACGTGAAGTAGAATTATTATACATTTGTCCTATCGTATGGTGTCGATAAATGTCAGCAATCGCTTAATAACAGTTGAAACACTAGCTAGCTTGTCACCTTATCACAATAAAAGGTGTTGTTAACGTTAAAATTGTAGTAGTGTAGAATAACCACAAATTGTTAAAGACTTTTATTTATATATACAAAAGTATGTTACGGTACTATTTTTCATCCATGAATCAGTGCGTTAAATTACTCATCGTTGTCTACCTTGTATCTAAATTTTGTTATGTCGAAACCAAACACGCCCCTAACTGCCAAGTGTGTTCGCTATATAGAATGGCCCGTAAGCAACGCCGCGGGCGACGGACTAGCTTCGAATATCTCGTACGGTTCGAGAACCGTTAAGAAAGCCCGATTTGCGGCAGATGTTATGTGGTCTCGAGATTCGAACTTACACTGTCGTTTTTTAAAGGAAACTTAAATAATAACAGTGTCCCTTGAAAGGAGAAGTGAGGTAATTTTTGGGTAGCTTTTGATTATTGAAAGTTTTCAACTGTAAACTGCTGATAAGGTAATCGAAATATCGAGTAAACACTTTGGTTAATTGAAATAATTGAAGTATCCTTTGTGTATTTAATGTTTCTAATTCAATTACGGATACAGCGCTCTGAATTAATAGATTATTTAAACTCAAATTTACAGTTGTTCCCTTTATGTTTAAACTAATTTGGCAAAACAGCAAGGTCTCCGGTCTTTTCATCCTTTCCGGTGCTATTAATGTTTATAATATAATAACCTTATACTCGAAGGTTAAGTTTAGTGAAGCCGTGATATTTGCTCTAAAGATACGATAAACGGAAAATCCATTCGTTCAAGTCACCGCTTGTTTATAAAACAGGCGATTCCTTAAGGCTGTCCAAGGGGCCTGTATTCAAAAAACGATGCAAAATCCGTTCTCGTGCATCTCACTCTCCTTATCGGTCCAACCTACTTATCTGACCCCCGTCAAGCCTTGACTTGAGGCTGGTTTCCCTTTTCGACATTAACACAAGAATGTAACACGGTCATTGTTTCTAACGCCGACAGATATTCTGCTACAAACGTTTACCTACCCCATCCAATGAATGTACTTTCTTGATATTCATTTATACCAAACTTTCTAGATGGTAAAACGATGGTAAACGGTAAACTATAACTAAGACTCCGCTGTCTGTCTGTTCGTCTGTCACCCGGCTGTATCTCACGAACCGTGATAGTTAAACAGTTGACATTTTCACAGATGATGTATTTCTGTAGTCGCTATGACAACAAATACTAAAAAACCGAATAAAAAATAATTAAGTGGGTCTCCCATACAACAGACATGATTTTTTTGCCATTTTTATAGTTAAAAACTCTTGAAGCGCGAGTCTGACTCGCACTTGTTCGGTTTTTTATTTTTATTTTAAAAAACTTTGACCTTAGGATATCTTTTGTTGTAAGGATTCTTTGCATACATATTTCACGTGGACGAACATCCAGATCCGAAAAAATTACTTGTGAATAACAAAAGTCCTGTTCTGTGTGGGTATCGAAAATCGAAACCTCGACCCTCGGCGCCGAAGCCAATACCTTAGCAACTCCGCCAAAGGAGCCATCGAAATTGACTACATATATGGCATATTGGCTACAGCTTTATTATCGTGCTAACTCAATAACGAAAATAAAGAAAAACAAATGAAAAATTTGACTTACTTTTAAGAACATGTTAAAGACAAATAAATATAAATACTCATCGTAGTAAAGTAAAGTAAAGTAACAGCCTATATATGTCCCACTGCTGGGCAAAGGCCTCCTCTGTACAAAGGGTATCAGGGCATAGTCCACCACGTGGTCCCACTGCGGATTGGCGGACTTCACATATTTTCGAAATATTTTTTTTGTTATTATTTCGAAAATATGCAGGTTTCCTCACGATGTTTTCCTTCACCGCGGAGCACGTGATAAGTCAGCACTTAAAGTTAAAAACTTCATTGGTACCGGCACCGGAGATCGAACTCAGGTTGCTCGAGTATATTGAATTAAAGGCGAGCGCCCGGACACTGAGCTATCACGGCTCTTCATCTCTACTCATCGTAATATTAGTTAACTCACCGATTGCACTGGGTACCTATAAGGTTCGTGTCTGGATGGAATGGACTGTCCTTATTTTGCTTTATTTATTGTCAACGTCAAATTAATACTTGTTTTCGCATTAACAACGCGGTCATAATTTTTTTACAGGATTAACAAGAAACTTTGCTAACAGCAAATGTATTATACAGCCTTTAAGTAGCTTACAATTCGAAATTTATCACTTTTACGTGTTAATTTATAATCAGCTACGTTAGGCCAAATTATTTTAGTAGAACGAAAAAAAGTTTTATTAATTTATGAATCTATTTAAGTTTTTAATAATACCAAAAGAAGTTTTACTAATCAATGTATCTCTTTACTATTATTATTAGTGTTTTGGTACAACTAAATACCAATTAATTAACAATTTATTGTCTCAATCAAAATAATTGCTTTTAATATTTATGATGTTGTTTTATGTATCAGGCTTAAGGACTCAGGAGCTTTTTATTATGACTTGTGTAAACTGCTAAAGTGATTAAAAGAATGATAATTACAGGTAATAAAATAAATAGTTATGTGTTATAAATATTTGTTTTGCTAACATAAAGCTTTTATCTTTGCCAGAAAATAATTTTACGTTATTCCTAAATACCTACTTTGCTTTTAAGGTTGCCATACATTGAATGTGTGAGTTTAAATTTTAAATCGTCCCTCAATCTCCTAGATATTAATTTGAATATGCGCTATGGTTATTGTGTACTTATGATTATTATAGGTACAATTGTACGACACAAGAAATCGCACATTTATGAACATTACGCAACTCTACAATGGAATCCTCCCAGACATTGGGCTGTCTTGTTGTTTCCGCAGACACGTTTCTTTGTTCGGCGGATAGACAGATGGGGGAAAAAGGGCCCACCGACGACCATCTGCCCGTTAAGATTCATCGGACAAAACGCAGGTAGCAATTCGAGAGGAGTACGATTATCGTCGACGTATCGGCGTCAGAGCCATTGTGTACGCCTCCTTTCTTCTCGGCATTCACAAAATGGAGGGGCCCTTTTACGCGCCATAAAGTAGTTCTCACATGTTTTGAATCGTTTGTATGTTGTGTATATTTTATTCGATTGCCCCACAATGTTCCCAATTCGCTATGTTTTCCTGTACGCGATTTGTTCTTGAACTTTATTGTGTGCATAATTTAATACTCAGTGTTTTATATCTGAACACGTTCTAATTGTATAACTCGTTGTTCTAAATTGTAAAATATCCTCAACTGTTTTTTTATGTGAGAAGCGTTCATGGGATGTTAAGTGATAACCGCCACACATGGACATTTGCAACCCGTAGGGTTGCATCTTTCAATAAAGCGGGCTCCGATTACCTCAATCACCAGACGAAACCTCTGGTCTTCTATGAGGTCCTGGTACTTTCCAGACGGACCTGCCCAGTCGTGCAACAGCAAAGACGTTGCGTGGCCCTACCACTATAAGATACCGTACCACTGTGATTCTAAAAGACTCGTGTGGTTTTATTACCTTTACCAATTCGTTCGTGTTTGGTTCGAAGAGCCTCTTCAATTATTATCGCGTTTGTTTCCTCTCTCACGTAATATAAATAAATAAAGCTCGCAGTAATGGTGCCTGCTGAATACAGTGACTTTTGGCATGGCTCAAGATAATAAAACATACGAGACACATTAAGCTCCGCGCTTAACGCTACCTTACTTATTTATAAATCGGAATTATTAATCAGCTTTCCGCAAACGAGTCCGCGGAGGATGAGAGTGCTCACTACTTCCTCGTTTGTTTTCAATTCGTATAAGTGCAGAAATGATTTTTTTTATTTTATATACATCAATTTGACTGTTTTACTATAGAAACAATCAAATCGATACTATTATAAGTAATGTTCCATTTTCGAGATATTTTTTAATAAAACTAACACTTTTACTTACTTTAATTATAAAGGATATTCATCATTATAAGTTTGGATGACCTGTGAGTATGCAGAAGTTCGGTGACGCAGAAGACTGAAGATATTGTTTCATCGCACTATTTCGAAGATATTTAAGCTTATCACTGGGGACGATGAATATTAAAACTTGCCGCAATATCTTTGTGGATTTATATGGCATTTGCCTCCGTCTAGCTAGTCAGAGTATATTCATAACCCACGAGCGTATCGGCAGGACATTATTGCTTTCGATTACCTCAAAGCTGGGCCGGCGCTTGGTGCAGCTGTGGGCAATATGCCAGAAGCGATTAGCCCGTCGGAGGGACTCGTAAAACAGACCGCTCCGTTCGGGCCCGATTTATACAACGCACATAAACTTCGGCTGTTAGCCCCAATAAACGGCGCTGATTAGTTTCAATCTGTTGATTGGCTCCGGCCTAATTAGCGCAACGGACAGTATAATCGACCGATCAAAAATTAGAGTGATTAAATAAATCAAACACAGAGACATGTTTCAGTGTGATACCCACTGTATGGAATAGTCTTGAAGTTGATTGCCGTTATCCGTTTGAACGGCCCAACATGCATTGATTTAACATAGTAGAAACCCGACCATCTTTGTATAGATGGATTCGTTCTAGATCTGTCAGTTTTGTATTGTATCCTCGCCTGCTAAACTAATTATAGGAGTTGAAGTGAGAGACTGCGACCTAGTTAAATATAGCTTTTGCCCTTTATTTGAAGCAATAAAGAATGGCTCGCTATGCCTTCTCTCGTATAACTTAAAAATTATGAATAATGTACGGCATTAGACAGCACACATGACTAATCACTTGCTCCAGAATGGGATCTACCTTTAAAGTAAAAATAAACGGTTAGACGCGTTTATGCGATAAGTTATGCTAAACGAAGTTCTTAGAGCAGTTGATCACTGTATTTGCAAAACATTTCATTATAACTTTATCAAGTAGATCCTTTGTTATATATGATGTGGCTTGCCTCGGCCCAAAAGGGTAATAATTCGACGAAGTTTTAATCCGCAGTGTAATCAATCTTGCTGCGAAATTTTTGGGGTCACCGCAAACCGCGGTAGAGCGGCCACAGGTCGTTAAAATTAGTGCATCGTTCCCCTCTTTCAAGAATAACGCCTGTATATTGATAACGTTATTTTAACAAAGATAAATATTATTTTAGATATAATATCCGGGTCCGTGCCTTATTTATTTCGCGTATCCAAATGTTCATTAAAACAGATGACGTATCTAACGACTTGGTAAAGAACGCATAGAACTCGACCACATAGTCTAGAAGTAAATAGAAATAGAAAAGAACTAAATAGTCGAGATATAAGGGAAAGAGCGACCAGATGGATAGAATAGGTTGTACTTTGTAATCTGTACATAAATAGGCTAGCAAAGAGGTACCTTTTTTCTGTTTATCAACCGCTTTTCTTCGTTTTTAGGGGTTATGGACAAGCATTAGCATCACGAAGCTTCCATTGCTGCGTGAATGGTTAATTTTGACCGAGAAAGCAAGAGCCCACAGAAGACTGAAGTTATTTAAAAATATTTAATCCTTTGCGTTGCCCCAGGGGAAGTTACCGGGAGCCCATATTCTTAGAGGTAATGGACCTGTTAATAAATGACTTTCCATGGGGGGGTTAAACTCTCTGCATCAATTGCGCCATTTTCTTTATACGGTGCTAGTTTACATCGCTGCAAACTAATGGTTAAACATTCTCAGATCCATCACATCCCTCTGTGAACTGAACCATACGTGAACGCCTATTGCGATCTTTTCATAGATCATTGGGATCTTAATATCAACACTAAGGCATTTTTATGAGGTTGCTAATGAACAAATATTAGAGCAGTATTATAATAAAAGGATTCTCCTCCACCTTATCTTCTAATAGTGGCAGTATAACGTTCGTGTTCCCTAATTAGGAAATATTCAAACGGGCCTTATAATAGCCCAATGCCTTATAACAAACTCACCGATACGAAGCTCGCCGCGCAATAGGCGGCGCCCAGCAAAGCAGGCGCGGATCCGGTCCAACGTCGCTCCATAGCGGCGAAGTGGGCAGCCGCCACCAGGCCAGAGAGTACCAGCTCGGCTCCCAACCGCTCCCAGGCCGGCGCCCCGCCACCTGGCAGTGACGCCGCCAAGCTGCCCACATACCCCGGCACGCTGACCCTGCCCGAAAGCCAAACTGAGAGTCAATCTATTGTTGCAAGATAGGAGGGTAGTACATTACCGACTACGCCATTCGGGTCGCCATTGTGGAAGGTTAATCGACAGACTTTGTTTCTACGAAATTAAAAATTAGTGTTCATTTTCATGTCGTTTGGCGATTCTAAACTAGGGGTCATCGAAAGGTTATTCGTTTACAATTAGATTATACAATAACTTGAACTATACGTAAATATTTAAAAAAAATCTTTTATTTTGTAAATATCTACGTTTATAGTTAAAGGTCATATTTATTCCTACGTCAGTCATTGTTTATTATTATTATCATGGTCACCGACTTGTTAGCTTTACATATTGTGTGTAGAGATACTATAGTGTACGTAAATGTTGTAGATTAGTTGGCTTATCACAAAAATGTTTTATTTGCCTGTTTATTTATCTCCATATGATAAAAGTTCAAGGACTTAACTAAAGTAAATACATGCAAAAACACATTAATATACGTAAAAGGTAGATGAGATTAGTCACAGTATAGTACGTTAATAAAAACGTCGTACTGTTTTTCTATTATTCGGGCTGAGGTAGATGTTATTGTAACTATATGAATAGATTATTTTGAAACGAAAACAAAAGGATATTATTCTGGAAAAAAGGAAAATTACTATTCAAATATCATTCTATTTAAGTAAATAACGAAATAAATAACTTGAGATCCTCGTTGTAGGCGTGGTTTTGTTTTGTTATCGCTCTCGTTTCCTTTTCGACGGCTCATAATGCGCTGACTTTACTTTTTTTCCTTTGCCGACCCTACTTTATTTGCCCTTTCCTAAAATATTTTTGTATCGCAAATGTACCTCACAATTTCGCAGTCTTTGGTTTTTTTTAAATATTGGGTGTAAGGATTTTATCTATGTGTGTACTTTTTAGTAGTACTAGCGAACCATCGATGCGTTGAAAGATGATGTATTAAATTATGGGTTCAAAATATAATATAATTACAGACGAGACTACTTTTGGTGCTCTTCGCTTTGCTGTAGCTTTGAGAAGTCTAATTTTCTACTCGAATAAAACTTGTCTGCGCAGCGCTTTCTCACGGAGCTTATTTGAAGTAACTGAAGCGTCTGTGTTTCAGATTAAATAAGTATCATAGATATGTACACTTATCACATTGCAATTGTAAAGTTTTCAAATATAGAATAAAGAAATGAAAATTTTGCTATGATAATCTAAAGTTAAATAAAAAATCATTAATTTGATTTGTACAATTAAAACAATTATTGTGATACACAAGTACTATGGATTTAAGCGAAAGCTTTTGTATAAAAGCGTGTAGGTTGTATGAGAATAGTTCGGAAGTATTTTCATTTACAAATTAAATTCGCCAATACTTATACTGAGCGTTGTATCTTCTAACAATCTACATATATTTCGTTTTTTAAATATTTAGTAGGGCATACATGTGTAGGCTATTATGTCCCACTGCTGGGCTAAGGCATCCTTGTTCCAGATTGTAGTAGTGGCCGCCACTAGCTCCACTGTGAAATGGCAGTCTTCACAACAAATTTTCACATATAAGTATAAGCACCTGGAGGTCCGAGCTTTGCTCTGTTTTTTTTGGTAAATCATGTATTTGGGAAATAAAAAAAAAAATAAAGAAAATGATCTGGTATAGAAAAAAAAGTAAAAAAAATAAGTGTGTAAATGATCGTGATACGAACCGCGGCCGTCTATTTTAGGGCCGCCCGATTACCGACCGAGCTATTATAACATTTTTTTTGCGGCGAAATTTACTGTCATATTCGAATGATATTTTTCATTCCCTGAAAACAGGGATAAAAGGACATTTTCTAAAAATGAAACCTAGCTAGATCGATTTTTCACCCCCGAATCAACGCATATACTAAATTTCATGAAAATCGCATCGAATTGCTCGTTTAAAGGTTAACATTTGTTTTTTCTCAATCACAATGGTTTTTCCCGCAAATGAGGACTTTAAACTAGCACTTAAAATTCCAATTCAATTTTCTTATTTAGGTTTCCCCAAGTAAACGACGATCAAATGCGAAGGTTTCTGAACCACAGCTTTCCAGTACATCCCGCTGTTTGTCTGTCCCTATGTATGCCTAGATCTTTAAAACTACGCAACGGATCTTGGTGTGGTTTTTTTTTTACTAGATAGAGTGATTCAAGAGGAAGGTTTATATGCATTATACATTGCACCCGGGCGAAGCCGTGGCGGGTTGCTAGTACTGTATCATAGGACAATTTGCATAATGAGTCGCCCTCCATTACTGTGTTATTCAGTTTTGCGTCGTTATTTTATCAACTAATTCCTGTCTAACGAGATGGACTCCTTATCTTAGCCGGTATACGGGTCGCGTCCCTACTTATGTATATAACGTTATTGAACTTTGTTCTTTGTAAGTAAGTGGGCTTCACTTAATCTCCTAACTAATACTGAAGTAGATGTTAGTCGTAAAGTCTGATTAACTTAAGGTTTGAGTAGCTTAAGTGCAGAGAAGAGGCTCTTCTCTGCACTTAATTATGTTTACTAGCATCGCACGTACTTGTTCGTACAGCAATCGCCCATTCTTATAAGCGTTATCAAACCCTTCGTCAAGATGAGTAGGTAAGTATCCCTTTACATCCCTTATGTCTATTCCATACATCTACGCATAGACTTTCTTTCGTTCACCAAAATGTTGCAAATTTTATGTGTATTGCTATTTCTATGACTTCCTTAACCAGCTTCTCCACTCTCTTTACACTTAACTTTTTTCTTCGTTCTTTACTCGTTCTTCCTTTTCACGTGTACAAATCACGGGAACCTTTTTCCAACATCTTTACAATATTCATTATCGGCTGCCTTTCTAATTTCACAATATCGAAGATGCCATTCATTCAGAACCCAAACATTGGGTATTGCGGTTATATACAAAAGGTATTAATAATACGTCATTTTGTTTTCAGTGTTAAGCATCACGCGTTTTAAAATTATATGATTAAATAAGCATTAAATAAGATTCTATGATTATTAACTATTAATAATAAATTGATAAACTAAAACAAATTTGCTTCCAAATGTGAAGAACGTAGTGAAGTTAATTATTAGTAGTTATTTGCTTATATGGTAGTAACATTTAAATGTCGAATTCAGTCGAGAGGTTATTCCGTATTTATTTGTTGGGCGTACGTTGTATCGTTAGTAAACGTCACAGGCCCATAAATTCAGTATCGTCGTAGGTGAATTTCGACTGAGCAGATTGGATGTATGTATTTTGTGGGTAGGTGAATACAAAATTTGCGTCGGGGAAAAGTGTTCATTAAATAAACATGCCATACGTAATCCCTTGGCACATTTACGTAAAACCGTATACGCCAAGGAATAAACTAAATAAGGGTTCTAACGTGTTGTAACAAACGCCGCTCATTTATTAACTTTTTTAAAAAATATATCAATGTGCAAAATAAGCTGAATGAATCGTAAAACATCTGGTGTAAAAAACATATTTTAAAGTAACGATCATTTGAGACCATTCTATTTTTACCAGTGGAATTTAGCCGAAAAAACCTGTGCACATGTTTCAATTTATGACCAGCTACGATTGACAGACCGCCATTTTGAGTTGCGACAAAGCGAATGCGACCATTGTGCTAGGTCCTAGGTAAGCAAGGATTTTTTTCGAATATGGATAGTTTTCCTAAGTTGAAATTTGACATACATTTAATTTTATTGGTTGTATAATTTATACTTTACACAACTTCTTCAATTATCTTTTTAAGGGGATTGAGAAATGTATTTATATATAGGTTTTTATTATAAATCTCCATCGGTTACCTTATGAATAGATATCTGAAAAAAATTCATTGGTAGATTACGAAGTAAAATAAAAGGTATGTCTAAACATCAAGTTTACTAACCCAATAGTTTACGTTTTTGTCTTAAGACACTGTCCTCTATACAACTTTATAATTTAGGTGGATGAAAGGATATCATATTGTTATGCATTGAATACGCGTCTGAAGGACGTAACAGCAAGAACAAGCAAAAAACTGAAATAAGTCACCACAAGGCATATGTATTATAGTAAAATTCAGTAATGTTTAAAATCAACCGCGGGAGTTTGAAAATAGAAAAGATTACATATGTACTGCAATTGACCGCCAAATCGCCATTTTATATTTAAAACTAAATGAGATCGGTTATAATAGCTATATAGCTTTATTATCGTACCTATCCCAGTGCGGTAAAAAGACGACAGACCATTTTCGTTCAAAAAATAGATTTCTGTTATAAAGCGGTCGGATGAGAAGATAAACAGAATTACACCAATTAAAATTCGCTACTATCCCGTAGTAATGGAGGGACAAGCCGTTCATTAAACGCTGCCCCGTCTCAAATCACTAATTGACGTCGCTCCTGGCTCAACGCCCTTGTAGTCAGCTGGCAATGGCTCGGAGTAGTTAATCGAGCTCCTCGGAGCATAAACTGCTGGATGCACACTGTGAACTGGCGTTAATAAAACAGCGAGGCTAAATAAGGCCGTAATTTCTTAGAAATTGCAAAATATTCTAACGCGATACTGTCTTCGAAATCAAATCACATCAAACCATTTAATCATCTAACTATGAAACGTACATTTCATCTATCGATAGTCATTTTATAAATCTACCACCTTTTTTAATGATGTTCTTCTAACTGAGAAGAAACGGGCGACATAAACTCCATAGGTACTCTCTTTTTTGTCATTTCGTCCTTAAAATACTAAAATATTGTACAATACATGTATTTTTTAAATATGTAGCTTGGAAGCGATCATCTCATTCGCAGGGGTTATTATCTTAAATACATTCATTATCATTATAATCACCCTTTTAAAAAAGGTTTTCTTTAATAAATTTCTAAAGCCTATTAATAGACAGGTGCATTAACTGGGATTTTTTGTAGAATGATGTACGAAGTCTATACCAAATTACTGTTTACTACCTATAGCTCCATCACACTTTTCTACAATTGGATGAGTCAATCGCTGGTCAATTAGTGTCTCAAAAGTGTAGGGAGAGGAAACATCAGCTGCCTACGTCAACGACCTCGGCAATTGTTTTTATAAGCTACAAGAGGTCAGTCTTAACGAGAATTAATAAGCTCTTTTCCGTTTTATGAATTAAGTCTTTCAAACGTTTGTGGTTCATACAGTTTCAAACATGACATTATATGTATTCGAAAACACAGCAATGAGATGAAGAAGCAGTCCATGTGATTCTATGAAAATACACTAACATCATGTATTGATTGAAAAATCTGTCAAACCTTGTCATTGATGTCACCTGAAGTTGGCGGGAAGAACCTTACCGCCATCCTAGCTGTCAAGTGTCATTGCGTTCTTGTGATTCTCTCGCGTAAGATCGTTGTCTTTTTACTCGTGAGAAAACATTTATTCAATTACTTTCTTTAGAATATCTTACCTTAATAATTATTTAAAAAAGGAGATATTAAGTGAGTTTTTCGTTTTATTGGAGACACAGCAGTGTAACTTTACGAAAATGGAAAGTGGTAACAAAGAGAACGTTGAGCATGACGGTGTTGTTGCTTCGGATTGAGAACAATTTCCGTCAACAAGCTCGGGGGAGGCAGAGAGCAGCTCCTCCTCATCCTCGGAGTTTGAGGAGGGCACAGCATCGCCCCTACCCAATAAGCGTTCTCGTGCAACGACACGTAAGTACAAGTCAAAACATGTTCGTACCGATCTGCGTGTTGATACTTTGATGACACAAGTGTCATATATATCTAATTATTTGTTATCACAATACAATAATAATATGATACCCAATAGTAGTGCTATTGCACCAGAAATAATGATTAATAATAATAAGTCAAATAGTTCATCACCTTTCATCACATTACCTTCTCAAACTGAATGTTTGTCCCTTGATTGGGGTTCTTTGAATACTGATATTGATAATAAAAAGATTATACCAGATAGTGATAGGGATAGGTTTTTAGAATTAAATAAGTTGCAGCAGTTTGAGTCTCAAGCATGGAAAGGTATTAGATACAAACAAGCCCTGCAGGGTTGCTTGGCAACACCTGGTTTCACAGGCCTCCAGATCAATGATGAACTATGTCATTTCAATAGAAGCAAAGATTATCTGGCTTCAACAGAATTACTTCTGGCAGGTCTCTCCAACAAAGTTTTAGAACAGAGACAATTATTGAGATCAGGTTTACAATCTATAATAGACTGGGCGACTAATAACCCACAGAACTTGAACTCAAATAATTTATTTGATAAGATCTCAAATATGTTTGGACCAGGGTCACAAACTCATAAGAACTCGGAAACCATTATACAAATTATATGTGGAAAGCGTTCTGAATGTATTGAGGTTAGGCGAAATCGTATCTTAAAAGAAATTTCCAATGAAAACTTAAGGAACACCTTAAAAAATGTTCCACCCAGCTCTGAATATTTATTTAGTAGGGAACCTTTACAACCTATTATACAATCTCTGGGGGGTTCCCAGGTCTGGCTGAACACTCCAACTTATTTAAAAGAAAGGAAAACTTCAGAGCGGGGAGATTACTCTTTTAAAAATCAAAAATTTAATCTTAAAAATAAGAATAGAAAATCCGATAAAAAAATTAAGCATAGTCTGAAGAAGACTCGGCCCTTTCGGCAACGTTGATCCAATGCAGAAGGATCAAATTCTAAGCCCAAAGAAATTTGACTCGAAAGAGGGATTCAGAGGATGATGCCTGAAATCTTTTTCGGAAAGATGGGCTCAGTTAGGGGCAAACCAATTTATTTTAAATTCAATAGCGAATCACCGCTTGCCATTCAGCAAGAAACCTCCTCTGAAAATCCCTTCCCAAAATATTTTAGAAGCTTTAGCTACCAAAATTTCACCAGAAATGACTCAGATGGTAAACGAGTTAAAGGGCAAAAAGATTTTAGAGAGACTATCAACTCTGAACTCGAGCTTCCTTTCAAAAATGTTTTTAGTAAAAAAAGCAGATGGTGGTTTTCGCCCAATCTTCGACCTCAGGGCTCTCAATACTCATATAACGACAAAACATTTTTACCTAATATCACAGTTAGATGTAGTGGATTTCCTGCAGGTGAACGACTGGTTAGTAAAGATCGATCTTCACCAGGCTTATTTCCATCTGAGTGTCGCGGAGACTCACAGAAGGTTTTTACGGGTTGTTTACAATGAAGAGATCCTCCAATTAACAGCCCTACCGTTTGGCCTGTCTTCTGCACCCCGGACTTTTGCGGCAGTTTTGAACTGGGTGGCCGAAATGCTTCGGCAGCGAGGCATACGCCTTTTAGTATATCTGGACGACTACCTCCTGGCTTGTCAGGACAGATCCAAGCTAATGACACAGGATGCGGAAACACTGGTCTTCTTGGAATACTTAGGTTGGCACGTAAATTACGAGAAGTCCCTAACAAAGCCCACACATAAGCTAGAATACTTGGGCCTGACCTGGGACACTCAGAACCAGACAATAGCCTTACCCACCAGAAAAGTTCTTGGCATAAAAAATTATGTAACAAAAATGTTAGACCAAGACAGTTGCTCATTAAAAGAACTGCAGAGCTTACTGGACATGCTGAATTTCGCCAACCAGGCGGTCCCTCGAGGACGGCTTCACTGTCGCAGAGCACAGCTCTTCCTGAGAAGATTTACTCGGAGAGGACAGAGGAGACAATTATGCCCCAGAATGCGAAAGGACCTGCGGTGGTGGTTGGATGCAGTGGAGGGCAGTCCAACCCCACTACACAAAAGGGTAATAACCCATTTCTTAACCACAGACGCAGCGGATGCGGGCTGGGGAGCATGCCTGAACAGTCATTACCTCTCAGGCAAATGGGCTGCAACCCAAAAAGCATAGCACTCCAACATGAAGGAGATGTATGCAGTCTTTGCTGTAATCAAGTCCCAGGGTGCAAGGTTACGGAATGCCCACATTCTCTTACAGTCGGGTAATCGGACAATAGTGTCATACATTCGAAACCAGGGTGGAACTCGTTCATTGAACCTACTGGGCCTAACACACAGGTTACTGGAATTAACTTGTCAATTCAACATAACAATGACAGCATACCATTTACCGGGAAACCTAAACGGCATCGCAGATTGCCTATCAAGGGGAAGACCGGTGCCCGAGTGGCATTTGCTTCCACCTGCCACGGAGGCAATATTCAGAAGATGGGGAACTCCCGAGATCGATCTCTTCGCAACAAAAGAGACTGCTGTTGTCACAAAGTACGTGACACTGGACTTAAGAGATGGCTCGGCGCTTTTCTACGACGCTTTCAGTCGAAGATGGAAATTCCGAGTAGCATGGGTATTCCCACCTCCGAGTATGATACCCAGAGTCTTAGCACATCTAAACAATGCAGTAGGGACATATTACGTGATTGCGCCACAGTGGACCCAATGTTTCTGGTTCCCAGATCTTCAGGCACGTGCTCTAGCACCCCCGCTGCCAATAGAGAACCTGATAGAGGTACTTGTGGACCGAACAACGGGGTTGAGCCCTCCTCAAGTGGAGAAACTCGCGCTTCATGCTTGGAAAGTTGGGGGTGGGAAGACCAAGTAACAAACTGGAGTACAGATGAACTACAGCTATTGAGAAGTAGCTGGCGCACGTCTACCCTGACCACTTACAGTGCCCCAATAAAGAGGTGGTTGCACTGGTGTTAGTCACAAAATCTAAACAGTAAAAGTCCGGAGGGTAAAGATGTAGCAAGGTTTTTAGCAAATTTGTATTTAAAGAATAATTTTGCCTATAACACCATTCTCTTACATAAATCTGCTGTTTCAACATACTGTGCAGCAACAATAGAAAACCTTTCAAATTTTTTTTTTCATACAACAGGTGTTAAAAGCTATCTCACTTTCTAGACCATGTATAGCTAGACCCCCTATATGGGATGTAAACACTTTATTTACCTGTATATATTTTATAAGTAGACGAACTGCCTTAATTCTCTTATTAGCTTCTGGTCGAAGGTTACATGACCTTACTCTCTTGGAAGTCTGTGGGCAGGGATATACAGAAACAGAGGACACCGTGACATTTTGGCCAAGATTTGGCTCAAAAACAGACTCAGGTTCGCACAGACAATCAGGCTGGCTTCTTATAAGACATGAAGATCCTCAGATTTGTCCTGTCACTCATGTGAAGGAATTAATTAAGAGGTCAGAAGCCAGACGTGATCAAGAAAACCAAGTAAGTTCTCTTTTTATTTCAATCACAGGAGTGGTCAGACCGGCATCTAAAACAATGATTGCAGGCTGGGTACGTTCAATATTTAAACTTGCCAAGATTGATGCCTCGCCAGGAAGTATAAGATCAGCTGTAGCTTCTAGGGATGGCTAGACAATAGACCAGTTCAGGAAATACTAGAAAGGGGAAATTGGAAATGTGTAGAAACATTCTCAAGGTACTACTGTAAGGAAGTAAAAAGATCAATCAATAGGGAAGTGGAAAGTACCTCTCTATACAACAATTTTAAAACTGTCTGATTACATTTAATTATAATTAAGATTTGATATGATCTCAGTGCTTTAATTAAAAATAATTAATTAAAATAATGAGAAAGCAGTGATTATATTGTGCTCTGTGACTTAGTTCTATTTATATTGTAAATTAGGATACAAGTTTATCTTGTTGATTGTTATTTGTTGTAGCATTATGAATGCAGCATTTCTTAAAATTTAAAGAAAAGATTTAGTTTTCAGTTTTGCTTTTTGTTTCCAAAATAATAATTCAATAGATTAATATCCATACAGTGCAATTTTATTGTTAAAATTAAATTTGTTAATTTGTACTTTATAAATTGGAAATAAATAATTAAACTCATATTAAAAAGGGGTTTAATTGTAATTTTTATTCACATTGCATTCTTGTGTTTTGTAATTTCTGATCACCAGCAGATATCAAACAGGTCTTCATCTCATTGCTGTGTTTTCGAATACATATAATATTACTGTTTTGCATTAAGACAAAACAGGTATTATATGTTGGAGAAAACACAGCAATGAAACAAGGAGCTTGCTGATGATGAAGACTACAATGACACTTGACAGCTAGGATGGCGGTAAGGTTCTTCCCGCCAACTTCAGGTGACATCAATGACAAGGTTTGACAGATTTTTCAATCAATACATAGTGATGTTAGTGTATTTTCATAGAATCACATGGACTGCTTCTTCATCTCATTGCTGTGTTTTCTCCAACATATAATACCTGTTTTGTCTTAATGCAAAACAGTAATATTTTGTTCAAAAATCGCTGTTGCTTATTTCAACACCTTAATTGCTCTTTATCATATAATTTAAAATTATAGTTAAACATTAAAATTGTAGAATTTACTAGACTTCGTTTTAACCAAGGCTTTAATGATAAAAAGTATTTTAATATAACCCCATATTTATATATTACGAAAATTTATTTAAGTGTCAAAGATTTTCTGTGACCATATAAGTACTTTGTTAGTAATACATAAATAAGGCTTTAAAGATAAAAAGTATTTTAATATAACCCCATATTTAGATATTACGAAAATTTATTTAAGTGTCAAAGATTTTCTGTGACCATATAAGGACTTTGTTCGTAATACATAAATAATGAGTTAATGTCGAACACAGCTTCGGAGGCAGACAACTCAAACTCTCGAGTCGAACAAAACTAAGGCACTGTCCTACTATTCATTTCATAAATGACATCGTTATAAAGTTGTTTTATGTACTTACACTCTCTCTCATCGCAAGTTACGTTATCGAGCGAGAACACAACGGGTCGGAAATATTTGAATGTCATCGTGTAAGTATGAGTCAGGGATACCAACTTATCGGAGCTCTATTTTGTTATTTTTCCCGGGAAACGCAACCAAACTGTTTGAAGTTGTGACAAAATTGGACAACAGGCTTGAAATTAAACCATCGAATTAGCATATTGATTGTGAATATTGTGTGTTGAACATAGTGTTTTTAGTGTCTCGGTGTTTATAGAATCATAGTAAATACTTTATTACAAAAAGAAAAATATGTATATATCAATAACCTAGTACATAATACAGCTTGTCTTGCTTAGTTTGAGACTTGATGACGTTGTATAAAAATAAGCCCTGAAACATTTTCATTTCTATTCAAAAATTATGTATTGCGAAATTGTACTACGATTGTCGATTCTCTACTCGATTGTAAGTAGTTCTACTAAGAAAATAGTAAATAGATTTTAGTTCAACCCATGAAGCGCGGAGATTATTTGTGCGATACTTGCGGTATATTTATAACTAACGGTCAATAAGTTTTGCTGTGATTGGGTATAGACAACTTGGGCGTCGAACAACTTCATGACACCATTTCAAAACCGTTTCAATTTTAAAAAGGTACAAAAATGTGGATGTGGAAGGCAAGTGGAAAATGGGAGTTTAGAAATGTTTGCTGGCAGCACTGATCCAGCTGTCAGCAATACACAATACTGTACAACAATACTGTTCGTCTGGCATCAGAAGAGGGCTCAATACTTGTTAAATGGAGCGAACAATTCCCCCTCTACCCCGCCCTGATAGACTTGAGACCTATTTTGTTTTTTTTTATACTCGTGGCTAATGAAACGCTAAATCGCCAATACGGGTTTCTGTCAGAATTTTTGTACTCCCTTTTCGAAACAATTTTTATCAAGCGATTAAATTACTATTTTAAGAGCCGTGATAGCCCAGTGTCCGGATGCTCGCCTTTAATTCAATATACTCGAGCAACCTGAGTTCGATCCTCGGTGCCGGCAACAATGAAGTTTATAATTTTAAGTGCTGACTTTTCACGTGCTCCTCGGTGAAGGAAAACATCGTGAGGAAACATGCATATTTTCGAAATAATAACAAAAAAATAATTCGAAGATATGTGAAGTCCGCCAATCCGCAGTGGGGCCGAGTGGTGGACTACGCCCTTATACCCTCTGTATAGAGGAGGCCTTTGCCCAGCAGTGGGACATGTATAGGCTGTTACTTTACTTTACTTTACCTTCCCATTTTTGATTATTATTATAGTTTTATATATCGTATTACATTTTTATTTGTATAAAATATAAATTTGGACGGGACTTTCATTTGCAGATAGCTGATGTAATAAATAGTAACTTAGGCTTAGCGATACTAATTATTAAATCTATATTTTTTTAATACTACTGTTTCATTTTATTACTATCAATCATACTTAACATTACATAACCAATGTCTGTTAGAAAAAACATACGCAAGTACAACTTACGTAAATTTGAACCAGAACTAAATAAATGAAGACTGGATCAGATAAGTTTTCAATTTACGTTAACGCTCGCTAGGGCCGTGTTTCACGGAATACATATGTATAAAGCGGGTCGTTAATACGAGACGGGGCCTCGGCGGGGTCGACGGTTTCATTAGAAAGATAGTTAGGGATTTCATCTCGTTATTGTTCGTTAAAAAGGCAGATGCGGGTCACTTGCGAGCGACGTGCGAGTCGACACTCGAGTTCAATTAAATCGCAAACGCCGCCATTACGGGACCATTAACGATTCCTTTGTTGGGGAATCTCCCCGCAACGATAAAATCGACTTTGTCATTTACGCTCATGTGCAATTTGAATGTTTAACCAGTTCAGTCAGTTCGCTTTAGTTGTGGGTTAACTGGTGCACGAAAATGCAAAGAAGTGTCTTCGGAAAATACAAAGCGGTCGGATAGCGTCTGGTGTTCAACGATTCTATTGGTTACTTACAAAACTGTACATTTTCCGTTTTGTTTATTATATTTGTAGATATTTGTAGTATTTATTTAAAAAAAAAATATTCGGTCAGCCCGCAAAGATACATTGATATAAAATGAGAAGATTTTTTGTATAAACTTCTTTGTGAAATTTGTTTGCTATGTGTTAAAAAGGTGGCTCGGTTGGCAGAGTTCGTAAACTTGTTTTTGTTTCGTCTACTTGTATTTTATCTTTCGGTTTGTGAATATCAGACGGAAATATTGGTAAACAAATAGAGTACATATTTTTTGTTATGTTTTTTAAAAACATTGCCCTTACTTTAGGATTACATTATCCTGTGCTGTAAGGACGTTTTGCAAAAATAAATTTCACGTAGACAAACATCCAAATGCGAAACAACTATCTGTGGGTCACACAAATAATTTTCCCGTGTGGGAATCGAACTGTCATCTACATTCTACACATTTATAGTTAAGGATTTTGAATTGTTCAAGATTTTAACATTTGAACTGTATTTCATTTCTATTCATCATGTGACAATGAAAAGCTTTTTATGTAATAAGGCCGCTGTTAAATCTACTGGAGGAGGAGTTAACTGCTTTGAAAGGTTGGTAACACATCTGCAACCTCACTGGTGTTGCAGATGTCCATGGGTGGCGGTAGGCGGTATAATCAGGTGAACCGCCTTAATGATGGTCAACAATTCACATAAAGAAAATGCGAGATAATAGAAAACTGGCGAATGGGAAAACTTTTATAAATAAAACTATATTTTCGAATGAAATAGCAAAAATTGTAAAACGGAATCGGACAGAATCGGGGCGTCGTTAACGAGCATTCATTTGCAAAAAAACTTAACTAGTCCGATCAGTAAAACGTACGTTTACTCAAACATTTGAACCGTAGAGCGATTGAAGCTGTTGACAGTTGACTGACTTTGGATTGATGATTTCGATTTTTCGGATAGCGCCGGGATCAGTGTCAAAATCAACATCGATGTGATTTTTGAAATGTTTCGTTTTTTAGTTGTACATATTAGCTTCGAGATGTACGGGGTTAGAAACAATTATGGAATGGTCAATGAATGTTTAGAATACCTGCTTGCTGCCGTCAACCTTGATGTTTTTTGGAAAAAAGTTTTGCCATAATAATTAGCACTCGAACACTGATTTTATTTTCATTATTATAATAGATTCAACATGTGTCATCTTCCATCATTATCATTTGAAATGTTGACCACAGAACGCTCCCACATTGCGAAGCGCGATCCTGAGCCACCTGCATCCCTCGACTCCTCGCACATATGCATAGGTCGTGACTAGCTAGTGGAGGGTCGTCCCACATTACGATGGCCAGTATGAGGCTGCTACTCGAGAAACTTTTTTCCGCTAGCAACACACATTAATCGAAGACTTTAGTCTTCCAATGTTGAGGGATATGGTATGGAATCATAAAAATATATTGCTTTTTATGCCACTAACGTAACTTACCGGGTATGGAAATACAGAATTTAAATAACAGACACTAAGCAAGAGATGTGAACGGGTAAACCCATGCAAAAGCTTCTACTTTTGAAATTGGGTTGAAATTGCGTTCCTAACCTTAGATAAAAAATACCGGCTACCACAGTAACCAGAAGAAACGCAAAAATGTAAATACATACTCCTACTTTAAAACGATTATCGGTCTCTTTTGGGCTCGTGGTAAATACCTATAAAAATACCTAGACAAGGCAGCCCACTGCAGTAGTATGTATCTTATTATATATAATTAATATTCGTATTGTATCTTTATGTAACAAATAACATACAATAAAATGTTATTAAGTTTGCTGTGCTGTGTGAGTGAGAGAGTATCGATTTCTTCAAGTCTTTAGATTTCCTGACCTGTGCGGAAATAGGACGCGGGGCAATTTCTTTTCCGCTAACCGAACCTATTCTTGTAAAGCCGCCATTGTACCCTCCGACCGGGACCTTCTCAGGTCAGTGCAGCTACTGCGTCGTTTTGTCAGATACATTTTCAAAGCATGCACTTTCATGTTAAAGATGGTCAACTAATAGATTAACGCGCAACTAATAGAATAACGATCATAATGGTGTATTATCAACTCAATGCCCGGTTCTTAAACACTGATGATCGTAGAAATCAACTAATCTGTTGTCAAATGGCTTCAGAAACCGGGCTTAAGAATCGATACAATAGTACAATGAACTACAAACGACACAAACAAAATAACCTATTTAATTTATAATTCCGTAACAGGTAATGTAAATTGCAATCATGTCATTAGTAACCCCTCGTTGATACGTTTAATTAAAACGAACGATGGCTGTCAACTGGTTTTGCGGCGAACAACGGCCATGTTGCGTGTAGCGTGAGCACTCTGAATAATTTCTGATTACAGCACACGACTGCTATTTTAAAATACACATATCAAGTAAAAGCGTGTGCGTAAAGAACTGTGTTAAATCAATCCTTTTTCATTGTTTAAATAGTATTTGTTTGGCTTATTTTCGGCTTTTTAGTTGATTTCTTCAATTTCAGGACTATGTGAAGTTTTGTCCTCAGGCGTTAAGTCAAAAAAATCCTTGCCAATAAATACTACGAACAACTCAGCTACAACGCATTTGAAAGTTGCGCCAACCAAACCTAGGTGGGATAAGGGCGGGAGGGTGAGTGTCTGTCTAACATTTTTGATATGCGATTCTATTACACAAACTCAGAATTGCAAAAATTCTTTATGGAAATATTTGAGATTGAACATTTTGTCATCTTTCTAACAGACAGCAGCTGTCACCAATTTTTACAAGATATAAGATATAATACAAGATTATCCAGACACTTTGTGTTTACATTTTTGTTCAAACCGAGACAATGAGCAATAAAGAAGAGTCACAAACAATTCCAATCGCTCCCATAATAATTCGAAATTCCGCTCTCCGCACTCGGAAAAATTCTATTAAGGGTGGAATAGAGCTAGTTTAGACGCTATGGATATTTGATTTGATGTTTCAGTCTAGCTGGGAAGCATTATTTTTTACAGAACTCTCAACCCTTTGAGAAGCAATCATTGTCCTCAGATTTTAATAATCATTGTATCTTTTGAAGGCGATGGCTTTTGTCTGCGGCTCGTTTTCTTTGTTTAAACCGCAAAGAGACACTTCAGTAAGAGTAAAATATATGTTGTGATAGGGAAGGTTGATTATTGTGTTTTTAAACTTATGGCTAAAGCCTATTATTCTATTGCTGAATATCTTGACGACGCCAATGTGTGGGGTTAATACTGTTGATACTCACGTAGGCTAAAACAAGACTATTGTACATGTACTATTATATTGTAAACTGATTTTTTTTTAAAAAGAGCAACTGTTGAGTTTCTTGCCGGTTTCTTCTCAACAGAAACTGCTTTCCGAACCGGTGGTAACTTACGAACGTGTTCATTTCTTGTAAAATTTTGACGTTTCATAAGAACGCGCAAGCGTCTATGTGAATAAAGATATTTTTATTATTTATTATTATTATTATCAAAGGAAAAGTATCATAAATATGTTCTCGTTTCATTATCGGCGAAGATAAACGCCTGTATCGTATTATACTATGTATTTTAATTCAACTTTAAACAGGCCTTGTAACGTTCTGTTTTTTAAACATTTGTTCGCGTGGGATAAAGTCACTCAGCAAATGTGCAGCGAAGAGACTTGAACGCGATGTGATTTGATTTTTCTTATCAACAGATGAACCCACACGGAGGAAGATTATCAGAGGACTAATAAAGAGGTTAATGCCTATTTAAACTTCGACGTTTATTTGAGTCAGCAACAGTTTAGCGTAACCACGAGGGATGGAGCCATTTTGCACCTGTGTTAGATAGCATCTGACCGAGCTCATTAGATAAACAAATTCTAACGCAGCTTCTAATACTCTTTGTCAAGAGATTACGACCCCAGCGTATAAACGGTGAGCTCGCAATGCGCGAACCCGAGCGAATTTACATCAGCTCATTCGCGTTACGGGACCGTTTTTTGCGGATCAACAATTTTCGGCGAAAAACGTGATCCCCGGTCGAGATAAGGTAAGGTTTGATGTTAACAAACTAGGCGATTTGTTATTTATTAGAAATCGGATTTGGGAGACTTGGGCAGAGAGGTTCCTCGTTCATTTTTTTGACGGTATTAAAAAACACAATGAAATCCATGAAATCGGGGAGCAGCAACATTTTAAGTATATTTCCGATTAGTTATAATACATTAAATTAAATATATGTAATTTTTTTTATTTTTCTACATATTTGAATGCTAAATATATGTAATAAAAGTATAATTTTACTTTATTATTATATATGTTATTAACATTTATTTCATATTTATTTTAAGAATCATGATGCCGATGTTCATAAGGTGCAAAATACGCGGAAATGGCGGCAGACTATTTATGCAGAGCATCGTTTCCCGTCCATAGACAATTTCGTTTATTATCTGTCGATGATTATGCATAATTTATGCGCGCCTAGGGTCAAGTGGACGTGAATGGGCCGCGCGCTTCGTTTTCGGGGCGCGTCTTTTGTGCGTGTTTTGTCAATGGTCAGTAAATTGGTGAACATTGGCACCTTATGGCGACATGACTGGATCGGGCTTGTTTTTTTTTAATCGTCACCCCAATGCGCAAAGGCGAGAACAATAATCCTATTAGCTCTACTTTTTATGGAACATGATTATAAGAATAAATATGTTACAGTTTGCTTCATAGGGAAATGTCGATATAATAAAAGTTTTATTATTATTTAACAAGAATACATATTCCTATTTTACATTAATAATGAAGAGAATTGGTTTTTTGAGAAAAGTTGTAGTTTTCTTCACACAAAAAAAATATCATTTATAATTTAATTTGGTGTCACTCTAAATTTTTGAATGTGTTTAACGGAGATAGCATCCCAGAACATTTAGTACATCTGTATGTCTCTGTTGGATATGTGGTAGTTAGGTTAAGTCATTCGGTCCAAAAATGTTATTAATTAATTGAAGGTAACATCGAAATCTACAAAAACTTTATGAATGAAAAATGGTAAGGTACTACAAATTATTATATTACAAGTTATTTCAAAAATATTTCTATAATGTGAATATGCAATGTGCCGCAACGTTCTTATGGGAACATTTTTATTGAATAACCTTCGATGATGCCGATGGCATGAATACTAGCACGGACAGAAGAGCGTCATATAAAATAAGGATCGATTTTGTTACTTGCGAAGTTTTGCTAAGAGCTGCCGATGAGTAGACAACCTTTAAAAAAAGTAGGCCGCGATTACCACAGTCATCAGACGAAACGCGAAAGTCTAATTCTTTCACTTCACGCTTGTCCCCTGTGAAGCCGTGGTACTTCCCCGGATGACCCTGAAGCAGAAGTAGTTGCGTGGCCCTACCACAGTAAAAAAATTCTCATTTAAATTATTTCTTAAATCTCAGACTACTTTTCGGTGGTAGGGCCACGCAACAGCTGAACGGACCTCCTTCCGGGTTAGTACCACGAACTCTCAGAAGACCGCCGTAAAGTGTTATATTTTTGCGTTTCGTCTCGTGAGTGAGGTAGCCGGGGCCCCTTTAATAATAAAGGATGGCAACACATCTGCGACCCTACGCGTGTTGCAAATGTCCATGGACGTTTATTGCTTAACATCAGGTGAACCACTTGCCACCTTTCCCATAAAAAAGTATTTCTCTTTATCTGTTTATTCTTTATTGTACACTGAGTATAAGTGAAAACCAAGTTACAAAAACAAATGTACAAAGGCGAGCTTAACCCTAAAAAGAGTTTTCTAAAAGTACTGCGATAAGACCGTCACTATTCTAATTTGGCCAGGGTTTCCGAATGAATGATAAAATGTTTGGAAAGTAGTGACCATTTACCACCAGGTTAGTCCCTTGCTCGACTAAGACCCATTCGCCTCTATTTGTCTAGTAGGTAAGAGTCTTCTATAATCCTCTGAAACAGGACGTGGCTTCTATACAATTCTCTAACGTTTTTTTACTATTAAGTTATTTGGATTAGCATGTTCATACATTCATAAATGTCAGAGCTACATACATAGTTTCGCATTTTATTCAAATTCCACCTCTTTTATGATAGGTACCTGCCGATCTAAGTTATAACAAGATGATTTTATATGCTCCTTTTAATAAAGTCATTGATTACGTAAGATATTATAGTATCTTTAAAATATTCAGAATTTATATAAGTAGGTCCCATTACTATATAATGTCATATACCTACATACATTGTCGTACAAAATGTACCATTGGAACCACCCAATGAATAACAAAATGAAATAGGGCTCATTACATCAACCCCCATCTCCGTAACAAGTGAACAATTACATTTAATTTACGAATGCATTTTTAAAGTGCCCCAATATGGCCGATTATCCCGCCACACGCAGCCGCCAACATTTTGAACCACAGATAATCCACCGCGACATTTGTTAAAAAACACATTCGAGAGGGTATCAGAGTCCCTTTCTAAAATTCAATTGTAATAAAGTGGCACTTGGAAATCGCTTAAGCGTCTCAAACCGCTGAATTATGGACCTTCGCGCCGTAAATATAAAGTTAAATTGAAACGTTTCATGCTCAGATAATGTAAAACGATCCTTGAAATTGTACCGCGTATGAAGTTCTGCGAAAATATAAAAAGGAGCTTCTTATGAATTTTGGGATATTGAAACTAGAAGAATATTATTTTATAAACTGTATTTTTATTGCTTTACTACTAAATATATCTATATTTCCATTGAAACATTGTTTGCTGCAACATTTCATCGCTTTTAATTTGTTGTTAAAATGCCCGTCCGACCCGTAAACATGGATTTTATAGTCGAAACGCGGAGAACTATCATGATAAATTAAACGAGATAAAATCCCTGAAATACTTTCATTACCGATGTGTTATATTCTCGTACGATATTGTGAATAGATAATTCACAGGAGGAATCATCATCTACATCGCTCTGCCAAAAATACAGCTCCAAAACTGGCATCGAAACTAACCCTAAACATCAATTGAGATGTCAGAGTTTTTGCGACATTAATCCCTTTTTTGCAAACGGCGAAGTAACCGCGGGTGGTAGGCGCGAACTTGTCGCCCTTTGCCCTTTGTTTACAAAAATAATATTGGAGGAGACAAAATTGTTTTAACCCGTCGTTAACCCTTTTCGGCACATGTCCTATTCACACAATCGTCATAAATAATACTATAGATTGTTGTTTAGTGACATCCAATGGTAATATTTACACAGTCCCGTACTTTGAACCTTATTCCTTAGTGGATAAGTTTCGCTTTGCGTTCGGTGTAGGGGTGTAGTTTTGTACTCAATAAAAATATGGACACTAGAGCGCTGTTTTCGGGTTTATTGTGGTGAATGTATGTTTTATTGCGAATGTCTGTGCTCGCATTAGTCGGATAGTTGGGCGCGGATGCTCGCCGCATATGGTGTTATTTGCGTACGTCATGAATCAGTTGGTTTGGGAACGAGAATTGTCCGCCATTGTCGTGCGTGAGCGAAATGGTCGTTATTTATCTGTGTGACAATTACTTACGTATACGAAAACCGTATAAAGTATTTTTTTATTAAAGCGGGAATATAATTTACGGGAATGGCGACTGTGATAAGAAATATGTTGCTTCGCGGTAAAATTTGACTGTTATACTACAAATATGTAAATACTTTATGAGCCTATCGATATGATTATGCTGTCATGAGCCTTTTGAAATTTTTTGCTATTATTAATAATAAAAACGCTCTTTAAATTCGCCATATTATTTGTTTATGTTCAAAACATCAGTATGAACAGTGATCTTTGCAGACACGCCCGAGAAAATTTTGTGACCGTCTTAGCTCTTAAAGTTTGCTATTTTCAGTGAAAGTTTATGTTACTACATATTCAATTACTGATGTTGAGAATCATCAAACAGAAACAAAGCTACAGTAACGTGATAGCAAACGTGTTAGTGGATTAAACCACGAGATCAAACCACGTCTGTCTATCGGGTTGTATCCAATACTAGCTGCAAGGCATTTATCTAAATTACGCGAAAGCTATACTGTAGCTTTGTACCGAGCCGGTGCCTTAGAGCGTACATACGTATCTAAATGCTAGACGAAGAACAGAAGTCATATGATTCTGGACAATAGGAATGGAATGGACAATAGGAATGGAAGTGGACATAAAGAAATGAAATACAGAATGCTAAAAAGTAACAATAAATATTCTTCACTTAATTTTGTACACTTCCAGTAGTGAGGAGCGAACCCGATCGAAGAGGTTGTCTTAGAAGTAAGAGGTATGTACGTTCACTTCAATACGCCAATGGCCAACCTATTATGTATACACGCATAATATTATCGCTAGATGGATGGCTGGAAATTAAATAATAACGTAGAATATAATAAAATCAGTAATCATAATTCATACCTTCAATATTAAGCATCGCTTATTTTTCCAATTCGTAGTGAACGATTTTAATTAAATTACAATTCAAAGTTACGTACTTCTTTATAACGTACAGAAGGGTTTGTTTTTTATGTATTAAACTTCGATGGCTAAGTTGTTGTAAAAGTTTCGCGAAGTGAACTAAACTCATTCACGGCAGATTCCATTACTGAAACACTTCTGAGAAGCTCTATTATTTAAATTTTAATCGGAATTCTTGTTTAATAGGATTTACTTTTCAAGTGAGATTCATAAATGTAGTGTAACGTCGCCGTTATATCAAATCGCTTCGACCCATAATTTTCAAAATTAGAAGCGTCTCATTTTTATATTGTTACACTATCACTATTTAAAAACCGGACAAGTGAGTTAGGCTCGCGCACGAAGTTCCGTACCATTGTCCAATTTTTAAGTGGGAGCCCCACTTAATTTTTATTCTGTTTTTGAGTACTTGTTGTAATAGCGGCAATAGAAATACATCATCTGTGAAAATTTGAACTGTCTAACTATCACGGTTCATGAGATATAGCCTGGTGGCAGACGGAAAGACAGCGGAATCTTACTCCCCGTTTTACCATTTGGGTACGGAACCCTAAAAATAATGCCACGCCTTAAATATGTGTGAAAATAAAAGAAACGAGAGAGAAGGAGGCAAACGAGCAGGCGGGCCACTTGACGGTAAATGTTCACCGCCAACCATGGACACTCGAAACACTAGAGGAGTCATAAGACTCTCTTCTTGAAGGTACACACGTCGAATCGGTCCGGAAATACTACTGGCGAGAACTGAATTTGAAAACATTCTGGCAGAGCACTTAGAAGGGCAATTCGTGCCCAATACATCGGCCACAGGCGCCATTGCGTTCCACCAAGAAGTGGAGCGGCACATACAGGTGTTCCTGTCGCAGCCGGTGCCACGGCTGGATGGTGGACTTTTCATCACTCCGGCCGAAGTGCGTAGAGCCGCGAGTCATCTCGCGCTCCGCAAGGCACCCGGCACCGACGGGATCACGACATTGGCGATAAGGCAACCACCGAAAAGGGGGTTAGTGGCGCTGTGCCGTCTGTACAATGGTGTACTGCGCACGGCGTACTTCCCCTCTGAGTGGAAAACCGGCAAGATCATCGTCCTGCCGAAACCGTGCAAGGACCGACGACTTCCGGCGAGCTACCGGCCAATCACGCTACTGCCGCACGTAGCAAAACTCTTCGAACGGTTGCTGCTGCGGAGAATAGTTCCCTGCATCGAGCTACGCAGGGAACAGTTCGGTTTCCGCAGCGGCCATTCCACCACGGCGCAGCTGGCCCGAGTGCTGCACTATCTTCCGGCCCAGTACAACAGGGGCCGCATCTGTCTGGGGGTCCTTCTCGACATGGAGTAGGCCTTCGACAGAGTGTGGCACGAGGGTCTGCTGCACAAGCTGTTAGAAAACACCACCACCCACCGTGCGCTCGTGCGGTTAGTAGAGTCATTTCTTCAGGACCGGAAGTTCGTCGTACACGTCGAGGGAGCCGACTCGGCGGTACGATGCATCAAAGCCGGTGTACCACAAGGTAGTTGTCTGTCGCGACACCTGTATGCGGTGTACACGGACGACATTCCCACCTTGGAGCAAAACGCCTCCGACTGGGATGAAGACGTACTGTTGGCCCTGTACGCGGACGACAGTGCGTTCTTCACGTCTTCTCACGTCGCGGCGATTGCGGCGAGGAAAATGCAGCGCCAACTGGACCTGCTGCCCGAGTGGCTGGATAAGTGGCGGATGTCTGTCAACGTCGACAAGACGTCCACCATATATATCCGCCGCATTATAAACCAACCCACGCTTGAGCTGCGAGGTCAGGCGATTACCAACCAGAACGTCATAAGGTACCTTGGATGTCGGATTGACCGCTCGCTGTGCATGGCTCCCCAGGTCGGGCACGCCGTCCGACAAGCCAGAGCAGCTCGAGCCATGCTGTACCCTATCCTGGCATCCAGGTTACCCATCAAGACCAAACTCGGCGTCTACAAGACGTACGTCCGTTCGCGCCTGACCTACGCCGCTCCGGCGTGGTATGGTCTGGTTTCCGCCTCGCAGAGGCGCAGGCTCCAGGCGCAGCAGAACCTCGCCCTTCGAGTAATCGTGGGGGCCGGGCGCTACGTCAGGAATGATGTAATCGCCCGCGATTTAAAAATGGTATCCATCCAGGAGTTTGTGGTCCGGTTGGCCCGTCGCATGTACGACCGGGCTGACAACGGGCCACACCCACACCTCAATAACATCGCACCCCTCCACGCCCGTCCTCCTGACGGACGCCCGCTCCCACGAGAGCTACTGCGGTCGGAGGCCACTGGGGAGCCGGACCCGACCGCACTTCCGCCGTTGAGAAGACGATGTCGTCCACGCGTTAAACACCGCGTGTAACGCTGTACACCCGCCAGTGCCGCTACCGCGGTCAGAGTTAGGGATGACCGTTGGTCATCCTTACCACCGACCAGCGGTCGAGATTATGTCTGAGGGGGTTGCCCCGATACTCGTTTAAAAGCAGGCCTCGCGCCAGCTTCGTACATCATCACGAGAACTGAATCCCCAAGTTGATTGTGCATGGCTGAAAGTAACGTCGGCGACGTATAGTGCGTGAACTCGTAACATCAATCGTTGAAGTGGTAGCGATGGTATTTGGCAGTTGGACGCGTCGAACGATGGTGAAATTCAGCAGCAGGTATTAATCCGAACAAATCCCCAGAGCACCCCCCGTGATAGATGCGATGAAAATGCAAAGAGATGAAACATTAATGCTACCACTGTGGTAGTGAGTGAGGTAACCGGGGCCCACTTTTTTTAAAATTGTCAAAGTATCTGCAAGTTCTCGTGGGCGGCGGTAATCACTTAACATCAGGTGAACCCCGTGCTTGCTTGACAACTTTTCACTTAAAAAGAGATCTCTTGGTTTACCAAGAGAACCTTGGGCTTTAGCCCAAGGGTCGAAACGATTGCAAAAGCCTGGTCGTCGACGATGCTTACATGAATTGATAGGATTATGTGAGGGACATGTTGTGAAATAGAGGGGCTAAGAACGATAACCCATTATAGTAAAAAAAAAACAATCTCACTAGTACTCTACTACGTCTGCTAAAACTTTTCCCAGTATTTGGAATAAAATGGGGGAAATTAGCTACCGTTTCAGATCGAGATTTCTAATCAATGGAGGTTAATTTGCAACGAACCGTTTATGTTATGTGCTGTGGCCGGATAGGAAAGGTGAGCCAAGAGAACTCACTGACCCAAATAAGTGATAGCAGAGTTTTTAATCCCGAGGGCAGTTTCAAAATTTTCATGTAACGTTTACGAAGCGAATAACAGATAATATGTTTTATGTGAGAACGTGGCAAGCTCTCCTCATTACAAAAAGAAAAATAAAACTAATGCGATCTCTAGATAATTTCGGTGAGTACGTCATAAGCCTCAATACTTCCTCAAAACTATTGACTGAGATGTCATTTTGAAGATTAATCGTAAACAAAAATTCCATTTAACAAACGCGAGCGAGTAATGGCCGTTGAGTGAAATAATTGTTGAAAAGAATAAATGTATTATAGTGGGTTATGTAGCAAGAATAACGGAAGAGGACGCAGGGCAGCCTCAAAACTGCCCTTGCCCGGTAATCTGCTATACGGTTTCAAGCTCGTTTAACGTTTCGCCGCTTGAAAAAAAAAATAAACGGACACAGAAAAAAACGAAATCAGGTAAAGCTTCTTTTAATAGCTCATCCGAAATAACCTTTTTCGTTATCCATCAATGATTTGTTTTTTTTTTTTTTCATATCTAAATATATATCTATTATTAAAAAGGGTCAAAGTGGGATATTTTATTTATTTCCTTCAACTGTTCAAGAATTTTTAATTTGTCTAGGTATTCAAACCTCGTTCGGATGTATATGGAGAGTGGGACTACTACTAGGTCTTCTAAAATATTTACTCAATATGATATTCCATCATTAACACTTAGTAAATATATTGCTATCGTTTTAAATCCGTTGTGGATTAAAGACAACAAGGTTGGTATTACGGCTTACGAACAAAGGTGGCGAATTCAAATACTTATAATATAACGATGTCATCGTTTTTCGAAAAATAAAATACCTCGCTCCTTAAAAATACCACATACACATTTTTTTAACACCAAAGTTCCCGGGTTCGTAGTGTGCATCGGTGAGACTTCCGTTAGTCGGATACCTTATGTGTATAGTCGATAAGACTGTCACGTTCGACTTATACATCGTCAGCATCAGCTAACTCTACGGTCAACAGACAAGTGAGCTTGGTGTAAATTGAAAAAGCACTTTTTGCGATCGAGCAAAAACTCTTTAATTGCATTTATGGTGTCGGGCGAGCAATGACTCAAAAGTTTGTTTGTGTTACAACACGAACTCGGCCGTAGGGAGCCCGCGCCGCGCGCCGTTGGAGTGACTCGTCCGTTTTGCTATGACTCGCTTCAATTAAATTGGCGGGTATTCAAATGTTTGTTGGTTAATACTTTCGCGGTTAAGCCGTGACAGCTCAGTTCCCGGGCGCTCGCCTTTAATTCAATATACTCGACAACCTGAGTTCGAATGAAATTGTTAATTTTAATTGCTGACAATGAAATTGTTAATACACTTAACTTATCACGTGTTCTGTTGTGAAGGAAAACATCGTGAGGAAACCTGCATATTTTCGAAATAATAACAAAAAAAATATTTCGAAAATATGTGAAGTCCGCCAATCCGCACTGAGGCCGCGTGGTGGAGTATGCCCTGATATTCTCTGTACAGAGGAGGCCTTATCCCAGCAGTGGGACATGTATAGGCTGTTACTTTACTTTTGTTGCTTTTCCACAGTCAATCTTCAACTGCGAAACGTATTCCATTTTGGTCTGAAATCGTTTAAAGAGAAGAAAGAAATACATTTCAACCATTCAGAATTTAATTCAAAAACAAATACGTCATTAATTGTGTACGATCGCGATTCCAATTATAATTAACATCATTATTTATGATATGAAGTTTCCTGACAAAGAAACACTAAAGTGAAACACTGCATACTATCTGCTGGTATTTTCCCCGTAGAGAATATAATATAATAAACAAAGTAAAAACCGACCAAGTGCGAGTCGGATTCACGCACGAAGGATTCCGTACCATTATCTATAAGAACGGCAAAAAATCATGTCTGTTATACAAGAGCCCCCCATTTTACTTACTACTTACTTAAATATGTTTTTATTGCGTATTTGTTGATATTGCGGTAAAAGAAATACATCATCTGTGAAAATTTCAACTGTCTAACTATCACGGTTCATGATATACAGCCTGGCGACAGACGGAGAGACAGACAGAGAGCGGAGTCTTAGCAATAGGGTCCCGTCTAACCCTTTGGGTACAGAACCCTAAAAATGCATCAAGTGAATTTGATGACTCCGTGGCGCAGTGAACAAGGCATTGGTTTCGGCGTCGTGTGTCGTGGGTTCGATTCCCACACGGGACAACTATTTGCGTGACCTACAGATAGTTGTTTCGCATCTGGGCGTTTGTCCGCGTGAAATCTATGTTTGTAAAACGTCCTTGCAACACATGAAAATGTTATCCTAAAGTAAGGGCTTTTAAAGCTATAGAAAAGTTATAACACGTTCTTTTTACACAACATTCTCTAGTCCCAAACTAAGCAATGCTTGTACTATGGGTACTAGAAAACTGATAGACATACTTAAACATACTTTTCTTTTGTAAATAAATGCACATTATACATAATATATAAACACCCAGACACTAGAAAAACACTATGCTCGTCACACAATATTTTTCCAGTAGTGGGGATCGAACCCACACCCTCTGGCGCAGAAGGCAGGTACACTACCGACTACGCCATTCGGGTCATAAAAACTATATAAATCAACATTCAGTGCCGACATCAGGATTCGAACTGCTGCTAGCGGTCGCTCGGGTTCAGTGAATCCCGAAGTCATCTGGAAACTGAGCTAACGCGCTACTAAAATTTAATATCGCGATAATAATTGTTTCGGCATTCGCGTTCGGTAGAGTTATTTGAAACGGATCGCACAGAGATACGGACATGAATAATTCATAAGCCAGCATCGGACAGATGTACGTCTAGTTTATATTCGAACAAAAATATGAAAACCGTAGCTACCGATTCTTTGTTTTTATGGGGTTATTTTATACAAAAATCGTTCTTCCCTTTTTCAATGCGCTAAGTTTTTATTCATCTTTTGCGACTTCGAGAGGTTCAATTTCCTTAAGGGAGTTCAATAATTTTATGACGCTATACGTACATGTCAGAATACTGTTTAAATAACTTGTTTATATTATCGGTTTCTAATACTTTTGCATCAAAGTGATTTCTTGTTACTATAATTTCTTTCTATGAAATGAACAATATTTTGTACAAAAGATTGTCGCCGCTGTGGCAATCGAACCCACGTCCTCGGCATTCGACGGCCTTAACTACTAAGCTGATTGCCACACCGACAAAAATCTTAACGTCTTTTATCTACATTGTTTTTTAGCATTTGAAGCAATGCTTGGCGCATCCATTGTTTTATCCTTTCCAGCATACAAACAATTTCGAATATCGTTTTACAACGATAATTCGAATGAGAGATGTGCTCTTTTAGAAATTTAAATTGTTTATAGTGCTAATCTTTTAAGAAAATGTTTCTACATACTTTAATGTTCAATCTTAAAGTGTTAATTTCTACAGGAGTGCGTTTAAACCGTTGGAGAACGTAGACAACTAAACAAGAACTGAAATAAAACTCTTGTCTCGTAATAACCACGGGACTATTCTGCGGATATGACATGCACATATCTTCGAAATATTTTTTTATTATTTCGAAAATATGCTCGTTTCGTCACGATTTTTCCTTTACCGCTAAGCACGTGATAAGTCATCACTTAAAATTAATTTCATTCGTGCTGGCGCCGGAATTAAACTGAGGTTGCTCGAGTACATTGAATTAAAAGCAAACGCCCGGACAATGAGCTATCACGGCCCTATGTAGGTTATGTAGTAAGTGGGGAATAAAAGGGTAAGGGTATATAGTAAATGAGGAAAAAACTAGTAATAAGTATTGAGAGGTATTGAATAAGGATTTCATTATCATTTAATTACAGCATACAATAAAGGACAACTTATTTGGGACAAAGCAGGCCTCGGTTTCACAACCTCTATCTGAATTTTATAGAGCCCAGAACAATCTACGAGTGGCTCATTTCATTTGTAAGCGAGAAACAGGAATCCGTGTAGGATTTTATGAATAGATCGCGCCGATTCTTACAAATATGGCCGACGTTAGTACTTCCTGACGGGAAAGAGCCTTTGGCTTAATGCAGCGATTCCTTTAATCGTGAGGGAACTTTAAAAGCTTTAACGTTATTCCCGACATTTCGTATTTCACGTTGCTAGGCAAAACTATAGCTAAGGATTAGTGATAAAAGATTACAAATGTACTCATCGATAACAATTACCGTACGTACAGTCGGTCAATTTTCAATTTTATACGATTAAGGGATAAAATATTTGATTGGAACGAGTTACGTCGCAGAAGAAGTGTGTTTTACGAATTTCCACTTGTATCAGATGTGAGCATCCTATCACCAGGGATGCCGAGTCGAGCATGTAAGGAAAGAGACTGTTACGAAATAATAATTGGCTTTTGGCTAAGCGCTAAAATTATAACCGGTAGGGGCACGCTGCACCTTCCGCTGCCGCACGAATGGGCAGGCTCGTCTACAGAAGCCCGTCTTGAAGTAGAAGTACCTATTATATTCGCGTTTAGAATATAAATCTAGCATTCATAGAATGTAAAAAAAATAGTTTATGCGCGAATCTAATATTTACATAATGCAAAAAATTGTTTATGCGTCCTGCTCTCAGTTTATCATATTAGCTAAGATAAAGATGCTCTCAACATCAGACCCGCTAATCGATGCAGGCATAACGACCGTTGCATTATTGAAACGGAACAATTGGAACATCCTATAGACGAGACAGGGGTCTTGCTATCAACTCTCGATTAAGCCTAATCGTTTATTAACGTCAATTAAAGAGCATTAAGGGCACGCGCAAGTTTTCAATATGTAAGCCCGATGGTACACACACAGTAATTCCGTACCACACTAAATTGTCTTAACGATGCGAATACGAACTGTGTTCAATTGTGCAAATATTTAGTCGTCTCTAATGTATAACTAACTATTAACTATTCAACGCAGTACTGCAGTGTGAATAATAAGAGATACAGAAATAAACCATGATTACATGTGTTTGCGTGGACACATCACACTGTGATGGAAGTAAGTACACGGATTTTTTTCAGAAACTAAATTACCTACTGCACAGGCTGACACAAATAGGAGTAAAGAACCGTACAAATGCTTGTTGATTATGCTATAGTTTGTTAAAATTAGTGTTATTAAATTTTGCATTTGGTGGGGTTGTTATTGTGGGAGTGTCTCCCTACATGAAATAATGATTTATCGCGTTTAATTTTAAATTTAAGTTCCGGGCGTTGTAAGTAATTTACAGCATACATAGCCAGAAGACTTAAACCATTTCAGGCAAAAGGTACGAATGTCAAACAAAAGAAATGCACGTCTTCATTTTCATCGATTTAAAACGGCCCATAGCTCTTTTCGAATTCGCAGAAGCGAAGAGCTTGTCATTAACACTTAATTTAGGACCTATTTAAAATTGTAAATATTTTTTTGTAAATCACTATTTAGTTACTATTGTAAATGTTTTTTGTTCAATAAATCACTATTTCATAGAGCTATTTGTTTTTTTTTTATTTATTTATTATGTGAATAGTTGCCAAATGAGCAGACGGTTCACCCGATGTTAAGTGAATACCGCCGCCCATCGACATCTGCTACACCCGAGGGTTCCAGATGCGTTGATAACCTTTTGAAAATTGGGCTCCGGCCACCTCAATCACCAGACGAAACGCGAAAGTATTTGTCATACTTCCGCTTTGTGTGTTGAGATATAAGGAAATCGCAGCTTCGATCTTGTCAGAACCGTCAATAACTTATTTGCGCTTGGCTAAACGGCGAACTAAGACGTACTTGGTGGGCGGTCGACCTACATTATCACTTCTTATTGGTGTGAATTAAATTTTAAAGATCGCAATTATTTCTTGCATTACATTCGTGTATAAAAAACCATGATTGTTAAAAGGTGTGATAATATGGTACATAACCAGGACGATAGCAATGAATTTAACGATTTTTCACGCGATGGATTTTCAATTTTATATTTAACTAGTTGAATCCGGCCAGGCTCAACTGTGGTTTTCATTTAGTTTCCATTGAAGTTCGGATTAAAAAGTATATGAAAACACTCCTATTCAATAGCTCTGTTTGAACAGAACAATAACGAATCGTTTGAGTCTTTTGGATACCAACACATGGAATCTAAATTTTTATATAATACTAGCGGACCGACAGACTGTCCTGTACACACGAATTAAATCCGACAACAACTTATAAACAAAAATATTAAAAAAAAACATTGTTGTAGACCGAATTGTGAATCTAAACCATTCTGGAATCTACCTGTAGACACACAAAAAAATTCATTGAAATTGGTCCAGCCGTACATACACATGTACAGAAGAAGTATATATATATATATATATATAAAGAAGATAAAGATTTAACATTAAGAACGATAGTAACTTAATTCCAATACGTACATATGTACCTATCTTATTCTCGAACCATTTTCTTATGAGGCCCACATGCTGTTTAAACCCCTTCAAATCATATCCATTGTTACTCCGAAGATAAATCTTCGCACGATGTACTCCAGCTCAGTATTAAGGACGAAGTGAATCATCGGAAAAAGATCCCAAGAGATTTAGTAGCCTTACGAAGTGCAAAACGCCTGCGAAATTATTTTCCCGATATTCTGGTCGTTTCCTCAATATGGAATCCGAGAATGTTTGCCTTGATATGAATGCTGCGTGAAAATTATATCTACGTTTACAGCACAAGTGACAAAGTAAGTTGTACGACATGTACTATTTATATAGAGAGGGTCTTTTAGTGAAGACAAAGATGTGGTGAACAGTAGAGCAACTCGTCTGACATTAGTAATATATGATGGAGGAGAGATTACCATCTTTAAACTTACGTCTTTACATTCATTTCAACAAAAAAAATCATACCCTCAATAGTCTTTGATTTATCAGTAATGACGATTCAACCAGTGGCGTAGCAAGGGCAAATTAAAAAATGTGGCTCACTGCTATGTAAACTGATTAGGTTTTATCAAATTAAAATATGAAAAATACCAATACGTAAAAATGCTAAGCTACCTCAGCTCTTTTTTGTGCATTGCATGGCAGCTAATAAAAATATTAAACAGTAACAATTTAAATTACAATTATTACTTGGTGTAGGTTTGGCTAATAAAACGAAATAGAGAAGATTCAAGGATTTATTATATAAAGGTCAGGCCTATCAACTGACTAAATAACAATTATATTTACAATTTTTCCTAGCTTTAGTTTTCGCAAAAGTATCAATGACTTCGTTTAAATCCAGGCTTGTTTTGTTTTCAATTGCTATAAGCAATAAATGTCGGAGTCGAGTTTGGCCCATATTATTTCTCAAATATTTTTTTATTATTATTAATTTGCTAAATGATCTTTCAGCTGCTGCAGAAGTGACAGAAATTGTAAAGAATAATAAGATTGCCCTAAATACTTCCGTTAGGTCGCATTCTAGCACTGCATATTTGCTCATTATTTCCTTACATAATTGGTGAACAGTCCATGCTTGAGTTACTTGAGGTAAAACTAGGTGGTAAATATTAATAAAATGAAGTGAAAACTAGGGCCTATTATATCAGAATATTTTCTTTGGAATTCATCACACTTTTGTAATTTTAGTTTTTATTTCACAAAATATTGAAAAATATTAAATCTGCATCTTCCCTATTAATGTACCTACTGCAGGTGACTTTCATTTTTTCACGATATTTCGCGTTATACAATGAGCTGTAGCCTAAATCTATAGATTTGACACGATTTATTGACTTAAGGGACATCAATATGAGTGATAAAATCAAATAAAATTGAACCACTTTATTGACCAGTACAAAAAAAATTATTGACATTAGCTTACTTACTCCTGACACAGCATTAATTTTTCAACCGTTCTCGAAAAAAAAATCTTAACTCGAATTCACAATAAAACGCACATCGATGAATAATAAAACGCACATTTCATTATCCGTCAAATTGACAACACTGAAAGAATTTAGGGGAATTCCTAAGGCATATAACTTTTGAATTTCTCTCAACTGAGTTGTCTTGATTAAAGTGGGGCTGCAACCTGTCATATTTATTTTGAAAATCGATTAATCAATTTTTGATCGAGATTTCTGGTAAGGATTCGAGGGCCCCCTGAGCTTGAGGGCCCCGGGGCACTGCCCCGCCTAGCCCCTAGGTAGCTACGCCACTGGATTCAACACGGATAACTTTCAACTTATGTGACATGTAAAACTCGCCCTATTTTAAGTAAACACATATACTGGCTGGTGGGCGAAGTTTGCTGTGCGACGATATTCGCCGACGCGGTTTATGAATTCAATTCCCACCTCTAATAAGTTCTCTATCCTTGTCTACTTCCTGTCTGTAAGCCACCGCCACAACATTGGATTATCTTATCCCACAGTGGGGTAGAGTATAATAGAAGTAGTGCGGTAAAATTGCCGTGAAGGTGTTTGCCAAATTCACGGTATTTCAACGCGATAATACCAGGGTATTATTGCACGCGCATCGTAAAAATTTTACTCCCATAATTTTTTTCCGACGCGCCAAAAGAAGTGATAAATTCCAAAAGTTATCGACGCAATGTCGATTTTAAAAGCAGACTTTTCCACCGGTGAAAGTCATGAAGAAATCTGAAGGGCCAAGGAAATAATGTTTCGTCTGGTGAGTGAGGTAGCCGGAGCCCAAGTTTCAAAAAATTGTCAACGCATCTGTAACCCTCGGGTGTAGCAGATGTCCATGGGCGGCGGTATTCACTTAACATCAGGTGACCCGTCTGCTCGGTTGGCAACTTTTCGCATAAATAAATAAATAAATAATAATAATAATACATAAATATAAAATGTGAGCAGCGTAGCAAGTCCATTTGATCTTGTGAAAAACATACGTTATAACACGTGTACTCAGCATATATAAATACATATTTCGCGTATACATATTGACCTCCACTGTGCGAAGCGTTTAAAAAACCGTCTGTGAACGCATCACTCGACTACTCAACTGACAGAAATGGTTTTTAAAAGCTCGCGAAGTACACTCGACGGAATATTTATTTTGAAGTATACTGCGATGATAGCGGCGTTGGCTTAGTGTTAATTTAAATTTTTAGTACCTAACCGTACCCAAAGGGCAAAACGGGAACCTATTACTAAGACTCCGCTTTCTGTCTGTCTGTCCGTCTGTCACCAGGCTGTATTTGTTTTTATTGATAACTAACTTTTCGTCCGCGGCTTCGCTCGCGTTGAAGCCCTTAAATAAATATCTTTCTTTAAAAATTAAATATATTTTTAAAGAAAGATATTTTCAACCGTTTAAATGAAAAAATGTAACATTTGTTCCAATTTAAAAATATGCCTATGTCCTTTCTCAGGCTCTAGACTATCTGTGTACCAAATTTCAATAAAATCGGTTCAGTAGTTTTGGCTTGAAAGCGAGACCGACAGACAGAGTTACTTTCGCATTTATAATATTAGTATGGAAGTATGGATGGTACGGAACCCTTCATGCGCGAATCCGACTTGCACTTGGCCGTTTTTTACATCAGTCCCAGTTATTTATTTATGAATCATATTAATAGTAGACCGTATGAAGTTGATTACTATGGGTGCTAGAACGACAAGATACTCTATTGTAAATATTAATATTTACTCTAAAAAAAAAACCTTATAATTAACAGTAAACACAGACAGAATTTATCAATAAGTTATAAACTTCCTTCAAGCAATTGGGATAGATAAATACAAAAAATGATTAATGGTATAAGTTTGACTCATGTTCACACTTGTTGTCGCAGCCGAAAGCATCAAACTCTTTGGAGTTTGGAAAATAAATCATGGGATTTATTTTAAAAGTTAGATTTTACATAACTGCGTGCTTGTATATTTTCTGCAACGCTCTAAGTCGATATTAAAAATAAGTTGTATTATTTAAGTTGTATTACAAAAAAGTTGTAATACAGTAAATGGAAGTCAAAATACATTTTAAAATGTGTTTTGTTTAACGACATTACAAAACATTAAATTTTCCCAAACTTTCCAAACTAATTTAATATGTACACGGATTTGCTCCTAATGTCATTTCTCCTATCTATGTAAAAAAACAATTTTTATGCACTCGTCCGAAGGTCCGAAAATATTGGAACCCCAATTCCGGGTGGAATACCGTATTCAGGAATCCGAATTTTAAGGTAGAAAGCATCTGACGGAATATTTCCTATAATTATTAAAACCCTGAATAAATAAACAGTGATTCGAAGAAGTGCTGCGTGTGTACTTTAAAACCACAGTAGTCTTCAAACCTTCATTGTTATAACTGAAACGAGTATCGCATGCCGACTTCTCTTTGATATTATAGAGATTTTGTAACCCAGAAGGGCTATTAGTACCTGCTGTATACAAACCTCAACCCCGACGGTAGGCTACAGCTAGGAGTGGTGTAGAACGTGTCGAAACACCGCTGCTACTCTCAGCTAAGGTTAAATAGTTCGAGTTTCACTATCTACACGTGTATTGTTGTCGGTTTGTACAATGCCAGTAAGCCATGTTAAGTGCGAACGCCAAATTCGAGCCGGTCGTAAACGTATAACCGTATCACTCGGCGTCCGGATTATTACCCGGGGTCCCGGATATAATGCCGGTAGCACCGTGATATTGCTAATGTTTGCTCGCAATACTAGCGCTTGTAATGCAACTTTAGTTGCCGAAACAGTGTCGTTATAATTAACTCGCGTACAAGTGGATTGTCCGTAGATAATTGAGCAGCAATCCTTATTTTTTTTTTAATATGAAAAATTGCCAAACGAGCAGACGGTTCGCCTGATGTTAAGTGAATACCGCCGCCCGTGGACATCTGCTACACCCGTGGGTTTGCAGATGCGTTGACAACCTTTTTGGAAAATTGGGCTCCGGCCACCTCACTCACCGGACGAAACGCGAAAGTATTTAAATTATACTTCCACTTTACGCCGGTCTTCTGTGAGGTCGTGGTACTTACCCGGACGAGTCTGCCCATTCGTGCAACAGCCGAGGCTGCTGCTTGGCCTACCACCATTGAGCGTGCCCTACCACCTAATAAGCGATACTATTAAAAGAGCTTTGATCTTTTGTAGAAAATATATTTATTTCTCAATTTATATAAATATGTATAACTTATACCCGTTATAACTTATAATGGCTATATATATATTTTGTACAATTATGATATAGAAATTATATAAAAAAGTAAAAGTAAAGTAACAGCCCATAAATGTTCGACTGATAAGTAAATGCCTCTTCGGTACAAAGTGTATTAGGGCATAGTCCACCACGCGACGCCACTGCGGATAATATGAATCATAGTTTAAAGTATTTCTTGATGGAAAATCAAATTAGATAAACCTTTACGTGGGTAGACTAGACTGGACGTTTCTATTTATTTTTTCCAATTCCTATGTTGATTTCTTGATTTTACGCGAATATTATACATTATGAAATTGAACTACATTACCGATTTTATTTTTAAATTGCCGACGTTTCGAAACCTTTCCAGCGTTCATGGTCACGAGACAAACTAGTTCCTACCGCAATTGTGATAAGAACTTAGTTAGAAGAACTTACTTAGCGACAGAAAAGTGCCATCCGTGTATCACTTTTGTATAGTTCCACTTATTATAAACTAGCACAATTATTATTATCAATGCCTAGAATTCATCCACTCGTACGCCCGGCCCTAATACTTTACGTCTTTTTTATAATTATAGTAAATACTTTGCTACTACAAGCTTAACCGCAATCGGGCGATAATGGATCGCTTCTTAACAAAGAAACTCCACTTTATATGTACTAAAAATCAATATACCGACACAATAGAGCCTACCTCTATGCACTGGAGCCCAGCGCGGTCGCCCGTTAGTTGAAAACGTAAAAATAAAAGTGCTACGGGACCGCCGCGCCATTTTTAAAATTTACACATTTTCACAGGTGAAAGCTCTGAAATAAAAATAAAATACTTCATCATACTACGTTGAGTCTTAGGTGCTATAGTACCACGCAGAAGCTCCTACTGTCCTCAATGAATGCGTAGTCACGTCCGCCCATGGATATGTACCACCCCCGCATATTTTTTTATGTCCGTGGTCGATAATGAACAAAAATAAAGGTTAATAATAAAAGAAGAATAGATATTTAAAATAAATCTGAATGAAGTGACAGTGACTCAATGGACTCGTTGGTTTTTACGAGGTTTTTGCTCTTCACATTTACTCACAACAGTAGTTTTCAAACACAACAATGAATATTTGAAATTTTGCAGACGTGTTCTTCTCTCTCATACCCTTTTCCCATTCAAGGTGGGGTCTGTACTATTAATTGTAAACTAGCAACCCGCCCCGGCTTCGTACGGGTGCATTGTATTATACATATAAACATTCCTCTTGAATCACTTTATCTAGTAAAAAAAACCTCATCAAGATCCGTTGCGTAGTCTTAAAGATCTAAGCATACATAGGGCACAGACAGACAGCGGGACGACATTATTTTATACTATGTAGTGATATTGACAAGGTTTTTACAACCTGCCTGAGATCGATCCTCCTTGGAAATAAACACCAGATCCGGACCAATTGTCTGTAGGTCACATAAATACTTGTTTCCTTGTGAAAATTCGTCCTAACACCCTAAAATAAACCCCGTCGTCTGTTGTTTTCTTTGAAGGTGATAGTTAAACGTCGTCATAATACGTTATCAAGATTTGTTTTTTTATTACAATACTACCTCACTGTTTACCATGAGGTGGATTGGATGGTTGTCAAGAGCTGGTCAAGTTGTGTGAAAAAATAACATATCTATACACGAAAGTGAATCTGACCTGAAATATAAAATTAATTAAAAACTCATCCAGAAATAAATTCACCTCATTACCGGTGATCACGTACTTTACGGTTGCATTTCATTTAAATTAACATTAACGGTTCAGTAGTGGCTGCGGCCACTTACAGCCTCCATTGATATTTTAATTCTGAATTCCACGCTTGCATTTGCTATTTGAGCCTCGTTTTATACAGCAAATAATTGCAATAAACGGACATGAATGTATCCATTGCAAGCGCGGACCTGCAAACTAACAATTTATTTTGTGGTGATTTTATGCATGAAAATGTTAGCATCGATACCGTCTTGTGAGGCTGGAACGTAGACTGATGATGTTAGTTAATTCTTATAAGGCGCTGTAGAAAAAAATAACATAAAGCCCGTGAAACTCGTTCATGTGGATCATAAGACGATAACGCGTGCAAAGATATAAAATTCAAACAAGGAAAAAGGTTGTGGGTCTCTTAGGAGACCAGATACAGATACAATAATCGTTTACTGTGCTAGCGCGTTCGTCTACGATGGCCAGATAACGTCACCACTTACGATGACTTAGGATGTTATTCAAGCGCCGACAAGAAGATTATTAAAATCACAATTATTATATTTATTCATTTTCCGGCTCCAATACCGGGAAGTCTTTTGATTACCAATAAAAAAGGAATTTCAATTGAAAAATCTGTATATAAAATTAGCGTCGAAATGTTCGCATTTGTCGCCGTCTTTGATATCATTTTTAAATAACTCAATGTTTTTAAATTTTCGTAGTCTTATTAGGCCAATAATTATGACCCGCGTTCCCATTTTTCCTTGACGACATTTTATTTAAAAAAAACATTGCCTTTGCTTTTGGATAAAATTATTCTGTATTACAAGGTCGTTTTACAAATAATAAATTTCACGTGTCAAACTTATAGGTGCGAAACAATCGTGTGGGCCACACAAATAGTTGTCCCGTGTGAGAATCGAACCCACGACCCCAGACGCCGAAGCCACGGAGTCATCGATTATTATTATGGTAGAGCTTAGCAATGAGTTTTTCCACTACCCGGGAAACCTACATTTGTCGTAACTAGACCACAACATATTCATGTATACCTTGACGTTACGGCGAAGATTTTGTTTTTGTTGTTATGTGAAAAGTTGCCAAACGTGCAGACGGTTCACCTGATGGTGAGTGAATACCGCCGCCCATGGACATCTGCAACACGCGAGGGTTACAGATGCGTTGACAACCTTTTGAAAATTGGGCTCCGGCTACCTCACTCACCAGACGAAACGCGAAAGTATTTGTCATACCTCCACTTTACGCTGGTCTTCTGTGGGGTCGTGGTACTTCCCCGGACGGGCCTGCCCATTCGTGCAACAGCCGAGGCTGCTGCTTGGCCTACCACCGTTAGAATAGTAATTGAAGTTCTCTCTTTCTTAAGATAGTACACACTTTGCTCCTACGGATTTATGAATGTACTCGGGCTTCGGTAATCGTATAGTATCTGATGAGATGATTTATAAATACCCATTACTTAACGATTTTAGATGTGATTTAATTATGATTTAATCTGAAACCGTTTCCGTACCTTTCTCTGAATTTATGGTTTATTCATTCACATTATATTCGAAACATTTAAATTCGTAATTCGGTATTGGTGCGAGTACATCCGCAGGAGAAACTGAATTAATTATAAGGCTATAAATGTTTCAGTGGAATGAAAGCGGAACTGTATTTTGCGCTGATTCTGAATAAAGTTATGAAAACTAAAATTTACGGCAAGCGATCACAAGAACTAAGACGGTTTTTGGTAACTATCTAAGTAAGAGTGAAAAGATTTTACTGGCGTAGTGTATTTAAAAGGCTTAGCTAAATTAGTGTTTTTGTATCAAAATACATAAGTCGAACTCATTAACCATATTCTCGTAATGTATTCTGACTACGTAAAAAATTTTTCGAGACAAAGGTAGCTCTATGTCTGAGATATCTACCGGCGATTTTCTTTACGTTCCAGTTCTTTAAGTAGTCGTAGTGTTCCAGTTCTAATCGTAGTGGCGTAATAACGCTAGCTTCAGGTTATTTCTATGTCCTTCGTGGAAAATCCTTTCAGTTATTTAAATTGTTTATAGTGAGCTAACTTACTTACTTTACAATATAAACAATTTAAATTTCTAAAAAGCAATGGCGACATCTCTCGTTCGAATTATCGTTGTAAAATGATATTCGAAATTGTTTGTATCAAAATCAAAATCAAAAATATATTTATTCAAATAGACGCTTGCGCGCTCTTATGAATCGTCAAATTTTACATTAAAGATTATGTGTATAGGTTCGTAAGGTACCACCGGTTCGGAAAGCGGTTTCTGTTGAGAAGATACCGGCAAGAAACTCAACAGTTGCTCTTTTTCAAAAATATCAGGGTACAATATAATCTAAGGTATAATAGTCTTATTCTAGCCTACGTGGGTATCAAGAGTATTAACTCCACACATTGGCGTCGTCGAGATATTCCGAAATGGTATAATATGCTTTAATCATTAGTTGATTTTTAATTTTACATTTAAATTGGTAAAGCGGCAGTCTTAATATCGACTGTGGGATTTTATTATACATGCGCACACTTTGCCCCATGAACGACTTATTTACTTTTTGTAGACGAAACAGTGGCGTAGTAAGTTTGTCCTTATTTCTAGTGTTTATTTTATGTCTGTCACTATTCTTTAGGTAATAATTAAGGTTATGACGTATATACAAAACATTACAATAAATGTATTGAGAAGCAACAGTGAGTCTCTTTGAAAAGATCTCTGAGTGAATTCCGGACTCCGATATTGTAGATTGCTCGGACAGCTCTTTTTTGAAGAATAAATATAGAATTTATATCTGATGCACTATCCCACAACAAAATGCCGTACGACAAGATGCTGTGAAAAGAACTAAAGTAAACAAATCTGGCAGTGTCGATGTCTGTTAGCTGCCTAACCCTTCTAATCGCAAAAACCGCGGAGCTCAGCCTATTCGCAAGAGATGATATATGGGGACTCCACTGGAGCTTAGAATCTACTGTAATTCCCAGAAATACAGCAGACTCAACTGGATTAATGGGTACGTTATTTAATATTAAACTAAAACTTTTCCTTCTTATACTGGGAAGGGTATAAAGAATACATCTGTTTTTTTTGGCATTTAATACCATATTATTAATAGTAAACCAGTGGAGGATATGTGAAAGAGCACTATTCACGTCATCATAATTTAATACGTTTCGGTCAACTTTAAAATTAACCGATGTATCGTCAGCAAACAGTACAGCATCACACGACCCGCTGGCATAAAAGGGGAGATCATTAATATATACTAAAAATAATAATGGGCCCAAGATTGATCCTTGTGGGACTCCCATTTTCACCTGGGACCCAGCGGAATTAACATCATTTATAGATACTTTTTGAATTCTATGCTTCTATGTATGCTGGAAAGGATATAACAAAAGACGTTAAGATTTTTGTCGGTGTGGCAATCAGCCGTTTAGCTCAGTGGCTAGAGCGTCAGGCCGCGAATGCCGAAAACGTGGGTTCGATTCCCACAACGACGAGTGTTTTCGTACTTTTTCTACATATTTTAATATCCTTTCAGTTAACTCGACAGAGTATTATCACTACTGCCTCATTCTGTCCTGAGGTCTTCAGTGCTTTTGCCAGATACTTTTTGGCATGGTCAGACCCCGCATTAACTATCAACAAGAGAAGCGAAGAAAACTTCCGGCTCAAATCTCGTTCACAGAAGAGATGCATCCAATTCTCACTAACCCAGTTTCTGCCAACGTGAAATTCAGTTAGGAAAGACGTTCTCGCGTCACGTAGACCTTGCCGACTGGCAGTTGAGGTATTATTGTCTCCAGAGGCGCTTTTAAAAACAACCTGCAAAACTCTAATTTTACGAAATATATTCGAAGCCTTTTCGGAGGTACAAAATGGATTATCTTAAAAGCGGTAATGCCAATTATGTACTTACAGTCTCATTGTATAAGGAGTCTGATGATGGAAAACCTTCCACATTGTGAGTATCATCATGAACTTAGACCTTTCTTTAAGAAAATTCAGCAAAAATTGGAACATTGGTGGTCTAACAGCTGGGACGTTGGAATTTTATCTCGCAATGGCGTGCAGAATTGAGATTTTCGTTTTTTTTTTTTTTTTTTTTCGTATTTAGTTCGTGAAAAAATAATTAGTGGTTGGCAACCGCCACGTTTCGACTATATAACTTTGTTAAAATTTGATAGTAGACTAGTATCTCTGTCATACCTATTAAAGTTAAAAGACGCTTTTGACTTTAATAAGTCATGCTCTAAAACGAGGATTACAAAAAGGTCGCGGTGCGAATTGCTTTTGTGCCCTTTTACTTGGGACCCGCCGATTTAACATTTGAATTTGACAGCGCGTAAGTCGCAATGGACAACGGAAGGGTTCCCTATATTTTCATTAACTTAAGTCAATTAGTTGAGCACATCTTTTGGTTGTGAATTGTTGTTCGTCAATATTTTCGTGTTAAGTTTTCTGTAAATAGTAATTACGATATGTAAGTTTTAATGACTTTTTCGGAGACAACACTACTTATTGTGTCTAAATGGTGATAAATGATTAATTTATTCACTGTCTTATCTAATAATAACAGTTCTCCTTGAACTTTTGTGAAGTGTCTTACATTTACAATTTTAACGCCATCCGAGCTAAAACCGCGCTTGGTAAATACAAATTATCACAAATGTGTTCTGAATTACACCGAAGGCTACCTGGAAATAAGTAAATTAAAAATAAGTTGACTTTTTTGTTAGGTTTTGTTGTTTGTATGTAGTTTTTTTGGGTACGTATATGCACTTTTTAGACGATTAAGAATCTATATTTAGATTTTATGACAATTCAATATTCTGATCTGTGCGGGTTACAAAATCAAAATACTTCGTATCGAAGGATTTTCTCATTAAGTTTTTCTAAAAGCTCTCCAAGTTAAACCACGTCACGTCACTTCAGCGTCGCTCACTAAGGACCAAGCTGAAACTCGGCTGGGGCGTTTTACGGTATGGCACTTTGCGGCATAACTCTTAGCACTTTGGTTACGCCGAGACAATTTTGACAAGTTTACGACGCGACTTTAGCGATATTATTTATTTCAATATGAATACATCACCCTAAATAAGCCGTGGTACGAGCCAAGAGAATCGAGCTGCTGGGATCGCTTTTTAGTGAGTTGCTATAACTAAATGACTTCCGGGACCACATAATGCTGAGTGCTGCACTGCTCACCTAATTTATCGATAATAGTGCGTACAATTATTTTCAAGTCCGCCAATCCGCAGTGGGGCCGTGTGGTGGACTATGCCCTGATACCCGCTGTATAGAGGAGGCCTTTGCCCAGCAGTGGGAGATGTATATGCTGTTACTTTTACTTTTACAATTATTTTCCCTTAAATTAATTTATTTTTGATATGATCATAGTTGTTTTTTTAATGTACAGATTTTGTTTCGTTTTCTTTACTCTAGTATGTATTATATTAAATTTTATTTTTTTCTTTCATTTCTTTGGTAATTAAATTAACTTTCTTTTTTTCTTTCTTCTAACTAAAAGGTAAAGTTGAAGTAATTACTAACTTGGCGTTTAGTCCGGAGAGAAATGAATAAATGAATGAATTAATTAATGTCTTTATTGCCAGAATATGGTAGTAAATTGTGATCTAAATTATAATAACATAAAATAAACAATAGAAAGGTAACCTGAATAATACACTCTCAGTGTTCAACGACACATCTGTGATGTTATGAGCGTCGTTATTCCATCTATTTGAAAAAAAAAAACGCTCACAAATTTAAGGCCTGTCGGTTCTGAAGTAAATTATTATCACCGTTTTATTCTCGAAACACGAGTTCTCCGAGGTCGGACGGTTGACCGACATAATTAGTTGTGGACGCCACATTGCGTCCCAAACGAAGTTTTGGGTACAATACAATTTCAAACAAACTAACTGGAACACCATTGCGTATTCGGATCACGTATGAGCGTATCGATATATAGAATCCAAAAATTAATAAAGTTACAAAACTCCTATATATTACAGTAAAAAAAAATATAAGTATAGAGTATAGTTTACGTTCCATTGACCGTTTTATGCCAAATTTCTTTTTCAAGGTAAACAGTTTGTAAGTGAGCAGGCGGTTTACCTGATTTTAAGTGATTATCTACGCCTAAGGGTTGCATATGCGTTACCAACCTTTAAAACCAGTAGGCCCGGCTTCCTCACTCATCAGAGTAGACGCAAAACAACTTAAACTTCCATTTCACTCTGGTCTTCTGAGAGGTCATTTTATTTCCACGGACGAGCCTTACCATTCAAACAACTTTATAGCAAAAACTAATCTTAGCACATTTTTTTTTTTAATTTAAATACACCAATTGCCCATATCTTCTTATTTTTTCCATAAATTGCGGTCATTTATCAATCTGTTCTAACAAGCTCTTTCTGACGCTGAGTTGCATTACAAATTAATAAAAATATAAGTATAGAAATTATGTGCTCTATGGTGATGTCAGTCGACCTTTAAAGTTATAAAAATATACAGCGCATGCAAATAACTCGTTTCGCACAAATAAGACGTTTGCGACGCTAACGGTATGGCAAAAGTGATGCACACACACAGGACTGTCTAATTACTGAGGCCGTATTCTATATTGTTGTATAACGTTGTTTTATCGATCTATAATTGATGCAAATAAAGAGGGCAACTGTTGCAAAAAAACACTACGAATATGTGACATGTCCTATTGACGTCGAGATAATAACCAAATTTGCTCCATACTAGCTTTTGTAATAATAAATCCTATCTTTATAAGATAGTACTACATCCGCTTCGCTAAATATGGTAATATTTGAATAGCATACTAAAAATTTTGAACTAAAGTTTTATTATCTTCCTGAGACTATACAGGGTGGCTTTTCTAAAGGTACCCAAATTCACACAGGAGGTTCAGACTCGGTAGTATAATCGTTTATTGAAATAAAAACAAACATTTTTTTTTTCAAAAAAAATGCCATTCCATTCCCTAGAAAAGAAACTTGTTGACAATGCGGTAGTCATTCATAAATACGTCGTATACTTTTGAAACGAAATAGTGTGCGTGTTAGTTATGAATGATCGCGCGTAAAATAAATGAGCCCATAAATCACGCACTTTTTGAGATAAGTTCAAATTAATGTATTTAATTAATTAAGAGTGATTTTAAATATCATTTTCATGTAACATTATTTATGTCTAGAATTTAATAAAAAAATGGATACACTTAGAAAAGCCTTCCTATATACAGTATTAGTAACAGAATCTTTTCCATGAAAATATATTACTAGCTTAGGCGTGCTCTGTTATGGCCCACAACATACCACATGCGGTTGATCGACCTTAAGAAACCTTTAACATGTATAGGTTAAAACATATATAATTATATTGTAATATATATTTCTTGTATTACAACCGATATCAAATAACCGTCCATCGGAACGTAATGGGTCGTCCGCCGTCATAATTCGTTTCTTAAACATCTTCGGACGTCTGGTAATGCGCGTTGAGACCCACAATCACCGCATAGTTGGGAATTGGGGAGGGTGGGGACAAACGCGACACCCTAATTACGTCCACGGCACCCTCTTCGGGAAATTTTTTTACGAAATTTTTCCCCTCAAAAGCTGGCAGCTGATGACCTTTTTGTGAACCGGGCTCGGCTAATTTTAGAGCGGGTCGGCAAATGCTCGCGAAGTTGCGTTACGCCTTAAGCGTTGAAAGGTATAAGGGCGGAAATTCGTTATATTATGTAAGATTATTTTGCAGCTGAAATCGATGCAGTTCAATTTATTGATTATTTGTACGGTTAAAGTACGTACATTATTGCGTCTGATAACGATATAAGTAGTATATTTATTGATTCTACTGGAAGTGCCTTATATTATGTTGATCAAATTAATAGTCGACAGGATAACTAAATATTCAACCATGAAAATTATTCAACTTCTTCATAATAGGTAATCGGGGGCCCCTTTTTAACGGTTGGCAACGCCTCTGCAAAGAATCTGGTGCTGCAGTTCATGGGTGGAGGTAATCACTTAACATCAGGTGAATCGCCTGCTAGCTTGCCAAATTTTCACATGAAAAAAAAACAATCCTTAAATAATATACACGCTGATTCATGATTAAATGCTGAATTGTGTTTCGATTTATTCTCAGGAAATATAAATATTAGATATTTTTAAGTGTGAAATGTATAAAATTGAAGTCAATACAGTAAGCATTCGCGTTATATACCCCATTCGTAGGCAAATGTTTCCTCTGGGAAAAGGGTCTTAAAATAGTCATAGTCCATCAGGTGACTGTTGCGTATTGGCACAATAACATAATACAACACATATATTCTCTAACAATTTTTTATTATTTCGACGCTATTCAGGTTTTCATGTATTTTTTTTTTCTTTAAACATTGCTATTACTATAGGATAATATTATTCTGTGTTGTAATGACGTTTGACTAACATAAATTTCGCAGACAAACACCCAGATGCCAAACAAATATCTGTGGGTCACACAAATAGTTGTCCCGTGTGCGAATCTAACCCACGACCCCTGACGCCGAAGCCAATACCTCGGCAACTGCGCCACGGAGTCATCGAATCGATTTTCTTTCTATTCCAAACATAATAAATTAAAACGTACATTGCTAATAACAATTTCGTCTCAGCAAGCTAGGGAGCGGGCTTTGCTCGTTGTTCCTGCGTTTGGTAGAGTTCGCAATGAAAACATCCGCAGTGGAACAAATTTAACCGATATAGCTCAGAGGCGTCGTAAGATGAAGTGGCAATGGGCCGGCCATATAGCTCGAAGAACCGATAACCGATGGGGAAAAAATGTTCTCGAGTGGCAGTCTCGTATTGGCTACCGTAGGGTAGGATTATTAAGTACATGCGGTGAGTTCAAGTTTGCGGGAAGGCTCAGGATCGTGCTTCGTGGCAGTGTGTCTGGGGGAGGCCCATGTGCAGCAGTGTACTCAAACAGACTGAAATGATGATGATGATGATGATGAACAATTTCGCTGGTCAAAGCAAAGGATTTGAACTCGCGTATACTAAATTAAAAGCAGGGGCACGGCTACTGAGCTAACCGGGTTGCATGCAGTCACATACAGTGCAAAACAATAAACTTTTCTCTTTCGTATACTATTATTTTGCTAGTAACCTAATAGATATCATGATAAAATACTGTGTGTCTTGTTTAGGCGACATTTACTACTTCGTATGCAACTCACACCGTGAAGTTCGCTTAATGCCATGTTCGCTTTACATTCAGGTGAGACATTTCTACCGCCCACGATGAACCAAATATTCCTTTGGACTTGGTAAGTCTTGGCAAGTTTTTTAACTTGCGTATTTTTAAAAAAAAAAACACAGCTTACCGCATTGCGCTGAAGTCGAAACTCATCAAACACACAGGTGCACTCTTCTGCGGTATACGTCTTCCGTATCCAATGAACTGTGGAACACACTGTCCTCGATACGCGTGCAGTATACACGAGCACGAAAAAGGTTCTTAGCTCAATTCAAGACAGAGCCAATATAAGCTGATGACAAAATGAATAAATAATACAAATTAACCTCTCGTGCTTAATTCAATGCAAGTTGGATAGGCCATAGACTCGTTTATATTTAACTTTAATTTCACCACGCTTCGTCTTAAAATCATGACAGACGTCCTATTGTGGATTATCACAGGAGTGATTCTCGCTGGGAGACATCCTCCATTGGAAAAAAATCATGTCTGTTGTATGGAAGCCCCACATAAATATTTTTATTCTGTTTTTTTAGTATTCGTTTGTTGTTATAGCGGCAACAGAAATACATCATCTGTGAAAATATCAACTGTCTAAATATCACGGTTAATGAGATACAGCCTGGTGACAGATGGAGAGAAGGACTGACAGACAGACAGCGGAGTCTAAGTAATAGGATCCAATTTTACCCTTTGGGTGCGAAACCCTAATAAACCTGTCAACATCACTTTCGATATTAGAATGGCGACGTCTTATACGCTGAATTAATAATAAAAGATACGATTAAAATTTCTCTTAAGATTTATAAGAAAGTCTTGGAATAGGATTCCACTACGCTATGTATCAGTGAGTCGGAATATCGTAAGCTCATTAAAATTTAATTTAGTCTGTGGTTGTTCTAAATGGTTTTACAGTAAACAAGAACCATGATCGCTCATGCGGTTGGAGTTTCAAACAAACATTAGCGGCACGGCTTTGTAAATTCAACCTTTAACCTGCTTACACATTTGTGTATACAATGATGTAGAATGGTTATTGTTGTTAAGTTTGTGTGTTCTATCATTTCTGTCCCCCTACAATATTTGGATTTCGTTTAACTTTAATAAGTTAATAATTTTAATTCTTAAAACTATCTCCCGTGTATATTTCCGTGTTGCTATCGTATAAGCACTAAGTTCCTACGTAAATTACTTGAGGTGAGAAGTAAAAGTGTGTTCAGTACGCGCTGCAAAAGATGAATACACCAATTAATAGCCAATGGTTAAACGTGACAGGTGGCGATTCTTGTCGTAGTATACCGGGTCGAATGTAAAACAGTTACTACTATAAAACCTTGCGACGATATAACTGACGTCTGGCTGACACAATGGATAATTACCTTGATCGAAGATACATAGGTATATATTTATTAAAGAATGCCCTTACTTCAGGATAACATTATCTTGTGCTGTAACGACGTTTTACAACAAACATTTTCACGCGGCAAACACCTAGATGCAAAACAATTATCTGTGAGTCACACAAATAGTTGTCCCGTGTGGAAATCGAACCCACGACCCCCGACGCCAAAGCCAATACCTTGGCAACTGCGCCACGGAGTAATCCATTAGTTAGTCTTTTATTCAGACCGAAAAAGCGGTCCGACATACCGTTTGACAATCATATAACGCTCAATAAATTTAAGGTTCGATACAGTCGTTGGTGTGTTGGCGTTGAAAACATGAGACTATACATCATCGATTTTTGTCAGCCGAAGTCAGATTTTCCTGGCTCGAAAACATTGCTGCCCAAGAGCATATCAGTTATGATTAAATAAATATACATATTTCCTTACAGCTCTTTCTTCTAAAATATATAATAATCACAATATTTATTTATTTATTTAAGAGGTTCACCAACGTACGTTCACATATCACGATCAATCAACATCAACAATCAATGTTCAACATTAAAAAGATGAAACATCAAAACATAGTAAATTACATATGTGACGAACATTTACAGGCGAACACCACAAACACCAAAAACAGAAAAAATATTAAATCCGATTAGAATAAAATTATTGTGTAGTAACAATAAACCAAAAAATAAAATTAAAATGACAAAAAGAATATCAATAATAAAAAATAGAGAGTAAGAATTATAACTAAAAATAAAAAATCAATTAATTTAGAAAATAATATGATAAACTCTAAAATAGCAAGAACACAGTATAACAAAGAATAATAATAAAAAAATGTGATTAACGTAAACGCTATAGCACAATATTGCGGAATTTGGTAAGTGTATCTTTATTATGCACATCGATTCGGTCACTAAAACTATTAATTAATTTACACAGTCTGGGCATTGGTGAATTTGCGCCGAGCACAGATCTGCGAAGAGGTGGGAGCGAAGCTGCGAAGGAGTTATACATGCACGTGGAATTCTAGGGGCTACATGTGCACTTCACTATGAGCTACATTCACACCCGAAGGGGCTACCACGTTTGTCTGGATAATCAGCGTCATTAGCTCATCCGTTCTTGAGTTAGTTTGTCTGGATAATCAGCGTCATTAGCTCATCCGTTCTTGAGCCCGATAGAGCTTTAGGCAGCTGCAGCACCGAACGTCAAAAGCATTTCAAAACGATGCGCAGGACACTTACACAATGATAACGAAGCGGCGGACCATTTTCGGCGGGCAAAGGGGCTTATAAAGCCCGCCTGAATAGGCCGCAATGAATGCAGCGGACGCGGTGAATGGAGCCCAATGAGACACTGCCCTGGATCCATTGCAGTTTGCTGACACATTTTCTTGGTTCCACTGGAAAAGTGACTCGGGCCGCGTTGATGCGCCCGTCTATTGTCTTCGATTATAATACTTTTTCTTAAATGAAGCTGTCATTATAAAAGTTCATTTAGGGGTTAGTTAAAATCTAGATCATTGTTTTGTAAATCTTTTTTGTCATTCTTGAACTAATAAATCCTTGTTTTCGCGACTATTAATAATAATTACTTTGAGGTAAAGTAAAATGTATTGTTATCGTAATTTCTATTTTATATAAATTGTGTATGCATTTTTAATAACCCCTTTTTATGTTATTTAAGCATTTCATTTTTGTATTTCCATCCAATTCCTCCAATCTGACAAATTTTATTTTATGTCATTTCTTGGTTTTACTTATTTTTTAATTTTCATTTTAAGGATAACATAACACAACTTCTATTCTTATTAACATAAATTACAAACGATATTCTTCCTTCTCTTTCCCACATAACATACAAGTACGCGAAAACCGCAATATATTGAGCTTTTCGGAGAGCTTATGCAACTGCAGCTGTTCTCGTCGAGATTTTATACAAGTTTAAACGCATGCTCAATTCTAAACATTGAAACAATAGTTTCTAAATATAGTACAAAATAACCCGTAACATATTATTTTTTATGTCAATCGTGTTTGATGATGTTCTAATAGGTTTTATCGATGGGTCACTGTGTTAATTTCATCGCAGGGTACTAAAACACTTACTACAAAATGTATAATAAATGAATTATTTGCTTTTAATCATATTTCTTTTATCATTTGCATGTTTTTTTTTTGGGGAATTTTACTTTCATTATAACGACCCCAGAAATCCTGTTGTACTGCTGATGCCCGGTTCCTATATTCAACGAACGGCCGTTAGTTACATAGATTCGTAACTTTAACGACGATTTGTGTATTAAAAGAACGCTAGTGACTCACTTTCCGTAGGTAACGCAATGGCTCGTAAGGAGAACGTTTTGTCAATATAGGAAGGAACCGGGCGTATACGCCTTTTATTCTACAAGTCGTTATGAAAGTAACGAAGGTATGTAACTAACGTCCGTTCGTTGAATATAGGAACCGGGCATAAGTGTCGTTTAAATGTCACACAATAATAACCACATAAGCTTATGCGAGTGTGTATAAATTTAAGCCGAGTGTCTCCGACGTGTCGGCTTACATTATTAATGTAGAACAGACGCTGAGGGGCGTAATAGCCAAGCGCTAAGTCATCACCAAGTAATTTACATCGATTTAGTCTAAGTCTGTAGCGAAACTTAAGTCATTTTCACGTATTTGGTAAGTCAAATACTAACAATAAAACATGTAACACATAACTCCTCTAAATTACAGTTTTTATGGGACTTACGAGTATCTAATCCCAAAAAAATGCTACTTCACGAAACAGTCTTCCACGGATAGAATAGCAACTCTCTCCACGATGCCTGTTACTTCATAAACGGTCAGAATAATCCGAAACCGAAAAACAAAGTAGTTCTATTTCACAAAGCATCCAACAACGAGCTACAGTGTTGCACTTTAAAAGAAAGAGTAAAATAAAAAAAGCTCTCAAAGTTAACGCAACGCGCTGATGCTGTTAAAACATCGTTAAGGCCGTCGAAAGGTGTTTAAACGACGTGCTACTAAGCTGGCACGGAGTACACCACTCGACGTTGGCTGGGGTGCGATTGCACTTTCGAACTAGACGCGAATCCAATTCGCAATTGTCCGGATGTTTACATTTCATTATATTACTATCTCGATTGAGTCAAACACCAATTTATTTCTCAACGAAACCTTATCGTGAACAAACATCGCCGGCAAGGTTAAACGAATATTTAACTTAGTTTACACAAAGGGCAAAATAATATTGTCTCTGTTATGATGTTTGCGTATTCAGTCTCCGAGGCTTTAATATGTTTTAGCATGTAATTAGAGTTTTGCAGAAATGCTTGTTATAATCCAAATTTTAGATCATTTACATCCTCAGACTTTATCAGTTAAGGCATCGCGACGTTTATAATACTAACAAAACCGTAATCTGCACAAAAATCACAAATAAGAACAGACTAAGTTTTATACGTTTTATTTCATAATGGTGAGAAATATTATATGTATGTTTATGTGAGTTTTGCATACTTCTTTTTAAAATAACTGGGCTACATACCACAGGTACGTCTCAGATTTACCCCGTCAGGCGTATGTATTATTTGTGCATTAGTTAAGTAGTAAGTAAATTTTCGAGTAATAACTTTAACGTAATATTTGGTCCATCAGTAGACTTTGAAACGATAAAACTAAAACTTCGAAGCTACCACGAAGTCATCATTGGAGCATATTTATCGCCATTGCTTCGGAAAACGAAGTGTTGTTAAGTTCGTGCTAATTGCTTTATACCGGCGAATAATTCACAGTCAAACTACAGTTTAACGTCTTATCATGGTCAATGAATTCACGGGAAATACCTCCCAAATTAAGTTAAAGTGCAGCTTCATACGGTACAGACTGGCGTGAGAGTGTTAATTAACACGGTAGTTAACAAATTCGCCCTCCGTAAGTACTGAGTTGAAGTTATTTGTGAAGCAACGTCTGCATTAGACAAGAATTTACGGTGCAGTGCCTGTGCTCTATTTAGTTTAAACTTGGTTGAAAGGACAAACAAGCAAAAAGAAGACGCTCCCAAATCTTTTAACCTTTGCAAGAACGGCCAAATGCTGACTGTTATACAATTTATACATGTCAGGTCATAAGATTGTCACTGTATATCTTGAATGGACGAGTTTGTAGCACACAAATCCGATCCGCTACTGGGATAAAAAACAATGTCTATTAATGAGTCTGTCCCGTGACCATGAACGCTGGAACTGGTTCGAAACGTCGGGAGTTCAAATCAAAATAAAAAACGCGATAAAATCCGTAAACTGGTTTGATTTAAAAGTCTATTAAATTCCCACACATTCAGATACAGAGTTATCGTGAAGTATTTTTTTTTGTGTGAAAAGTTGTTAAGCGAACAGGTGGTTCACCTGATTTTAAATGAATATGGAGCCCATGGACACCTACAACACCCGAAGGCTTGCTGATGCGTTGCCAATATTTAAAAAGCCCTCAAATAGCGCCCCGGGTACCACACTCACCAGAAGGAAGTTTAATACGTACTTTCCACCTCAAGACGGTCTTCTGTAATGCCGAGGTACTCCCAAGGACGAGCCTGCCCATTCGTGTAACAGCAGAAGCTGCGTGGCCTACCACGGTAAAAATTCCACGCATCTTCATTCCTCTAGAATTCGTGAACAGCTAAGATATTAATGCAGTGAACATCTCAGTCTCAAAACTGCGAGAGTCACCAATGATATAACTTCGGGATACGAAAGAAATAAAAGCTGCAAATTTTATTTCATATTCCAACGAAAATTAAATTAGTTGCCGGGCGTTGTTATTCAATAAATAACTTCGTGGAAAAGGCGAAAGTTAATTGGTAAAATTCGAACGAAGCGACATTTCATTGGTAATGTCAAAGATTGTATATTCTCCGAAATCCCGTTAACTTTTTCACGGGATTTTACCGATTTCGGTTAAAAAGAGTCCAAATGCGCTCTTTATTTGAATAAAACTGATAAATGCGGAAAACAACTAAGTCCTCATCATCATTATCACTTCAACTTGTTCTAGTCCACTGCTGAACATAGACCATATTATTTTTACCAGGACTTACTAAATATTGCATAATTGCTTGAGCTACCTGCAGGGTTTATTCATATAAATACTATGTCTCCTTGCTTATACAGTTTTTGATATGTCAAAAGTGATCAATGCAAAACAAATGCTACTTACCCGAAGGATTGAGCAGACTATGGATTTTATATGCACATGATGCCTAAAGATTATGATCCTCGAACAATCATTTTTCCCCATTCTATCCATATATACGCATACATCGGCGATGTTACTTTTAAGACTTTTGTATTTCCTTTGTACATCTCCAAACGAAGGTGACAGACAGACAGCAAAACTCTAGTAATAGGGTCCCGTTTTAAACTTTGGACATGGAAACCTAAAAATATGAAATATGAAATAAAAATTTTCAAAGATACAAATTTTCACAATGAATTTTCTTGATTAATTATTTGTTCTACGATATTTGAATTATATTGCTATAAAATAAATATACCATTGGATGATGAACGAGGATATATAAATTACGAATACATACACTTTTCGGGAGGTACAGTTTTAATTGGCTGGCGACTATTTCCACTATGGACAGGTGTTAACGAATAATTTAGTCAAATCATATAAAATCAAAGTACCGAAGCACATTTAATTAGGTGTAAGTCGAAATCTTACTCGCGAGTATTTAATTAAAGGAAACGTGGGCGTAACAAACAAACGACTGATTTTAATGGCTGTTTCACGAGTTCTACGCGTTCATCGATTAAAATTTTGGTCCCATTGAATTAGTAGCTGTTGGCAACAACATCAGATACGTTACATTAAAACTTCAGGCCGATTTTAAAGGTTATTCAATTCACTTTCGTTCCATAAATTTTAGACCGTTATAAACCGACGCGTTTGCGAAATTAGTGTGTAAATTTTGCACACGCGTTGATAACGAACGACGAAATCCCATAATCAAGAACCTGTAAATCGTCTTCCAGTTTGTCACGTAATGGCAAATAAATGTATAAATGGGAGAGCATCTTTTGAAGTACTTAAAAGAACGTGTAAGTTATTTCACGATATTTTTTATTTACGCAAATACTTCATATGGTCAAATAAAACCATTTTAATGATTACATGGCGATAAAATCCACGCGAGAAAATCCAAATTATTATTCGAACGTCGTTATAGGCCAAGTGTTACAAGCGCTTAATGTAATAAGCGAATTAAAATAAAACAATATGTATATAATCTTACGAAGTGAACGAACATCATTTCTTATTTGATTTATAGTTATAACGCCGCCATTTTGTTTAAGTCACTTGCTTGCATAACTTTTTGTAATGAAAGCTTTAACGTCGCTAAACTGAAAACGTCTCGCGCTTCTCGCCGTAATCCATCCCCTCGTTAAACGCGACGAGTACAAACAAGTTGAGCGTAAAGTTTCGCCGTCACAAATGGAACGTTTCACGGAAGGCAGTAACCCGAGAGAGTTCCCGTCGACATTCGACAACACCAGACGGTCTTCTACTTCCAAACGATCGTACTAAACGTTACATCGTCCAACGGTGAGGAGGTTTGGGCCCGTTGCCGTGGAAACTTTTCCACTTTTCGATGCAATCAATCGGGTTCCGGGGGCGAACTCGTTTGTTTTTAATGCGTTATAAAAATAGGTGCACTCCGAACAGACATCAATTCAAAGAGGCAGGTAAGTAATGATCTATTTCTTTTATACTATCTTCTTTAGTTAGCTTCCAGCATACTTTAGTTTAGACGTCTACGACGCATAGATATTCTTTCAGTGATATTAGAATAAAATTGCAGTATTCGATCGGAGGTTACCATCATGTATCCAAATTGTCAGCTGAAAAATTGACAGCATCTGCTGACACTTTCTACCCCACTGCTATGTGGTAGGGCCACGCAACAGTCTTCGCTGTTTCACGAATGGGCAGGTCTGTCCAAGTAAGTACCTGGACCCACAGAAGTCTAGCGTGAAGTGGAAGAATTATACTTTCGCGTTTCGCCTGGTGAGTGGAGTGAGGAGCCCACTTTTCTTAAAGGCTGTCACCGCATCTGCAGGCCCTCAGGTGTTGTATATGTATATGAGCGGCGGTAATCACTTAACATCAGGTGAACCGCTTGTTCGTTGTTTATTTTCACACAAAAACAGTAAATATAGAATATAAATTTTAGAATATAAACGCACACCCTTTATAAACAAAGCATTTTGGAGGAAGAGCCGGCAGAATGTGGGCCTATTATCGTAGACGACGTAACAGGGTAGGATTTTTCCCCATTAATAATTCCTTCTAACTTTCTCACAAAGAATTAACGCACTTCCCGGATGCAAAGGCCGAGTACTAAGCAGAACCCGCATGGTATTGATCAAAGGATACCTAAAACCTATTTTAATGGCGGATAAAGTGAACAGGATCATCCAAATTAAAAATAAATTTTTATACATCCCATGAGCAAAATGGTCAAATCTGCTATGATTTATTGTATACATTGTACAAAGTGATTTAACGGTTATTCGATAAAATATTTTAAACTTCTAATTCACCGATTAAAACAAACATGCAAACGCTGTTAATATTTATATGGCAACATATGCATATATAATTTGCTATATACCATAGACATCACACTGTTTACGTAATAAAAATACGTTTTAACACCGGTGAATTATATTTTCAAGCGCATTAGTTTTTGAACATAATAAAAAATAAAATTGATACACACAAGAAGTATAAAATACATTTCTTGTGCGTAAGAAATACATATTACTTTTTATTTTATTCCTTATGATGATAAATGAACGCTTATTTTACCTAAAGTATTTATCTCGAAACCCGTGTACTACATAAATAAAAGCTCTGACCCTGATTGCTTAGAATCCGCAAGCATTATCGTTCTCCTAATAAACATTTCTAGGGATAAGAATCTTCATAAATCAAATATATCCAACCAAGAATAATTTTATGAAACCTAATTACGCCGTTGTTTGTGACAACAACTTGCAAATACAATAATTGTACTCCAACACAATATTTTTTTTTTATTATTTTTTAATGAATTAAGCTACAATTAAGCACTATTTAAGAGAGAGAGATTTGTAAGTCAAAAACAATCAAAGTTTATTAACTTTATATAAATTAGTATCTGTTGTTTAATTAGTCTGTGCTCAAAGTGTACACAACTTCGTCTTAAATCTCGCGGTAGCGACACGTGCATGTTGATGTTTTATCGTGTGGGGGACACGATATTAAAAAAATATCAACTTCGACGGCACGAAACAGCTTAAGATAAACGTTTTAAAATTTTTATGAGCATTTATGCAAATTTCGGGATTGACGAGCGCTTTTATTTTGTCATATTAGGCCTATGTGTATCAGAAATATTCATAGCTAGTAGATTTTTAAGTCTTTTAAGTCTAATACGTTTTATAATGTAGATTGTAAACTTATAACTTTAAATGTTGAAAATTATGTGAAACCAATTTATAGGTGCACAACCTATAAATTGTTTTTCAAAACAAGGTGTGAAATTACTCTTTTAAAACAAAATTAATTTGTTAATCGTGTTATTAAACACAAATAGAGCTATATTTTACTCACATTAATAAATTTCATTAGAATTTATAAATTGTTATTATGAGTACTTATAAAACATTGCCCTTACTTTAGGATAACATTATCCTGTGTTGTAAGGACGTTTTACAAACATAAATTTCACGCGGACATAATATATTCGATACAATAATCTGCGATAATATAAAACTATAAATTTCAGTCAATAGTTAAAGAAAGAATGATGGAAAGAATTAACGATGTGAAAATCAGTCGAAAAGAGCCTCAAGCACGGCCCGCGAGTACGTATATCGGCAAAAGGTAAAAAACCGGCAAGTGCGATTCGGACTCGCGCACGAAGGGTTCCGTAGCATTATCTATAAAAACGGCAATAAAGGGTTCTTAAGGTTCCGTACCCAAAGGGTAAAACGGGACCCTATTACTAAGTCTCCGCTTTCTGCTGTCTATCTTTCTGTCTGTCACCAGGTCTGCCTGAATCTCATGAACCGTGATAGTTACTCAGTTGAAATTTTCACAGATAATGTATTTCTTTGACTTCACTTTGACTTTGAGTATAACAACAAATACTTTCTTTTTAACTTTTCTTTTGTTTATCGCATACTTATATACTTAAATACGCGTGGAAATGAACCCAAATATTACAAAATCTAAGCAACTGTAAGGCGGTTTTTCAATAATTTTAAAAAGCCAGAAACGGCCACACGGAGCGTGGATTAAGCCTGGCAGTCGGCGGCAGTGCAGTACAGAGTCTGAATAATTCATCAGGTGGGAGTAGGTTCTAGTCATTTCCGACTGCGCACCGCAGGACCGCATCCTGCGATAGCGAAACATGCAGAATAACGCACAGTAACTGCTGAAATATTATTCGTTATTTGCGTTATAATTCTTTAGTTTTATTGCAATACTAGCGACTTGCCTCGGTTTCGCACAGGTGCATATAATCCTTCGTCTTGAATCATTCTATCTAGTAAAAAAACCGCATCAAGGTCCGTTGCGTAGTTTTAAAGATCTAAGCATACATAGGGACAGACAGACAGAAAAATGCAGCCAAACGCGCCTTCGACCGATACCGATCGGAATCGAACCGAACCCTACTTCGACGCCTTCAGCTAGAAGTCAAAGATCGTGTATCGGAACACCGACATACAACGTGGGACAATCTCCTAGAGAACATCGAGCCATCGCACACCGCCTACTGGCGGTTGGCCCGCCTAACGGAGGTGGACCGCGTAATCGAGACTAGGGCTGCGCTTCCACCGGAAGGCGAACCTTTAAATTCAGTGACCCCCGAAGAGGTCCAAGATATTATTAAAAATCTAAAACCGAAATCCACCCCGGGCCCAGATAATATCAGTAACAAAATTCTTAAAGCTCTCCCTGGGCCGCTTATCTGTTTACTGGCGACCATTTACAACACTTTACTCTCCAGTTGCTCCTTTCCCCGACGACTGGAAAGAAGCCACGGTTATCGGCATTCGGAAGCCGAATAAACCAGCCAACCAGCCCTCTAGTTATCGTCCCATCAGCCTCCTCAGTTGCCTGGGGAAGCTCTACGAGCGGCTTTTATTAAACAGGCTCAATGAACACGTGTTTACCAACGGCCTTCTGCCGGCGGAACAATTCGGCTTTCGAGCTAGACATTCCTGTCCCGATCAACTATTCCGCCTAACGGAACATATCCTAAAAGGCCTAAATCACCCTAAACATATTAGTACTCTTTTCTTCGATGTCGCAAAAGCATCCGACAAAGTCTGGCACAACGGCTTGCTTTACAAGCTGTACACACTCAAAGTGCCAGATAGGCTCGTACACACCATCCGGGCCTTCCTGTCAAAACCGCTCTTTTCGATATCGAGTTGAAGGCACCCTCTCCACAAGCCGCCGCCTCACGGCCGGCGTACCACAAGGCTCCTGCCTCTCACCTTTGCTCTTTACGCTCTACACGAGCGATATACCTAAAGACCCCCACGTCAATCTCGCGCTTTTCGCGGATGACACGGCGCTCTTTTATTCAGACCGCAACCTTAGATTACTAATCACTCGACTCCAAAGCGCCGCCAACCGCCTCGGCGACTGGTTCCGCAAATGGAGAATAGAAATAAATCCCGAAAAGAGTGTAGCGATTCACTTCACACGAAGTACTTACCCGTCACATCTTTATAATGGTCCTCGCCAATGCAGAAAGTTGGGGCAAATATCCCTTTATGGCCAACCGCTCCCCTGGGAGAAAAAGGTAAAATACTTAGGAGTCACTTTCGACTCGCGTATGTCATTTACTACGCACATTAATAACGTTCGTAATAGAGCCGCGTTCGTCTCCGGCCGGCTACACAATTTAAACTAACGCTAAAAGTAAAATGCCCTTAAGGCACAAATTATTATTATATAAGACCTGCGTACGACCTATTATGTCTTACGCATGCATGATCTTCGCCCACACGCACCCTACTCGCTTGTACAAGTTGCAAATAATACAAAATAAGTTCATCCGCCGCGCAACCGGTGCGCAGTGGTATCAACGCAACGTCGACCTGCACAGCGATTGCAGACTCCCGACGATTCGCGAATATTTTAAAGACCTGACCAAACGGTTCTTCGATAGAGCCGATCATCATCCCAACCCTCTGGTGGTAAGCGCAGCAAATTACCAACTCGACACAAACGCGAACGTCAACAAGCGTCGCCCGCGAAACGTCCTCATCGACCCGGTCGAGGAAGGGGACTTAGATACGCCGGACCCACCGCCGGGGGTCCCGCCGGATAACACTACACCCACAGCTAGTGCAACAACAACACACTAGTTCGCCCTCGCCTCCGAGCACGGCGAGACCAACACAACGCGTACACAAGGTACACCCGCGTTCCAGGGCGGTTCTCACCGCCCCCAGCCACCGATTAGCTAAAAACACAGTCGACGGCCATCGGGGTCTCGGTCCGCACCGCAACTTCGATGGCCCTTAGATGACATGTCGTAGTTAAACGCACGCATGAGCACATGCGCGTCCCTACCCACAGCGGAGGGCCCAAACCCGTGGGTTCTGGCTAGCCCACCGGTTCTGCGTCAGATGAAGCTTTAATAGTCTCGGGACTGAAAGCAAAAACATCAGTTAATACAAGATACAAGAAGTCATTTGGTAAACGCAGCAAAAGTGTAGCCACTGAAAACATTGGATTGGATTACATCTTAGTTACATTTTTATTCTTATTTTCCTTTTTCATTTTCTCAATATCATCAAATAATCGTTTAATTTACTTCTTATTCATGTCAAATTATGCACTGACTTTACCGAGCAAGCTATGTTCGCTACTTTAAGAATAGCAAAAGCGACAAGACTTGATATTTATTGTACACAGTGCAAATGTTAATGACTGTTTTGCCTAATTACCGAACCAAAAAAAGTTGTGTTCGGGAAGTGAGGAAGCGATACCGATATTTTGAAACGATTAAAAAAATTTCAACTTCCATACTATTGAATGTAATAAACGTCAATCGTATTCTTAAAATAAAAAAGTATTTTTGATAGCTTTCGCTAAGTGTGTATATGTTTAGATTTATAAGGGTGATTTCCCATTTATTTTATATATTGTAGATGTCGAACGTTTCTAAAAAATATTTGTGAATACATACATCTCTGGCTACTTAGTCATGACTAAGAGTCATGATAACCTTAAATATTATCTTATTTATGGGTACAAAGCTAACAGTAAGACCGGGAAATGTGTACAGTTATGAAAGTTCAACGAGTGCAAAGCAAATGCTTACACAAAAGATATATCTTTATTGGGGCCATTTAGCTCAGACCTAATGAAACAAATCAAGAAAACTTCCGACGGGGAACGCTAAAGATACCAAGTTTGCCCGATCCATGCCCGATTTTGTACGGCGTGATAATCGTGTAAAGTCGCCTTGTTACCCCTAGCTATCACGTAAGTGTATTATACAAGCGCGAGTCAAAACAGCCTCTATGCGCGTGAAATAAGGACGCAAATTGTGCGAGAGTGTTGGCGTTTTAAACAACTGTGTGAAACTTTAACACGTGGGCGTGTTTTCCCACGGCCGCCCGTTTCCCGAGCGGAGCGAATTTGTTTTGTTAGAGCGATGAGCAAACACGGGCACTAATGACGAAGGGCGTGCGGCCATCGCGCCTCTGGAGTTTCTCAAAGGCGATCCGATTAACACTTCATCAGCGTAACTAGTCCGCATCGCATTGGTGCCGACAAAACCATCGTTACAAACTAAAACTGTTTCGCTTAGTTAAGCCATTGTTACAAGATTATTTTTCAGGTGCTTCAAGTCACGCGGCGACGAAATCTGGGGGATCTTTCGGATTATCGAAGAAAAAATATAATAAAATAAATACACTAGAATAATATAAAAAATAAAGTGCTGGGGAGTTTTACAAACGGTAGTTGTAGGCACTCAACAATTTACTGTTTTACTCAGACGTTCTTTTTGCAATATATCTTCTTCACGTTTACGATAAGTTCAAAAGATTTTTAATAAAATCTATTTTAATAAACCGTTGTCATCAACTACATCAGCAAATTATTTAGAAAAAAATTTTAAGATACATTATTACCATGTTAGATTAATTTTTTTTGGGTTTAAAAGCAAATCTCCGCTCAATATACTCACTCGAGTATATTGTAGAAAATTTTTTGCCGGAATTCGAGCCTGTGTTTATTGTTTTTCCAAATTTTTCTTTTTGAATTGGCAAAATTTAAAAATACAATTTGTTTTAGCAATAATAAAAAATTGCAACGAATATTGTGTTCCTTGTTCTTTATGATACGAATTATTGGCGGTCCTGAAAAGATCGTTTTAATACTCAGCACTCCAAGTCACGTAGCAACCGTCACAAAATTTTATTAATGTACATTGCCTAAAGAAAATGTTTCATTTCGAAGGGCAAATATTACAATAAACAAACAAAATCTCACAACAGTTCAAGCGGTTTAAGTACCTACCTAATCTTTTAATAGGGTACAATTTACTCATAAATATTTTCCTGACATATAAAAGCAGCAGTTTATGTTATGTTTATGGGTATACGAAAATTTCTTATAAACTTTATTAAAACCTACAAGTTTTTCTTCATAATTCCGCCAAAATCTAAATTAATTTGAACCAAGTCTTCTACACCCCACAATAATGTAAAACAACTTATCAAAGACTATTTTCAAATCGGAGCATGCAAAGCTCTCAGCGACCAGTAGTCAGTAATAACATGGGCTGGGACATCAAACTTTAATTCTCAAGGCAATTGGTTCAAATTCTAGCGGTGTTGCGCGTTTTTTGGATGTCTAAGTGCAAAGGAAATATTATCATGTTGGAAGGGGAACCGTTGGCACATAGCATCAGCTATACCTGTACGTCCCTTTACGGGCAGGAGAACTAAAAGCATGATTGGCCCAGCCCATGGATTCTCATAATAGTAATGTGAGAAAATGATTATTATGATACCTTTTAACTTGATTGCCTTGTTTATTGCAAACTTCAAGAAAGCTCATAATAAATTTCATATTTTAGAATTTGATATTTTAGTTATCGAGTATCTATATATGATAGGACACTGTATTCGATATTTCGCATGCAATGTGTGTGCCATTTTACGAATAAGTATTTACTCCGTTTTATCTATCTGTCTTTTAACGGCACATCTGTTTGACGGCGCGTAATCTTTGACTCCTAGAGGCGATGCGAGGGGCAAGGAATAAACGAGGGTTTATTATTCTTTGGCTGCATTCGCGGACTTCGGCGCGTGGGAATTGACCGCAGATGGGCGGCGTGAGGATAATCAATTGCAAACATAAAGGCCTTTACATTACTCTCGACTTTAACCGAGCTGTCAATAATAACTGCGGCGTTCACAGTGTGACCCCTTTTTGAAACATATTTGCCACTAATTATACCATAAAGATGTATTTTATTTTACAAGCTATCTGTTACCGAACGCATCTTGATCAAAAATACTCTCATAAAGAAAAATTTTAATATTAGTGTTACAGAATGCACCATAGTTAAAAGCAACTGAATATAAAGTGCAGTAAGAATTTTAGCGTTCTTCCTAGTTACTTTGATACTGCGCAATTTTCACCCTACTCGCTAGAAGCTTAAAAAAAATTATAGCGCCACTTCTATCGAGCCCAACTTTTATATAAAGGCGTTAAAAATTTGCAGTTACGCTCTGAAATAATGTGTGGCGCTAAAAGTTATAGTTGGTGTTCCTCCTTGAGGATATAAGTAGCGTTAAAACATTATAATTTACAAAGAAAAGTATTAAATAACAGTTATTTAATTTATCTTTCACGCTGACTGCTGATTATCATTTATATTTATTTTAAACTAGTTTTTCGCCCGCTTTGAAGCCCTTAAATAAATGTCTTTCAACCCTTTACAGCGCTTTTTTACAATTAAAAAAATGGAAATGTGTCTTGTCCTTTGTCCTATGTCCTTTCTCAGGCTCTAGACTATCTGTGTACCAAATTTCATTTAAATCGGTTTTGGAGTAAAAGCGAGACAGACAGACAGACAGACAGACAGAGTTACTTTCGCATTTATAATATTAGTATGGATTTAATTGATTCCACAATTTCTACGACGAAAGGAAAACTAAGGTATACAATAATTTTCGGAACAATAATTTTAATGAGTGAATCGTGTGGTCGTTATTTATTTCTTTAAGAGTTAGAGTATAATGAGATAGATGCAGGCATAGCCCCGTCTGCAGCAGGCTGTTCTGTTATAGCCAAAGCTATAACTGGTGGTGAAATCGTTCCAACGAATTGATGCAGTTATGTGGTAAGACTACTCCCAACTTTATTAATAACTATTTAAACTTTTTGTAAATAAATGAAAATAAATAAACTGTTTGTAAGAAATGTATAATTTTACTGTAAGCTCCTATTCCGAGCTTCATCCTAGAGTGCGAAGATGTTACGATTGAAACAAATAATATAGAGTTACTTCGGTAGAGTTTTATAGACCGTAACAGCAAGCAAATAGACATACTTATATCGCTAATGATGTTTTAATAAAGATGACAAATGTCTATACTGGGCGGTGTTCAAAAATTATTCGCTTTACATTATATGACATATCTAAGTGAATGTGACAGATGATATAGAAGATACGTAAGATACGGAAAGAGATAGCAGACTAATCAATTACGCCATTTGGTGTAATTTTAGTGCCTTAATTTCGATGCGCTAGTCTCATATGTACCTCGTATTTTTATATAATGTCATTGTTTATCGCTATAACTACGTTATGATCAGATATATGTCACAGAAAAACACTATAAAGAAGTTGGTGAAATACGTCATGCCGATATAACGAGGTGCGCCTAACTATTCATTTGTACAGTTAGTTTGTATTGCTGGAACAATACGCAAAGTTTCGAAGTCCCGCTCGGTGCGGTTTTGATTTCAGTACACGGTGCGGTGGCGAATATTATCGAGCGGTCGGGGCGAATAACTTACACGAACCTCCGAACAGAGTTATGGCTAAAAGTTAGCGACGCACAACATAAATAGAAATTAAACAGGTCAAAACTATATCCATATCTTTAACATACTAAATATTAATGTGACGGAATTGTTTGTTACTTTGCGCGGTATTTTAATATTAGCAGTATATAATTATAAAGTACATTTATACATTTTAAATATTCATGATAAAACTCTAAGGCTTGCAATTGGACTTAAAATTATCACGCGCTCAGTGGTGAAGGAAAACATTGTGAGGAAACCTGCATATATATTATAAAAATGTTTCGTAGTTAGTCCTTAAAACTTGATGAACTAAAATATCAAATTTTGAAATATGAAATTTATTTTGAGATTTCTTGAAGTTTGCAATAAACAAGGTTAAAGGCTTACCTCTCGAACCAAATTGCTCCAGAACAAGCTGAAGGGAACAGATTCTCATATTACGGCAGATCATAGAGAAATCAAGGGAGTTCAACAAACCACTCTCATATGTTCAGCCACGACCACTCTGCCAAGAGTGTCCGATTAAGAAGAAGAAATAGTCCGCCAATCCGCAGTGGGGTAGCGTGGACTATTCCTCAATACTTTTTACATGTATTTGCCCAGCTGCAGTGAGCCATATATATGTATAGGCAGTTACTTTTCTTACAATTGTAACACGAAACGTGAAATTAAATTATACCATAGCTCAACTCTTGCATTGACATTTATTACTAAAGTTTCTTATACAGACTTATGAATACAAGAAAACTGAGTGAGCCTAGTCGTGAGTGAAAAAAAAGTGAGTCCAATTAAAAGTTGGACTACGCACACTGCACAGGTGCAGTTTCCAGTGTTTAAGTTTTCCACTTTCTCAGAGTTACGGTTCTCAAAGCTATACCGCTCATTACGAGATGAAATTGGGTGAAATTCAACGTTTTCGCGAGGCGCAAATTAAGTATCTGGAAATGTTAAGATTTTAAACAATGGCTACGAGAAGAAAAATAGAAAAAGAGGCATAAATACTAGTAGATATACCCGATGATCGTGATTATTTAAACCACAAAACTATGTTGAAAGCTTTGCAACCTCTAACATCATAGTTTGAATAGAATTTATTGAGCACAATAGGACGTTTTACTCCAGCGCAATATGTGATATTTGTATAAACACTAGTTTCAAAATTAACCTTACTCTGGTGTGTATATATGTGTATATATATATATATATATATATATATATAGGGCCGTGATAGCTCAGTGTTCGGGCGCTCGCCTTTAATTCAACATACTCGAGCAACCTGAGTTCGATCCGCGGTGCCGGCACCAATGAAATTGTTAATTTCAATTGCTGAATTATCACGTGCTCAGCGGTGAAGGAAACCATCGTGAGGAAACCTGCATATTTCCGAAATGATAATAAAAAAATATTTCGATGATATGTGAAGTCCGCCAATCCGCAGTGGGGCCGCATGGTGGACTATGCCCTGATACCTTCTGTACAGTGGAGGCCTATGCCCAGCAGTGGGACATGTTTAGGCTGATACTTTACTTACTTTTATATATATATATATATATATATATTTATATAAGCTTTTTCTTTTTTCTTATCTGAAAAATAGCGTCACGTTTAGTATTTTTTTTCCCGACACACTCGAATGGGATTACATTTATAAATATACAGCGTGTCGTTACCATCGCGACAATAAATGAACACACGTCTAACGCTACTTGCCAATAATCATAAAAATATTATTAACGTTAAACAAAATCCATAATTAAAAAAAAATTTTTTCAAACAAACTAATTAAGTAAAAAAGAAACAAAATTTGTAACATCCCCTATACAACTCGCGCCACAGCGTCGCATTACAAGCCTCTCCTTGTAACAGTATGTTTTGTCTCTTTTAAATTCATTCAACCCATTCATATGCTATGTGACCTTTACAAATGAACTTTACTTTACAGCTTTATACGTAAGGATGGTCTAAAATTTTAGTAGTTAAAATAGTTAGTAGTAGTAGAGTAACATAGATAGTTAAGGAATCAATATGTCAAAACAACTAAAATAACATTGGTCCAGACGGATAAAGATGGTCTTTTTAATGGTGATAAATATTTTAGATAAACTCTATCGTCTTTATTAAACAATTTAATAAGTATTAATGAACCTGATCTATTTAATAGTTTTTCTCTATTTGCAATTTATTATTTTTTTGGATAAAATTTTCGTTAAATAACTTACTCTTTCATTCGTTCCATATTCCCTTTTTTTCTTTTCTCATTTCAAAATAAAGCATTAATTCTTCGCTCATTCTTTGCTTTAATAATCTGTACAAAACCGTTCTCCCGCTATTAAATTAAAAAACTGAAAAGCTTTTGTAAGAAAATTTCAACGTAACGTTTGAAGTAGTTGTCTAAAGCAATAAAAGTAAAAGGTATAACTTTTTAATTAAACTCGATAAAAAATAGGTGTTCTTAATAAAATTTTCGGCTTAAAATTGGCACGTCTCTGGTGGCAAGTGTTCCAGTTCAGCTCTACCCGCAAAACAGTAGAATAATATATATTAAAATCAAAATTAAGTAAAGATTAACTAAAATAAATTAATTATAAAGGCTGATAACATATAAAAATAGACTGGAAATTAAATATCAGAAAAAAATCTGAAATACTTTCTAAAACATGATTTTCGTATCGGAACTCGGAGTAAGGTGTTTTTTACTTTCATGAATAGGTTTTACTTTTACAACAATCATAACTGTATAGTACATAGCTATAGCAGATTGTTGGCATGTAACCATGTATAAACATTGCCATTACTTTAGGATAATATTATCCTGTGTTGTAATTTAAGTTAGTTTAAGTATTTTATTATTTTTTATTTAAGTTAATGTTAAGTTGCAAACACCCAAGATGCGAAACAATTATCTGTGGGTCAGACAAATAGTTGTCCCGTGTGGGAATCGACCCCTGACGCGGAAGCCAATACCTTGGCAACTGCGCCAAGGAGTCATCAATATATAGGTACATGAGACTAACATGCCTATAACAGTGTGTGTGAGTCAGAGAGATTTATGATAGCACATTCAATATTGAGATTATATAAAGCTAATGTACATAATATAATAAGAGTAACTTTATGTTACATTAACCTTGATAAACTAGCAACGATACAGTGATTTACCACCATTATCATTTGAACTTGAAAAACGTCGAAATACTAGACAAAACGATTCCTTAGTGACTAATGCACTTTATTTATTTCTAAATTCCATTGCAATCCAATTTGCATTTTTATCTCTACAGTTTACAATGAAAAAGTTGTCGCCAAGTTCGGAGTTAAAAATTTCCAGCATAATCGCATTATACCATTTAGTGAAACAAATGAAAATTAAATATCTAAAGTTGGCACGGGGGAAATTCTGCGCGGCGCCGTGGAATCCAATTCGGCGGTTTTCGACTGACTTCTTACCATCCGAGCGTGAATTATCGCTGCCAGCGGCTTAAGCACTCCTTTGTGAAGGCGCCATTACCAATCATATTATATACAAATACAAGGTAGTTATGACCCTAGCGCACCGAAATTCAGACACTCAAATTCCTCAAATTAGGATCTCTCTAGACTGCTATCTCTTTCCGTATCATATGTTCTATATCTATATCATCTGACACATTCACATAAATATATCATGTAATGTAAAGGGGAACAACTTTTATACGCCGCGCAGTATAAACATGCGTTACCTTTATTAAAACTTCACCGGCCATTATTATGTGCTCTTCTAAAAATCAACGCTATTTTTTAAATACCATATCAGCAGAATGCGTCTGTTGTAATTCTTAATATTGTTTTACTAACCGATATAATACCACTTATACTCTATATTCTTTTCACGTTTTACGGAAGAAAATTTATAGCTTCAAATTAGAGGCCCGTCTTTAGGGTAGAGAGAAGAGTTTTATGTTTTAGTGGGAAGCTGAAGATTTTTCAATGAAAATACTTTACGGATTTTATAGCTCCCAACGTTATTGTTACAATAAAGCGTATATGCTTTAAGAAAACAGAAATTATTGTAATAATAAACAATTTATCTGTGAAAGATAATTGCAGCATCACTAATGGCGCGATATTAGATAGATCATTCGATAAATGTTTGGCATTTTAAGTCGCCTTTCAGGTAACGGTGGGCGTTTAGCTGTTAAAATAATATATTAATAATTTTAGTGAATGGTGTAAACATAATAATTTAAACCTTTCATCGCAGTTAATAACTATACCAAAAGATTAAGCTGTTTCATCAACCATTTCGTGCATAAGAGAAAAACTTATGATCAACTTAAATTTGTCTTTCTATAAGTAAATGTTACACAGAGACCGAACCAAAGGTGATCAACAAATCCGATAAATAAATGAAGTGCATGTAAGTAGTTAGTAGAATATTTTATTTTGGTTAAAATTTATTCAGCTTCTATTCCATAAGAATTTAAAATATGGATCCCTGTAAAGAATAATAACAATCCATTGGAGATTATATAACCTAAATTGCAGATTATACAGACCCTAATGAGCATTATAACAATTTCATCCCTTAGCCCTTAAAGCGATTAACACGAGAGGATCCCACAGTGCCACTCTGTATGCAAACGAGAGGCTACACGTGCGCCAGTGATGACGCATGCGCTGAACACACGTGTGGCATGCACACCATCTGCCACCATATGCAACTCCTCCAAGAAAATGACTTGGTTTCTTTTCACAGTGCGTCGAACGCAAGTTTTTTTTGTATATTATATGATTATCCTCTTATTTTTAGACATACAGTTTAGTATGAAACAAAGCTTGTTGCTAAATAAATCATTATCCACCAATGTTTAATGTTCAAGAGGCAATTAAAAATAAAACCCTACACAATGTCCATACAAAGGTCGTATAGCCAGGAAGTGCAAGTTAAAATGCACCCAAAAATAACATTTATTTAGAGGCTTTCACAAAATGATGTTATATGCTTCGCCTTTTTTTTAATTGTTAAAGTTTATGAATTGTGTACTGTGAGCTACGGGTGAATCTAAATAAAAAAATTACACGCAGTTACTGTATAAAACTACAATAACACACAACATAATATAGCATAAGCAGTGCAAGTTTTATTGAGTAACATATAAAACTAAAAAGCCTACGTTTAAGAATAAATTATTACATAATGATTTAATACTTGGCACAATTTACCGCTAGCCATCCCACAAGCATTATAAAGGCCCATTTACACGATGCCATTTTCTTGAACATACAAGAGCAATAATTGAATGCAATAAATTGCGCGCAATAATTGTTTAGACCATTAGTTGTTTAGACCATGCAACTCATTTATTACTTCAATTTAATTGTATACAACAGGCAAGAAACTGGCACCGTGTAAATGGGCCTTTAAGAGCAGATGTAACCGACACCTGCTCAAGCATCACCGGAATGCATATTACCCATGCTTTTTTAATATTAAGAATAACCTCGTTTTAAAGTAACATCGCTCATAAGTCGTACGAAATAAGATCCAATTCAGATCGTTTGAATGACGCCACTTTACAAGAATAAACAGTAAAGTATAAGGGAAATAAGGTAGCTGCTCCTCGGACTAAATTAACAGTAATCCACCGAGAGCAAAAACACAGAAAATCTAATTAATTTGAGATTCTAAAGTCGAGTGTTCCGCGTTTCAACTTACGTCCACCACTCGAGGACCAAATGTAAATTGGTTTGAGTTACTTTGGGCAAAATTTCAAAATTGAAGAAAATAATAAGGATATGAAAGTGACAGCACGGTTATGATAGATTGTTCTAATTATTCAATTTATATTTCAAGTCAAGCGATCCGCTGCATACAATGTAACTGAGGCCAGCGGATCGCTTAACTTATATGCTTAAACAGATCTTAACATAAAAATGACATATTAAATATTTAAGTCGATCAACATACATTCTTTCTCTGTTTTTTATATTTAGATGTGAAAGGAACATTTAAAACGTTAGAAATATTAATCATAACACTATATGTATTAAGTGTTCAAAGTAAAGAATCGTCGCTGTGTAGTCTATTAGCAACGCGATATTTTGAGGTCTATAGTAAGTATTATATTTTAAAAAGGTTGTCAACACATCTAGAACCCTATAGTGTAACAGATGCCCATGGGCGGCGGTATTCACTTAACATCAGGTGAACCGTCTGCTTGTTTGGCAACTTCTCACATAAAAAAAGAATATTACTAAAAGAAGTTGTGCAACGCGCATATCCGTTACCATTTCCTAGACCCTGTGAACCTGTGTGTGTGTGAACATACGAGTAATAGACAGAAAGTAGAAGAAAATTAGAAGGCATATAACATAGTCCCTAAGAACTAAGCGAAAATATTGAAGGATGATGAAAGTTTTAGCTAAAACAAAGAAGGTGTCGAGTTTCTGAACGCACTGTCAAACCGTGTTGTTTATTTATTTTGTAGTTTTAGGTTATTTTATTACTTTATTTATATACTCATAGAAACAATTCTATTTTAGAATTTCATTTAGTTGAATTCATAAAGAGTTTTATTCAAGGAAATAGTTGAACATTTACATAATCAAATAAGACCGAGCCTTTATATTTCTCGAATGATCTTTTTGAATCCAATCATATGGATTCGAACCATAAAATCCGATGTCACAAATAGAACCGGCGCCGTTAAGAATACAATAATTTAATATCTATCAAAATGAATATAAGTAGACAAATGGAAAAGTAGGAGTGCACGTCAACTATAGATGCGACGACAGGGGTAGCATAAACACGAATTTAACATTAACGCTAACTTTATATGCGTCTACGTTACACACAACTTGCACCGGGAGCACGGAACCGAATCTAATTACCTACGGGAACGTGCCCGCCTAGAACTGAACTCGCCGGCACAGACAACGCGTGCCAACCGCATCTCGCTAATTTTAGTTGCTAAAGCAATATGTTGGGTAGGCAAACTTCCCAAACAAACTTAGCGACGCCGACAAGACAAAGCGTTCTCTTTAATTCGAAAGATCGATTAAGATAACATGCTGTTCTTAATTTAAATTGAATTTCAATTCATAAAGAACGACTGACTTAGCCCTAATATCAACAACTTCTTTTTACTTATCATTGTTCTGAGTTTACGGACCTGTATAGTAAAATATATTGAAAAGCGAATATAGAAAAACAGTTAATCAATTTATTTTATTAATCGTCAATTTATAGAACTGCTTTTTGACATAAAACAGATGGAACATCGTCTTGATGTAGAAACGAAAATCTCTAGACACTTCTGCGGTAAGGGTCATAAAAAAGATCAAATGGTTTATTTTTAAATTTTGAGTAAATATGGCACCGATCTTAGGAATTCGTGTTGCACAATATAAAAATATCTTTTAGTTAGATGCAGGCTCCTGTGAAAAGCTACTAATTTTAAATACGTCTGAGAAGTTTCAAGTATCCCGTAATTACCTTCCTTAATTACTGTGAAGTTAAGACGTAGTAATTAAACAAGGAAGCAGTTAAATAACTCATGGAAGATTGCTCCATAAAAAGATTTCATTGTGCTAGAGGAATGATAACATGATAACAAATGAAACATATCATAATAGCGCGTATCCATGTCAATAATGGTTCACTGTCAATTAATGAACACTTGCGGAAATTCACTCGGGCAAAGAAATGTTAATTAGACAGGTATTAAGTATGTTATATTCTTAAATGATAATAATTAAAAGAAACTAATTTTAATGTTGACCGAATATCACGATGATGAGTGATTATTACTTCAGATTGATTTTTCTCAGCGAAACGGGTTCATGCAATGCCTAGCGTGGTATAAGGTTACAACCACCTCATAATCTTTAACTCTAACACGAGCTTCAATGAACATGATGTCAAAGTTAACCCGGGCTTCCGCTACATCAAGACGTGTGACAACTCAGACTGTCCCGTGACCATAAACGCTGGAAAGGGTTCGAAACGTCCGGAATTTAAAAATCTAACTAAACGCGATTAAATCCGTAAAATTGTTTCGTTTAACAATCTAACACGAGCTCAGTTAAATGGGTAAGGGGAAATTGTTTTTTTTTTACTGTTGACCAAGAAAGTGAACTTCATCATCATCATTTCATCCTGTTTAAGCTCACTGCTGAACATAGGCATCCCCACGTGTCAATGCCAAAATATATTACACTAAAGGTAACCTAGCTAAGGCAAAAGTTTAAAATGATCACCCCACCTCATTATACAGGGTGGCCTTTTTACAGGTGCCCAAATTCACAACGGAGGTTCAGACTCGGTAGTATAACCGTTTACTGAAATAAAAACAAACTTTTTTTTCAAAAAAATTGCCATTCCATTCCCTAAAAAACCGAACTTGTTGACAAAGATAAAGAGTTGCCCATAAATCACGCACTTTTTGAGATAACTTCAAATGAATGTAATTAATTAATTGTGAGTGATTTTAAATATTTATCATTTTTTATATGTATAACATTGTTTATGTCTAGAATTTAATAAAAAAAGATGGATACACTTAGAAAAGCCTCCCTGTATACGTATATAGTATGTACCTCTGTGATGTATTGTTCCAATGGAATCCGTTTAAAGCATTTTTCGTGTAACAACCGAATGTTCGCTAGAATTGAGTTTTATGAGCGAAAACATTTCCACATGAAAGAATTGCTTTCGACTTGACTTGTTTAAGCGCAAAATCGGGGTACCTTTAATAAAACCGGGCTAAATTTAATTTGTAGAATTCAAATAACAAATGTATACAGATTAAATATATAAATATAACGATTGAATCTCATATGTTTGACGATAATAATTGATAGGAATTTCGTTACAGAAATGTTTCAATCTACATAATAAGTTTGTAAAGAAAAGTATACAAATCTCACACCATTACTCTTAATCGAATGACATCGTTTTTCATTTAGAGCTGAAGGTGGCCAGTACTTTGTTACCGTCATATCTTGTGGTGTGCGGCCACGAGGAGGAAGTTGGTAAATGATAAGAAAAAGACTATTCGCTCTTGCTTTGCGAATTTAAACAAAAATTCCCTATATTTCGAATTCTTTGCAATCGGGACCGATTTACCACGGAACTAATTTCATTATATTAATCAAAACATCATGCGGCTTTATATAAAAACTGGCGGCCCGCCCCGGCTTCGCACGTGTGCAAAGAGGAAAGATTATATGTATATATAAATGTAATACATACATATAAACCTTCCTCTTGAATCACTTTATCTATTAAAAAAAACGCATCAAAATCCGTTGTGTAGTTTTAAAGATCAAAGCATACATAGTGACAGACAGACAGCGAGACGACTTTGTTTTATACTATGTAGTGATACAATAGAAGTCAAACAATCACAGTAGCATATCAGCATACTCGTTCACTTGTAAAGCCCTCTTTCGAAATTCAACAATTAATTCCGTCCCATTAGGGTCTATGAAATTTCTTTTGCAAGCAACGAAACTATGCAATTAGTGCTGGCGAACGTTGCATTCCTCCAGTACTTAATGCAGCAACGTTTCCCCGATTAAAATGTGTCAGGTCGGTCAAACTGAGTAATAAAAATTTGGCTCGTTTATGCAAGCAATAAAAGAGAGTCTGATCGCCTCGGAATTTAATGTAGCACACGAATACAACTCTTTTCATACGTTTATAACAAGTTCCCGAGACCTCTAACTTTTGCGGGTAGGTACGAGATACTCGCAGATGATTTTTCCAATCCCTTAATCGTAAGTGCCGTCACTTACAAGCCCCTATCGCTAGGTTATATTCCGCCGCAACTGGCGTAGACCGCGACACGTCCTCGACTATCCTGACGATAAGACGACTATCGCCATCGACAGGATTAAAAAACACACCAAAACCCGTCACGTACCTGGCAGGTTTTCCCTCGTTAATGATAGAAGCGTTGCTGGAGTTTTTCCGCCACTTCTTCTCCCAGCGCCAACGCTTTCCGATGTGGTAGTCATGTTAAATCTAGAAATTCTCCCAGTCAGATAATAGCTACCGATCGAGCCGAGGCCCGGCCCTCTCGGGCACCCTCAAATGAATGATATATCAAAGCCTTAAATTTTATTTGTATATACTCAAAGCCTTAACGCACATTCCGTTAATCGCGTTACATCTCTCCAACGTGCGTGGATAAGAAACATTTATTGCTAACTCAAGTACACCTGTGCCTCCCCGGCAAAGGAACCAATCCCAAAGGTGTGTTCATCGGTTTTACTGCGAGGTAAAATGGCTTTTATCTTGCAATAAACAGAAGGTTCACATTTGACATAAATATAAAGGTGGCATATAAAGATACCACGATGAAAATGTATACACAGGTGATAGATAGAAAACTATTCTTCTGAATCATATAAGAATAGAAAAGATTGCTTGTCGCATTTGCATAACGTACTGTAACAAACTTGTATTGCTTCAGATGGCAATAGATCCCAATTAAAACGGGAGGCATTCTAGCAGCAAATCTATACGGGCGTCGACAAATACCACGAAAACTTAGCGGGAAAAATACAGCTATCCGCTAACGTGTAACACTTCGTATGCGAACCGTCGCCGAACCATTCCCGGGCATCTAAGTGCGCAAACCACTGGGCCTCGTGGCGTTGACGAATACGAAGAAAGGCGTCCGGTTAATGGGCGAGGATTTCAGGGGGGCTATTACCGTAAAAATTGACGGGCGCTTTATTGCTGCCGGGCCGAGATATTCGCGTAGCCCACTCAAATAATACAAATGTATTTATGTAATTAGTCAAAAACAATGTTTAATAAATTAAGCTATCGTCAAGTAAGTTATGTTGACTACCCGCGCACAGCCTGCTATTAAATTTAGTCTAACTTATTTAATTGGTTTATGAATTAATTTCAGCCTTTTTTGTTCGTGTGGTATTTATCTTTAAGTTATTGTTACTCATATATGTTTAATTTTAAGTTACCTGCTTAGCTTTAAGAAGTATCCAGTGTCAACGTTTGTTGATAAACCTTCTTAAATAAATATAAAAAAATGAAACGAATACTGAGGACGAGGAAATTATGCAAAGCGAGCCGAAAACATTGGCTCGCTGTTAGAAAATATTTCAGCTAGTTCTACGAATGCTCTGCATTACAATAGCTTTATTACTTTCATCCGTTCGGTACTGCTATAACGCCCGGTATGCAATTCACAGTCTTTACTTTTATAACTCGGAAACGTTCGCACAACAACTTGCATACCAACGCAAACCAAGAATGCTATAATATCGCAAACGGAAGAAAATATATTTCTGAATACAAAAATTGTATGCACCTATATTAAACATCAAGTCTTCAATGTCTGACATACTGTTTATGATTGTCCTAAATATTTTGAAAAGTTTCGTTTTTGATTTATATCCATTTGATTAACAAAAAACCGGCCAATTGCGAGTCGAACTCGCGCATTTGTAATAAAACTATAATTGATCGATAATACATCTCGAACAAAATAAGGAGCAAAATTTAATTCACGATATAAAATCTTGGCGGACATAATTGAAAACGACGGTCATCAATCACGAACTAAAAAGAAAACTTCGTTAAAATATTCATATCCAAAATCACATGCACAGGTTTTTGGGAGCTGCTAGCTTGACGTTGGCTTTTAAAACAAGCTGTACAGATTTATCTTACCATAAATTTTAGAGTATTGTGTAACATACGTCTTTTATGTTTGGGAAAGCATTTCTTCAGTGTATTCTAACTGTGGTAGGACCACGGAACAATGAATGGGCAAATCCGCCCGGGTAAATACCTCTCAGAAGACCGCGTAAAGTAGACGTTTTACACTCCTGCGCTTCGCCTTGTAAATCGGGTAGCCACTCTAATAAAAGATGGCAACATCTGCAACTGTACGGGTGTTGCGGCAATGGGTGGCCACCTTCTCACATAAGAAAAACCTAATATACAATTCAAGGGTTACAAATGTTGCAATACTACATACATAATAAATTTAAAGTTTCATTTACCTACTCCATAAACTAACTTAGGAAATTCATCGCATAGGTTATGTGTATTTATGATACAAATTTTCAATATAAATTTTAAGACACCCTGGAGGATTGTATTGTGTTATATATAAGGAATAACGAATAAATATAAAATGAAACAAAGGTCGCATCGATCACTGTCGTATCTTATCAAAAATGCGCTACCCAGTTTATAGTCTTCTGACTATATTGAATCAATTCGCAAAACGAATTTACGCGGCAAAATGAAACACGTTCAATGTAACCATGTTAAGACGTCGGTTTCAGTACACACGTTTTAATTTACATGTATTACCAAGGGAATAGAATGAACGTCTCAAATATTTAAATTTAATTAGGACTGAATTATTAATTAAATTCACCCTAATCGAATTTGATTCAAAGAAAAGCAATCGTAATTGTTTTCGTTTTACTGACCTAAGCTTTATATCAAGTCAACAACATTTTATTCTGTGATAAAATAAGTTTCCATAATAATATACATAACATGTTATGACAGTCTTTAGAATGCAATCATTGTTTTGCTTAGATAATTTATTTATTGTAATCACTGCTGATTGTATTTAGTTAAACAATATTTAGTTAAAAATTTAAATATCGCATTTCACCGATAGCTCACATTAATAAATTATTATTAAAATTATATGTAGCATTTATTAGCGTCACGGCGTGATTATATTTCAGTTATAATATTGAAAACTCACTAAAAACGCGACAAGAGGTCATTGACATTTAAACAAAAGCCCGCCATATTGTGTTCGAAAGTTTAACCTCTTTAATTTTTTAAAACACCACGTGTAAACGTTCGGATGCACGTGCATCGGTATAGTAGTCAGATCTGACGCGTCTTCCACAAGCACGTGTGATTTCCGTGCCATCTGTCACACGGTAAAAGAATGCACATTCAAAAGCAGTCATTAAAAAAAATGGAAAATCCAAAGTACACGCGACATACCTACCACTCATTAAAATTTTAAGAACAAATTATTTCGTACTATTGACCTGTTTTTATTATTTATACAATTTAACAAAAGTGTAAATATATACATAAACAAACAAAACTGTGCTTAGTGAAAAGAATTCGCTATATTATTATTTCATCCCTCAGGGTTAACAAGAGGTAAGAAACTCATTTTGAAAGAAGTTAGGAATACATATTACTTATTCATTCAAGTATTTGCCCACGTCATTTATTATCCAGTGTAAAACAATACGAAACAACTGTTCATTTAAATACGCGTATTCAGAACAAACAAGCATTGTTACATTCTTGGCTGACGCTCGTCTCATAATGCTGGTGTGTCCTTACGGGACGATAAATTTTAATTACGACCGGCTTTTTCAAGTTCCCATCGGTAATCTCCATACCCGTTTAATATATACGATATACTTTATACACATATTGTCGTTCCTTTTTTTTTTCAGTAGTGTCTTTCCTATATGTTTATTTATTTTTACGTGCTTTTTACTTAACATAACACAGAGAGAATCTTCGACATACGAGGTATAATATAACATTTGTTTTAGTGAAACTATGTATTTAAGGCTGTGTGTAGCGCCTGTGTATGACAAATACTTTCGCGTTTCGTCTGGTGAGTGAGGTAGCCGGAGCCCAATTTCCAAAAAGGTTGTCAACGCAACGTGGCATCTGCAAACCCTCGGGTGTAGCAAGTTGAGTTTATCACAGTAAGATCGGCGTAACCTTTTCGACGTTTCGTATGGTGAAAAAGTTCCAAAAAGGTTGTCAACGCATCTGCAACCCTCGTGTGTAGTCAGATGTCTATGGGCGCGGTATTCACTTAACTCAGGTGAACCGTCTGCTCGTTTGGCAACTTTTCACATAAAAAAAGAATAAGGAGTCGTGATAGCTCAGTGTCCGGGCGCTCGCCTTTACACTACTCGAGCAACCTGAGTTCGATCCCCGGTGCCAGCACCAATGAAATTGTTAATTTTAAGTACTGACTTATCACGAGCTCAGCGGTGAAGAAAAACATCGTGAGAAAACCTGCATATTTGCGAAATAATAATAAAAAAAATGTTTCGAAAATATGTTAAATCCGCAGTGGGGTCGCGTGGTGGACTATGCCCTGATACCCTCTTTACAGAGGAGGCCTTTGCCCAGCAGTGGGACATTTATTCGCTGTTACTTTTTTTACTATAATTAATCGCATCATCTTCTGCAGTTTCGCGTATAGAACGGCTCGTCTGGGAAAGTGCCAACGCCCATATTTAGCTTTTTCGAAAACTCGTGTTCGAATTGCGTTAAGTAATTTTATTTCAACTGCTACGGGCTCTTACCTGCTGCCTTCCAACACGCACCTTGCCACCTTTTTCTTCAAAATCGCCTAGAGGTGCATTCCTAACAATGGAATACCTGAAGCTTTGTGAGAGCAGTACAGAAAGGCCATTATATACGCTGGCACAATAAGCAACGACGTTCCATCTGGCATGCGGACGACCGTTTGACAATGTATCGATCTCAATACAAATCATTCTTATATATAATTCAATGCAATCATATACATGCTACAATTAATACCACTTTACTGCTAACACAATAAGGTTTATTTTGCATTACACTTGAAATCTCGTATGAAGCACGGCTAAGAACTTTGCTGTTCGGCAACCTACCAGGATATACGATCAGCTTCAAAACTTTACTTGTCTAAAGTTAAACAAAGATAAAAGACAATTTGTGGGCGTTTTGTTTTACGCAGAACTTTCAGAGGAACTTTCATCTTCAAAGTATATGTACAAAAAACACGCCCCTAATATTATAAATGAGAAAGTTTGTTTGTGTGATTGTTGAATTGTAATTATCCTGTGAAAAATTAATATCGGAAGAAACACTGCGCTTGATGCCGCGAGTAAATGCAGCACAAAAGCCCAGTGAGGCTTTTGTCTTTGATGTTTACCAGGACTTAAAATAATAATGCACTAAACATTTTTAAATATAACGTTATCTTCATTTTACACAAGTTAAAACATAGAATATGTTATCCGATGTATCAATTCGTAATTACATAAAAAAATAGAGTGTGAAATGAATCTATTTTTAATAATTTTATGGTACCTTACTTCCGGTTCGAATATTCCATCCCTAGACCCACTTTACATTTCTACCGGAAACGCACATAATCGATTTTCAGTGGTCGGGAGATATAACTGTTACGTGTCACTGGAACCCGCCCCTAGGTCCCATTCCGATTACATACGTCGCAAGCTAGTGAATATTGGAAATAACACACCACACCACAGTGTATATTAATTGCACATTTACGAATATACACTGTAATCCACCCTGTATAAATATTAAAGTGAAGTGGATTTGGTTGATATCGGTAATATTTTGCGTGCTATATAAAAATTAACATAACATGTGGTACAGTATTATGGTTTGTAACGCCTTGTGAAACCGTGTTATAAGCAAATAAATAAATAAATCAGATCCTCGTATATCTCATCAGAATCATTTTGACCTTGCACCAGCTTATAGAACTTGAAGCAATTGTTTAGTTGGCTGTGTTGCAAAATAAAAAGCTTTTGCGCCGCAGTTTGGCGATCTCTGGCGACTCCCAACCGGACCATGTTTTAGCGTAAACTGTTTCAACGACTATTTGTCTAACGCAAAGGACAATGGTGAACTCTCACACAAGTTTTATTTGAACAAATTTTTGCGATAGAATTTAAACTTTTACATCCCAGGGTATTTTTTTTAATTAAATTAAAGAGAGTTTTTACACACGTAGGTAAATATCACCCTCATTGTACAAACTTAGTTACATAAACACTTAAACAAAAAATTAACGCATGCTTAAACATTTTAGAACAATATTATATAGTGTTCTAGCATCACCAGAAGTTGGAAAAGCTAACATCTCAGGGTAACGATATATTCCAAGCGTAGTATGAAGCGAATCTTTCATCCACACCGATACAAAGAACACAAACTAAATAACAAAATATAAGCGCGTTACATATACTGTACACAGATTATAAATCGTGAATTAAATTAACCAAATGGGACAAATTGAATTTATGTCATCGATTACGTGTACCGTCTGTACGGGCTATACTTAGTATAACACAATAAATTCACCGCACAAATTAATTGTCATTAGCATATTGAATGATCTTCATAATTATTGTAATTGCCATACCTTGTTATGTATGATATTAAAATGTACTACTTGTTTAATATTGTCTTAGATAAAGATACTTGTTTCAAATTGTCTTTTTTTTTTAAACAAATCTTTCATTCTTTGGGGCCCAAAGTCAAAGGCAAAGTTTTATTAATTGCACGAAATAATGGCAACATATACGGAATAAACAAATCCCTACTAATATTATAAACGCGAAAGTTTGTATGTATCGATGGATGTTTGTTACTCTTCCACGCAAATACTTCTGAATAGATTTTAATGAAACTTTACAATAATATAGGTAACATAACATATCAGAATAACAAATAGGCTATAATTTATATACATATTTTTACGTATATCTGTCTTTCTGTCTGTATGTTACGCCTTCAGCCTATTCTACGCAGACGTAGTCGCGTAAGTAAGTAAGCAATATTTTCGAAACTAATTTATCATTCACCCTATATTAAGAAAAAACATATGAGTGCTTACAAACCGTCATTACAAATAAAATAAATTATAAATGTATGATAAAGTGGATTTTAACAATGGTAACAACCGGTAATATTTCGCATACATAGCTCCATATTCCGATTCCAAAAAACCATTACTGGATATTATTGTATTGGATATTAGTAGTCATTAGTTCGGTATACTATATACCTTATGAATAAAAGTCAGAAAATATTTCTATATTCCGATAAATACGCCAAGGTTATAACAGAGTCTAATAACAGCTATACTGCTCAGGAAAAATATTCCTTGCAAGGGTCCGAACGACGGTCGAGACCATTTCCGAATTTTCTCATTATAGCAGAAGACTTTTTTGGTTGGTAACGCAGCAGTTATATCCAGATGTTTGATTAAGCAAATTTATAGATAAAACAGTAAATATAACAAATAGGAAAAAACAGAAGTCATTACTAAATTAATAAACATAATTATATTTTTTGGCGATTATAAGAGAATGTATAATTGATGAATATTCTTATTTTAATCCCCAATTAAGATTAATTATTCGTTCAGGTGATGTGGCTGTGTCAGATATGTAGAGGCGAAATTTGTGCCAAGGTTCTACGTTTTAGGCATAAAGGTTTATTACTCCTAATATAAGTATTTCGTTAAAAAGAAATACAATTTAAATAATTAATCAAAATGTCAAGTTTTATTAACACTACAGAACAATTGACAATAATGGAGTAAATAATGTATTCACGCGAAGACCATGTATTGTTCAATAAAATTTGTGTATGTGATATGTTTCAGGATTTACAGTACCTATTAGTGATTATTTAAATGATAACACACTCTGGGAATTAATTGATCGCTCCAGACTCTTTTAAGTGGAATTTAATATATTGTATAGATGTTTGTTATTTTTTTGTCAAATTATGTTAAAAAATATTGTTCGGCTGAGTCTATTTCGCCGAATGTTCACAGGTGAGTGGCTTTTTTACGAACCGGTAGCAGTGTTTTTGACGATCAATAAGTAAGTGTTATGCTTCTATATTAAAGCAAGATAATTGAATTTTATTTTGAATATGCATATAAAATCGGTACCGAGTTGCCGTCAGTTTGTTCGAGATCGGAGAAAAAGCGCGAGCATGCATTCAAACAAGGACCTTTTAATGCAACCTGTTTCGTAAACTCGGACAAGTCCGTGCATGTCTACGCGGAATTTTTCTTGTAAAGAGACAAAAGACAATCCCAATTCCCAACATTATAGTATTCCAATCGGGTTGATGATAAAATATTCTTAAACAGAACAAACTGCAGAAAAACTGGCCAGACTTATTTAATCCGTGAGGAAGTAGTTAGTTATTCTTTTGTGTGGGAAGCAGACAAGACAGTTCATCCGATGTCGCACCAATGATTACCAAATAAAGTTTTACTCAACAAACTAATAGCACAAATATAAAACTCTAACATTACACAGGTCCTATCTTAGGACGTGGTCCCTAGACGATCACGCCTGTTTGCGTAAATTCGACTAAGGGCAGAAACCGCTACTTAGACCAACCACAATAAAAGTAATGGAAATATCCCGCTTCCTACAACTGTTTAGTTTAAAAATAACGAGGAAAAATTTAATCTACATTTTACCATAGAAATTTAAAGTGAATTTTGATATTGAATATCGAAATCATTCGATGACCCAACCAACCGTAAACATGTCACTTTATTTATACGAGCCCTGTCGCTCCCCAATCATATCTCCAGACATGCTGCAAGACATGTTTATATATTTGAGCCAATATTTGTCAGGATAAAAGGTCTGTCACACCAAAACTTTACGACGGATTGTAGTCTGTGGCATAGTAATAATGAATAATAACAATAGTGTACCTACACGTTACACAGGATACTTCTAGTACGCCACAAATAATTACTATGGTTATTTTATGTAAAAGTTAAAAATGTATAATTCTTTGCTATTTTTACGTTTAATTTTTGTGGCTCCGCGAAGTCACTGTTAACTGCATCATTCATCTACTTTCTTTCATTAAGGAACCTCGTCAGTTGCGATCCACTTGACGTTTTTTTTTTAATTTAGCGCCAAACACTTGTGTTTCCCAATTAAAATTAATTAGTTTTCAGTAATAAAGTGAAAGTCAATTAATGGTAGGGTCGTATTTCAACGCGGCGGTATCCCATTTGTCCTTAAGGGATAAGCTTCATTCAATTCAGGACGAAAAACGCCCAAGTCTAATTAAATAAAGTTAGCTAAAAAACTTGCATCCGCAGCGTTTTTTTAAACCAAGCGAGGGAAATTTATAATGGAAGGAATATGGTAAAATATGTGAAATTTATGCTTTTTAAAATAAACCGTTAGTTAAGTTCACAGTATCTGTTATGATTGTATATATTAATACATTTGTACATTTTTGATCATAGGTATGTGTTCATAATTAAAAATAATTGGTAAAAAATGGTATAATATATTGTATTTTTTTACTAATATAAAACTAAATTGAAATAACGGCGTATAGAAAAAGTATTTCAACGTTTGCGCTTCGTTTGGCAAGCATACCCTGCTTCCTGATGTCCAATCTTAAAGTTAATCAATATAACTCAGCGGCCTGCTCTTGTGCCACCTCTCATAAAAATAATTATAAAAGGCATATAATTCATTTTTGAAATAAGAGAAAACTAGTGTCAAATCATATTCTATCTATAAGAATATAAATAACAACAATTGAAAAGTTTGCTTGTTGCTATTCCATAATGGTTGACTTACAATGATTAAAACTATATAAAAAAATTGTTAAAAGCTGTAACAGGTTTCAGGCATCTATGAATAGATAGGTTATTAAAACTATCTCATTAAGTCACTAAAATTATAAGTGCTTCTCTATAGTAATTGTTACACTTATACACGTTACCTGTTGTCTTTTTTACTGTTAAGATATAGTGCCTTTAAAAAAAATAAGAAAACTATTAAATATAAGACATTGAAACCTCTACTTAACAGCATTACGATATCTCAAATACCTGGATCGCTATATTTGACTTTAGTTAACCTAAAGATAAAGTCCGTAGCTTTTGGTAGTGGTTCTCTTTAGGAGTCGCCTTTAATTTCATTAAGTAGGGTGAACTGAGAGTTTCTTTTCAGACCACCAAGTGAGCGAGTGTCATAAAATACTCCATAGGGTTTACTCAGATTCGTTGAATTAGTTTAAACGTTCGCCCCACTTCGTACGCGTTGCACTTCAGAATACAAAATGGCGCGATAACCGCATGCACAAGGTTTGCTGTAAAACAAATCGTCGACTTTACCGAAGACGTATAAGAGCTCGCGGAAGACCGGCGTGACGAAGATATCCCAAACAATTTCCTCCTTATAAAGCCGGTAAAGCATTACCTTCTACACATGGCGGATTTACAAATTTGCCGCCAATAGGCTGTTCGATTTTTGCCACCCCTAGAGACTTCAGCCAAAAATACTACAATATCTGACCAAAGCTAACAAAAATTAATGTACATGTAAGTAAACGTTGTTAATTTTTTTTATTGCAGTTTAAAAATAATAAGAACAGTATAACTATTACATTTTCTGTTATTAAACAATCCGGTTAATAATGGCAATAAAATAAACAGTGATATGAATGTCTAACATAACGTTAATTTTTCAATAGTCGTTTTCACTACGTATATAATGATGTTTTTCTTTACTTCTGTAAAGAAAAATATTTGGACCAAATTTGCCGCCCTCTAAAATCTGCCGCCTTATGCTCTACCCTACTTAGCCTGCTGGTAAATCCGCTACTGCTTCTAGAGGAGTACAAATCGATATCTAAGGCGTTCGTATTGAAATTACAACTTACCCGTAGATGGCGGCGGCACCGGCGATGGCGCCCCCGCACTGGGCGGCCACGTAGAGCGCCGCACGAAGGGGCGAAACGCGTCTCCTCACGCACAGCGCCGCCGAGACGGCCGGATTCACGTGAGCGCCTGCGCAGAACAAAATTGTCATCCGTACTGCTAAAGAATGGAACACCTGCCGGCGTCCGTCTTTCCGTCCGATTGCAACGTCGGCGTTTTCAAAGCAATCGTGAACAGGTCTTTACTTTCATCAATGGCTGAAATCATCGCCACTTACCATCAGGTGGGATGGCAGTCAAACGATGGCCAGTTTCGAATAAAAAAAAACCGATCATATGCGAGTCGGTCGCGCGCAAGAAGGGTTCCGTACCGTTCGTTTTCTATAAAAACGGAAAAAAATAATGTCTGTTGTAGAGGATTCAATATTTTTTATTCTGTTTATTGGTATTTGTTGTTATAGCGGCAACAGAAATACATCATCTGTGAAAATCATCATCTATCATCAGACCAGACAGCAGAGTCTTAATAATAGGGTCCCGTTTTAGGGTTTCGTACCCCGTAAAAATAGATATATAATAGCTTACGTCGATCTGTATTTTTTGCACAATAACTAGTGATTTAATTATTCTTTAAATTTAACATTTTATGTCATGACATTTATTGTTAAAGTTACCGTCATATATAAACATGTTACGGTTCATATTTTCACAGCAGTTTCCTTCATTATAAAAACAGTGACATAACTGATTAAAAATACAACACCGCCTAGTTCGTCGAGACGAACGCGAGACGAGTACTTTTTTTTTCTTCAACAAGTTGCACCTTTCTGTGTTTCTATTAAACAACCCTTCGCGAACAAAACCAGCACACTTGCAGGTACTGTGCCGTCGTGTCTCGTGATTGTCGTTAGTGCGTGGATCATAAAGCTAAGGCCATAAATTATTTTAAAAAAATCAACCTATAGGTATATAATAGGTCAAATTTGAGTAAATATAAGCGTATTTTATGTGCTAGCAAAAATTTCTCATGATTTATTAGCTCGTTTATACCAGAGACAATACTAGAACTTGCCAACTTCCAGTCGTAACAGTTTGAAATTTGTTTAAAGTTTTTATTGTAAAGGAGATACAAGGTTGTTATTTTCTAACTCGTTAACTTTCTATTAAAAAGTCATTCGAAATTCCGGCCGTTATGACACAAAATTGTAGGTATAAAGACGGTCGAACTGGAGACGTGTTATATCCTTTCCAGCATACAAACAATTTCGAATATCGTTTTACAACGATAATTCACACGAGAGATATCGCCATTGCTTTTTTTTTTTTTTTGAAATTTAAATTGTTTATAGTGCTAAGCTTTGCACTTAAGATGGAACATGGCTTCAAATGCTAAGAAACAATGTAGAAAATGACGTTAAGATTTTCGTCGGTATGGCAATCAGCCGTTTAGCTCAGTGGCTAGAGCGTCAGGCCGCGAATGCCGAAGACGTGGGTTCGATTCCCACAGCTGCGACAATCTTTTCATACTTTTTCTACAAATTTTAATGTTCCATCTTAAGTGCAAAGATTAGCACTATAAACAATTTAAATTTCTACGTTACTTATTTCTCGAATTTCGTCTCAATCGGACTTTATACATATCCAAAAGAGGATACGTAACAAAAAAGTCCAAACGTACGTAAGCCGTTATAATGAATAACGAAAGTTAAAAAAAGATACATTCTAATGAAAAGGTTTTGAGGCCCTTTCTCACAATGGCCTTTTTCTACACGTAAAATACTTTTGCATTCCTACAAAAGACTCATGAACAAAAATGAGCACTCTTCCATATTAACAATATTTTGCTAAAATTGTAATCCCCGTAATAATTAAAATAACAATCTCTTTGAAACCATGGACCGTGGATGCTTGACAAATATAGATTAGAGCTATAAATACTCAGCCTTTAGTTTTTCTAAATACAACTTGTGTTCCCGATAATTACACTGATTGCACATATTAATACAGGACATTGGATTATACACCACGTCATGATGCACTTAAGTTTCATCATTACGTTTCATTTATTACGTTTCTACAAACTAGGGTTGATTTTGTGTATAAATCCATATAGTTCCGCCTTTTCAATTGTACCTGAAAATCTATGTCCTTGTATAAATTAAAAATAAGACCAGGATCCTTACTAATATTGTTAAGGCGAAAGTTTGTATGTATGGATGGATGTTTGTTACACTTTCACGCAAATACTACTGAATGGATTTTAATGAAACTTCACAATAATATTGCTTATACATCAGAATAACACATAGGCTAAAATTTATACACATATCTTATGTATGTCTTTCTGTCTGAATGTTACGCCTTCAGCCTATTCAACGCAGACGTAGTCGCGGGCAGCAGCTAGTAACGAAAATAAATCAAAGATGGAAATGTAATAGAGTGCATAAACAATTTTATTTTTAACATACTTGCACTGCACAAGTCCTATAAATTAATAATTACATCGCTATAATTATGTAAATTCACAATTAGTACGACGTTAATGAAGAAAATATATAATATTATTTAATCTGTACACAACGCCTTGATTTTTAATCACGTAGGCGGAAGCACTGGAGGATGCTAGAAATGGGCGCCAAAGTGCTAACGCGTAGACACCGGAGTCCCGTGTGGGGGGCATTTGCACGTTCGAGTGCTGAAATTCGACAATTCGGACTTCCAGACGGAACACGCTTATGCAAGCAACTCAGACAATCACGTAACCTCAAATATAAAACCTTTTTATAGCAGAGCTTATCTTTAATAATGTAAATAAAGAGGTGCTTTGAATAATTTAGTAAGAACGTGGTGTCCTGTAATGTATCTTTTTCCCACATTTCATATCTTGTATTTACTGAGTTTAATATGACGATTTTGCAGTTGCCCCATTTTATTGCAAGTCAAATTAAAAGGTCATACATATTTTAGTACGTTTTCGTACGTAAAGGTAAGTTGCTTATATACAGCGACACTTAAATATGTAACCTAAGTGAATTTGGCTACATCAAACAAACATATAATAAATTAATAGATATATATTTGTATATATATATATATTTTCACATTTTTATAGGCTATATATATATATTTTTATAGGCGTAACTAATAATTATAATCAAATATAGTTTTGTTTGTAAACAAATACACAGATACGTAAAGACCCAGACTCTAGCTAGATAAAGAATAGGTTTACCTCATCTTTTGAGTAGCGGCGATCGACCCACAATTCCCAGGTGTAAAACACAGGTCCGCTAACCATTAGTCTTCAAAATAGAAATAAATGATTTTTATATAAATTTTAATATAATTGTAGATAAAACAAGAAAAAAAGCTGCCAAATTGACCGTTTTTACGGTCGTTACATTTCGGGGCTAATATTTTAAATACCTAATTATAATATTTTATATAAATGCTGGTATATATTCTCTTCTTTTGAGTTTGATTTAAACAAACGTAAAGCAAAATTACTGTGTGATCGCGAATTTTATTGACGATTATATTAAGTCGGAGTGGAATATCTTAAATAAATATCTAAGTTACATAGGAATTAAATAATTATATAAGCAATAAATATCTTAGTGTTAAAATCACAGAATTGTTGCTATGCACCCTTATACCTACTAGACTAAAAAGTTAAATAATAACTTTCTAATAGAATGTTTTTTTCTAATATTTTATAGACAAAAATCGTGCCATGTCGTAATATTTAATATACTGTATCTACTATTTTAACTTGCATTTAAGTGAACAGCTTAGTATCATGAAAGCTTTTATTGTTTAAAGTGTAATGGACTTATTAAATGCTTAAAAATGCAATACACTGGAGGCTGCCAAGCATATGTTGAATACAAATCATTCCATCCGGAAGTCATCCAAACATAAGCATTGCCCAATGTTACACATTTACAATCATTGTCATGTAGTAAACTTCGATTTAATTTCTGTATTGGTCATGTATACGTAGCGAACAAGGAAAAACAAAAGTATATCGGATAAGCTTATATTTAACCACATAAATCTTACTTAAGAAGAATACGTAAGAAGGAGTTGCAAGTCAATTGAAATTTATCGAGTCCATGTTGACAACGTTATAGCATAACTACCTGCTGCCTGCGACTACATCTGCGAAGAATAGGCTGAAGGCGTAACATTCAGACAGAAAGACAAATATACATAAAAATATGTATTTAAATTATAGCCTATTTGCTATTCTAATGTATAAGCTATTTTATTAAAATCCATTCAGTAGTATTTGCGTGAAAGAGTAACAAACATCCATCCATACATACAAGCATTATTAATATTAGTAAGGAAGTAAGGATTTCAACGACGCTATACTGACCCTCCGGTTCCGATATTTCAATTAAGTGTTAAACATTCCAGATACCTTAGTAGCGAGGGTAATTTGTATTTATTGAAATTTTAATGTGATCGTCGACGGAATCCTAACAATTCAGGTTTAGAGTGGGGCCTTTATCTTTAACTCGCTAGAGGGTGAAAATAATTTGGACTTCTCAAGTTTAATTGCATTCTAGCTTATATACTTCAGTCGAATTTGATTGATTGACGCAAATCGGTTTTAAGGGACAGTTAAATTTGTAACTTCAAGTGAGACTGGGACGAAAGATAGCCGCAATAGAGAATCACATAACGCCGAAAGAGTCTTACGACTTTGTTCCCAATGCATTACAAGCAGAGGTAGAGGCCACCTATAATAGAGGTAAAGGTATGCAGACTGAATAATAAACGTCATAGAGTTGAAATTTTAGTACTCACCGCTGTAAGCCGCCGCAACGGAAATTCTAGTAGCAAATCAAAAGGGAATTTTTTTAAGTGCAAAAAGTACGCGAACGCCAGATTTCCCCGGCGCCGTGTATATGAAGAATTTTCGCGTGGCCACGAAAGCAGTGCTTTAATATTTCATAAAGAACTAAAACCGGAGTACTTCTCGCGGGGTTCGTAATGAAACTTACATGTAACGCATACAACAAACCAACGTTCTTTAGAAATGTAGTAGGTACAAACATCACTCATTTTTTTGCAACACTAATTTTTATTACCCGACTACGCCAGAAGGAGGGTTTATGTTTATCGAAAGTATGTATATAGCTCGAGAGATGACGTTAGATTCGTTTTCACTGTGAGAGTGAATACACAGAAACGCAGTCGGGTTTTTTAGTTTTTTTTAATTATATTCAACTTGTTTTCTAAAACATTTTTTCTGCTCCTTAACTCTTTTATTCTTTAACTCGGATTTAGAAGTAGCAGGCAACACTTGAGGATGATCCGCTCAAAGTAAATTTCAGAAATAACAGGTGTCATACTGGTCGATCGTCAGGGCGTTATTGCATTAACGCCACAGCTGCTTACATAGATAGCTAGTGCTGAAAAATTTCTATGCAACAATGTATATACAGGGTGGCTTTTGTAAGTGTATCCAATTTTTTTCATTACATTTTAAACAATAAATAATTTTATATCAAAAATGATAAATATTTAAAATCACTGGTAAGTAATTAATTACATTCATTTGAACTTATCGCAAAAAGTGTATGATTTATACGCAAATCATTTATTTAACGCGCGCTAAAAAAATTAGGTATTTATGAATGACTACCGCATTGTCAACACGTTCTGTTTTCTAGGAAATATAATGGCATATTTTTTGGAAAAAAAAAACTTTTTTTAATAACTTTTTATTATTTTAATAAACGCTTATACTACCGAGTGTGAACCTCCTGTGTAAATTTGGGCGCTTCTCAAAAAATTTTTTTTAATCTAATAATGTCTTTAAACACAGACCTCAACACTAAATGTCTACCTCAATCTCAGAATTCCAACTAGTTTGGGTTCTGTAGACTGAAGTGTTGCGTTCATTAACTTACTAAGCCGGATTATTATGACATAGGAGAAATGAAATAAAACAAGGGATTTAATTTTAATAAACGCTCAGCGATATTAAATCAATAATAGGACCAGTAGACATTTATAAATAGAATTAGTTGTGATTTTACAATGGTTCAGCAACGTATACAGAACTCATTAAGGTCGGCCATCGATCGAAACTTCGGGCCACATTGGTGTCGATCTCAAAATAGGGCTCGTTGTCAGCCATTAGTGAAAATTGGGGCGGACGGACGGCCGTTCAACTTTTAAAGATTTATAACGGACTGTCCGCGAACATTAGCCGAAAGAAATTAGCCCCCGATTGTTGGAATGGGCGCGACGGCTCATCCGTATCGCGGATATTATGACACAATTTGAAATGTCATTGTTCCCGCCATAAACTGCCGCCGCCATTATGTTTATGGCCGGGATTAAAGGGTGAAGGGTGCGTACACGTGTCGTGTGTGTTATAAATAAGCGAACTATTGTTATAATTGTATTAGGAAATCATTTTTATGAAATGAAACTTTAATACCAGGATTTAAATAAACTTTCATTGGTGTATCATGTAAAATATTGAACGATTTCTCAACTTTACTCGAATACAAAATAGGATTACCTAAATAAACTTGTTTTACGGATTTTATCGTATCTAATTTTTTTCACACGACAGGCATCCCTAGTTGTGACAATTAATGCCGTAACGTTTGATTTGAACTAAATTTGAACAGAAATTTGAGAACAAAATTAAATTGGAATACATAATGAAGAGCTTATTCCAATAATAGAGACGATCGAGCTCTCTACTTAAAAACAATATTGAGATTAAATTCGAATAGAAGTATGGACGTTGCCATATTCGAAAACTAATATCCAAGAAATATATGATCCTAATTAAATTTCTACACTATTTCTACGTAAGACAATGACCCGATTAAAAGAAGATAAAGATACAACGAACCCTATGGCAGTTAATACGGTCTACTTTCGCCTGTCACTGCAGACTTAAAATCTGATAATTAAGAACATCTGCGTGATCCGAGACGCTCTGTAAAAAATTCGCATCAACCGCAACACTAAAGCAACAGGAGCTTAATTACAAGGTTAACACCGCACTAGAAATCGATATAATGAGGCGTTGAGAACTTAAGCGAAAGATAAAAATATATGTAGGTACCTACGTACAGTTTTACAACTTCTCAAGTATACAAAGTACGCTAGATTTAAATTGTAGTAATTGCTTTTAAGATATAGCTATAGTTTAAAATTATGAATATTCATAAATTACTTCAGTTCATTTGCTTTTATAGCCAGACCTTTTTTTTAATCAAGAGACCTTTATATTTATAATATATATTTATGATATCCCTTTTTGTGGTTACTTAAATATTTACAATGCTTTCAACGGTGTCCCGAATACAAGGACGTCTAAATTAGTCCAATCTTCTTTATAATGAAAAGAATGTTAAATTGCTTGAAAACAAAGCCGCATTAAAGCTGTCATAGCTCAGGGTCCGGACGCTCGCTTTTAATTCATCAACCGAGGTTCAAATCCCTATGCAGGCACAAATGAAATTGTTAATGTTAAGTGCTGACTCATCAGTGAAAAACGACTATTTTCGAAGTAATAAAAAATAAAAATTTGGAAAATAAGAATTCCGCCAATTTATAGTGGGGCAGCGTGGTATGCTATTGTTATGCTGTAATAACTCTGTATAGAGGAGGCCTTTGCCCAGCTTGCCGAACATATATATATATATATATATATATATATATATATATATATATATATATATATATATATATATATATACCTATAAATGCTGTTACTTTACTTTTTTATCTTTTACTTGGATACGAAAATAAGCAGCGATAGCTCAGTGTAGGAACATATTTATACAATATATAATTCTTCTGCTGTGCGTGTGTTCTCTATGTATATGAACTCCTCCTAAACGGCTGGGCCGATTTTTAGGAATTTTTTTGTCTTCAGATCGATTCGAGAATGGTTTAGAATCACAATTCAATCCAGTACATTTTTTTTTAATTTTTTTTATTTATAAGTCCGCTAATTTTCATATAATTTATAACACTACACAATAATTAATGACTATAAATTCTGAAAAGGTTTCGAATCGTCGGAAATTTGAATTTAGTATATCCACACCGCAGCTTCCGCCGTTTTACGAATAGGCATGTCTAACCGGGGAAGTAACACGGCCTCACAGAAGACCGGTAAGATAACAAGGTCACCCCTAACACGACGATAAACACTTATCATCACATGAGCCACCTGCCAGCATGCCACCTTCTCTCGTTCAAAAAAGTATATTTTAATGGCATAAATTGAACATAATATGCGAAGAACATTGTATACCTAAAATGTAATAAAAGGCGCTTGAAATAAAAATAAATCTCATAAATACAGGAAAGCATGAAAGTTTAAGTGAACCGACTGTACGCTTTGACAAATAAGATAAATAATCGAAACCCCGTAATATTCAGGGTATAACTAGTAATCGTGCACGTGGCCGTATGTGGACCGCCTTTTGGTTCTTTTTTTTAATGCCGATGACGCCGAAGAACGATATCCTTACCGACGCACAGCCAGCTGCAACATCTTCGCGAATAACGGGTTTGCAAATTAAGTGAACGTAGGTATATAAATTTGTATCCATTTATATATCTTTCTCGGACAAGACAAGAATTGTTAATTTTTATTTAAAGCAACAGCAGCCAATTGATTTAATTAGTGTTAACCTAATTTGTAATACATTTTTTCTTCAGAAAAATAAACAAAGAAAAAAAATCAATATTATTCCTCTTATCTCACATATAAAATTAATTTTTATATTACGACGAAAAATCTCGTTCAATTGCACAAATAAGTGTTTTATTTCAGTCCTTAGCAGTACAGTATCATAAGTCCCCCAATCAAATTGTGCACCACTACTCACCGGAGATGTTTGCAAAGCACATAGTAATGGTTGCGATGGCACAGCCGGAAGCCAGGGCCGTTGCAAGCAGCACGGCTGATGTGGAGGCGCCCACGCCGGCTCCACCAGCCGCACCGCACACTATGAACACGTAAAGGAAGGACGCCGCGCACTCAGCCACCACAGCCTTCCACAGAGACAGAGTCCGAACTTCTAACCTGGCCGGCACTTTCCCCGACAACCCGGCATCAGCATTCGCATCCCTCCGCATGCACTCCAACTTTTCGAACAACGTAACGATGTGCTGCTCCAAATTATCGTCCGCGATATGAAACGTTTGTTCGCCCATTTTTATTATGTCACAAAAACTAAATCGTGAGCATATTTTTCCGAACGAAAATGTTTACGACAGAGGCCGCTTTAAAAATAAAGTTAAAAATGCGCGCGAAATGTCAACGGAGCGTTCCCGCCTACGCTCTGTCGCGACCCGTACAGAAATGAACCGGCGCCAACAGTGAATGAATGGATACTGAATGGACGACCGGAGCCGGTGCCGGGCGCACATGTGCCCTCGACACTTGTTACGCCCCCACCCCCGGGACCTGCACTCTAAACAGGGGTGAATCAAAATCAAATCACAGAGGTGCCGTACTACTGCCGTACTGAACACAATAAATGTTTAATTAGTTAGAGCAATACGTTTAATTTGATCCTAATTATTTAAATTCATTGTTTTGAACGAAACATGTTTTGCTACCTCTTTGTTTATTAATAACACTTAAGTGTACTTTACGCTGACGAATGTTGATGAACATTTACTTAAAATTTTCAAGACATAAGTGCCATTCGTACTTTTTCAAATTGCTTTTTTTGGATATTAGCGGGTACTTTGATATCTGAATACGTGCGTAATGCGTGGTAAAAAAAACGTCAACCGAATTTCTTTTAAAATAGCACAAACCTGAAAGGGCAAGGTAAATATTTTAATAATGAAGTAAGTACCGCAAAATAATGCTCGGCTCTTTACTATGTTTATGAGCCACGTGGCAGTTTTTTGGGTTCATAACTACCTCTTAGACCAGGTAATTGACACAACGTCAGACAATACCGGAGTAACAAAATAATTAGTTTAGAATTAGATTAGTAACGAAGCCTTTACTATTCTCGTTGTATACCATTTGTTTAAGGTTCTCGGTCGTCTGATGATGAACACCGTAATTTTTTTGAAAACTTACACTGAACTGTAAAACAATATTTTATTCTTCGGGTTCATAGTTAAAGAGTGCATTAACGCTTTTAAAATTTTTGGTCTTATTTAAATTGCAAAATCTTTCATTTTTAATCTGAATTAAATAAAATTATTTTATGGTACCCTACGTCAACTGACAGGATCCGTGTAGATTTTGTGTGTTTTTATTATCTTAAAAGTTTAGGAGACACTGTTCTAAATTACGCCGAGATAATACAAACATTCAACATCTTTAAAACTGAAAAAGTAAAATTCAGTCTGAACTTTCAGAAAAAGAATGACTGAAAAGACATTGCACATGTTTTGGTAATTTCTACGCAATATATAACTTTATTTAGAAAATTAAAAACTGCATTGTCTGTGAATCTCTCCAGCTATAATTTTTCTCATTTTTTAAGCCCGCGATAACTCGTTTTACTGCAGCCTGCAGTAACTGCTAAAACCCGCAGTGGGCGAGGTATTACTGCGCTGAAATATTGGCGTTGAAATACTATTAAAATATCTACCCGCTTCGGATGCACTTGAGAACTCCTTAAAAAACTTCGTTGATTATAATTCAGATTCAAAAAATTGACATTGCATTCTCAGATACATTCATATAGTTTACAAGTCCATATTTTTTATTAACGAAAAACAAAACCGACTACAAATACCTCGCTCATTATTCATTTTATAATTGATTTTCAAGAGTTTGCTAAGTATCTGCGGAGCCCAAGATCCAATACCTATAAAATTAATATGGGACCACTAGCGAGCACCAACTTTCAAATAAAAAAGAATCATCAAAATCGGTTCATTCTGTCGAAAGTTCTGAGGTAACAAACACAAAAAATACAGTCGAATTGAGAACCTCCCTCTTTTTTGGAGTCGGTTGGAAATGACATTGACTTTGATGTTGTGAAAGTTCATGGGCTGCGGTAGCTCCCGCTAAATTACATTACAGTGAACCAAAGTAACAACTTTTGCTTTTTCAACAATGGGCTGGCTAGATGGGTACATTACACCTCTTTAAGTGTCAAAAATGTGATCTTTAACACGATTTTTTCGGACATATTTTTACGCAACGTTCTCTAGTCACAAACTAAGCTAACGCTTGTACTTTTCTTTTGGAAATAAATGCATACTATACATATATAAACACCAAGACCCTGAAAAGACACTATGTTCTTCACACAATATGTTTCCAGTAGTGGAGATCGAACCCACACCCTTTGGCGCAAAAGGCAGGTTCAATCTGGTTTGGGTGTTTGTCCACGTGAAATTTATCATTAATTATTACGGTATTAATTATTTATGTCCTTACAACACAGGATGATGATATCTTAAAGGACAATGTTTTTAAAAAAAGAAAAAGAAAAGGAAAAGAATACTCCCCACGCCAATAGGGTCGTCACAAATTGGATTATTGACTTTGTAAAATAATAACCAAACCTCCCGATCTATTCCAAAATAATTTCAAATACTATTTCAAATACTCAACTACTATTTCAATACTCCAAAATAATTTCAAATAGTATTTGTGTGTATTGTAGACTGAAATTGCTTTATTGATGCATTTGAGAGTTTTAAACTCGGTCCTTGATATTTCTCTAATGTTAGAGAAAACTATGACGCAGTAAAAATAATCTTGAAAGCACCTATTTTAATCTGGATTAGAGACGATGGAGTGTACAACACAACGCCTACATGTTTTGCGACATACAACATTAAACAATGTTAATTAATGGTTTCATAATTTCTGATTAGTTTGTTGACCCAATTAATGCTGATATTATTTATTTATTTAATTTTTGATGTGAAAAATCTATAGCCGCACGTAAAACCGATTTCTGACGTGGCGGACGGCATGCGTCCCGACCGCGTCCCAAACATCTATTGGCGATATGTTTGCTTCACACGTTAAACTAGAAGATGAAAGTGAATTGATGATGATTGTTGTGTACATTTCTTCTAATAAAAAATAAATGACATCATTTCATATTTCATATTTTCATGTTATGTCCAATACTTTAGTAACATACTTCAGTTACCATCGACCAATTGTCACAGTAATACCGTCCTCAGAGGCAACATCGAATATAACTATTACCGAAGTCACTGATTAAACGAATTAATTAGTCACGATTTGAAATAAATTCGTAAATTTTTGTATTTAATGAAAATAAATGTTTATGCAATAAATAGTCATCGTTATCTGGAAAAAATTCGTAATATTTTATTTTATCATTATGACATATTTAGTTCCTATCACAATCTGTTCTTTTCATATTACTTTTACAAAATAAAGTTGATGTTTCACATCTGCCAGGCGTCCCGTGACCATTTTTTTTACACCTCAACTTAAAGCTAAACAAAAGGCAAACTTAATGCTAATAAGCATTCTCTTCAAGTCAAGCCTGGGAGTAGAGAAAATTTAAGGCAGATGCAAAACAAAATACGTGAAATAAATTAAAGAAAAATTATATTTTATTTCTCTTTATTAATTATCCAAATTAGGTAATCGCCTGGAGTCTACAAAACCAAAATAAATACCACAAAACAAATATAAATAAATTACAATGAAATACTTATATCTATATGTATATACATGTCGCCAGTGAGAATGTGAACCTACGGCTCACGGTGCCAGTCTATTTAGTATCTGCACCATCCGGGTAATCACATGTATAACAATATAAATACAAAAAAGTAAAAGAAAAGCAAGATGGAAGTTATCGGCAGTGGAGCGCAAACAGCGGATGGTTAGGGGAAGATTGAAAAGAACTGATTGAAAACGCTGGTGGTGGGAGGACCGTCTTCTGCATCGAGCCAGCATCGGTCCGCCTCAAAGACGTTTCGAGACGCTGACTGGCTGAAACAACATTTGAAATAATTTTGTTTAATGTCGGAGTTATTTATTTGAAGAAATTTCTTACACTACTACTTTTGCAGTTATTCTTTGGGGCTCAGCTCATAAACTGCTCGAATAGCTCTCTTATGCAGGATGAAGATAGTGTTTATATCGGCCTCGCTTCCCCAAAGTGGAAGAATATCAGAAGACATTACTACTATGGAAATAACTAAAAATATGTAAGCCGTCATAGCCATTGATGTGTCTAGGTCACAATATTTAAATGGAACAAATATATATTAAATATAATTATATTAAAAGGATCTATTTTTTTTTTCAGTTCTAACAAGAATATTGCCATCACATAATTGTCATGCAACTCAACAAATTGACTCTTTCAAATATAAAATAGTTTCAAAGATTACATCCACATCAACGACCGTATAAGGATATGCATAGATAAGACATATATACTGAAATGAAATGTATACTGAGGATATGAATGAATATTTTGTAAATATCATTCCTCTATTATCTTGATTTTATGGCCTGATATATTTTAGGCATAGCTTTTTTTAAGCATATGAATTTAAAAAATGGATAAAAATTAAAAGATCTTTTTCAGTATTTAAGTATTGCTTAGAACATAAATTACTTACTTAATAACTATTTTCTATAAGGATTTGAAAAAAAAATATTTCTTTAATATCTGATTTTATGATTGATTTGTTTTATTTTATGATTTAAATTATTTACAAAGTTGATTTGTATAATTTTTTGTCAATTGACTTTTGCCAAACTTCATGTTAAATCAATAAGGCGAGATTGACAGTTCTGCATTTTGTACCGCCCTCTATGAACCTAACAAGTAAACTTTTCGTAATGGTGGTGATGTTAGTGAATATTGACTGACTATAACTATTTTTATTTGTATTTTATAATTAAATAGATTAAATCAAATTATTTACGTTTGTGGACGAGACCGTAACATGCTTTCTTATGTCGGGTTTAGCTAAGACTCCTGTTGTGGTAGAGGAGGGTGGTAATCAGTGTAGAAAACGTTCTCAAGTCAATAACGACCAGTGCAGTAAAAGAGCAAAATTAGACGAAATGAATGTCAATGAGAAGAAATCAAACTTCTCCTTGATAACTCCCAATTCCAATGGTGCGATTAAGTTGTCGTCGGCCATGAACAAACCGGGAGCAACTACAAAGAAACTGGTTATAAAAAACTTTAAAAGTGTGTTTACGAATATGTCTTTAATAATCATGGTCTAACCTTAATGTCATTCGTATCAGTAAAAGTGCGTATTCTGTTCTAGGTAAACCGAACCTTCCAGAAAACTATCAGGAGACGACATGGAGCAAATTAAGAGAAGCTGTGATTGCAATTCAGACATCCAAGGCAATTGCTTACTCTTTGGAAGAACTTTATCAGGCAGTCGAAAATATGTGTAGTCATAAGGTTGGTTATAAAAAAGATATAAGTAACTTAATAAAAGTCTGAAATTAAAAAAAAGTTCTATATATATTTTTTTTTAATTCAAAACTGGCCTGCACTTGACTGCCATCCCACCTGATGGTAAGTGGCGATGCAGCCGTTGATGGTAAGCGCAGTAAAAACCTATTCACTCTTGTCTTGAAGACGCCTACCTTGTAATCGGACGGAAAGACGGACGCCGGCAGGTTATTCCATTCCTTGGCTGTACGGATGATAAATGAAGAAGCGAATCGCTTTGTTTGTGTACGTGGAACGTCGACAGCATAAGGGTGGAGCCCCGCCGTACGCCTGGTTGTCCGATGATGGAAAGGGGCGGGAGGAATAAGGTCATGCAACTCCAACGCACGCTTATATATTATAATTAAGTAGAATGTTTATTTTGTAGATGGCTTCACAGTTATATGTCAACTTAACGAATTTAGTGGAAGCACATGTAAAGGCCAACATTGAACAGTTTCTTTCTGAGAGTATGGACCGTCAAATATTCTTAAAGAGAATGGATGGATGCTGGAGGGCCCACTGTCGGCAAATGATCATGATTCGTAGCATATTCCTTTACCTTGACAGAACTTATGTTTTACAAAATCCTAGCATACACTCCATATGGTGAGTAAATATCAATCCTAGTCATTTTTATTTCATAAGTTACACATAGAGTTTAATTACTAGCATGATATTGGATAATACAGGGAATTTAGTTAGGATAAATAATATTGTCTGCAAAAGTTATACAAGGACTGTAAAATTTTCAATTTCTTAATGTGATATTTTTATTTAATCTATACATATACATAAAATGTAATTGATTGTTGTCTGTACATGGAAGATATTTGAGAAAATTTATTATTGGAGGCCTTTATCAACACATTAGAATCCAAAAAAATTATTGTTAAAATTTATGTCTGTGTATCTTTGCGTTTGTGCGCGCTAATCTCGGAAATACTTTCACTAATGCATTATAGTAAGGTTCACTCAACATGTTAGTTTTATTTAAATTGGTTCATAAATAAAAAAAGTATATAGACTTAAAGAACCAGATTGTAAAAAATATTAAAAAAATGTAAATTTCACAGCAAGATATCTTTTTTTGTGCATAAACTTTTAAATAAATGGGCTACAGTAAGTTTTTAAATATTTATTAGATAGTTGATTTAGTTCTTTTAAGTTGTATACTAACGAACTAAGTAGTAACAAACACACTACGATAAATGTTTGCAAAAAATAAAAATGATAAATATTTGATTTTTTTCAAAATAACCAATAATTTGATTGAAATTTAATAGCATTTTCTTCCTAACTACATATAGAATTGAATCATATCATAATCAATAGCAAGTAGCGTTAGACGTGTGTTCATTTATTGTCGCGGTTACGCCACGCTGTATATTTTGGTCTGTAAAATGATGATGATTTTAAATTTATATAAAGTTAAAAAATGAACAGTTTTGACACATCCAATGTAAGTTGACCTCAGAACTACATCATCTAGCCCATGCAATAACCTTGGCTGCGGGCCATATAATCATAAACCATCAACTGGTTCGGTGGGGGGTCGAAATGCGCACCCAACGATATTTCCGCCAGTGTGTGGCGGATCTTTCTCGACCCACCAGCACTGGGTAGATGTAAATGCTATAACTTTGGGAAAATATGATGTATATTTTTTTGTACTGTTAGAATGACTTTGAACCCAACTTCGTTAGGCCCGATTCGCCCCTAGATCTGCTAAGAAGGAAATGAGCCAGGAACCAGGGAAAGGAGCGGGCCGATATCGACCTAAACCGCACTAGAAAGTATTCATAACAAAAATAAGAGGATATCTATACTTCTATTATAAAACTGAAGAATTTGTTTGAAATAGCTAATCTCAGGGATTTCTGATCTGACTTGATAAATTCTTGCACTGTTAGATAGCCCATTATTAAGGAGGCTATAGGCTAACTTTTAAGCATGTTATAAAATGGAAGACTAGCAGGCGAAAAGATAGTGTATTAATATTTATGAACTATCCAAGTGCAATCATTTTTCATACATTGTTCTAAATTGGAATAGCTTTGAAACTCTGCATTTAATATACATTTACTGGAAATGTTATTATTTAATGTACATGAAAGTATATATTTTTGAAATTCATTTAAAATTAGTGTTGAAAATTTAGACATGAGACACTTGCTTTAAAAGCCATCTTTTAATATTGAGAACTTTATAGCAAAATCTAAATAAAATTGTTTGATACTGGCAACTATAAAATTATTTTCCTTTGTCATCTATTTTACAATAGAAACATTTGATCTCCTTTGTATTGCCACTTGTAAGCAACTAATATTCTACAATAATTACCACAGGGATATGGGATTAGACTTGTTTCGGCACCATATTGCGATGAATACGTTGGTGCAGACACGCACTGTTGATGGTTTGCTGCTATTAATTGAGCGCGAACGCGGCGGCGATTCCGTCGACATATCGCTTTTAAAAAGTCTACTCCGTATGCTGTCTGACTTGCAGATATATCAGGATGCGTTTGAACACAAGTAAGATTTGAAAGAAACATGATAATTTTATTACTCAAACGTCCAAAGTTGAAAATCTTCAATTGTTCGTACCAAATACCACATGCGATCTAAAATAATACATCTTATATTGAATCACGATATATGAGTAAAAATGTACATTTTTAGTGAACTACAACCTCAATCTCTCAAATATATTATTTCTCTAAAACGTTTAAATTTATTTTAAACCTTAAAACTTCTTCAGTTACAAATTCTGCAAAAAATTGTAGCATACCTACATTAAAATCACATAATGTGACATTATTTTATTGAGCCTTATTTAATTGAATATATAAAAAATAGTTTTTATATATTTTCAGATTTCTTCAAGCAACCGAGCGTCTGTACGCGGCGGAAGGCCAGCGTCTGATGCGTGAGCTCTCTGTACCACAGTATCTAGCACATGTTGAGAAAAGACTGCGGGAAGAGAATGAGCGATTGCTGCATTATCTCGATCCATCCACTAAGTAAGCAAACCAACTAAATAATCAAGTATTGAAATATATTTCTTCGAAAGTAACCACAAAACAACTGAAAACTGTTGATTGTCAATGTATGGTAAAATATTACAATTGCTAAATGAACATTATGTGACATTTAACATTAGCCAGATTTGTTTACTGATAGAAATACAGCTGGACAAGCTAACAAAGATTTTTTAAATTGTTTCCAGATGGCAACTTATCCACACAATCGAGAGGCAGCTGCTGAGTGAGCATCTGTCTGGTATCTTGACCAAGGGCTTGGAAGCGTTGATGGATGGCCCACGGTTGACTGATCTTACCACGTTGTACAACCTCTTCAGCAAGGTCAAGGACGGCCTCAACGAGCTCTGCAATCATTTCAACGCATACATAAAGGTATCTTAGGAAATTAAATATTAGACCTCATCCTTTAAGTAAAATGAAAATGGAATGTTGCTGGCCATTAAGTATTATAATACTACCAATTTGTATATTCTTCTTTCTCCTGTCCTTGTTCCAAACAAGGTGGGGTCTACACAGCATGTCCTTTCATTCCTCTATCAGCTGTCATCTCAATACTCACCCCCTTTCACAAACAATGAATATAATGGTATTAACAGTTACATTTAGTAAAATGATTTTTTTTTTATGCGAAAAGTTGCCACACGAGCAGACGGGTCACTTGATGTTAAGTGAATACTAATGATGTATTGACAACCGTTTGAAAATTGGGCTCCGGCTACCTCACTCACCAGATGAAACGCGAAAGTGTTTGTCATACTTCCACTTTACGCTGGTCTTCTGTGAGGTCGTGGTACCGGACGGGCCTGCCCATTCGTGCAACAGCCGAGGCTGCTGCGTGGCCCTACCACCGATAAAAAGTCATATAGAGCTAGACCATATTTTGTATCATTAGATATTATAGTACTGATAAATATCAGTTCAATAATAATACTGCTATTTATCATTGGTATAATATCTAAATTAAGTAAAAAAAATTAATATAGCAGATGCCATAAAAATCTTTGCCAGTGCTACAAATTAGCCACAAACGGGTTGTTTTGGTATTTTCAGAAAAAAGGCCGTACAATAGTCATAGAGCCTGAACGTGACAAAACCATGGTAGCTGAGCTGCTAGAGTTCAAGGAGCAGTTAGACCATGTTGTGAGCACCTGTTTCCAGCGTAACTCCAAATTTGTGTATTCTATGCGGGAGGCATTTGAGTACTTCATCAATCAGAGGCAGAACAAACCTGCTGAGCTGATCGGTATGACTTTCTTCTATTAGATATTCGATATGACTTGTGTTTCATTATTTGTGTATAGATATATATAAACAATATAGATAAACAATTTTTTTTTAATTATTATAATAAAATAAAAGTACACAAAACACACATACAAAGCTCAGTACAGATGTTTTTTAGTAGTAATATAGGGTTATTTAATTATTATTTTAAACTATTAGGTTACTTCAGTGAAAAATGAATTGACTTGACTTGATACCTACCCGTTTTGTTAAATTCACCGCACTTATCATTTTCTGTATGTGCTCAACACTTCAGCGAAATTCGTGGATCTGAAACTGCGCGCCGGCAACAAAGAGGCCACCGAGGAGGAGCTGGAGCGGCTGCTCGACAAGATAATGGTGCTGTTCCGCTTCATCCACGGCAAGGACGTGTTCGAGGCTTTCTACAAGAAGGACCTAGCTAAGCGGCTGCTCGTCGGCAAGTCGGCATCCGTGGACGCCGAGAAGTCGATGCTGAGCAAGCTGAAGCAAGAGTGCGGCGGCGGCTTCACCTGCAAGCTCGAGGGCATGTTCAAGGACATGGAGCTCTCGAAGGATATCAACATCACCTATAAGCAGGTGAGAAAAATAAGTCAATAAAAATTGTCTAATGCATATAAGTTTAGTTTACTCTGAACAATACGAATTGTGCTAATAATAATAATTTACGCGAAAAAAAAATACAATTTAAATGGTTAAACACAAAATTAGTATTGTATAAATTTACAATAAAATTAAAATAATACCTACTTCATTTTCAAATCACTCTTCCAGTTATGTATAGTGTCATTTCACCGGAGGAGTTATGAATATGAACAACATCATGTACAAGCTGGGTCTATACTATGTATATTTTTTATAAAATAATCACTTATTCAACAAGGAAAACAGTTTCTTGACTGTGATGGAATCAAACTAGAGAAAAAATTGAATAAATTTAAATTTCAATGTAATTGTTTCTAAATACTAAAAAAGAAGAATACAATCATGTTCTTTTAATTCAATCAGTGATATTGATTATTCATATAAAAGGTGGCCAAAGTGGTAGAAGTAGTGTAATAAACATTTTTCATAAAAATGTAACATTGGCTTGAGTAACTAAAAACGCTATACAGTAAACATAAAAATGCATATTTCAAAGGAGGTTAACATTAGAAGAGCTGACCTAATCATTAGTGCAAATGCTGTACATTGAACATTAAAACCCGCAGCACTTGGCCGCCAGCCAGGAGTGCGGCGGGCTGGAGCTGTCCGTGTACATCCTGACGATGGGCTTCTGGCCCACGTACCCTGTGGCCGAGGTGCGGCTGCCGGCGGAGCTCACCCGCCACCAGGACCACTTCGCCAAGTTCTACCTGGCCAAGCACTCGGGCCGGAAGCTGCAGTGGCAGGCCACGCTCGGCCACTGCGTGTTGCGCGCCCACTTTGCACAGGTTTTTTTTCTTTTCACGTGAGAAATTGGCAAACGAGCTGACGGGCCACCTGATGTTAAGTGGCTAAACCGCTGTTACCCCACGGTTGCAAATACGTTGCCACCTTTAAATAAAGTGGGCCTTTAAATAAAGTTTAATGCCTTATTTGAACTTTCCACTATGCACCGATGAAAGACAAATCTTATCCCCTCTCTTAAAATCTCCATTGCTTATTTGGAAAGCTGTCTTTACTCGTTTAAGTCTTAACGACCATGTTCGATTTCATCAGACAGAATCTATAGACACTTCTCAAATCTCTTTAGAATCTCTTGATAGCAAGCTGGCTGTTCACCTGATTTCAAGTGATAACCGCCGCCCATCGACATTTCCAGCATCTGTAGCAGACAGATAGTAAACCTGTAGTATATAGTAAACTGGACCCGGGTCACCTAACTCACCAGACGAAACGCAGAGGTATAACTCTTTGCCAGTCTTCTGAGAGGTTGTTCTCTCTGTTCTCTCTTCTTTCTGAGATACTTTTACGGATGGACCTGCCCATTCATGCAACAGCAAAAATTGCTGCCTGCGCCCTACTATAGTCCAATGTGTACCACAGTAAAAATACGAATTGGATGGATTTTAGTAAAATATGCATATTTCACATTAAAAAATTCTGGCAATATAAAGAATCCTGTTTAGTTTGACATTTTGTTAATAGTAGAAAAATAATCTTGGAACCTATGGCTAAAAGTATTAAAAAAAATCTATATTATTTATCCACATGAACATAATTATGTCCCTCCAACCCCTTTGTAAGCTTCTTGGTTGCAACAAATCAACAGTACTGACAGTGAAATTACCGAGTTGAAGGTTGGCTAGTTAACTTAAACAAAATTGTAATCATTTTAAATTACACTTTCCAGGGTAACAAAGAATTACAGGTGTCGCTGTTTCAAGCGCTCGTTCTGCTATTGTTCAACGACGGCGATAACCTCTCCTTCGAAGAGATCAAGACTGCAACCAATATTGAGGTGAGCCACCCAAATTCGTTTACGTATCTTTATTTCGGACGGTAAATTGAAGATAGTTTTCATGATTAGTTGTGGCGATTCATGAGTGATCACACCGTCACTCCTAGTTGGTTGTGAACATAACAGAAATTTGTGTTATTATACTATCGGTTATGAACATGCAGGAAGGTGATTAACGTTAGTTACTATGCAGGAAGGCAATTAATTAAAGTTACTAACTATGCGGGAAGGCGTAAATAACTTTGCATAAAGGTTATTAACGTTATTAACTTTGCAGAAAGACAATTTACGTTTGTAACTTCGCAGTAAGGCGATTAACGTTAGTAACTTTGCAGGAAGGCGAGCTGCGGCGCACTCTGCAGTCGCTGGCGTGCGGAAAGGCGCGCGTGCTGAGCAAGGCGCCACGCGGCAGGGAGGTGCGCGACGCGGACCACTTCGCCTTCAACGCCGAATTCACCAACAAGCTGTTCCGCATCAAGATCAACCAGATACAGATGAAAGAGACCGTGAGTTCAACTTTTCGTCTTTCAACGCTATAGCCAGCAGTCGTTGTAATAATGCAACCAAAATTGATTGAACTTTATATGATATACCAAGAATTCCTGAAATAAATGAAAAAATTGCGTGGAGTCCCTCCTCTCTGTCTCTTCCCTCCCCAGAAGCGTTGTACGTTTGACGCGACAGTGCTTTCATACCCCCTCCATGGTAGTGTTTCTTCTCAGGTGTTTAAAAGATGTATGTAGGCGCCAGTAAATGATAAAAAAGTCCTTTGCTACAAAATCTTTATGTACGATAAAAAGGAAAGGAGTGAGTAGTCCGTTACTATTTTAAAAGGTCCCAGTCATCTCTCTGCCCCGTATAATGTTGCCTCGGCTGTTTCCGGTGAACACGTTCCATTCCTGGGTATGAACGGTTGCGTTCATAACAGGTAGCATTAAACGTTTAACGCAACCGGAAGTCGCATTAGAAGTTTCACTTCAATATATAAATATTAATTTCTTATGTTTGCAGAGCGAGGAGCAAAAGGCGACGGAGGAGCGAGTGTTCCAGGACCGGCAGTACCAGATCGACGCGGCCATCGTGCGCGTCATGAAGATGCGTAAAGCGCTCTCGCACAACCTGCTCATCTCGGAGCTCTACAACCAGCTCAAGTTCCCCGTAAAGGTATGGCGATTTAAATATTAATTTAATCATAATCAATACTTTGCAACATTTGTGGCCATTAAAAGGGTTAACTTAACCATTTTTATGGCCACAAATGTATTTATATTCAGTAATTGAACATAATTATTCATTTTATTAGTTTAGTAGACACTAAGAATAACTTGCGCATTAGATTTGTTCTCATTATACGAGATCTCAATTACACAATACCACCCATTTAAATGATGTTAAATTAGTTAAGTTATCAACTGAAAAACAAGTAACAAGTTTTTAAGACAGAACCTCTTTCAAGAATGAATTTAATTTGTATTGTGGTCTTAGTTTACGTCTCTGAGGGCGACTGATAATTTTATTGACTTTAAAAGTAAACTAATAATGAGGAATGCATCCATTTTATTGCAGCCCGCCGATCTTAAGAAGCGCATAGAGTCGCTCATCGACAGAGACTACATGGAGCGCGATAAGGACAATCCGAACCAGTACAACTATGTGGCATAATGATGGAACCGCTTGCCTGACTCCACTTCGAGTGCGCTCTGCCCTTTCAGCGCTCTACGTCATAAACTCATTCGTGCAACTAACGTGGTCTGCAATAGTGTGTGAATAACGAAACTGTGATTGTGTGCAATCAACTATGTTCTGAGCCAATCGGTGAGCAAGCAGCGAGTCTATTCAATCAAGAATTATTGAATTTCTCTTCAAAATGCGCCTTTGCCTCGCAACAGGTATTTTAACATTGAGAGTAGAAAGAGTTAGAAGTTTCCTCCCCACTGGTCCGAGTAAGGTCCCGCTTTATACATATTATAATAATTATCGAAAGCCCTAATTATAACCACACTATAGAAAGGTAACGTGTGATATTAGACAATTGATGATCCTCTTTTGAAACGGTCTCTGGATGAAAAGATTGCGTTATTAGATTACTTACAGTAAAAACCGCCACGCGTCTGATAATAATTGTTAATGTTTAACTTTCATTATAAAGTTTTATAAAATAAAAAGTTGCGTATTTAAGGTTAGGTTAATTTGATAATAATTGTTTTCCCATTTTTTAATATTGAAAAGTAAATCGAGGAAGAAATGTTTTTTGGTTGCATATTCATAAAATAATCACAACAAATGAGACCTAGACGTGAGTGCAAATTTATCTTACAAGAATATCGTAATGAAACTGATATCGTCGGCCAAAACTAATACACCTAACCATGAAGTACATAACCTCCCCATAACCGTGCCTCCGTGTCTAACGTTTGGAATAATGTTTTTATAATAGTTGTATAATTACATGTGTTTTGATGTAAAGGTAAGATATTTCCAGTTTCATGAGGGATCACCAATTAAAACTATTTATAATTTTCAACTGTTCTTTTATTTATCATTTATTGCACTAATTAATAATACATTTACAATAATACTAAGCAACATAACATAATTTAAAATCTTGAATAAAGTAATTACGATAATTTTATAGGGCACACTACGGCCTAGTAAAATAAAAAGTCTTGCCACTACGAATATTGAGTCAGCATAAATATAATCTGTGTATGAGTGATATGAAGGATACCTGATGAATGAAAACTTTGTATTTTTTCTTAAGATTTTGTCAATTTATTCCTTCATTATAATAAAATTGTACAAGAACATTACATTATTTGAAATGATACAATGTTTAAAATTTAAAAATTTATTTATGGATGTACAAGTGACAAAATAAATCATATTATTTTTCTCTTTTTGTAACTGCATAAGTTACGACTCGACGGAGTCCTGTTTTCGTAGTATACACAAATTGTCTGCATCAAAATTTATGCTACATACCACACTTCGTTTTGATAGAATCTAGTGGTCTTTACCTGGGCACCTTATAACTTACCCAATCCTTATTCTATGATTGATTTGCTGTAGAAAACCCATCTTAATCAATAAAAGTAAAGTAACAACAGCCTGTACATACCACTGCTGCGCCAAGGCCTCCTCTGTACAGAGGTTTTCAATCTTAATCAATACTTGCAAATAATTACAAAGAACACAATAAAATGTTTTTTGAAATATTACTTCCTGACAACATTTATAACATATGGGTTACTTACTATGCTTCACTTTCTTTATGTGTTGCGTCAGGGATAAAAGGACTTATTTTACTAGTCCGTGGGATACACAAACAATTTGAAACATCATAGTTCAGAATAAAAAGATGGCAAGTTAGAAAAGTTTATCTTAAACAATAGAGAACTATTTAATTAGAACAGCACAAGAAGAGATTTAAACATGTGTGAGATTTTTTGTACATTTATCCTATAAATAAAGATTTTATTTACCCACGAAATATTTACAATGATACGGCGTGGTAAAAACTGACACCATTCCGAGTCTCACCGAATCAATTGAGCCGACAGGCAATAGTCCTACGTCTGTTCAATATTTTTATGTTAGCTTTTTGAATATCGGAAGTGTAGGATATACGTAGACGTTGCCATAACAACTCCGGTAATCGTAATCGATGAAGTAATAAGACATTCAGAGGTCAGTCACATTCACATTATCCGTATTTCTTATTTCTCGGAGATTTTAAAAACCCTATCAAGATTCTCTTTGTGATAGTCCAGCTCCTCCGTCAAAGCCATTGCGAGGGCGTTCGGTGTGATCTCCATATCTAAGTAGTCGCGAAGGAGTTCCTGCAATGACGAAATATTCATTAGATAAGGCAAATAATAAAAATATTTTGTTTGTTAATTTGAAACTATGTATTGTGTCTGAAAATAATTATACAAAAGGCTCAAACTAATATTCAATTCTAGAAAACAAAAAATAAGAAATTCTGAATTAGTACAACATATTCAGAAGCTATTATAACTATTGGTAGGTTCAAAGAAATAAAAAGCGAGCAGAAAATAATGAGGATGCCTCAATGGACAGTAGTAAAGTGCCTCACATTGTGAAGGGCAGTGAGCCCTAGAGGTGTTTAGTAAATTTGTATTTCCGTCATGTCTTACCAATAAAATACAAGTATCACCAAGGCACAAACGAATAATACATTTAGTTCAACATTAACAACTTTTTGCTTACATCAGGTTAGTTTTTTTGTGGCTCGTCCATGGAAGTACCACAGCCCCACAGAAGAGCGGTTTGAAATGGAAGAGTTATACTTTAAAGTTTCTCATGAATGAAGTACCCGGTGTCCACTTTATTAAAAGGTGGCAATGGATCTGAGTATATATCTTTGGATTTGCAACGCTACGGCTGTTGCAAACGTCCGTGGGCGTCGGTTGTCACTTGACATCAGGTGTACTGGCCCACTTGACATCTTACATAAAGTACCAAGTAAGTAAGTAAGAGCTATCTTCAATCACCTATTTTCTCACCAGGTTAGCTGGCAGAGAACTCACTAATTGAGTTAAGCTTACCTTTTGTACATTATTTTCTTTTTATTATTTTTTTTTGTATCCTGTGTTTTGTGTACAATAAATATATAAATAAATAAATAAAAATTACAGCCTATACATGTCCCACTGCTGGGCAAAGGCCTCCTCTACACAGACGGTATCAGGGCATAGTCCAGCACGCGGCCCACTGCTGATTGGCCACCTCGCTCACCACACAAAACGCAACAGTGTTACATTTCCACTTCGGTGGTAGGGCCACGCAGCAGCCTCGGCTGTCGCACGAATGGGCAGGCCCGTCCGGGTAAGTACCACGACCTCACAGGAGACCGGCGTCAAGTGGAAGTAAGTATAATACTTTCGCGAGTCGTCTGGCGAGTGAGGTGGCCGGAGCCCAATTTTCAAAAGGTTGTCCAATGCAGATGTCCACGGGCGGCGGTATTCACTTAACGTCAGGGGAACCGCCCGCCGCTCGCTTGGCAACTTTTCACATAAAAGAGAGATTCCACGCCGGTCTTCTGTGAGGTAGTGTCACTCGCCCGGACGGACCTGCGCACTCGTGCAACGGCAACCCGCAACGGCGGCGGAGCGTCTGACGCGTGAAAAGACAGACAGTCACCTGGGGAGGTCTGGCGCCGCCGTGGCGCAGCAGCGCGTGCCGCAGCCGGCCGCCCGCCGCCCGGCGCAGCGGCTGCGCGGCGAACTCGCGGCTCCACACGCTCCAGGCGACGGCGCGCGAGATCAGGTACGAGTAGTACTTGGCGCCGTAGCCCACCAGGTGGCTGAAGCGGTGCTGCCACGCCTGCGACAGCGGCGAGGTGATTATTAGGGCTCCGCAATCCAAAGTGTGAAAAACCCATTACCAAGACTCCGCTGTATATCTGTGACCAGGCTGTATCTGTACCTATCTGGTACAGATAGGTACAGTACTGTACCAGTAGTAGGTACAGGCTGTAACTGTACCTATCTGTACCAGATAGGTACAGTTACAGCCGTATAGCCGTATGTGTGTCTGGACCTTTGAACCGTGATGGTTAGACAGTTATTTTCACGGATTATGTATTTCTATTACCGGTATAAAAAAATAAGTAAACAAACACGAAAAAATAGAATAAAAAAATATTTAAGTGGAGCGTTTTTATAGATAACTAGCGGACCCGGCAAACGTTGTTTTGCCATATAAATTATTTGTAGGGAGCAAAAAATGATTGGGGTGGACCACCCTTAATATTTAGGGGGATTAAAAATAGATGTCCGATTCTCCACCATGGCCGATATGCACAAAAAATTTCACGAAAATCGGTCGAGCCCTTTCGGAGGAGTTCAATTACAAACACCGTGACACGAGAATTTTATATATTAGATGGTACCCACACTTGGTTTGTTTCATTCACGTGATGGCGTATCTATTTCAAATATTCATTGCAAAAATGTTAGTTGAAAAGTGTCGGCATGCTGTAGAGTACGCATGCTAGATGGCATTGCTAAAATACAATAAAGAAAGTGAATGTGGAGAGCTTGCTAAAAGCAAACCTGTATTGAATACAACAAATAACTTGACTTTAAAGTTAGTTGCTTTTGGACTAAGTAGTAAATCTTCAGAGCTGCCCAGACTCGTTCTAATCTTGACGGCGCCGAAAATTTTTCGACAATTTATCAAAAATACGAAAACCTTTAACTGCACGCTAATCCACCGTATAGCCCTTTACTTTCTACTTTAGGCTGGAACGTCATGAATGGATTATTTAACATGAAACCGCTGCACGTCTCAATTACACAAGTGAATTTGCTTGTGAAAATAAAAAAAATATAATTTTAAATTTCATATCACACCATTTGAATGTAAGAGTTTAGTTAGAGATAGTAAATGACTATGTGATGGTAATTAATTTACCAGTTTATTTGAGTGGTTGGTCTTTTGAATTCAATGTATAATATTTAAGTTGTGACATATAAGTATATTTTTAATATAGAATTTTGAAGGAAACTACTTTTACTAACTACTTGTTCAATCTAATAAATGTGTGAAGCTTCATACGATTAAGCACATGGCTATCCTCTAGTTTCAACACATCCCTAATAGTAATACAATGCATATGAACAAGTTATGAAAAAGTTTGGTAAAAGTATTCGACATTACACCTCAAAATAATGATTGCAACCCCGAAATATGCCGTACCGTGTTCTCGACATAAGGCAACCCGTAGTACTGTTTCTGCACTCGCCTCAGGGCGTCCGTGGTGCAGCCGCCCAGCCTGGCGTCTGGCCCGTGGTACTTCTGATCGAGAGCGGAGTAGAACACCTGGAGAAGGTGGAATTAAGTTAAATGCATTAGTGGTAATTAATTCAATTCATTAGTGGTAATGTTGTTCTAAATAATCAATAAGCCAAGGTATGCGGTATGTGTATAATAAAGATGGTGGCGGGCAGATGTTGCCCTTATGCCAATTGCCTGTGTTCAAATCCATACTATTATTATAAATGCGAAAGTAACTCTGTCTGTCTGTCTCGCTTTCACGCCAAAACTACTAAACCGATTTAAATGAAATTTGGTACACAGATAGTCTAGAGCCTGAGAGAGGACATAGGCTATTTTTAATTGGAAAAAAAAATCTTTAAAAATATATATGTATATATAGTTTTTAAAGAAAGATATTTATTTAAGGACTTCAACGCGAGCGAAGCCGCGGGCGAAAAGCTAGTATAACATATAGGGATATTGGAGAGAACATATATTGTTTTCATCGGCATCGGCCGCAAGACATTCACTGTTGAACATAGGCCTCCCCCTTACGAAGGTATTGTTTTATATAAGTTTTATTATTTCATAGTTTATATCAAAATTTAGTACAGTAAAAGGTGTTACAGAATAAATTCAAATTGAAAGATAAATATGATAAGATGACCTTTTAAAAGCGGGCTCTAGTTGTCTCACTAACCAGACTAAATGCAGTAGTTATAATTCTACCATTTCATGCTGTTTCACAGCGGTGGAACATTCTTAACCACAGGTCCACAATAAAAGATATTTTTCATGATAATTAAACGGTGTCATATTTATTTCGCCCACCTGTAGTTGCATTTCACTGGCCCCAAACAAGTGTTTGGACGCACAGAGCCGTTGCAGCATGTCCTCGGGCATTGGCTCCCTGGTCTGGAAGTGGCGCGCGAAGCGACGCACGACCTGAAAGTAGTCATAATTATTTAAAAAAATGTATTATTCACAATTTTGAATCCCAACATGTATTACTGATCAACCAAAGACATCAACAACACATAAAGCCTCCTGGAACTTCGCATTGCTAAAATGTTACCTAGTACCCCCACTGCCCCTCTGACCAGCATCGTGTACCACTGCCAGGTCATCCAAAACTGTCCTTTCAGAACGCTTGCACGCTGGTTAGAGGATAATAGCTTACATGGGTCACTGCAGTCTGTGCGGATGGGGGGAGGCTATGTTTTGTGCGGGATGGGGCGATAATCCGTCGAGGGGTCTACAGTATGTGGGGGACGTCTTTGTTCAGCAAAGGGTTGTCCGAAATAAATATATCGATATTATCAATAAATATTTCACGCCGAATTTTAAAAAAATATCGTTTTCGTGGCCATTTTCGACATTTTATATAGATATATCGGCTGATAATCGCTGGGGAAGAAAGGTTCTCGAGTGGCAGCCGCGTACTGGCCATCGCAGTGTGGGACGACCACCCACTAGACGGAGTGACGACCTGTGCAAATGTGCGGGAAGTCGATGGATGCGGGTGGCTCAGGATCGTGCTTCGTGGCAGTCTGTGGGGGAGGCCTATGTTCAGCAGTGGACTCGAACAGGCTGATATGACGATGTTGGTGATATCGGCTGAAAATATCGATACGTCGTAACGTTTCCCGACGTCGCAAGTCTGACGGCCGCTCACCCGTGGGCAGGAGGCGAAGTACTCGAGCAGCACGCTGGGCACCTCGGCCAGGTCGGTGGCGCACCTGGTGCCCGCCACGTGCTGGTGGCGCGCGCGGCCCAGCATCGAGTGCAGCGCGTGGCCCGCCTCGTGGAACAGGTTGTCCACCGCGCCCGCCGGCAGCAGCGCCGGCCCCGAACGGTGCCCGCCGCTCAGCGAGAGCATTATCACCACGATCGGGTTCTGCTCACCACGGCAATATTTAAATGCGAGAGGGTTGCAGGTGACCACCGCCGCCCGTGGACATTTGTAACACCCGTAAAAGTGAGCCCCGGTTACCTCACTCACCGGACGGACGAAACGCAGAAGTGTAACATTTCCACTTCACGTCGGTGACCTGCCCTTTCCTGCAAGAAGCGAAGACTGTTGCGTGGCCCTACCACCGATAAATGCAAACCACACACAAGGTTTGACACAATGGAATAACTTTAGGAGATTTTTTTGAACAGTTTATAACGCTGCTGCAGGCAGCTTGGATTGGAGGCAACTGCCCGCGATTAGTTGGCCGGTAAAACGGACAGATTTCGACGTCGAATGTAGCTGTTCAATTAAATTTAGCGTTTTGCTAACTGGCATGTGCTTGGGTACCTTTACAATAAGTAATGCAGCCTTAGATGGTAAACACAAACACTCGGTGAAACTATTTGTTCTCGTCTTAAAAAAAGTGGTAGGGCCGTGCAACAGTCTTCGCTGTAGCACGAATGGGCAGGTCCTCACAGAAGACCAGCGGAAAGTAGAAGCATTATACTTCTGAGTTTAGTAAGGTGAGCGAGGTAACCGGGCCCCACTTCATTAAAAGGTGGCAATGCAACTGAAATCCGGAGTTCGACTGAAACTCGTTTAAACCAAATACAAAATGCGATACAAATTTTGTTATAATCAGTGTCCACCTAAAGAAAATCTATTTGGTATTTATAATATCTAAACTCATTCCCAAAAAGATCACAATTAGCAGTTATAAAGTGCACAAAACACAATAGTGTTTCTCATTATAGAGATAGATTGGGTGCAAAATTTATATTTCGCTCATTCCGTCCAGTTTTATTTTCGGCAATAATAACTTTCTCGTATTAAACATTCTTATGATCGAATCAAATGTTTCTAAGTATTTATTTACAAGATATTGTAAAAAAAATTCGTCCCGCTGTCTGTCTGTCCCTATGTATTCTTAGATCTTTAAGACTACGCAACGGATCTTGATGCAGTTTCTTTTACTAGATAAAGTGATTCAAGAGGAAGGTTTATATGTATAATAATAAATAATGATAATAAGCCGCTAGTTTAAAATAAGACTCACCTGATAGGTGCCATCGGGTAGCAGTTTGCCGCCTTGGATGGTGAAATGGCAGTCCTGGTGCGGCTTTCCGGGCCGCTCGTACAAGTCGCAATATATGTGACCCAGTAGACCTTCAGTCTCATGGACCACCGCCAATTTGTACACATCAGGTGACCAAGATTCTCCTTAAAAGTTGGGAAAAATAAGATCAGTGTTACCAACAAAACGAAAAAAAAAAACAATCTGCATGTTAGGAAATAAATAAAATTGATAATAATAAATCTAAACTTTTACTTTAAACTTTCTTTTAACTTATAAATTAGAATAGTTTAATATAAATTTCCTTAAAATAAGTGTTTAATGGCTCAGTGACTGGATCCGATCCAGGGTCACTAGATTTATGTTCATACTAATAGGTTGCAGATTCTAATCTAATACCAGTAAAGTGTATAAATAATGACATAGTTATGTTTTGTGTATGACGTTAAGGCTCACCATCTGATTCCGAACTATGTATATACTGAGTTATATGTCTATAACATGTACATCTCTATTGAATATGTTCAAATGTTTGAAGTAAATTTTAGTTACCTGGCAACATTTCTTCAGACTTCAATGTAATGCCATATAGCTCTTGGCACAACATGTTCAAACCCTCCATGCATCCGCCCAATGAGAAATACGGGCTGAAGTCTGAATTAGCCACGTTGAGCAACTGTGTCTTCGCTTTGTGAGTGAAGTAAGGCGTATCCCAGCACATTAGGTCGTTCTGGTAAGGAGTTTCAAGCTTCTTCATCTTCAGCATTGACTCAAAGTCCATCTTCGCTCTGTCATAAAGGTTGTCAGAGAGGATGTCGAGGAACTGTCGCACGTTGGCAGCGGTCTCCATCGTGCTGGCTTTAATTGCCCTGCAAATAGTTATTCTAAAGAGGCTGTTAGGAATTGCTACCACCAAACAGTATCCAGATTGAACAGGGTTATTGTAAAAGAAAAATGTTAGTTACTTTACTTTTAACAAAATACCTTTAAATCAACAGGTTTTGAAATGCAACAAGCACCAGTACAAAATATAACATTCCACATTTTAACATTCAAGGGTAAATTCAATTACTGATTTTTATTAATTTTATACCACAAGAACTCTAATTTCACTCTTTGCTTCATTCCTTTTTTGAACATTCTCAAGAATTTACATAATTATAGGAGTATATTGTTAACATAAATTCACTATTGTTGCTATAAATTGAACTATCACACCATACCTGTCAGCATAGCACTGGAAGCCGCAAATCGATGCCATTTCGTGGCGAGCCTGCAGCGCGGTGGACAGCAGACGCTCCTGGTGAGGGTCAGGGGCCAGGTACAGTCGGTATGCGGCCTCCCGCGCTGCCGCCTCTCCGCACTCTGCATACACACCACTCACAATGACACTCTCGCCCTCTGTACTGAAACTGTACAGATCGCTACATTACAAACCCCTTGCCTATTGCTCTTGCCACACTAGATCAATAGAATACTTAATATTTCCTGGTCCTTGTATGTTACATTAAATTAAAAACTTCTGGTAGAGTTGTTAAACTTACTTTAAAAAAACCATAATCAATATTTATCAGATTTGTCAAATCAACCAAATATCTAAGACAGTAATGAAGTAGACTTACAACTGTCTAACGTTCTGGGGGACCAGTGACCGTGGCACTCTTCTGGGCTTTGCCGCACCAGCCATAAACCGTTGCCCTGTTTGCAGTATAAGGTCGTTCAATGCTACCACTCTCTTCCTTGGCCCATCCTCTAGTTGTATACCACTCTGCTCAAAGTCAAATAGGAATAATTCTGCTAGATGTTGGTCACCAGATGTACCACGTTTTACTGAATCGCGCAAGGCTTCATAGAGACCCTTGTGAGTATTTAACCTGTAAGAAAGAATTAGACTCTTGGTCATCCTCTGCCTAAGTCATAGTGACATAGATCCCATAGATTCATTACTATTGAACAGGTTGCATTTATTCACAAAATTTTGATTTGTTGCTTCTCATATGATTATCCAGGTTACATGAAGCATGGATTTCTGTCACATTGACAAATTCCAAAACTGTATATCTGGCTTTGTAACTACTAACTGATAATTTGATACCACTTTACAAAGCTTTGTTGGGTGGCCACAAATGTGTTTATTATTTATAAAAAATTGTTTACAAATATTGTGGCCTTCTGCCACCATTATTTTATTCCCTTTCCGATTTTAATGTAAAAATCCAATTTATTTTTAAAAAATCAAAATTCATGAACATGAAACAAATCCTTTTATTTATAAGGAAAAAAATTAACTGTATTAGACCCGCTTGAAAAATTCACATTGTAATGGCATAAAAGTTTATCATGAACTCTGGAAACATGGTGTTAGAAGTATATATCAAAATGGGTGAGAAGTATATCTTACTTTTCAACTACTCCACTGATACTTATACAGGCATCTTCAGCAGCGCTTGCAAAATGTGGTTGTGGATGAGCAATTCTGACGAATTCGGCTAAATCTGCTACTTTGCATAGGGTATCAGAAAGCTCATCGAAAATTTCAACCATGGGTCTAGTAGGGCTTGATGTTGCCTCCTCAATTAGCCTATCAGTAGCCGCTATAGCCTGCTCCTTAAGTGCATGAAAACCTTCAAAGCTAATCAATTCTGGTTTGTTAAAGAGGCCCTGAAAATAATAATTTTTAGTAAGGTCATATGATTTCAAAGCAGTAAAATAAATTATCTATTATCTATACTATTTACAACCAAAACATTTCACTATGTATATAATAATACTTGAAAGGTTTAAACATGTCTTACAGTTCTTTCGCGTAAAGTCTCAAACATGGGTCTTGAGTTTGGTCTAGTATTAAAAGCAGTAGCAAGAGGTGACCATGTGCTAACACCCTGTGAACCTTGTCTCCGCCTGCCATGCCTCAAAAGTGATAATGGTTTTAACAGCTTCATTATCACAGTCAGCACCTGTTGATAAAGAAATATTTTGAAATTCATTACTTTTAAGGGTTTTTAATACATTTCTTTTATTCCACTGGTGATAGTGCTTACAATTGACTTAAATGTTAAAGATTTGTTTGTTATTGGTTATATAATAAGCGGTATGTTAATAAATACGTAATGGATTTTTGAAAAATCAATAACAATTATTTAATATTAATAAAAACTTTATTAGTTGCAATGTACCACAAAAATGTACAGGAAAAAGACACCAAATTGTCTTAAAGCCTAGTGTTTACGAAACGAGACCTAGCATATAGAAACAGAAAAGAGATCTCTTTCGTGGTTTGGATTAAGGTCAACTACTTCTATTAGATTTATTCTTTTCGATGGCATACAATCATTAGAAAGGGATTAAAATATAATCTTACCAGAACTAGACAACAAAGTGGAACTTTATAGTATATTCAGGATATCTTATTATATAAAAAGTATGTTTTGTTTACACTAATTACAAAATATTCTCAAAACTTATATATAACAAACAAATTTATTACACAAACCTAATAAATGGTCTATGCAATTAAATGAAATTTGCGAATGAAATGGTGTTGACTCTATTGTCACATTGACAGATTGGAAATAGGGTAGAAATAGAAATAAAGGTATTATAAATATCGATATATTTTTAATCAAAGTATATCAATATTCGATGTTTTATTGGTTTCGTTTATTTTTGAAATATTACCCGTTATCTGTACTCCATAATTTCAATTCGAGTAATACCTCCCGCCGCCTAATCTACAAATATATTAAAAATACTTTCAAGAAACTATAATAACCGAATAAATAAATTGAAGCTATGGTCATATAGATTAAGACTTGGCCTAAAAGTATTTGATACCGGGCCATAAAAGCCAAAAAGAAAAAAAAAATCAATTCAAGCTATCAAAATATAAAACTGTCACTATCACGTTTGTCAAATGTCAAATTGTCAAATCAAAAGTCATCACCACCCAAAAGGAATTAGGATAAGCAAGGAATACAATTCTTTTCGAACTGCCACATTAAAATAATGAAGAATATAATCAAACTATAACTAACAGTATTATGTTATAACATAACTCAATGACAATTTACGCTGATCACAATTAACCCATAAAAACAATGGTTAGACTTCATGATTTTAAATGTTGTCTTTTATACTACATTCAGAGTTAATAGTTTTATTTTTGCATTTAGTCTACCCCACCTCCACCGCAACAGCATCGTCGTTCAGCCGGGGACATTAAAAAAGCCACACCGCCTTCAACTATAGTGACCAGAAATGGAGCTCGAAAGGCAAAGATTCAAACAAGAGCAATGTCTGCTTCTGCTAAGGTATAATTGACACTTACTTATGTTTACAATTTACTTTATAGTTTTACTCAAAAAAATAGTAATAGCCCACAGGATTGATTTTATTTTTTACATAAAGTAAAGTCAAGTAACAGCCTATACATGTCCCGCTGCTGGGAAAAGGGACGGATTTGCGGACTTTACATATCTTAGAAATATTTTTTTGTTATTATTTCGAAAATATGCAGGTTTCCTCACGATGTTTTCCTTCACCGCGGAGCATGTGATAAGTCAGCACTTAAAGTTAAAAACTTCATTGGTGCCGGCACCGGGGATCGAACTCAGGTTGCTCGAGTATATTGAATTAAAGGCGAACGCCCGGACACTGAGCTATCACGGCTCTATATATATTTTTTACATGTTATTTTAAATTAACAAACTATGTACCTTATGATATTATTATCTGTATCATATTTTCAAATTCTTTTACCAAATCTTGTATTCAAGATTTGTAAACATATAAATATTTTAAAATGTTTGAGCATCTCTGATATATCTTTATAAAATAAATATGGATGGCAACAAAATAATATAGTATGTTTAGTGGAATGCATAAATACAACTGTATAATATCCAACAAAAGGTACAATTTTAAATGAAGAATTCATGGATTGTTATCAACATTATCATGTTTACATAGATAGAAGGTGCAATAAAACTAATTTCATTTGACTTTATAGCCATCAGCATCAGTAGTGGCTGCTAAGAAAAAGGCACTGCAGAAAAAGAAACAAATTGTTGACACTGTAATAAGGGATCAATATCAAGTTGTAAGTTTAAATTTGCATTAAAATTCTAGCAATTAGCAAAGCTTTTTATAAAACCCAAAACTTACAATTGTTTATTATTCATGGTCTACAGATTATTATAAAATTCTTTCTGAAAATCAACCTAATTGTCTAAAATTGCAACTTAAGATTCCGATTTTGGAATTATTATGTGTGAAAAACAACTGTCTGAGATTTATTCGTGCCGAGTGACAAATGTATCACCATGTTAGTTGGTAACTTAGTGAAAAACCTGAGATATGTCTTCCTCTCCTCTTCCTCATTAATTATTTGAAATTGTTCTTTGCATTCCTCATTTAAAAAATATAGAATAATAATTTATCAATATCTCTGATTAGTCCCTATCACATTTTACTTTACTTATTCAAATAAACAGGCAATGGAGTCCAAGATGAAGGTCAAGGGGCCTACTGGTTTTGTGACTGAACCTCGTATGGCTGAGCACAGGTGTCTTTGGGATGACAACTATCCAGAATGTCCAGAAAGGCTTATAAGTGTCCTTGATCGGTAAGTTACATAAAATATTATTGCAGGACAGCTTTACACAACATTAGCACCAAACTAAGCTTGTACTATGAAACTGACAACATGATATCTATTAGATATATGAACACCCAGACCCCAGAAAACACTATTGTCCTATGACACTATGGAAAACATCACTCAGCAGTGGGAATTTTTTAGTATTGGGCATCAAAACCCACCCTCTCGCGCAATACACACATTTACTATCCACAATCGCACCCAATTGAGTCAAATATGTATATAATTTTACCAAGGACAAAATTTTAACATAACATAGCATTTCTTCCTCACAAATGTATTAATTTAGAAAAGAGATACTTGACTACTACTCAGAACTCCATTAAATAAAAATTTCTTTCTTCATTGTGTTTTATATCTATTTTAAAAATTCTTTTTGCATTGGGTTTGGTTTAGCTACCGAATGATCCCATTATAATTTCATTGTAATTGAGCCATGGACTTCGGAGATATGTCCAGAAACTCCTCAAAATAAATTAAAAAATGTAACAGTAAGTGAGATATTTATCAGATTGTTAATAATAATCTAACAGTTTTATAATTAAAAATAAAATGCATACTTAATTTGAATGTACGCCATCAGATGCCGCGAGTTGAAGCTCATTGAGCAGTGCAAGCAATTTGAACCAAGAGCAGCAACCAAGGAAGAGTTGCTTGTTTTACATTCACCGTCGGTTTATGAAATGTTGGAGGGCACACATCAGAACCAAAACATTGAATACTTGGAAGAGTTGTCGTCGAAATACGACGCTATTTATATCCACCCAGTAAGTATTTTATATCACTGTCTATTAGTGATTATCCAAACGAAGATGTTATACTACTACTGCTAATAGTACTTTCTGATAGATAAAATTTGATCAAAATCAAATAAATTAAACTCCACCAATTCATTTCGAGACTGTCTCTGTCCCCACTTTGTTATTATATATTATTTGTCATTATAATATATTTTGTTATTATATATGATTAATTACTATTTTAATGACTATTACACACATATTATAGAGTGTGCAAATATTACATATTTTAAAATTACTCAGAAAGAGATATGTAAAGAAATTTTAAGCATTGAAATATTTCTAAATTCGAAACTTATTAACTATTAAATTATAAAAAGCAATAAATTGAAATTTAATAAAATGCCACTATGCATCTATACTCCATATTGCAGCTGAGTTGTTTAATAGGGACAGACTTATGAATTTGTATTTAATAAGAACATAATCCTATTTGTCTTATCACCATCAATCGAAAATTAGTACTTTTAGGTGAATTCCCCGTAATGTTTAGTAAACGGGTGATTTTTCGGATAGAAATTTGTATAAATAAATTTTATCTTATCAACTAAGATAGGGCCGCAAAATATAATATTTGGGCTGATCCTTTATCAACACAAACATAATTGGTATAAATTGTAATTTCTTGTAGATGAATGAACAAAAACTTTCGGTGTGCGCAATTCGAGCCTGCGTCTTCTGGTTTCGCGCCTAGGCACTTTACTAAGCTAAGTGGCCGATAGCCTCATGGCTGTAGTTAATAATTTAACGGCATCTATAGCCATTCACATCTCCAATGGGTGCATTACCCAAAACAAGTTCGACAGAGTTTTGATTCAATACCCGTACAGGTGCTTTAAGAGTTTATAATAAACATCTAGATTATTTTTTTGTGGTTCTTAAAGCATAACCTAGAGCCTGGCTTAAATATGAAACTTAAGTCGTAGTGTAGAGTAACTTTAAGTCTAGCTTGGCCCATGACTATCCTAGGCTATATACAGTTTTAGACTGCTAGACTATAGTCTAGCTTCCGCGTCGAGAGTTGTGGGTTCTATTCCCACACGAGACAAGTATTTGTGTGAACCACAAGCAATTGTCCCGGACCTTCTTAATTCGGAATTGTCTTTTAACGGCGGTAGGGCCACGCAGCAGCCTCGGCTTTTGCACGAATAGGCAGGCCCGTCCGGGTAAGTACCACGACCTCACAGAAGACCAGCGTAAAGTGGAAGTATGATAAATACTTTCCCATTTCCTCTGGTGGGTGAGGTAGCCGGAGCCCAATTTTCAAAAGGTTGTCAACGCATCTGCAACCCTCGAGTGTGACAGATGTCCATGGGCGGCGATATTCACTTAATATCAGGTGAACCGTCTGCTCGTTTGTTAACTTTTCGCATAAAAAAAATTTAGGCGTATGTTTCCCAAGGAGGGTTGACGTCAGGTCCCGGTACTAAAAAAACAGCCAAATCCACTTACAATATGATTCAAATGTTGTGCCGACCCCGCCTAGGTGGGATAAGGGCACGAGGATAATGATTAGAGATGTTCGTTATTCTAACAACGACGCTGTTATCGGATGCCAGTTTGCGATGTTGGCATCCGTCGGTGAAATGTCTAACATCGGATGTCACCGACATCGACATCCGAATTGGTAACGAACATTACCGAATACTGGCGATCAACGAAACAACGATGTTAATCGATGTCGAAAATTACCGCCCAAAGACTATAGCCTAGCCTAGTGTGTCCTGAGGGTACCACCTGTCCGCAGAGCACCCACGAGCTGGCGCTGATAGCGGCCGGCTCCACGATCGACCTGGTGGGGCGGATCGCCAGCGGGGAGGTCCAGAACGGGGCGGCCTTCGTGCGGCCGCCGGGGCACCACGCGATGAGAGCGGAGCCCTGCGGCTACTGCTTCTACAACAACGCGGCGCTGGCCGCTTCCCACGCGATACGGAACGCGGGCTTGACCAGGTCAGAGTGGTATAAATGAAAAAGAATGGTGGAGAGGTTTGCTATTGCTTTTAATGTGAAGGATTTTACAAGCGACCAGTCGGTTCACCTGTTTTCTTTTTTTTTTTTGTGATAATGAGGCAAGCGAGCTGGGCGTTCACCTGATGTTAAGTGATAACCGCCGCCCACCATTTTACGAAACATCTCGGCTACCTCACTCACCGCACGAAAAGTAGAAGTAATGCACTTTCACTCGACGCCGATATTTGTGAGGTTGTGGTGCATGTTTGTTGTATGTGTATGGTGTAAGTATTGTTGTTTCTTATTTGTTCATTACAGTCGTATTTATTTGCAGAATACTGATCGTAGACTGGGATGTACATCACGGACAGGCGACCCAGCAGATGTTCTACGACGACGACAGGTTCAATATGACTTTTATACTTATGCGACACTGTAAATATACATATACATATACGTAAATTAACGGTTGTTATAAGAAACATGTAAATTTCGCAGGGGAGATCAATAATTTGCTGTTTTCGTACTTTAATAATAGAAACTATGTTTTTCTTAAACGCAATCTGTTCAATTTTCAATTTTATTAAAACTCATTATTAAGTAGTATTAATGTTTAGAGAAAGTATTGAGCTCCGGCTGAATAATCTACACACACTTTGCCTCTACGAAGCTAAATACGTGACGACTCAAGTTTTCTTCCCGCTATTTGCCCCTACGCCCCCATTCGTACAAAAGATCGCCCCTTTACGAGGCGAAACGCGTGTCGTGTTCCCAATCTCCAACTACACGGCACGCTTCAAGGGTGTTGGTGACTTCGTGGCGCAGCTGCCAGGGCAGTCGGGGGTTCGATTCCTACAATTGTACATTGTACCACAGACAATTGTTTCGGATCTGGTGCACTTGTGAAGTATGTAACACATTCTTACAACAAAGGATAACGATATCCTACTGTGACGGGCAATGTTTAAAGGAATACTAAAATACTCACCTCTAGAATTATAGTGACCTATTTAAAAATATCGATTTGTGCACTTATGTACGAACGCGGTCATTGGAGGGGAGTGAAAGAGACCGAATACATTATGACAATTGAAGCTTACTACGCCAAAATCGGCCCTTGTTTTATTAAGAGTATAAAATGGTACCTAGTCGTTTTAGGTAGTTTCCTTACATAAAGTCAGATTCATCATTTTCCTGATTAAGTCCCTTTAATTCTAAACGTGTGTACAGATCTTTCTTCGTCGCAGTGGTCGTTGGGACTTACTACCCTACCCAATGATATTATATACAAACATAATATGTTTGACACTAGCACACCGAAATTGAGGTGCTCAAATTACACCAATTGGTGTAATGCTGTATGATAAATGAATGAATAAAATATATTTTATTGTGCACTAGGATATTGAATAATCGGCAAAAAATAATACAAAACTATACAAAAGGCGGCCTTATCGCTAAAAGGCGATTCATCTCTCACATTCACTTATATCACTACATAGTATAAAACAAAGTCGTCCCGCTGTCTGTCTGTCCCTATGTATGCTTAGATCTTTAAAACTACGCGGATCTTGATGCGGTTTTTTTTACTAGATTTATATTTTATTTATATTTAGATTATATATATTTATGTTTAGATTTATATTTTTACTAGATTTACTAGATTCAAGAGGAAGGTTTATATGTATAATACATTGCACCCGTGTGTAGCCGGAGCGGGTCGCTGGTGTCATATAACGTAAAGCGGAACAATATTGAACGCCGCTCAGTGTGGACATGCGTCATCTATATAATTGAACATCATCGACCCTACCCCTCACAAAGTATTGTACGAAATACAGGGTGGTCTATTTCTCCGTCCACCGCTACGAGCACGGCGCCTTCTGGCCGAACCTCCGGCAGTCCGACTTCAACTACGTGGGGCGGGGAAAGGGAGCGGGGTACAATTTCAACGTGCCGCTGAACACAACGGGAATGCGCGACGCTGACTACCTGGCCATATGGCACCAGCTCCTAATGCCGATGGCCCTGGAAGTGAGCCAATTTTATTGTTCCGTACCTAAAGGGTAAAACCTACCTATTACTGAGACTCCGTTGTCTGTCTGTCCGTCCGTCCGTCTGTCACCAGGCTGTCTCACAGGGACCGTGATAGTTAGACAGTTGAATTTTTTCACAGATTACGCATTTATGTTGCCGCTATAACAGCAAATGCTAAAAAAACAGAATAAAAATATTTAAGTGGGGCTCCCATACAACAGACATGGATTTTTCGCCGTTTTTATAGATAATGGTACGGAGCGCTTCGTTGCGAGAGTCCGACTCGCATTTGGCAGGTTTTGAATATAAGGAACGTTTGAAGCGAGCAGACGCCCCGTGTCATTACACAAGGATGTTCTGTAACACAAGACGGATAATGTATATTTTGCTGGCTTTAAAAACACTGCCTTTTGATTACGAACTACCCTACTATCTCCATTACGTAACAGCCTCTGCTGTTGCACGGATGGGCAGGCTCGTCCGGGGTAGTACCACGGCCTCAAAATAAAGTGGATCATACTTTCGCGTTTCGTCTGGTGAGTGAGGTGACCGGAGACACGTTTTAAAGGTTGTCAACGCATCTCAGGTGCTGTGAGTGACCATGGGCGGCGGCATCCACTTAACATCAGGTGGGCCGCCTGCTAAAAAATACGAAACGCTCAAATATAATGACTTTAAATTCATCTTCTGTGTCTTACCTTCCTTAATCGCATCAGCTGCAGTAGAATATTCAGTTTTTTCTTCACCGCTGAGCACGTGATAAGTCAGCACTTGAAACATACACCGTGCTGTCACATATTAAATGTAATTGTTGTGAATATTGTATTGTCGTTCCTAACGAGATTTCTTTTCCCGCCAACGCCAGTACCAACCGGAGCTGATCATAGTATCGGCGGGCTACGACGCTGCCATCGGCTGCCCCGAGGTATAGCGCCCTCTCCTTCTACTCTATATCTCTCTCTTTCAGTACGCACCCGAGCTTGTGATCGTGTCGGCGGGATTCGACTCCGCTTTGGGCGACGAAAAGGTTAGGTTAGGTTAGAAGGCAATTGCTTATGCAAATTAAAAAAATAAATATGTGTGTACTAATGTACGCACGTAAGTTATACTTATACAGCGTTACAAAAGAAAAATAACTCTTTTTTTGTGTTATTGGAACTTGGAGTTATAGGTAAATGTCAAAAAGTTGCTATTGGTTGTCATGGTAATACCGTGAAATTGGTTGATTTGCAAAATACTTTATCGTGTCGCTTTTTGGAGGTCGGTATGCGTGCGAATCGTATAAATTTTATTCTCATATTTTTTTCCAAACGCGCGAAAAGAAGTATAACTTCAAAAATTTGAGACTGCTGTGGACTTATTATTGCATTACTTTTTTAGCACGGCTTCTCTCATGTTTGTGTTTTGGCCGTTAATTGTAATAGGCAATATTTATGCTAGGTTTTGTATATACAAAACCTAGCGTAAATATTGTAGGTTTTGTTTTGTTGCATGCTAGGTTTTGTATATACAAAACCTAGTATAATTCAAAACCTAGCATGCACCTGTCTCTTGCGCCAGAGAATGTGGGTTCGATTCCCGCTTCTTGTTAGATCAGCATAGTGTTTTTCTAGTGTCTGGGTGTTTATGTATCTGCCATATATATTTATTCACAAAAGAAAATTACCTTTCGTAAGTTGTACAATCTTTGCTTGGTTTGAGACTAGATAACGCTGTGAAAAATTTCCCACTATAGATTTATTATTTATTCATTTATCTATGGGGGACTCCAACCTACTGAAACGTAAAGGAATTGCACGATATATTTGTTATTTATTTATCTGTTGTGGACGCCTATGACGATGGTGACTGGCAGGGCGAGATGGAACTCACCCCCGCTTGCTACGCCACGCTGCTGCACTCGTTAATGGGGGTGTGCTCGCGCGTTTGCGTGGTGCTGGAGGGCGGCTACTGCCTGCCCTCGCTGGCAGAGGGCGCGGCGCTCACACTGCGCACTCTGCTCGGCCACGCGCCCCCACCGCCGGCGGAGCACCCCACCGAGCCCGGCGACTCGTGAGACAATCTTTAACTTAAAATGAAAATCTTTAACTTTATATATAATGTAATATGAAAATGATAAATATTTAAAATCAATCGTGAGTAATTAATTACGTTCATTCGAACTTATCTCAAAATGTGCGTGATTTATGGGCAACTCGTTTATTTTACGCGCGATCATTCATAACTAACACGCACACAAGTTCGTGCACAGTAAAATTTTGGTATTTATGAATGAATACCGCGTTGTCAACACGTTCTGTTTTTTAGCACGGCATTTTTTTTTGGAAAAAAAAACTGTTTTTTATTTCAATAAACGATTATACTACCGAGTCTGAAACTGCTGTGTAAATTTGGGCACTTCTCAAAAAATCTCCCTACATACATTACGTACATATACAGGGTGATTTTTTTAGACGAAGTACATACTTTGAAATAATGTTAATTGGGCATTCCATAGTTAAAAAAAATATTATTTTATTTTGACAAGAAACAACCGGAAAAATATCATTTCAAACATTGTTTATCCCGTTAAGAGTGGTCACCCTATTGATAAGCGGTTTAGTAACTATGCGTTCAGCGAAAAGTTTTAGTGCTCGTGAATACGTTATTGTATTGAGACGGTAAGACAGGAATTTCTTAAGGAATATTTGAAAAAATTAAAGCTAATGTTTGCAAAAAAAAATGAGGCCACAAGTACGTATCAGATTTAGATTTAGAATCAAATTCTGCATATGCTCTATTAATATGTCCGTCGTATATAAAATCACCCTGTATAAATATAAAAACTTTGTGTCACGTTGTTTGCCAGCGATGAGTACCTAAGCTACTGAATCGATTTTAATAATTTTGATTTTTATATTTTGCACACTGTGTGCAGTTTGATACAACTTGAGTGATATTATAGTTTGTATCTCAATTTATGCTAGAAAAGTCATACTTTTGCGTTTCGTCTGGTGAGTGAGGTAACCGGTGACCACTTTATTAAAAAGTGGCAATGCGTCTGGAAACCTACGGCCGTTGCAAATCTCCTTTAGCGGCGGTTATCGGGTGAACCGCCAGCTGAAATGCCGTGTTCTCAAATAAAGAAAAAATATATTTTAAATTAAGAACGCGAATTTTATTTGTATCATCAGATAAAAAAAAAAACGTTCGACAGGATCCGCGATTCGATACTGAACTGCATATACGCGCACAAACCGTACTGGCGTTGCTTCAACTACCAGCCGACGTACAGCGTGGGCCCCACTCCCAACGTTTGCGACGGAGCGAAACGGAAGCATACGGTCGCCGTCAAGTGGGAGGGAGACGAGACTAGGCCCGACAGTTTCGCCACCAGAGACTGCTACCCGAAGCAGGACGATTCGACGAAGAAAAGGATCGCGGAGCGGCTGAACCATTTGCGACTGGGTGAGTTGAAAGCTGAGATGTTTTTAGTTTTTTTTTAGTATAATTAACTAAGTGAGTCGGTGGCACAGATGCTAAGCTGTCCATCTGTCCGTCTGTCACCAAGCCGCATCTCATGAACCGTAAATAAATTAATATACATATACTACGATATTGTTACAGTCACGAATCTATCGATGCCCCAGCATGCAGTATGCTACGTGTATGACGAGGCGATGTTGAAACACAAGAACATTTGCGAGCCGTAAGTTGTCTTTTACCCGAATAATCATGTTTTATAAGTGAAATTTCTTCGGTGCCGATGCGATAGTTAGACAAGTTGTGGTTGAAATTTAAAGGACTGGACACGCTTAGGCACATTTCGTTAAATGAGAGAGAGGAAACAAAACGTGGAGAGAGAGACTGACGCAATACAAACCCCATAGAATAATGTGGTCTCAGAAGTAAATACCACTTTTTCATAGAATATCTGTGAAAAGTTCAACTGTCTACCTATCACGGTTCTGAGCCTGGACAGACGGACGGACAGACAGACAGACAGACAGCGAAGTCTTAGTAATAGTTATAAGTAGTCTTAGTAATAAAAAATATCATAACCTTTAAAGACAGTTAACATCAGATGACCCGCCTGCTCATGTGGCAACTTCTACGCGAAAAGATGAAGGTATGAACGCTTGCACGCAGAGGCCACGTGGAGTGCCCTGAGCGCGTCATGCGCATCCACGAGCGGCATCGCGACTTTGGTCTTCTGGGAAGGGTTCATCAGCTGGCGGGGAGACCAGCCCCCGAGCAGGTGCTCCTGGACGTGCACACACCCTCGCACCTCCAAAGGTACACAAGGACTCAACAACATCAGCATCCCGCCCTATTCCAGTCCACAGCTGAACATAGGCCTACGTTCTCGTTTCCCTACCTAGCACCGAATCAACATAATTGTATTCATCACGATTTATTATAGATTTTAAAGGTTTTTTGTAGTGCTAATCTCGGCACTTAAGATTGAACATTAAAACATGTAGAAAAAGTACGAAAAGATTGTCGCCGCTGTATTCAAATTGCAAGCATTGCTTCAAATGCTAAATAACCATGTAGAAAGAAGGCGTTAAGATTTTCGTCGCTGTGGCTATCAGCCGTTTAGCTCAGTGGCTAGAGCGTCAGGCTGCGAATGCCGAAGACGTGGGTTCGATTCCCACAGCGGCGGCCATCTTTTCGTACTTTTTCTACATGTTTTAACGATTTATTATTTTTCTATTACTTGAGTTTTGTACAGAGAAAAAATCCAGTTGAGTTTCTTTCTTGTTTGCCAATTCCTTTCCAACAATGCGGTACTTTTTCTTTTCTTTATGAACAATCTTTCACTGTTGGCCTTTAGGGGGTCTTTACAGATCCACCGGGCTTGAGGTGACCTCCTTTATAATAGGGATGTCGTAAAAATATGGATGTATCGATTTTTTGTATATATCGATATTTTCAGCCGAGAGGGCCGGACCTCGGATCGGTAGCTATTATCTGGTCGCGATATCATAATACTTTTACCATCTGTATAAAACAGCGGGTGTAAGCTAAAGCTGCTAAAGATATTGAGTATAACAGTATTTATACTTTAATCGATGCAAACCCAGATTGAAGGAGCTGTCCACTACCAAGCTGCGAGATCTTCGACACCAGGAGGAGTCCTTCGACTCGGTCTACTTCCACCCTGACTCGTACGAGAGCGCCGCCATGGCAGCCGGATGCGTCCTGCAAGTTGGTGTCGACTGTACCTCTTACCTGTACCGCTGAAATTGGCTCCGATCTTAAGATTACTGTGGTGGGGCTACGCAATAGTGCTCGCTGTTGCACAAACGGGCAGGTCCGCCCGGGTAAGTGCCACGACCTCACGGAATACCGGCGTAAAGTGGAAGTGTTACGCATCTGCCTTTCGTCTGGTGAGTGAGGTAGCTGGGGCCCACTTAATTAAAAGGTGGCATCGCTTCCTAATAGGAAACAAGAAGAATGATCTAATCAAATTCGAACAAGCGTTCATGCTTTTAAAAGCGATGCTTTTGTATATTATACAAAGCGTGATTACTGTAGCACGTTACTCAGAGATTTGATGTGCGACAATAACTAGCAAATTATCCTACATTATTGGGACGCAAATCTGGCGTACTTTGGGACACAATCGAATTGGAACCTTTTCCGTCAAGTAATAAGGCACAGTACCTCATACCGCCAAGAAGCCGAGGCGTAAAGCCAATCAAAGCAGCGCAATCTGGTTTTGATACCCCTTATAATCGTAAGCACCGCACCTCATTGGTATACCGCTAAATCACCGAAGCTTAAAGTCGTTCACAACAGCGTAATCTGATTTCGAACCCAGTTCTATACGAATAAGACACAGTACTTTCTTGGTATACCGCCAAGTCACCCAGGCGCTAACCCGTCGGCGTATGATTTTGAACCTTATCCTTATAGTAATAAGACACAGTAGCTCATTCGCCAAGTGACCGATGCGCAAAGCCATCCGCAGCGGCGCGGTCTCGTTTTGAACCTTATCTTTATGGCAATAAGACGCTGCCTCATCGCATCACCTGCGGCATTTGATTTCGGACCCTATTCCCGTAGGCGGTAGACGCAGTTCTGTCCGGCGCGGCGGGCGGCGGCGTGTGCGTGGTGCGGCCGCCGGGGCACCACGCGGACGAGGAGCTGCCCAGCGGCTTCTGCCTGCTGAACAACGCCGCGGCGGCCGCGCGCTACGCCGTCCGCGGCCACGGGCTCGTTCGCGTATTGATCCTCGACTGGGACGTTCATCACGGCAACGGCACGCAGCGCATCACGTACGGCGACACAGAGGTAGCCCGCTCGCTCTTCGGTTCATTCGCTCGCTCGTTCGTTCATTCGCACTTTCATGCGATTCGCCCGATCATTCATTCGCACTGTCATGCGATTCGCTCGATCATTCATTCGCACTGTCATGCGATTCGCTCGATCATTCATTCGCACTGTCATGCGATTCGCTCGATCATTCATTCGCACTGTCATGCGATTCGCTCGATCATTCATTCGCACTGTCATGCGATTCGCCCGATCATTCATTCGCACTGTCATGCGATTCGCTCGATCATTCATTCGCACTGTCATGCGATTCGCTCGATCATTCATTCGCACTGTCATGCGGTTCGCTCGATCATTCATACACACTTTCATTCAATCCTACTTCATCTTGACGAGCCGATTGGCTAGCATAGTGGTTAAGTAACCTATCTCTGGCATCAAAGGGTAGAGTTCGTTTCGAGTTCACGCTATTGGAAAAATATTTGTATAAAATTTAGCGAAATGAACCTATATGAAAGTAATAAAAAAAAATTCTAAAAGTATTCACAAGTACATTTTTTCGTCCAAATACCCTAAGATAGGTTTTGGCCTGAAAACCTTGTCAATACTATTATTCTGTAACTTTAGTACGGCATTGCCATTCCGTTTGTTGTATGTGCAAAAACACCAGCAACTGCGAAACCATTTTATGTGGGCATGCACTTTACTTTCGTCTCCGTTTCAGATACTGTACATGTCTATTCATCGATACGACAACGCTACGTTCTTCCCGAAGTCGACAGACGCCAACTACGACGCTGTGGGCGCCGCTCCCGCCGAAGGCTACAACGTCAACGTGCCCTGGAACAAGGTAGATGGCCCTAAACGCACACAAACACACACAAACACACACAACCTCACACGACCCGTACATGCTCCGTTCTCGATAACCCATCTATATCTATACTCTATACAGATAAATAAAATTGGAATATCTTAAAATGTGTAGAAAATATGTCGGTATAATCAGCCGCTTAGCTCAGTGGCTAGAGCGTCAGGCCGCGAATGCCGAAGACGTGGGTTCGATTCCCACAGCGGCGACAATCTTTTCGCACTTTTTCTACATATTTTAATGTTCAATCTTAAGTGCAAAGATTAGCACTATAAACAATTTAAATTTGGAATATCTGTTTGTAAAATTAAAATAACCGCAGTTTACTAAACGCATATGGATGTACACATGGCACATACAGTCGTCCGCGTGGAATTTTAAATAAAATAAAAAATCTAAAATGAAAGTAGCCTAAGTTACTCCTTATTACATCAGCTATCTGCCAGTGAGAGTCCCGTCCAAATCGGTCCAGCTGTTTCAGAGATTAGCATGAACAAAAAGACAGACAGACAGACAAAAATTATAAAAAAGGTTATTTTGGTATATGTACCGTGCTCACATCCATAAAGCATTTATTCAAAAGCGGTTATTTTAATATTACAAACAGACACTCCAATTTTATTTATCTGTATAGATATATTTTTAAGTTAAGCAATTTTTAAGATCTGTTCAGTTGCCAAAATTTAATAAATTGGAGTGCTGTTACCACCCCTCAGCAAAAAAAACGCCTCCATAATATTTCCACTTCTCGACGATTCGATTTCGAGGCCATGATACTCACTTGCCCTACAGACGTGCAAAAGGCATATTTGATTGTTACATTTTGGGTCCTCATACATACAGGGTAGTTTTATAGACGACGGACATATTAACAGAGCATATGCAGAATTTGATTCTAAATCTGAATCTGGTACGTACTTGTGACTTCATTTTTTTTTTCAAAGATTATTTTTAATTTTTTCAAACATTATGGACACCTTAAGAAATTCCTGCCTTACCGTCTCAATACAATAACCTACTGAGAGATCAGAGCACTAAAACTTTTAGCTAAACGCATAATTACTAAACCGCTCAATATGGTGACCACTCTTCATGGGATAAACAAACAGTGTTTGAATAGATATTTTTCTGGTTGTTTCTTGTCAAAAAAAAATATTAATATTTTTCGTAATTCAAAAAAAAAAAAATACTCAATTATGGCAAACTATGTACTTCGTCTAAAAAATCACCCTGTATATTTTAGCTCGCGTCTCATATTGAAAAGCATTTAACGGAACATGCAGGCACTGTAAGTAGGTGGGAACATGTGTTAATACCGAAATCTTCTCCAACAGCGAGGAATGGGCGACGCAGAGTACATGGCGGCGTTCACACAGGTGATCCTGCCGATCGCCCACGAGTACAACCCTGAGCTGGTTATCGTCTCAGCCGGGTTCGACGCCTGCGTGGGCGATTTCTTGGGAGGTTGGTTGCCATTGTCATTACCACCCAACTCTGTTCCATTTACGTCCTACCCAACGTGCAAAAGACGCCTTTGTTCAACGATTGAAATCCTCGCTGGGTTTTCGAAGATAAACTTCAAACATCGAATATAATCATAAAATGACTCTTCTTGGGTTGCTCTTTACTCCGTTTAAAGTAAAAATTAAAATACGACGCGGAATTGTAGTGTTAAAATTATTTGCACACTTTGTTGAGCTCCACGATACAATTCGATATGTTCTCAACAAGCGTGCTGCAATATTCTCAATAAGCACCGTATAACATCATCTCTGAAATAACTACGCTAGCTCGTGACGTCACACAACAAATTATCGGGAAGAATGATCAGATTTTGGGCCATGTGAGTTGGTGCAACGTCGAACAGAGCTAGATGTCGGTGGGTGACGTCACGGATTTTTTTATATGAGAAGATGGCAAACGAGCTGGTGTTTCGACTGACGTTAAGTGATAGCCGCCGAAATTGACATTTGAAACCTTTTAACAAAGTGGACCCCGGCTACCTCACTCACCAGACGAAACGCTGAAGTGTAACACTTCCACTTCACGCCGCTCTTCTGCGAGGTCGTGGTACTTACCCGGACGGACCTGCCCATTCGTGCAACAGCGAAGACTCGCGTGGCCCTACCACTGTTGAACTGGTGTCCTATTCCGCTGGTCCTTGTTGCAACACGCCCCTTCTTTCAGGTTGCAAAGTGACGCCGGAGTGCTACGGCCGGATGACCCACCTGCTGCGCGGACTCGCCGGCGGCAAAGTGGTCCTCTGTCTGGAGGGCGGGTACAACGTCACCAGCATATCCTACGCAATGACCATGTGCACGAAAGCTCTCCTCGGCGACCCCATCCAGCACCACTACGACCCCAAGGCCGCATGCCACCCGTCCGCCGTCGAATCAATCAACAACGTGATAAAAACCCACAGCAAGTACTGGAAGAGTCTGAAGTTCCAACTGGCGCTGCCCGCGGAGAACGTTCTGGAAGCGCCGCCGCCCTCCAGAGGCCTGGCGAGTGACTCGAATAACACAGATCCGTCCAAGCCATTGGACGAATCGGCAAACGACACCTCCAAGTCGCTCAGTCAATTCGAGTCCTCCCTGGAGAGCGACATGATGAATTTGACCATAGACAAATCGAAATGCACCGACGGCATCCACTGCGGCACTGACGACGAGGACGACGAATCGAAGCGAGACAAAGAGAATAAACCTAAAGTGGGCACATCGAAGACACCAGACGGGTCTGGTTGTTCAAAGAGTGTGGCTGAAGGAGGCCCATTGCAAAGATGTTGAAGGGAAGCACACCCTGGTGGATTATTTATCCGAAAATATGCAGGCTTTGGTCGACGGCGAGATGTTCGCAGTGGTGCCAGTTCCGTGGTGTCCACATTTAGACAGTCTATTCGCAATACCACCCTCGGTGAAATTCGAGCAGGGAGTAAAATGTACAGAGTGCAACGAGAAGAATGAAAATTGGGTGTGTCTGCATTGCTATGTTGTAAGTATTGTATGTTTGCCAATTTGTATTTTAGTGCTATGTGGTACACTTAAATACAGGTTACAATAAAGTTGATATTGGTCCCGCAAGCTGGATTCTTTGATCCATATAAGTTTTAATCTGTGAGAAATGCCAAATAAGCCTTTATGAGATTATTTACGTATATTATTACAAAAAAGTTAATAGTGATCCCTCAAACCGGATCCTTTTATCCGTACACGAATTCTTAGCAAGATGCCAAATAATTCATACAAAAATTTTTTTTTGTTCATTGTGCTGTCTCATTTCATTCAGAACACCTTTTTTTTTCAGACTGCCTGCGGTCGCAGCATAAACGGTCATATGCAGGCTCATCATCAGGCGACTCAGCACGCGTTAGTGCTCTCTCTCCTCGATTTGTCCGTGTGGTGTAACATATGCGACGCGTACGTCGACAATCCTCTGCTATACGACGCTAAGAACAACGCTCACAGATGCAAATTTGGAGAGGACATGCCGTGGTGTTACCGAACGGACATACAAATGGAGTAGTTCGAAAAGGCTACATATGTTGATTACAATATTAATATAATGTATTAACTAACTCAAAGTGAAACACAGTGAATAACTTAGATAAAAACTTGCACCTACTGGTATGATATACTAACTAGTTTCTTGCTAATATATTAGTGTAGCGGTTATTTAACAACTGACAAATCACTTCACATGATTTTAAAGTAATCAGTTGTAGTTTTACACTTCATGGTAAAAAGGGAACATTTAATGTTATAAAACTTAACTAGTTAGGTATTAGAATACTGACTATTGGTAAGTTTAAAAATTTAAATTGGATTTTGACACATTCATTCCAATAGTAACGTAATTTTTTTTTTTATATCCTGACCAGAAATATAAAAGACCTGCTATGGGGATCTAACACTCGCTTTGCTACCTTAGTTAATAGGTACAAGAAACTGTTTTTGGTTAAGCTATAACTGCTATCTTATAGTTTCTAGTGGGAAGTTTCCTAATGATGGTAGTTGTTAAATTTGTGGGCAGCATTAATATTAATATACAAGAGATTTTAAATATGGCAAATTTATTAACATTTTAATTACTAGTTAATAGGTAAATTCAGTAATTTATTTACCTAAATAATGTACAAATTCTAGAAAAAAACTCATTAATGATAAACAGTTTCATGTAGTAAAATCTACCAATTTTTTGGTTTTGTACAATATTAACACTAATTTTTTATTATTTTTTTTTCATCTTATGTAATACGCCAAAAGCAGTGACGCACAAGTAATTCCACATTTTTATTTGGTTTTTTAATAATAACATAGTAATATAATTGGAGGCAGCATTGGACCGACAATTTTTTAAACAGAGGGACCCTCTCAGGCCGGCCTTACAATGCCATATCCTTTAGAAAGAATACGGATATGCCCTCGTTATTTGGTGCCGGTGACGAGGTACACCCCTGGCCACTTCCCCTCATGTTGTATACCTATGTACCTTATGTTAAGTTGCACTTTCTTACCTATGGGGAGTAATATATTTAAAACTTTTATATGTATTCATTAGAATATTAAATAGAAATTAGATGTACCTCTACCACCCTTTCACTTTAAGATTTTATACCTCTGTTTAGAAATATCTTAGATATTTCCTTTTTTATTTTTTTTATGAAAAGTCATAAAAATAAAAAGACTGACCTCTATTTCGTATTTTGGCATGCTTTACTAAAATATCTCTGAAATTAATATCATTCACATTCGCTTTAACCCAATTTTATAAAATTTAAATAGTTTAATTGAAGTACTATTTTTGCAGGTGTAAGGTGTACTTGACATAAATTTATTAAAATAAAATATTTTAAAGGTTAGTAAATTGAGTTGATATAATACGGCCAGTAGATACTTGAAGCATTTATTTTTTTGTATTTTTTCTTTTTTAAATTTTTATTTATTTATTTTTTTGCTGACAAAAAATTAAAAATGTATGTGTATGGTATATATTTATACAATGCTGTATTGCATTGGTGTTCGAAACTTTTAATGCCAGTTACATAAATCTTTTCTCAATTTAAAACATACTTGCAGCATGCTTTGTTTTTTTATTCATTTATTTTAAACAGTGGTTGAAACTTTAAAACATGTAGATAACTTGAATTTTCCCTTACTGAATAATGAAGTACTGGTTAATAATAAAAGCTTTATTTAACTTGACTAATATTAACAGTATTAACAGTTCTATATGCTACTCTAATTTATGGATGGTATTCAAAATTAAATGTATATGATATGTAACTTTGTAGTACAGTGACAGTGTTTTCAATCTAATAAGTGCCAAAGTCATCACTGGAAAAACTATTTTGTATCATTAGTGGGGACAGTTTGTAAAACGTCAATGAACATCAATAAACACATATCGTACTCAAATGACTTTTTTTCGCTGACAATTTGTTTCTGTAGTTATTTAGGAATATAATTTAATCACGAAAATTTCATGTTCGAAACCTTCGTCTTTAATTACTTGTCGAACGGTCGCAATCAAAAAATAACAATAATAACGTGTATGACGTAGGTAAGCGATTCAATAGCGGCCTGGGTGGCATCTGGGCCAGCATGCGTTAGCATCTCTACCATAGCCCATAACTGTGATCTGAGCTCGCCTGGCACACGAGAATATCGTGTATAACCTACATAGCGCGAGTCAGTGTCGAAGACTTAGGTTTCAGTTATTAAAGTGACAAAAACTATTAAGATTTATTATTGCTAAATTAGAAATGGGAAGCGTATATGTAGATTTATAACTGCTAAATTAGAAATGGGAAGCGTATATGTAGATTTATTATTGCTAAATTAGAAATGCGAAGCATGCATTGTCATTGACTCAGGTTTGTTAATGTAGAGGACCAATAAGCAAAAGACTTAACTAAATAATACGCTAAAATGTATATGGTAGCGTTTTGTGAAAAGAGTAAAGTAGACCGATTCTTTTATTTCTAAACATTTTTAGAAAACGTACTTGGCACAAAGATACTACTGGGTATCGGATCTAGAAATATTCGTTAACCTAAATACGTACCAAGCTAAGCGTATTAAAAAAAACAACATCGACGGCAAAACCATTGCTTTAGTTCCTAAACGGTATAAAAATTATATTGGCAAGGTAACGGTTACTGTCAATGTCACTGTCTATTCAATTGTCATGTATCAATATTTATTTTATTTGGCCATTGGTCATTAAAAAGTTGTAATTTATTAATAAGAGTGACTCCCATGACTGACATGACATTGGCACAATTCTCTTAAGAGAGGCCATTAATCAAAGAAGAAGAAGAAGAGAAGAAATGTAAATGACATATTTATTTACAGTAATAATCTTCCAATATCTTGGCCGAGTGGTGCCAAGATAAGATGTTTTTAAAAACGAAAATTTTTAAGGCCATTTCTTTTGGAAATCCTGTAAAACTTCCTTTATCATATTGGTTGTTAGTGATTATAAGATTTGCTCTAACTATTATACCACAACCAGGTTATATCCATCCAGATGAATTCTTTCAAAACGTCGAAGTTATTGCAGGTAAAAAGCTCTATTCAAATTATTCATTGTTTGCGAAACTTGGTAACTGTATCAAGTGTAGTTACCTATATATAGATATATTATATACTGTTTCTTAAATTAAAAAATTAAACATTTTTCCAGGTGATATCTTTCCCATTGAAGTCTCAAGAACATGGGAATTTAATCCAAAGTTTCCAATAAGAAACATCTTTGTACCAAAAATAATACTTGGCCCACCATTACATTTAATAAGAATACTAAATCCTTATACAAAGGTTTATTTAAATATTGACTTACAAACACCTTACTACCTATTGGTTATACCTCGATTATTCATCGGTTTTTTATCCCTGATTAATGACTATTGTTTGTATAAAATATGTGTCCTGTATGGGCAGAACTATAGAAATAGGCTCAAAATATTTGCAAGTTCATATGTAGTATTTGTTTATTGCTGTCGAAGCTTTTCCAATACATTTGAAATGATTTTTTTTTCGATGCTCCTATTTTTGGTAGCTCAATGTATGAACAAATCAGATAAGGTGATATATCATGATGAATTTCTCACTGAGAAATATAATCAAGCTACAACTGCAGTGGAGAAAGTTAAAATTTTTAAATTGAAAACACATTTGCCCGAACATTCCCTAAATAAAGTATTTATTCTTGCAACACTAGTATTAATTGGTGTCTTTAACCGTCCAACGTTTGTAGGTTTCGCTTTCGTGCCAATTTTCTTTTGGCTTCACAGGGGCCTAGGATCTAAAGTAGTAGGATTTAAAGATTTCCATTATAGAATCTTCACATTTATGCTTTGCGGTGTACCAATGGCTCTGATTCTCATACTTATTGACTCCAGTTATTACGGATATCTAACAAGCGCAGATTTAGAATCACTAAAGTTGTCCTGGGATAACTGGGTCGTAACTCCACTGAACTTTCTCCGTTACAATTCCGATACTGGAAACCTGAAGCAACATGGTATCCACCCACGATGGTTGCATTTGATTGTAAATATGCCATTGCTGTTTAATGTTCTGGGAATAATTGCCTTCACCACACTGTCTGGGAATACCTACAGGTAATAATATTCATTATTTTATGTAAATTTTTCATTAATATTTGTTGCCAAAGTGTAAAAAATTTTACTCGTGCTAATGCTCGTGTTATATTATAAGGTCAGTTGAATAAATTCCCAATCATCAAATTGTCTAATCATAAAGGAAACTACTTCGATGGAAAAATAAATTTTAATTTTCTTTATTCAAGAATTTTTATATTATTTAAAGTGTTATTAAAATTGGTGAGGAATCAGTTAATCTTTGCGAGCTATAATTATCTGCCTATTCTCTAATTGATTAATAGTGTTTGAAAAATGTGTTTCCGTACAGTTTCACATATTTTTTCTTAAATATTTTAATATTAAAAATTTTTTGCAAATATTGTGTTGATTATTAGATATACACGACGGCCTCGTCTCGAACGACATACCGGTTCATGCGGGTGTACGATATGGGTGTCTTTTTTTTATATGAGAAAAGTTGCCAAACGAGCAGGCGGTTCACCTGCCCCTCCGAGCGGGTTCCCGCCTTGACGTGGCGGAGGGGCTTGGTAGCCGTGGCTTGGTCCCCCATGGCGAATCAAAGAGGAACCCACACTGGGCCGGCCTGTGGTGTAAGGCCGGCCCGAGAGGGCCGCTCCGAGTGGGCTCAATGAGCCTACTCGTGTGGTAATGCGTGCTGGAGGGTGCAGGGGACAGGTCGAGGGTGGTAGAGGTGGAGCCACTCTCCCTGTCTTCTGCTACCGAGGAGGAGTCGCGGGGGAAGAGGAGTGTCGGTATTGCGTTGGCCGTGCCTCCGCGACTCGGCGGGGCTGCACCGCTGATGCAGCTGTGGTGGGGCCGCGGGGGGAGAGGAGTGTCGGTATTGCGGTGCGCCGTTCTCCCTATCCTCCGCGGCCGAAACGTGGTGAGCGGCGGAGCCACAGACCAGGTCCGCCGTTGGGGGCTGGGAGGCTTGCTGCTTATTAGCACTGGCTCTCCTGGCTCCCATGGCCCCGGTCAGCGAACTCGGGGGAATTCGTTGGCCGTGAAAATGGGGCCGAGTAGGAAGGCGTGCTGAATGTTCCAGCGCGCCTTACCTGGAGGAGAGGGGAGTTGATCCCCGTGAGGGGGCTGCTAAGGCGGCCAGCGCTGGCAGGGTCGCGGAAGTGTGCGAAAGTGTTCCCGTGACCCTGCCGATATGCGCCTAGGTGTAACATCGTGGGGGTTTTAGTCGGTGCGAGTCCCACATAACCCGCTCTTGCCCCCGCGAGGGCGGGAATGCGTAGGCATTTCCCCCACGTCAACAAAGAAAAAAAAAAAGGCGGTTCACCTGATGTTAAGTAAATACCGCCGCCATGGACATCTGCTATCCCGACACTGGACCAGACTAAATTGGGCTCCGGCTACCTCACTTGCCAGACGAAACGCGAAAGTATTTGTTATACTTCCACTTTACGCCATTCTTCTGTGAGGTCGTGGTACTTACCCGGACGAGCCTGCCCATTCGTGTAACAACCGAGGCTGCTACGTGGCTCTACCACCGAAAAACCTACCTCTACCGCGTCTTCTTTTTCCTCTCTCGTCTCTTGTTGTCTTGGATGGAATCATGAACAAAACAATAGGCAACAAGCGACATAGAGCAGATTATGCCGATGACCTATGAATGCTGAGCCACACACGAGCCGACATGCAAGCCAAGCTGGACGACCTACAACGAAAAGCAAAGGAGACGGGACTGAAAATCAGCAGAAGACCCAGGAAATGAGATGCGGTGCGACAAACTCATTTCCGTTGCTTATTGGCACAGAGGCTGTGGAAAGGGTCGACACATTCACCTACATCGTTAGTGTAGTGTCGGAAACTGGAAGAACCGAAGAAGACATCGCTTCGAGAGTCGCCAAGGCAAAAGCAACCTTCGTACAGCTCCGTCCAGTCGCAGAAATTGACTAGGAGAGTAAAGCTCAAAATATTCCGGTCAAACGGTCCGTTTTGCTATGCGGATGTGAGACGTGGAAGGTTACAAAGGAGATCTCGCGCCGGCTTCAGGCCGGTTGGATCGGCCACACGCTCCGAAGGGACCCTGATCACATACCGAGGCAAGCCCTAGATTGGATTCCCCAAGGAAAGCGTAGGCGCGGCCTTCCTAGGCAAACCTGGCGGCGGACGATCATCGCAGAGGCGAAGAACATAAGAAGAAGACGTGGAGCGAACTGAAGCGTGAAGCTCAAGACCGAACGGGATGGCGACGCACTGTGGAAGCCCTCTGCCCCATCTAGGGCAAACAGGACCATAAGAGAGACGTTTAAAAATGTAAAAACAGGCTAAGTGAAATTAAATGGAAAATAACAAACAAAGCACGTTCAGTGTCTTTGTATGAAAACATCATTTCTTAGCACATTAACTTTATTTCTTATTCATTGCCACATTAACTTTCTTAGCAAGAAATTAAAGACAGTACTATGGGATTTTGATGGTACAACCTAGTTACTTAAACATTTGCCTTGCCTTTAAAATGTAAAAAACCGGCCAATTGCCGGTAGTCGGACTCGCGCACAAAGGGTTCCGTACCATTATCTATAAAAACGGCAAAAAAATAATGTCTGTTGTATTAAATATATTTTAATTCTGTTTTTTTAGGATTGTTGTTACATCGACAACAGAAATACATCATCTGTGAAAATTTCAACTGTTCCCAAGTAAAAATTGTTACGCTTTGGCTACAAAACTTAATGAGGTTTTATACTCCAATTGCATTCCATATCGTTGCAGATTCATCCGAGGGCAGTACAGCAAGCTGCCGAGGATACAGAGCATCACGGGGCTCATGCTGTTCTCTCTTGTCGTTCCCGTCGCTCTGCTATCCCTATTCCCTCACCAGGAGGCTCGTTTCATAATTCCCGTGCTGCTGCCCCTGGTCTACCTCTACGGGAACCACCTGCACCCCACCGAGGCGGATTCACTCACAACGCGGAAACTGAAGAACACTCTACGCTGCATTTGGTACACGTTGAACGTCTTACTCACCCTGTTCTTCGGCTTCGTGCACCAAGCCGGCGTCTACCCATTCACCGATCATTTGCACCGCGAGATCAAGAGCTCCTATGGCGTCCACACGCACGTGATCGCGACCCACAGCTACAGCATACCCACTTACCTGCTGCAGCTGGAGAGCACCACCAAGATCTGGAGGGACAAGAGGTCAGGGCGTAAGTACAGACTGGCCCCGACCACTTTCCTGCACCGATATGGGTCTCTACCGATGGATGAGTTGTTCGACAACGTCGACCAGGTGCTGAGCAACGCCGAGATGCTGCTGCACAAATACAAAAGGCAGTACAGGTTTTACATCGCGTCCCCTTGCTCCTTGGAAGGGGAGTTTCGGGAGGCCTCCAAGAAGTTTGGCTACATAGATGTTGAACACGAGGTATCGTACTACCCGCACTACTGTACCGAAGCCTTCCCCAAGTTCCCCCATTACAGGGACCAGTACTGCCTCGAGAGTAATCTCCACAAAACCAACGAATCTCGAGCCGTCGATCTCAGCTTTTATCAACGAATCACGTGTTTCTTGAAAAGGTTTTGCCTCAGAATTTATAGAGTAAGACCTTCCAACTATAAAGTGTAAATGTAAATTCTATTTACTTTCAAATTTAACGTGTTAAATATAGATCTGATTTTAAAATAAAAGACAACATAATAAGCGCGCTTTACACGCATGTCTATGTTTAGTTTTAGGTAAATACTCTGAGCCTTATATTATAAAACTTTTTTTAAAGCAATAATTTGCAGTTTTGTTTGTGTTTATTGTATATATTAAACAGGTCATGTTAATCAAGTGCCATTGTAAATAAATCAAGTAATGTTTATATAATCATTTCTTGATTATGAGGCCCATCGTCCCTCTGTACAAAACCCACCATAAAATAAATCGATAATTATGTTATTCAAATTTTGTTAAATAAATTCTTACATGTTAATTTCACAAACTTTTAGTACGATTAAAACTATAATATTAAACATTATATTTTTCTCTGTTGGTTTATAAAACATTACAATTGCGTTTGTTATCCGATCGAATCTCACAGAATCTCTGACTTAATTACAACATTGGTTATGACGAATATTGTTGCATTTGTTGTGTACTTTTTTGCTCATTTTACTATGTAGTTACTTTTTTTAATTGCTCATGTATTTGTTTTTATTGGTAAATATATTAATTATAAATTCTTGTTACTAAAAACGCGTTAAAAGACTTATTGGTAATTTGTTTTTATGGCTTTACTCCCAATGACTGCATCCGTTATTTTTACCATTAAATTTGTCAAACATACTTGAAATCTTTTATTTCTCACTATATTTTAATATTTATAAATTAGAAAAAACTAATGGTCCGATTAAAGTCAACAAGCCTTTGGGATTATAAAACTACTTTTTGAATTTTTTAAAAACTCAAGTACCTTTTCTCACTCTGGTAGGTACGCCTCTGCTTCTTCTGTTGCACGAATGGATAATTTCATCCGTCTAAGTACCACGGTATTACAGAAGACCAGCGTAATAGTAACATGTTAGAATCTATTTTTTTATCTGAGCTGCAACCGATGTTGCCGGTTCACCTGTTGCTAAATGAAAACCGCCGCCCATGGACATTTACAACACTCATAGGGTTGCTAATGCGATGCAACTTTTTAATAAAGTGGGCCCCAGTTACCTCACTAACCAGACAAAATGCAGAAGTCTCACACTTCCACTTCACGCCGGTGTTCTGTCAGTTCGCGGTACTTACGGACGCCCCGGACGGACCTGCCCATTTGTGCAACCATGAGGACTGTTGCGTGGCGTGCATGGGAATTACTTCCAAATAATATGTAGTTGGAAGTAATAAGCGAATTAAAATCTGAAAATCGCCCGGTTAAGTTAGTACTAGGCCGGTCAGACCCGAAGGTTTATACGACCAAGCTCGTGACCTACTGGGATAGTTTAAGCAAGGGTTGAATCCACGAGCTCCGCGCACTTGGATAAAATTCCTCCTTCTATTAGACCAAACCGTACGCCTTAACTTAATGGATCTTTGCAGGGTAATTCACTGTGGTAGGGTCACGTGACAGTCTTCGCTGCCTCACGAAGGTCCGTCCGAGTAAGTACCACGATCGGCGTGAAGTGGAAGTACTCTTTTGGGTTTCGTCTAGTAAGTGAGTTAGCGGGTGCCCCAGTATTAAGAGGTAGCAACACATCTGCAAACCTACGGGTGCTACAAATGTCAGTGGGTGGTGGTTATCACTTAACATCAAGTTAACCTCAAGCTCGCTTGCCGGCTTCTATCAAAAGAAATCGTAATATGACTAGAATATTACTAGTTTATTAAAACCGCATCTAAACCTATAATTCGCAATTTTTTTATTACTTTAAGTATTGGATAGTAACAATTACCCGAGAACTACTACTTATAGACATCATCAGTGCTGCACATTTACTATGGATAATCTTAAAGTTTTTCCTCGTTCATTTTACAAATATAAAGATAAATAAAATAAAAAAAAATAATGTACCATGTTTTTATAACGGACTAAAACGAATTAGAAAAATTATTTAACACTTTTTAGTATTTGATTAGTAGCAGTGATAGCTTATTATCCAGGCGCTCGCTTTTAATTCAATATACTCGAGCAACCTGGGTTCGATCCCCGGTGCCGGCACCAATGAAATTATTAATTTTAAATGCTGACTATACTTTTCTACCGATATTACTTCAATTACAAAGTATCGATACAAAAAGTACTTGGTATTGCATTGGAACCACAGACTAACTAGAGATGCTTACGCATTTTTGATTGGAAATAAGGAAGTATCGAGTAAGTATTCGTATTTTCACGTATCGTTCATTTTTTTATAAATTAATCTTCGTAATTTTTATTTTAAATTAGAGATGTAGAAAGTGAAGAAATAAATTGTATTGAAAATTTTGTACCGATATAATGGATCAAAATATTTATTTATTTATTTATTTGGCACGGTTACAAAATACAAATTCTAACATGACTAAATTATTACAGACTAATATATATTACTAAACTTGCATTTCAATAACAACCGAGCACAACATGCAATTTTAATAATGTATGTAATAAATTATAGTTATAGTTACTAATTTACTTGTAACAAAGAAGTAGACCAATGTTCTTAGAGGACTTAATAGTTTTTAAAAATAATGACAAGTTTTGATGAAATATATCTATGTCTCTACATAAAATATTATACTGTCTACACATTCGAATTAAGGGATTGTTATGAGATACATTATTCCGGGTTAGCGGTATATGGAAAAGATGCTGTCTACGACTAGATTTACGTGAACATCTCAATGAAACATGGCATGGGACGTCAGAATCAAGGGTGTGATTAACTATTTTATGCAATGTTAAGAGGTCGCTAAGTTGTCGTCGCATAAGAAGAGAATCCAGATTAAACCTTGCAAGTCTGTCATTGTATGTTAGCAGAACTTTTCCCAGACCTAGCTTATAACTGAGGCTACGAACAAACCATTTTTGTATTGACTCTAGTCTATTTATATGATTATTATAGCATGGTGACCATATGGTGCAACAATATTCAAGATTGCTTCTTACCAGACAATTGTAGAGGATAATTAAGCTTTTGATTTTTTTGAAAGGCTTAGTGATTCGATTTATGAAACCTATGTTTTTTCTGGCTTTTAAGATGATTGAGTCGTAATGGGTTCTGAAAGAAAGTTTTGAGTCATACCAAACTCCCAGATCTCGCACTATGTTTACACGTTCCAGGGGGACGTTTAAGATATTATATGAAAAAACTGTAAGATTCCTTTTATTAGAGAATGTGATGACTTGACATTTACTGATGTTTAGTGACATTTTGTTTTTAGCGCACCAGTCGACTAACGTATTGATGTCGGATTGAACTATAGCGCAGTCCGAAATGGATTGAATACTGTAAAATAGTTTTATGTCGTCAGCAAATGCCAAGCATTTAGAATTAAATATGTTAAGCAGGTCGTTTATAAAAATTAAAAACAATAAAGGCCCCAGATTTGATCCCTGAGGAACTCCTGAGTTTGCTGTGAAAGGTGAAGATTCATGACCACCAATTGCTACTATTTGAGGACGATTTTGTAAATATGAGCGCAGCCAACATAGGAGAGTGCCATGCAGCCCCAGATGTTCCACTTTGATACATAATATAGAATGATCAACACGATCAAATGCTTTTGCAAAATCGGCATAAATCGAATCCACTTGCCCTGACTGATCAAAGACTGTATTTAAGTAGTGCGAATAACTTAATAAGTTAGTAGTAGTGGATCTAGATTTGACAAATCCATGCTGATTGGGGCTTATGACTACTCTAAAATGAGCATAAAAATGTTCATACACCAAGCTTTCGAAAATCTTTGCAAAACAACTCAAAATGTTAATCGGTCTATAGTTCGATACGGACCTCCTGTCACCGGATTTGTATATTGGTACAATTTTTGTAATTTTCCATAAGTCAGGGAAGGTGCCACTGCTGAGGGATTTATTAAAAATAATACCCAAGGGTTTTATGAGAGCAACCGCACATCGACGTACAAAAATAGGCGGTATTCCATCAGGGCCCGCGCCTTTTCCTGTATCGATTGAGTTAATACAAGACTTAATATCTTTATCAGCAACATGAATAGAGGCTAAAGTGGAGGTACTTGGTTTGAAGTTTGGAGTGTATATAGAATGGTTTGGAGTGCTGTAGACAGTTGAAAAAAAAAATCCGAAAAGAGATTAGCGATGTTCATCCCGCCCTCAGCTGATTGACCCTTATATAAAAACTTGTCGGGGTAGTTATTTGAGACCCTTTTGGATTTAGTGTATCTCCAGAATGCCTTAATATCTAAGGTGAGGTTCTCCTCAGTTCGACTAACATACAGTTTGAAAGAACTAGCTAACTCCACTTTGCATCTGGATCTTAGCATGGAAAATGTGTCAAAATCTCTCGGGTTCCTATATTTTTTATACTTGTTATGGAAACGCTTTTTTCCTTCATCATTTTAATTAAGCATGAACTAAACCAAGTAGGGTATTTCATATTTTTTGGCCTGCCTCTAGGAGTATATTTCTCAATAATTTCCCAAAGAGTATTGTAGAAATGCTGTACAAAATCGTTACAAGATAAATCACTAAATTGAGCCCAATCAACATTATTTAGCTCAGATATACAGGCATCATAATCAGTTTTTCGAAATATAAACCTAGATGATACGACCTCTATCAGAGCACGAGCTCTCTCTGCTTTTATGGAAATTTCCAATGGGGGATGATGTTCATCTATTCGACTCATGCCTAAAGTTCCAGTGACCGAGCATATCAAACTTGAGCTCACCAAGACAAGATCTAAGATTCTACGATTGTGATTTAATACGGAATTTAATTGTACCACATCAGTAGTAACCATAAAATCAGTCAGCAATGCTGACTTAACTTCACCATCAAGCCGAGGAAATCCATTATGAGATTTACTCCAGTCAATATTGCTAAGATTAAAATCTCCTAATATAAGATGTTTGTCGCCATTGCACAAAGATACAATTTTCACGCAGTTATCCAAGAACTCTGAGTAATGTTCGCAAGTTAAGTAGGAGGGAAGATAAGCGATACATATATTTAGCCAGAAATTACGTAACTTAATACGGACCCAAAGATCCTCTACAGTGGTGTTACCACTCAAATTTATGTTCGGAAATTATTGTTTTCTTTATAGAAACAAGTGTCCCCCCACCATAGCTTTTTTATATTTTGTCATAAAATCTTTAGGTCGGTCCCTACGATAAACTATTTATCGTTCATCAATGATTTCTGCACTGTTAATGTCATCGTCAAGCCACGTTTCAATGAGACATATTAAATCAAAATTGTTACTTAATATAGAATTATATAAATCAAGTGTTTTAGTTCTGATACCACGTACATTTTGATAATACATGGTTAAATCAGTTAAAGTATCGTATTTATATAGGTAGAAGATGTATTATTATAGATTGCTAGTTTAACAAGAGACTCACTCCAGAGAAGACAATGTCTGTTCATTCTCAACGTAGATAAAACGTGATGTTTCATCTTTACGCATATATATATGGCCATTTCTGACCCAAACGAATTTATAATTTAGCTCACGAGATCTGATGCGAGCTGCAGCATGCAATGCTTTATTAGCTGGTGACAAATGCTCACAGACATAAACAGGTGTTTTGTCGCCGGCGATCCCTAAGTGTGAAGTACATATTGAGTTTTTCATCTTGGTGCGCCTTGTTAAATCTTGTGACTGCAGAATAAAACTCGTCGCGACAGCGATTGCTTCTTAATTTCACTACAATGGCTCGAGGTCTATTTCTATTTTAGTAAGAGGAGCCACGCGGGTACAATTCATTATATCATTATCAGCCAACTTAAATGTGAGCTAGCTGTTTTACAATATTCACAATATTTTCAGTTCGATGCTCAGGTACACCTTGGATCTCAATATTCGAGTCCCTCATATATTGCTCAACAGTGTTCAGACGATCGGTGATGTTACTTATTGTTTCGCGAAGCTGTGCACATTCCGTTCTTAATGCTTTATTCTCCTTAGTTATTGCAATTAAGTTGTTTTTAAGATCGTCATACTGGTCGCTTACAAAGCTGACAGACGATTGAAGTGAGCTTAGTTGGTCCCTTATCGGATCCAAATTAGACATAAGCAGCTGATTGATCAAGGATGGCAGTTCTAAGCCATGGCGGTGTGAATTTCATTTTTGATTATTTCGGATATCTCATTGGTGGCTAAAAAAAACCGTTTCTTTAACACTGTCATTCCTGGGCTGAGACGAACAGTTAAGTTGGTTTACATGTTTATTTTCAGAGCGTTTAGATGAGCGAAAAGTCACATTTGCATCGTAGGGAGGCAGGTTCCCGTATGAGTTGCTTGATGTTTCGGGTTCAGAGTTCATTGCGGGAATGTTTCCGCTTGAGGTAAGAGACGCACGATCATGAACGGGTGTATTCGTATTATCCCGCTTAGGCTGCTTGGTAAGACATTCAGGGCACCTCCAATTTATCTTCCTAGCGGGACTCATGTCGTAAAATTGTTTAAGTGTTAGACTACAGCATGTTAAATCATAATCTCTTTTACAATGCGGACATTTCATAAATTCCTTGGATTTAATTTGCCCTTGGCATCCATTACAGGTTTTATTTCTTAGAGTAGACATTACTTAATAGTTGAATCTTCTATTAATATAACTTCGGAATATGGTTTCAATTTAATATTTCGATAAAATTATAAATCCACGAAGGTAACTTAATAATTGTTTACACAAATGTTTTAGTCCAAACCTTAAACTTATTACTTATACTGTAAGTTCGAAAGTTCTTTAGCAATTGGTTGCGTTTAATTTAAAGCTTAACACAATGCACTTGCAGGGCTAGTCGTGCGAGACACTGTTATTCCACGTTAACGTCCATATGCGAGAGGTCTTGTTAGCTAGACGTACGAATCGCAACGTCAAAGGTACGTATTTATTTATTTATTTATTTGGCACGGTTACAAAATACAAATTCTAACATGACTAAATTATTACAGACTAATATATATTACTAAACTTGCATTTCAATAACAACCGAGCACAACATGCAATTTTAATAATGTATGTAATAAATTATAGTTATAGTTACTAATTTACTTATAACAAAGAAGCAGACCAATGTTCTTAGAGGACTTAATAGTTTTTAAAAATAATGACAAGTTTGGATGAAATATATCTATGTCTCTACATAAAATATTATACTGTCTACACATTCGAATTAAGGGATTGTTATGAGATACATTATTTTGGGTTAGCGGTATATGGAAAAGATGCTGTCTACAACTAGATTTACGTGAACATCTCAATGAAACATGGCATAGGACGTCAGAATCAAGGGTGTGATTAACTATTTTATGCAATGTTAAGAGGTCGCTAAGTTGTCGTCGCATAAGAAGAGAATCCAGATTAAACCTTGCAAGTCTGTCATTGTATGTTAGCAGAACTTTTCCCAGACCTAGCTTATAAATGAGGCTACGAACAAACCATTTTTGTATTGACTCTAGTCTATTTATATGATTATTATAGCATGGTGACCATATGGTGCAACAATATTCAAGATTGCTTCTTACCAGACAATTGTAGAGGATAATTAAGCTTTTGATTTTTTTGAAAGGCTTAGTGATTCGATTTATGAAACCTATGCTTTTTCTGGCTTTTAAGATGATTGAGTCGTAATGGGTTCTGAAAGAAAGTTTTGAGTCATACCAAACTCCCAGATCTCGCACTATGTTTACGCGTTCCAGGGGGACGTTTAAGATATTATATGAAAAAACTGTAAGATTCCTTTTATTAGAGAATGTGATGACTTGACATTTACTGATGTTTAGTGACATTTTGTTTTTAGCGCACCAGTCGACTAACGTATTGATGTCGGATTGAACTATAGCGCAGTCCGAAATGGATTGAATACTGTAAAATAGTTTTATGTCGTCAGCAAATGTCAAGCATTTAGAATTAAATATGTTAAGCAGGTCGTTTATAAAAATTAAAAGCAATAAAGGCCCCAGATTTGATCCCTGAGGAACTCCTGAGTTTGCTGTGAAAGGTGAAGATTCATGACCACCAATCGCTACTATTTGAGGACGATTTTGTAAATATGAGCGCAGCCAACATAGGAGAGTGCCATGCAGCCCCAGATGTTCCGCTTTGATACATAATATAGAATGATCAACACGATCAAATGCTTTTGCAAAATCGGAATAAATCGAATCCATTTGCCCTGACTGATCAAAGACTGTATTTAAGTAGTGCGAATAACTTAATAAGTTAGTAGTAGTGGATCTAGATTTGACAAATCCATGCTGATTGGGGCTTATGACTACTCTAAAATGAGCATAAAAATGTTCATACACAAAGCTTTCGAAAATCTTTGCAAAACAACTCAAAATGCTAATCGGTCTATAGTTCGATACGGACCTCCTGTCACCGGATTTGTATATAGGTACAATTTTTGTAATTTTCCATAAGTCAGGGAAGGTGCCACTGCTGAGGGATTTATTAAAAATTATACCCAAGGGTTTTATGAGAGCAACCGCACATCGACGTACAAAAATAGGCGGTATTCCATCAGGGCCCGCGCCTTTTCCTGTATCGATTGAGTTAATACAAGACTTAATATCTTTATCAGCAACATGAATAGAGGCTAAAGTGGAGGTACTTGGTTTGAAGTTTGGAGTGTATATAGAATAGGTTTGGATTGCTGTAGACAGTTGAAAAAAAATCCGAAAAGAGATTAGCGATGTTCATCCCAATATTCACGCAGTTATCCAAGAACTCTGAGTAATGTTCGCAAGTTAAGTAGGAGGGAAGATAAGCGATACATATATTTAGCCAGAAATTACGTAACTTAATACGGACCCAAAGATCCTCTACAGTGGTGTTACACTCAAATTTATGTTCGGAAATTATTGTTTTCTTTATAGAAACAAGTGTCCCCCCACCATAGGCTTTTTTATATTTTGTCATAAAATCTTTAGGTCGGTCCCTACGATAAACTATTTATCGTTCATCAATGATTTCTGCACTGTTAATGTCATCGTCAAGCCACGTTTCAATGAGACATATTAAATCAAAATTGTTACTTAATATAGAATTATATAAATCAAGTGTTTTAGTTCTGATACCACGTACATTTTGATAATACATGGTTAAATCAGTTAAAGTATCGTATTTATATAGGTAGAAGATGTATTATTATAGATTGCTAGTTTAACAAGAGACTCACTCCAGAGAAGACAATGTCTGTTCATTCTCAACGTAGATAAAACGTGATGTTTCATCTTTACGCATATATATATGGCCATTTCTGACCCAAACGAATTTATAATTTAGCTCACGAGATCTGATGCGAGCTGCAGCATGCAATGCTTTATTAGCTGGTGACAAATGCTCACAGACATAAACAGGTGTTTTGTCGCCGGCGATCCCTAAGTGTGAAGTACATATTGAGTTTTTCATCTTGGTGCGCCTTGTTAAATCTTGTGACTGCAGAATAAAACTCGTCGCGACAGCGATTGCTTCTTAATTTCACTACAATGGCTCGAGGTCTATTTCCTATTTTAGTAAGAGGAGCCACGCGGGTACAATTCATTATATCATTATCAGCCAACTTAAATGTGAGCTAGCTGTTTTACAATATTCACAATATTTTCAGATCGATGCTCAGGTACACCTTGGATCTCAATATTCGAGTCCCTCATATATTGCTCAACAGTGTTCAGACGATCGGTGATGTTACTTATTGTTTCGCGAAGCTGTGCACATTCCGTTCTTAATGCTTTATTCTCCTTAGTTATTGCAATTAAGTTGTTTTTAAGATCGTCATACTGGTCGCTTACAAAGCTGACAGACGATTGAAGTGAGCTTAGTTGGTCCCTTATCGGATCCAAATTAGACATAAGCAGCTGATTGATCAAGGATGGCAGTTCTAAGCCCATGGCGGTGTGAATTTCATTTTTGATTATTTCGGATATCTCATTGGTGGCTAAAACCGTTTCTTTAACACTGTCATTCCTGGGCTGAGACGAACAGTTAAGTTGGTTTACATGTTTATTTTCAGAGCGTTTGTTAAATCATAATCTCTTTTACAATGCGGACATTTCATAAATTCCTTGGATTTAATTTGCCCTTGGCATCCATTACAGGTTTTATTTCTTAGAGTAGAGATTACTTAATAGTTGAATCTTCTATTAATATAACTTCGGAATATGGTTTCAATTTAATATTTCGATAAAATTATAAATCCACGAAGGTAACTTAATAATTGTTTACACAAATGTTTTAGTCCAAACCTTAAACTTATTACTTATACTGTAAGTTCGAAAGCAATTGATTGCGTTTAATTTAAAGCTTAACACAATGCACTTGCAGGGCCAGTCGTGCGAGACACTGTTATTCCACGTTAACGTCCATATGCGAGAGGTCTTGTTAGCTAGACGTACGAATCGCAACGTCAAAGGCACTAGACACTGTCAAACATAAATAACACGGTAATACTTAATCACTGGTTTTACGCAGGAGCACTGTGTGGACACGACTATTCTTAATGAATAACACGACGTTATTGTATATCGATACCTAAAATCAAAAATATCGATATAGCGATATTTTTTTGACATCCCTACTTCAATTAATAAAAATTAATTTTTGCCCTAAAGGTCCTTGATACCGGGCCATAAAATCCAAAAAAAATAAAAAAAATAAAAAAAATATTGAATTATATATTTTGTGAGTTCACAATTCACAATTTTATATATTGATAACAAGTCATTTAAAATTAGTTATATCAATTAAAAGTTATCTTAAAATGATTTCGCAAGAAGAAGCTGTAAAAACGAGAATTAAAATGTTGCAAAAAGTTATTCTCCTTTTTGAATGGTTGTTGGATTTGTATGTTTTGGTAAGATATGGCTCTTCTTTTTTTAATCTATTTAATTGTTTACTTATTACTGTGTTTTATTATTTACTTGTCGAAATATTATATCAATTGGTATTTTTTTCGTTTCAGGACTTCTTTGTTGACAACCACTGGGAAAGACTACCTCAGTCTTGGCGCGAAAGTGTTGAATCTTTGGATCCTGAAGAATTGGGAGCCTACCTCACAGGTGCACCAATAAAACACATGCTTCCATTATCATTTCTGTCCCTGATTAAAACTGTTCAAGCTCTCAGCATCCCCCGAAAAGGCAGATTTCGTAATGAATATAAAAATTCTGAGAATCCCATAGAAGTTAATGTTGGCAATCATCCTAAACTTAAGAATCTATTTCTGAAGCATGTAAAGTTAAAGAAAAGGCATGAAATTAGTTTGATGGCTGATATTGTTAAAGACATAGCAAAACCGAGTAATTGTGGAGCCATTTTGGACTTTGGGTCTGGCCTGGGGCATTTAGTGCGGGTGCTTGGATATAACTATGATTTATTTGCCATTGGTATTGAATGTCAGCAACAATTGACATCAGAGGCTAGGTCTGTACATTTAATTTGCTTGTATTGAATACTTAGGCAACAACTATAAACATCTTTTAAGATTTAAAAAAAAGTCATGGTCATTTATAATAATCATTCTTGTGTGTCCTAAATGTGTCCTAAATAATCTTTCTTACTCTATTTGATATTAGACCTAGGATTGGCAAATATAAGCCTTTCAGGATCAAGTTCATATAGTACAAGTAAAAGTACAATCAACCTTTCTGAGAATAGTTGCTGAACTTTTTGAAAACTTTTCTTTGACAAACCTTGAATAACCTGAAAAATAATAATATTGAAATATTTTCTTGTATTTACGTGATTACACATTATAAATGAAACTAATTTTATGGATTTATCGCATTTTTTTTTTAATTCGGGACGTTTTGAACCATTTACAGTGTTGTAATTAAAAATAAATGCGATAAATCCATAAAATTAGTTTAGAAAAAATTTAAAATTAGTCATGTTGAATATTGTTACAGAAAACTAGACTTGGAATTAGAATACACTGCTAAAAAGCATCTTGCAGACAATGAAATGTCTAAACTAAAAAGGCCAATGCACTTTAATATGACTTTGAAGTCCCATGCACAGCTGCAGCATCTACCTTTACCGCACACCATAACAGAATATGGGCTCATTGGTCTCCATCCCTGTGGCGATTTAGGGCCATTATTGCTTAAACACTTTGTTTGCAGCAGCCAAGTGAAGTTCATATGTGTTGTTGGATGCTGTTACATGAAATTGTCATGCGATAGCAATCCCTGTGGGTATCCCATGAGCACTCACCTAAAGAATTTAGGTTGTAGACTGTCATATACAAGTAGAGAGATAGCTTGCCATGCCATTGAATTGTATTCTGAGAGATTGCAGAGGGGTGAATATGAAGACTTGAAGGTAATTTATATTTAAGATTAATAAACTAATATTAAAATATTTTATTTATTTATAAATTTTATTACTATAACTGATAATTTACCTACCCTCAGATCTCCTACATACTTTAACTCCATCAAGGTATACAGATAGTTAACAGTGCCACCATGTCTTACTGATGATACCCGGTGGTGTGATCTGACATACAAATAGGTTTAATCTGTTTACTTAATCATAAAATTGTGAAATATTTAAATTACAGAAAACGCAACACTATAAAACAGACCTGATTTCTGAGAAACAAAAGTATAAAATTATCTTTTATATTTGTGAAAAAAAGTGAAATAAAAAATTATAAATTAAAATTTTAACTTCATTGTTAAAATAATGTATAAATCCAACACAATCCTATCTAATCCTGGAGTCAGGTTTTTCTAAGATTTTCATCTAATGGTATTAGAATCTACAACTGTAGTCCATTATTATTCCAGATTCACGCGTACAGGGCGGCGTTAGAAAAAATCCTGGTGGAGCATGATCCTGCTCTGAAGCACTCGCCTGTACGGAGTATCAAGCATTCAAGGAATATGACTTTTGATAGGTATCTCTCTTTAACTATTCCCTTATGATGTTTAACATATTTTTATTTCTGTGTGCTATGTTTTGAAATCGAGTTCTTAGTTTTAATTTGATAACATGCCCATTTTTCCATGCGTTGTGTGATTAAGCTTATCGCACTCAAAAGGACACAATTTTTTTTATCTGTTAATTTGGCAAGCTTGCAGTATTTACGTTACCAGATATTTCCTTGCAAGTATACCAACCAGGTACTGACCCGATATACTTACAAAACTTGAAAGTATTTTTCCATTGAAGTATACTAGCCCTTCAAAGTATATTACTACGTCGATCGATCTCGAACGTCGAACGAATCGTAATTCGAATGTATTTTTCTCGGAACTTGTCTCGCTCGTCGGTCGGTGCTATTCGGCTGGGCTCGGGTTTGCGCCGTGCGATGGCGAAGCAATGTATATCGGTCTCGCCTGGTGTGTCCCTCTCACTTGATTAGATAACTTATGTTCATATATATAAGGTTCAGATTGTGCTTATAAGTTAGATAAAATACTTTCCAAGTATTTTACGTCTTGATTGGAATATTTTGAATCTTATTTGTATATTATAAAGGTTTAAACTTGCAAGGAAACAAGTATTCGACTGGTAGCGTTGGACAGAAAATAATTTGAAAGTATTTTGATACCTGGTATGAGAAGGTGGATGTATTTTTAAGACCTGGTACGCGATTTAGCAAGTATAACTCATCCCTAGTTTGAAGGTTGTTGAACGAACGAAGTAAATGACTACGGCTGCCTATGAACAACACCCGAGGGGTTTTAAAAAGTTGGCCCAGCTACTCACCAGACGAAGCGAGAAAGTTTAATACTTCCAACTTCGCGCCGTTCTTTTGTGCAACAATAGCCGTGTAGCGACGCATCTGCAAACCTTTGGGCGTTGTTGGTGTCCATGGGCCTCAGTTATCACTTAACATCAGGTGAACCGCAAGCTCATTTGTCACTTTCTCACATAAGAAAACGCACCATGTGACACTCCTGCTTCCTCATGCTCCTCCTTTTTTTTGTTAACAGCTACTGCGAGGCCGCCTTGGGACGCCTTGACGTGGCGCTACCGGAGCGCCTAATGGCGGTGGGACGCTCCGCCCTGCTTCAGTGGCGCCGCGTGGTGATGGTCTACTCGCTGAGGCTCATCCTGGCGCCCCTGGTGGAGAGCATCATACTCCTGGACAGGGTGCTCTACTTGCTCGAACACGGTGAGCTAAAGCAGTTCGAGTTTTGGGGAACAAAATTATCCTCTTTTAATCTAATCGAAAATCCAGTTTTCCATACAGAGATATATTACGAGCGAATAAAACTCTTTCATCTATAAACCCTCGGCCTTATATCTTAAATTTGTGATGGGGAGTTTTATAGTAGTTTTTTTGTGTCAAGTCAATATTTTGGCTCATTTAATGGGTAAAGGCTGTGGTAGGGCTATGCTTCGGCTGTTGCATGAATGGGTAGAACCGTTCCGAGTAAATACCCCATCCCCACAGATGACCAGCGTGAATTGGAAGTGTTATAATTCTGCATTTCGTCTGGTGAGTCAGGTACTACTTTATTAAAAGGTGGCAAGGCACCTGCAACCTTGTTACCTTCTCACTTATAATTTTTTTGTATTATAGTAAACGTAACTTTAAATATCAAATTTTCTGTTTCTCATTTCATAATGAATGAATGAATTAAATACGCTTTATTGTTCACCAGACAAAATTACAAAAGTAACAAACAACTACATAAAGGTACTATTGGCGGCCTTATCGCTTAGAAGCGATTTCTTCCAGGCAATCATGTTACTGAGGATACAATGATCAGTGAGAAGGGTTTGAGGTATACGCTATTGTAAATATAGGTATTGTAGATACATATACACAACACTACTATACACAAATAAAAATAAATAAATATATAGATATTAATAAATACATATATATTTATATATACAAATAAACAGAAGGGAATGATAAGTGGACAAAAGCCATTTAACGGAAATTTACTTTTAAATAAATTATGAGTAAAAGAAAAGAAAAATCATAATACAAAGATAAAATGTTCATAATGTGCATATGCTATAGAAGAAAAATGTTTTCATAATAAGTATTAAAATCAGAGATGTTTTTCTTAATTAAAATAAACTCTGTTCTTGTCTTGAACATATTTCAAGAAACACTGGAGAACATTTGAGAAATAAATTTATTTAAAGAAAAATACATTCATCAATTGCGAATAAGTTATACACACAAATTATATTTACAAACATTGCTTTTCACAAGAAAACATTGACTCAAATGACAAACATAAGCAACAAATTATGAACTAGTATAACTATAAACTATGATAAGTTATTAATATTTTATTTAGTTAAGAAAGTATGCTAAGACTAGATTATTTTTGGCACTTTGTACATTTAGGTTGATCCGATTACTTTAAAATGTAGCTTGGTGATTTATAGATTTTAAGAAAAAAAAAATATCAATAAACTAAAGATTTACTTTAAATAGGAACTATATGTTTGGTAATCATTTATGTTTCCGACTTTACTTCTTATATTTCAAAAGTTAATGTTTGTTATTAATGGACGTAAAATAAAAATTTTTAATACATATATGAAATGTTTAAAATAAAATCATCTAAAAAAACCGGAATGACAAGATGAAGTTTGAAAGAAGGCTAAATGTTTATTCACTAATTTAGTAAAAATGGAAAGACTATTTATAAAAGTGTTTTAACTTTCTCTGGTGATTGCAAATTTTATGGCTCCTTTGTCGAGTCCAGAGAGATGCACAGATGACACTAGTTAAAGTTGCCGTGCTCATTTGTCAAACATTATTAATTAATTTTATAGTTAATTTACATCTCAGATTGGTATTATATGCTTACAGGTATGTCCTGCGAGATTCGTCCAGTCTTCGACCCTAAGATATCTCCGCGCAATCATATTATCCTAGGTAGACGAAAATAGTGTTAAGAACAATGTCAAAAATCTCATTTCCTTGCATTTACTTCGCTCGAATCAATTTTATACGTGATTAAAGTATTTTTAAGCAACTAAACATTTTTGGTGTTTTATTTATTCCTTTTGCCATTTTTTGGTGTAATCGTTAACTATTTATGACTAGGTTATGCTAGTAACACTGATAACGCCATTCATTGATATTAAATACTAAAGACATGTCGTTTTCGTGGTAAACAAAGAAAGAGGCAGCAAATAAGTTTAATACGGGGACGAGAAAGACTGATGGACTTCGAGATTTTTTTACACTTATGCTACACAAACACTTGCCGTCCTCTTTTTTTTTTATTATTGCTTTAATTACGCCATCATTTTTATACCAATCGAACGAAACTTGTGAATGTGTACTGTCCTGTTTGGAAATGGTAACACTTCCAAATAGGACAAAGGTAACCCGTGATTTTGTATGCGTAAAAGTTATAACATATCTCTATCATAAAATATTGACGCCATTAATAATGTTTATCGGTAAGTTTTGTTGCTTAAATTAGGGATGGGTTAAAAATATCGATATTTATAAAAAGAGATCTTTTACGGATTCGTAGGCGGTCTGCGCGATGGAGCGAGAGGTGAAAAGCGCGACTACTAAAAAAAATCTTATGGCGACCTAAATTGTTGTCGCGATTTCTCTTTAGAACGCAAGCATTCAACTTTTCGAACAGCTACGTTGTTCTCCCGAGTTACAGGACGTATGCGGACCTCTTTCGAAGAAGCTGTCAAAGCCGCTAGGCTAAGCGCAAAGTAGCGATTTTAGAAACTTTACTTCTAAAGAACTACCAAACACCGAGTCTAGCTACAAAACAAAGAATGCTTCAAAAACTAAAAACAAAACATTTTGTATATTGTTATCAGCTTGACATTGACGTTTGTGACCGATATATGCATACTAGCGGACTCAGCAGACGTTGCCGTGTATACGGATGACTTAAATTCGACAACTTATAAATAAAAAATAAAAACGAACTGTATCGACCTGAAGAGGTACAAAAAATTTCATTAAAATCGGTCTAGCCGTTTAGGAGGAGTTCAGTGACATACACACGTACAGAAGAATTATATATATAAAGATAATAATAGCATGATTAGAAGTAGATATATAAAACTTCCTTATAATGCGGTTAGCTATTGGAACTAATTTTATCTACCCATAAATTGGGGTAGCTGTAAAAGAAAGCACGTGGCATCCTCTGATCAGGTTTTATTATACTAGTCAAATATTTAGTACATGTGTTTGGACAATATTAAAATGCACTGTTTCACAACAAAGATTATTTGTATACTTCTATGACGTACCGTCCTTCCTATCGTTATACCAATTTACAGTTAGTTTTTTGTGATATGGTCGATTACTGGTTACTGGTTTTAGGTTAAGTTATGGAACAAACACGCATCCGACCAGAAGATCATCGCGGCCAGATCGGAGTTTATCGACGATATAACATAAAGAGCTCTGCGATAAATTAAAAAAAATACAGGTACTTAGTTCATGTTTAAGGAGCAAAATGGAGGGTCAAGAACCTAGAGCCACTAGGTTCACGTTTCGAGTACAGGCAGTGAACGCAAATAAACATGGAAGCATTATTGTCGCAACAAAATGAGATAACGAGAGACTATACCGTAACGGCGCGGGGCTTATAAACCATATACAAACCGTACCGCGATGCTATTTTAGGGATATAGACTTAGTTGTAGTTACAAATAAGTTCATTTTTGTTTTTGGCGCGTGGTAACTGTCAGTGAGTGTTGTGCTGCTATCTACTAACAACCACTTGCATGAACTTGCGGCTTCCATGTTTTATTGGCGTTCACTGGGTGCATGCGTGTTTCGAGGTTAGTCCGCTAGCTGACTCGAGCGTGCTTCGCAGCACGTCGCGTGATCGATCACGCGTTCGCGGGCGGCTGCGCTGGCAGCATTGGTGCCGGCTCATCCTCCGAGTCGTCGGAGTGCACCCTGGTAAAGCGGCGCCTCTCCAAGAAGCGGCGCAGCTTGAACTCGCCGCGCCCGTACTCCCAGCGCCGCCGCGTCGGACACTTGCGACCTGCACATGCCCAGCACCGTCTTTACCATAAGGGCGCACGGGGTCCGTGTCGTCACGGGGGCCCCGCATGGCCTACGTATTCGCTTAAACTAATAGAAGTTTTGCTCTATTTTTTGGTAGATATATTCCGGCAGAAGTTTATAGAATAAATAAAAAACATAAGATGATAGCAGAAAAATGTTTTTGTCATTCACTTTTTTCCTTTCCATCAGTGGGCACAAGGGCCCCGATATGGTCTAAGACGGCATTGCACATGCCTCAGCCTCTACTCTTATGTCTCGGTACCCGATGATGTTTAATACTTGATATAGATGACGCATGTGCCATACTGTGTGGTGTTTAAAAATTGTTCCGCTTTACGCTAAATGACATATTTAAGTGGATGTGACAGATAATATAGAACTTATTATAATAATCCATATATGGAAAGAGATAGCAGTCTACATCTACATCAATTGGTTTAATTTGAGTGCCACAGTTTCGTCAAATCTATTGTATATAATATCATTGTCGATACCTGTCCAATCTCAACACATAAACACGCACCCGACTAAAATTCTTGTATACACGATCCACTCACGAATGCATGTGCATAAACGGCCCTTTCGGCTACTCTATCTGTATTTGACATGTTGCGGGTTAACATGTACTGTTCAGGGAAATGATAAAGCACCATGCCGCGTGGATTATGTTTATTAGATAATATATAATTGTAGATAAATTCAAATAGATTTGATTATTGTAAATATTAGATAAATAAATATTTGAATTTTGAAAAATATCTATTTAACATATTTCTTCACTTTCGACATCTCTATTAGGAATTACAGTAAAAGTTGTAGACTCGGAACAATTCGGCTTTCGAGCTAGGCACTCATGTCCCGACCAGTTATACCGCCTAACGGAGCACATCCTAAAAGGCCTAAACCACCCCAAACACATCAGCACAGGGGCTCTCTTCTTCGATGTCGCAAAAGCATTCGATAAAGTCTGGCACAACGGTTTGCTTTACAAGCTGTACACACTCAAAGTGCCAGATAGGCTCGTACACACCATCCGGGCCTTTTTGTTGAATCGCTCTTTTCGATATCGAGTCGAGGGCACCCTCTCCACAAGCCGCCGCCTCACGGCCGGCGTACCACAAGGCTCCTGCCTCTCACCTTTGCTCTTTACGCTCTACACGAGCGACATACCCAAAGACCCTCACGTCAATCTCGCGCTTTTCGCGGATGACACCGCGCTCTTTTATTCAGACCGCAACCTTAGAATACTAACCACTCGACTCCAAAGCGCCGCCGACCGCCTCGGCGATTGGTTCCGCAAATGGAGAATAGAAATAAATCCCGAAAAGAGTGTGGCGATTCACTTCACACGAAGTACCTACCCGTCACATCTTTATAATGGCCCTCGCCAATGCAGAAAGTTGGGGCAAATATCCCTTTATGGCCAACCGCTCCCCTGGGAGAAAAAGGTCAAATACTTAGGAGTCACTTTCGACTCGCGTATGTCATTTACTACGCACATTAATAACGTTCGTAATAGAGCCGCGTTCGTCTCCGGCCGGCTACACAATTTAACTAATGCTAAAAGTAAAATGCCCTTAAGACACAAATTATTATTATATAAGACCTGCGTACGACCTATTATGTCCTACGCATGCATGATCTTCGCCCACACGCACCCTACTCGCTTGTACAAGTTGCAAATAGTACAAAATAAGTTTATCCGCCGCGCAACCGGTGCGCAGTGGTATCAGCGCAACGTCGACCTGCACAGCGATTGCAGACTCCCGACGATTCGCACACATTTTAAAGATTTGACAAAACGGTTCTTCGATAGAGTCCAGCATCATCCCAACCCTCTGGTGGTAAGCGCAGCAAACTACCAACCGGACACTAACGCGAACGTAAACAAGCGTCGCCCGCGAAACGCCCTCATCGACCCGATCGACGAAGAGGACTTAGATACGATGGACCCACCGCCGGGGGTCCCGCCGGATAACACTACACCCACAGTTAGTGTAACAACAATCACACCAGTTCGCCCTCGCCTCCGAGCACGGCGAGACCCACACAACGCGTACACAAGGTACACCCGCGTTCCGGGCGGTTTTCACCGCTCCCAGCCACCGATTAGCTAAATGCACAGTCGACGGCCATCGGGGTCTCGGTCCGAACCGCGACCTCGACGGCCCTTAGATGACACACCATAATTAAACGCACGCATGAGCACATGCGCGACCCTACCCATAGCGGAGGGTCCAAACCCGTGGGTTCTGGCTAGCCCACCGGTTCTGCGTCAGATGAAGCTTTAATAGTCTCGGGACTGAAAGCAAAAACATCAGTTAATACAAGATACAGTTGTAGACATTACAACTTTTGCCATTCCGTTCATTCAGCAGCTGGGTGTTAGGCGATTCGGCTGAGATCGAATATTCAGTATTCATCATTTGGCCTGGATCGTTCTTTGTGGTATATCGAATAGAAACATCACAGTACATCTCATTTTCTCGGTCCACATTATATACATATAGGCATAAAGCAGTTACTAATTAAATACCTAAAATTTACTGGAAAAGTGTGCAAGTAACTATAAAAATCAAGCCACCATACGCTTTTTTAACAAAAAATATTTTTTTAGTAGCAAAATATAAAAAATAAACAAATTTTAAGGTGCTCAGAAAATAAAAAATAAACACAAAGCTGCTCCAATAAATATATTTAAATACACACATTCATCGTTACATTACAATGTCACAAGTATCGTTAATACCAAAGATGGACAAGAAAGTTTAGTGCATAATAAAACTTATTATAGAAGTAATAAAACTGTACTAGGAATCACAATTAAAGCTTATAGATTGCATTTTAAAGCAAATATGGACAAAACATTGTATTATAATAAAATATCTATAATTAAAATAAATTAGATAACTATATTAAATATGTATTCAGATCTAGTCACTGCTATTGTTTTTTTTTTGTTCAACTAATTTTACTTGAATTTGACAGAATAAAATCAACAATTGAGTGAAATACAATTAAAGAGATCAATAAAATAAAATAATTCAAAAATAATAATAACACAAATACTATTTTAATAGCGGAGATACGTTTTCATGAGATAATTTATAACAAAAATGGAATGTTAAGTCATATTTCAATAGCGCTTTGAAACAAAGCTAACATAACCTTCACAAAAATAATAAAAGAGAATAACCAAAAATTTGTAATTATTATATGTACAGAAAATACAGAAAAAAAAAATAGTTAAAATTTAACTGAAACAACTTTACGTCAGATACATTAAATTGTTTCTATTTTTAAGCACAAGTTTTATGTATCCCTATGAGATAGTCAATTATTATTATACATAGTTTTATACATAGTTAGGGATTTCTCCAAAAAGAGTACTCATTATTAGTTTTACCGCCATTTTTTCTATTTCACTCTTTCTGAGATAGGTAGTCATTTCATCTACATTTAAAGCGGAATTTATTCCGTAAGTATAGACCATCTTCTTCTTCGTTCTCCTGCCTTTATCCCGCACTTGGTGGGGTCGCCACGACATGTTCACCATTTATTTACGGAACCATATTTTTATTTCAGTTATTGGCTTTATTTTTATTAAGTGCAGACAATCTATTCATCGAAATACTTAGCATAATCACATATTCGTTGTGGCTACAAGGATTTAGTTACAATATTGTTAATAATTGTTTTTAATATATACATTGTATAAAAATGTCAATTTCGTATTATAAAAAAATAATGTCTTTTACGTTAAAAATAATACCTGAAGACCGATTAAAGTCACTTTTGTTACTTGGTCGTCATAGCCTAAGCTTTGCTATCCCTTGTCCGTTATTAAAGCAAATGTATAAAATGTTCTATGTGAAAATTTAAGATGTACTCTTATTAACATTACAATCAGTAAAATTTTAAATCCTTCACTGCGTTTAAAATGGCGTGATTATTTATTAACATCTCATATGTTTAAAGCTAAATTTATAAACATTCCTTTTATAAAAAAAATAAACAAATACATGCACAATCTAAAAACAAAAGTAAAGCATTTTGCATGTGTCGGTATTGAAGACAACTCAAAAGCACAGTGTTAGGGATGTCGAAAGTGAAGAAATATATCGATCTTTAAAAAAATACTAGCTGACCCGGCAAACGTTGTTTTATGATATAAATTAAAAAATGTTTGGGGTGGACCACCCTTAACATTTAGGGGGATGAAAAATAGATGTTCTCTGATTCTACACCCTGGCCGATATGTACACAAAATTTCAAGAAAATCGATCGAGCCGTTTCGGAGGAGTTCAATTACAAACACCGTGACACGAGAATTTTATATATTAGATCAATCAATATCGGCCTCGATATATCAAAGAGAAAATATCGATATATCCTAGGTCCTAGAAACCCCGCTGTCCAAAAAAAAAACAAGTAGTAAATATCTCACACCCACGGACTATGTGCCGGGTTCGAATTCGAAACAAAATCGTTTTGATACGAATTTCGATTTTAAATATTTTGTCAGATATATCGGATCCAAACATATCTGTATACTGATACCTGAAAATATCGATATACAGCGTGTCGTTACCATCGCGACAATAAATGAACACACATATAGGGGATAACTTTTTAAAGTTGTATTAAACATTTAAATTCTTTAAACATCAATATTTAAAGAGTTATTAAATTTTCCAAAACAAAGAATTTTGATCACCCTTACCTATAAAAGCGTAACGTAAAGTTCATTTGTAAAGGTCCAAAGCATTATGAAGGGGTTGAATGAATTTAAAAGAGACAAAACATACTGTTAGAAGGAGAGGCTTGTAATACGACGATGTGGCGCGAGTTGTACAGGATGTTACAAATTTTGTTTCTTTTTTACTCAATTAGTTTGTTTGAAAAATATATTTTTTTAATTATGGATTTTGTTTAACGTTTATATTTTTTATGATTATTGGCAAGTAGCGTTAGACGTGTGTTCATTTATTGTCGCGATGATAACGACACGCTGTATATAAAATCAAAAATATCGATACTTTTTCGACATCCCTGCACAGTTTAATATGACTGCAGAGACGGGCCGCGTCGACGTGTGCCCACAGAGTAATACGACCACAGAGACGCCAACGGGTGCCGGCTAGTTACGCCGCGTCGAACGTGTCCGCACAGAGTAATATAACCACAGAGACGCCAACGGGTGCCGGCTAGGTACGCCGCCGCGTTAACGTGTGCGCACAGAGACGCCAACGGGTGCCGGCTAATTACGCCGCGTCAACGTGTGCGTACAGAGCAATATAACCACAGAGACGCCAACGGGTGGCGGAAAGCTGCGAGCGGGTGCGGTCTACTGCACGAGGGGCTCCGTCTCGACCTCCTTACCGCGGTTCCTCGCCTTCAGCAGGGCCATGGCGCCGAGGGCCAGGAGCGCGGCGCCGCTCGCTCCCAGCGCCGCCCCCAGCGCGCCGGACAGCCCGCCCCAGCCCGGCGCCGCGCCCGAGCTCGACACCTCTGCCGGTGCAACCCGCGCGAAACAGGCCGCGTGCACACCGCGAAGGATTAAAAAATAAAAACGGCCAAGTGCGAGTCGGACCCGCGTATCATTATCTATAAGAACCAAAACATAATATCTGTTGTACGGGTGCCCCACCTAAATATTTTTTTAATATTCCTTGTTATAGCGGCTAGAGAACGAGTCGGTCTCCGAGGGTTCCGTATCATTATCAATAAAAACGACAAAAAAAATCATGTCTGTTGTACGGGTGCCCCCGCTTAATTGTATTTTTTATTCTGTTTTTGGTAGTTGTTGTTATTGCGGCAACGGAAATACATCATCTGTTAAAATTTCAACTGTCTGACTGTCATGGTTCATGAGATACAGCCTGGTGACCGACGAACAGACAGACAGCAAAATAAAATGTTACGAATTCTCTACATGTTACAAATGATATCGAATACATTGACGCGTCGATTTAAACTGTATCAATTTAGGTATTGGAAGTATTCAAGATATAACATATTGACGATTGCTATTGATTACCTTCGGTCGCCTATATACTTCTATTTTTTTTATTATTTTTAATAATACCGTAAATATGTAGTCAAATCTAAGACGAAACACGTTTGATACCATACACAATTTATTGCCAACAAGACTAAAAAAACAATCATATCAAAGTGCATTTACAATATGTGCAAAGCCTTAAAATAAAACGAGGTACGAGCGAGTAGATCTACTTCGCAAAACGACAAACGAAAATACATTCGTTATACAAAAAATTTCGAACACGATTACTATGTCGGTGTTTGACCATCGAAGTGTGTCAATGAGTTGATAGAAAAGTTTTCGTATGTATCGTTCTAAGAATTAGAACTACAGAATCCGAACGCCGGTACCAATCGCGCCGGTTTCGACGAAGCCTCTAACACTCACCGACTGTAGCTGTGGGCTTCGCGCGAGTCCGCGTGTCGGTGGCGTTGGCGTCGGCGTAGCTCTTGGCGCCGGCGTAGCTCTTGGCGCCGGCGTAGCTCTCGGCGCCGGCGTAGCTCTCGGCGCCGGCGTAGCTCTCGGCGTCGGCGTCGGTGTCTACCTTGGCCTTGGCGTCGAGCGCGAACTTGCACACGCGGTGCGGACTCAGCTCGGGCACGTAGAGCTTGGCGCCGTCCGCGGTGACGGCCACGTCGTGCGGGTTCTGGAAGCCGCCGGGCGGCGCGAAAGTGCCCAGCATCCGGCCCGAGCCGTAGTCGAGCACGTAGCCGCGCACGGGCGCCCCGCCCCCCGGCCCGTTCACCACGTACAGTCGCCCGCCTGCGCCGTTGCATACGGTCGTGACGCTTCTTGTGTGACGATTGAATCGAATGACGAATGATTCGGTGTACGATTCGATTATTCGCGCGAAATTAACGGCCGCCTAAGCACGCAGTGACCTTGCAATTGCCGACCATTTAGAGGACCTCGGTCACTTCGCACATCCTCATGGGGTCCTCTGTGTTGACGCGGTGCTTCCCCGGTCTAGCTCGCCCATTCGTGCGCTAGCAGTGCTGCGTGGCTCCACCACAAGGGTGCGTGGTTTTTGCACTGCACAGTACTCGTAGGTTATACAAGTCGCCGGGTTACTGCTGCTATATGAACGTACAGTGAAGTCCAAAAGTATAAAAATCTATATTTATCCATGTGTATAATTATCAGTGGGGACAAAGTTCCCTTCTACAAACAAAGAGGGGAAAAATATATATTATCAAAATTTGTTATATACTTATGGATAGCCCATAGTGTAGCCAATACCGGGAGATTACTAGCCGTCTTACCGTGGACGGGCGCGTACGCCAGGCTGAAGAGGCGGCCGCCGACGAGCCAGCTGGAATAGGAGGCGACGTACGAGCCGTTGTCGGCGCGGAAGCACGCGGCGCGGCCCCGCTCGCGGTCCGCCACGCAGACCGCGTCGCGATCCTCCGCCAGGGCGAGCGCGTGCGGCACGCTCAGCACGAACGGCGACTCGCCGCGCCCTAGGGATGTCGGAAGAGTGTCGATATATCGTCACAAAATATTCGATATCGAAAATCGTATATATTTTTTCAAGTTTGAATCTGGCACAGAGTCCGTAGGTGTCAAATATTTAATACTTGACATACCTTTTGTGTTGGACGAATGGGCTTCTAGGACTTATATTCGATATATCGATATTTTCTCTTCGATAAATCGACTCCGATATTGATACTTTTATAAATATAGATATATTTTCGTTTTCGAAATCCCTACAGCATCCTGCGTCTCGAAAGGCCGTTGGTCACACCGCGCCCTATATGTGTTGAGTCGTCTCAGTAGTTTGTATAACTGTTGTGTCCGCAGGTGTGTCCAGGTAAGTACCACGACCTCACAGAGGACCGGCGTGAAGTGAAAGTGTTATACTTCTGCATGTCGTCTAGTGATTAAGAAGGTATCTGGGGCCCACTTTATTAAAAGATGGCAAGGCATCTGCAAACCTACGGGTGTTGCAAATGTCAATGGGCATCGATTATCACTTAATATAAGGTGAACCGCCAATGTGTTTCACGCCTTCTTGCAAAAAAAAAAATACTGAGACGACTCGATACCGAGTGGCATATAGCCGATTTCTCATCGTCGCCTCATCACCATCATTTCATCATGTTAGAGTCCACTGCTGAACATAGCCCCCCACAGACTGCCACGAGCCACTTGCATGCATCGATTTCCGGCACACTTGCACAGGTCGTCACTCCATCTATTGGAGGGTCGTCGTACACTGCGATGGCCTGTACGACGCTGTCACTCGTGAACCTTTCTTCCCCGACGGTTATTGGTTCTACGAGCTATATGGACGGCCCATACCCACTTCAGCTTGCCAATCTCCTGAGCTATGTCGGTTCTCTTTATCGTCTTTTATATTAATTGATGTTTTTGCTTTCGGTCCTTTTGTCTCAAGCTTCGTCGAACGCAGACGTGGGCTAGCTAGATCTTACGAGCTTGATACTGTCCTGCCCGTTGAGTAGGGACGTTCATGCGGTATCTTAAACGGGAGATATGTCTACTGGCCATCAAGGTTCGGTACGGACTGTATTATCGGTGGCTGGCTGTGGTGAGAACCGGTCTCGTGGATGTAAGACGATCGAAACCACACTAGAATATCTGGCTAATATAATAGAACATACAAAATTTGTTGGCTGTAGTGTTAAGTACTGGACAATGGACACTCACGCCTTCCCCACTGCAGTATCCTGCTGCCGTCGGGCGCGAACTTGATGATCCTCGTGTTGCAGTAACCATCAGCCACGAAGAACTCCCCGCTGGTCAACACGGCGACCGCGCTGGGCTTGCAAAAGTGGAAATCGTCCTCGCCCGGGACGAACCTGGGACAGACAGCCCACTTTATTAAAAGGTGGCAACTAAATAATGTAATAAAACAACTAAATAACTGTGGTGGCAACTATATAAGGGTAAATGTAATAAATAATAACAAGAATATAAGTGGTTTTTATGAGTACACAATACTCTAATATCAATACTAGTAAGAAGGTAATGGTCTAACAACGTCAAAACTCACTTTTCCCCTAACACCAATGCTGGCTTGTCACGTTGGTCCGGTTTGAATTTGAACACTTGATGCAAGGCCACATCTGTCAGCCAAATATTACCAGCGCTGTCCACTGTTATCCCATGCGGAATATAAAATCTGAAATGACACATATGATCAATACTCCTTGAAGTGAAAGAACGATTTTGAAAGTGTGTTCGTGGAACGTCGACCACAAAAAGGGGAAGCCCCGCCGAACGTGTGGTTGTCCTTTTGTGTTTAATGGAAAGGGGCGATCGGAATCAAATAGTGCAACTCCAACGCACTCTCTCTAAAATGTATCCTGTAGAAAACCGAGTCCGGATACTCTGCGCCTATGCTCAAGGCTAGTGGCATTTTGAAGCCCCAGCCCAAATATGGCAGCAGTCCTCCACGCACGATCGGACTTGAGCTTTGTAAAGAGAAAGAAACTGTCCGGTTGAGAAGTACCACGCACCTTGGCAAGGTCGCATAACTTACTTGTAGCTGCTTTGGGTTTATACTCAATGAATCACGCAAGGAAAGGAAGGATATCGACTCCCAACAAATGAACGGGCTCCCTTTTGCAGAAAAAAGACACATCTGCGTTTTGGAGAGTTGAATCTTACAAGATTAGCATCGCCCCATACAGAAACTGACTGCAATAGATTAGGAGTAAGGTTCAAACGCTCTACCGTGACCTCTTTTCGGACTGTATGAGATCTGTACCGATCCAAACACTTTGTTGGTATCTCTTCACAACTGTGCTGTCGTCTGCGTAAACATAGACATCGGGAATAAGCAAATCGTTAATATGCAGCAAGAAAAGAGTTGCGGAAAGGTTGTACCCCTGAGGAACTCCGGCATTAATCGCCATTGGCTCGAATTAACTGCCCTAGACAACTACTTTAAGAGAACATTCACACAGAAAGTCCTTCGTTCACTCAGAAAGACCCAACCGATTAGTCCATGAGATATTCCGCACGCTTCAAGCTTCCTGAGGAAGCTAGCGGGCCAGATCTCGTGAAAAGTCTTTGAGATACCTAAGGAAACAAGCATCGCCCCAAAGGTTTTTAAAAAAACGCCTCAGAATTGACCAATATCAGCGAAATTGTAAGGATTGTAAGTAAAGATCCGGGCAGTCGCTGAAAAAGTTGTTGTGTTCTAGGTATGCCATGAGGCTGGCATTAAATATACACTCCATAATCTTATAGAGTATGGAGGTAATTGAAATTGGTATATAATTGGCAGGATCGTCAAAACTACCCTATATAGGCTGCATATTCGACAGCTTTCAGGACTTCTAGGCTTAATTTATATTTGTGTAAATATAAACTATGCTAAATTAGGTAATTCCCTCTCAAGTAGGGAAATCCTTTGTAAGTACACAAGTGATGTTCTAAGCGTTTCCACAAATGCCAAAGAATGTCTTGAACATTATCAACAGTTTTTACATAATATGAATAAGTGAATTCACAGTGAAAAACAAAATTAATCATTATCTATGCGAAGAAAAGAGGCGAACTCTACAAAATTTTTATTTAAGACAATATGTTTATGGTCTTCTGATACAACACATTTAACAACATTCGTTATTGATATTGTATCATGAATTTTATATGAAAAATTATAACCATTAAATTTATTGATTCATGATAACTTGAGAATAAGCATATTAAAATGTCGTAATTTTTATTCATTTACCTTGATTGTTTAAAATAACACAATTCATAAAAGTAACTAAATCAGAAAACTTCATTAATAAATAAAGTGGTATCACTATAAAACTTACAGATTCTGACCCCACTTATCAACTAGGTCTCCAGTGTCATTAATCAGCAGGACTGTTGGCTGTGGTATAGGTGGATCTCCGATAGCATTGTAAACATTTCTTTCATTGAATGTGCTTGCATCCCAAGTGTTAGAAGCTCGGTGGAACACCAAAAGGAGACCTGAGTTATCCAGAGCTACTCCAGATACTTGCCCCAATTTAATGGACGGATCTGGCCAGTTTGGAACCCATTTTGGTTCTAAAAATACGAAACTAAATTAAAAAAAATTCTTAAGTGTCAAAGCTGTTAAAGACAGTTTTATATACCTAACTAATGTATTTATAAAACTTGATGAAAACCAAACTTTTTTTCATTTCATTAAATACTTTTTTTATTAAAAATCAGAGTACATACCGTGTTCTAACTTTTCTAAGGCTGCATTAAATTTACTGTACAAAGGCTGACTTTCAAAAAACGCATTTGGGTAGTAACTTTCAACTGGAACCTGCGTGAAATATAAAAAAAAACATTTAGAGATTTAGCGGTTCATGAAGAATATTCGCACAATTTTAATAAAACTCAATCTTCTTACTCTTCGTCCAGATATAAAATTTAAACAATACAAGAGCACAAATATAATATTTGCGATACTCGTCACAGAAATATGCAAATATGATATCATTTTAACTTAAACCTTATTATGATTAAATAAACTAAAATAATGTTTGTTGTCTAACATCAACAAGTACTCGTGTTAAATCTTATCAAAATTTTATCATGACTGACGTCAGCTGACGTACGCGTAGTGTTACACGCTACCCTTGACGCTACCAAAGAGTAGTTTTATACAGGTTGGCTTTTCTAAGTGTATCCATTTTTTTTTAATTAAATTCTAGGCATAAATTATGTTATATAAAAAATTTCTACATAATATTATAAATATATAAAAACCCAGACACTGGAAAAACACTACGTTCATCACACAATATTTTTCCAATAGTGGTGGGGATAGAACCCACACCCTCTGGCGGAAGAGGCAGGTTCACTACCCACTACGCCAATTTGTATTGTATTTGCCCTAGTATAGCAATGTGTTTCGAGACCTTTTAAATAATTTTACGTTACATTTTAATAGGGATATCTTTGCAATATATATTGCAAAATTTTTGCCAAAAAATGCGTTCTACCTGCCAGTGAGGTTTACCAAACTATGCAATGACTGAATTATGGAACAGTTTATTATGACAATTCACTACTACTACCCACCCTACGTTGAAGGGGCTCGCAGCAGGTACTGTTGTTGCTCGATTGAGCGATTTTAGCTCACAGAAACTGGCGGGGAGTAGAAGTATTATAATCGCGAATTAGTCTTTTAAATGAGGTAACAGGGACTCATTTCTAAATCGTTGGCAGCGCATATACAACCCGTATGGTGTTGTAGATGCCCACGGTTGGTGGCAATTAGTTAACACCAGGTGCTCGCTTAGCAATATTTCTCATAAATTTTTAAGTTCTTCTTTAGGCGGGTTATGAAGAGATGAGAGTGAAATTTTAAGATGCGCGCGCATCACTGTAACACAAAAGTAACACCTTTGAAGCTGCCCGCTGAACCGCTCATTTTTTATAGATTCTCAATCACTTTCGCCCGTTACAGTTCTTAATAAAGAATGTAGACGGCGATTATTTATATCCTTTTCCAGTCTTTTTATTATTTTATTGTAATTAATTATTTGCATGCAATTAAAAACTATTTTTAATGATGCCAAAGAAGTATAACTTCTCACGCTCGTACATATGTACGCGCACCCATTTTTTTTTCAGTTATAAACAATTGTAAATATTCATTTATTTGAGAAGAGAATGGTCTTCATTAATTTAGGAAAGGTCAAAAAGAACAAAAGTGCCTTATGCGTTACACTAAGAAGTTTATTTCACATGCACAATAAAAGTGCTCTTACACCCAACCGGAAAAGTGACATTACATAAATAAACCCATATAGAAATGGGATCACACATTGCCCTTACTAATCCAGTATACGGCGTATATTGTTTGCACATTGCTGCCAGTGGCGTCCTACTACGCTTGACTGCAGTGCAACAAAATAATAATTAGACATTTGTCAAGAACAATTGTGCTTGCTCTTGAGTAACCTTCATTTTCTTCCTCATTTTCCTTAAGGATCTAGGTGACATATTATTGTTACCCAACGACGTGATGTGCGAATTGAGTTTGTTCACCAACTCGACACGTGTCTTGTTTAGAACATTGTCATGCGGCTTAGTGCTCATAAGCCGCCTGTGGTAAAACACCAATTTATTCATTGTCTGTTCCAGCAGTGGTTTCCTTACGGTGTCGGCGCCGACGACGGCTCCTTTAACTTCCCCAAAATTTTTCCGCTTCTGCCAACTCTTGACCATTTTTTTCTTGGCATGCGCTGCCGGACTCATCAGGGATTTGTCCCCCTTCTTCTTCTTAAACAGCACCGGCTTCGCTTTGGACACGTAATACTTATTCAGTAACTCTTGGTAGTCTTCACGCGGCACGGCGGTGAATATGCAATGGTAATGTTCACCGATTTCGGTGCGCATCTGTGTAGTTATGTGTTTCTGTCGGAAATTGGTCAATTTCTCCTGGATAGAGTACAGCTCCCTCAGGTGCTTGGACCCATCCGCAAGACCAGCTTGCCCTAATAGTACCATATTCAGTTTCTTCAGCATCACATTCATGTTCTCCCTGTTATTGGACAACTGTTTTGGACTGATTTCTTTCTGCTTGAGGAGCTGTTCATGATGGTTTTGCAAGTAAATTAACTCTTTGTAAATATCCCTTGGATCGCCCAAATCTGTTTTAAGTGAATCCAATGCTTTGCTAATCTTCCTAAGAACGTTGTAACGATTTTTTGGTATATTATTGCACATAACGTCCTCATCCTTTGCGGTATTGTTTAGAACCGAACAATTGTTAGGTTTTAGCTTGTCACCAGTCTCATTACTTTTAATCCAATCCCTAAGTTCGGATTGAAAAGCCTCTTGGTCGGCGACCTTCCCAATGATACCTATGAATAAATTGGAATCTGAATTCTGTATGGTTACATTGTTTTTCCTCGTCGATTCCTTCAACCATTCCTCGCCCTCCTTCGATTTGAGTTTCTCAATGATGTCGTCGGTGACGTAGATCCTCGAGGTTGTGACTACGTCACTCGTGTCGGACACCTCGTTGTCTTGGATGATCTGCCCTCTCTTGTCATGGTTGGGGGAGGTGACCGTGATGAAATCCGGGTCTTTATCGACTGTTGCGTTCGGTGGTTTAGCCGGCGGTGCCGCGTTGTCGACTGCTGTTGCAGTGTCCTCAATTTCCTTGTCCACTGTCTTCTCTTTGCTCTGCGACCTCTTCCCCTCGCCAATCGGGCTCTTCGTGTTGCGTCGGCCGTCCTCTTCGGAGTTGGAGGTGTTTCGCCTTTTGCTGGCACTGCCCTCGCAAGGTGCGGGCGAATCGGACTGCCTCTTGCCACGCTCGCCCCTCAGCGGTATCGAGGCGGAGGTGACCGTCGAGTCCTGCGTGTTGGCGCGGAACGGCTGACGGAGCCTAGGGGGATTAGCGCTGACGTCGCGCGCGTTGAACGGCAGCGGGTTGTAAAGAACGACGTATGGGGAGTTGATGGGTAGCCCGGAGAACGGCAGAGAGAGGCGGCACGTGTGGATGAGGTGGCCCCGCCTGGCGCAGCCGCTACAGAACATCTGGTAGTGCCTCTTCATCTGGCGGTTCTCCTCCAACGGTGTGTTGTACGTGATCTGAAATAAAATACATAAATAAAAAAAAGTTATTTATTACGTTATTTATTACGCGTAAGTTTATAATGACATAAAAAACCGATCGGAACGTTGAACTATGCCTGTTTTCGTGGACAAAAATTATATATCCTTCTGTCTATTGACATGATTATGGCGTTTCAAATATTTGAAAAAAATCCTTTGGTATAAGGAACGAGACATTCTTTAACGTCTCATGTGTGGTTCGTCCGCCACTTCCTCACATAATAAAACAACATAAAAATCTGTAATTACTACTTGCAACTACTAAAATTGTTTCTCACCGTATTATGATAGCGCCGCCACAAGTCTGGACAGTGGCTGGATGGGTGACCGATCTGACCGCATTCGGCGCACCTGATGTTGTGCCAGTTGCAGCAGTTTCGGCACATCGTTGTATACATATGGTTTGGTGATCCACACTGCAACCGTAGAACGATTAAAATTATTATTGAAAGCAAACTTTTCTCAGTTTCATTTTTATTATTTTTATATTTACAGTGATAAAAATGACAGTGGTAGAGCCTCCGCTGTTGCATGAATAGGCAGGTTCGTCCGGGTAAGTACCACAACCTCAAAACTAAATGATGTTATTAATAGATGAGGCAAAGAACCATTACAAATAGTAATGGAAGGATGCTCTCTGCTTCTTAACTATAACTATGTGGTAATACATGTCATAAGAGTTTTATTTATATTAAGAGTTAAAGAACAGCAGTTACAAATGTTCAGTATATTAGAATAAATGAGAACTCACATTGACACAAATTTTTCTAGGGCAGCGCGGTTCAACGTGTCCAGCGGATCCGCACATGTAACACACAGGTGGCTTCATTCGGCATGTGTCCTCCCTGTGGCCCGTACGGTTGCAGTATCCACAGCTGCAATGCAATTATTATGATTCCATGAAGTATGCCGCGCAGTAATAAATATTGTTTGCTATTCATATCGCTGTACTAAACATTAAGCAATATGAGGAACTACTACGCTAATAACTTTTCATCTTTCTCCTGTCCTTATCCCACACTGGGTAGGGTCAGCACAACATGTCCTTTTCTAGCACTTTCCTCTATCAGCCGTCATCTCAATACTCACCCCTTTCACAGACTTATTTTATAATAGCAACTGGGAACTCTTAATTTATATACAGCGTGTCGTTACCATCGCGACAATAAATGAACACACGTCTAACGCTACTTGCCAATAATCATAAAAAAATACTAACGTTAAACAAAATCCATAATTAAAAAAATATATTTTTCATACAAACTAATTAAGTAAAAAAGAAACAAAATTTGTAACATCCTATACAACTCGCGCCACAGCGTCGCATTACAAGCTTCTCCTTCTAACAGTGTTTTGTCTCTTTTAAATTCATTCAACCCATTCATATGCTTTGTGACCTTTACAAATGAACTTTACATTACAGTTTTATACGTAAGGGTGTTCTAAAATTGTTTGTTTTGGAAAATTTAATAACTGGGTTAATATTGATGTTTAAAGAATGTAAATGTTTAATACAATTTTAAAAAGATTTCCTGTATATGTGTTCATTTATTGTCGCGGTGGTAACGACACGCTGTATATTGAATTCAATTATAAGAACTAATACACAAATGTTTATAAAACATTATTTTTATTATTTTCATGTTTTCATGTTAAATAATATTTACACTGATAGAGTAAAAAATACTATTATGTTGTACTTACGTTGGTTTTCTTCTTGCCAGTCCCGGCATTCTATCTTTGGGATCAATTACCCATAAACTTTTGTCACCTGTAAATAAACAAAAGTGTTAACATAAGACATAGTTTTGGTTTGGTACCTACTTTCATAATTTTTTTTACACTACCATTATCTTCAAGGTAAATTTATGTTTTTAGTTCGTACTGCACTTACAGACTGACTTAATTGAGTCATAATTATGTTTGTGTTTCTAATACAATCCTGTTGTACAAACTTTATTATCCAATTCAGCCACCTAACATCTTAGTAAATAACATTTTTTTTGTATTCAAATATATTATTAGTTGATACTCTTTAATTTCAATTTAAATTAAATCAATATTGCATGTGGAAAATGTCATAATGGAAATTAAAACAAATTGAGCGATTTGAACTCATTTATATATCATTTTTTATAAAAACTTAAAATAGTATAATAGTAGTAAAGCAACTAAAAACATAAAAGTAAAAAAACTTACGGGACATATTTTTCTGTATCTCACGATGATTGAAATTTTCTCCACCCCAACTCTCATTATAAAATTTCTCCATTTCTGCACGTAATGTTGTCATGGAGTATCTCCTTTTATTACAAACTTTCCCTTTTCCCTTCAAATTGTCAAAATCTAGATTGTCATATAAAATTGCAGGTACTTTTGTAGAGCCAAATCTTGTTGCATCACTTTGCACTGTGTTATCAATGTCCGATACTTCTGGAGATTGGAAACCAGTTACATTAGCCATAACAATGTTCTCTTCAATAGCAGTTTGATCGAGAGTTGTGTCAGTTAAGTCTACAGTTGTTAGGCTTTGATAAGGTGTAGCTGTGTTTCTTTTGGGTGTTTTCGCTACGTGGATTTCTACAACATGTTCAAGAGTTTCCAAGCAAACACTACCATCAGATGTAGTACAAGTATCAGGTTCATTTATTTTTCGATTTTTAGGGGGACTAATTTTCTCTGACTGATTGGAATCTGACTCATAAACATCTGCGCTGGGAAAGCTTCTGTCAGTTACAATGTAAGACCGTTGATTTTTATCCAAATCGTTAGTTGATTGGTTACTGTCAGAATCATAGACATCAGCACTTGGAATACTTTTTTCAGATACAGAATAGTTTTTAGATTTCTGCCTCTTATTCTTTGCTTTACTTTTGGGTGTTGCAAAATATTCACCTTCTTTGGATGCTGGTGTAACAGTTGTTGCAGTATTCATTACAGGGGTAGAGTTTACGGCATCCTTGTTTTTCTTCTTTTTTTTCTTTTTAGGTGGTGTATTTTGATCAACTATGTCAGAGCCATGAAGACTGAAATCAAAGCTTTGGTTGTTTGGGCGTTTAGAGGATATGTTGAGAGCAATGCAGTCACCACGGATAAATTCGTCTGAAACAGATGATACAATCGACGGGACAGGACTTGCTGATACATCTCTGTCACCCCTGTTTGTAGTTTTGTTTTCTGGAGCAATTATATTGTTATCTTTTTTATTGAATGGGGCAGCTGTAGACACTTCGGAAATTTCTTCATCATCGGAACTTTCAATGGTAATTGTTGGTTTTGGTGGCAATTTGACCTCAATTACTTCATCTTCATCACTTGTTTCCAATTCAACAACATTGGATGGTTCATCGTTTTCAATTATCTCTATGCTTTTCTTCACAAACTTCGGTACGGGAGATTGGAATATTGATAAATCGGCGGATAGTATAGTTTGGTCATTTTTTTCTGCTTTTGCTTTGGGATTTTCTACGACTGAAGTTTTATTTATGGACAGATTAGTATCTTTTGCAGGGTTAGCTTTTTGCAGAGTCAGATCACCACTAGTTCGCCAGTAACGGCGAACAGAGCTCTGAGGTGTGCTCTCCACAATGTGGTCAACATCCTTTTGATTGTTGGTTATAATTGCCGGTGTTTCATCCACATAATGTAAAACAGAATAGAACCGTTCCTCTAGCTCATTGTCATTAAGATCCTGAAAGTGAAAATGATTGCAAAATCATCGTGCATTGTTGTGTCACAACACAAATATAGTAACCTCAGTGCTTACCTCCTCCATATTTAAGCGGTGAATTTAGGTGGAACAAAATATCACATGAAATGAACATAATCGAAAATTATCTTTTATCAATTATAAAACTGCTGAAAGCATTACGAATAACTAAAATAGGATTTGTATTTATTATGGACACGTCTGACACTCCATTGCGAGTCTTAGAACTAGGAAAAAAAATTATGTTACAGATACACAAAAGTCAAAAATCTATCTGTGACAGTCATTTTCTACAATTTAAAGATTATATGAAACTGTCAAAGACCGCATTTAAATCCTTCAAATTAAGTTGTGTAAATAAATTAACGTGCCCAGACGTTTTTACTTCTTAGTTAAGCAATCGATATCATCACCGTGCAAAAATCTTGAAGTTGTATCTACTTTGTTGATGGTTTTGTTTCCTTTATTAGCAATACTTGGCGCCATCTAGTGTAGTTCCTATACAAGAAATAACATCACTAAAATGGAATTTTACAATGTATATTTGAAAACTAAAGAGATGTCGCTTTTGCTTTTGAAATTCAACATTTAAGATGAAACGCATAAAGTGCAGATAGAATCTTTCGAAAAATTCCTGCATACACAACATATTGATACAAGTGTGAAGTGCAAGGTGAGAAATGTCTCACCTTGCACTTCACGTAATGACGTACTTTGCTACAAAACTAAGCTAATGTGCTGTTTGAATGTGAGTTTTTATCTAGCGTAACGCGTAATCTATACTCTATACTTTATTATTTATTATTATATTAAGAAGAAAGATTTGATTGTTTGTATGTATTGAATAGGCTCCGAAACTACTGAACCGATTTAAAAAATTCTTTGACTGTTGAGAAGCTACATTATCCCTGCTTGATATAGGCTATGTTACATTTTCAAAAAAATTAGGGATCCTTACTACAACTCCAATAATGTTACTCAAGGTGCACAAAAATTACCTAGAATATTCTTTACATCGCGTGCGCTGCGAAAACCATTGATGATAGAATAAAATAATGCACTACGACTTTGCAGAACACATTATTATTTACAAAAAGTGTCGCGACAGCATATGTCTAACTATTATAGTTATGCCACAATGATTAGTGTTTTATTTTAAAATTTTGATTGAAATTACGCCGCTAGAAAAGGCTCTTTATTTGTATCTTGGTATTAATCCTTATACAGCGTGTCGTTACCACTGCGACAATAAATGAACACACATATAGAGGATAACTTTTTAAAACTTTATTAAACATTTACATACTTTAAACATCAATATTTACCGAGTTATTTAATTTTCCAAAACAAACAATTTTAGAACACCCCTACGTGTAAAAGTGTAACGTAAAGTTCATTTGTAAAGGTCACAAAGCATATGAATGGGTTGAATGAATTTAAAAGAGACAAAACATACTGTTAGAAGGATAGGCTTGTAATACGACGCTGTGGCGCGAGTTGTTTAGGATGTTACAAATTTTGTTTCTTTTTTACTTAATTAGTTAAATATTTTATTTTTTTATGGATTTTGCTTAACGTTAATATTTTTTTATGATTATTTGTAAGTAGCGTTAGACGTGTGTTCATTTATTGTAGCGATGGTAACGACACGCTGTATAAATTAATTACTTCTTATTTAAGAATTTTATTTTTATTAAGTTTCAATATCTTTTTATAACTTTTTGAATTATCAAATTCGGAAATTATCATTCGAAAGATATCACAAGTTTAAAAATATATGTAGGTATATTGTATATTGTTAATTGTTAAAATTATTTAACTATCCAAACAGCTTAGTGACTGACTTAGTACTTCTTATAATTCTTCAATCACATTTTTAGTGGTAATTCCTGTTCAACATCGTTTTAAAATGCCCAAAGATCAAGATCTCATCTTTCTAGAAAAAGTTCCCAAGCGAGGGCATCAAAAATACGTTGTAATGAAGAATCTTTACCGTAAACTGAACATCGTCTTACAAGTCGGAGAGAGTCAAGTAGAGTGTTTGCAGTGGATTGAAGAGCAAAATAATATAAATATACAAATTCACACTAGGGAATCGAGCTCTGAGTGGGTACCGAACCAGAAAATGGCCCCAGAGATATAGTGTTGCACGGTAGACACGGCCAACTTAAAAGGGTCTCTGGAGTTACACCGATTGCATGATACACTACAATATCCCTTAATCGTCGTAATGGGAGAAGACGGTTATTATTTGACCATTCCTCAGCAAGGTACAGTGCGTAACAAAACTGTGACATGCATGCAATTGTATGCATTTAGGTTGATGGTTAGAGCTACCTGTTTTAAGCCAATGCATTATTACTGGGACTTATTAGGGTTCCGTACCCAAAGGCTGAAACGGCACCCTATTACTAAGACTCCGCTGTCCGTCTGTATGTCCGTATGTCTGTCCATATGTCACCAGGTTGTATCTCATAAATCGTGATAGTTAGACAGTTGAAATTTTCACAAACGATGTATTTTTGTTGCCGCTATAACAACAAACGAGTTGCCGCTATAACGAGCCGTGATAGCTCAGTGTCCGGGCGCTCGCTTTTAATTCAATATATACTCGAGCAACCTGAGTTCGATCCCCGGTGCCGGCACCAATGAAGTTTTTAACTTTAAGTGCTGAATTATCACGTGCTCCGCGGTGAAGGAAAACGTGAGGAAACCTGTATATTTTCGAAATAATAACAAAAACATGTATTTAGAAAATATGTGAAGTCCGCCAATCCGCAGTGGGGCCGCGTGGTGGACTATGCCCTGATACCCTCTGTATAGAGGAGGCCTTTGCCCAGCAGTGGGACATGTATAGGCTGGTACTTACTTTACTATAACAACAAATACTAAAAAAAAATATAAATAAGTGGGGCTCCCATAAAACAGACATGATTTTTTTGCCGTTTTTATAGATAATGTTGACAATATCAGTGTTTTTGACAATATGTAAGTGTAATACTCTTATACTTCCACATTGAATAAAGATATTAAAACATGATTTTTTTTAATGGTGTGATAGAGTGATAGAGTGGCAAACGAGCTGGCGGTTCACCTGATGTTAAGTAATAACCGCCGCCCATGGACATTTGTAACACCTTTAAATAAAGTGGGCCGCGGCTACCTCGCTCACCAGACGAAACGTAGAAGTATAACACTTCTATTTTACGCCGGTCTTCTGTGAGGTCGGTACGGAACCCATCGTGTGCGATTCGGACTCGCACTTGGCCGGTTTTTAATCAATACATTGTCGATATGATGGCAAAAAGATATCATAAAGATTGAATTACATATGATGTCGTAATCACCAGAGACAGAGGGCTGGTGAAACATTCATCTTAGAGACGCTTTAAATCAAGACATTGGCTCATCAAATATCGGTCAACAAAAAAACCAAAGATGCGATGATTTATGTCCGAAGCTATGGGAGACCAGACTCATTTGTCACTTTTACGTGTAACCCCGAATGTCGCGTAATTAAAGCGGAACCATTATCTGGTCAGCGGTTTTCCATCATGACGTAATTTCAAGAAATTCATAAAATTATCTACCAAAGACGAAATATTCGGAATATTTCATGTGTATGATAATTTTTAATTTTAAAAATTTTGTTAAATACCCGTGCGAAGCCGGGGCGGGCCGCTAGTATATCGGGATTACGGAAACGGCTCCAGCGACTTTCATGAAATTTAGTATGTGGCTAGATTCGGGGGCGAAAAATCGATCTAGCTAGGTTTCATTTTTAGAAAATGTCCTTTTATCCCTGTTTTCAGAGAATGAAAAATCTCTTTCGAATATGGCAGTAAATTTAAAAAAAAAATGTTATAATAGCTCGGTCGGTCATCGGGCGGCCGGAAAACAGACGGCCGCGGTTCGTATCACGATCATACACACTTATTTTTTTACTTTTTTTTCTATAGCAGATCATTTACTTTATTTTGTTTATTTCCAAAATACATGATTTACCAAAAAAAAAACGGAGCAAAGCTCGGTCTTCCATGTACTTTATACTTAAGGACCGATAGCAGATCAAGGGCTGTTTGAAAGAATTTGCTACGGACGCCGCGCTTGCCCAATCCGGCTCTGGCGGCGGTTATCAATTAACGTCAGGTGAACCGCTGTCCAAAATCTCATGTAAAAACAAATTTTAATAACTGTATAATCGTAATGAAGCGTTGTCGTAAATTACATCTGAAACGAACAAACCAAATTAATCTCTGCAAATGATAAAATGATGATACAAGTTGAAGAATGATTGTTTTTTGATAAAAACAGAAAAATGAAGCAAACAGGAAGAAATAGGTAATAGAAAAAAGTAAAAAACTACATCAGCTATTAAAATAGCAAAGAGGTCCGCAACAACATCCATGAATAACTTAAGTGATTTCAAATGTTTTGTAAACGCTACCCTAATGGAAAGGGCCCATTACATTGTCGAAGAATACATTGAGGACTAGGATGTGTGGAGAGAGTCATCTTGCTCTGAACTTGCAAGTCTCCTGCTGCTGCTGATTTAACACTTAAAAGATATTGTATACTTAATTCATATAAAAAGAGATAACAAAGCCGCGGAGTTTCTTGCCGGTTCTTCTTCGGTCAGGTCTAGTTTAGTGAACTGGTGGTAGCTTCATTTAGAGCTTAAATCACTACATAGTATAAAACAAAGTTGTCCCGCTGTTTGTCTGTCCCTATGTATGCTTACACCTTTAAGACTGCGCAACGGATCTTGATACGGTTTTTTTTACTAGATAGAGTGATTCAAGAGGAAGGTTTATATGTATAATGCATTGCACCCGTGCGAAGCCGGGGCGGGTCGCTAGTTAAGTCTATAATGAATTTCAAATGAATTTTAAATATTGTAAATTACATCACCTAATCGTCGGTCAAACCGCAAGACGCGCAAAGTCAGACCAGACACGAGAGCCGCCGTCTAGCGGCTAGCGGAACGGTATTATTAATTATTACTAGCTGACTCTGTTTAGCTGATGTTTGACAGGTAAGAACAGCTTGTAAAGGGAAAATAAAATTGTTGCTATTTCGATTTTCCATGCAATTTTCGACCTATCGATATTTTCTCTCCGATATGTCGGGGTAGATATTAATATTTTTATAAATATCGATATATTTCCTCATTTTCGGCATCCCTAAAGTTAACAACATCATACATATAAAAATGAATTGCTGTTCGTTAGTCTCGCTAAAACTCGAGAACGGCTGGACCGATTTTGGCTTTGAAATATTTGTGGCAGTCCAGGGTAGGTTTAAAAGATGAGAAATTATGGAAAAATTGCAAGGAAAATCGAAATAGCGACAATTTAATTTTCCCATACAAACTGTACCTGTCAACCTGTCAAATTTCTAAAAAATGCAATAGCGACATCGCTCGTTCGAATTATCGTTACAAAACGATATTTGAAATTGTTTGTATGCTGGAAAGGATATAACAATGGATGCGCCAAGCATTGCCTCAAATGCTAAAAAAACATTGTAGATAAAAGACGTTAAGATTTTAATTATGATATATTTTAATTATTGTGGATATATAAATGTGTACAAATTTTTGCACCAGCCTACATGAATGCGTCTCACCGAGTTTTAATTAAGATTGTTTATAAACCAACTTAACTATACAACGGTGTGTATAAAATAAAACGCTTTATTTTTTCTCATACTATAATTAATTTTATTTAAATATTAATAACATAACTTAGTCGTCTTCTTACACTAGGTTGAGTTTTTATTTTTATAATTTATTTACATAAGATATTAATACTTTATTTTAATTAACTTATCAAGTTAGGGTCGCTTCATGTAATGATTTTTAGCCATCTGCCAAGATAATTGCTGAGTTTTTGCGCAGCGTTTCTGGAAAATATATTTAAGAATTAAAAGTAAATTGTCTATCTTTATTAAGCAGCTTCTTACTTTGCATTACTACAACGAATTGTCAACAATTTCTGACATTAGCATATTATGTAGATCGTTAGAAAACAAGTGTAATATAGTTTGAAAAAGTAAAAAATCCGACTGCGTTTCTGTGTAATTTTTTTATTTTGATATCCCTAGTGTTACTCTCACAATAAATACGAATCTAACGACACCTATCAAGCTAAAACCCATCAAGCCGTTCAGGCTGGAGAGCGTGGCAAACAATTATTCATACATACATACATACATACTCTATAAAAACCCTCCTTCTGGCGCAGTCGGGTAAAAAAGAAAAAGACCTTTACTGCTCGCAATAGAAAGGTTACGCACGTTATAAAATTTTATATTGTTTTTACAGAAGCTATATAAATAATGTGTCAAATTATCATTGAATTTCTTTAATAGTCATCATTAATGGAACTGATTTAGAATTTACTTTATATAAATATTATATTCACGAAAGTTAATTGCATTGGATGGATTTTAAAAGTTTGCTGTTTAACCTGATCGAGAAGCCGACATCTTGTTGGTTGGCGCAAGGCATGAGCGAAGCGACCAATCGCTCGGCGACCAGTGATGCGTCGTCGAATCGACCGATCCAGACCGGTTCGCAATGTCGGCTGCGTAGAGTTGTCCAATCAGATCATTTATTAAGAAACATAATTTTCATCTGTCGATAGTCCTTTTTTTAAAATCCATTACCGTTTCGTAATGAGGTTCCTCTAACGAACAAGAAACGGACGAAAGAAAATCCGTACGCATCTTCTTTTTCGTCATTTTTTCCCCTCAAAATATTAAAATATTGTATAGTACATTAATGTATCTTATTAATGCATCGAGTTTTTTATCACTAAGAATAAAATAATATAACAGGGCTAAGATGTGTGAATGGTACACTGAATACTCTCGCTAAGCCATAAATGTTGTACCGAGGCACTGAGCACGTACGGGTACTCTTCTGGTAACTACTTGGGCGGATGGTGATACAGGGGTGCCGCAAGGCGGTATATTTTCTCCCATTATATTTTAGTTATTTATTTACTAATATTTTACATTTCTCAAGATTTCAACGTTCAGATTTTTTGAGATAAAGTGATGACAATGAACTTTTCTTTGACTTTATGTTTTATTTGCTATGAAAAATATAAATAAAGGAATATACACAATCATGCTATCGAGTTTATTACGTCCCAAAAGTGACTAGTGCTGAGCTTAAAATATATTTTTAGGACACAGCATAATTCACCTTTTTGCTATATGCTGCAGGCTGGCTTTAATAACCGCGTCATAAGCTGTGCCCGCGTTTTTGAACGCTCCATCCAACTTGCCCGCGCACGCCCATGCCACACACCCACCGGCCCGCACTAGCGGCGATAGGCTCTCCAATAGCTGCGCATTAAATAGCGTGAAAATTTAAATTCGAGCAAGAATTAATTTTGCAAATTAAAAAATAATCACCTTAACATTATCATACATATCTTCCGTTACCATCTCAGAGAGACCGTGTAAACCATCTTGCTTCACATTCGCTCCTACCACCACCAATGCGTCTACTCTATCCGCCCCCGCTTCGCTTGCCGCTTCGCTCGTCACTGTACTCACGGTACAGCCACGCGATATAAGTCGCCTGGACAATTCCCTGCCTAATGTATTTGTGGTGTTTGTGATCTGAAATCATTTAAATTGTTTAAATAAAATTAAATATTCTTCCTTCTTAATTACATCAGTTTGCAAAATAGAATAAGATTATTTTGAATCATTTTGTCAACTGTACGGCTTCAGAAATTGTTCCGCTTTTAATCATTATATGACATAATTATAAAAGTGAATGTGAAAGATGATAAAGAACGTATGATACGGAGAGAGATAGAGGACTAAACAATTAAAACAGTTTCCGACACGTTAAACAATTAAAATAGTGTCATATCGTATTAGTGTATAATATCATGGACTACGATACGTAAAAAAATCATGTAATGCAAATGTGCTTTCCGTAAATAACTAGTAAAAATAACTGCCCCGTGTACTCCACGGATAACAGCAGAAGCCGCCTCCTGACACTACAGTATTTAAAGGTAAAGTGTTCGACGAGCTTTCTTACGCACAATAAAAAGAAACGTACCACCCGATCTTATGTTGATTCTAGCCGTGATCTGTTCTATGAAGGATTTCGGCCCGACGGGACAACTGGACCATTTAAAAGACCATTGGTCTAATGTTCATTGACCATAGATATGGTTTTTTTATTTAATTTTATTCAAATATCATAAAACTTGAACGTAAATAATGCCTTACTAGAACATTCCTAACAGGTCGTCGCTGACGGCGGGCCACTTTCGATCTAGCCGTGTATGCCAGGAGTGCAGAAGTTGCCAGCAGTAGGGAGCCTCCCTCTAAAGTAGCCAGCAGTCGCCATGCAAGCACCGCTCCGCCCTCCACGAAGTCCGTCATATTCACCTGCAGATAACAGTGAAAACGTAAAAAAAAACAGAATATTATTTTTAAGAATAGATAGAAAAAGTTCGGGGAAATATGATCAAACAGAGGGCTTTATTTGGGGGTTAATCTTATTTGAGTACAATATATTTTAATAAACAAAGCATTTATATATAAAACAACGATAAATCGCAACTATTTATTTGTTGTAATGTGTTAAATTAGTAAACAGTTCGAGCTCGCTAAATCGGTGTCCTAAGATGGTCGATGTTTAACGCGGTAAAAGTTCGGTCTATTGAAACTCTAGCGAACCTAACCAAAAACATTGGTCACTCACAACACTATAGCTGTTGAATGCGTGTTGCTGACCACAGAGAGCGTGGCTACCGGACTTCCGGACAAAATACAGATTTTTTTAATAATATACAATAAATACTTTTAATGAGCGCCGGTCAGGCCGTATTGGAAAACAAGGCCTGCTTTTGTTGATTAACGACGGTTTACGTAAGGATATAATCCACGATGACGAATCTCAGAATGATTCATCGTACAGTGGCGTTTTGCATATAGTGTCCAATTTTAAGCTACATCAATCACAGCAAACCCGGGTTTACACTATAAGAATACGCTCGGAACGAGATCGCTTGGATTTCGTTCGACCTTTCCTACGAACACGCAGAAATCAACATATCGTGTACACAAAGTACATGGCCCGGGGCGAATAATATAAATGGTAAGGCCACGCAACAGTTGCTCGATGTTTGACGAATGGGCAGGTTCATCCGGGTAAGTTTTACGACCTCACAGTAGATCAGTAGATTGTTATACTTCTGCGTTTCATGCGATGGGTGAGGTAGCCGGGGCCCACTTTATTAGCGCTTAAGGTGGCAGCGCATTTTGGGCGCGATCGAGGGAGATTGAGTGGTAAAGGTGGAGCCACGCTCCGTGTCCTCTGCAACCGTGGTAGAGTTGCGGGAGAAGAAGAGTGTTGGTATTGCGTTTAGCCACTCTCTCTATCCTCCACGACTAAAGACGACAGTCAATACAATGATGTGTACTTACAAGTACGTACTTGAATAGAGAAAATCCGGCTTAAGCGTTGCAAAACTTATAGACGAATTTGAATTGGAGATTAAAATCATGATTCGTTTTTCGACATCTGAACGTAATCTGTTCTTCTACGTTTCATACACTTCGAATCGTTAACAAAACCGGTTGATTTCTTTAAATACCTATACATCGGTTCTTAGCTCTTACCAAATGGATAGCAAATTCTGTCAATAATAAATTATGATAACCACTTCCTTGTGAATGATTAGGTTATAGTAGGTATTATATTAGATAACTATTTTCAGTTGTGAAGAGTAAAGTTCACAAGTGCACACAACAAGTTCTTCAAGAGGAATTACTTCTGTTGCAATTTGGTCACGTGACCTTAGGAATTGTTGTTTTTTTATTATAATTATATCCTGGTTCTTAAATTTTTTTTTATTCAAAGAACTCAATGTCATCGAATAATAAAATACCGATAGATTCACCTGTGAGGTTGCAGTCTTTTCTCAGCAGTTTTAGTACCAATAGTGGTCTATATCTCTCCAAAGGGAAAATTATTATTGCGTTATTGTCATTGAGTCTTTGTCGTTCCATGGTAGGCAATTGTAACGACCTTTTTCCGTGCTCCGTTCTTTGTTCGTTCTTTGTCCGCTTTTTATCAACTGGAAAGATCTTAACGCGCATTATCGCATATAACGGGTCAGTAATACTCGTGTTTCAGTCTTTTTAACCGACTTCAAAAGGAGGAGGTACTGTATTTTTTTTATGTTTGTTACCTTAGAACTTTAGATTGAGTGAACCGAATTTGATGATTTTTTTTTTATTTGAAATCCCGTGCTTCTCATATGGTTCCATATTAATTTCACTGTCATTGGATCTTGGGCTCCGGAGATACTTAGGGAACTTCTAAAAATCAATTATAAAATTAATACGGAGCGAGATATTTAAAGTCGGTTTTGTTTTTCGCTAATAAAAATAGATTTGTTAACCGTGCGGTGTACTACAGATTGCCGCCGATTAGATAACATTATTCCGTGTTGTAAGACGTTTAACGAACATGAATTTTACGCGGACAAACACCCGCAAAACGGGTCACATAAATAGTTGTACCGATTGGGAATCGAATCCATCTGGGGTCATGGATTGGATTCCCAGCTGATGTCAATAATTTTCAAATCTGTGATGCGATCGTGTTTCTCCTCTGTCTCTGATGGCCAAGGACTCAAATTTATATTGAATCCATTTTATAATTTTAATTAGGTATATGTTGCTTATTCTTTGTTAATTAATTTAAGTGGCACGTAAACAGTTTTATTGGTTTTACGAGTTTAAATGCATACAAGTGATATAACAGTGCTAGCACTTATAAATTTAGCCAAACACACCGCTGCATTCCATTTGTCTAACGTAAGCCGAGCCGCTTATCACCAATTTTATTCAGTTCATAATAAGCGAAACGCTTGCACCAAACTCACCGCCTGACATGTTTCGTTTAAAGACGTAATACTATCTAATGATTGCAAAACTGTATCTTATCAGAAATCCTAAGACAGATATCTTAAGGATTCTACTCATCTAAGGTACAGGTAGATGACTCCTCGGACCAGGTTCCCGCCTTCACTGGCTTGGCCCTTGGTGTAAGGCCGGCCCAAGCGGCCCCCTCCAAGTGGGCTCTTTGAGCCCGTTTTGGATACGAATGTGGAGGACAGCCCAGTGGCGGATTTGGCCTAAGGCCCAATAGGCCCGGGCTTAGGGCCACATATTAGGGGCGGCCAATCATGGCAAAAAATTCACTGACGATAACAAGATACACTACTGATACTGACATATATTATGATGGGCTCTGGGAAAGGGGCGGCTGGAACTTACTACATGGGCTAGGGCCTAGGGCGGCCAAGACTACAAATCCGCCACTGGGTCAGCCACTCTCCCCGCCTCTGTCACCGAGGTGGAGTCAGGAAGAAGAGGATAGTAGTGGGATTGTGTTACGCCACTGCATTACTGCACCGTGGATGTGGTGGTGGCGGGGACGAGGGGGAGAGGATTCCTTACGTTCTGCGGCCGAGACGTGGTGAGTGGCGGAACCACAGACCAGGTCTACCGCTGGGGGCTGGGAGGCTTCCTGCTTATTCTCGTTGACTCCTGGCTCCCATTGCCTCTGGTCAGAGAACTTAGGTGAGTTTGTTGGTCATGCAACAGAGGCCGAGAATGATGTTCCAGTGTGTTCTACTTGGAGGAGACGGGAGTTGCTCCCCGAGGAGACTCCCTGGCCGGGACCCGGAGGTGTGCGAAAGCTTTCCCGTAGCCCTGCCGCTTAGGTGGAACATCGTGGGGATTTTAGTAAACGCAACTCCGCCATAACCTGTGCTTGACCCTGCGCGGGCCGGCATGCGTAGGCATTTACCCCACGTAAAAAAAACCACAGGTGACATTTGGGGATTTAAATTTTTCAGTAAATTCCGTGATAAAACTAAGGTAAGTAACACACCGTATTAAGAAATTAGTGTGCTATAAAAAGCAACAATGAATTGTGAAATTATGTAGTTTCTTCAGAAGTTGCATGACAAGAGTTTTTAAGGTGATATTTTAATATTTCAACAAGTTTTTATTTTAAAAAAGTACTAAAGACTGCAAAATTTTTCGTTATCTTAATGCTCGCACTTGACCATTGCACTGATAAACGTAGAAGATAAAACCATAAGACAACTAAATTATAATGGTCATTCTCATTTTTTATATTACACAAACCGCTCTATAACCTTTTGGATTGCGTAAGGCAAATGTGTTCTCTGGCAAAGTAAGCCCACATACAATTTTATTTCAAAATATTCTCCTTTATAATCATAGATCTACCATTGGTTTAAGAATACCTGACAATTTCACCCATTTCACAACCTTGAGTCAGTTTCATATTCTTCTGATTAAGATGGGTGCAACAATAAATAATTTTCTTCTTAGTAAATATTAAGAACCGTGATAGCTCAGTGTCTGTGAGCTCGCTTTTAATTAAATAATGAGTATATTGAATTATTATTTATTATTGAGCAACATGAGTTCAATCCTCGATGCCGGCACCAATGAAATTGTTATTTAAAATGCTGAATTACAAGTATTTGATAAAAAATTCTGATAAGTGTTGTATCTTAAAGTCTTTAGATTATATTATATAAACTCGTATATTTTATGCTTGGTGAGCATCGAGATGTAAACAATAAGTACTACCGATGTTGGTGAGCTCTTATTTATGTCCTGACACCTGACAAGAAAATATATGTATTTTTTTTTCAATCTAAACAAAATGCGTCCAGACAGACATCGAGTATAATGTTTCCATAGCTTTTCGTACTTCAAAATATACATATGTATAATGCAAATAAGAAAATTACATCAGATTCGAATAAGGAAACACGTCCAAGGTCGAACAGCTTCAAATTGCCAAGGTCAAAGTGCTAAGGTGAAGGTCAAATATGTACTCGAATGCGCGTGTTGCCAGCGCCATTACAAAAGCATCTTTAAAATAACACTATTTCAATTTTTGCACAATTGACATCGAACGAGGTCAAAAGCAAGGACGATGAAAAAAAGTTATAAGTTGATAAAATGAAAAACAATATTTGTTAATTTAATCATTTACCAAAGTTTTCTTTATTCGTTTAACACCTATTAACGCTTTTAAATTAGGAGAAGAAAAGATAGGTAAGCTTGATTTTTTTTTACTTCTAGTGAAATATAATTCTTTTTTAAACGTGAAAAAGCTGTGACTGAAAAAAATAATTCCGATACCGGGAATCGAACCCGAGCCTCCTGGGTGAGAGCCAGGTATCCTAGCCACTAGACCATATCGGATATGACGACTCTATCGAATCATTACATTAGTATTCACAAAAAAGAAGCAGCAAAAGAATAATATCAATTTGTTTATGTCAAAAATATATGTAATCCAGGATTGAAACGGTTTTTATCTAAATGCAAGGTGACTGACCTGAACCGATTTATGGACTGTTCTATTTGAGCAACTGAGTTATTAACTCAACCGAATAAAACATATGTTTGTATAAAAATACACAGACGATAGACGCGTGTTAGCAAAAACTAAATAGAAGTTAGAAAAATTCAATTGTCAAGCTCGTTGGTTCTGGTTCTGGCTAGCCCACTAGTTTTCACGTTCGATGAAGAATAGTAAACGACTGAGAGGGAAAAAAAAACAGTTTTCAATAAAAAAAAATCCATTGTCAGAAAGGAACTGTCGTCATAGTCTCTATTGTTTCCCGCTGTTAAAAACGGTCCTATTGTATTCTCGCCGGCTTCTCTAACGCAGCGGTGGAATCGTAGGCGGATGTTTATAAGAAAATTCTCGTAGAATGCATAAATTTATCTCAGATATAATTCATTAGTTCAAACTTGTTTAATGCGTTACGTTAATCGTTCTTATTCGATCCAATTTTCGATACAGCTGTTTCTGAAACTGTAATGTTTTAATGGTAATGACTGCTTAATGTCAAAATATGAATCTACATGTGTGTGTGTTGTGAATTTGTGGTACTTACCCGGACGGACTTGCCTATTCATGTAACAGCGAAGACTCTTGCCTACCCTACCACGGTTGTGAAGAGATTACACTCTCCAGTAGAAATCTACCAGAACCTGAAAGGTTGCAGATTCGTTGCCAACTTTTAAAAGAACTGATACCCGATTATCCCACTCACCAGCTTACACGAAAAAGTATAATACTTTCAATTTACTTCGGTCTTCTGCAAAGTTATGGCACTTCCGCAATAAGGCTGCACATTCTTGCAGAAACGGCAATTCTTGCTGCAACGTTCTATCACCTACCGTAGTTTATGGGTATATTCGATTTATGATTAATGTTATTTTTAGTCTAGTCTGTGCATTCTAGATGAAACTGAAAACTTGCATCTTCTCTCACGTTACAAAAAATTTCGAAAAATTTTCGCCGCTAGTGGATTTGAACCTGGTTGATAGGGTAACACGCCTAGACGCATTAGCCAACAAAGCTAAGCGGCCGATAACCTCACAGCATTATAAGATAATAAAGAAATTACTTCTATTACCCGCCGTTTCGTTGAACACTGTAATAATATTCACAGTGTTATCAAAGTTGGCCGCTTGCCCATTGCGAGGCTGTAGCAACTCCATTGCTATGCCAAACAACGTGCGGTGACAAAGCGGCCTTTATTTTGATGTTTAAGAGGTAAAACGTGATGTAACAATAAACCTGACGTTCTTAACTGGAGCAAACAAGTTTCGCAATCGTTTATTATACTCTAAGTTTTCTTATTGAAATAGATACGTTTTTAGTGGTTCAAAAGTATACTTTAACTATATAATAATATTGTTACACACTAGGGGTTCGGGAGAGGAGTGAAAGAGACGATCGAATTCGGGCCCTGATTCCAGAGAGTTGTATTAAAGAAAGTTCTGGAATACGAACCTTTCTTCACTCAACACTAATAATTAAAAAAAAAAATCATATTCGCCATTTGAAACTGTCAACGCGGGTCGTTGACATTTTAGACGTCAAAAACCCCCTGGTCGTTAACAATACTAAAAAACTATTAAAAAATCAAATGACTATTCCAAAAATTATAGAACAATATTTATCTTTTGGGGTTTTTTTTTTTGGTAAAATTTTCCATTAGCTTCCATGTGTTTTTCGACCTAATTCACACACTTTTTAACCGATTTCAAAAGGTTCTCAATTCGGCTGCATTTGTTGTTTTATTTTTGTTACCCAAGAACTTTTGTTTGGGTGAACCGATTTTGATGATTCTCTTTTTATTTGAAAGCTGGTGCTTCCCATGTGGTCCCATATACATTCATTGTTATTAGATCTTGGGCTCCGGAGATGCTTAGAAAGAACTCCTGAAAATCAAATATGCAATGAATACAGAGCGAGATATTTGAAGTCGGTTTTGTTTTCCGTTAGTAAAAAAAATGGTAATCCAAATGTCAAATTAGTAAAATGGCGGATTTATTTAGTGAAAATAACAAGTTTCTATATTTTTTTTCTCGACAACCGCCAAAAAGTGACCGCCAAATTCTGCTTGTTGTTTATATCATTAATGATTTTTCTTTACTGAATAAAATTGGTTAGGTCGAAAAACACCTGAAAGCTAATGGAAACAAAACAAAAGCAAATGGAAACAAAAAATAAACCTTTTTTTTCATTCATGTTGTACTGTTTTTTACAAAACAATGGTTAAACGGTGTTGTAAACTATTGAAATAGTCATTTAAATTTTTTTTATTATTTTTAGCACCAGAGCAATGATGAAGACGCGTTATGTACATATGTATGGGTATGGTGTGTATATATGTATATCTATTAAGTTTTTTTTTAATTATTAGTGCCCGTTGCATGTTAAATGGTTAAAGCGTCAGAAATTTTACCCAAAATTATAGGCGACGGAATTAAAAAAAAAAGCGTTTTATTCCACATCGTAAAATATTTGTGTAAGTACATAGTAATTGTCTTTTTTCTTCTTTTCTTTAAGGTTTTCGCGGTCACATGATTACGTTTCGAATTGCAATGAAAACACCGAGTTCTTCAGAGCAATTGCAATACAAACTAACATGATATTGTGTTCAGACACGACGTCACCAGGCAATAATTACATTTGTGCCATTTTCGTGACGGATGCGTGACAAACTTCGTAAATATGAATGACGCAAAAGTTTTTTTGGTGGTCGGTAACATATTTGAGAATGAATATTTATTGTCGAAGGTTTTTGTAATGAATGATTGATATAAATACATGGCTATCAAATATATCGGGTAGCCTCTCAAAATATTGCCGCAAATACCGTTAAACTTTTGTGGTAATTAATTTATTTCAGTAAATTACAACGTGTTTCTAAAGTATTTTTCATAAAAAATAAAAAAAACAGATACCTGCAGAAATTATCCCCAAGACCTTGTTCTGTTTAAAAAGAATTGGATTTGGTACAAAGGAAAAACACCACGTTTCATACGTTTAAATTAGAAACAGCCCGTATATATTTCAATCGAATCTAAAATTAAAATATAATAAATAATAAATTTAAATTGAGAATTAATTTTTTTGGCATATATTAACAAAAATATACTTAAATAGTCTTTGTGTATATCAAGAAGATTATTATAATTTATTTATAGAATTTATACACGATATTTTTCAACTAAAGTAAAAAAAACAATGTTTTCTGCGTGTTTTCATAAAAAGATCGCCACTAATGACAGAACAAATATTTATTTCGGTCCTTCGTCGTAACTTTTCAACAAACCAAACATTTGAACATCGCCTTTTTTGAAATATTTATTTGGTGTTTATGGAAAACGACAGAAATAATTGCTTTCTCCTTTTTATTATTATCATAGGTATAATTATAACAGAATTTTTATCCTAACTATTCTTTATCTTAAAATTAAGGTAACATCTTTGCCTTAATACATTTCCACTTAATTGTGCACTACACAACTTTATAACTGAAATAATGTCTTCTGACCTTAGTTTTTATGCTGAGGCGGGACTTATATAATACTTCGCGCAACCCCATTTCTACAAATCCGTTAGCCTTTTTTTATTTTTGTATACGCTTACTCTATACTATAATTATGTATTTCATGCGTAAATTGGTTTTGTGTAATGTTTTGAATAAATGGCTTCATTTCTATTCTATTCTCTTTTTATGAAAATAAAAGACTAACGAATTTAAACATTAAGTATAATTATTATCCTTTTCCATATACATCAATATTCTCCTATATGGTTTAGCGGTAGAGACACTCGGCTCTTAATCTATAGATTGATTCAATTCCCCGACTTCCCAAAGTCAGAAACGCAAATTGTCGTCGCTCTGAATTGTATAAGGTCCGAATATTTCGAGTATTTAAAGTAACATTCTTTATTTTATTCGTCTATCCTTGTTGTACTTTCAACATTAACCGGGCCCACGACCACATTCTAAAACGGTATCAGTAAATATAATCAACAGACAACTCACTTCCTAGTCTCTAGCAAAATAAGTCGTTTATATTGTTACGAAAACGTTCCCTCGTACTAGAAATTCTTAAGATATATCGATATTTATTATTTGATAAATCTAAAATTATTCTGAAACGTGTTACCGACGCTACTACAGACTATTGCTTAAGATATTTATTGTTTTTTATTTTTTTTTATTGTCCTCATTGTTGGCATTTTGTGTTTTGTGTTGAGTGAGGCGACACAGTCCTGTGTCGCCTCACTCAACACAAAACTAAATAATATAAGGTGATTTCAAGCGTACACAGACAGATATATAACCCTGATTTATATAATAATAATTGTTACATGGAGTTAAAGAGACATGCAGATTTTTTTAAATCAATTATATTTACGACTCTCTCAGGCTACGTTCATTATTTTCTAACGGGTTTCTCTTGATTCAGACCTTTGCTTTGTCATTATATTCTTGCTACTTATTTATTACTATTCGACCTCAAGATGCCGCTTGTACTGTTTTATTTTAGTAGCCAGTATCGTCCATTATAAAGTAATCTACGAATAAAAAAACGGACACGCTAGTTACATTAAGTGATGTAATGTGTTTGTGCGTCTGTGCCCTGCACACTACTGTTACACTTACTGTTTATTGATTTAAATCGTTTGAAATACATTAAGTTTTTTTACAATTTACTTATTTAATTTCGAATTACTTAGCGTTTTTTTTTCATTTTAAGTATTAGAAAAAACATTCTTGTGTTAATCTCAAGTGAAGTAATCGTATCTATCAGAGACATTATTGCAAAAATATTTTTTTATGTGTTAAGGTGGCAAGTGAGCTGGCGGTTTACCTGATATTGGAAATGTCCATGGGCGGTTATCACTACCGCCCATGGACATTTCCAACACCCGTAGGGTTGAAACTTTTAATAAAGTGGGCCCCTGCTACTATACTCACCAGACGAAACGCGGAAGTGTAACACTTATACTTCACGCCCATCTTCGTGGTACTAACCAGGGTCGACCTGCCCATTCGTACAACAGCGATGACTGTTGCGTGTCCCTACTGTCGTTACCGGTCAACGGTGGTAAGAATATCAGACTATGACTGTGATAATGATATCAATGTGAGCAAAATATTAGATTAATCTTAACGTGAAAGAAAATTTAAATACACAAGTTCAATGATATTTTACACTATTTTATATGTAAAACATTTCACGAGAGATGGAAAAAAAATAACATATTACCAATTTATTCACGCGACCGAGTTAAGCTCAGTACCGTAATCGTGTTACGTACGTATCTGGTAGTGTTCTACAAACGCTATTAAAACGAGCCGTTTATTCACAAGGGCCGAGGCGGGTCAGAGGTGGTCCTTGGACCTAATCGCACGCAGTTGCCATTCTCTGCCAAGTGTCAGTCATGTCCGTGCTCACTGCTAATTTTAATAGTAGCTTCTGAGCCCAATGGTTAGGCCTATTAAATTGACAAGCCCGGAGGAGATACAAACATCTTTTTTTAAAAAAAAGCGATGCTCTTACTTTAGGAACATTATCCCGTGCTGTAAGGACGTTTTACAAACATAAAATTTCACGCGGACAAACACCCAGATACGAAAAAACTATCTGTGTTGCACATAAATAGTTGTCCCGTGTGGGAATCTATTTGTGGTCGACCCACGACCCCCGACGCTGAAGTCAATACCTTGGCAACTGCTTTAAAAACAAGAATTAAGCAAAACGAGTCATGGAGACTACCGACGGAAGTGAAATAATAAAACTGGAAAAACTAAAATTTATGAACAATTAATATCACTTATTTTACTTTATTCCGAAGATTTAAAGGAAACAAAAAAGCTACAGCGAAGCATGTTGTTGCACAATAATAAAATTATTCAATTGGTAGAGTAATTGAATTATTGTATTCACAAAATTCTTAAAATTAATTTAATATTTACTTTATGAGAATTAGCACTTCGGTATTAATTAGTTAATACAATAATAATTTATGCACTCTTACATGGATTTTCGAAAAGAGGCATCATGCATAATATTTAGCAGCTGTCAACAAATTAAATTCGCCAACGCCATATCTACTGATAGTGTTAATTAAATACGTCATTCTTGCGGATATTGATTGTCCCTCTTACGATCACAGTATAACGCCCAGTTTCTGAAACATTGATCATCGTAGAAGTTATCTAATCAGCTGTCAAATGGCTTTTTAAATGTTATTTAAATTGCCAAAAGGATTGTTAAACTCCTTGAAGTGATCATTCTGATCATTAAGATGATAATTCTGATCAATTCAGAGAGTCCAAACACTCCTTTTGGCAAATCAAATAACATTTGAATACAATACAAATAGCCATTTGACAACTGATTAGTGGACTTCTAAGATGAACAGTGTTTTAGAAACCGGGCGTAAGTAGCACAGATTCCTTATTTTCACAAGCAATTGTCACATCATCGCGAATTCGTACGTACACGATGTTTCCTTTATATTATTTCTATGTATTTCCTTGTGTTCAATCACTACATAGTATAAAACAAAGTCTACCTGTCCCTATGTATGCTTACATCTTTAAAACTACGCAACGGATCTTGATGCGGTTTTTTTAACTAAACAGAGTGATTCAAGAGCAAGGTTTATATGTATAATATGCACCCTTGTGAAACGGGGGCGGGTCGCTAGTACAGTACATTCTATTCTATTCTATTCTATTCAGACGTACATTTTTTAGTAAAACAGTTACAATATGCTGATAATGTTACTGGAATTAATGTTATTGCTGCATTAGAAAATTAATGTCAACCCTTAAACCATGCTACGGAATGTTTTCTTCCAGGATATAATCACCGCTTCTGCCTGTTTTAGTCCAATGGTGAACACGGACCTCTACTGCAAAGCATGATCCTGAGCCACCTGCATCCATCGACCTCCCGACAACGTTTGAAGGTCCAACCTAACAACTAGCAACACCCATCAATTTCAATTATTCGCGTTTCGCAACAAACAGCTCATTCGTGCCCGTTCGAAACCGGATTAAGGTTCGAGAAGCAGTGGATGCGGAACGGAGGGTCACGCAACACGTCGAGCGCGAAATTTTATGAAATTCGTTCGAAGTCAATGTTATCCCTTGATTTGATGTGAAGGCAGCGTATTAATCCAAATTAATAAATCGAACTACTGCAATAGCAGTTTACATATAAAAAACGTGTGTGTACGCACGTAAAAAGTTATACTAGTAAAAAAAATACTATATATATACTAAGACAACAAATGCAGAAAAACCGTCGAATCTATTTTGTACATTATGAAAGGTGTTAGTCAGTTTTATAAACTTCATTTTACATTCCAGTCAGCCAGACATCTTCTCATAAACATCACAGCCGCATAGAAAGCTCGCAATAAATATTTTGGATTGGATAAGTTTCTATCTCGTGAGGGGATCAAACTCGCACTACAGATCACAGTAGCTGTTGAGTAATAAACACATAAACCAGAGCAAATACCCACCAGATATTGTTTTAAGATTTCGGTTTAAGTATCTAACGTTTTATATTTTACGGATATCACGAAGTAACGAAAAATTAGTGCCTTCAAGAACAGCAAATTCAGCTCAAGACCTGTCAACTTTAAATTTCTTGCTAATTTTAATGACCCTCACTAATGCTATGACATAACAGATGATTTGCCGAAGTCATACGGTCAACGTCCAAATGACGACAGATCTTTTTCGCTCTTGGTCATAATATAATACAAAAAGATCGAACAAAGATATAATATAATTATACAAAAAAATATGCAAATAAAAGAGACTGAGAGGAACTTCTTTCTACAGCTACGATTTGTTTAACTGCCTTTAAAATGTATTTTTAAAATGACAACAAAGTATTAATTGCTTTCTAATTCAACTTTTAATTACTGGGTGACTAGCAAATAATTAAAAACTAAAAAAAAAGAAGTTATACTTTTATTATACCATGGCAACCAAGTATGATGAATTTTCAACTCATCATGTGTGCGCGCGCATCATAAAAATTTGATTCTCATATTTTATTCCAAACGCGCCAAAAGAAATATAACTTCAATAATTAAAAACTTAACGCAACTGCTCTTGTGTAATGTTGTAATAATTTAATTTAAATTTCGAACGTTCACAAATTTCAAACATTTTAAAACGATGAATGGAAAATTTTGCCCAATTTTTTTAAATTGCACATTGCAACCTGAGAGGGCCAGTCACGTAACATCAAACGCAGCCTTAGCGTGTCGGACACGCTTTGTGGACAAGCGCGACATCTAGAAGGTATCATAATACAAACGCTATTTCAATATTACAAGTGAATTGTTTTATAGCAAAGTATATCACAGAATTATACGAGGAGGGATCAAAAAGTAGTGAGAATGAGATAGTATATAATGACTATTGATTAGTTAATAATTTATTTTTCTACATAGTCTCCGAGTCTCAACACACCAAGTCCAGCGCTTTTCCAAGGCTTCAATCCCAAAATATTTTAAAAAAAGGCTTTGTCTTGGTCCTGCAAAAAGCTCTCCACGGCATCCATCACCTCGTTATCGTCTTCGTACCTATTTCCTCTTAAGTATTCTTTAAATTTGGGGAACAGATAAAAATCGCCAGGTTCCAGATCTGGTGTATAAGGAGGATGGTCAATCGATTCGAAGCCAGCTTGCTGAATGGCAGCCATCGCATGACGACCTGTGCATGGGTGCATTGTCGTGATGAAACAGCACGACCCTTCGAAGTTTCCCTCTCCTTTACTCTTTGATGGCATTCCTCAACTTGGGAATCAAAGCTGTATCATATTGACCTGTAATAGTGGTTCCACGCTCCAGGTAATCAATCAACAATATTCCTTCTGAGGCCCAAAATATTGAGGCCATAATCTTGCCAGCCGATGCCACAGCACGAAACTTCTTCGGGGTCGGTGATGGTGGCCGTTTCCATTGCGAAGATTGCCGTTTTGTCTCGGGATCAAAATGACGGACCCATGTTTCGTCCATTGTTACGAAACGAGACAAAAAGTTTTCAGAATCTTCTTGAAACTTGTCCAACAATATCTTCGAAATGTCAAGTCGATTTAGTTTCTGACCGTCGGTTAACATTCTCGGCGCCCATCTTGCGGAGACTTCTTATATTCAAAGATTGTTTCAATATGGATTGAATATATTCATATAGAATGCCCGTTTCATGAATTAAGTATCGGATGGTAGCTCTTCGATCGCTGAGCAATTTGTTGGTGAATGACGTCGACGGACGGCCGCAACGATGTTCGTCTTCCGTGCTCGTTCTCCGTACTCAAAATTGAGAAGCCCACCTTGCGACAGTGGAATACGGCGGAGCAGTTTCACTCAGCACTCTCTTAATGTTGCCCCCAAATCGCAATGAACTTTTTTAAACGGAGGTATTTAATAACGGCTCGCACTTCGTTTTTCACCATTTTCGAGAACACATTCCAAAACGAAGCAAATAAATGACTATATTCAGAAAAAAAAAACAAAACAGAATCGAAGATTTTTTTCTTTATTTCGGGCATAGCTCAGATAGTAGTATATGTTGTTCTCACTACTTCTTGATCCCTCCTCGTATATGCCATGAGGGCAACTATTTTATTTTATATTTTATGATTAATATACTCACTGTTGCGTCTCAATATATTTATTGTAATATTTTTTATGTTAAATATAATATTAATAGTTATCTAAAGAATAGTGACAGACATAAACTAAATACTAGAAATAAGGATAAACTAACTACGCCATTGTTTCGTCTACAAAAAGTAAACAGGTCGTTCATGGGGCAAAGTATGCGCATGTATAATAAATCCCACATTCGATATTAAGTCTGCCACTTGATGAATTTATACGAAAAATTAAAAGTAAACTTATGGCTAAAGCCTATTATACTATTGCGGAATATTTTGACGACGCCAATGTGTGGGGTTAATACTGTTAATAGGCACGTTGGCTAAAACAAGACTATATCTCTATACAGTTTACAATATGATAGTATACCTGTGCTATCATATTGTAAACTGACCTTTTAAAAAAGAGCAACTGTTGAGTTTCTTGCCGGTCTCTTCTTCTCAACAGAAACTGCTTTCGGAACCGGTAGTAACTTACGAACGTGTTATTTCTTTGTAAAATTTTGACGTTTCATAAGAATGCTCAAGCGTCTATGTGAATAAAGATATTTTATTATTTATTATTTAATTTAGTGCTTTTTTTTTGTAGTTATTTTACTTTTAGTGGTATTGCGTTGACTTTAAGACAGGGCTCAAGCCGTCTCATTCACGAGATGAAATTGAAAACTTTAAATACCTTACGCCTTCTGATAGCCCGCCCATCTATACAAAAGCAGCAGGTGCCAAGTAAACTAACAAAAGATTTAACTCAAGTTTGATTTTTGACATCAAAATACATTTCAAATGTAGTATTTTAGTGTACATATCTGAGCCACAAAGTTAGGGAATAAACACTTTTTTGACACATCAGTCAACAGAGACAAAACCAAGAACAAAAACAAAAACATGACTCCTACGGATACTATCTCATTTTTCATCTCGCGTTTTCCGGGTCATATAAAAAGTGTTAATATTTTATACACACAAAAACTGAACATGCTCTTTGTGCGTCATTAATTTAAATGTTGTCCAATATCCAATATGTAACAATTTTGTTTATATTGGCACTTCAAAAATATGGACAAAGGACATTTAATGGTATCCTATAAGAGTTCTAACGATTTTACCTTGATCCTAATATTTTAACTATTACTGAACTCGAATATTATCAATTATTATAACAACCAGCAGAACTATTGGTTATAACACTGTCCGTAACCGCAGCCGAAATCCCAGTGACCGCTGCTCTATGCGACCATGTGACCCTTAGCTCGAGTAGATAACGTCATATCCGGTAAACAGTGTTGCCAGCGCCAACATTCCATCCAATGTGTAACAATTTTGGTCAACATCGGCACTTTCTTGGGATATTTTATATTCTGTATAAGTAGTAGGTATCGATGATCAATTCGTAATTTTATACTTTCCAAACGGTAATTCAGAAATTGCAAGTTGTATGGTTATGTATGCTGACCGCTATTATGTTTCCTTTTTATTTTAACTTCGAACACTGATATACACGTATATGATATATATATGTACCTATATTCTAATATAGTTGCATTATTATATTTAGCAATCGGTTGCTACCAACTAGTTGTTAACTTAGTTGGTAAAGCGTCTGGGCGAGTAATCCGAAGACGCTGCTTCGAATCCCACAGCACCAAGTTTTTGTTCATTTATCTACAAACATCTTGAGTGCAGAGTCTAGCACTAGAAATAAAAATTAATCTTAAAAAAATACATTAGCATAATGATATTTGTCGACAGGTTCGAAATTTTAAATTCTACAAGAAGTTTTACGGAGGAGATTTATTTGCAGTCTGTACTGTTATTATTACTCGAATGTATTTCTTGAAAAAATCTGCCAGTCATTATGCATTTATGTGCAATAAGAGTAAGAAGTCATTTAAGACGATAGCGTAAATAATTTAGCACTCTTGCTGTAATTTCGCGGTTAGAAGACGGAATGTTAATAATGGATAATTATGTTTTGACGAGGAAGCGACGTACCAAAATTTTCAATTGTCTTTTTGAAGTTATACTTCTTTTGGCGCGTTAGGGAAAACAGATGAGAGTTAATTTTTTACGACGCGCATGGCAAACAATAACAACTTTTTGAGATTTACCTATAATTCCAAGTTATTTAATTAAACCGTTATCATTTAATGTTCTTTGCTCAAAGTGTGCTGGCACACGATATAAAATTTTTAGTTCTTTTCTTTTATTACGTTAAAGAAGTATAACTTTTTACGTGCCTACATAAGTATACACATGTTTGTTTTGAATGCCTGAAAAATGCATTATATTGAATTTTATATTTTTATATTGAATTATATTAAAGGGCGTATTTTCAGCCTAAGCAATTTGTCAGGAAATAAATTCTCAGTCAGGAAGTATAATTGAAAAAGCGTCGCAGGCCTATTTGTGCAAATTATCTATTCTATTATAAAATACGGTTATACTTGTCCTAACCTCCAAACAGTATTAGAGTTAACTGACAGTCACGAAATATTTATCGTTATTTCATAATGGTTTAACCTCAGTGCAAAAGGTCGCGTATTAACTAAGATCGGAAATAAATATAATGGTACAATTAGTGGGCAGACCTCATCCGTTATAGGTACCTACGTATGAAAATACATAGCCTTCAGGTTAAATTGCATGCAAATTGTAATCTCTAACGTATGGAATAATTTTTAGATGAGTGTTCAAAATTTGATATGAATAGTGTAATTTGTTTTATTGAATAAAGTAGATACGAAATAAGAAAGAAATTTTGTTTTAATTTTAAATTGTCCTGAAAAATTCAAGGAGCCAGAAATTAAGGGTTATTTTATCACTGTAGTATTAGCTGTTAAGACTTATTGTATTTTCAGATAATTACTAATTTATATAATATTATTAATAATATTTTCTTTTTTTTAGTTTATTTAGCCCTATAGTATGGTTCCTGTCAGATAAAATCTTTGTGTAGGCCCGTTGAAGGGATGTGACGAAATAATTATGATACTGAAATTCTATCGTTTTGTGTTTTCTGTTATTTAAAAACTCTTATTATTTTTACGTATGTTTAAATATTTCAACAATATTGGCTCTATCCTATTTATTTCCTTTTAGTAGAGATAAAATATAATAAGAATAATATAAAAAGAAAATGTCAAACTTACCCCGGTGTGAAAAGCTTAGTAAATAATCTGTTTTATACTCCTCACACACTAATTAGAATAATTTGGACTATTTTGCTGTAAATAGTCATTTTCATTGGTACAAAGAATAACAGACTGCCACAAATCTCGATTTTCAAAATAACGCACTTGTCACTTTGCTTAGCAAATTGCCGCGCTATTCCAAAATTCGAATGCGACGGTGCGACGTTTAGCGCGCCTCGAGTACGAATGCATAGACATAGTTGGTTTTCATCGTCAGACAAGCCGCTTACGTAAATAAAAAAAAAAAACTAAAACAACCGATTACCGTGATTTTCCTCGCAAATGTGCAGTTCGATCTCTAATACTAGTATTTATGTTTATCAATTTTAGTCACTGTCGATTTAAAGGCGATAGATATGTTGCTTTAATGAAAAATGATCTGTACGTCCGTTTTTTAATTTCTAGACAGAGATTAAAAAAGGAACACAAGTCAACGAAAGAAGTTCTATAATGTGCCATTAAAACTTTGCGAAAATATGATTGCCGTGACCATAATTTAGTAAAAATGAAGTAATGATATCGTCAATGTTTAAAAAACGAAACTGTATTTTAAGTACAATTAATGTTTTTCCGTAATTTTGAATGATTAGCAATGTCTTAGAACATTTCGTTCGACAAAATATCGAACTGTAGACAACGTGTTCTACTTAAGGCTTCGTGGTCTAGAAATTATCGTTATAACAGACTTTATAATAAATAGTATGTATTTGCCGAGAACTGTTAGAGCAGGAATTACTGTTACGGCATTTTACGTAACTTGACGGGGCTGATTAGGAAAACGATCCAGGCCGGTTCGCAGAGTGGTTACGTGTTATGTGAAATAATTGTCACCAGGTTGTTTATCGTAATCGTAGCCCTTTATTGTGCTTTTAGTCTTGCAAGTGATGACGCTGACTGCAGCCAGATTGCGGAGATTTTTTTGTATTTATGTGAGAAGGTGGCAAGGGAGCAGGCGGTTCACCCGATGTTTAGTGATAAATTTTGACATTTGCAACACCCGTAAGGTGTTGCAAAGGTGTTATGAGCTGCCACCTTTTAATAAAAATGGCTGGGTCAAACCTCACTCAAACAGACAGACCTGCCAACTTGCAACAGTAAAGTCTGTTGGTGGCCCTAACACAGTAAATAGAGATTATTAAGTAACTGGATCAGTAAATATTATTATGGAGATTAGGGAAGATCGGCGAAATATGTTAACAATAATGTAGTCGTCGGAAAGTCTTAAAATTTTCTTAGAACACTTTCTTCGTCTAATTTGGAAAGAGGGAAACAGAAACTGCTTCGGTTCAAAAGAAGTTCTATTTTAAGTGGCACTTTACGAACCACCATTACATTCTTCCTAAAACTTCTGCATATTTCATTACAGTAATTATAGTGTATGAAATTGAAAAAGGAATGAGATCTGTGGGCAAAATTATCCCATAAGCCCATTGTCGTGTATGCCCTTTACCGTAGCTTCAGCATTAGGAATAATAGTAGAAGTACAATCCGCTAACAATTAGACTCGGGAGAAAATATAGACCGAATTACAAAGCCGAACTGGATTTTCTAAATGGAGGTTGGCAACTCACAATCGCTACTCCCTAACGAGGTTAGCAAAAAAGAGAAAATATATTTTCGTCGACATTTCAACAGACTCCCGTCACGGAGGGTTGAACAAAAGGCCGGAAATGCAGTTAGCAGTTATGAAGTGTGCGTATGCACACTTCATAATGCAACTCTATCGAATTGCGATGGCATTTTAAATCAGTTTTATTATGATATCACTGTAAGATAATGGATTATTTGATAGCCGATTGGCGTAATGGATGGAATGGACCTGCGCTCGATCTCTTGCGCTTGAGGTGGGTCCACAACTGGAAAAATTTTGTGTGTCAATTTTACATTAAAATTGTCATGGACCTAATCTCTGCACATAAGAATTATATTATAATTTTCACCGTGGATGGATTCGTACCCGCGTCTTCCGGTATCGCGCCAAGACATTATTAACCACTTTAAGCACGGCTGATTGCCACTCCGACAAAATTTTATTCATTTATGTGTTTTCGTTTTCTTTGTTTCGCATTTTAAATACTATTATTAATAATGTCCATTATTATCCCCGCGAAATAATTATTTTTAGTAATCAGTTGCTACATAGAGAAGAAAAAGTGTACTAGGGTGTTTTGTCTTTAGCCATATTTATATGTTAAGACCCATTTACACGGTGCAAGTTTCTTGCCTGTTGTATACAATTAAATTGAAGCAATAAATGAGTTGCAACAAATTATTGTGCGCAATTTATTGCATTCAATTATTGCTCTTGTATGTACAAGAAAATGGCATCGTGTAAATGGGCCTTTATATTATGATGCACCGTTATTAATAAAATGAGGCATTGCCAAATTCATTATCGTATTGCTAATTTTATATAACCACAACATCATGGCGTTCTAAGATTAAATCGGTGGTTGCATTTTTGCAATATAATAACAGTGTTATGAATATTATTCGGTTCAACCTTGTATTATAAGCTATAAGACTAATGATAGCTGTCGCAATACGTAGTACGTTCGACTTTTTCGTTCGCCTCGCCGCATGGGCTTGCGAGAGACGTCCTTAAAATATCAACAAATCGTGTGTTTGTCGATTATTTTTAATTTGCATGAAACATAAACGTAGACAACTTTAGAATTTATTTTAAGTGAAGGCGAATCTTGTGTGTTTGTAAGGCAATTTGTACCTTGAACTTTTACCGAGACAAAAAGTAATCCTTATACAAACAAACCTGTATAAGTTAGGGACTGGGTAAGCGAGAAAACTGTTTAGGCGGGAGAAATTGCATGGTCTGGTATTTATATATAAATATAAATAGAAACTTCTTATAAGAGAGAGTCTTGGGCCCTTCTTTGTGCATAGGCCTCTGTAACTGAGTCTGCTACTTGTCTATAACTCTATAGACGAGATTCGAACACTTGCGGTTGCTATTTATTTATGTTTATGACATTGTTAAACTATTCCGAATTTAACAATAAGTCTCAATTGCAGTGCTGCTTGGTTAGTGAGAAACGTCCATAAGCGAGAAAGAGATTGCAGTATATTAAATTCTCACTTATCCCGGTTCGACTGTACACAGTTTCTCAAAGATGGTTTTTAGTTGGAATGCCATAACTTCCATGATTTTTCAAAAAATTCATTGATTCAAACACCATTTTAATGATTGTGTTTGACGCTGTTGACAAAAATAGACAAGTAGAATGAAGTTCGTATTACAACTGTATGCTAGTTAATGTATTGACAATTCGTTTAAATGATAGATATCAAAGTAGACTGATAAACGTTATTCTTCAAAATAAGATATCTCTCACTGATCAATTCTTATTTACGCATTATTATAATTATTATTATTCGATGACTTATCAGGGTAATATGCGGTAATTTTGCATGGGGTAACTAGTTTTATCCTATTTTTTCGAAATTATTTATTTTTAAATCAAGATGTATAAAAATTACATGAACAACATATATAAGTTACGTATCCATAGAGATAATATAAAGTATAAACAGACTGTACTTAATTTCTCACAAATGTAATCCTGTATTTTTCATACTTTACATTCTCTATATTTTAAACTTATTTTGAAGCTATGGTGGCGTTTAAAGTAAAAAGCAAAGTACCAGCCTGTACACTGTCCCACTGATGGGCAAAGGCCTCCTCTGTACAGAAGGTATCAGATTTCATTAATATTTTCGAAATATTTTTCGTTATTATTTCGATAAAATGCAGGTTTCACGATGTTTTCCTTCACCGCGGAGCACGTGATAATTCAGCACTTAAAAAGCGACCCCGCCATTAAGGTTAAAGCAAAAAGTTCGTTTGGCATTGCTTCACACCATAATTAGCCATTCACACCATAAATCTCCGCTGTAGAACTGTAAGTTAACGTCCGGTAATACAAAGCGCTTTTTAACTTCCGCTGATTTGCCTTCGAAGTACCTTCGAAGTTTAAATTAAATGAGTGACGAATAACATTTGCGTGAAACACAGCGTTTTTTTTTTATTTTTCTTTAAATAATATTTATATCACGTTATATAGCGTGTCGTTACAACCGCGACAATAAATGAACACACATATAGAGGATAACTTTTTAAAATTGTATTAAACATTTAAATTCTTTAAACCTCAATATTTACCGAGTTATTAAATTTTCCAAAACAAACAATTTTAGAACACCCTTACGTATAAAACTGTAACGTAAAGTTCATTTGTAAAGGTCACAAAGCACATGAATGGGTTGAATGAGTTTAAAAGAGATAAAACATACTGTTAGAAAGATAGATTTGTAATGCGACGCTGTGGCAACGAATGTAAAAGTCTCTGAATGTATGAATCAGTCAGTTGTGGTTGTATAGTTGTTACAAATTTTGTTTCTTTTTTATTTCATTAGTTTTTTAAAAAATATATTTTTTTTAATTATGATTTTTAAGGTTATATTTTTTTATGATTATTGGCAAGTAGCGTTAGACGTGTGTTCATTTATTGTCGCGATTTTAACGACACGCTGTATACGGTTTTATGTTATATATGTAATTACATGACTTAGTTTTGATTTCAAAGACAATTTGAAAAAAAAAATGTTTAATATTTTTTATTTTTGCTTACTTACAAATTCATACCGAAATTTATGATTAATAATAAATTTATCAGTTAAATATTTAAAAGAAGTCATAATGTAATAATTGGCCAGCTTATTAGATTAAGTCTTTGCTGGAAAAATATAGCTTTAGCTGACGAGGGCATTAGTAGTATCTGTGTTAATTTCTGTAAAGGTTTGTAGTTCCTGTCTCAAAACACAAATATTCACAATTAGTTATTTAACGACATTGGCATTATATACATATTAATGGAAACGAACATATCCTTATGACATCAGTTCTCGATGAGTTTTTTTTTTAATGTTAAAAGTTGCCAAACGAGCAGACGGTTCACCTGATTCACTCATTTATTATTGTAGTTGAGCCAAGCAAGTAGCCTCTGCTATTTCACGATTGGGCAGGCTAGTCCGTGGAAGTACCACGGTCTCACAGATCTGTGTGAAATGGAATTCAAGATTTTTCGTCAGCAACGCAAATACTAATTTCCTGTTTTTAGCTTCTTGATCTCTTGGCACACTCTTTGTTAAAAAAAAAAAACAAATGACTCCCTAGCAGATAATGAAAACATCGGTCCGTCATAGTAAGGCGTAACAGACAGTTCCTCTTATAAAATTATTATTTTTTAATATTATTTTGTTTACTTAATACTATAAAACCAAGATTTGAAACTACGCGAAGTAACAAAGTAAAGGAAAAGAGTTCAGTAGAAGGAACAAAAAACGAAACCACACAACGTTACACCAAACGCGATTCCGCAATCCCGAAGCTAATGAACTAGAACTAGATGGTTAACGTGATTCCGTACGTTTATTTGGTAAATAGAAAAGCAAACAGTACAATAATCTTACTAAAGGCAATTTATACAAACTGTCCGTCAAAAATATATGTACACTACATTCTTCGATATCATTAAATAATATTAACTTATAAACACATTGCTATTGAAAAGTAACTAAATAAAACTTAAAAATAATAAGAGAAATAAAAACATTATGTGCCTCGAATACTTCGTTTGAATGCACTCAGCTTATAATGGAATGTATCTACTGATTCAACATATAGTATGATGAGTATATTTTATAGTATGATGAGTTGTTTAAATTTATTAAAAAGTTTCAAGTTGTTAGTATCGTTTAGTATAGGTGATTTTTAGTGTTTATCACTAGTGATTTTTAGTGATAAACACTAAAAATGACTTATACTAAGTGGTGTTGTAGTAATTAGCGAACTAACTAGCTCCTTGTTTGCGATCGAAAGGAATTCTTATAGATGGAGGAGGGATGATACTACACTGATAAAATGCAGGAGAGGCTGAAAAGTGTAGAGTATTACGATGCGCAGTTCTCACTACCATCTACGGCCGAAATGTAGCGATCGGTAGAGCCACAGACTATGTGTATTACGCAGTCTCTGCGGGCTCCCATTGCCTGGGCAGCACACTCTGGAATCGTTACCTGTGCAAAAGAGGCCGAATAAGAAGTTGCCGTTCATGTTCCAGTGAGCTTTACCTGAGGAAGAGGCTCCTCGCTTTGTTAAAACTACTGAGAGGCTAGAGTCAAACTCCCAAGTGCAGGGAAGGTGCTACCGTGTTCATGTGGATATGCGCTTTAGTTCTAACATTGTGCGCATTTTAGTCGGAGCCCAACGAATAGCTGAATAATTTCGCACGCTGTAATACACCGGCGTGACTCTAAAAGCGCATTTCGAAACGTTCGACTATAAGTACACTAACGGTTTATCATACAAAAAAAATTAAACGTGAAATCAACTCGTGGAGATCAAAACAGGCGAAAGTCGGTTGGACCGTGACCTAGGCTAGAAAAACGCGGCCGCTCTCTGTTCCATTGTGCAGCGAGTGCAAATTGAAAAATTAAAAGCAGTCAATTACACGTACGTCAGCCGTTCTACTAAATAACTGTTATAGATAAATTGCACGTAGCCATTATGTGCTTACATTTGGATTGCATTTCATATAAGTCACACATGCGATAACTATGTTTTGAAGTTAAGTGAAATATTATTTACTGCGTTCTCAACTGCTTCGGAAAAAGTAAGATTTTTCGACGTTTTCTAACGTTTAAAATTTTCACATAAGACCGAAAGTTACCGCGTTTATAATATATGTACACAGATTACGGACATAGATCGCGGAGTTTTAGAAGCACAACTGGATTGGTGTATTCCTTTTAAACGAGTAAAACTCTTCATTCGAATATAACGAATACATAAGTCCGGATGATTACATTCAATGAATCATATTATAAACTCACAAATCTCAATTGCTCTTTTTGCGACTCTGAATAAGGTAGAGTTAAATTAGTTAAATTAGGTAGAGCGACGTCCGTTGTCATCAGTTCAGTGGAGTTTCAGCCGCGATTCCACCACTATGACGATGTCATCGGAAAATTTTAAGACTCTAACGCCCGGTTTCTGAAACACAGATCATCGTAGATGTCGGATGGCTTTTCAAATTTCATTTTAATTGGAAAAAGGATGGTTAAACTCTCTGAACTGACCAGAATGCTCTTCTTAATGAACAGAATAATCAATTCAAAGAGTTTAACCATTCTCTTGGCAACTCAAATGACATTTGAAAAGCCATTTGACAGCTGATTAGTTGCGTCTACAATGATCAGTGTTACAGAAACGGCGTAAGAGTGAGACACCCCCTGTAAACTGTTAAGTGATCAAGTTTAATATCTATTCTAGCATCTTGAAGACATCTACCAGTCGCGCATTTGGAAGCAGTTAAATATCGTCATATGCCATCATATAAATTACCAAACAAGGCAAAAATTAATTATTAAATTACACCAGACAGATAGCAAAAAAGGTGATAAGCAAAAAAATCGCCTTTGCGTCTAATTTATGTTTTTACCGTCTGGAGTCATTACAATTCACTTTAAGGAAAAATTTACAAAATTGTTTATTCATAATTTTGTCCGCTCGTGTCGTGGCAATGTTTATGTATTTATTGCGGGTATCGCCAACTAACAATAAATCTCGTTTGTTATTTCAGCTTATATGTTTTTAGAAGATAGGAAGATTTAGAAATCATTTTACCCCATTTCATTGTAAAAAAAATTTAAATAAAAATTAAATTTTAATTAATAGGAATTTTCTTCCAAAATTTAGGAATAAAACTGTGGAATGGAAGTTTATTGGGAGGTAAATTTTTATGGGAATATTTTTTTAGGAGTTAAATTTTATTCACATTTACGAAAAAAACTACACAAAACAACTTATTTAAAAAAAATCAGTGCCGTGCTGCTTTGGATGACGTCAGGCCAAGGCCTATGTGTTTGGTATGAATATTTTATGTATTCTAATAATTTTTTTTAATATTGTTTTATTTTATTCTTAACATGTTCATTTCAAATGAATTATGTTATATTTGATGTTCTTGACCATGGTTTATTTTATCAGATAATTATTTTGCCTTTTATTTAATTTACCATTTAATGTTTGTTGATTTTTTTATTTTTATAAATAATTACAACGAAATATTATTGTATTTGTTGAACGTAGAACGCAACAGTTGGAGAACAATCTATCAGATAATAAACCAAGTTTTCATTATTTAAAATTTTTAATAAGTCTTATATTGTATATTGTTTTTAATTTGTTTTATTAAAATATTTAAAATATTTTATTAAAATATTTCACCCTAAAACGAAAACTATTCTTTTACGAACACGAAAAATAATTGTTTTATAATTTTTGTATTTTCCACATTTTATCAAATAACAACAAAATAATAAATTGATTAACAAATTAAAATTGGAAAAACATGTATCAACCATGACGTTCGGACCAATAGGCTACACGATGTCTGCGGAAGGGAACAATATTTCGATTCTAGTTATAATTGTTGTCGTTTATCGATATAAGGAATAATAATATAATATAATAGGATAAGTTTTTAAATTTAATTTCATTGAGGAATTAATATAACGTAATAAGTCTTTCACATTTAAAGGATAAATTAAAGATATAAAGTTTAAGAAAATATGTAATAAAAAAGCCGTATTCGTAATTTCTGCCGTGGAGACTATGAAATTGCGTAATTAAACTTTTATTGTTTTGTTGTAAGAAATGTCATTTGCCTTTATTAATTTATTTGACCTTAAGATGTATTTTTAATTAATTCTAATCCGTTTCCTGATAATTTAAAATAATTAATAGGAAGTTTTTCTAAAATTGTTGATTGCTTTCTCATACTTTATATTTGTTTGTTTATTATGATTCCTATAATAATATAAAAGTAAAGTACAATATTGGTTGCCATGGTAACATAGTGAAGTTGTTCACTTTGTGACCAACTTCAGTAGAGAACCTACGTGCGTTAAATTAATAAACACTCATATAAAAACCGCTCGATATGAACTTATATCCCATAGGTAATCGTCATTTTTACGATGGTAGGGCCACGCAGCAGCCTCGGCTGTTGCACGAATGGGCAGGCTCGTCCGGGTAAGTACCACGACCTCACGGAAGACCGGCGTAAAGTGGAAGTATCACAAATACTTTCGCGTTTCGTCTGGTAAGTGTGGTAGCCGGTGCCCAATTTTCAAAAGGTTGTCAACGCATCTGTAACCCTTGGTTGTAGCAGATGTCCATGGGCGGCGGTATTCACTTAAAATCAGGAAAACCGTCTGCTCGTTTGGCAACTTTTCACATAAAAAAAAATCCTCCTGCCCTTATATATATATATATGTCCTTATATAACCTAGCTGGGGCGACACAACATTTCACATGTTGTATGTGGTTTTTTACGACCGACCAGCCGCCTGCCTGACGTCAAGCGTTTTTTTTTTAAGGTAGTCACCGCCGCCTCAGATAGATCGTTTGCCTTCTATTACAAGGTCAGACTGCAGTTAGGACTGTAATTCATATAAAAGCATGCGCGCATACACAAGGTGAGTAACCGTTATTAAGCTGGACTCAAATCTATGGGCATTGTGAAACAAAATTGCGTGTTTTTTAACAACTCCACTGTTTCACTTGACATTACTCGTTACGCCGAGCTGCTGAAGCCAATGCGCGAGATTAAATAAAACTGCAGGCTCGAAGAGATTGTTAGCAATGAAATTACAAAACCACCCAGCGTATAAGTTTTAATGGTAAAAAATGAAAGAAAAAAAAAAGAAACCGATATTTGTATTTCACTCGTTGATGTCTTTTCACAGTCTCTTAAATAGCTGCCACATAAAGGCAACATTATATATAAAAAAAATACAGTCGAACATATAACTTTCTTTTTCTTGCAGTCGGTTAAAATACTCATAACTTAATTAGTATTTAGAAAAAATAAAATGTATTTTTACAGCCTATCTCTCTAGATTTTGACATGTAGAGTAGATTTAGACGTTTGCATTTACTGATCTAACCGTTTTTTCATTTATTTCATTGTATTTTGAAATGAAAAGTAACACGACAGTGATTTTGGTGTTTTCCCCTCTGGCCCTAATGTAGCCAGTCATTTAACGACAGCGGTAGTAGTACTGTGACCAGGTCTAAGTCCGGTTTGAAATGGACGTAACAGGTTGTTACTAAGGATAAAACGGGAAAGTTTTTTGTGGACGCAGGACTCAAGTGCTTTGGAAGGGAATGGCAGAGTAGAGATAGGTCGATAATTGGGGGGCAGTGAAGGGCTGGAGCACTTTGGTAGTGGGTGGACACGAGCTTTAAGCATGTTGGCAGGGTAAGCATCTATTCAAAGAAAAGTCAATATAATGAGTAACTCTGTCCATATTATTCATGACCAACTGGTCATGGATAGGAATGGTCAATTTTATCGAATCCAACTGGCATTCGATGCGATGCCGAAGATTGTTTTTTTTTTTCTTACATCGGAAGCTAGTGGAGAGAAATGCAACGAATTAACTGGACGCGTCAAACCATTTATTTAGTCATAGCATTGTCCTATGATCCATCGAAGAAGTGGTAATGAAATGTTTATTTAAATTATCAAAAAAAAAAAAAAAAAAGAAAAAAAAAGAAGAAAAGAAGATGTTATTGAGAATTTGACGGCGTTTACGAATAGCGTTGCGTACCATCTGATAACACAGATCCCAACGTGAACTTATCACCTGCTCAGCGGTGAAAAAAATATTATAATAAGGAATACAATTCGAAGATATATATATATTTTTTGTTATTATTTCCAAAATATTTAGTACCTATATATTTTAGCTTGAGAAGTTATGTTTCACTTTTATTAAATTTTAATCCTTTTATTACACTTTAACAATTCTGTCGTTAGTGAATTTTGTGTTTAGTTATAAGTGGGTTACAGATTTGTGTATTATATTGTGTTCTGTAAGTTGCTTCTCTGTGTATGTTTTAGTGCGTGACCTGTTGACCTTTCAAAAATAAAATAAAAATATGGAGTCCGCCAATCCGCTTTGGTCGCGTGGTATACTACGCCTTAATGCCACCGGAACACAGAGGCCTTTGCCCAGAAGTGGGATATGTAAAGGTTGTTATTTAACTTAACTGTTTTTTGCTGTGAGTTTTCCTTTTGTCCCTCAGTCACAAAAATATCTTCTCGCGTTTTGCAGAATACGAAGACAGTTTTAGGACGTGTCATGTTTTTTTCAGTCTACCAGGTAATGGAGGACTACTAGAGATGTTTATCTACGAACTTCGTCAAAGTCCACGCTTATATTAAGTAATAGCTAATTCTTAGCTTTGCGAAATGTTCCACTCGGCCATTTCAGATGCAACGTATAGTAAAATAAGCGTTACGAGATTTGCAACAGCTCATCCAAATAATTTCTTTGGTCCGCATCGGCTTACACAATTAACGTTTTGGTGGATTGTTTAAAAAAAAACGATCAGTATTATATAAATCGAATAATATTCGTCGGTTAGCGTGGAGAACGAGATTTGTGAAACTATTATTCGGCTTTCGAACTCGATTGTGGTTATATAAAAAGTGGACTGGCGAGCTACAGACTAAATATAAAGTTTTACAGAATGTCACGGGTTATATTATTTGGAATTACTATTATTCTACTCTATTCTAAAATTTGCCGAAAGACCTAATCAATTAATTCATAATATTTTACAGTTATATACGATCGATTTCAATTCATGTTGCAGTTTATAAGAACTTTTAACCACACTACAAATAAAATGCATTCTTATAGTGGAGACCTTATGCATTATAAAAAAAGTATCTCATTTTTAAATATAGTAACAAACAAACTTCTTTCTTCTAAAAAATTTAAGCTTTTCACTTATAGATGTAAATTTTCACTAGTCGTTATTGTGTTATTGCCTTTAGAATAATGTATCAGATTTGTGTTATAATTAGTAGGTATCGTGTTTTTGTCCTGGAATTAATCTACCCGCTTTGTGTTAATTTTAGTGTAGTTTGTTATTTATAATTTTAATTTTTGGTATGCACTGAAAATCGGGAAATCCTACCGAGTACATACCTATTTGGTTTCATGTCTTAGATATATATTCTTTTAATTATTTACATAACTGTGTTGTTGAAACTAAATAAATATTCATTCATATTAATTAATTAATTCATTCATTCATATTACACTTACATACTTATCTGCATAAATGTTAACTCTGAATGATGAATTCAACTGTTATTACACACTTTTAAACGATAATATGAAATTTCTCAATAATATGAAATATCTCAATAAATATGATCGCTATGTAATTATAACTACAAAAATACCAGTAAGCAATTTGTAAAAGATTACATAAATCAAGGAATGTTCACAGTACTTCACAAAAGGGAATAGAGTACAGGTACCACAAGTTATTAGTTTCTATGCTAATGGACTAATATCAAATTAAAATGTTGACACCTCGTGTGTTTTATAGTGTTAGGAGACGTTTATATAACCATTTTATATTGTTCGAGTATTTTTTTTAAAGAATTGATGTCATTTTTGGGATTTGATCTTCACGAATTGACGTCAATCCCGTCATATTTATGATGATGATAATTTTGAATGACATTATCGTAAAATAAATTTATGTTTAAAGCTTAGCGAAGTAACTTTACAGTTGGCGGCCATCAATATAAAATAGTATTTCTATGATTAGAGTGCACTAAAATGTCGAAGTAATCCATGTCATGAATCTGGCGGCCGACACCTCAACAGGCCGAATGTCGAAAATGATGTTTATAAAATATTATAAAATAGATGACGCATGTCCATACTGCGCGTTTATAAATTGTTCCGCTTTACATTATCTTTATATTATAGTTCTTCTGTACTGAACTCCTCCTAAACGGCTGGACCGATTTTAACGAAATTTTGTGTGTCTCTTCAGGTCGATTCGAGAATGGTTTAGATTCACAATTCGGTCACAATTTATTTAATTTTTTTTATTCACGAGTTGTTTTCAGATTTCTAACGTGTTTACAGGACAGCGTCTGTCGGGTCCGCTAGTATAATACTATATGTATATAAGTGAATGTGACAAATGATACGGAAAGTGATAGCAGTCTATATATGCAATGTAATGACACCAATTGGCGTAATTTGAGCACGTCAGTTTCGGTGCTCTATAGTCATATGTACCTCATATTTGCATATAACATCATTGGTGCAAAGTAAAAGCATTGATATTTATATCTCGTTTTATCCAAAGTCAGGTAACCTGAACCAACTTCTCAGAGCAATGAATAAGTTAGTTTGCTTGCGACTATGATTTTGCGGGCGAACTGTTTTCTAAGCCGCTTTTTAGAAATTAAACTTTCCACCCAACACTCGCACCCTACATGAGGACAACCATGAGAATTCTAAGCAATAATAAGAGCTAAAGTTGATTACGTTTAACCTCCAAAAATTGTTGCGTAGCTAGCCTTGGGTAGTCACGCATGGCAACCGAATTGTTTTAAAATGCTTTAATAGGGCAAAAATGTTTGTTTTATTACGTTGCTACTATTAGTATATCTCACCTTTTGGAAAGCGATGGACAAACACGGAAAAACACTCATAATGTTTTATACTTTAAATGCTAATGACCCAGACACATAAGAATGCATCCGAGCTGTCCTAAACTCAACCATTTAATTTGCCGCTAAGTCTCAACAGTTCAATTTGCTGAGCATGACACCGAAACGAATCTTCAATAACATTAATTTAAAAAAGAATTTTATGTAACAATAAAAATAAGAATTCACTACTACACTCGGAAGTGTTAAATAAAAAAAAAAGAACTAAATATACGAAAGTCAGATTGAAACTGTTCGTCTAACGTTATACATTTCGAACAATAAATAATCATTGTTTTTAATCAATTCGTGTTGTCAGTCGACAAGCGCCATTTCGAAACAAGAACTTGCGTTTGTTCTTTATTAAAGTACTAGCTGCTGCCCGCGACTATCTGCGTAGAATAGGCTGAAGGCGTAACATTCAGACAGAAAGACAGATATACATAAAATATGTATATAAATTATAGCCTATGTCTTATTCTGGTGTATTAGCTATATTATTGTAAAGTTTCATCAAGATCCATTCAGTAGTGTTTGCTTGAAAGGGTAACAAACATCCATCCATACATACAAACTTTCGCATTTATAATATTAGTAAGGATCGAGAGTAACGATTTATATCTTTCAGGGACGGTGGCATTGTTGTACCTACTTGTTGAAGTTATATTAAGTATTTCGTTTTTAAATAGCTTTCGTAAAATCTCATTTTTCTTAATTATTACATGAAATTTTTTAAGAAAGATTCTTTTTAATTCTTCCGATTAAAGTTCTGAAAAATAGTAATTTAAAGCGTTTAATCTCTTATCATTAAAACGAGCAATTCTTGTATATATATATTCGGAATCTCCGAAACGGCTCCAGCGATTTTCATGAAATTTAGTATGTGCGTAGATTCGGGGGCAAAAAATCGATCTAGCTAGGTTTCATTTTTAGAAAATGTCCTTTTATCCCTGTTTTCAGAGAATGAAAAATATCATTCGAATGTGATGGTGAATTTCGCTGCAAAAAAAATGTTATAATAGCTCGGTCGGTAATCGGGCGGCCCCTAAACAGACGGCCGTGGTTCGTGTCACGACACACACTCTTTTTTTTACTTTTTTTTCGATTCCAGATCATTGCTTTCTCTATTTTTTATTTTTTGTTGATACAGATGATTTTGCTATTTTTTCCCTTTTTTTTAAAGTTGTTTCTTTTGTGAAAAATACCACTTCATATTTTTTTATTATAAGGTCGGTAAGATCGAACAATATTATGCATATTTCTGACCAATTAATGAGTAATCTCATTAATTGGTATTTAAATGTAATTTCCAAAATAAAGGATTTACAAAAAAAAACTACGTACTAACTTTTAAATAGACAAGAACAAGGTTGTGAAAAGTTGCTATAGATTAATAACTATCTAAATTAAAATGAGGAAAGGAGTAGATAATCACCACTATTTTGCGGATTACACTATTGTTTTAATTTTTAATGACCAATCTGCCGAACACTGCAGCGTCCATTATCACCGGAAATTAAACGAAAGAAACCGTTAAACGTTTACAATCTCGGATGAAAGAATTCAGCACCAAAAAGTTATTTCCCATAAATTAATAGCAACAACCGTCAAACGTTACTATTGCCAAACACGTGGCCATTACAAATATTACAGTACCTTAATATAAATGTACACTCCAAAAAATAAAACTCACAACTAAGGCACTCATTGCGAATGGCGAGGCATGAAGGTCACAATTTGATAAACGAACGGCTTGCGATGCGAGTTAGTTGGCTAAACATGCAAGAGAAAACCAATTAATTTTAAACTCATGTAACATTAGTGTTCACTCAACATTCGTGTGACAGTGAATAAACCACGACCTCACAGAAGACCTGCGTTAAAGTAAGAGTGTTACACTTCTGCGATTCGTCTGGTGAGTGAGGTAGCCGGGGCCCACTTTATTTAAAGGTGGCAACGCATTTGCAAACCTGCAGGTGTTGCAAATGTCACTGGGCGGCAGTACACATCAGGTGAACCGCAGGCCCCTTTTGCCGCTTTCTCACATAAAAAAAAATTATCAAATCGATCTTAAGTACACCTTTCAAGCTAGGTAATTATCGATAGAAAGATATTAAATTACTCATAAGACAAACTTAGATTACTTGCGCATTTTTGTGTAATACTCGTGTTAATGAAATTGTGCCAAAAAAAAGCAAACATTTACCTATTTTAAAAGTGTGTTAAGAAATTCACAAATAAATAATTCCTATTAGTTTATCCAAGTAGGGTTGGCACATTACATTTCTCTTGACATTATTTGATGTAATTTTTGTGACGTATATGATTTTCACGAAATGACGTCAATTCCGTCATTTTTATGATGGTCATAATTACAATAGTTTTGAATGTTATTATCATGAAAACAATTTATGTTCAAAGGTTCTATAGCTATAGTAATTTTGCAGTTGGTGGCCATCAATATACAATAGTAATTCATTTGACCGGAGTGCACTTAACTGTCGATCTAAAGCTTGATACCAAATCTTATGTTTTCGGCAACTCGAGGAAGCGAGCATATACCGGAATTTTGCTATTGCTGTAGTAGAATTATTTGAGTAAAATTGTAATTTCCGTACACATTCTGCCTTTTATTCACTAAAACGGGTGATTAGGAGTGACTGATAAATGTAAAATACATTGAAAAAAAATGTAAAATACATTGCAAAAACCCTTCAATGTGATAGGGTATATTATACTTCCACTTTACGCCGGTCTTCTGTGAGGTCGTGGTACTTAGCCGGACGAGCCTGCCCATTCGTGCAACAGCCAAGGCTGCTGCGTGGCCCTACCACCGTTAAATGCTCTAAGTAACAAGGGCCCACTTCATTAAAAGCTTACAATGCTTCTGCATTGGCAGTAGCTCGGAATGTCTATGGGTGTTGGTTATCACTCACACGAGAACTGCCAGTTCACTTGCAATCCTCTTACAAAAGAAAAAAAAATATCAGTTTACCTCCGGTCATCATATAGATAATAACTTATATTTCATTCATCTTTGGCAGTAAATAGAAGTAGGGCACTTGGAACTGACGTCTAATAGTTGTGTTTTAAAGGGGGGAAGAGACGTTGGCCATGATTGTAATTGTAATGAATGACATTATGTACAAAATATGTTAGGTAGATATGACACTAGCGTACCAAAATTGAGGCAATCAAATAACGCCAATTGGTGTAATTAGATTGCTATTCTATATCTATCTCTTTACTTATCATACATTCTATATTCACTCACTTATATATGTCATCTAATTTAAAATGGAACAATTTATAAACGCCACGCTATGGATGTTCATACATGGGTCATGTTTATTAAAACGTCTATGATTGTAATGTTAACATCTAAATTCGCATGGGAAGTTCGTTATTCTTATTTTTCGTTATACTTATTGATTGGATATTTGTGTTTATTCAAAAATATTCAAAAGGTTTTTATGTAAAATGTACAACGATAGGGTTTTTAAATGTTCAACTTCTGTTTTTTTTTTCTAAAAATATAAGACTTGAATTCATCACTGGACCTAAAGCATAAAAAATTATACATACCACCCTGTTTTAGAAAACTCTTAAATACCACACCATTTTTACGACCGCTAATATTTAGTTTACGTTAAAAGTTGACTTGACCCGAATTTTGCGGGCAATGTATACTTGCACAGATAATATATTCCGTTATATTTGTATTGATATTACATTTACATATATGTAGGTACTTACATCCAGTTTTCATCTGTCAGTCTTCTATGTATGAGTATTAATACCTATGATTTTCCATTCCAAATTCCAGTTTTCCATGTTTTAAAGCTACGTCCGGAAATATATATAATCACTGCTGAACATAGACCCTCTCCCCCCTCGCACAGACTGCCACGAAATTCCATATATTGAAGTCTTAAACTTAACGATATTACATTTGAAGACCACCATAACAGGGCCAAAACAAGATGGCCATTTCAGTATGATACATGAGTGTCAATTAACATAAATCGCCTTATACAAATTGCAAAGTAACACGAACGTTACGTGAACACTATGATAAGTTGACCTTTACCTCCATTTCATGAATCGTTTGTAACCATACAATGGGGTCTGAGTGGTAAACCACATGTGCATGTATGAGACTCAACTTCGGGTAATATTTGACATCGTACAGGGTCGGGGTCAAAAGAACAATGCAAAGTGTTCAAAGATAAACGAACTGCGTCGTCTTAATATTCTCACGTTATCATTTACTCATTTGGGGTAATGGCTCATGGCTGGAACGTCGGATTAACGATCGAAAGGTCTCGAAATTTAAATTTTTTTAGCGCTAATCTCGGCACCTGAGATTAAATATTAAAAACTTGTAGAAAAAAGGAACGAAAAGTTTCTCGCCGATGTGGAAATCGAATCCACGTCGTCGGGATTCGCGCCCTGATGCTCTAGCCACTAAATTAAACGGTAGATTGCCACATCGACAAAATTCAAACGCCCGTTATCTACATTTGACAGCATTTGATGCAATGCTTGGTCAAAAGGTATCGAGTTCAAACGCAGTGGCTTATAACAGTAAGCTATTCATCTTTCGGATTTCTTACGTGCAAAAGTCACTGTTTGACATTTTGTGTCTGTACTCAATATGAGCTATATTGTATCTCTGGTGCCTGAAATCGTAAATTAAGATGTTGGTTTGTAATTTTTATTTAAGTTATAAAACTACTTGTTAAAAACAATCTGTCATGTGCCGACCTCTGTGAATATTATCAAGTACATTTGTAATATTGTACCGCTTTACGTTTATTGTACAACAACAGCAGATGGCGTTGTAGTAAATATTATTAAGTCAATTTCCTTCTTTTATTAATACTTATACAACAAGAGCAAACTTATTTATTCAAAAAGATGTCAGAGTAAAACAATTCCAAAAATTTATTGTGGTTAAAATGTTTTTTATTACGTAATAAAAACGTACAATACGAAAATTAGCCTTAAAATAAAACACATTCTAATTTGTAAAAATGTTTATATCGATAAAGTTTTATCAAAACATTTTGTTAACTTATGTTACGTGTTGAGAAGAAAGACTGAAATGGTTTTATTCCTAGTATCACGAAAGTAAGATCTATTCCAATTTGTGGCGGCAACGGGTAAAAAACGCACATTAAAACAAAAAATTCCACTATGTTATGAAGTAGTAAAGCAAAATATTCAAGCATTACTTTTCATCATCAAATACACTTCATTCAAACATTGTTAAACATTACATTTTGAAAAAGTACCAAAACAGATTGCAAAATTCCATTCTCCATATTAATTTCAAATACTGTAAAAAGGCTGTACACTTCCACAAGTAACATACCCACCTAACTCACTCACCGGACGAAACACAGAAGTGTAATAATTCTACTTTACGTCAGTCTTCTATGAGGTTGTGGTACTTACCCGGACAAACCTGCCCATTTGTACAACAGTGAACACCATTGCGTGGCCCTACCACAGCTGTTCAAATATTTATGTTATTGCTTTTTTTCTATTTAATGGTTTGGTAGATCACCAATATCTTATCTTATATCTCAAATGATCATCTAAAACTTTGTTATAATGGCAACTGCAATGCAAATTTAACTTTTAGAAGGGAAATCCCTGAGTTAGCTCGCTCTGCAGTTTATATACAAAAGTTCATATGAATTTACAAGGGTCTACAGAAAAGGCTGTGGTCCTTACATGGAAAAGTAAAATAATGATCTGCCACAGTATAAATAATCCTTTAACATGGTTTAGCAAATTTGATTAATATTTTAAATTTCAACTTAGCATTGATATAAAATAATAGAAAAATGCTTAAACTTGATAAATTTGCAATGTTTTATAAATTGAGTTTATCTGACAGAATATTTGGACATTGAAAAATCAAATAGCATGTTTAGAATAACTTAGTTGTTTGACTTTACCTGAAATTAGTGCACTATTATTAAACCTTAAATAAATATATTATTGAGATTTAAGCTAGCAGAGATGTACATTGAAATTTTCAAAACCATATTGTTAAATATGAATTAACAATGACTTGCTCAAAGTATTGCTATATAATAATTTCTGTATTTTAACCACTGTTATATAAATAAAATAATCCACCAGTGTTTTATTAATTTGCAGTCTAAAAAAGTTTATAAAAAAGTATGTTCTTTCCAACCAACATTATTCTAGTATTTCAACACCGCTGGAACTCTCCTCACTACTTTCCTCCTCACTAGACTCTTCAGTAGAATCGTCATCTGATCGGTCACCTCGCGCTGCCTTTCGAGCCATTAATTCTTTATATTGACTCACTGTTATTTTCCTAGGCATAATTTCACGTAGGAAGTCTAGTGTGTCATCTTCTTGCACAACCTCAGCTATGTGTTTGTATTCGAGCAGGTTGCTCTTTGTGTTTTTGTACGCCCTTTTTGCTAAATCCGTAACAAACAGTTCCTGAAGTTTACAATTTCATTATTAATCTTAACTCAAAATATGGTAATACATTTATGAAGCATTAAATTAAATTTTTTTAATTGTTGAAATTTAATTTATTTGAATTGATCATCAGCAAAATATGGATTTATATTATTTGAATACTTACTGTAACTTTGGTAACTACGTACAATGGTTCAGGGCCAACAGCATCAACTTCTGGGGAGCTTTTCATTATTGTTTTTACTCTAGACAAAGGCAAGTGAAGATCTTTTTCAGATTTGCTAGCAGACATTTTAAAATCTCAACTACTACCGGCGTATGTGCTTCAATTCAAATGTTTTGGTAAAAACTTCAACTTCCAATTCAAAATTCATTCATCTTCATTTCATCAACAATTTTATATTTTGTAAAGTGGCGCGGCAAATGCATCAAGGCCATGCCACTCATCCACTCAAATATTTTTCGCAATAAATAAATTTATGATTTAAAAAAAAACTGGTGCTGTTTTCCAGTAATTATATTGCTGTGAAAAAAATTATCCATAAAAAGTTCAAATATTTAAATTAAATAATAAATTACACAGTATACAACACTTCATTGGCACTGCAATGTGGTATACATACATATCATACGGTATATTAATCAATATATTTGTCAGTTTTTATATTCATTTTTATAAATTTTCATATATTCATTTTTATTATTAAAATATATTCATTTTTCATTTTTATAAATTGCATTTTCGCGATTCTTTTGAAAAATTAATTAAAATAAAACATTAAAGATAAAATTCAAGATCCACACAGACGCAAAATAACGATCCTTCTCAGCTTTTCTAATAAAATAAAACTAAGCTTATTAGGATTTGTCAAGAGATGGCGTTACATGAGACGACTTTATCCCATTTTACGGCTGTTTTCGTATCTAATAAACATGTCGCAAATTTATATGAAACAGTTTAAGAAACAAAAATCTCGCAGCATTCATTCAAACGCAGAAAGATATACTTTTCCAAAAACTACAAAATCTCGGAAACATAAATGTTCTTTCAATGGTCTGTACAAAAATTGCAAAAAAACTATCGTCACATACTTATGTATGTAAAGACAATTTTCTTGGTGATTGATAAAGAGTTTTTTCATTTGGAGAATAAAAAAATATTTACCGGTACTGTTAGGAATGTTGCCAATAGGGTCCATTCACCATTGTTAATGGTTGTAAAGACCGTTAGAGGATTCTTTATATAACTTTGATTATACAGTTGAAAAGTATTAATTGATCAAAGCATTTAATATTTTATGAATTTACAGATTTTGGTGTATCCAAATATCCATAAAATTAAAACAACATCTGTTGTAAATCAGTGATATCGTGTTGCATCAATAGTATCTGCATCTCATGAAAAAGTTAAAAACGCAGTTTCTTACCTACCGTTGATTGGGCGCATTTGGGTCAGGGATGTCGAAAGTGAAGAAATATATCGATATTTATAAAAATTTCCATATTGGCTTCGATATATAAAAGATAAAATATCGGTATGTTGACATTTTCTCTTTAGGTCCTTGACACCTTTTGTCAAAAAATAAAAAAAGTCAAGTATAAAACATGTCCTATGTCAAGTATAAAACATTTATTTTATATTATATTTTGAACACCAGCATCTATTTACCATTCACTTGTTTGGCAGTTTTAAACAGTAGGTATAATAATAAGCACATATTTGAATATTTGTTATTTATACCGACTAGCATTCGCGTGTTGATGTATGGACCACTCCTTTTAGTAAGTGTTCTGTGTATGGACCATGGCAATAAGTATTTGTTATTTGTGAAGAATGATTTTGTACCTAAGAGGGCATTTGTTTATATTTAAGAGGGTTTTTAGTTAAATCTACATTAAGTAGGTAGAAATTAAAATGTAATATAGTATTCAAATATTAGATACCTAGTCACGTATTGACAATTTTTTTACTAACGAAAAACATAACTGACTTCAAATGTCTTGCTCTGTATTAATTTTATAATTGATTTTCAAGAGTTCCCTACGTATCTCCGGAGTCCAAGATCCAATACCAATGAAATTAATATGGGACCACATGGGAAGCAGAAGCACCAGCTTTCAAATAAAAAAAGAATCATCGAAATCGGTTCTCTCCGTCGAAAGTTCTGAGGTAACCGATTTTGATGATGATGAGGTAACAAACGTAAAAAAAATACAGTCTAATTGAGAACTTCCTTCCTTTTTGAAGTCGGTTAAAAATGTAATGTCCTTACAGACTCTAATCAACAGTAAATCTCTTTGTTAAATAAATTGAAAGACTTGCGACAGTTTCACTTACGTAACTTAAGTGAAATTTAGATGAATTGGTCCTAATCAAGAATTACCATTTCAGACAAGGCTGATAGTTGTACTTAATCATAGTCTAATGATTTTTTTTACGACCAATCTACATATTGTGCTAAGTGCTTTGGAGTATTCGTGAAAGGATTATTCATGTTAAATAATGATGAAAACGGAATAATGGAAATAAAATTTATTACACTTTATAATAGTAAAAGCTAATTAATCGATATCTTTACACATACCGGTTTTTAGCAAATGTAGCGTTTACATCGTGGGGCTCAGTCAAATAAAAATTCCACGTGTTCTTAACGCTAGCTGTCTTTATTTCCCATTTCCTTATAGAAAATACTTTTCCGAAGGGGGGGCGGCGCGGCGGGCCGGCCGCGTGCCCGGGGCCGGCGCGGGCCGTTGACTAGTGCCGCCCGCGGGCGCCGCTCGCCCCGACCGACACGCATCCAATACGATAAACGATAAATAATACAAAAACGAATACTGTTAGCGCGAGATCGATCGGCGGCTTACAGGGACTTCTCGATCTTGATCAGCTCCGCGATTCCGTCGTACATCTCCTTGACGGCGTCGTACTCGGTGAGGCCCATGCGCCTCTTGTTGGAGATGTCGTACACGCCGCCCTCGGCTTCGGTGTGCTCGCCGCGTGTTCCGCGCACCTGCAGGTGGTACTTGCTGGCGACCTCCTCCAGCTTCGCCTTGTCGGCGGCGAGCTTGGGCAGCTTGATGTGCACGGAGGCGCGCACGGTGGTGCCCAGGTTGGTGGGGCAGAAGGTCAGGAAGCCGAGGCGGTCGTTGTGCGAGAACGGGATCCGCTTCTCGATGTCGTTGACCGCGGTCACCAGCCTCTTGTACACCTGCTTCAGGTCGCCGCCCATCTGCATGGAGATGATGCGCAGGTGGTCCTCCTCGTTGCACCACACGAGGAAGGTCTTGTTCTCGTTGTGGTAGATACCGCGGCCGGTGGGCCAAAAGCGGCACGCGTTCGCCGCCTGGAGGAAGCGGTCGCCCTCCTTGAAGAGGAAGTGGTCGTCGATCAGCTGCTGCTGGGTCTCCTTGGACATGCCGGTGAGCGGGTAGAAGGTGCCCTTCAGCTCGCCCTCGAGCCCGGAGAGGGTGGACGACACCTTGTCCTCCATCTCCTTGTACTGCGCCTCAGTCAGGCACGGGTTGAAGGGGTAGCCCTCCATGGAGCGGCCGCAACGCACGCGGGTCGACACAATGAACTCGCCGGCGGGGTCCAGGTTGCCGAGGGTCTCTACATCGCCCCAGTTCTTGGGTGGGTGCTTGTCGGTCTTCTTGAAACCGTTGTGGTAGTCCTCGATGATGGGGTCGAACAGGTCGGCGAACACTGTGTACGACTCGGCATCGGGCGCGTAGATTCCAACACCAGAGTCCAAATTCTCAATACCTGCAAAAGGAATGAAAAGTTAGCAACGTGAAATACTGAACGCTTATGCATTTTACGCAAGTAGTGTCATACGATATGCGATATCGGATTATTTGCGACCGGATCATTATGAACGAACAATGGGGCTATCAATTTTCCACTTACGACGTTGCAACACCTTTGCCAATGTTATCTTCAATTTATATCAGTGTTTAATCAATAATCAACTTTTATTATAAATGTTAGATATTTTTTATAGTGTGAAAATTTGTTACGCAATTTCATATAAAATTTATTATTTATTGGATTTCTTTGTTATCAGCTAAATATATTATGAGATTAGAATGTTTGCAAAGATTCAACTGGCACGTCGAAAGCATGTAATCAATTTTTAATGTCTATAATTTATTAGTTGTTCATAAGAAAATATAAATCACTCACCCGACTGGATGCAGTCCAAAAGGGTAGAGCCGAAAGAGGTTTTCTTGTTCTTAAGTGCGTCGAACACCTCCCTCGTGAGGTACTTCTTCAACAGCGACTTGGAATCAGAGGCCTGGAGCTTGCTGAAACCAGCCTCCAACTTTTCGATTGTTGCGGCGTCCACCATTGCTGCTGCTTTTCTGTAAGCGGAAAAATACATTATGGTTTTATATAAGCCAAACATTTTTTTTTTGAAATCAAATCTTTTCAAATCAAAAGACGGTAGATAGTAATTCTAACGCTTTTAACGCTGCACATGTCGCCCGGGTACACATATTTAATCTCTTAACTGTAAACCTTTTTTGACACGCACGATTTTAATAATTTGTTACGAACTGAAATGTCAAAAAGTGGAAAGCGTCACCAATAGATTATATTTTCTATTTTTTAAAACAACGTTTTTGGAAACGGAAACTTGCGATCGAAGTTCTATTTATAAAATAATACTGGGAAAAGTCAGTTTTATGATTAGCAATACAAAATAACATAATATAAATAAAAAAACCCGATGGAAACAACATAGTAATATTTAATCAATAAATTATTAGGAATTTACAAACCGCCTGATGAGGTAATACGCAAGTACAGCGCCGCCGCAAACCACGATAGGAATGGTGACTTTAACTTTATAATTCATGACGATGGATTTTAATGTAACAAATATAAATGCCACTGGGGATTCGAGTGAGGTTCTACCAACTACGGGTGGGAATGCAACGCCGTTGTGACCGTCGAGCGTCTAGCACCGATTAAAACACACCCTAGTAGTAACTCGGGTTTTAGTGGAATTACGTAATTTAGGTAGAGGTCGCTCGGTCGGCGCGCAAGACTGGCGGATGTCTCGCTCACTGCGCACCGGTGTTCCTTTGCGACGCGCAGCAATGCCTCCCACTCGTCGAAGTATTATCGCGCTTCTTGTTACCACTTCGCGTCCATTTCTTTCGTGAATACACAATAATAAGCGACGTCGGATTACCGTACGTTCAATTCCACGTAAAGAATGACAAACTTTATTTGAATTTATCCTGCACTATTAGAAAATATTACACATTAGAATTTTTATGTTAATGAAATAACAAAATGTAAACAGTTAAGTTTACTGTACATAAACTTATACAATAGTACCAGTCTTATTGTACATTTAGAGCTTTTGAAACTATCGTTATTACAAATAAACTTGGTAAACAGACATGTTATAAGGAATTAAAAAAACTGTTATTGCATATATTTGTAATAAAAAATATATGGATATATTTTCTATTACAGAAAATTAATGTAATTGATTGAATGAATGTAAATGATTAATGTAATAGTTATACTTTTATGTGTGTAAAATATGTAAAACAACAAACTTGCAGTTTTCGGTTTTCATCTGAAATGACAATGTAAAACGTATAGCACCATTCGCTTGATAATGATTGCAACGCGAATATTTTGCACGTAATTAAGATAAGTACTGTACTAAGTAAAGGATGCGGTTTTATGCGAACACTATAATTCAACACTTTTAATAAAGATGTTGACGAATACAATTTTAGTTTAGTTTTTTTTTTGGTTGTGTTTATTTTAGTTGTACGATTAGAATTCAACACTTAAAAGTTGTTTATAATTAGAATGCTTTGGAGAGTAAAAAATTGAAATGATTGTGTCAGAATGTAATGATGACGTCCAGTAAGGAGCTTTAATACGCGTGAAAGGCGAAAATAACATAACTTGGCACAGGACAGACATTAGAGAAAAACGCCGGCCGCAGACATACGCACCCATCGGCACCGTCAGCCGGTTTGTTTTCCTTGTTCTCTTTCGTCGCACAGCCACCCATTTTGCACAAAATCTATACCTTAAAAACGAAGCTAGCCGCTAAACATGCACTAAAACACTATGAAACTACGGCAAATAAACAAAATGAACGGCGTATACTAAATGCGATGATGGAATGATATTTGTCGAAATGAACGGTCGTGTACCGCGGCCGGAGTGGCAAGGGCGAGGGGTGGCCCGATCGATGCGCGGCACGCGGCAACGCAGCACGCACGCGGACCGCGCTTCCCGCCTTTGGGGGATCGCTTCAAAACTTTTCGGAGGGAAACCTGCCCGCGGACGATTCACCGTTTACCTTCGCATGCGCCGGTAGAATGCAGCGGCGAGCGACAGCTTTCACGAAGCACGGTATCTATCATATCGACAGGACAGCACTCGAGATAATCTTAAACACTCGAAATGATGCTCTTGAAATTTGACCGACGCCGCTTAGCGGTCAATTGGGACCGGCACGACGGAAACGGTGGCGTACGGGCGGATCGACAGCGGGCGGTGCGATAAAATTAAATTGTGGCCACCGCTTACCTTTCACTAGAACAACCGTCGTAGTCGACTGCGAGGTGTAGAATGGTCGCTGCGGGAGCGCGCGGTACGTTAAGCCCGCAGCCCCCCCGCGCCCGCACCGCGGCCCTGCCTAACCTTGGCTTTGCTGATGCCTATGCCTCACGTTTGGCTGCCCATCCATTGCAGATCTACGACTTCGTTGCGCCCGGCTAGTGTCATATAATTTGCTATTCGGATGCCGCTGACGGTCATCACGACCGATCGCATTCCGAGGATAAATGCTGTCTATTCAGACTGCCAAACCCTTATTTATTTTATTTACTTGCAACATTGTTTCATGCTTATGCCTTTTGATAGGTAACTATATACATATATCCATTTACGAATAATTGTGTTGTTTTTTGCAACGCTTTGAGCAATAAGCTTTTTTGGTGTTTTCATTTTAAAATTGAATTACAAAATAAAAACCAAAACCACGATGAACCCTTTTGGTTTTTAATATTAAACGCATATGTTTTAAAATGAAAATTGATTACCCTTACTATTTACTTAATATTTACTAGGATATTTGCACAGATCACAATTTAACTTTTCTGTGTGAAAAATGAGCTAGCGTGCAGGCGGTCGAACAGATATTAAGTGATTACCGCAGCCATTGGACATCTACAACACTAGAGATTTGTAGGTATGTCGCCAACCTTTTAAAAAGAGCAGGCACTGGCTACTTCACTCACCGGGTCTTCTGTCAGGTTGTGGTACTACTCCGGACGAGCCTGCCCAAGTGCCCATTCGTGCTGTTCGTGCAACTGAGAAGACCGTTGCGTGGCTCTATCACAGTTAAACGACACTTTTCATTAACAGGTAGCATTTGATTTTTTTGACAATCGCACCCGGAAAGCGATATCATTGTCACCACTTTTTTTGTTGTTATCGGTTCTAACGGGAGTCTTAAAATAGATTTAATATTAGGCACCGATTTCGTTTTTTTTGGATGTAGTCCAAAACGGTTCAAAAGCACGTTACGCCAATCGGACGGTGCCAAGCCAATGTCAAGTTCGCCTTTTTACTTTCGTTGCGTAATTTTTATTACAGCATTATACATTTTTTCATTCACGTCATTAAAAAGTAGGTAAACGACGGGATTACGCTCAAGATTTTAATCGATTTTGATTACAACAGATCATCACATTTGTAATCACCGTAAATTATTATAAATTATTTTTTGTTATTATTAATAAAATTGGTAATTTTAATCAATTCTTCAATTATATGTATGATTACAATTCTTTTTTCATCCTTATTGGTGTCTAGTGTTTGATTGGTTTATAACAACTTTTTAACAAATTTCTTCCAACAAGAATCGCGTATTTTCTGTTGTTCTTATTTTTCTGCATATTTTTGATTTTAAAATCAATAAATATGGCGACTGTGGTCGCATCACAACAAACAGCTGTTGGATATTACCTTCAACTTCCGTTTCCTTGGCCGATACCAGCATGTACGTCACTACGTAACCGGTGCGTGCCCTAATGCCCTTGAACCCTGGATTTAAAGCGGGTTGTTCGTGCTAGGTCGCGCACAGTCGCGGAAGCCATAAAAATTGCCCCGGCCAACCGGGCGGAATCACGTGAAATATTAAATCGTAAATCGTCTTTAATCCGCATTTAATTGAAATCCTATATAAATAAACTCAAGTCCAAACAAGCTTTGAAGCTACAATTTTACTATCTTCTAATTTTAATAAAATGTTGACTTTAAAAAAACCCACGTTCTACTGTTATTTGGGCCCTTTTCACATCAGTGACAATGTTTTGATAAAGCACACTAATGATTTATGTTTTAGTTTTTGGTCGATGATCTATTTGATCAGATATTGCATATACAATCCCACGCCCTTGAAGATCATAGGATAGCGATCAAAGTAGAAATAAGATGTTTTAGGATGAGAATAATAATATAAATATCAGAAGATCCTATCAAAATAAAAAATAACTGAAAATAAATATTTTTTCATTTAATGTGGGTAAAAGCATCAGTGGCTTTTTAAGCTAAAAGCTAAAAGCTAAAGCGCAAACATTAGCTATAGCTTTAATCGTTTAGATAGATTCACCCGCAATAAAAACTAAACAATTAAATTAATATAAAATATAATTGCAAGGAGGTCGTAGCATGTAGAGAAACTTTTATTTTTTAAAGCTGGCAAACAAAATGCTTAAAACATTTTGCTTCTAGTTCTAAAGCTTTTGTTACTGTAAATAGAATAGTTTATATAAATACTTGTAAAAGTTCACCTTGTTCATAATTAATTATATTGATATGAAAGCAAACATTAATTTAATACCATAAATGTTAGTAATGAATTGTTAAAGCCGAGGAGACGGAGGATAATTTATAATTAGCAGTTTTGTTTTGTTAGCGTTGTTTTCATAACAATAATATTGTTGTGAACAATGTATAAATAGTCCAGCATTAAAATCAACTTCGATGTTTGCTGTTTCATCGTAATACTACGTCCTGTTGTCGTACAGTTTGATATTAAAATCAGCTCGTGGTGCTGATTTTTTATATCTTTATTAGTGCGAATTTTATTATGCTATATGCGAAGGTAGTGTAAAAAATTTGGCGAAGTAGGTCTTATTTACTTATAATACAGATTAAATCCAAGTTTGTGCCATGAAAAGATATTAATTAGTTAGCATACTGATCTTTATTCATAATATCCTAAAGATCTTGTATTATGTGTGCGTTACTGGGCAAATTGACGTGCCTACTAGTGTCAGTCTTAGTCCATCTGTTTGAGAACCATAGGAAATGAGGAAAGAATGACGTCCGCGTTAGTGAGTTGCGTGACGGGTTCCGTAACAAATTTAAACATTTCCTAACAGTCACGAAAATAAACAACAAAATGCCATAAATTTTCTGCATGGCAACCGTAGATAATATCCAATCTATAATTGGGTTGATTATGAGAAAAAATGGAAGGAAATGAAAATAATAAATAAAAGCAGACGAGTATAGTTAAGGGATGTGTTACTGGGATTCTCGTTGCGATACCGCTAACGTGTACTTGTCCCAGGTATGTGTGGCCTTGACGTAAGCAGTCGATGCGTTGATAATAGGCTCATGTGTTACGCCATTGTGGATCATGTGATTTTCTCCTAACTCAATATATATACAAGCACACAAACTCGATTGATGTATAGAAAGCAAGTGGACTCATTCGACCTCTTCTCAGTCAGATCGGGAATAACAAACCTTAACGCGCATACAGAAATTAGAAATATATTTAAAAAAGAAATGTATTTGTTTAGTAAGGATTTCGCATTCTTTCCGCCAATTTATTAATAGTAGTTTATTGCATCATAAATATTTTAAGTTATTAAACGGTTAATATTTACTGTTCCGCATGAATGATGTCAACACTGAACACATTGACTGGTTCTGGCCTAGTTGAGCCTCGTTATAACAATTGCAATAGTATCCTGGACAATTGAGGATTGTCCTCGATTACGCCCTTGAAACAGAGAATAATGAAAAGCGTACAAATAAGACGCATGTCCACTTGCGTGAACTGCTTGGTGCTTATTTTTTTTATTTTATATTACCTTCATATCATACATAGAGCTTGATACACCCAGCTCTTTGATCTATGCCTATGCAGTCTAAGTTCGGAAAGCGCATAGACCAATGACTTACAGTTTCATACAAATAGTTTGGTGTTAATTTAAAGATGTGTTTCACACCACTGCGCTGCAGTTTCTGCCGTTGCACGAATGAGCAGGCTCATTAAAGTACGGCCTTACTAGCTAGGGTTGTGAAGTGAAAATATTATACTTTTACGTTTCGTCTGGTGAGAATAACAAAGGAGCACAATTAAAAATCGGTAACGAATCTGCAACCCTACAGGTCATGAGAGAGGCTACCGGTAATCGCTGAATAATCGCTTTTAGTTAATATCTTATTACAGAAAGATTTAATATTCAGTTATTAAATTCAATGAACAAAAATCTAAAATGATAATTTAATCTCTGACGACATTATGATATTTAGGTCTAATATTATACACAACTTCAAAAAATCGGTAACAATGTGGTATGAGTGAGAATTTATTAACTATTTTTATGATTAAATATTTTCGCTAACTATGCTCCATCATTTATTTCCTTAGTTACAATGTCTTCTCAGTTTCTAATTCATAGATCGTGAATATATAACACTGTATCTGTTGCCATATCCAATTGACGTTTCGGTGGAAAAAATAAAGCGAGCCGTGGGAAGCTTCTCGAAGGCCTTGGCAATGACACGAAACCTCGGCCTTGCTGGCCGTTTAAAAAAAGAAAAATAAGAGTATTTGCATCTTAGCAACACGGTCGATTGATTCGCTAGTCGTGAAACTCTTTTAATACTTTTAATATATGGATTGAAATAACAAACGTACTAATTATATTAACACGTTACCTAAAAAAATAGCATGTTTATGGGGATAGTCATTTCTTTTTTTTTATGTGAGAAGGTTGCAAGTGAGCCGGCGGTTCACTTGATGGCTGAAGTGATAAACGTCGTCCTTGGACATTTGCAATGCCCAAAGGGTTGCAGATGATTTGCCACCTTTTAATATAGTGGCTCCGGCTACCTCAATTCTCAAAAAATTTCGTTGCGTTGTCAGTCTACGCAACGAAAAATCGTATTAAAATTTAAAAAAATTAAGCTTTATGTACTTTTATTGACAATTTGAGTTTTCGATTTAAGAAAATTTAGATCTGGACGAAAAAAATTTGTCAAAAAAACCACAAAACAAATGATAAGATTATTCTTTGGAAATTTCCGTAAGTAGTTAAGGTGGCGACATTTATTCATGTAGGAATGCATCACCAGGCCATCGGTATGAAAGTTTTATACCTCATAATATTTCCCAATAATAAATGTACAGGGGTACTTCAGTAGCTAGCTTTTAGTTGCTTTTTTGAATGTGTACATAATCTATTTGACAGAAGAAGCCGATGAGACGAGATAATACTGTCAGTGATAAAAATTACACTCAAGAAGCCTTACGAGCGATGACATGGTCGTAATCGGATTAGTAAGTGCTGTTCATGATGAACGTTACTAAATCGAGTCATCTATATATATATATATATATATATATATATATATATATATATATGTATATATATGTCTTTAGGTCGATTCGAGATGGTTTACATTCACAATTTTTGTTAAGTTATCGGATTTAAGTCAGCGTACAGGACAAAGTCTGCCTGATCCGCTGGTACTTGTATAAAATCACATGAAATTTTGGCGGCAAAATTGTGTTGGCGCAGTGTATGGGGTAAAATATGTATGTACAACAACAAATTACAGCTTGCTTGCTTGCATGCTTGCATATATGACGATAAACGATATATATATATATACATATATTATTTAAAATTGTATTAAAAATTTACATTCTTTAAACATCAATATTTACAGAGTTATTAAATTTTCTGAAACAAAGAATTTTAGAACATCCTTACGTATAAAACTGTAACGTAAAGTTCATTTGTAAAGGTCACAAAGCATATGAATGGGTTGAATGAATTTAAAAGAGACAAAACATACTGTTAGAAAACATAGGCTTGAAATGCGACACTGTGGCGCGAGTTGTATAGGATGTTACAAATTTTGTTTCTTTTTTACTTAATTAGTTTGTTTGAAAAATATTTTTTTTTAATTATGGATTTTGTTTAACGTTAATACTTTTTTATGATTATTGGCAAGTAGCGTTAGACGTGTGTCCATTTATTGTCGCGATGGTAACGACACGCTGTATATATATATATATATATATATATATATATATATATCTATATATATATATATATCTTAGATATAGGGTCGCGGTACTTTGGCTTTACTAAATACTGCGGTTTGCGCTAGAAAATCGTACATAATGTTAAGCAGTATTGGGAATGTTTGTTTTTCTAACATCGAAACATTTGAAACATTAAAATTTGCATATCCCGATATAAATCGTATGATAATGTTAACATTACAAGAACTACGTGACAGTATTTCCTCTTCAGTATTAATAACTTTTTGGAAATAAACAGCGGACGATAAAAAAATTATTATAAATTTGTAACAACTTTTCTGTTGTAAAAGCTTTTAATGATATATTTTCCATAAGTTGCCTATAACTCACGAAATTTTCGACATTATCTTGTTTTTGGCACATTTTTGTTCCTACCCTCCCATCATGTTAAAGCTAGCACGGAACCGCACAGAAACAAAAATATTATGGATGAGCGACACGTTTCTATTTTATTAAAATACAACGCACACGTCACCATGCTTATTGCACCTGATTGCCAGTCTTTGAGCACCTAAACAGAGGAAACCTCAAATACAGAATGATTAAAACCATTTACCTTGTACGCAATGACGCCTGATGAAGTATTTGGTTGGCAGGTGGACGATTTACTAAACGATTTATCTCCGATGAGCCACGATAGGCGCTGCGAGGTCTGTTATCTCTCGGCTTATCACAAAACGACTCACCTGTGTCCATCAAACGTGACCAGCACGAGCACGAAGTAAGCCAAAAGCAGCAACGTGTAGAAGCGAAGATAATTCCTGGAGAGTAGTCTGTACGGTATCATTTTGGAAGTTTCGCGAAGCCCCGACGATATTGCCAATAAAGCATAGATTATAGCTCGAATTAGATATAATATCGTGACGAATCCTCCTTGATTGCTTATCTGTCTTAGCAATAGATTGGCGAGTGTTAAACACGATTTTTGTGAACGGTTTAACAATCGTTTCACGTGGACCGGATTTCACCATTTAATTCTTATTGGAAAGCACTTTCATTAAAAGAATTATATGGCGTTTTTAGAAAGAACTAAATTTTATCAAGCAGTTTCTTTTAACAAAAGCTTATGTTGGAGTAATTACCCTCAATATTACCCTTATACCTCAAAGATTTGAGGAAGAGTAAAGTCGACTATAAAGTTGAATTTGCTGCTTATCGAAATACCAGGTTCGGTTCCAGGTAGTGGAATAAAGATTTTAAATGTGCCCTTTTTCAAAATCACTACTATAAATAATCTTCAAAATCAGTAATATAAATTATCTAACTAGTTAATCTTTATGATGCTATTTTTGGATGGACAGAATAAAGACAATACCAAATGATCTAAGTTATAGGTGCAACACACATCTCTTTCGTTCCACATTGTACTACGTACTTTAAAACAAATTAACTTATATGCATTTTGAAAGTTACTATTTTTTAAGCAATATTTATTACGTTAAAATGCACTCCACTGGTTGGAACTTTATCTGTTAACTCTTTAAAGCATCAATTTCTCAAATAACTAACATAATAATAGCTACCCTCGGGATCCTTTTCATTCTATTTAATAATGCAATCAAGAGAATTGAAGAAGAAAATTCCGAATTTCATATTTCGTTACGATAATTAGTTGCCAGTGTTTCATTGTTCATTGTTTATTTTTGCGGTAGCAATTACCTGTAATGGAATGAATGTCCTCTTTTAAGTTGATTATTATGTATTAAATGCTATGCTAGAAAAACTGAATTATGACTATTGAAGAAACCAAGAACTATTTTTTTGTCTTGAGGATTGTTGGTAGGTCTTCGGGAACGTTCGTGTTTCTATCGCAGTCTTAGTACCATCGTAATGTAACGAAGGATAACGTTAAAAATCCAATAATATGATCATGGAGTGACCTAATAAGATACATATTATATTTTTATTGTAAAACAATTTGAATATTATTGTAAAACAATAATATTCAATAAAGCATTTGATATCTATGGTTAAAATCTAGCTGTATTGAAACAATAAATATAAGCGTTGACCGCAAATATGGACTGTTGCGTTGCTGAACTCAATAAGTTTACTCCCAACAATATGAAGAACATTTTTATGAGGAACTCTTACTTATCCTCAATGTACTGTGGAAAATCTGCAGGCGATAACGAACCTTACGAGTGTGAATAGACATATAAATGTAATACAAATCAAATGATACATTTATTTGCACGCCAGCCCGATAAACTGGTGCCTAGATTAGATTGCAACCACATGGTATTCAGCTCGAGAGCATTTCAAGATGGCTTACCGAACGTTCAAAGTTTAAGGACAAATTTCACTACACTTTGTGAAGGTTTAATCGTAATTATCGATTAGTTTTCTGTCAAGATGACCCGACCGTGTAATGTTATTTTCGAAACTCGAACGGTTAATTAATAAAGAGATTGAAAAATTAATACGGATGTATTTTAATTGCTTATTGTGAACAGTATATTCAATTTGGCAGTGTTACATGGGGCGGAATGTTTTGGTGGACATTCTATGTGCCCATATATGATTTTAAACGATGGCCGATTAAAAAGTTGTTGGTTAAATTTGGTTCAGGCCTCGAAGCTCTGACATTACGTGAGGATAGGATCATATCCTACTGTGATGGTCATTTCAAAAGTCACTTAAATGGGCGTAGAAATGGTTCTAGGTAATGGAAAAATTCTTTTATTTCATCCGTCCGAATTCGATTTTTTGGAACGACGGAATTGTTTCAAAACTAATAACAAGAAGTCTGTTCATCCAAACACATAGCTAGCACTGTTTATGCTAGAAACCGGGTCAATATTGCGTAAGTCCCAACCCTTGTTTCGTGATTGTTTCTGTTAAATAAGGTTGAACGTATCTCGTAAAATGCGTCATCGAACACGCATAAATGCCAACTTCTCAGAACACCGCGGCATCAAACATGACGCATGGAAAATAACACAATGGCGGAACACGGCAGCGATAAGGGTAGCCATAATTCGTCCAACTTTAGATCTAGAACTTGCTGAGACACTTTCTTAAATACTTGATCATGGCTCGCGCTCAGGTAGCTAAAGTGGATCTTTGAATAAACCTTTTTTAAATTACGCTAACTCAATCCAAACAGCACCGTTAACTCAACACTTGGAAATTAGCTATGTATCACATATGTGATACATAGCTAATTTCCATAGCTTAATTGCTTCGGACTGTGAATAATTTTTAGTTATATTGCATTAAGAGAACCCGTATAAATATGGATTTTAGATACAAAAATTAGACTTGATTTTGAAAAGTTTATGTGACAATCTTCTCATCAGCATGCTTCATTGACTTTAAGTCAAGAAACTCGAAAGCGTTAAAAGTATCAAAGCTCTGAATTGCAGCTTTAAACTATTTTATGAATGTCTATTCAAATAAATATTAAATTATTCATATAAAATTGTTTAAAGTATATGTTTAATATGTCATATGTAAAGAAATCTGATTTTAAAACAAAATCAGAAAATAGCAAAATAAAATATATTATAACGAATCAGTTCCTTCATTACAACTAATCTATCGCCACTGAAACATTTGGATTACACTCGTTTAGTTATTTGACATAAAAAACGAGTTTGTAAAGACTGACCACCATATCAGATGTATGTATGCTATGATGTATTGCTACAAGAAGTGGATAGTGCGAATAGCGAAGGTAGTGAGGCTATAAATTTTTTACGGTATGATCTTAACTAGTATAACGCTCATAAACTTGAAAAAGATTGTTTATTATAAGAGGGAGCGGTTTACCGAGGTCTTCCGTCCATAGACTCGAGATCACAGACGCACGTACTTGGTGTAGTCCTTCAAACGAAACGCGAAAGTATACATTTGTTTCAGTCTTCTGTCTGTATTTTAAGGCCGTGGTATCTCTGGCTCAGCTTGTCGATTAGTGCAGAGGGAGCCGTTATGCGGTGGTTCTACCAAACTTTAGATTACATTAATTCAGTTTGAGAGAACATTACATTCTTTGACAGCACGTCTAGTACTTTACTTCCATTTACCTACCTCTATACGATAATTGTTAAACATTCCTTTTTTAAGTTTAACGACTATATATAAATTAAATTTATAATGCCAACTTGGCTTATACATGTGATAATTTTAGCCCTTAAGGTCGCCTTTTTGCCGTTCAGGCAGAGTCGCGGTTGAGCGTTAGTTGGACTTAACCCATTTGAATGTTCTAAGCGCAAAATACGGATACACGAACGGAATGGGCCGCCTCCTGGCTACGGATGCGTCTGTTACGAGCAGCCCGCATCTGTTGATTTATTAGATCAAATTGGAGCGTCATACGGGATGAGTCCACGTTGTATGCGGGCAGTTGATAATCACGCTAAATTGATGAATGTAAACAGGGAGCCGCGTGCGTAGCTGGTGGCTGAACATATCAATGTACCGCGCGTAATCTGTATTTCTGTACATATAATTAACACACGGACTGTGTTCGTTCTTATGTGCTATTACATACATCCATTGTCACTTGTAATGAGATTTGTCTTCGCTAACGCAGATGCCCCACACTCTACTTTTGCCTCACACGCATACCTTAAAACGTAAGCAATTATCTCAGAGTAATCAGAATGAGCCAGAAGTAATCGGAGCAAATATAGAGTGCGACATTTTTCATGGTATGTCTAAACTACTTTAAAGATAAATTTTCTCTAGCTTAATCGCTACATGTTTTAGTCCATTCTTTGCATTATACCTGATTTTAGGCAGTTTATCTTTCTTAACGACCCCATTTAAATCGCATTTATTATCTTCCATGCTACTGCCAAGCGGTTCCATACATTCGTATCAACACCGCGCCATGGCTGCCCAAGTCCTCTTAATTGCTTCGTTTAATATTCATGTTTAAATCTCGAATTCACCCTTTAATCAATCCGTTCACACTTCTTATAACTAGTAAATATACATTCCAGCTTTAGCAACTCTTCTGACGTCGCGTTAGCGTCTGACGTCGTTAAACGTCTGGGCGATAACTGGAGGTAATCGCTTAAAATCAGGCTTCTATGAAAAAAGCAAACGAATTTGTTTACCTCTCTACACCTACTGTTGTGTTAATTTGTAGTGTCAGTTTCTGTGTTTTTTATTTGAAAAGTGGGCGAGTGAGCAGGCGGTTCACATCACAACATAGGTTGACGCTGCGCATAGGCCGTGATACTTCCTCTGACGGACCTACCTATTCGTGCAACACTGGAGACTGTGTCGTGGCTCTACCAGTTACATTATCGTGCCATATTTTAGAGTTCATCCGAAAGAAATTAAATATGAACAAGGGCAGGAAAGACAAAAATAAAGTTAGAAAGTCTGTACGTCTGCCAATGCGTATGGAATGGAGGTGATGGTTATTAGTACACTTCGATATGGAAACATTACAGTACACTAATCAATCTTCTGGTATCAAGAGTATCTCAGTTTTTAAGAGTTTCTCAGTTTGACGACCCGAATGGCGTAGTCGGTAGTGTACCTGCCTTCTGCGCCAGAGGGTGTGGGTTCGATCCCCACTACTGGAAAAATATTGTGTGATGAGCATAGTGTTTTTCTAGTGTCTGGGTGTTTATATATGTATAATGTGTATTTATTTACAAAAGAAAAGTATGTTTAAGTATGTCTATCAGTTTTCTAGTACCCATAGTACAAGCATTGCTTAGTTTGGGACTAGAGAATGTTGTGTAAAAAGAACGTGTCCTAAAATTTATTTATAATTAATTTATTTATCAGTCTCTTGCCAGTGTAAGTAAATATGTTAGAAGCAAGTGACCACTTGCTATTTGATTATTACTATTTTGATTTCTTTATGTTAGACGGTGGCAAGCGACCTGGAGGCTCACCTGATGTTAAGTGATAACCGCTACCCATGTACAGTGGAAACACCCGTAAGATTGCAGATGGGTTGCCTTCGAATAAAGTAGGCCCCGGTTACCACACTCACCGGACGAAACACAGAAGTGAACACTTTTACTTTACGCCGGTCATCTGTGAGGTCGTGGTAATTACCAGGACGGACCTGCCCATTCGTGCAACAGTGAAGACTGTTGCGTGGCCTTGCTACAGTTGATACCTGCAAATTATCTCACCAAAACATTTCGTTGGCGGAACTATGAAATTTTTGAAAAATGCCAGGTTTCACAGTAAAGGTAAGTAAGAGATTAAGAACCATGAAAAATAACAACCTGCTATTACAAAACAAAGTTTCATAGTTTTCGTACCGAAACCACGGAGAGCGAGCCCTGCTAGTACTTGTCCGGCTTTAACAGTATCCACAAGAACCAAGCTTATATGTAAAACCAAAGAACACTTAGTACTTACACACGAACACTCCACCGATAAGATTCACCTGTTGGGCAAAAGACATACAGGTGCAGTTCACCTTCGGGGGAATTCAACGGAAAAAAAAAAACAACAGTCAAGGGTCTTTTATTCGAATCCAGCTGAAACCGGTTATGTCTGGATGCGGACGAGCGCTCTAATGGGCGGCTCGGTGCACGAAGCTGATGGCGTCGGGGGGCGAGACAATTTGTCAGCGTATGAGCGGTTTCCGTCCCAGACCTGGGACGTCATCGGCCGCGCTTGGCACAGCTCCTTCTATCTGAAACAAGAATTTTGCCATATAGGCATAAAACAAATGTTTTCCGTTACCACAAGAATAGGGCCTTTTTCTGAGGCCTAAAAATTTTTATATATAAAAAAATGTTTATTTCAATATTCCATAGATTAGGAGCATGAGCTTAAACATTGTCTATTCTTAGTTCATGTAACAGTAAAAAATAAAATCTCATTTAATTTTGACTACCCTCTTTGGGCGTGAGAACGTCGATATATAGGTACTATTAGTTTTTAAAATACGACTTCCGCGCTAGGAAATAAATACATAGGTTCGTTACTACGTAAAATTTTATTGTACAATAGCATACAAATTTTTGTCTCGTTTTAACGAAATAGCTGGAAATGTTATTTGTTAAGCAGCTAAATCAGTACGTTATCTGTGTAAAATTAGACTATTTATTGTTTTTGATTTTTTTTCTTAATAGTAATTTAGAGTTATAACTGAACTAGGAAGAAATATTTCTGTAATAATAAAAATATTCATACTGTACTATACCAAAGGTTAACGGTGGTAGGATCAGGCAACAGTGTTTCGCTGTTGCACAAATGGGCATGTCCGTCCGGGTTAGTACCACGACCTCACAGAAGACCAGCGTAAAGTAGAGGTGTTGCACTTCTGCGTTTCGTCTGGTGAGTGAGGTAGCCGGGGCCCACATTATTAAGAGGTGGCAACGCATCTGCAACACTACGGGTGTTGCAAATGTCCATGGACATGCGGCTATCACTTGACATCAGGTGAACCGCCAGCTCGTATGCCACTTTCTAACATAAAAAAAACCAGCTTGTAAACAATTTCTCACATGGTGAAAAGTTCTTCCTCAGAAATTGGCAATCATTAGTACAAGCTACTGGGGAATAAAATCTGATCATTGGGTAATATAATCTCGAGCAACATATCGTATAATCGAACATATCCAAATTTGTAGCAAAGGATTGCAGTTATGACCTAATCGAAGAGTTGGTCAAGTTACTTCACGATGAAATAAATAAGAGATCAGGTCAAGAAACTTCGCGGACCACATTTCATATGTATATGCAACAGCGTATTAGCTGTCAGAATTGTTTTTGGAATTTTATTTTCTTTTATTCTTTTTACACTTCTAGTTGGAAAAACGTAAGATTAACTGCGACAAGATTAATCTGTGTTGTGGTTTAGAACCGGTCCTAATATGTGTAAGGTGTTAGTTTTCAAATCCTCAACACAAGTCTACGATAATAAATATGCAGTTATATTAATTTATAATGATTGTGACCACCGACCTTTGCCTTAAGTAGAACAGGAAAAAGGTTAAATAAAGCATTATCATTTCCATTTTTCTTCTAAGGTATAATACGATTTGATATTTCTTACGTAAAACCTTAAAAATATCGGTATATTTAGATCGAGCCGTAGAGAGCTATGACATTTTGTTCATAATTGACGTCTTTTTACACGCAGATATTGTTAAAGGAACATTAGTATTTTGATAAATAATGTGTAAGAGTAAGCGAGGCATTCATTCTTGTGAATGTGCGAAATTTATTACAGTATGCGTATGCGAGATTACAAAGCTAAACGGTTTTAATAGTGTTACGGTATCATTTCGTATGTAAAACATAAACCTTTAAATTTCTTACTAATTATTAATTTATATCCGTTCGCTTTGCTCAGCAAAATAACTATAGTACAAAAAAAAAAAAAAAATAAGGCACACACGTGACAGTAAAAAAGTCCCCTAAAAAAGTTGTAATTTTAAGACACGTCAAGTTCTAAGCGACTTATGAACAAGAAGTCACGTTCTTAACTGAGTTGCTGAGGTTTCAAGAGAAGTTGGCATGGAAAATTATTTAACTTCCATTGGAGAGTTTTGTACGATTATTAAATATGTACGTCTTAAATTTTTATAATGCTGATCTTTGAACTTAAGATGAAACCTTAAAATTTGTATAAAAATCGCTGGCGGAATCGAACCCACGTCTTTCGTTAGGACGCGAATCCGGAAAAATTTAATTTTGAAGTCTTTATTATTATTTATACCTTCCAAAAGACATCTTTTTATATGTTTTTATATAGTTTTGGATTATGAAATATTCAGCCGAAAATAAAAGAATTAATATTTTATCCTAAGCCAATCCTCGCTTCGAGTTGGTCCATAATAACAGTAACATTTGCGTAAGGTTCTCCCAGGCCCTACCTAGGGATAGCGCGAAATATCCATGTCGTCACCTCTTTCTGCCTTTATGGGGTTAAGAGAGAGACAGATGCAGTTAGTTTTTTACACTGAGTCCGTTGAGTAAATGAAATGCAAGACGGTGACACTAAAACCTCACATATGTCCGGGCAATCTGTGAGCAAATGTTTTGATTACATTATTGCAATGCCCGTTATCCGTTGCAGCATCAAATTAGATTTTGTTTTGTTTGCCCCTTCTCAAATCTCAATGAACGTAACGCATAGTATCTCATCAAAGTTTCACCTCAACTTGTATAAGATAAGCAAATCAATTTACCGCGACGAGTTCACTGACGGAAGACCAAAGTAGAGAAGAGTACACTTATGAATTTCGTCTTGCGAGTGTGATGACTGGTTCGGACACATTTTAAAACCTTTTTAAAGAACAGACGGGTTGTTCACGCGCGAACCGGAACGTCATCGTCGAATCGATATAACGATCCCCACTTTTGTTTTTTTTTTTCCTACATCAACCTACCGGCGACGATACGCACTACTGTTCGGTCTTAATACTTTTATATCTTAAAATATCGCAATACATTTATACAGTCCACTACTTCTTTCATTTGAGCTACGGATTCTACACGGGTAATATTTCCCTTGAGCGGTTTACGGTGAATGCGAAGTACTAGAAGGTCAGAGCCACTTAACGAGTTTCCCGACGATAAATCCAGTCTACTAGGATTTCATGAGGTGCATGCTTACGAGGTGCGCTCGGACGTAAAATGCCCCAATCGGATTATGGGCGATTGTCGGGCTTCACGGTAAGCTCAATTGCAATTAATTACAAAAACGGAAAATGAGAGGATTGTCTTTCTTTCCTTTTAATCGATTTGACTTGACTTGTATATTAATGTTTTATTTTTAGTTCTAGTCACACAAGATAAAACTTCAAATTGTGAATTTCTGTAGCTTTGATGACTTTGGGCGTTGCGCGATTCGAACCTTTGTCTTCCAGTTTCGCGTCCAGACGCTTTACCAACTAAGCTAAGCGGCGATGATAGATGACGATGCGTTTATCTACAAAAAAAACATTATTTAAAATGTCATGTTTGCATGACTTTTGTAAATTAATCAATTGAAGCCAATGTAAGAGAATCCAAGTTATTTCTTGCAAAAGAAAAGCTTATTCATGTTAGTGTATCAATAAACATCTAATATTAGTGGTACTTTATATATTATGCTTTTGACTAATGACGTCACAAAGTTAAATTACACACATCTTTTTCGAGTAATATAATTTCCGTAAAAATAAATATATTCTGCATACAATCGAGTTTAAAATAAAAGTTAAGTAAGTGTATTCGCGAATAATGAACAATCAAATATGTACAATCTCGAATAATACCGTCATCATAAACGTTGTATAGTAAATCTGCCTTTAAGCCTAATACGCACAAAGCAACACGATGGATATTTAATTTGTGAATTCCACTTTACTGCAAAAGACAGTGGGTTCACTTTCACTTATTTAGGTCGTCAAAAAGAGATTATACCGCTCATAACTCCCGACGGAGTGAAACGAACACTCGTAGAAAGTTCAAGGCGTATCGATTTGGGTTTATTTATAGCCCAATACCCTCAAGATCGCGAGGTTTTGGCACTGCGGTTGCTGTCATCCGCGATCTAGCCTAACGGCAGTGTCTTTTTAATGACAGAGAAACAGTTCATTATTTACTTTACTATTTAGACAGACAGCTCCATACATAATGGGATTCTCGACTTAATTTAAATATGGATCAATTAAATTTGTAGAAAAAGTACGAAAAGATTGTCGCCGCTGTGGAATCGAACCCATGTCTTCGGCGTTCGCGGCCTGACGCTCTAGCCACTGAGCTAAATGGCTGATTGCCACACCATTGACGACCCGAATGGCGTAGTGGGTAGTGTAACTGCCTCCTGTGCCAGAGGGTGTGGGTTCGATCCCCACTACTGGAAAAATATTGTGTGATGAACATAGTGTTTTTTCTAGTGTCTGGGTGTTTCTATATGTATAATATGTATTTATTTACAAAAGAAAAGTATTTTTTAAGCATGTTTATCAGTTTTCTAGTACCCATAGTACAAGCTTTGCTTAGTTTGGGACTAGAGAATGTTGTGTAAAAATGTGTCCTTAAGTATTTATTTATTTATTTATTTATTTATTTATTTATTTTTTAATGTTCAATCTTAAGTGCGGAGATAAGCACTATAAAAAAAATTAAATGTCTAAATACGGATCAATCAATTAAACGTAATTAGGAGGCAAACACAAACTTTCGCTTTAAATAGTTACGAAGCGCGTAACAGTTTGTTTTTTTTATTACAAGCTATTGTTGACAGTATTAGTTCCTACTGCTACCCGGTATTTTGAATTCATGGGATATTTGTTTCTTAGGGAGTGTCGGGACAAGCTCTCTGATAACAAGGTTTTATTCAACAAGACTTCGCATAGGCGGCGATTAAAAAATTCAACCCTTGGACCTTAGGTATGCGTGTTGCGTATTAAGCGGTAGAAAGAAATCCTTGTCATATTCTTTACTTTTCGCGAATACTCCAACTGTTTAATATGGGGCCCGCTTTATTAAAAGATGGAAACGCATTAATCTTACGGGTGTTGCAAATGTCCATGGGCGGTGGTCATTTAATTAACATCAGGTGAACCACCAGCTCGCTTGGCACATTCTCACATAAAAATAAGTATCTTTACCCGGTATATGCCGTTGTTGTATCGATTGACGTCCAACTTCGAGCTTACTTATAACGTAAGGCCCTTTGGCTTTTTAAAAGCTCTTTGTGCGAGGGAGAGTAGATCGAGCCAGTACTTCCAGCTGAATCATTATTTGCAACTTCATAAAGTACAACTTCAGTTGTATGTGTAAATATTGTTTTGATAAATGAGTCGATTTAATTACAGCTCAACTTAAAGCGAAAAATAAAAACCACAAAGTTATGTGTCACGGTCAAATGCAAAACCTAAAATGTACCACTGCTTGGCAAATGTCTCCTTTAAGGGGAAGATACGTGTAAGCACATATAACATCTGCACTATTGTAAAACTCATAAAAAAGAGAAACGGATGGTTCGGGTAAGAAATTAGAAATCTTGTCCGATGGTTCCTTTATTATACAATGTCTATTATATTTGCTAATAAAGTAAAAAATACCACTATCAATGAAACAAAACAAAGGATAGAGATTTGAGTAGAAATCCGCCATTTCTAAGCAAAATTAGAAATAGTTTGGAAAAAATTAAGAAACAATTGTATCGAGAAGAGAGTTTGAAACAGAGTATGAAAGTTTGTGTGGAATACGTTCCGAAATTTATCACAACAAGGCTACGAGTAAATAATAGATAGGACATACGACATGTTGTAATGCTCAAAGAAGAATTCAGATGGGCAAAGTTAACTGCACAGAGAGTCTTCTCATTCTTTTACTGGTTGTTTATTAACTGAACAGAGTCTTCTCATTAATTCATCAGACCGTGCTTTCGTCATGTCAAGCAAGCGACAAAAACAGACAAACACGTTAGAGGTTCTAACATTGGACACTGCCGCCAAAGCGTCTCCGGAAATATTCCTCCGGAGCAAGTTGGGCCGAGAGTGAGTCACGGCTGTGGGTTCATCGACACCGGCACGCGTGTCCATTGCACGACGAGTATGGAAATGGGTGACGGCAGGCATCCTAATGTTCGGACGCAAGGTCACGAAACATGAGAAAAGGCGTTGTGGAATTATCTGTGCACAAAATATACATTCTATACTCTTGTTTATAGGATCCATTGGTGTATGTACCACTGAATAGTTGTTCATTAACCTATTCGTAAATTTTATGTAAATTTATGTAAACGTGTTGTTGGTTAAACAAAATAAATAAATAACTGGCAACATGGAACGTTCCGACTACTTCGTTTATGAGTCTGTTGTCTTAACTAATAGTAAATTTCTCGGTTTCATTGGCTTTTGTACGAGCTTAATATTCTTTTCATCATAATGTTTATGAATTTTATGTATTATAGTTGTTACTGCATCAAATAATAGAATATACAATTGGATTGTATTGTAGCATTGGATAATAAACGAATTGTATACGATTAGTATAACCAAATTATTATTTTACCACATATATGTAGCAAAAGTTTATTGAACGTCGAACATTGGAAAGCTTTTATAAATATTTAACGCACGTTACTGTTTTCTGCAAAGGAAGTGTGTCTCCTATAAGCGTCGACAGAGCATCCGCACTCTTATTATTTCAGCTATTCAAGTTATATTTCGAACGACTTTATTTACCGCAACAACAAAATAGAATAAAAATAACTATAATTTTAACTTTTAAAAGGATATTAATTTTTATAATGCTGCTAACTGTGGACCGCGCAGCAGCCTCGGCCGTTGCACGAATGGGCAGGCTCGTCCGGGTAAGTACCACCACCTCACAGAAGACCGGCGTGAAGTGGAAGTACAATACTTTCGCGTTTAGTCTGATGAGTAAGGTAGCCGGAGCCCAATTATCAAAAAGGTTGTCAACGCATCCAAACCCTCGGGTGTAGCAGATGTCCATGGGCGGCAGTATTCGCTTAGCATCAGGTGAACCGCCTGCCCCGCTTGACAAATTTTCACATAAAAAAAAACTCTTAAGATGAAATTAAAAATAAATTGTGGAAAAATGGACGAAAGAGATGAAAGTTTTATGCCGCTGCTGCGAGGATATGAACCTGAGTTCTCCGGGATACGCGCCCGACGCTTTAACCTCAAAAAATCTTCACACGACGAAAATCTCCATTTTCATTTGTATAATTTGTAACCCTTCAGAAATAAGAAGATAATTTGGATCCATCGCTGTCGCCAGGCGCAACGGACCCACGCACATTATCCTTCGAGCAACATTCTAAGGCAACGGCAATAAATCGTAAATGCAAATAGCTAAAAGGTTATAATAAGACGAAGGCCGCAACCGCCATCTTTAACTCTGCCGATCTCGACGCATCACACCATGACAATAATTAACAACATGGAACCACCACAAGTTTGAACTATATTCAGATAAAAATAAACATTAAGTAAATATAAATTTGCTGAAGTATGTATGCAACGTTTTTTATTAATGTTAATGTATACATATAATTTATAATTCAAACTTTATTGTGGAATGTTTTAAAACATAGCGTCATATATTTTAAAACGGCGTGGCTGCATATTTATAGCATAAACCTAGTGTTTATAATATTTCCGTTCGGTTTGTGCAGTGAATATTCAAATAAAATTGAATGATAAGACGCATTTATTGTAATAGATAAGGTATAATATAGTATAGTTGTTTATATACAGCGTGTCTTTACAATCGCGCCAATAAATGAACACACATGTAGGGGATAACTTTTTAAAACTGTATTAAACATTTACATTCTTTAAACATCAATATTTACAGAGTTATTAAATTTTCCAAAAGAATTTCAGAACACCCTATAACGTTGTTTTTGTAAAGGTACAAAGCATATAATGGGTTGAATGAATTTAAAAGAGACAAAACATACTGTTAGAAGAAGAGGCTTGTAAAGCGACGCTGTGGCGCGAGTTGTATAGGGTGTTACACATTTTGTTTCTCTTTTACTTAATTAGTTTGTTTGAAAAATATTTTTTTTTAATTATGGATTTTTTTAGTTTTATATTTTTTATGATTATTGGCAAGTAGCGTTAGACGTGTGTTCATTTATTGTCGCGATGGTAACGACACGCTGTATATACAATGAAAAAGTTGACAGTTAAGTCGCATTTATTTTTTAAGTGTGTTATTTATATTTACGAAAATATTAATTTCACATTAGACAAAAATGTCTTTTCAAAACTAACAAAATATAATTAATGGATAACAAAAATCCTAATATTTATGCCCATCTCATTTAGTGATATCATATGTATTTCTTCTGCAAAAATGAGTCGTTTACCACATTTTCTGACTTCTTGGATACATATTCGACTCCTCAATGGGGAATGAATTATGAAGTTCTTATATTTATTTGACTAAGGTTTAAAGTATGTTGTTTAGGGTCAATTAATGCTATTTGTTTTAAAATCAGTTTAATAGTATCTGTCATTACATTTAAAAATGAATTTAACGCGAGAATACTTTCGGTCGCGGACACCTGCACCTTTCAATAAAGTGGGCACGATTACCTCACTCACCAGATGAATCGCAGAAGTACTATAAAATTTCCACTTCACGCAGATCTTCCATGAGGTCGAGGTACTTCCCCGGACGTACCTGCCCATGAAACAGCGAAGACTGTTGCGTGACCCTACCACAGAAGATAATTTTTTTTACCCGAGACTTTCATTAATTATCAACAATCAAAGACATACTTTGAGGTATTCGCTTTACGAACGCTGAAGATGCTGTTAGTGTGTTCAAAAATACCGCAGAAGAAAACACTAAAGAAGAATAGGCCCACTGCTTTTCTCAGTAGTTGTATCGAATGCGCAGCTGTATCAAGAGGAAGGGAGACTACTTCGCACAATAATAAAAATATATCGTAATTTTCTACATTGAAAGAATTGAACTTTTAAGATTTCTATTTTTCCGAGGAGTGAATGAATTCGTTGTGGTCGTTCTTTCCGTTCAATCACAATGTCTTCGATTAAATATTTACCTCTCCATTCCCTTATTCATCAGACTGTTTCCGAGTTTAATTGTATACGAACAAATCATACCAATTGCATGAATCATCAAAATCAGTTCGGAAATGGTAACACTAAAGTTCGTTACGACGCAATGTCTCGCTTCGACGAGTCCGCAGTGCGTGCTTTCGATACGGCTCTGCACTATTATCCGTCAAAATCGTTCGCATTTGGAACATAATAGCGACCTGGTCTGTACAAAGGCAGAATCGGTCTTTTAACTTCGCAATTCGGTGTCACGAAAACGAGCCCAGCGGCGGTGGTGACTGTTAGTTTGACAGAAGCAAATAAAAAGCGCGATAAAGCGAAAAGAAAGCTTAGCTTGAGCACAGATACAATAAGATGATAACTATCAAACGCAAAAGCGTTACATATAACTAGTTTACAAGTTATTGTAGTTATTGTATGAAAATATATATGAAAAGTAATATACTCTTAGGTGACAGCGTTCCGATTAGTAAACTTACTGAGAGATGTTCGTGAGAGACAATTAAAACGTAACTACTTGATTCGTAATAGCGCAGTGGCCGGTTTACATTAAGTCAGTAATCCCGAGCAACCCGAGTTCAAGTCTGAAATTGGTAAAAGCAATTGTTAATGCTAATTTACAACGTGCCCACCGTGTCCAAACTATCTTGAAAAAACTATATAAAATGTATGTAGGCATATATTTTTTTTAAATATTAATATTTTTTTGAAATACATGTCAAGCCTGCTAAGCCAAAATAGGGTAGCGCGGCGGACCATCCCTAATACGCTTTATACAGGTGACGCATTTGCCAGCAACGGGACATTTTTCTCGTACAATATGATGTTAATTACTAGGGTGTTAATTGTTACTACTGTACTATAGTAATTTATATTTACTCTGTACTGTATTAAACTACCCTATTAAACAATCCTATTACTTTTTCAATGTAACACACATTGTTCAGCTTTGGAATTAATAAAAGGATTAAATTTATTCCTGGCTAACATGTGCACAATCGCTGCTTATACAAGAACTAGTTAAAACAAAACTTCAATAGAGATAAAATGACTCCATTATGAGTTACAGGAGAATACAACGGGTCGATTGTTAACTGATAACGTTAAAACCTGTTGCTGATAAAGCGCGTATATATTACGTAAGCCCATCTCCCGAGAGTACGTTCCGTGGTATTTCTGGACCGTGGGCCTTGTAGATCATCGTAGTGTTTATCTCACGGCGCACCTCGCTCCGCTCCGGATCAAAAGCTTCAGCTAACAATATCGCAAATATTTCGCTAAGCCCGGATGTTAATTTACACAACGATAACTCCGCTATTGAAGGCACTTTGCCATCTCGGCTTGTTGTTAAAAATAAACTAAAAAAAAAGACAGAGTTGTCTAGCCTCTTAATACCACATTCAATCCGGTACCGTGATACAGGGGTACCGTGATACTGACTACAGATTTGTATACAAACAAGCAACAAACACCAAGAAAATCCGAGCGGCAATAGTCAAAGGCATAGGAATAGCAGATTCTTTTCATTCGTCACGTAATCTTTATTGCAAACGTTTATAAACGTCATAATCTAATTATGATGGTGGGTGGTAAATTTTAACCTGTCAAGCAAAGAGAAGAACTGCAAGGAAACGCATTTCGCGATTTATTTAGTTCAATAAAAATTGGTAAGTATAAAAATTTCTTCATGGCGCGCAGAAGAGATGGAGGTAAATGTCTAACGCCCGGTTTCTGAATCACTGATCAACGTAGATGTCAACTAATCAGTTGTCAAATGAATTTCAAATTTCATTTTAGTTGCCAAAATGATGTTTAAACTCTTTGAATTGATCATTCTGATCATAAAGAAAATCATTCTGGTCAATTCAGAGAGTTTAACCATCTTTTTGGTACCTAAATTTTAATTTGAAATCCATTTGACAGCCGATTAGTTGACATCTACGATGATCTGTGTTTCAGAAACCGGGCCTAAGTGTCATACTTCTGATTTTCGTCTGGTGAGTGATATAACCGGGGCCCACTTTATCAAAAGTGGCGACGCATCTGCAATCCAAAGGGTGTTGCAAATGTCCATGAATGAACATAAAATGAAAATCGAAAAATAAAAATCGGCAAGCACGAACGGTTCCGTACCGTTATCGGTAAAAACGGCAAAAAATCATGTATAGGAGCCCCACTTAAATTTTGCTTTGTTCTGGTTTTTAGATAACAGAAATAAATCATCTGTGAATTTTCAACCGTCTAACTATCACGGCTTTTGATACACAGCTTGGTGACAGACGGACAGACAGACCCTAAAAAATAGACGTAACTACCTATTCTAACTACATTATTCTATATATTATAACTAACTACATTATTCCGAGAATATCCCAGACGTCAGTCTGAACGAGATTAGAATGGCTCTTGACCATCTTAAGAATGGCAAAGCATCGGGAGAGGACGGAATTACAGCAGAGCTTCTGAAAGCGGGTGGAGAACCGGTACTTGTAGTCCTTCAGACGCTCTTTAATTCCGTCCTTCAGGGTGGTGCTACACCAGAGGCGTGGAGCAGAAGTGTGGTGGTGCTGTTTTTCAAGAAAGGCGATAACGCTCTCTTGAAGAACTATAGACCGATATCCCTTCTGAGCCGCGTCTATGTGCTGTTCTCAAGAGTCATATTGAATCGTCTCGCTTCCAGACTCGACGACTTCCAGCCTCCCGAACAAGCCGGATTCCGAAAAGGCTTCAGTACCATAGACCACATACACACCTTGCGGCAGATTATACAGAAGACCGAAGAGTATAATCTGCCTTTGTGCCTAGCGTATGTGGACTATGAGAAAGCCTTCGATTCTGTCGAAATTTGGGCGGTACTCCAGGCTCTTCAGCGGTGCCAAATTGACTGTCGGTATATCGAAGTGCTGCGGTGTTTGTATAACAAGGCTACGATGTCCGTCCAAGTACAGTCCAGTAGTACAAAACCTATCCAACTGCAGAAGGGTGTAAGACAGGGTCATATCCACGAAACTCTTCACCGCTGCGTTGGAAGATGTTTTCAAGCTTCTGGACTGGAAAGGACGAGGTATTAACATCAATGGCGAATACATCACCCACCTTCGATTTGCCGACGATATAGTCATCATGGCAGAATCGCTGGATGACCTGGGTGCTATGCTCAATGACCTCAACAGGGTCTCCCAACGGGTGGGCCTTAAGATGAACATGGACAAGACGAAGATCATGTCTAATGTCCATGTCGCGCCTATACCGGTTGTTGTTGGGAGCACTTAGCTCGAAGTTGTTGACGAGTACGTTTACCTAGGACAGTTAGTCCGGCTAGGTAAGTCCAACTTCGACGCAAAGGTCAATCGGCGAATCCAACTCGGCGTTCGGGAAACTTCGGCAAATCTTCTCGTCGAATATACTTCAATGTTTGAAGACTAAAGTCTTCAATCAATGTGTGTTGCCAGTGATGACCTACGGAACCGAGACGTGGTCCTTCACTGCTGGCCGTATGAGGAAGCTCAAAGTCGCTCAGCGAGCTATGGAGCGGGCTATGCTCGGTATTTCTCTGCGTGATAGAGTTCGTAACGAAGACATCCGCAGTAGAACCAAGGTAACCGACATAGCTCAGAGGATTAGCAAGCTGAAGTGGCGATGGGCCGGCCATGTAGCTCGTAGAACCGATAACCGTTGGGGAAGAAAGGTTCTCGAGTGGCAGCCTCGTACTGGCCATCGCAGTGTAGGACGACCCCCCACTAGATGGAGTGACGACCTGTGCAAATGTGCGGGAAGTCGATGGATGCAGGTGGCTCAGGATCGTACTTCATGGCAGTCTATGGGGGAGGTCTATGTTCAGCAGTGGACTCAAACAGGCTGAAATGATGATGATGATGATGAACTACCTTTAAAATGTGGCCTATGACGGCGGCTTATCTTTCACAGTGGACGGTGGTATTTGCGCCATCGGCGTTTGCGTCGGCTGGCTGGCCTGCTGGGGGCCAGGCGCCGCCTCCGATCTTGGCAACCAGCCCCTGCAAGTTGAGGATGAAACGGAAAATCAACACGGGGATCTCTAGAGGTCCGCATTTAAAAATATCAGGCGTTTGGTTATAAACAAAAGTGATAACAGCATACGGCTATTTTGTCTAATAACGAATATTCGAATAGAAATATTTTCACGTTTACGTACGCTAAACAGCTTTAATGCGAGAACCGTACATAGGTGATATTGTGAAGCCAAACAAACACAATCACTACTTGTCCCGCCATCGCATCCACAAAATTAAAAATCAATTTAATTCAGTTTGTAATAAAAATATTTTTTTTTATATGAATAAGAAGAAGAAACGTTTATTCACGGTCTAAGCACAATAGATACATACAACACTTAAAAATTATAATGTAACTACACAATATGTAAAATAATATTAGATATATCTATTTATTCTCTAAGTATGTTTTCAACAACAAATCTTTTAACCTTAATTTATTTTTTAGCCGTGATAGTGTCCTGGCGCTCGCCTTTAATGCAATATACTCGAGCAACCTGAGTTCGATCCCCGGTGCCGGCACCAATGAAATGGGTAATTTTAAGTGCTGAGTTATCACGTGCTCAGCGGTAAAGAAAAACATCGTGAGGAAACCTGCGTATTTTCGACATTATAATTGAAAAATTAAATTACATATTTAATTTTAATTAAATATTTCGAAGATATGTGAAATCCACCAATCCGCAGTGGGGCCGCGTGGTGGACTATGCCTTGATACGCTCTGTACAGAGGAGGCCTTTAAAGGCCTCCTCATGCATGTGTATAGGTTGTTACTTTATACTTATTAACAATTATAACTTTATATTTATTGAGATCTATAATAGGTTTCCTAAAAATATAAATCAAGTCATGATACCTCAGAGCCCGGGCGGTCGCTTTTAATTTATATTACTCAAACAACTAAGTCCTAATTCCGATGTTTCAATAGTTTCGTTCAAGAAATTATCAGCCAATGATTAGCGGTGGAGGCAAACATCTTTGCCTAAACACCTACACTTTTTAAATTAAAATAATATCTCAATGTAAATAGTAATAAATCGTAGTGATGAAAATAAAAAAAATGTGTGTGTAAAAATCTGCGAACATAAGAAGTTATAGGCACTATAATTCTTTAGTGTAACAAAATAAAAGTAACTAAACATTTTATCCCGTGTGCCATTACTGTTTGTGAAAAAGAAGGCATTAAATGCAATTGATAACGGTTTAATTAAATACCTTCGAATTATAGGTAAATGTCAAAAGGTTGCCACGGTTTTTTTTTAATACTTTTGTATAAGCTAACTCTACTCTATACTATAATAATGTATTTCATTAGTAAATCGGTGTTGTGTGGTGTCTTGAATAAATGGTTTCGAAAGAAGTAGGTAATATTACTTCTAAAATATTCCGACGACTGTATTGCACTTTTTTAATCGGCCTTTTGGAAACCGGAAAACATAAACCAGTCGAAAACGGAACATTGATCTCGTCAGCTGTCTGCCCGTGTCGATCCGCTTGTAAATGTGCTATTTCATTAGTTCTCCAACATTGCAAACAGATCGCCGAGTGTTTATTTCGATAAAGAAACGAAAGGAAATCGCGCGCGGTCAATCGGGTTTATAATACGGCCATGGGTGATCGAGAGTCGAAAGAGCTCGACGTGATGGATTGCTAGAGTGCGATGATAACCAGACGCGTCGCACCAGTCGCCAGTTGGCTAGATTGCTTCCGCAGTGAACGCAGACGGATGTCTGTTGGCAACATTTTTATGTGAAAATTTGTCAAGCGAGAGGGCGGTTCACTAGATGTTAAATGATATTCATTTCGTCGCCCATTGACACCCCCATTTAAAAAAGTGGGCCCCAGTTACCACATTAAGCAGACGAACTTCCACTTGACGCAGGTTATTCTGCGAGCCCGTGGCACTGGAGCACTTCCTCGGACTGCCCATTCATGCAACAGCAGAAACCTTTGCGTGACCCTACCGTAGTTAAAATATAAATACCGACCACACTTATTCCTCACTTCGTTTTCACGATAGAGAAACTCATACCCGTCTCTCCGCGCCAACGAGCAGTATTACCAACTCTTCAACAAAAATACTCCTAAAGCAATTAAAAAGCCCACTAAAATCCCCTAAAATTCACTAAATTCACACCAAAACTTTGTTTGAGGTTTGAATTTACCGCCTAAAGAACATTCATCCATTGTAATTATTTTGCTCCAAAATTTAGGAAGAAAACTCCTAAGTTGGCATCCGCGCCGACAGGCAAAGTCGTAAAAGCGTCGATGTGCGTTTTTATTGGCGCGGTAAGTTTATCGCGTGATTAAACGAAGCTCTTTGCGAGTGCATAGATAAGGGGCAATAAGTACGTCACGTAGGCGAAAATGTTCGATCAGCCAATAATGATGCAAGCAGTTTAGTTTTGAAACATTCTGCGGCGTCTTTGAAACCTAATGAGATAGAGCACTTATAAATTTCAACTTGCTAGGTTCAACTATTCCCGAGAAAATCGATGGTGACACACGGACAGACAGACGGACAAGAGAATGAATGTAAGAGAATGGTTTTTTTATGTGAAATTTACCAAACGAGCAGACGGTCCACCTGATGTTAAGTGAATACGGCCGTCCAAGGACATCTGCTAAACCCGAGGGTTTGCAGATGCGTTGACAACCTTTTTATGGAAATTGGGCTCCGGCTACCTCACTCACCAGACGAAACGCGAAAGTATTAAACTTCCACTTTACGCCGGTCTTCTGTGAGGTCGTTGTATTTACCCGGACGAGCCTGCCCATTCGCGCAACAGCCGAGGTTGCTGCGTGGCCCTATCACCGTAGAAGGTGACTGAAATGTGAAAAAAAATTACATTGAAAAAATCTCGAAAAGCCAGGGTATAAATCTGAAGGTCGAACGGACGTCGTTCATGCAATTCAGTTATGCCTATATAACTGAATTACCACCTTCAACTGGGTTGCGCACACTGGTGACCATGTTTAAGTCTAATATTATGGACTCTATAAAACGCTCCATTTACCGTGGCCTTTATGAGAAACAAGATAAAAAAGAGAAAAAAGAAAATCTAATCTTATTAAAAACACTAAACGCTCAATAGGGAATACGATTGTAATTAACTCGTCTCAAGGGTTCTCTGACTTAATTCAAAGTAATCTCGATAGTCTGTTTATGCCTCTAGTCCGCGCGTTATAGCTTGGTGTGGTGAGAGATGAGTTTGACGTGTCTAGAAATTGAACAACGTTAACTTGAATTATTACATAGAAAAATGTTCTGAATTAAAAAAAATATTATAATAAATTTATTATAATCATTATAATTAATTCGCTGGGAAATACGAAATTCATTGAGGATGTACCGAAAATATATTTCGGTAATTCATTTTTTTATCCATGATATCGATTTTATCCGTAAAGTCCATTGATATCTTTATTAATACAAATCCAGGTTTCAAATTTACAAAATTTAACTCGATTAATTTTATTTGTAGTCTGTGGTAAGACGACTCAGAGAACGTCACTATTCGTGCGCTCCTAACATCAAAGTATTGGCTTAAGTCTCGTTACCAGGCCATAAAATCTTTATAAAAAAAAAGCAATAAAGTACATCATTGCATTGCGTTAATTGTAGCGTTAGCTGTCACCCGCACCAAGATACAATGGACTATAGTCGGGATCGATCCCACTAAACACACTGTACAGTCGCAGTTAGCTAATGTAAACCATCGTAATTTGTGAAGTAGTGCTCAAGTTGATAATATATATGCTAAGTGGTTACTGTCGATCAAACACATCTGGCACACCAGGGGACAGGTGAATTACCCACATTTCATTTGGTCGATAACAATTCACGTGATGCAAACATGGAAAGGTGCAATGCAACAACCGTTGCATTGCACCTTTTGATAATGTAGGCCCCGGTTACATCACTCACCAGCCGAAACGCCGAATTATAACTCTTCCACTTCACGCCAGTCTTGTGTGAGGTCGTGGTACTGCCCTGACGGACCTGCCCAGTCGTGCAACAGCGAACAAATGCGTTGGGTGGCCCTACTGGTTGCAGATGATTCGATTGCAACCACTATCTACGCAATAACGTGCTATATTCCCCGGTCAGGCACATCACAATAATGCGAGGCACACTAAGTGGCACAGTGAGAGGCAAGTACAAGAATAATTAAGAAATCTTAAAGAGTAGTAACAGTTAAAAGCATCTCGGACAATGTTAGTTGTTGTGGTAACTCTGGTTCGGTAAACACACCGGTGCAGACGTCTCACCAAGCGCACAGCTAGCATATGTGCTAATTGCGAAACGTTCCGACCTGTGCAAACAATGACTGCACGGCGGATAGATGTTGCTGGTTGTTTCTCGCACTATTTTTAGACAGTCGCCAAGTGCATAATGTGTTGTGCTTTTGGTTATATGAAACATCTGTGCATTACAAAGTTTGATGTTTTCAGTTCAATTTGAATACACAGTGAATTTGCCAGCCGGTAACTGTTTGGTTAACTAAATAATCTATAGCAAACAGCTGATAATGAAAACGTCTTCACGATATGTCACTCTTCAAGGGAAATTACATCAGAAAACCAACAGTGGATCACTGTTCTTCATTCAAAATAAATTATTAAGAAGTAATTATTAAGAGTTAGCTTATTAACTCTCAAAGATCTTTCATACATGAAACTACAACGACTGTTTTGTACACCACTGTTTTAAAAAAACAACGAAATTTGGGGAGGAACCACAAACGTAAAAAAATAACATTTTTAATTCATTTGTAAAATAGAGGCGAAAAGTTATATAAAAAAAAAAGAAGCATCAATCGAAAAACATAAAAGTTACAAAAAAAAAACAATGCTTGTTTCACAATCAAGCGTCCGTGAGTGGCAAATTTTATTCATCATCGTAGTCATGCGCAAAAGTTTCCTCGGGAGCTTCATCGTGGATTTCCTCATGGAGAAACTCCTGATTAGACTCTACAGCACTTTCAACGGCCTTCGCTTGCTCTTCTACGTAAGCCGCCACATCGGCCTCAAAGGTCGCGGAAGGGTCAGCCATAGTGTGATGGGAATGATCCAATTTCCCACTGTCAGTCCCGTGACTCGAAGTGTTGAGTTTCAATGGGGTTATGAGAGGCGGCACGGCGTCGAAGAAGTTGCCTGGCTTCGGCTGCTCATCGCCTCCTGCCAGATGGGTATTAGTATCGGTCTCGTGTTTCCCTTTCTCGGTGAAGTATCTATCCCTGGGGAAACAAGACACATTTAGGCAACTGTTTATATGTGGATTACAAACCGATTTCCACGACGAAACCATCCGTCGAAGAAAATAGAGGTGATTCGTTGAAAATAATACAAACAATAAAATAAAAATGAAACAAAAACAAAATAAAACGTACCATATAAATCGTCAGCCGTCGTGAAATAGTGGGAAAATGTCAGCGGGCGCCATTTTGTTTTCGCCAACCCGAATGTGGCACCGTAGAAAAAATTTGTTTACCGTCGTGGTAAATGGAACTCGCCGTGCCAAACGATTTACCCGTTGGCTATAGCGATCAATTATCCACTTTAAAAAAATTCAACATAGTAACAGCAATCAGCTGATGTAAATTCTATTTGGAAACGGTCCAGTTGAGTTTAAAACAGAGCTGAGCATTCTTAAAATGCTGAAACTCTTTTGATAAAAAAAAGACAAAAATATACAAAAGAATTCCGAGATTTGAGCTCACATCTTAAAGTTTAAGATGAGAGCATATACAGACACAAGTTTAAGTAATGTATTTTAAAGAAAATTAAAAGAAAAGTAAAGTTCCCAATACATATCCCACCACTGGGCAAACCAATCAAACATGAATTATTAGTATCATATTTTCATCTTTCATGTGTTGAGTGAGTTCCAGTGTTTCAAGATGAACAATGCATCTTCAAAATTCACTTCAAACTTCACATACCAAAAGGTGAACCACCTTCTCGATTTGCAACTTTTCATATAAGATATTAAAAATCTTTATTGCAAAGAACATATATAATAATAATGATGCAGATAATGTAATCAAAACTAGGTATTAAAAACTAAAAATAATTAAGTTAGTACCAGATATCAGTCATCACACCACTTTCCCCATCAATCATCAATCAGACTAATTCAATATATCATTTTGTGGTAGTTTTTGACGTTCAATAAGAGCTTAAAATAAGCCTAAGTTGAATAAAGAAATTTGACTGACTTTGAATTGTAATCGTCAGAACCAAATAAGTAGTGTGTTACACACACACTACTTATTTAACATTTCAGATCCGCGACGGTCTAAGCCGAAACCCGCGAGTTAACATGTGTTACGCAACGAGTCAATGGCGTCACGTAAATTGCATGTGCAATGAATCATCCTTACTAATATTATAAAGGCGAAAATTTGTATGTATGGATGGATGTTTGTTACTCTTTCACGCAAATAATACTGAATGGATTTTAATGAAACTTTACAATAATATAGCTTATACATCAGAATAACACATAGGCTATAACTTATAAAGAATAACACATAGGCTATAACTTATAAAGATATTGTGTGAACTGTTCAAAATACAGGTGTTTTAACTAAGTAGGAAAAAATTCAGCCATCTGCGAAATATTCTGGTAATGTAATAAACAACTCATTGTAAATTCTCTTTGGCATTTATTTAATACATAATTGAAAGTGAAGTTTCAACATTTTCTCAACCCAGCTCGAGCGGTAGTTTCTTTGAGCAATCTGATGTTGTATATTTTGATACAATCACAAGAGCTTGTCCACTTAGCGCAAAGACTGTGCGTCTTTGCAATCGTAATAGATTGGACAAGTGCCAATAGCGGTGTCGAAAGATTGGCGTTTCCAGTGTCTGTTTATTCTATATAGACTAAAATTCATGATTGTATTGCCCAAGGTAGGAACATTCTGCCCCATTACTACTAAGGTAGGGCACAGTCCTTGAACTTTCTCTGTGCGTGGTTTTTATTGCTATATATTTGTTAGTTGCAAAATGGTTACCACGGCCACAGCCACTTCAAGCACCAGACGAAACGCAATAGTTAAGATACTTCAACTTGAAACTTGCGTTTTTGTCTGGTGAGCGAAGTAATTTTTAATAATTAAGTTTGAATCAGCTATAATTTAAGTTACATATTAAATCTAATTAAGGTAGCATCATATATCTGTGCGAAGAGTCAATATGTTTTACCAGCATTAAAGTTGAAGACGAAGTAGCATTGATTTTGTATTCATATAGCAAAAGATTTCTGGATAAGTGGTCCTGATCTGGTTCTGACAGATCTGGCTATATAAATATCTGTTCAAATAGCACAGGAAAACGTTTTTAGAAGCTATGAAATTTTACGATTTTTTTTAATTCCTTCGGAAAATCAACAAGGTATTTTTTTTTGAATGTCGATAATCAATCTTCTATGCGGATTGTCGCTAAAAACTGGTAGCTGGAAAACGCCTCGGGACCGATAGAAATAGAATATGGCCGTTGAAACTCCACCGAAAATACTAGTCAATTTGTGCACGTTACTTTTCTAATGTATTGCACCCGAATCCTTACTTCCTTACTAATATTATAAACGCGAAAGTTTGTATGTATGGATGGATGTTTATTACTATTTCACGCAAATACTACTGAATGGATTTTGAAACTTTACAACAATATAGCTTATACATCAGAAAGACACATAGGCTATAATTTATCCATATTTTTATGTATATCTGTCTTTCTGTCCGAATGTTACGCCTTCAGCCTATTCTAAGCAGACGTAGTCGCCGGCAGCAGCTCGTGCATAATATGTGACGTTACGATGTAACCGTATATGCGTTTGACGCGCGCGGAGACAGTGACTATTTGTGTGCGTAGCGCGGGAATGCGCTATTTGCGGACGGGGCTTCGATTCCGGCCATCGACCTCTGGTGGCGGCGCGGCTGCATAGCCGAGCGCAATGCTCCTCCCGAAGGCTAGAAGATAACAGTGTCTGTTGTCAGTCGAAAGACACGATTATGTCATGCGCTTGCTTTGCATCTAACTATGTATCATTTGGTCAGTTGTAAAAACATTCGAAGATAGTTTTGTAAACTGTTGCCATGAATACATACATTTCTCTGTCATATATTGATGGATTTAGAACGATGAGTTGTAATGGCAGAATAATTAATGATGAATAGTCTGTTTGGAGAAATCCTAAGAGTTAAATTATTACAAAAAAATTGAAGGCGGTATCTGCGTGCGAAACGATAAATATTGATGATTTATTAATACGTGTTGGTTAATATTTAACCATGCAATAAAAAGATGATGTTTAAATTGATCACTCGAGCGGTATGGCCTGCCCATTGCCCCAGGGCGCATACCTGCCCCCCAAACTTTTAGCTAATAGGAGTTCGAAAAAAACTTCAACTTCAACTGCTTAGAAAAAAGTGAAAAAGTGGGTAAAAAAAAAGAACGCGTTCATTCCAAATTCGAGTGTCACGATCAATCACAGTCGCTTACAACTTTTTATAGGTAACATATTACTTGTGCAGCGACGTGTGCATTGGTAAATCGATACATCGTTGCGGACGGGGCGTGTGGGTAGCCAAGCCGGTCCCACGCAGTTGAGAAGATCAGCTAAATCAGCGCAGTCTTCCGGGCGGCCGACGTTTGTCTCGCGAACTAACGAGTTGCATTATGTGCAGTTACGACGATGTCCCGCCATCCGGTGCATCGAGACGTAACCGTCGTTGCTTTTTTTTAAATTGAACACAGAACGACGTCCTGTCGGTTTCCGGCCAGGGTCGTAGATCATGTGTATTTTATTTTTATGGCAAAATTGTTTCAAACGGGAGCCCCTCGTTCAACAGTGGACGTCTTTTGGGCCCATGATGACGACGATGATGATGGTGGTGGTGATTGTGATGATGATTATTCCAGTAAATGCGCAAAGCCTGTCTTACAACAGGTTTAAGAAACTTATTAAAGAAAAACTTCATAAAAAGGGTTATTATAATATAAATGAGTACATTAATGATAATAACCCCTGGGAATGAGTTGATCGCTCCCGAGCCAGCAAAAGAAAAATTTGTTGTATGATATTTTAATTTTGTTGAGAAAAAAAATTGACAAAAAAGAGGATACCTATGGACTTTCTTTCGCCTGTTTCTTCATTAGAGGAACCTGATTACGAAACGGTGGTAGATTTAAAAAGACTGAATGAATCAATAAATCGATTGAAATGATTTTGATTATGTATTTTTTATTGGGGAGTGGCCATGGTTTCACTGTCATTCCGTTAGGCACGGAAAGACTGTGCTAGACTATATAGGACAGCATAAACGTAGATTATGAGATTTTATTAAACGTTGATGTATTGCCATTGTGAAGTATTAATAACAAATTATTCTAAAGTAAGCTAAATAGAGCATAGGCCACTGGGCCACAAAATCGAAAAAAAAAATAAGAGAAATGTTCAGTCCTTCGATAATTATACTCTGCTGAGTTATTAAATAACCGTTTCAAACTTAACAATAATAAAAGTACAATCAATGAAGAAGAAAAATCATTTCGGGTACACATTTACTAATAGTAGCAACACCATCGATATATATACATACATACAAATAAAAAGAAAATATATCCTTTAATTCTGCATCCAATTCTAGATACGGTAAGAATGGACAGTTAAAACATTTTATATACCATGTTATACGTGATCAGACACAAAACTAAGACACTTTTAGTTCTAAAAAATATTCAAAAATAAAGTACAGATGAAGAGTAGGTATATACCAACATGAAAAGCGACCTTCAACAAACAAGCGACAAAGAAAGGAACCTCCTGCCTTTTTTCCTCCATTAGCATGCTGTTCCGATGACCTACTATTATATCTATCGGTTAAGTAAAATAAGTTACTTCCTTGTCCATGGCGTGTGGCGTAAGTGTGTAAGTGGCTTAGTGACACTTGGACCAATTGATACAAAAACAAGTAACATTTAGTGCTAGTTATTGGTGACATTAGACGTAAAAATTAAACCAAAACAATAAAAATCTAAAGTATTTCATTTAGTATTAAGAAAATAAAATGTATACGGCCAGTCTCCCTATAAAGAAAACTTGCGAAACCGTCACCCACTCATGGTTTCACAAGACAGCGCTAAATGTTATATGTTTAACTAGCGGACCGGGCAGACGTTCTCCTGTACACAAGAATTAAATCCGAATTAAATTGTGAATCTTAACCATTGTCGAATCGACCTGAAGACACCCAAAGAAATTCATTAAAATCGGTCCAGCCGTTTAGGAGGAGTTCAGTGACATACACACATATAGTAGAATTATATATATAAAGATAAGGGTAAACTAAAAATTTAAAAAAACCGGCCAAGTGCGAGTCGGACTCGCGCACGAAGGGTTCCGTACCATTATCTATAAAGAGGGCAAAAACATGAAATCTGTTGTATGGGAGCCCCACATGATATAAATATTTATTTATTCTGTTTTTTAGTATTTGTTGTTATAGCGGCAACAGAAATACATCAACTGTGAAAATTTCAACTGTCTATCACGGTTCATGAGATATAGTCTGGTGACAGACGGACAGACAGACAGCGGATTCTTAGTAATAGCGACCCGTTTTACCTTTTGGGTACGGTACCTTAAAAATAAATGCGTTAAATCCGTAAATACCTATAGTTTATAATTGAATAAAGGGTAAACTAGCAAAAATTTCTTTTGAAATACTGTATTATGGCTTAGGTAATAGTGAAGTCAACTGAGTTTGACTTCTGTTGTTTTATGCGATGAGTAAAGAGTTCGGTAAACATTTACGATAAAAAAAAATCACTGGTCAACTTTATTACATGTTTAGTGACAAAAAAAACCCGTGAGTGTTTCTGTGTTGAAATTCAGTTGTTTCGCTGAGCTTGCAAACTCTTAAAAGCTTTTTGGGTGATGGATCCATCGACTAACTTAATTCGACGCATGATTAAGTTTTATTAAAAAATTCTAAACATTCGTTTAATAACCCATTGTGGTTGGACCCGTTATCATGTAACACTTTTAGCTTTTCGTCATTTGCAGTCGAAACGCGTGCTATGGAGTTTTGCCCCACGCAACGCCGAAGATGGCACGCACCGTTCCCGTCGTGAACTTTGGGCGGCACCAATGCAGTGTCCGATTATAGATCAGAGCGGCCGTAAACCTTTTTATTGCCCACGACAGACTGGAGCAGGGCGGAGACAAAGGGCCGCTCGGATACGGCCAACGTAGCCATGTTAGGTGTTGGGCACCACAAGTCCCGAAATAGACGCACCAGAAGGGCTGTCGCATACGACATTGTGAAACGCGGAAGAGTTTCGGTTAACAAGTCCATTTGTTTACTAACGAAAAACGAAACCGATTTCAAATATTTCGCTCTGTGTTCATTTCATAATTGATTTTCAGGAGTTCCCTAAGTATCCACGAAGGCTAAGATCCAATAACAATGAAATTACCAAAAAAAGAAAGAATCGTCAAAATCGGTTCCCCCATTCGAAAGTTCTGAGTTGACAAACAAACAAAAAAATACAATCGAATAAAATAAAAAAATAAAAATACAATTAAATTAAAAAGAAAAATGCAATTGAGGTAAAAAATACAATCGAATTGAGGACCTCCTCCTTTTTTGAAGTCGGTTGACATTAGGCCGACTTAGCACTTTCTTCGCGAGATAATTCATTCATATTAACGACTTAAAGTTACGCAATTACCGCACTATTCTATAGTAGACCATAAACATATAAAGAAGTATACATGTTTTTCATTTCGTATCGTGAGGGAGATAGATGATCGGTGTCTACAAGTCTTAAAAGTTGCCAAAGCAACTGCTATGCCATGGGCGATTTATACATCATCATTATCATCATCATTTCAGCCTGTTGGAGTCCATTGCTGAACCTAGGCCCGATTTATCCATAGGCGATAATAATCACGGAACATCAGCCGAAACGCCTGCGCGTTCGCCACCCTCAAAATGGAGGAAGTTTCAGTAAAATACCGTCGAATGAAACAACTTCACTCATTTTATTTTGTTTCATTTTTAACCGACTCCAATAGGAGGAGGCTATGGTTGTAGCTTTCGATGTCTTGAATACAATGCAACACTTCTTTATTATATCACATACAGAGAAATTAAATGCCGTCACCTAACTTCTTATCAGGAGCGACTTAGACATTATGGGATGACATCTCTGAAAATTCGCAGAAAGATCAATGACATAATGTTCCTGTACAAATTGCTACACTCTTACATAGATTCATCAGATATTTTAGAAAAACGTCAGTTATCCATACCTCGTTCTAGCAGTCGTCTTAAAAATCGAAATACATTTAGGTTACCTTTGTGTAAAACCGTTCACGGACAGCATCTCCCAATATATCGTATGTGCACATCAAGTAATGCAATTCGATTTAGCGTGGATATTTTTGCAGATTCTCTGGCCTCAAGAAGAAAAAAATTATATGATTTATTTTTATCATTGTAAGTTAAAGTATTGGCATAAATGTATTTTTTTTTAACCCTAGTTATATTTTAAGCTATTTTGTTTTATTTAGTTTTCTATTCCGTTTTTGTTTAGTTTTTCCCATTTAAATTTAATCTCTTTTTATATTACTTATTAAGATAAGTTGTATTACCTATTGTCCCTTTTCTGTTCGATTTAAATGCATGTTGTGTCTACATCTAGAGGAATGCACTTTTGTGTTTGGAATAATTGGAAGCTTATAATAACTTATTTAAAGGTTGTATTCAGTTTTGTAGACCTAATAAAAAAAAAAAAAAAACACATATGGACACGGGGAGACCTGAGGCGCGTGTACAGTAAACATTTTTATTTATTATTTTAAAACATTGCCCTTATTTTAAGATAACATTATCCTGTGTTGAAAGGACGTTTTACAGACATAAATTTTACGCGCACTAACACCTAGATGCGAAATAACTATCTGTGGCTCGCACAAATAGTTGTCCCGTGTGGGAATCGAACCCGCGACCACCGACGCTGAAGCCAATACCAAGGCAACTGCGCTACGGAGTCATCGAAAGCTTAGATTAATATTACTCGACGATTTGTCACACGAAATTCAGTAAACCTTCGACCCTCGTGTTTTCTAACCTATTTAGCATTACCTATCTTTTTTAAACTATCGAAGCGTGAAGGAATATTGGTGTCACAGACAGAAGACATTATTGAAAAGACGCTCTCTCGTGTATAACGGCAGATAATCAAAAGCCAGAAAGAATGGAACGAGGGCATGGCCTACTTGGTGAGAGTAAATTTCTAAAGCGTGTTCAGGCTTTACTTAATACGTTGATGAGAAAAACTCACTGTGTTGAAGTGATTCATGTATTGAAATGAAAGTTTGATTTTAAAAAAATGTTGCGACTAATAAATAAATGCTGCCAACTAATGTTGTGTAATAATTATGAAAATGCATGTTAGGAATTACATTAAAAATCCAAATCCAAATAAAGTTCGCACTGAGAATTAGGTAACTGATAATTTTATAGTGACTAAAGCAAAACAATTATAAAATCAACATTCAATTTTATTTTATTAAACGTATTTTGTACCTTTTTCATTGTTAATATTAAACATTTTAATTTTAAAAATGATGATAAAAATGTATTTATTTATTCATATAAATATATTTATTTATTATATTCATACAAAGATACCTACCTAGTTCACATAAATCCATAATGAACGAATAAGAAAAAGGAAGTAAAGTAACAGCCTATACATATCATACTGCTGGGCAAAGGCCTCCTCTGTACAGAGGGTATCAGGGCATAGTCCACCACGCGGCCCCAATGCGGATTGGCGGACTTCACATATCTTCGAAAAATATTTTTTTTTGTTATTATTTCGAAAATATGCAGGTTTCCTCACGAAGCTTTCCTTCACCTCGGAGCACGTGATAAGTCAGCACTTAAAGTTAAACACTTCATTGGTGCCGGCACCGGAGATCGAACTCAGGTTGCTCGAGTATATTGAATTAAAGGCGTGCACCCGGACAGTGAGCTATCATGGCTCTAAGAAAAAAGAAATATTTGCATAATTTATTGTCTGTCTTCAATGAAGTAAATAAATACATATAAAATCCAATATTTCGTCAGTATTAATGATTCTGCCAACCCTGTAGTTGCAAGCGCATCGAATGCAAATAAAGATGCACGGCCAACGCGACGCGTGCTGCACAAATGTGCCCGCGCTGTTAAATTTAATTTTCGAACGCATTCGTTCCCTGTTGCCGCGCAGTTATCTAAGTATACAATAATCCATATAACTAGATTATAAATGGCTAAAAATTAAATTTGAACGATGTTTAATATCGTAGTTATGCGTTGAAAACATAGAATGACATTTTTGTCGACACGAGTTGTTATAACGACATAATTATTACACAAGCCGACCTTAATTTCGGGGTTAACGTACTGGCTTATAAAAAAAAAAATCAAGTATATGTCAAGAGAACATGCTTAAAACATCTTTTTAACATCTATATCATATTATTTATAAGTAACAATATTAAAGACATTTTATATTTTATTTTGCTAGTTTAATATCACAAAATACGTACTCCAATCATAAATAATATAAATCGTATTGATAGAGCATTTAATCTGGCGCGCCACAACTCACCAGAGTAACAACTAAAAAGCTCAACGCGGCCAATTTCTTTTACTTAAATTGCAGCTGTTACTATTTAAAAATTATGTGCTCGAGAAAATGTTTTCAAACACAGCAACATGGTTACTCGTATTATGTTACCTTGTTATATATAAATTTCAGTAATATATTAATTTAAAGATCTAAAACACGGTGCCACGTGTAAAGGGTAGACTGCTAATGCTAGTGGTTTCAACTTTTAATCAATCTTCAACATTGACAGGTGATGACATATATGTGTAATTGTATGTAATATATGTATGTAATGTACGTCATTGTTTTTTGGCTGTGTGCGTCAAATTGAGAATTGAAACGTGAACTTCGAAGATTATCCTCAATCTAAGTTGTAAGGTGGTAGTGGTGAAGACCACACTGTATGTAATGTGTCGACATATCATATCGAGAGAGATATGATATTTCCACGAGAAATATAAAATTAAGATTTTATTCATTGGCTGAACAACCAACAAAATAAAACACGAACCGAAGTATACATTAAAACATACTAAAAAATAACTGAATTGGAGGCAAGACGATTTCCTAACGAAAAAGTAACAAAAAAAGTACAAAAAATAAAAAAATTACAATTGTATCATAGACCATTCAAAAACTGAACACCAAAAAAGTAAAACACGAACCGAAGCAGGCATTAAAACACTAGCACCAAAAATAACCAAAAGGGAAATTTCATAATAAACAACTTTTTATTAGTAACAAAAGTACAAAAAAAACCAGAATAACATAAGTTTATCGAGACATTAAGAGCAGGGCCACGTAGCAGCTTCTGTTGTTGCACGGATGGGCCAGGCTTGTCTGCGGAATTCCCACGGCGTCATAGAAGACCGGCGTGAAGTAGAAGAATTACACTTTCGTGTTTCGTCTGGTAAGTGTGGTAGTCGGGTTCAATTTTAGGGTTCCCCACCCAGAGGTTAAAGCGGAACCCTATTGCTAAGACTCCGCTGTCTGCCTGTCTGTCTGTCTATCCGTCTGTCACCAGGCAGTACTTTCACAGATGATGTATTTCTGTTGCCGCTATAACAACAAACACTAAAAAAACAAAATAAAAAGATATTTAAGTGGGGCTCCCATATAACGGACAGGATTACCGCAAATTAGCCGGCAACGCCTCTACAACACGGTAATCACTTATCATCAGGTAAACCGCCTAGTCGCCAACTTTTCACATTAAAAAAACTCACAATATGAATGGTTTTTGCTCCCATGCCTGTTATTGGGAGCGTTCCAGCAATTGAGTCACGAGGTTACACAAACGGCTTCGTCCTCGGACCCTTTCATCGAACGGCTGGCGAAGCGCATTCATGTATTTAGATTAGTTCAACAGATGCCCAACAAAAAGCCATTGTGATCGCGTAATTGAAGACATGTACGTCGTGGTAGCAGCTCAATAAACGTATTGCGATTGAAATTTAATAGATGAATAAACCAATCATATAATCATCATAATTATGTTGTAAGTGCATTTGGCTCGGTTTTTCACGACCGGCCGCCTGCAGCTGTGGTAGGGCCACGCGACAGTTTTCACTGTTGCACGAATGGGCGGGTCCGTCCGGGTAATTACCGCGACCTCACAGAAGACCGGCGTAAAGTAGAAGCGTTACACCTCTGCGTTCCGTCTGCTGAGTGAGGTAGCCGGGGCCGACTTTATCTAAAGGTGGCAACGCATTTGCAACCCTGCGGGTGTTGCAAATGTCCATGGGCGGCGGTTATTACTTAACATCAGGCGAACCGCCAGCTCGTTTCCCACTTTTTCACTTAAAACAAAAACCCTACTCGGGATACAAATACCCATATCTGGAACAATTTTCTGTGGGTCACACAAATACATGTGGGAATCAAACCCACGACATGCATAAACCTAACATCTACGTTGTTCCAAAGACCCACTTAGAATTATCTTGATTTATCCCCGTCATATCTTACAAACTTCTTTTGTGAATCTTCTTTAGCTTGATACATTATACAGGGTGGCTTTTCTAAAGGTGCCCAAATTCACATAGGAGGTTCAGTCTCGGTAGTATAATCGTTTATTGAAATAAAACCTTTTTCAAAAAATTGCCTTTCCATTCCTTAGAAAACAGAATTTGTTGACAATGCGATAGTCATTCATAAATGCGTCGTATACTTTGGAAACGAACTTATGTGCGTGTTTGTTATGAATGATCGCGCGTAAAATAAATGAGTTACCCATAAATCACGCACTTTTTGAAATATGTTCAAATGAATGTATTTAATTACGAGTGATTTTAAATATTTATCATTTTTATATAATATTATTTATGTCTAGATTTTAATTAAAAAAATGGATACTATTAAAAAAGCCACCCTGTATAAAGATCTGGATATCTTTCTTTATCTCTGGATATCTTTCTTTTATGCCATTTAATTTGTATTACCCCATCAGACATACACACATAATTATGCTTTTGGCTGAATTTTCTAAAGATACTTAAGAAAAAACTATTCCAGTTGACATTCTTGCTAAAAAGCAACCTTGGTGTGGTGCGCGAATAATATAGACAAACTATTCATGGCTATTATCGTATTAAATTTTCTGTAATGGGTGATGCAAAAATTTCGAAATCCAATTTAAAAGCTATAATAAATTTTAAAATCTGAGATAAGAGAATGAGTTCTTCTATAGGTGATGGAAAATGTTGGTGCCTATTACAATTTTTGAGTCATCCAAACTTGGAAAAGAATTTAAAAGAAACTAAATATCAACAACTTCTGGTTTTCAGTGACAATAAGTGAATTAGACTGGTAACACTAAATCAACAGAATGGAGGTCAGAGGGTCGCTTATGTTGGCTCTACGTGACAGAGTTTAATTGTTAGGTCACTACGAACACTTGCACCCGACCGCTGCTCTGAAATAATGCAATGAGTTTTGATTTATCACGCAAACACAAGCTTTCAGCATAACAATGATTTTTCATTGTTTTGCTGAAAGCTTGTGTTTGCGAACACGCAAAAATTCGAACACGCAAAATATTAACAATTACGCTATGTACATCAGTTAAGGAAAGTAAATTAATATATAAAACTCAAAATTGTGGTAAGTGATAATTGTAAAGCCACAACTAAAATGCCAAACCTAACTCATTATAGGAAGGGTTATTTATAAACCCTTATGTTCGTAATTATTTCGAATGGATTAATATTCAATATACCTACATAAAATTTGGCGATTTATAAAATATATTACATTCTGATGGAAGAAATTAATTAGGAATAGGTACCTAAAGAAAGAGTTAAAATATGAAAATGTAGCTATTGGAACATTGTAGTGTGTTAAATTAGTGTTGTTTTTATAATTGCTCTATACGAGTCTGTTAATTCCTTCGGATTTTTATTCAAGTATCTTGATATAAACAGGAGTATACTAAACTAAATAAGTCCTTCTACGGTGTAGCGATATAAGTATTTTAAGATTATTTTTTTTATTCATTTTTAATTCAAAATCCAAACTTCTCCACATCACAATTTTTTTAACATTCTCAATATTTCACTGTAACTTTAATGTTACGAGTGTTGTCCAACTAAAAATAGGTGAGAATTGAATTTACTCATAAAAATGTTCCATCTATTTTATGTGTAATATACAAAACAAACATAACAAACAATATAGCTACTTTTACGTTGCACAGTCAAGCATCAGCCGTTTCTGGTTAAAATTATACTGTAAAAAACATGCCGTACCAACTCAAGGCTGCGGTCCACCGAGCACAATGTGTTGCCAGTCACACGGCCCGTTATGAATAATGGCTTGAGTCATAGATGGATTTACATAGATGAGGTTCAAGCTAGACGGGATTGGAATGTAGTTTTTATATGAACTCTCAGCAACGTGAGAACCACCCATCCACTTACTTTCCTCTTACTCCAACTGGTTCTTTAATACTCATCCCAGTGAAGTTGACTGCTAAGTACCCAGTGACTAAGTTAATACTGTGAAATCGCAAACCTCCAATGTGACTGACCGACAAAGCTTATGAAACCCCTACGGTATCATGGCCATATTGTTCGCTTATTATCTGGCGAACGTGTTTCTCCTTTGACGAGTCAGAGTGATTTCAAACCGTTCTTTCATCAAGTGCACAGAGCCCTAAGGAAACCGCGAACGGTTCTCAGGCCAATCGCGCGCGTAGAGGGCTCCCAATTAAAATTCCCGGCGAAACGAGCAGACGAGTCGTCATCTGTCTCGTGGAGTGCGACCTCCAAAACATCCGGCGAGGTCAAGCCGTGAGTCAAGCTGTCTCGCAATGGCTTCCGGCGGCGGACGGATTCCAGTGTTAGCAGGTCGACTAAATTGTAGAGTAACAGCATATAAAGTCCCACTGCTGGGCAAAGGCCTCTTGCACTGAGGGTATTGCATAGTCTACCACGCATTCCCACTCTGTGGATTGACAGACTTGACATATCTTCGAAATATTTTTTTGTAACCATTTCGAAAATATGTAGGTTTCCTGGCGATATTTTCCTTCAACGCTGAGCACTTGATAAGTCAGCAGTTAAAATTAGCAATTTCATTAGCACTGGCACCGGGATTTGAACTCGTGCTGCTTGTGTGTATTAAAAGCGAGCGCCCGGGCACTGAGCCATCACGGCGCACTAAATTGATTCCAGTTTGAATCCGACCATGTGCGTAGTTAAGCAGTAGATGAAATTGGATCAGCAGATGGAGTTACCTCTTAAGAGGATAACAAGCGGGTAATTTGTATAGACTACGCTCAATCTATATTTATCTATATTATACCTTTGTATATAAGAGATTTCCACCGATAGTTGACTCATCACGATATCTCTGGAACCATAAGGCGTAGAGACTTGAAATTTGCTAGGAATATTCCTTTCGCCGAGTAGACGTCAGCTAAGGATTTTACGAAATTCCTCAAAACAACGTTTGATCCAGATCAGCTAGTTATATTATGTACAAATATTAGGTAGATGTGTCACTGGTGCACCGAAACTGAGGCACTCAAATTATTTGCAATCAATTAGATCGCAATTCTATAGCCTGCTATCTCTTTCCGTATCATACGTTCTATATCATCAGTCAAATTCACTTACACATGTCAAATAATGTAACCGGGAAAAATATTTGAACGCCGCGCAGTATGGACATGCGTCATTTATATTATTAAACATCATTGACTAAGCTAACAAGAGTGAATAAGAGGCGGTAATTCTTCAGTGAACATGTTCCCAATTTCATTTAAATAATACTTGTGTAAGTGAAAATGGAGGCGCTATTTTATGACGTTGATTCAAGAGATGGTGGCAAAGAAACGAGTGGTCCAGCAGTGAGTGATCACCCCTACACGAGGACATCTGCAACACATGACGGTTACATTATTACAAGAATATTGCGTAGACACAAAGTAACTCATGCAACGCACCAGACCAGATTATGACCATATTAATAAAAGGAACTTAATGGCGATTCACGCGACAAATCATTACACCCAACACCAAAAACTGAATTTTGGTCGTATTAAATTAACAAATTGATGGATATATTTCATCGCACATTTAAAGAGCTAAAAACATGAAAATACCTTTTTTTTAAATTTAAGAAACACTAGCCATTTCTATGGGGTTCATTGATAAAATTAACCAAACGTTTCCCGTGTATTTGTGTGTCTAGTCAAATGTATGTTATATAATCTCCACATCGCGGGAAGGAAGTGTGCGGGCGTGCAGTGTTTTTAAAATATCGTCTGTATGCTCGCATGGATTCTATGTTTTTTTTAATGCTCTCAATCGGATACGCTCGATCTCTGCTCTCCGTCTACTCTGTGGCAATTGTCAGTCGGCAGGTCATGATGAATAAAACACACAATGGCACGCGGCATCGATCCGTTCTAGGCTTGGAACGATTTACCGCACTACATTGTTGACGATTACATCCGACTAGATAGTATGCATAGATTGGTTGCAATTATGGTCGAAATTTGACCATAATTAATTATCCATGGTAGTGTGTGTAATGTTTTATGCATAATTTAAAAAAAAATAGCATGCTGCACTCCTTCTCTATATAAAGTACTAGCGAACCGCCCCGACTTCGCACGGGTGCAATGTATTATACATATAAACCTTTCTCTTGAATCCCTCTATCTAGTAAAAAAATCGCATCAAGATCCGTTGCCTAGTTTTAAACATCTAAGCATACATAGGAACAGACAGACAGCGGGACGACTTTGTTTTATACTATGTAGTGATAAGTGTGGGAAATTTCATACACCTCCGTCGAGTCAACGCAATTTTCGTTAAATGCTTCACGTATTAATTTTCATGTTATTTTTTTTCACGAGAATATTATATTTGATGAGCTCAGTCACAACAACGGTCGAATGAAAAATGTCGGTTTTATCAGCTTTTCCTTCGTAGTACATAATGGTCCGTGCAATACATAAATATATTACTATTTAAAAGAAAACAACACAAAGAATTAAAGCGAGATAGAAAATTGCTGTTTGTCTCTCAAGTCTACAAATTACGATGGGCTAAAGTACAATTGATTTTCTTAATTACACATTGTAGCTTAACATACGTGAAATACTTCAAGAAAATTCTTCAAACCGTAATAAGGTTTACATTTAAAGCGATGGTAAGCACCAATATGATGTACCGATGTTACCCGCAAACTTACATCAGATAAATGACAGGGAGACGCGTACAGTGCAAATCGTGTTGCCAACATTAATTTCTTGGAGATGCTTTATATTATGCAATTACCTATATTGAAACTAGCTTTTCGACCGTGGCTTCGCTCGCGTTGAAGCCCTTAAATAAATATCTTTCTTTAATATGTATCTATATATTTTAAAGTTTTTTCCAATTAAAAAATAGCCTATGTCCTTTCCCAGGCTCTAGACTATATGTGTACCAAAATTCATTTAAATCGGTTCAGTAGTTTTGGCGTGAAAGCGCGACAGACAGATAGAGTTACATTCGCATTTATAATATTAGTATGGATTATATGCAACTTATATTGAAATCTTTAAAATCTACGTGGTTTGAATGAAAAGAAGCGATAGTTTAGTTAGTGTATATTAATATGATCGTTATAACCGATCCCGGAGCGCATAAACGTGCTACAGATGAAGGTGATTCCGACGAGGCTAGAGAAACATTTACATTGTTGGCATACTATCCGAACTTCTATCATTGTAAACAGTGCAAGACCGCGTGTCCACTATCCCCGAGTCAGTTTCATTTTTTCATTTGGCTTATTATATAAAATTATTATTCGTAAATTAGACCTATTTTTATTTATAACTCCTATTTATCGCCAGCGGTGTTGAGATCCATTTTTGTCGACCTCTGGTAGTTTAGTAAACGTTCTGCTAAATAAACGAGTTCACGGACTGTTAAGGACACTGATACCCTGACCCACATTTTTTTTGGACTTAGCGCGCAAAATAAATGTAGCGATGTTATAGATAGTGCTCTTTTAAAAAAATTCACAAAACTGTATACAACCGTAGTAAAAATATCTCATATCTGATTTTTTTAAATTGCTCTTACTTTAGGATAACATTATCCTTTGTTTTAAGGACGTTGTACAAACATAAATTTTAAGCGGATAAACAACCAGATGCGAAAAAACTTTCTGCGTGTCGCAAAAAATAGTTGTCCCGTGTGGGAATCGAACTCACGACCCCCGACGCCGAAACCAACACCTTGGCAACTGCGTCACGGAGTCATAAAATCTATTCCGTTTGGCAATATTCCACACGAGAAGATCTGACGGTGCGTATACAAAACTTCATAGCACGCGACACGCGTTACCGTCGCACAATGGGCACGCGCAACGCCGTCCCGCCGGGGCTTGGCAACGGATCTCGCCGGCGTCACGCCTCCGCCACGGTCTCCGGCGGTCGTAAAGCTATTGTTAGTCGATCCCGGCCGGGGTCCCTACGGGCCCCGCGAGCCCAACGCATCAGGGAGACCAGCGGCGATTGAAGCATCCGTTTGCGGTAGGTCGTAAGCGGGCGTGGCGTACGTGCCGCAGTCGCATAGTAGCACGCACTCAACCACACGTAAGAATGAACATAGCGGCGTATCTATCTACTAACATTTGTTTTAAGAACGGTTCACCTTATAATGGATAACTACCGCCCATGGACAACTACAACCATTAAAAAAATGGGCACCGATTTCCTCAGTCATCAGATGAAACGCGAAAGTATGTAATTCCACTTAACGCCGGTCTTCTTTGAGCTCGTGGTATTTTCTCGGAAAATTCTACCCATTCGTGCAAGATTAGAGACTCCAAAGACACTCCAAAGAATTCGCCTGGAAAAGTTTTATCGGCCTCAGTACCTCCAGCTGTCAGAGATTTTTCCAGTTGTCAGCACTAGCTGTCACAGATTCATAGGTTTATGCTGCTGAATTAGTAATTGCTATTCGTATTCAGAATATAAACTCGTTCAGTTACACACAGGCGCGCGCGCACACAGATACACACGCAAGTCGTTAACATATAGTACACAATTTCATTTTCTTATGGCCCATTCAAAATGGGCATAACAAACCGATTAGACTTAACGTTTCCACCGGTAAGTCAGGACTTTGGAAGTTGACCCTTTTGTGTTAACGGTGTATCTACAAACTCTTACCACCAAAATGATCTTCTTAATGATCTTTCTGATCTTTAAGAAGATCATTTTGGTCAATTCAGAGAGTTTAACCATCCTTTTGGCAACTAAAATGAAATTTGAAAAGCCATTTGACAGCTGATTAGTTAACATCTACTATGATCAGTGTTTCAGAAACAGGGCGTTAGTCTTAGGGACGAAAACAAAAGCGTCACTCAAATGGTCAACCGACTTTCAACGTTTGCCATCCTAATTCAAACCCTATTCGCACATGGCACACGGCGTGTATTAATTACCCTCTGTCCTCTCAGTGCTCTTGAATCGACTTCAGACACCTTCACGGTTGATTAGAGCCCGACACAAAAACACACTGCTCATTACCATGCGATTAGTGACTACCCGTCGTTACGGCGAGAACGCGGCGAACCGTTATACATCACTACATAGTATAAAACAAAGTCGTCCCGCTGTATGTCTGTCCCTATGTATGCTTAGATCATATGAGATCTTGATGCGGTTTTTTTATTGGATAGAGTGATTCAAGAGGAAGGTTTATATGTGTAATACATTGCACCCGCGCGAAGCCGGGGCGGGTCGCTTGGTAGTAATAATTATCGATGCTTAGTGCTGATATTCAGCTGTACGAATTATCAACAAGGCCATCGTTCAAGTAGAATTGGGTACATACACGTTTTGTTTATGACCGGGAATGGAGTAGCCTACGTCCTAGGCTGGCCCCACAACTTACTGTGGTAGGGTGCAACAGTGTTCGCTGTTGCACCAATGTGCAGATCCGTCCGGGGAAGTACGCCGACCTCACAGAAGACAATCATCATATAAAACTTAACGCCACATTGTAAATTATGTTCTATTGATAAAATTCAAATTCTGTTTTTCAATTGGACTTAATAATTATAACGCGGCGAGGCTATCAAACAGTACCTATCAAGCGAAGCATTTACATTTGCTATAAAGTTATTATTTAAGAGAAAACTTATGTAATATACATGAGTTAAATCTATATTTTTAAAATGCAACACAAGAAAAAGGCACAAATAGCGTACCCGTATGCCATTAGCCTGAATTCTGGGCCAATTCATGACACACGCAACATTAGATTGCTAACATGATAATTTATAGGAATAATGAATAATAATTGAAAAGAAAACTTCTATGCGACTACTATGAAAACAAACCAAACTATTCTTAACTGAACATCACCAAACTCTCATGAACGAGCCCTTAGCTTCTTCGGACACATATGCGGTCGTTACGAAATTGTGGAAAGCGGGCGCGGGCTTCTTAGAAATTATCACATCAATAGACACAATTTATCATTCTATTATTATAATCTGACTGGTCCTGGTTAGGATACCAAGTTCTAGTCGTCAAATAATTCTATCATGATTGGTTATAATAAACACCAAACTTATAACAGCTTTTAATAACTCTAGTAAACGATAGCGCCTTTATTTGAATCACAATTAATTTTAGTTGCAACTACAATGCCCGTAAACTATGTCCGTCTGTGCAAAGCTTTCCTTGAGCTACTATTCTCATACCATAATAACAAACTGGCTATATAGCCTATAAGTAAACTTAAATAAAATTCAAATGACAAAATAAAACAAAATATATGAAAAATAATAAACAATAAACTTAAAACTAAAAACCTAAAAAAATATATAAAATAATAACTAAAATATATTAATTACTAAAAGGAGTCCCTTTAGGCAAGGTTCCGAAGATACTGCCAGCGTTCCTCCTTTGTATATTCATAAGTCGAACATAGGAATGTCTATGGCATCTTAATTGGGATAAGGTTTTCGCTGCACGTTAAATAATTATTACCAATGGATACGTTCCAAGTCGATATCAAGCGTGTCGATTACTAGAAGCAGTTGCCAAAATATTAATTGTGTTGTTTTCGTGTCTGTTGAGAGACCAAAGCCTATTAACTATTACATTTCCTGTATGAAATGTGCCGAGGAACGCTCGTGTTGTGTGTTCCCTCAATAGATATAAATTGTATAGTAAAGTCATCATCAGCCTATACATGTCCCACGGCTGGGCAAAGGCCTCCTCTAAGGAGTGTATCAGGGCATAGTACACCACGCGGCCCCACTGCGGATTGGCGGACTTCACATATCTTCGAAATATTTTTTTTTATTATTATTTAGAAAATATGCAGGTTTCCTCACGATGTTCACCTTCACCGCTGAGCACGTGATAATTCAGCACAAATTAACAATTTCATTGGTGCCGGCACCGGGGATCGAACTCAGGTTGCTCGAGTATTTACTGAGCTATCACGGCTCTAATTGTAAAGACCAAACCTTTATTGACCTTTTCTGTATATTATTTTATATGTGTATATTGTAACAATTAATATGTTAATCAGATTGTGAACGATTGTGTAGATTTGAGATTATAGATTTTTGCCTCAGACAAAACCAGTAACTAGGGGAGTTTCTGAACAAAAACTTCGTTGAACTAAATAGGTCGAGAAGTTTCTGAGTTCGCTTTTAATATGGGGAGCTCCAATGGATAATTTAAATCCAATGGGTCGCATTAAATATACTAATCCTACGGGACTTTCAACTCGTAAATTAGTTGTCCACAGTTCTACACTAAACAGGAGATACGAGGGTTAACCAAATAAAATAAGAGTTAACTACTAAATAACGTACCAAAAGTTATGTTTTCGTTAAATTAGGGTTATTAAATCGGAGCTAACATTAAAACGCCAATTTTGTTTGAAATTGGGGAAGATTTGGGTATTTCTATCGCTTCAATTAAATTCTACCGGATTTAGTGCAATATCAATAACCGAGGTGTTCTGAGTGGGAAAAATGTCGGTCGGTCCAATGTACAAACTTACTTGATACTTTCATATTTTTAATGATCGTTTGTGTCAGTTGCTTCTTCCGCTATAAAGAGATTTTAAAATTTAAGGGCCTTCAAGGAAAGAACCTATGAAGGAATTAATAGTACTCCCTTAAAGGTTGTCAAGGTCTTTTTAAATCCTCTGGCTATTGGCGACGGTGGTAACTTACCATCAGAGAACCGTTTGCTATTTTGCCACCCTTTCTTTAAAAAAAAAACAACAAAATCCCATGCCTCATGTGCAAAATCCCATGAGCAAAAAATGAAAATCCCATGACCTCAGTGAAAATCCCACAAAAGATGATAATTCCACAAACAAAATCCCATGACCTCAGTGCTCGCCATGTCTGGAAATATATGATCTCGGTGAGACGTTTTATTAAGGACGTACGGACGTATTGGGCTCCGACCCATTGAACTTCAAAATTGAAATGCAGGAATCTGTATTATCATCCGACCGTGTGTACACGTGTGTGTACCGGCTGACTGCCACGAAACACATTGACTTCCCGCACATTTGCACAGGTCGTTACCCCTTATAGTGCGGGGTCGTCCTACACTATGATGGCTAATACGAGACTGGTACTGGAGAACCATTCTTTTCAGTTATCGGTTCTTCGAGATAAGACCGGCCCATTGCCTTCTCAGCTTACTAATCCACGGAACCATGTCGATATAGTTCTTAGTGTGTATTTCAAAACTACAAACGATTGATCGATTACATTTCCAATCATAGTTTTATTTTATCGCATTGTTTAACCGTTACAATGGGACAATAACAACGTATACACACTGAGCTCTCTACCAAAACTAAAGTCTAAATATCTTAGCCAGCTACTTGATAGAATTTTATGTGTCAGTAAAAATTATTTCAAACTCCAACATTCCTGCAAAATTCCTATACTAATGTCTATTTATTTACAAGGGCTGAACTATAATTAGAATAGAACTTAGCTATAATTTTGTGTTAGAGCCACACAGCGGTCCTCGCTGTTGGACGAATGGGCAGGACCACGATCTCACCGAAGACCAACGTGAAGTGGAAGTGTTATACTTCTGCATTTCGTGTTAGATAACTGGGGCACTCTGTATTGAAAGGTGGCAACGCATTTATAGCCCTACATTGCGAGATGCAAATGCCCGTGGGCGGCGGTTATCACTTAACATCAGTTAAACCATAATACTCATAGCTCATAAGACATCTTCTTACGAAAAAAAAAAAATAGACTAGGCAATCTTCATCTAAAAGGCAAAACGCTATCGCTCCTACATCGCGGCAAACGACGCTAAAATATTTTCGGCGCGCGCGCACTCTATCGGCTGGGTCGTCAATCCAAATGTTCGGCCGACTAGAACTCTGTACATTATCTCCGTTGGAGTAGCGCCAGCAAGAGAGCTCCACCGCTCTAGCACTCGATACAGATTATATTTTTTTTCTTAGGTCACTTTATTATATTTGCGCCGTCGTTCGTCGGCCAGACTCGATCGTTTGTTATACAGCGTTCGCTCAGGCTTTACGAACCGCGTATCGTACGGAGAGTAATATATGTAATCCTTGTGGAAGGAAGCACCTGGTGCTTTGCAACTTGCCTGTTTGTACACGTCATACTAGACATATATGCAATATGTATATCTTTTTCTTTATTTTTTTATTTCGAACTGGCTATCACTTGACTGCCACCCCACCTGGTAAGTGGCGTATCGCATCGCGATAATGACACAGGTCTAAGTATATCACTTTTTATACAGTTTGGACGCCGCACACTGCTATTACCCATCAATATGTCGCCAATCTGGCCGATGATATTCGGCTTATTTGGTCTAAACCGATCTGCGAACTTGCTTACGGAAAATACATTATTTTCGTCAACAAAGAAGCACCGGCACATTCCCTTAACATTTTGTTTAGCACATACTCTCTCAATTAATAATTTTAGTCTGTCGTTAATTTTACTACAGCTATCTGGACAAATATGTTTCAATGATATGTCCCAGAGCCCCCGTGACAGTTGGATATAGCTATGATGCCGTGACGATATACCACCTATGAGAGAGTTGCGATTGCTAGACGGTGGTGGCGGAGGATTTTATTTATTTATTTATTTAAACTTTTTGCACAAACATTTGTGTACAAAGGCGGACTTAATGCCATCAGCATTATCTCCCAGTCAACCTTGGGGTGGTCCAGAAAAGTTAGGGTAGGTGCATTTATAACAAATTTACAACAACAGAAAAAAAAATAAACCAATCAAAAGATTTTCAAATATGTACATTACATATGAAATCTACCAACAAAATACTACACTAAAAATATCTGATAAAACTATACATATATATATATAAAATAAAGTAAACATATTAATGCACGATACATACACATATACATGATATAAGATATACATACTTACATACTCATATTTTATATATAAATAAATATAATATATACATACTTTATATTATATTTAACGATTCAGAGAATCTGCTGACAGTTTTTTAAGGAAGTGCTCGCGAGTTTTCCTTTTAAATGCGGAGCGACTTTTAGCAGTCTTGATTTTGAGAGGCAGCGCGTTCCACAAAATAATGGACTGAACAAAGAAAGGCGAGTGCATGAAACCAGTACGATGAGAAGGACATTGGAGAAGATGGTTATGTGTCGAGCGAAGATTTTTATGATGGATTGTACTAAGATATTGAAAATGAGGCGATAAATAAGATGGAGTAGAAGAAGCTTTTTTAAATTCAAAAAAGAATAAAGAGTGGTTAGTGCTCTTAAGGAGCGGCGTTGGCGAATGGGTAACCACTGAAGTTGGGAACGATAGTGAGACACATGGTCATACTTACGAAGATTGAAAATGAATCGAATGCAGTTATTCAGAAGACGGTCTAGTTTATTGAGGTGATCTGCATTCAGGTCAAAGTAGCACACGTCGCCATAGTCGATTAAAGGAAGGATTAAGGACTGCACGAGCGTAGCTTTAGTTTTAGATGGTAAAAAATGCTTAAGTCTGTATAGGCAACGTAGAACACTTGTGACCCTCTGACTGACAATGGCGATTTGGTCTTTCCAGCTCAGGGTCATATCGATAAGCAAACCAAGGTTTTTCACATTCTGGCTTATGGGGATCGTAGGGTTGTTGAATATTATTGGTGGAAGATTGCCTAAATGTACTTGATTTATAATACGACAACTCCCAACAAGAGTTGCCTGACACTTCGAAGGATTGACAGTCAATCCGAATCTGTCAGACCACTTTTTTATAGCATCTAGGTCTCGGTTGATATTATTGATCACAACGGATAGGCTGTCACAGGTTGCATGGGCATACAGTTGTAAATCGTCAGCATAAAGATGGTACGCACACTGAAGATGAAGAGTAATAAGATTTATGAAAACAGAGAATAAAAGAGGAGAGAGAATTCCGCCTTGAGGAACACCAGTCGTCAAATTAAGCCAGTTTGATGACAATTCACCGACATTAATTGACTGTTGGCGCCCTCGAAGATAGGATGTGAACCATTCCAGCACTTCATCAGAAACTATAATGTGGGAAAGGATGGCTAAAAGAATGTCATGACTGACGGTATTAAAGGCGTTTGAAAAGTCAATTAAGACCATGACTGTGATTTTGGTATTATCCATGGCTGCCCTTATATCTCCAGTCACTTTTAGCAGTGCGGTGGTGGTACTATGTCCTGGCCTAAATCCAGATTGCAGTGGACTAATAAGGTTATTAGTAAAAACAAAATCAGAAAGTTGTTTAAGGATGCAGGACTCAAGTACCTGGACAGGAAGGGCAGGATACAAATTGGTCTATAATGGGCAGGAAGTGAAGGATTTGGGCACTTTGGAAGTGGACGGACCAGAGCTTTCCGCCATTGGGAGGGAAAAGAACCAGTATCCAAGGAAAAATTAAGGATATGGGTAATCACAGGAAGAAGGTAATCAAGGATGGGAATAATCATACGTCGACTGATTTTATCAAATCCAACTGCATTGGACTTAATAGCAAGGATATTTTTTTTGCTTTCGTCAGAAGATACTCGAGAGAAGTGAAACAGATTAATACTTGAGCGCGACAAAGTACAAACCATTTAAATAAGAAATAGTGTCAATAATCGTCTGATGATCATTTAATTATGATCATTACTATATGTAAATTAAAGAGTAAAAGCCTATCGGGTTTTGCATGATTGTTTTGTGGATTTAAAGAACCGTTTGTTGCTTTCCGTTTGGAGCCGTGATAGCTCAGTGTCCGGGCGCTCGCCTTTATTTCAATATACTCGAGCAACCTGAGTTCGAACCCCGGTGCCGACACCAATGAAGTTTTTAACTTTAAGTGCTGACTTATCACGTACTCCGCGGTGAAGGAAAACATCGTGAGGAAACCTGCATATTTTCGAAATAATAACAAAAAAAATTTTTTTTCGAAGATGTGAAGTCCGCCAATCCGCAGTGGGGCCGCGTGGTGGACTATGCCCTGATACCCTCTGTATAGAAGAGGCCTTTGCCCAGCAGTGGGACATGTATAGGCTGTTACTTTTGTTGCTTTCGCGAGATTCAGATCAGACTTTATTTCAAAGGCTCGTTGAACGATGTACGAACAGATTACAGACCTCAAAAAGATCCACAACGGCCTGGTCTGAACATCATGATACAACTTCAGCCGAACCAATATAGTAGGCAAGGCAAAACGTCCCATCAGTTGCGACGAGAAATTAATATAAAAAGGGAGGATTATGGGACCGTATGCAACGCAACACAAAATGTGCTGCCCGCTACTGCGACCAGCATGTATCAAAAAAGGGAGGATTATGCGAGAAAACTATTAATTTCATCGCTCCCATATTGCGGGTGATCACGAGACCTTCCCAACGAAAACGGCTTTGGTTCTCGCGCTACCGGAAGGAGCGTTCGGAACGGTCCAAGTCGGCATACCGCCAAAAGCTGTTGGCTTGCGCTCTTAAATAAGGCGAGTGCGTTATTCGAGGATGCGAATTACATAACTGTTTCGTGACCAAAGCCGTGGGAGCTCAGTGTCCGGGCGCTTTAAATTCAATATACTCGAGCAACCTGCGTATTTAAATTGCTGACTTATCACGTGCTCAGCAGTAAGTCGTGGTAATCTCATCATTAAACATATTTTCGAAATAATAACAAAAAACATTTCGAAGACATGTGAAGCCCGCCAATCCGCAATGGGGTCGCGTATTGGATGCCCTAATTTACTACCACCTAACACCTAACTATATAACCTACCCTGACCCTCTGTACTGACGAGGACTTTGCCCAGCATTGGGGCATATACAGGCTGTTACTTTAGTTTCACTCTACTTTCGTGAACGAAAACATTATATTAAACCAAATAAGTTCAATGAGAAGCCTCCTTTTTTAAATAACTTTTGAAGGCAACACTAAGCATTTTATCCTATACATCAAAAATTATAAGAAAAAAGATTCTTTTTACCACTCTTCTCTTTAACTAAAACATACTTCGTTTCTTTCTATTCTTTTAAACATTGCCTTTACTTTAGGATAACTTTATCCTGTGTTGTAAGGACGTTTTACAAACATAAATTTCACGTGGACAAACACCCAGATGCGAAACGACTATCTGTGGTTCACACAAATAGTTGTCCCGTGTGGAAATCGAACCCACGACGCCTGACGCCGAAGCCAATACCTCGGCTACTGCGCCAAGGGGTCATCATAATTACTATACATATATTATACAAATTTCGAATATGCCTATATATAGTATAGCTATTAATACTCTACGTGTGATTCAATAGGAGCTCATGAATGTTGACTTGAAAACTATTAATCAAAAAAACATTTCCCAAATAGCGAGTGTGTTATGTAGATGTTTCAACTAATGACTCACGTCGTAACTATCTCCGTGCGTTCCAAATGGTGCCCATTTATGTGGTAACACACAGATAAAACCTGCCGATTTAGAGGGTTGCAATTTTCCTAGGCCCGCGGGTCGGTGGGTCTCGGTGTTTGCTCATGCGCGAATTATTGCTTGTGTGAAACGTCCTTACAATACAGGACAACGTTATCTATCTGTAACAGCTTTATAAAATCCATTCATCCCCCTGACATTGTCTAAACTACATATAAGAGTTTGGAACATGTGAATCATCAGAATTATTGACTAGGTTTTTGACGACCGGCCGTCGGGCATCAAAACTCTTTGTAAACTACTCATATCCGGAACAAATATCCGAGGGTAACACAAATACTTGTCCCGTTTGGTAATATCGAACCCACGACCCCCGGCTGTGGATCCAAATAGTTTAGCAACAACGCCACCGAGTCATCAGCGTTGTTTTAAAATGAAAGAGAAAAATAATTATTCAGCCACCTAGATTATCAAACGTAATAACTATTTGATTATTACGTATGTAAATCTATCTGTAAGTAGTTGTATCTATAAGCACTTGTGTGCCGAACAGTACTATATAATACTATACAGTGCCAGAACAGTATATATTGCTCTCGTAGCGCACAACACGATTGTACGTATTCGGGACAAACGGTGAAGGTCGCGTCCCATCGACCCGCTCGGTGAATTACGTAAGGAGCTTTAGCAAAGAACTGACGAACAGAAGCGACGCCCTCCATCGGAAAGAAGTGTACAATCAAAGCCATAAATAAATATGTGTAATAATTATAACAAAAAATTGCAAAACCCTGAAGTCATTGAAAGTAAAGTTATTTTACAAATTATAGAAAAGAACTTCGCAATAAGGCTGTATTGTGTACAAGTTTAATAATTTCCAAGCTCAGTAAAGATTGGTTAGTGAATCCGGACAAAGGAAAAAACAACTTTTAATTAACTGCTGTTATTAATTCGTAAGCTGAGTGGATTTTATTTCTGTTGAATAAATATTGTTGGAATTTACTTGTTCCTTGTACAAGTTTACCGCAAATAGGACTGAAGTCACGCAAAGCTTAACAGAAGCTTTTAACTCAAAAGCTTTAAGCACAACCTTTTAGTTCTTTCAATTCTGACGAGATTCACCGGGAATGGACCATACTTTACCAAGCTTTTTAAGTACGCAACTGTGAGAGGTGACTTTGTAGCATTTCGGTACAGACACCTACGTAAATTACAGGATTTCTTTAGGTGACCATATGGAAAATAGATAACTTAATAGCAAATTTCTCTGCATTTGTTACACAAGATCTCCAGCCACTACGCCACAACAGGATTTAGGTAAGGGCGTAAATGAAATGAAAAAACCCAATTTTCAAAATGTTGTCAATGCATCTGCAACCCTCGGGTGTAGCAGATGTCCATGGGCGTCGTTATTCACTTAACATCAGGTGAACCGTCTGCTCGCTTGGCAATTTTTCACATAAAAAAATAAGAATAGCTATAACATAAGACTTTCTACGAAGATCTATATAATTCCCAAATTAGCAGTCATGTTTTAAATAATCGCAATTATTTAATTAATGGTAAATTTTATGTAGCGTTAACCCTAAGAAAATATTGCTAAATTACTATACGGAATTACGGACCCCTATGCACGAACGTATTGTAACTAACAATATTGTAAACCTTGAACACTCCCTGTTACACAAGCATAAATACATATTCACAAACGTAAAAACTGCTATTTCAATAAGTAGAATTTAAGAAAACACTTTCCGGGGCGGCGAAGACTATTCTACAACGATTATTTGGTTTTACTTAGTTAGTGATAAAGAATTTAAATCTAAAGCATTAGTTTTTGTAACATATCGACATCAGAAAAGTAATTTGCTGCAAATCGCTAAATAGGGTCATTGACACAACTTTTCCTTTCTTCCTAATATCTTAGTTGATTATAAATACCCTCTTATGGGCAAGAACATGTTTTATATTTTATTTTATTTTCTACATCAACCGAAACTCGGCTCCTCTGACCCAGATAGTCAATAATAAGGGCTATAACGGTCTGCGGTAGCGTTGGCTTACGGATTCCATATCGGCGTCGGTCAGGTCTGGCGCCGGCTGTGCGTAAAACGACACTGACGCAAAACGCACGTATTGTTTGCGCAACCACGTATACTTCGCTACAGAAAAGAATTAACTGTGGTAGGGCCATGCAACAGTCTTCGCTGTTGCACGATTGGGCAGGTCCATCCGAGGAAGTACCACGACTTTACAGAAGACCGGCGTTAAGTACAAGTGTTGTACCTCTGCGTTTCGTCTGGTAACCGGGGCGCAGTTTATTAAAAGGTGACAACGCATCTGCAACTGCAAATGTCCATGGGTGGCGGTTATCACTTAACATCAGGTGAACCGCCAGCACGCTTACCACCTTCTCACATAAAAAAACTCGGTGCCTGGTAGGCAACGAGTAATTCTCCTGTGTCTGTCTCCGATTAGGGGACAAGTGGCTAAAGCAAAGTATGACATGAACAATTTTGGGATGGCATATGAATAAGCACCGAGTCTAATGGGCAGTTAGAATCAACACCCATAGATACATACACCACCAGAGACCCTGAATGTGCAACCGGAAACCCGTCTGGTTGGGTCCTATTTATTTATATATCATATACAATATTTATGTCTATATGTTTATTTATATTAATAAACCCAAGCAGACGAGAAAACAAATAAATATCAACAAATCATAAAAATGTAATAAAGAAAAAAATCATTTAAAACACTGTAAGAATTCGTTCCCATTGAGGGTTGAGGAAGGCACGTGCGTGGTAGAACAATCAGCTTATTTTTTTTTTCTTTTTTTTTATATGGAACTAACTAGCGCTTGACTGCCATCCCACCTGATGGTAAGTGGCGATGCAGCCGTGGATGGTAAGCGCGCTAGCTCAGTAAAAGCCTATTCACTCTTGCCTTGAAGACGCCTACGTTATAATCGTATGGGAAGACCGACGCCGGCAGGGTTTTGTTTTCATAAAGCGATATTTATTGTTATATAGAAATATTTATCGTCGAGTACTATAAGTGGATATTTATCGTAAATGTCATTTTATTTTAGAGATAAATTATCGTAGATTCACAGTGAAAGCTATCGCACAAACTACACTAGGTATTTTATTTGGACAGGGATTATTGAGCATTGAAAATGTACTGAAGAGGACATACAAAGAAACATTTAAGGAAAATTTGAAAACGTTGAATTTCATCCAATTTTTGTTTTCGTTAATCATTAAGGTTTTTGGTATGATAATTCATAAGTACAATGAACAGACGCAAAGTAGATAGTTCATACTTTATACTTTTTTTCACAGTCACAGTTGCAAAAATACTTTGATGTTCCTAAAACAGAGCGCGGACAACGCATCTATAGTTATAAAAACATCTTAGTACCGAGCCTTACTGTTCACATTTTAAATCAAAAATAAAATTAATAAATTATTCATCGAAGTGAGAAATATACATTTCATCTATCGATAGTTATTTTTTAAAAGATACGACAGATCAAAGGCCGTATTGGTTTCGTTCCTTAGCACTGAGTATTAAGAAGACAAACTCACATGGCGTAGTTATAGGCGATGCCTAAGTACCACAGGGTGAAGATAATGATCCCCGATGTCTCCGGCATGTCGCGCAGTTATGCTACGAAAGATAGAAAGATGAACATAAAATATAAAAAAAAAACATCTCACATTAATCTATTTATCTGCTGACCGTACACAAATAGAACCGCAAAACGCCTCCAAGCCGGTTTATCTACAATGTATTAGTAAGGAACGGAAATTAAATTTACGCTCCACTGTCACATTCGAATCGTGACAGGTGAGGCTGACGTATAACTCGGAGAACCGATAACCGATGGGGAAGAAAGGTTCTCAAATGGCAGCCTCGTACTGGCCGTCGCAGTGTAGGAAGAACCTTCAATAGATTAAGTGACGACCTGTGCAAATGTAAGTCGATGGATGCAGGTGGGTCAGGATCAGTAGCAGTCTGTGAGGTCTATGTTCAGCAGTGGACTCAAACAGGCTGAAATGGTGATGATGGTGTTTATACATAATTAAATCAAACGAAAACATTTACGAAGTATGTGTTTGATAGCACTCGTATAATCGAATAACACTAAAGTATCCTCCTCTAAAATATAGTCTTTATCGAGCGTATACGATAGGGACATACACAAATCGACTAACCTTCGTGTCATTGACGGTAAAGAAAATTAAGGTAACGTATCATCTCATATGTTTTAGGCTCTGATCCGAAAACCGAGCAGCTTTTACTATAAAAATATGAGCACAGTTTCTAGTTCCAACAATTATTTATAAACTACCAGCGAAACTTGCAATTCGAAGATCTATATCATATCACAACTTAAAGTTACTTACTTTTAAAGTGTTATTCAACTTAGGGATGTTTTTTTATGAATTCAACATTATATTTTTAGGTCACCACATTTTTATGTTTTTTCACACATTTTGAATAATTTTATTAATCATCCAAAGACAGCAATGTTATGTCAGATTTGACAGTAAAGTATTCCAAATTTTGTGTACTAACTATATTTTATAGTAAATTTGTCAAAAAGGACGAGGCTAAACAAGAAAGTAGAATAAAAATTCTACTCTAAAATTATTTATATTTTAAAAAGAATTGTATTAAGTGTATTTACATACCAATGGTAAAAACCCTAATTGTTTGTATAAAATTCTTCCAAATATTGTATTTTCAAAAGAAAATATGTCTAGATGGTTATGAAGTGTTGCTGTTATTAAAAATTAAACTAAAGGAAAAAATAAAAACTACAAATTACTGTAACAGATTGTTTAATCTCTTAATAATAATTGCAAAAACAAAATATATATAGTAGAAGTTGTATTAAAATAGTTTCTCAACACCAACTGATACATAAATGTATATAATCACTTTTAAAAACGTACGTACGTACCGTAAATGTAGACCGCATATAAAAAAATTCGAAAATTGTTTACTTAACTACTAATCTCACTACAAATATCAATTATCAACATATATTTTTTTACATTTTTCATCTTCGAGAAGACTAAACACACTAAATATGGAATGAAGAAGGATTCAATACATACTATTTTAAAACCCATTTTATATTTACTAGGTACATGCACAGTACAAGACAAATTTTATGCAGCTGTGACAAAGCCCTTCTGCAGCTTCTCCACATACTCTTTTCGGCAGGGCATGTCATCAGCTGGTCGGTTGTAAGGCAGCCAGACAGGTTCTCCCACAAAAAAGCGCTTAGCTCTAATGAAGTTCTGGAATTAAAATAAAAGAGATATCTTCTTCTTCTTCAGCGAGTGTTCGCCCACCGTTGGGCATACGCCTCTCCAATTTTATCATTATTGGAGGTATTTAGCTCGATACTCGGCACGTCAGCCACACGTCTTGGCGAGCTCCACACTTTCAGAAAATATTTCCATTTTTCTGGGTTTGTGGCAACCTACATAAGTCGGGTTACTTAACCGCCGCCCGATGCTCGGCGTTGTCTTTCAATTAGCACCACCTGGGAATCTAAGAGTTACCACCTACGGACGTGAAAGACGACTACCCCCCAAAAGAGATATATCCAAAGTCAATTTTAAAATTTCTTTATTCGATACAGGCTTGTTTTAAGCTCTTATTGAATGTATAAAAAAAATTAACACCAATTCACTTATTGAGACCTGTCCAGATAAGAATTGGCTAGAAATTCTGCAGTATTGTCAAGGTCAATTCGTTAATATAAACTAAAAACAGAATTGGACCCAAGATCACAAACACACAGATCAACAAAAGATCACAGAACACACTAATGGCGTCATAGAAGTCCTCCCATGACTGTAGGCTATGCAATACTATAATTAGTAGCACATTCCTGCATCAGTTATAGATTTACCAAGTAGTTATTAATGGTCAAGATCTCTTTTAACGTTTCGTTGTTTCTTTGTTTCCAGAGATCTACTGATGACTAATAGCCATAAAAAAGTGTGCTTATATGGATAAAATCCAAAACTAAGAGCAATTTAATAATTTAGACCAGTCCAGAAGAGAAATAGTCAGAAATCTATGTTGACTCATTGGTATAATTAACTTTTTTTTTCAATACAAGTCTGAGCAAAAGCCATTTACCTACACTGGATGTGCCCTTCAATGTAATTGGGTCTTCAGCAATGGACTAATCAAAATATACTCTAGTTGCATATAAGCAACAATATTTTTTCAGAAAAGTTTGTATGTACTATATGCAATAATTTTTTTCAGTTGCAAAGAAGTCCAATTTACTTTCATAATTTTTCCATTCAAAACATTAAATGAACAAAGCCACTAAGGTTCATTTCATCTACTTAAGGTTAGTTAAAAACAAGAATCATGTTATCTATAACTCTTAATGTGTTTTACTGTATAAATGAAGGGTGTTTCAAATAAAAATTCCCTATCATATTTATTTTAGAGGGAACTGCTTTACAGGTTGCAGCATTATGCAAAGTATATCTGTAGTCACATTATACATTCTTTGGTGTTATCTCTTATATCTAATTTTATTCGGTTTGGTACATATACCATTCCTAAGAAAGAAGATATAAGAAGATTATTTAATTAAAACATGTAAAAAAAGATTATTTAATATTATTGTAATTCAAGCATGAACTTGACTAATCATGTTAATTTATATCCATGTGGTATTTATATCCACTCGGATATTATATTAAGCAGGTATCTTGTTTAAAAAGAATGTTTCCTAAGATTGAATTCAAATTATCATAGTATCATATAATAATAAGGTTAAGTGGTTGCATACTCACATTAGTATCCAGTGTAAAACGGTGGTAGATTCCACTGGGTATGATGATCATGTCACCAGCCGAGACTGCAATGCGTATCCATTGATCACTACCGTCGCGCACATCAAAGTACCCTGAACCCTCCACAACAAACCTGTAAATTTGTATTGATTTTTTTTAATATATCATAATAAATATACCCAATATAACATTTTTTTGTTAGTTCGTTACAAACAAAAAGAATGTGGAAAAAAATAACACCATTGGATAAAACAGATATAAAAAGATATATTCATATAAAAAGAAAAATAAAAGATCAATTATTCTCCCCATGTAGCAGTGCCTTAAAATACATTTTCTTTAAAATTTATGGGAACTCCACAATTGTATAGGAGAGCTTAATCTTAAATAATTGTGGTGTTGAATTGTGAGGTGATTAGAAATATTAATTTAATTCTGATTTGTTTTTAAGAAGACATGTTTTATCATCATGTATAAAAAATATCATAAATAAAAAAAAAAGATCAAGTGCGGGTTGAATTTGTACACCAAAGGTTCTGTACCTATCCATTATACCACCATAATATAATTGGTAAATAATCGCAACTGATTTACTCAGGAACGGTTGGACCTAACAAGTTGAAATTTATACTAGATACTGAGGTCAGTAGTCTCCCATATTAGGTGTAAAATCAAGGTCCTGAGTCAACATGATAAAAAGATATGGGCAAATTTAGATTTTCACGAAACCTTGTAAATTCCAAAATTTATCTTAATAAGGTAAATTAAGATAAATTTTGGAATTTACAAGGATTTTTCTTTGGGCTGTAGGACCTTGCTTTTTTGCAAAATTTCCGCAACTATTATATATATAGGTTTATATATATGGTAATTGCGGAAATTTGTTCTATAGGTCTTCGACCCAAAACCTTAACGGTACTTCTAGAATTATAAATAAAATCAATAAAATATAAATCTAGAATTATCAATTTTGGTTAAAAGTGAAGTCTTACAGAAAAAGTAATGGTAAAATTAAAAAAAAAAATCACACCTAATTTCTTCATCTGTATGTAAATGTTCCATGAAAAATGCCTTCAGCTTCTCCTCAAAATTTGGAATACACTCCTTAGAGCATGTTATCTCATCTTCATAGCTATATCCACGCTCTTCCTTGATCTTGTCTAACACTCCATCTGTTTGGTAACTGTTAACATTTATCTGTAATACACAAAAGATTTTTTTTTGGGTTAAACATGTATTTTAATAGTAAATATATTTAAGTCCTACAAATAATGATAAATTAAATAAATTATCATCCTCCTGCCCCTATCCCACTTAGACGGGTTAGTATAACATGAGAACAATGTTGTAAATTATCATGGCTAGGTTTTATTGGACTGTCTGTGCCTAACATTTAACCTCCTTGGTATCAAATACCCATATTAGGGTAGCAATTATTTGTGTGTCACACATTTTATGCCCCGTGTGGGAATCGAACTTAGCGCTGCAGCCAACAGTTTACCAACTACGACACCACATCATCATAAATATTGATCAATGAATAATAATAAATTAGCCAATATAGTTTATATAAAGTTCTTAAAAAGGAATGACCCGGATATAATGATAAGGATTAACCTTAAAAGTACATTAAATATAAGCAAATTTGTATAAAGTAATGCAATGCTTGCAATACGATAGGGTTATTCAAATGGCGCAATAAAATGATTGGGGTTAAAGTTAAAAACTTATAATTTATTAACATTATCTACCTTGTATTGTTGGCGGTCAACTGAAATCTAGCATTGCTATGATTTATTATATTTAACATGAAAAATGAAAAAAACATTCATAAAATAATAATTATGTATAATAAATATTTGTCTGGGACAGTGATTCTCAACCTTTTTTTTGTTGCGGCACATATTTAACGATTTCAAAATTTGGCGGCACACAAAAAAAAAAAAGATAAACTAATATATACTACAATAATAACTAAACGTTTATTAAGGGATTAATTACAAGTTAATAATAAAAATATTTTTAATGCGAAATTTGAGCTTGATGTTTTTTGATAATTTCATTTACATTTGGTCGTAAAAATGACAATGCTACTCTCATATCGTCGTCTTCTACATTTAACAATCTTGATCTTTTTTTAGTTTTAATGTTGGCTAGTGCCAAAAAATACTTTTCTTTTTAAATGATATAATTTAATAACATTAACATTATTATATATTTGCAAAATTTGGCGGCACACAAAAGTGCCGCGGCACAGTGGTTGAGAATCACTGGTCTAGGACTTACATTAAAATACTCCACACCGGTTTTTTGGTACAATTCATCTACAGAAATGAATTCTGGTGGGTTCTTGTGATGTTCTAAGCGTTGATCTGTTGGATCATTATCCATAAACCAGGCCTTAACCATTTTTTATAATTTATAGAAAAAAACTATAATTACGCCAATCGATCTATAATATCAATTAGCAACATTGACAATTTGACATTCTTCTCAATATGGCAGTGACAGATAACAGTGTTTCTATATATAAATCAAGAATTACCGTGTTACAAGGGTAAAAATACGGCGTTTCGAGACAAAATTACGGTGAATCTACTAAAAATGTACCGTGTAAATTACAGTGTAATTTTTCAAAAGCAAAAACAACATTTTGAATCAAATCAAGTCAATCAAAAGTATATTTGATTTATTTTATATTATTATTTTTTTATATTATTTTGCTTTTTTAATTATTAACAAAGAATATTTAAATAACATGAAAAATATAAAACTCAACTCACTCATTAATAATAATAAAACAAATATTAACAATAAAACCGTAAAATCCCTCTCTAATATTTAAAATGACGACTATGGTATTCTAAGTAATAAGCTTGAAATTGAAATAGTTCTTAGATTTAAATGTTTACTACGAAAAGCGGATCTAATGCCAATGGCATTCTCTACCACCGTACCTAAGGGTTGGTCTAAAAAAAGAGAGGAAGGTGCACAAAATGTATAAAACGGTAAAAAGGTATATTTATTAAAAAAAATACATGTACTGACTGATTGACTGATCGTCTTGCAAATTTTGATTTCGACGTGGGCCTATTAACGCGTCGATCTGCAATCGATGGATTTACCATTTTTTTTTGTTACAATGATCCATATTTTCAACTGAAACATTCGAGTGAAACATCACACAACTCAATAATAACTTTACACTCAAATAATGTGAACGATATCGACATGGAGTACATTACACGTTATATAGATGATTTAATAAATGTAGGTTTTATGGATGCATCCTTTGATTGCAGCACTACCGAGCAGCACCAGTAGAATTCTCTTAGGATGTAAGATTTGTATGGTCTTAAAAAAAAGTAAAGTAAGAGCCTAGAAATGTCTCACTGCTGGGTAAAGGCCCCTATGTACAGAAGGTATCAGGGCATAGTCCACCACGCGGATTGGCGGATTTCACATATCTTTAAAAAAATTTGATATTATTTCGAAAATATGCAGGTTTCCTCATGTTTTTTTCCTTCACCTCTGCGCCCGTGATAATTCAGCACTGAATATTAACAATCTCATTGTTGCCGGCACCGGGGATCGAACTCAGGTTGCTCGAGTATATGGAATTAAAAGCGAATTTAAAGCGAGCGGACTATAAGCTATCACGACTAGTGCACTCTTACATATTATGTGTAATTACTATGAACTTTTAGTTATTCCTTTGTTTAACTATTTTAAGGTTTCTTTTAAGACATACTATTGCCACGAAGCACGATCCTGAGCCACCTGCTTCGTGTAACCTGTGGGGGAGGCTTTCAGCCTGTTTCCTGTTTCCACTGCTGAACATAAGCAGTGGACTCTTAACAGGCTGAAATGATGATTATGACCCCACTTAACTTTTTTGTTTAGGAAATATTCCCCTCATATCAATATCCATTAACTGATTACTGACTGGACAAAGATTACAGAAGATGTATAAGAATTGTTTATCCTATTCATTAATGGGGATTAATAAAAGATACAGAAAGTAAGTTCACTCTAGTAATTTATTTCTTGTGAAATATAAGTTGACAATAAATGTAATATGTAATTTAAAGAATTCTTCACACTTATGTTATTGTGTGCCTCGTTTTTAAATAAAATGATCTTTACATCAAGTTATTCACAGAAAGAGGTACCTCTTTCTGTGAATAACTTGATGTAAGTTAAGATTTTTTAGACTTTTCCCGATTGTTATGGATTGACAAATGAGATTGTTTATTTTTTTAATGCAAATGTCTGATGTTTCAGTACATAATTATTCTCAGCTTATCCAAATGTGCTGTTTACGTATAATCACTATGTCTATGTATAATATAATATATATATTATACATAGACATAATTCCAAAAACAACTATTTGATCGAAAATTCAATCAAAGTTGATCCAATCATCGTGAGAAATCGAATAGGTACAGAAAAATTGTCATAGGGATTAATCTGAGAAGATAGAGAAGAGAAGATCACGATACATATACTAAGAAATTAAACAGTTTAATGCAAGTAAAAATAGATTTATTATGTTATGCTCTATGTATTAAACATTGAGTTTTTAATCATTTACATAAACCGGAATCAGTGCTATAATATGTATAATGTGGGTTTTATTATTCATTTTGATAACAAAGATGTTGTTTGTCTTCATCACTTGCTGAATTTCTGTAAAATTTTTCAGTAATTTATTTCACTATTTGACATGAAAAAAATAATTAACAGAGCTTATAAATAAAAAATATATTTTCGAATGTATTGCAAATGCCACAGCAGGGAATATGGTCTCTTTGATAAGAACATTTGTACTTGATTGTAGTAAGATTTAGCCAGTTGCTTAAAATTACAAAAACAGTTATTTTATCAATACTATCTGATATGAATGTTTTGAAAGCTAACATTTTTATAATACACAGGAGAAATTAAATCTTTATACATTCAAATGAAATACACATAAATCGCCCATTAGTAAACATTCTATAAATTTAGAAACAATGCTTATTGGCAAGGCCATAACTAATATTACAATATCACTGAAATTACAAAATATTTATGTCACAGAAACTTGAAATAAAAATATAACAAGTGAGCTAAGTAGGTTTCACAATTAAAAATTGATAAGATAAAAAAATCTAAATATTCTAATTACCTCTGCTCAAAGTCTATGTAAGCTATATTACACCAAAGTTGTTGGTAAACTATAATAACACATTTAAAAAAATAAGACAGTACATTAAAAGATTTTGTTAACAAATATTATCTATTCACACAATATACATACTCGAGCAATGCCTTTAATTAATTGAATTACAAACACCATTATGATTTAGAATTACAATGAATTTGGAAGAACTATAAAAATTATTTGAAACAAAAACAACGATATGTGCCTATATAAAATAATAGATTATTGATAATAAATAATAATTTAGGACGGAGAACAGAATGATGATTTGGAAACACGCCAAAAAGGAAATTAATTAAAATTATCAAGAATGTAATTAATTAAATAAATGCTAGTGAAATTTAAGCTATAAACTAATTACTGTTAAGTAACACTAAAATGACATATTGAGATCAAATTTTTGTTTTAAACAACAAAAATCTATTGTTAACGAAATAATTGTATAAATAAAGCGAAAATAAACCAGTAAATGTATAAAACAAATAATATGAAGCAATGTATATATTTGTATTAATAATAACTGAAAACTATAAAATGAACAATGACTAGTAAGTCCAAAAAATGATGATAAAGCGATCATTTCAATGATTTTTGTTATAATTCATGGCCTTAATTTCAATATATGCTTTTTTATTTAAGGAAAACTGTGTTACTGCCACAGCGAAAGCGGATAAACACCAAACAGAAAATAATATACAGATTATACAACAAAAATTTATCACAACAATGTTAAGTACCTATATACAAATATCTATGATAATTATAATCTAACATAAATTAATAATCACTAACGATTTAAAATAGAAAACCACATCAATTATTAAAACCTACAATATTTAAGTTATTGTTTTTCACTAGGTCACTAGATTACCTTCCGCAAAAAGTTTTTAATCGATTACGAAATAGATACCATATGCTTACTACTGCATAAAGGTTAGTCTGCATCAATGTTGCCGATATAATTATGAGCAACGTTTCACATATAGTCAACATATAGTCTTACCCATGGTAATTTTGTACTCTCACTCTGTCACGGATAAACTAGTAACATATTAATTAAACGATTAATGCACTGAGAATGACATATTAATTTACGTCATCTTTGTAGTAATTTAATATGTTATTTAAAGACACTTCCACATATTAATGGATTCGTACATACTGAACAAAAAGAACGATGACCATAGCTGACATTTCCAAAATGTCCCACAAAGTCATGTCGTACATCAAATCTAAATAAGTAAACTGCTTCGCACAGTGAAGTCAACTAAACATTCGCTAAACACAACCTTTATAACCTTCCCAACAGAAATGGTATATCATTATAAGGGGAAAGTTTACCAAAAACAAACTACTAGTTTCCCATAAATCGACTACAGCGAACGGTTTGAATTAGCAAATTTGAACATTTTAATGTTCCTGTCAATTCTGTCGGATATCTTATGATATATGTCCGTCCTTACCAATGTCACATTCAAACAATTCAAGTCAAACGCAATTGCGACGAGATAAGGTCTGACTTTAAAACTAACGCGATAGAGTCTAAAATCGCATGCTATAACCGTTTGTTTGATGAATGTCCCAATGGCACATGTCATGTCTAACCCTATTGCAAATATTGTCTGAAAAGCGACCTCACCGCTTATAATATAAGATCGGCAATCGCTTGTCAGTCACTATGTCATTCATCAGGTATTAGCGGTGGAAAGCCGTACGCTTACTGCTGACGGCGCTCCATCACAGCTTGGTGTGCTTAACGGTGTCCGTCCAGTAGTTCTGGATGGTCATCGCTTCCAGCGAGTTGAGGAACGAGTCGTTGTCCAGGCTGTACATCTCCTCCGAGTTGTCCTGGAAGGGGGCATTTGTAACGATTGTGCACTCTAAATACAATAGTGGTAATAGCGGCGTAATCGATTATGTATGTGATAAGGATCCTCAAATAAAGAAGTTTCACTTCTTTCACGTGTAGAAGGTGTACGTGATAGAAGTGCAACTTCTGCGATGTCAGACATACGCTTGAGAGAGAGGGAAGGGAGCTGTTCATTGTAGCTCTCTTTCGGCGTCTCTCTCTTTCATATATTTCTTCTCCTTTCATGAATCGGTGGTACGAGTAGGGCCACGCAACAATGTTCGCTGTTACACGAATGGGCAAGTCCTTCCGGGTAAGTGCCACGACCTCACAGAAGACCGGCATCAAGTAGAAGTCTTACACTTCCGCGTTTCGTCTGGTGAGTGAGGTAGCCGGGGCCCACTTTATTAAAAGGTGACAACTGACAACGCATCTGGAACTCTACGGGTATTGCAAATGTCCATGGGCGGCGGTTATCACTTAACATCAGGTGAACCGCGAGCTCGTATGCCACTTTGTCACATAAAAAAAAAGAAGAATCGAAATGTGCCTATGAGGGTCACGTCCTTGAGTTAATTCTTGCTCAATTATCGCCTAAGAATTTTAATTTAGCGCTCCGACTTTGAAGCATAACAGGGTAGATTGGCGGCCAATGCTATCCACTAGTCACCGTGACAGGTGGTGAGCCTGTCGCTTTATGCCGGTCAGAAATACCGCGCAGTAATTATTGGCCGTTCGATATCCGAACAATGCCAAACTCGATGGCGCAGCCCACAGGATTTCAAACCAACGAAAGCTACAACGCTATATTAAATAGCTATAGTAACTATATAAACGCTATAGTAAATATATAATAAACATTTTGTTAAATGTTTATATGTTTACACTAGTGCTGCTGTCGTTTCAATCTTTTATGTGTCAAAACTCCCCGTAAAAGAGTGAAACGACTTGATTGTCCGTCTGTCTATCCGACCCGAACAGTGATATTTCAAGTAGGTCCACCTATGCACTAGTAATGCCTACGCAGTTGGTTAATGGTTGCTGCAGCTCCTACGAATTCGTCTTTTGCTAATCGCTTAGGGAACGTGTCTTGAGCTGATGTCGAGACCAGATACGGCTCAATGTCTTGCAACCACAAGACTAGAGCGTTCTTGCATTGTGTTCTTTGCCAATCATCATAAAACGTTCCAAATTATCCGAGGCGAGATCTCTCCTCGCGAAATCCGCAAAGGGACGAGTGCGAAAATGAAATATTAAATATTAAAACGCTCATGGTTTGGCTGCAACTTTAAAGTCGACTGCTTAATTTTTTCCTTTTTGCAAAAATAGTGGCCTACTATATAATGTATGAGTAGATTTTGATATTTGAAACTTCAATATCTTGTATCTTGTATTAACTGATGATTGTGCTTTCAGTCCCGAGACTATTAAAGCTTCATCGGACGCAGAACCGGTGGGCTAGCCAGAACCCACGGGTTTTTGGACTTCAATATATTATTCTAAGTGTAGGGAGGTAATTTGCTTAAAGCCAAATAGAAGAGCATGTAAAGAGAATCTCCCCTTTAGTAATGTATACGGAAAAAGAGTGGAACCAAGCATTTTGCATAGTAAGTTTCGCGTCATAGTATAATTTGTGTGTCTTCAAGACAAGAGTGAATAGGCTAGTGCGCTCAGCTAGTAGGTTTACCATTTAAATTTGACCAATAATTACCATTACTTGGGAATGGAGTCAGTTTGTGAGTAAAAAAAACTGAATCTGAGCTAAAAGGCTAAAACTACCCTTTGTAGCAACATATAAAAGCTGCCGTGATGTAAGAATAAATCAAAATGAATTATAATTTAAATCTAACTGCTGAAATTTGTGAAATAAATCCCTTGGAGTTTTAAATTGGCTCATTTAGAAATTCATTTTAAGAGTAAGTTAATGCTCCTTGAAACCGTGCGTACATAGACGAAGGTTACAAAGAAACTTATTATGTTTTAATAAGTAAAGAAATTTATAAAAAAAAATTCGAGCACTTGACTGCCATCCCACCTGATGGTAAGTGGGGATGGTAAGCGCGCTGGGTCAGTAGAAACCTATTCACTCTTGCCTTGAAGACGCCTACGTTGCTACTTGGCCAATTAATGAACTTTGTAAAAGAATTAATTTTGATATGTGTGATGGTGAATAGCAATCAAGGGTCTAAGTTCTGTCAACATACCAGTGAAAATTTTAAATATAAAAAGAAGGTATACTCCAATTGTTATTAGCTTTTATATAATAGCGTTTTGGAAATGTGGTGTCTATTTGTTGTACTGATATTGAAATAATTATTTCAAGAGTACTAGGTGTCGAATTCATTGCCAGTGAGAGGTATTTGAAATAGGATCAGTGGAGGACGTGTTTAATGTTTAAATTGCAATATATAAAAAATATACAATAAAAACACTTTTATAAGAAATAAACATCTGTGATATCTGAATTTATAGTGACTGTATGTTGGAAATATAAGGCCAAAGACCAGGATAATGAATAGATAAAACAATATAAAGTGTACGTGTAAATTTATATCTAAAAACGAAATTTTGAAGAAGCGAATTTTAATAAATATAAGGAAATAAGAGAACGAAAGCAAAAAACATAAAATTAAAAAAGTGTAAGCCAAAATAAACGTAAATTAATTCGCATATCGAATTTAGAACCTGAAAAAGAGACCAGAATGAAAAGAAGATCGGTTGCATAAGCAAATGGGGAATAGAACAATATTGACTTACTCTTATAGTGCTGTCGTCGAGATAGCCACTCGAATCGGGGTTGGAGCATTTGTCGTTCAGCGTTTGAGGCTTGTTGAGGTAGCGTCGTCTGTATAGGACGAAGCCAGTGCTGCCTGCAAGGGCTACCAGCGCTAGAGCGGCGAAGGATATCCCCGCTATAGTGCCCGTATCCATTCTGCTGCTCGGCTCTATTACTTGTCTGGAGGACTCTATTATCGAGGGCATCTTCGTCTGCAGGAGGGTCGTCTCCAGCGACAGGGGCTTCTCGGTGACGATCCTGCTCTCAGAAACGCTGTCAACGATCGCGTCCTTTACAAGGTCGGGCCGCGTGAGGTTGCGCCTTTTGGAGGCAAAGGTCGCGTTCTGCGTTATGCCACCGAGCCCCCATACAGACGCGTTTGTTACAACTGATGCATTGGTGACGGCTTCAGTGACTGTAGAGTTGACAGGCGTCCACTGTACGGGTGTTACTGCGGTTGTGCTATCGAGCGACGCGTTTTTTGGGCTCGATGAATCCGCGGCGATGTGGTGATCCGTGATGTTGGTAGTGGGGGGCCTGGTCGCCACCAGTTGGGGCGATTTGGTGAAGTACATGGCGCGCGCCTGCCGCTCGGCGGGGCGCTGTGGTTCCGTTTCCGATTCAGGCTCCTCGGCAGACAGCTGCGGTGCCTCTGATTGGGGCGCGGCGAGGCTTCGTTCGCTGCTCGCTAGAAGTATATACAGATATTTTTATTTATTACAGAACGTTGGTGTTTTTTTATTCTTACGCACTACGTGATCCTCGTCAGCTTACTTCTTGCTTACTGAAAGCTGGGCTTTTATCTAACAGGATTTTGGGGTAATAGGTAGCTGAAGAAATAGTTCATTGATTGATGCTGCCACAAATGTTTATTAATGAACTAATGTAGTAGATGATGGGAGTTATAAGAAAACTCGTATAAAACAAAATATAGAAATAACACTGAACCAGATTAACTTTCAAAACTAATTTGTTCAGTTTTAATTTATATAAATTCAAATATATATATATATATATATAGAATCATAAGCGAGGAAAAGAAAAAAATATACACATAAAATTAAATTAAAATGTTAATACGACCATAAAGATTTGTTTATTATCTGTAAAAGCACACGTAGTGTTTTGAACCGATGGGAGGCGTAATGAAACCGCGCTGAAATTCGCAGATAGGCGTGAACGACCCGAAAACGGAATAAATGTTAGGATAATTCATGAAACCAACGAGATTTCCATAAATATGAACGTTAAGGCAATCCCCCGCTGAAGCTAACAATGGCGGCATCCCACAATGGAGGGATCGTAACGGCGACTGAGAACATACATATTTACTCAAACATTCGCAAAGATATGTGTAAGTTATGCATCATAGCATGTTATATTACATGGAGGGGTAATCTGTTGTTTTAAATATCGTAGAGTAAGCTTTGACGTTATTATTCGTCGGACTAATCTTGATTAAAAATTTTAGTGTAATATAGGAAAATATATTTATAATGAAAAAAATAATAATGCAAAAGATTGATATATTCATTAATTTTTATGATTAAGTTTTATGAAACAATCTTATAATTATGAGATTCGTTATAAACAAGAAATTTAAAGCCACAATAAACATAGGAAAACGCATATTATTATCATCAGCATTAGCAACAAGAAGTCCCCTAGTATAACAAAAACCCTTACGATATCGTTGATCCAAACAGTAGAAGGCCGAGTATTAGTCGAGTTGAATATCTAATTCATTATTGGTGAGTTATAGGTAGTTCGTGATAAAAATCGGGACGAAATAAAACAATTTAACGACATTGAAGTTGATTTTATAACGGACAGCGTGGGAACGGTAAAATCCTATTTACGGGCTGTCTCAGGCCGTTTGCGAGCGACGTCAAAGTAGGTTATCGGATAACATTTCCCGCGGAATTACGAGTCAATGCTGGCAATCTAATAACGAATCGAGAGACAGAGAGAGCGAGAGAGAGAGAGAGAGAGAGAGAGAGAGAGAGAGAGAGAGAGAGAGAGAGAGATGAGAAAAGGGAGGAGACCCAAGAAAAAGAAGGCGCAATATTAATTCTGAAATGTAATTACTAAAATCGAAGCTAACTAAATGTTTTATGATTAATTTTTATTTTAAGTGCTAGTCTCCGCAATCGAGATGAAACTTTAAATTGTGAATTTTTGTAGGTAAACGAACAAAACTTTCAGTGCTGCTCGATTTGAACCTGCGTCGTCCAGTTTCGCGCCCAGATGCGCGAAAATCTCGACATCAATTTACGTTCTTTCTATTGCATTTTTAGCAACGCCATCTAGTGTGCATCCCTTATAGCATACAGCACGTATAAGTATAAATAAATACTACGGACGTCTCCTGTAGCGAGGTCTCCGCCTACGCTGTTTACAGCAGAAGCTGCTTAGAGACTATCGCAATTGATGAACAAACCTCAATTACCTAATGGGAACGCTGTTTACGGTTGTTTTTACCTACCTTCAGTAAACTCAAAATCTATATAAATAAAATGATAGATGTCTGCCGTCATGACCACGGGAAACTATTGAACAGATCTCAATTAGTTCATTGAAATTATTGTGATATCTTCATTTAATGTGAAATTATTAAAGTTTTAAGAAATTAACGATTTTACTAAGCTACGTGTTTAGTGATCTGTTTTCTTGTTGTGGTAGATAAAATACGGTGTTAGTATAAGCAACACAGACGAAGTTGCTGGTAATTTATTAAACTCAAAAATTTTAGAGAGGAAATGGAACCAACGGGCAATGCAACCACCTCAATCAAAAATCAATAAATACAGCGCCAGCCAAGCGGCCTAAGCATGTGTCCTTTTTTAATGTGAGAAGGTGGCAAACGAAATGGCGATTAAGTATGTCACATTATGTGAAAAACGCCGCCCACAGACATTTTTCAACACCAAATGCAAATGCGTCGCCAGCTTTTGATAGCGGACGCCGGTTGTGATAACTCACCGGACGAATTGCAAAAGTATTACACTTCCACTTCACGGCGGTCTTCTGTGAGGTCGGGGAAGTACCCCGGATGGACCTGTCCATTCGTACAACGGCGTGGTTTACTAATTCTAGTAGATATTTATTTCTCTCTCTTTTGGAATTGCGTGCAAAAGCCACTGCATAGAAACCGATTTCATGCTTTGATCGGTTTATGTTGCAAATGTATAAGACACTACTCACAATCAGAGTCCACAATCATCTATCCCAGGTTAATCTGACTGTCGCAACTTGAACCCGGGGGTGGGACGTGTAATGCATTCAGTGGTCCGTTTACGAGTGCTTGGAATAGGTAAATAGATTTCCTTTCGGCTTGAAGAGCTTATCGAGGGGACATAGTACATGAGGTCACTCATGTTTCTTTTGATTTAGTTCAACAAAATAGTCGCTATTTTGCAAAATAAGGGCCCTATGTAGCGCAAATAACTCAATACACGATTGCATGTGTTATAATTTTCGTTTTGTTACCTGCCCTGCCGGATCTTGGAATTTTAAAATCAAATAAAGACTGTTTATTAAAACATATGGTTTTAAATGTAGAGGCAACAATTTTTGTGCAGTATAAGCTGTGAATAAAACAATTTAATAAATTTCCTTCAACGCCCAATAAAAGTTCATTAATTAAGAAGAAAATTTTATTGAAAGCATAAAACGATTATAAGCATTCGTTATTACGGGTCATCTCACGTTCAGTAATGAGGAGCAGTTAGACAAAAAATCGCACCATTTTTCGCCACAAATAACCACTGACCTACTCTCAATGGTCATTTGCGATTTTAGGATAATTCTTATGCAGTTTCAGTTCAAAGCTTATCGACCGTAATTCCTCGCGTTGTAAACAAACGACCTTCAGATCGCAAAACAGACAAAGCGTACGTTAAATAAATCGGTATGACTCTGACGAGCGTGGTTAGGAAACAACTAAGCAAAGTGGGCGAATTATCGAAGCGGATAATTGGACGATCAGATTGGAGCCGCATTGCGTTAATTAGCGTCGATTCGTTTGTTTCCATTTTCAAACGCGAGTTTCGTGACTGCGTTGGCAATATTGCCGATTCCTTCCGTAAAGACGATGCCCTTATTGACTTCTTGATTTTACGCGAGTATTATACATTATTATTAAATGAAACTAGTTTACGGATTATAACGCGTTTTTACTTAGATCTTGTAAAAGAAAAAAGGAACACATAGCTGACGTGAAGCACCGACGGTTGAAGAAGTCTGCAGTTTGTGATAATTTTAGATCGCCCCAACCACTACATCAGATTTGATCATCCGAAAATCCTCGCAAAAGAACACAGATTCCCAGAGGCTATTGAAATAAAGAAACATCCTTATTTCAATAGAGAAGATAGTTGGGGTGTGATCTGGTGAACTGTGCCCTACGGGTTTTCCAATACCTACTTTAGGCACCAGGGATCCATAATAAATAATCATTTAAATATATCAATTATTATTTATCATCTGCTTGGGATCCCATAATTTATAAAATTAAATCCAAGCACACCAACAGTGCTAGACCTCAAGATGCCATAAGAATTCTTTTGGGTACATCGGTATACAAATAAACAACAAAATAATTTATGGTAGCCGGGGTTAACTTTGACATCAAGATATGCAAACAACTTAGCCTGTCCCGTGCCCATGAACGCTGGAAAGTGTTTGAAATGTCAGTAATTATAAAATCACAATGAAAACGAGATAAAATCCGCAAACTAGTTTCATTTAATATGACAATGCCCTTCTTAATTGTACGAACGCGACACAAAAATATTCGGTAATTTCTATGTGTCAACAGCGTGGGAAAAGGTTTCTAAACTCTTTCCGTTTGGGCAATTCCTCCGGTTGGGCTCTCGAAGTGTCGTTCTTACTTAACTTGCATCTCAACGTGAATTAAAAGATGTAAAATATGTCGAATCATCTAAAAATTATTCGCAGCAAAATGAAATCATGATTACTTACTGAAGTAGGGTAAGCACTGGGCCTTCAATAATTAAAATAATGAACGTATGACGTATTTCGCTGCAATAATAAAATAACATAATTCGAAAAATAACATCGCCGTAATAAAATAATCCAATCCATCTACATGAATATTGTATAGCCTTCAAAATGTCGGGCATTTAATAAAAAATTAAACGCGACAAATACGATGAAGTAGTAGAACCCAATAGTCATTTATTAAAAAGTTTCACACTTTGGAGCATTAATGGCAAGTTAAAGCAAGAGAGGGCTATGTTATATTTTTGTAGACATTACTTATGATTCATTAATTTAACTATGGTAAGGGAAAAAGTTAAGGCTATTAAATCTAATTTGCATGATGTTAAACAATGTCAATTTTTTAAATAAAATTTTGTACACCGTAAATCGGTAGAATATGCGCAAATCGGTTGAGTACTATGTAAAATATCAATGTGAGAAACTATCACCCGGCTGTATTCACGCAAAGAAAATTAATTACGTTTAATTTCATGGTAGGAGAACAGTCGAAGTCAACAAAACAATAAGCCAGTGATTCTCAACCTTTTTTTTGTTGCGGCACAAATTAAACGATTTCAAAATTTGGCGGCACACAAAGAAAATTATTTACTTACTACAACACACTGCATAAATAGTTTATGATAAAAATTTTAAATATACGAAATAAACTAATATATATTACAATAATAACTAAACGTTTATAAAGGGATTAATTACAAGCTAATAATAAAAATATTTTTAATGCGAAGTTTGAGCTTGATGTTTTTTGATAATTTCATTTATATTTGGTCGTAAAAATGACAAAGCTACTCTCAATCTTGATCTTTTTTTAGTTTTAATGTTAGCTAATGCCAAACAATAGTTTTCTTTTTAAATGACATAATTTAATAATATTAACATTATTATATATTTGCAAAATTTGGCGGCATACTTTTGAAATTTGGCGGCACACAAAAGTGCCGCGGCACAGTGGTTGAGAATCACTGCAATAAATGCAACCTTTTCAATGAAGGCAGCCTTGATTGCCTTTTTCTAATGTTAGAGTCAATTGTTTTTGGTCCTCATTTATTTATTTTGTACAATTAATTCGAAAGATCTCGACTATACGGAAGGCGTACTTTTTGCCCTTTTCTCGTATGTATGGCATAATAATCTTATAGCATACAAAAAGTAACGATTCTCCTGCCCTTATTCCACCTAGATGGGGTCAGCAAAACATGTGAATCATGTTGAAAGTGGTTTGCCTAGGTTTTTAAAGACCGGCTGCCTGTCTGACGTCGAGGAACACATATCTGTGAGTCACATAAATACTTATCCGGTGTGGGAATCGAACCCACGACCTGCGGTGCCGAAGCCAATAGCTTAGCAACTGCGCCATCGTGTATTAAAATTTACTTGAACAGCACGTCAAGTAACTGGCTTATTGTCCGCTAGTGAAACACGCGAACTACTCGCGATTCGGGTGGAGGTAATTCAGGCAACGCGTTGCCGCCGAGGTGTGGTTAAATATGCAAATGTACGTGATAACGCAGCGGTGGAGCGGTCGCGTGCTCGAAATGTACACTGCTAAGGACGTTTACAAACATAAGACCGTAACATTGACTGATAACAGCGATAAACAGGCAAGCGGGTTTGGGTGCCAGACTTTAAACAGGACTGCAACAGCTTTGAGACTTTTCAAACGGCTTAGACCAATTTGTAATGTGCCGAAAGACCAGTGAAATGACTAAGTAAGCTCTCCAAATCTTTTATTTCAAACTGGATAGACAGTAGGTACCCAAGTTTTGTTGAGCTTATTGTATTCTGTCTGCATGCGCCGGCCGAATAGTGAGTCAGTTAAAAATATAATATTAAGGCGGAGGTTTCAGTTCAACAGAGGACATATTCCGGCAGACGATGAGAATAATTAACGAAAATAGGTTTATATAACGGTAAATCGAATATACCCCACCGAATAACAATTGGGGCAACGTCATTAAAAGCGATTCTTAATAGCGATTGTTTTTCTGCAATAATATATAATTTAATTAAAATTAATTTAAATGTCTGACATAGTAACTTAGAAAATATCGATTTCTTGTTTTTAAGCGTTTTTTTTTTATTGAAATTATTTTACGGGTTTTATAATGTTAGATTAGATTTTTGAATTCCCTACGTTTCGAACTCTTTCACTGAACAGTCCCGTGAACATGAACGCTCCGTAAAATAGTTTCATTTAACAACTTATAAAATGTATTATAAGTTTCCGTACCATTCATTTGCTATTGCCGATTCGCCACGTGATCGGCGGTGCGGAAAATATCTCGAGAAAATTTAAGGCAATAAGAATGGTCGTCACCACAATGGCCTCGCGTCTTGATAAATCCGATTATCTGAAACTTGCGTGTGTTCGACCTCCCCTCGTTGTTTCGATTCGTAGAAACCCTTTATGGGCGAAGCCGTAGAGACACTAAGCCGGCTAAGAAGCCTTACGCCAAACCAGCGTTGTTTACGATGGCCACGAAGTGTAAGTCAAGGGTAATGTTATTACCCCAGAAAGACAATCTAGACATATCCTGAACACGTACAGGAAAAGGAAACATGTTTATTTAATTAACTCGCGAAATCTATGCAAATAATTTTATTTTTACTTTTTATTATTTTACATTATTTTTTGCGTCAAGTGATAAGTGTAAAATGTCTGACAGTGTCGTTTAATTGTAAATTGAGCTCATTTTACGATCGTCGAAAATCTCAACATGTCGACTGAAGTTATATGAAAGTCTATTTAATATAAATGTCGTTAGTCCAACATACAGTCAATCTTTAGGTGCATTTAAAATTTAGAATGTTTAAAAAGTAACACGGAACATTATAGATTTACACAGCAGTTCAAGCCCGGGATATTGATTAAATAATAATAACAGTTTTAACACTGTAATGGGATATTTGAGCGTGTCGGAAGCATGTAGAATTTCTGTTTACATACGAGCGCGCTGCACGCGCGCATATTACTTGTATCGCGAAGTTTTAAGCGAACGCGTGACAAATTCTTGACCGTGTACTTTGGGATTTTGTTCACGTGAAATAATAAATCCTCTACGGCGGAATAATATTAACGACGCCCGATGTTTAAGTTGAGAAATCGTTTAAAAAAATAAATTTTGCGTGTATTTTATGTACGCACGCAAGTAGCTAGGCTACTTTAGCGTAACAAAAGAAAGATATGTAAAAATTTTATCACATGTGCCATTACTCTTTGCTCGTTGAAAAGACATGAAATGCAATTGATAACGGTTTATTTAAATAACTTGGAATTATATGTAATTATGTCAAAAAGTTGCTATTTGCCATCGTAATAACGTGAAGTTGGTCAATTATCATCATGTTTTTTTCCAAATGCGCCATAATTATTATGTAAAATTATGTTTTTGAAATTATATTTAAATTTCAAAAACGTCATTTCACATAATCATCAACATTTCAGCCTATTTCAGTCACGCTGAAATAATGACGACGATGAATTGTTTTAACAAGATACGGCAATAAAGGTGTAATGATTCAGATGCTGTTGAGTGTATACCACCGCCGATGGATTTATTATCACAGTGTAATTTATTGCAGTTTGTAATTTTTTAACATTCACCTGAAAAGTTTTAGTTATGCGCTGAAGTTTAAATATAGACAGGAGCCTGGATGGTTATAATTTTTATAATAATAAAAACGATGCAAAAGATTTAGATCAGCAATTTACCGATAAGCTGCGTCCAATTAACTTATCCAATATCAAACGACATTAAGCTTAACGGGCGTTATGGGATTCTGGCATTCTGTGTGAGCGTTATCTCAAATAATAACAATGTTTTATATTCAGTTTCCGTACGGGCAGATGGAAGACTGTATTAGTTTTCATGCTGCGTACTCTCCTCTGTGGTAGGGGCCACGCTGCTACTTCGGCTGTTACAGGAATGGGCAGGCTCGTCCGGGGAAGTACCACGGACTCACGGGAGACCGGCGTGAAGTGCAAGTATTATACTTTCGTGTTTCGTCTAGTGATTGAGATAACCAGGGCCTATCTTTTTAAAGGTTGGAAACCTGCAACACGAAAGGCGAACCAGGCGAACCGCCTTCTCGTTTGCTAACTTTTCAATTAAGTAAAAGTTTTATCCTGCCATGACTGTTACTTAAATTTATTATCTACATTTGCTTCAACTTTCCATAGCATCACGATCTTTATTATTTTCATGTAGTCATCCGTTTGATCTCGGTGTTGAATAAATAAACCTGGCTCCCAATGGGCGTCATTTAATCCAAAAAGCATTTACTCGTAAGATTATCCTTACGCGTTTAGAGAAGCTATATCTAGTTTACCGAGGCGAGTAAATTGATTTCGACACTGCAATATATTGGCATAGTGCTATAAATTCGTCGTAACTGATATACAATATAAGCGATAATGTATCAAATACTATAACATACGAGCGTATGTTGCTTGTGCGTTTCACATTTATATTTCACATTCTAAACGGCGAAGGAAAACATCGTGAGGAGAACATATTTTGTAAATCCATACTAATATTATAAATGCGATTTAAATGAAATTTGGTACACAGATACTAGAGCCTGAGAAAGTACATATGCTATTTTTTAATCGTGAAGCGTTCTTAAAGAGAAAAGATATTTGTATAAGGTCTTCAACGCCACGAAGCTGCGGGCGAAAAGCTAGTAAGATAAATAAAAAAAAATCAATCAATTCTCGTTGGTGTTGCAGAGTGTACTTTGCCCTAATACTGCCATGTACATACGATGACTTTGTCCAGCAGTGGACCCTATAAAGTCTGTTTCTTTATTTTATCAAAACAGCTATTTTTAAAAAAATATACATTCCAAAGCTGGGCTTTTTCCATATAATAGTCAACGTGACATCCTTTTAAATTACTTCTCCGTAATTTACAAATATGTCCACACTGTTTTATATCAACGCACGACATGTACGCCAGCAAATAAAATTACTACAAACAATTTCATTTAGAAATGGAAATTCCACAACGTCGGGGAAAAGGCGAAAATTCCATAAAACGGAAAAATTACGAAGACCAGAATGTTGTATACGTGGAAAACTATGCAAATCTATGTTAGTTAAACTTATCGTCCTATTTATCGTATTGTTTCGAACTGGACTATACAAATGTGTCACATGTTAATTAAAAATAATTAGGGATTGTGAGTGGAGAAAATTTTCCACACCAATAACTGTAGGTGGCCCAGTTTTGCTACTATTCCACCCAATGGTAAGCGCTAAGTAGCCTCAGAAGTAAACTCATAAGCTCAATTAAAGACAACAACGATAACATTATCGCAATTTTCAAATATTCGCTCCATTATAGTTCTTTGTATCGCGTCAAGAACTAAATCGAAATTGGACATTTTTAGAAACTAGAGACAGACTTGGTCGGCTTGTATAAAATTTTATGGTGATAAAATTAATAATTATTATTAGGCAATACGAGAATCCAATAAGGCATGTCATAAAATGGCATCAAAGACGGCATCTCGTCTATTATATAGCAATAACTTTGTATGATAGATGGAAGAAAGAATACAGATGACAAGCCTGTAGCCGGTCATATATTGGATACCAATAATTCAGTACATTATATATACATTTAAAACTGCACATTTCCCCGATCTGTCGTAAAAACAAATGTGAGACGATCATTTCACTATATTGATTTTAAACTGAATATTTCCCGCCAATTTGGTACATACGATATATAGCTTCACGTGCGACCGCGTGCGTCGGAAGCGTTCGCTTATTAGAAACAATGTGACACGACCACCGTCGTTTCTGCGTCTAATGTTACGTGCCGTTTACGCAACCTTGAGCCTAGAATAGTTGATGAAACACTAACCGATTTCCATTAGCTACCTCATGACGGGGATGAGACGCGAGTATTGTGTGCCTACGTAGAGACACTTGATGCTGTTAAATGGACTCATTATAAACAATAACATCACGTGACGAACCAATTGCAGAATTATGGACGTCGTTATCAACGTATTATAATAAAAAACAATAAAATCACATGGAACAGACTGGCTTTATATTACAAAAGTAATTAAAGATAGTAAAGGCGGCGTAAGTCATTTCACAAATACTTCTATATCGTGTAAAAGATAAATATAATTCAATCTTTTCATTCGTTGAATACTTTTAATGGCATCTACCAGATGGAACCTATTGTTTCATATGAATTGTTAAAGACATTTGTATTCACGTAGAATAGTTGAATGAAGCTGGATTGTTCAATTGTTAACACATTTTAGATGTTTTGAGACAAATCGATATAGCATACACATGCGATATTCTCTTAATAAATTTTCACTTGCAATATTTCTAAAGACCTGCAAGTGATAAACAAATTGGAATTATCGTGCAATCTCCGCAAATGTAGAAATTTTTTACATAAAATTGAAATAAAGTTTCCCTGTATATAGCCTTAGTATATGTACACAAGAAAGTAGACCACTATTATGAGTGTCCCTACTTCTCACTCTATCGTGAGTGTCTAAGGTCTAAATAGTCCGACTAAGGTGCAACGTTAATGCATCATTGTTGCGGAACGACAAAATACGGATTATGTTAATGCAGTCAACGGTATTAAGCCGTTTTGGAGCTTCCAGTAATGTATATGTTTCCGGTGTCCTTTTGTTAAAAATAAATGAAAGGATGTTTAAAGTGGTTTGGTTAAACTTATCAATTATTTGAATTTATTATTTTCGTTTGGATTTAAAATTAAGAAAATATATTTGGTGGATTCCGTATGTTTGGTCAAGCTTCAGTGTACTTTATAACTTGCTCTTGAAAGAGACAATGCTCTCACGTTGTTTATATATTCTCATTAAAAGATAAGGCAATATAATGGACAATCGCACACGAAATCATTATCCGATTATCTTAGGAAAGGAGTCGGCATTATATCGAAACGATTCGCTGACAATACCTTGAGTATTGTTCTTCAATGTCAGATGTTTATCAGTTTTTATAACAATTGTCAATGTGTATTCTCAGCGAAAAAACTATGGCACTATTTATTAGCTTCTATAAGCTTAACTGCGTGTGGCTTCGAATCGATATGTGTGTGAATGTGGAGTTACAGTTTCAGTTACTATGTATATCCAACTTCTAAATATTTCAGCAAGTTTATTAAATAACTATGATATTACATTATTTATTGTTACTAATTTGATGAAACTATGTGTGCTCGACACAGACTAAAAAAATTTTATTGCATGTCCATAATCAAAGACATGTTTCACACAGATCTTACAAGATGTCTACATAAACCATAAATATTATTTTGATACATATTCAACTTAATTGGTAAAAAAAGTAAATGAAAAATATCGTTTGTAATCTATATCTTAGGCGGTTTTTGTTGAACTTTCTAATATACGAGTGGGCGTTTTTATATTCGCGGAATGGTGGTAAGGAGGGTTATCCATACCTTTATCTTTAACAACTTCTGTTACCGCCCCACAATTGTTGTGTGTTTTCTCTGATAATAGAGATATCTTTATCTTTTTAATCGATCAGCAAGATTCATTCTGAGTCATGAAAAACTATCGCCATGAGTTTTCCCAGCTGATTTTGACACCTCAATTTTCTTGGGAGGTGCTGGCCCTTTTTATGCCACTGCATGGAGTCTTGATCAGACTTCATCCCAAGTTTCATTTCCAGTTACAAGTCGGTTCAGTAAATCCCACTTCTTCAGCAGTTTTTTTTAGCTGAGCATCTAATAGTTGAAAATTAGCAACCAGTTTCGGAGTGATCACCTCAATAGACCGTCCTAGCGACTTTGAGTGATTCCTTGCCTTGTTTAACAAACCTATGCCACTTGTATACCATGGTATTCCCAGGACTATAGTCGCCGTTAACCGATGACATCTCTTACAGTACGAATTGAACAGATTCCTTGATAAGAAACTTGATGAAGGCGCGATACTCCATTTTCCCCATTTGCCAAAATTTCTTACAAATTGAGTTGCTCCGTCGTCAATAGATCGAAACCTTATAATATAATATTGTGACAAAACTTTATACTAATTATGAGTTATTGAAGACATTAAGTTCTTAATAGGTCTGGTAATCCTCCCTCCATCAACCCTGCCATTCCACGAACTTATAAGGCCACACCCATATCTACCAATCAAAGAAAAGCACGACGGTAATCTGCTTTCATTAAAATTTATGGTATCTATGAAAGATGTTAATGAGATTTCGAAATTTCGTCTAAACAAAATGTCCTGATATATGTATATGACATACCTATAAGAGTCAGCAGCAACGTCACCCAAAACCAGTGCATCCACCAATGCAGCGTCATGACAGCAGTTTCACGAAGTCTGTTACAACCGCGCTGTAACAAATAAGGATATCGATTAATAGAATTCGGTAATTCGTAGACCCTAAATTTATCTGTTATTATGTTTCCGTTTAATTTACATTCACGAGTTAGCGCATATCCATAGGCAAGGGGGACAATATATAATAGACAATTCAGGATCAACCATTAAGTGGTTAATGGTTGATCCCGCCGGATAACACTACACCCACAGTTAGTGCAACAACAAACACACTAGTTCGCCCTCGCCTCCGAGCACGGCGAGACCAACACAACGCGTACACAAGGTACACCCGCGTTCCGGGGCGGTTCTCACCGCCCCCAGCCACCGATTAGCTAATTGCACAGTCGACGGCCATCGGGGTTTCGGTCCGAACCACGACCTCGATGGCCCTTAGATGACACACCATAGTTAAACGCACGCATGAGCACATGCGTGGCCCTACCCACAGCGGAGGGCCCAAACCCGTGGGTTCTGGCTAGCCCACCGGTTCTGCGTCAGATGAAGCTTTAATAGTCTCGGGACTGAAAGCAAAAACATCAGTTAATAACAAGATATAACATGGTTGATCCTGAATTGTCCAAAAAAAGAACGAAGAGAGTAAAACAAATGATTTAGTAAAACACCTTTGTTTTTCTTTGTATACCATGGTATACTGTATCTCGATTACAAATGTTAAACTAATTAACCTTTGATATTTTATCTCCTCATTTTTGGGGCCATTGGTCTAAAAATCCACGATCTTCACTCTGTTTTCGATTCAACCCCCTCAACAACAAGGGGCGATTTAAGATTTGTTAGGAATTTCTAAGCCAGCCGCAAAATTTCACTATTTGCTTAAAAGGATTCCATGATCAGTCAAATTAATTTCGGAAGATTAATAAATATGAGCACTAAGACGAATTAACTATATCAAAACGAAATTTAAATTGTTTATAGTGCTAATCTTTGCACTTAAGATTGAACATTAAAATATGTAGAAAAAGTGCGAATCGCACAAAATCGCGCAAAGTGCAAAGATTAGCACTATAAACAATTTAAATTTCTGAAAAAGCAATAGCGACATCTCTCGTTCGAACTATCGTTGTAAAACGATATTCGAAGTTGTTTGTATGCTGGAAAGGATATAACAATAGATGGCGCCAAGCATTGCTTCAAATGCTAAGAAAACAATGTGGAAGAATGCGTTAAGATTTTCGTCGGTGTGGTAATCAGCCGTTTAGCTCAGTGATTAGAGCGTCAGGCCGCGAATGCCGAAGACGTGGGTTCCATTCCCATATTTTAATATATCAACACGGATAAAAAAATCAGTAATGCAAACGATTTTAAAAATAACTTCCTTGATATTGCTCAAGCGAACACTCTTGTAAGGGCAAATAAAATGCCGATCTCAGCTGATGCTAGAAAAGCGTGGCTAAGGAATGTAGAAATAAAAATAACTCCCCAGAGGTCGTGCTGAGAGGTGGTTCATTAGGGCGATGCTCGGCTTTAAGATCGGGCGATAATAGACGGAAGAGAGTAGAGAATCATTGACTCATTCTTTTTCAGACGCTGGAGCACGTATTAAGTTAGCTACGGCGACTTTAGAAATATATTGGTAGCTTCTATTCTCGGATCGGCTATTAGCGTTGCTTAATTAGCAAAACAATAGATGACAAAAATAGTCAAATCTCTCGTACCATTTTCTATGCATCCATTACCTAAAAGATTGATTATCTCTTTCGTTCGTATACAGATGGAATTTGCGTGGTTTTAGCTCTTGATCAGGACTGATTGAAATTGATATGAGTGATATATCGTTAACACAATTATTGAAATGCGCACAGAATCAACTGCAATGGCGAGCTAACATTATTTTGACTTTGTTTAACAATCAACTACAACCAACGTTAATTCTAGTGCTCTCGTTTGATTCTGCTTAAAACCTTCTTGCTCGTAACGGTTCGTAAAACTGAAAGTGCGGCGGTAATCTCGACTAAAACCCTGAGTTGTTGAGTCGTTGAGTCTTGTCACGGTATATGAGTTCTACATTAAAATTTAAATTCAACTTTCTTTTAAATGAAGCTACGGTTCCTTAGGTTTGGTTTAAATTTCAATGTTTTGAAAGTTTTTTGTTCTTCGTTTACAGATGATATGAATAGTTATAAATATAAAATATGTTTTTATATGAAGCTCTGACAAAACCATAGAAATTTTAGACCAAATCTACTAAGCTCCGCATATGCTTACAGCAGTGATACAAATACAAATATTTCATTGTTGTAAATTTTATCTGTGACACATTTACTAATTTTGGATCCTCTTTAAAAATGGCGATACCAGAGTTAGAGATTCTCGTTCCCCCGTGGTACAGGTAATTTTGATTAAGTTATATTAATGTCAATCTTATTTGAAAAGTTACTAATATAATTTGGGATAAGTTAAATCAGATAGGGTAACTTGAAAGTGAGGTTAACAGATAAGTTGTAGAAAAATATGTATGTTAAACTATTAAGTATTGTGCCCAGATAAGCGCTTAAAAATAAAAAAAAATAATTATGGAGATATGGGTATATGAGATCATTTTACGTTAGATGTACGTTTGTGTGCGCGCGTGTTTATGAGTGGACGGTCCTGAACATCAGGTCACATAATGGCAATGATATTTCATTAGCACCAAGGATAATGATTTTATACATTTTAACCGTAACACAATCTTGTCGTGTCATACGTACGTACGTACGTGTTATACGTAACAAAATAGAATAAAACGTTAGTGTTTTTACAAAAATCAAAGAATAAATTTCATGGAAACTTCGAAAGTTTAAAAGGATAACGAGACCGTTTCATTTTATTGTAATCAAAAATATTTCTGGTCCAACAGAATCCTAAAGTTGATGTTCTTTGCCTCTTTCATTTTGTTTGGAACGAGTGACTTGTGACTGTTTTCACCATCGATCCTCGGACTTTAAGGGACACCTAAAATTTAAGTGACAGTTTCGCTTTCACCACCGCTTCAGTATCATGTTTAAGACTTTAGGTGGTTGGTGGCTAGGGATCGATGGTGAAAACGGGCATGAATGTTTGCTGCGATGAAATTTTAGTCAAGCCGATTCGTGGAATTACTATTAATTATTCATTCTTATTACACCATCCGACGATGATGCATGTTAATTACGTATAAACAAGCGACATTAAAACTTTAGTAATAAAAAAGTACAACACATTAAATATTTTTTGAACATTGTACTCTTTGTTTTAAATTACATAAATATGTAATCTCCGAATCCGAATTATGTAAAATACGATCTCCGAATATCGCGTCTTCCTATTTTTAATTAAAAATAGAAGAAGCGATATTCCGAGATCTTTTACTTAAGCAAAAAAGCATTAAAATCTTAACTTTTCTTTTCCAATAGAGGCCATGAACTTCTGATGGGTCTTTGGATATTTTCAAGTTTCAGCTGGCTGCTAGGAAATTGAACTAGACTTGTAGAGGGCAGTAAAGGGAGCCAGACTTGCTTAAAGGTCACTGTTGCGTGCACAAATCGGTTGCATTTTTCTGATTGTTAAAAGCACTGACTTATAATCGTGCGTATTACACGAGACCTGTCAAGTGTAGGACTAGATAAGCTCATTGAAAAGTTTTTTTTTATGTGAAAAGTTGCCAAGCGGACAGACGGTTCACCTGACGTTAAGTGAATAGCGCCGCCCATGGACATCTGCTACACCCGAGGGTTCCAGATGCGTTGACAACCTTTTGAAAATTGGGCTCCGCCCGCCTCACTCGCCAGTGCGAAACAAACACGCAAACGCGAAAGTATTATACTTCCGCTTTACGCCGGTCTTCTGTGAGGCCGTGGTACTTCCCCAGAAGCGCCTGCCCATTCGTGCAACAGAAGCCGCTGAGTGACCCTACCACGGTAAGGGTCGAAAAGCAAGAGAGCTTATTAATAATTATTAGGCTCGTAATGCATTTGCGTTCGGTTCAACATCCCGCTGTATGTCCGCAGCGTCATTATCGACAACGACCCCGCGTTATTTACCTAGATTCGGAAAATAATCGGGCAACGCCTTTCACCAGTTGTGCGGATAGAGAAAAAATCTCCGCCAAGGTCAACAGTTTGAACAATGGCGTTTTTGCGGGGTTAACCGATTCGTCACGTTAGCACGGTCTCGTTGCGCAAATCCGATCGCCTTTTCATGCGACACAGTATGGTAAGTGCGCAGTATATTTCAAACAATTGAGATGTTCGACGATTTTTATTCCGCTCATAGAACTACATAAAACTTAGTGATACTTTACGTCACTTTCAACTGGTGTTTTTGCTTTCTGTCCGTAGAATTTTAAATCTTCATTGATCGCAGAAGTCGTGGGATAACCAATTCCTACGCTTGATGGACCTTTATTATTAGGTGCGGTATATAATCGGATTTGCTAGTGACCGAACTTTATAGCTGTCTCCTTGAGTCTTGGGAACATAGATCGCATTCTTCGGGAATTACTATTGATAGCAATTTAATTAATCTTTCATTCTCCTCAAAGACCTAATGAATATGAGCCGTGCTATTAAAAGTAAACATTTTTTTAAACATAAATGCCTTAGTTGTTACACGAATGGTATGGCCCGTCATGCCCCAAGACCAACGTAAAGTAGAAGTTATACTTTGTGTATGTTTCGTCTGGGGCGTGTGAGGTAACTAGGGGCCAATTTATTTGAAAACTGTCAACGCATCTTCAAATCCCAAGGGTCGTAGATGTCCATAGTCGTTGATTACCGAATCACCAAACATCAGTTGAACCGCTTGCTAGCTTGACAACTTTTAACTCATAATAAAAAAAATTAGACAAAAAATGTCAAACAAGATAAAAACAAGTGTGATTTGGTCGACGAGGATATTTTGTTCTAATCTAAACTAAATGTCACCACGTTTTTTTGCAAATCATCGTAACTTTACAGCATAATAATACGCAAGAAGGATTCCTTGAGATACAAATATCTTTAAAGTAATTCAAATTATTAAATAACGAACATTAAATTCATCTCATATAGAGAAATAAGGACAATTCGTAATCTCTGCTAAAGCTCGTTGACGGGTGTAAATATAAATGTTATCATTATTATATCACATACTATATATAGTTTTAATTGGAACCACAAGATTATCAAAAGAATAAAACGGCCTCGTCAATAATATTTTACTCAACATCAAAGTAAATGTCACTTGTTGGAAAAAAAGTAAACGAATAGAAATTGCATATATCGTATGGACGTCATTAACAAATCCAGTTGTTCTATTAAAATATCAACAGACAACCGTTCACTTGATATTTGCAATAACTTTAATTCAAGGAGACCATATTATAGTACTTGTCCCCAAGTTTAAAATGGCAACTAGAAAATCGTACACGGTTATTTCGCGAAGTCTGTTCTATGGTCTATTTAGAAGCAGTAAATACCTAATAATTACTAATCATTAAGGTAATATGGGAGTATGTATATCGTCAAACGTTTCACGATTAAGGATTTGCATTCTGAAATTAAAGTTGTAGAGGTAAAGAAAAGTTAAGTAATATCCTATATATGTTCCACTTTTGGACAGAACATAAAATTACTATAAAACATTACAGCGCTTATATAATATTCTTTGGGCCCGGCACTGAAATTTGAACACAGGTCGCTCGAGTATATTGAATTTAAAGAGAGCGTTTGGACACTGAGCTATCACGGCTCTCTCAAAATTACACTTATATTTATGTTTAATTTTTATTTTTAGTGCCAGTCTCTGCACTCGAAATGAAATTTAAAATGTGAATGCTTGTTGCCTCTTAACTTCGTTGTTAAAATGTCTGGAGCCGGAAGAGACGGATTCAAACCTCGCAGCGTCGAAAGTTTTTTTTTTTCCTTTTACCTACAAAACTCACCAACCGAGTAATCAATTACCGAGAAGGAGTGATGTTGTCCCCGGAAAGGGAGTATCCTGCCTCAAAGTCAATATATGAAGTGTTTATTATTTTTTAATATTCGGCAATTTGTTCGGTGGTAGAGCCACGCAACAGCCTCGGCTGTTGCACGAATGGGCAGGTTCGTCCGGGTAAGTACCACGACCTCACAGAAGACCGGCGTAAAGTGGAAGTATGACAAATACTTTCGCGTTATGTCTGGTGAGTGAGGTAGCCGGAGCCCAATTTCCAAAAAGGCAACGCATCTGCAAACCCTCGGGTGTCTATGGGTGGCGGTATTCACTTAAGATCAGGTGAACCGTCTGCAAGTTTGGCAACTTTTCACATAAAAAAAATTACCTTGTTTTATGTACTTTATTGTATACATAACTTGAAAGTTTCGACGGACTATAACGTAAGTGGAAAACGCACAGAATATACATTACTGACGGTTTTTGCAAAATGTTAATGACAAAAAGCGGCCAAGCGCAAGTTGGACTCGCGCACGAAGGATTCCGTATCATCTAATATACAAAATTCTCGTGTCACGGTGTTTGTAATTGAACTCCTCCGAAACGGCTTGACCGATTTTCGTTAATTTGTGTGCATGTCGGCCATGGTGAAGAATCGGACAACATCTATTTTTCATCCCCCTAAATGTTGAGGGTAGTCCACCCCAAAAATTTTTTTCTTCCCTACATATAATTTATATGGCAAAACAAAGTTTGCCGGGTCAGCTAGTTGTCTATAAAAACGGCAAAACAATCATGTCTGCTGTATGGGAGTTTCAATTAAACATTTTTTAAGTCTGTGTTTTAGTTTTTGTTGTAATAGCAGCAACAGAAATACATCATCTGTGAAAATTTCAACTGTCTGTCACGGTTCATGAGATGCAACCTGGTGGCAGACGGACGGACGGACGGACGGACGGACGGACAGACAGACAGACAGACAGCGGAGTCTTAGTAATAGGGTCCCATTTTACCCTTTGGGTACGGAACCCTAAAAATGTGAAGTGCTAGTATCATGGTATCGAGTTGCCTTTGTCACTTATCTCCATTTTATGGATTGGTGTCATGGCAACATAACCAATGTAAGGCACACTGCACGAGCTGTGTTGGAGCGGTTAGGAAAAACAGTGAGTTTTGTTCGAATTTGATCGTTGGTCAGGGACTTTGTTTTTAAGTGGAATGTGGAAATGGAGTCGGTGTTACAACTATTTGTATTTACCACCGATCATTGAAACATCCACAGCACCCATCCGAATTTAGCTGCATTGTCACACACACACACACACACACACACACACACACACACACACACACACACACACACATTGGAACCTAGTGAATAGACTTGTTTTTAACTGGAAGCGAAGTAGTCCGTGTGAGTCGCAACATTTGGAAGCTAACGAACCTGGCGAAGACTAAAACTATCTGTTATATTATAATTATTAAAGACGGGTAGTCATTACTTCAACTTATTAACCTTCTCAGGACTCTGCACAGCGTTTTGCTTAGTAAATTTCGCTTACGTACCCTTGAGACGATGACATCACGCTAAGACGAGCCCGATCTTAGTCGGGGGCGAATTAGAGAGGTAGGGGGGGGGGGGGGGCGAATTAAGGGAAATTACCGTGGGGAGCGCCTTGAGACATGGGCGCCTCCCGCTTAATGAAGTAGTCTCAAATAAATTAGACAGTAGGTCGGGAAACAGATCTGTTTATCGCGTGCGTGTGACGTTTATGTTAAGCTATGGTGTGACAGGAAAATTTGGTTTCGACTCTTGTACAAATCAGCTACCACAGTGCTAAAGCAATTACAATTATTTACACTTTTCTTCTTTCTTTACCTTTTGATTTGGCCTTAGTGAAGGCTGACAAAGTGTTGGACGTTTTACATACACAATATCATATGGACAAACACTCCGACCCATAACAGTTATCTATTCATCACAAAATTACATGTCTCGTGTGGAGCCTATGACTTCTGGTGCCGAGGTCACTGCGTACCAATTGCCGACCGAGCCATCGACTAATATTGAAAAACTCCACGCCTACTGATTTTCCTATGGTCGTTTACTTCATTTATCTAAATGATTCCCTTCGTGATGCTGGAGACGTCAGCGCCCATGTGTAGTGTTACTACAGTAACAAAAGAAGACAAAAGCAATTCTTACGTCTTCGAAGCCGTGACAGAAGAAGTGGCTACCACAGATAAAGCTTAGTGGCTCACGCGAATGTAAATTTTCGGTGGCTGCGCATCTCGATCATCCGCCGTCCGTTTTAAATGTCGCCTAAAACACCTTGACCTTGTTGCGTTTGCAGTGAAAGTTGCGATGATGAAAGTGCAGTCTAGATATCGAAGTTCACCGGGATTCCGCGCGGAGACGGTGCCTAAACTAAAATTGTTAACTGAAATATCTGAATATATAATATTATTATTTACGGCAGAAACAGGACGCGCTGTGAATTACGAATTAGTTTAACGAGGCGTTACGCAATACACGGCTCGGTTTTTTTTATTTGTGACGGCAACTTTGTTGTAAGATTAAACGAATCAGCGTATATGTAAAAATTCTGTTAATTACCATCGAATTTTGTAACAAATAATTATTCCATCATATTATTCATGTTATGTTGTGACAGCCCGAATGGCATAGCGGATCGTGAACCTGCCCCTTGGACCAGAAGGTGTGGATTCGAAACCGAATACTTGAACAGAAAACCACTCTCTCTAAAACAGGTTTAAGAGAGTATTTTTTTCTCTACGCCTTCAGATGCTATTATTATATGTTCGTAAGTAAAAAGTTGAAAAATCGTTCCATACTAAAGTGAATAAAGTGAATTTTCACCGACAAACATTTATATTTTAAAAGTGGTGACTAAGGAAAGAGTTTTAGTCTTACGATAGAAGCACTCGAGGTGTTCGTATACCTATTTCTTACAGAGTATTTTCTCACACTTCCCTCGCGTTACAGAAGGCAAAACTACTGTAGATTCTCGAATAATTGCTTTACTTTGATATAATTTACGAATGTGAGTCGAGTGAATCAGCTCCTTGGGTTTGTGATAGTGAAGGATAGTAAGTTCGAATTTCGTTAAAATAAAATAGTAACCGCATTTTCCTTTTATACTAGCCCAAGTCCCAACCTGCTCGGACATCTGCCGGTGAAAGTCCCGTCCAAATCGGTCCAGCCGTTTCAGAGATTAGCCGGAACAAACAGACAGACAGACAGACAGACAAAATTGTAAAAAATTTTATTTTGGTATATGTAACGTGTATACATCTATATGAATTTAGTAAAAAGCGATTATTACAAACAGACACTCCAATTTTATTTATCTGTATGTATGTATAGAAAATATTCTTTTAAAATAAGCGCTTAATAGCCGTAAGTTTTCCAAATAAAATAAAATAAAGATTCAGATAAGCAACGTTGGTAGGGGTCGCACAGTGAATCCTTTGTACTCGACACGAAAGCCGCAAGGCGGTAGCGTTGAGGCACATATATTAGTCGGTAGCGTTACATAGAGTACCTATAGTAAGCTTCAGTTGAAATACGTCGTGCGATGAGCCGAGGCGGATATTTTAAACTCTGGCTGCGAGCAACGTATAAAAAGAGAAGCTCAAGCTAATCCTAGATCTGAACTGGGTATTTTTTTAATACGAAGATTAAAATTAAATATTCCTTTGCAATGCCAATGGAGATTTGATTAAGTGTTGAAGTTTAAGAAACTAACAGATGCTGCGAAACCTATACTCAAATTTAAAAATATAAGGGACAGGTTGACTGGCACATAAAAATAATATAAAAAGAAATTCTTTGAAGGCCTGCAAGTTTTATTTTATTTATGTTGAAGTATATTAAGTGACATTTATGTCAAGTAGGTATTTAGTTTTCCCATATTCTTTGTGATTGACATTTAAAATCTTGTATGCCACTTTAGCGTTACTACCCGTAACTTGCTCTCAACCACCAAAGGTTAACTGGAAGAAAATGCTATTTAGCATTAAGTTCGGCTTTGTACAAACTTTTAGTACAAAAAAGAATTTTTTTCATCAGCTCTTTCAAGGACCAAAAATTCCTCCAGGCATGGTCTTTTCGGCGTGTCAGCTCTTTGTCCTTTAAGACGGGCACACGGGCGTCCCAGACGGAGATGGCGCAACGAACTGGACGCATTTGTGAGGGTTTGGTCCGGTATAGCCCTCGACAGGAAGGAGTGGAAGAAATGGAAGGAGGCCTTTGCCCAACAGTGGGACACTAATGGCTGATAAAGTAAAGTAAAGTCCGGTGGTACCTTACGAACCTATATACATAATCTTTGATGTAAAATTTGACGATTCCTAAGAGTGCGCAAGCGTCTATTTGAATAAATATATTTTTGATTTTGATTTTGATTTTGAACGTAAAATGAATTTTTCAATTAATTTTCAATCAATCAAGTTTTTGCAAGTTTTTGAATACGTGTTTCTCATATAGTTAATTAAGTTTTATGTAATCGAAAAGCTTTTAATCAACAAAGTCTATAACGACGGTAGCAGAATTGAATCGGCTCTGTTGGCTCAACTCCAATGGTCGACGTACTACTAGTCGCCATGTGCTAATTAAATTAACGATATACCATGCATTCATTTCATCACAACAACGATCCTACGAGAGCACAGAAAGTGCATAAAGTGATGATAATTTTGGACCATGACGTGTTATGCAAGATCCTAGACTTAATTTCGACTAGCTTCTACTACTTACTACATTGGAGACAAACAGAAACAAAAGAAAGCATTTATAATATCACAAAGTGTGCAGATATTAAGTATAAATATAAATTAATTTTAGATAAGAAAAATATAATAATATTTGAGATCAAAAGATGCATGCAAATCTGAATAACTGATCTACAATCAGGCAGTGAGTAGCAATTGTTCAAGATTATTATGTCAACAAAAAAGAAATAAGTAAGCTCAGTTAAGTAAATTAGCGATGTTGACTATACATTGTTGTGATAGACTGTCACAAAATCACCACTGATTGGATTATTTTAATAGTTGATGAAATACTTTTATTAATTATTTTTTATCAACAAAGCTTACATGTTGAGTTATAGAAAATAACCCGAAATAATTTTAAATTTAGTTTGAATTATCAATACACAGCCACGTGCATACAAGATGTCCTCAACGATAAAAATTCACTCACCAAGCCCGATCCTCCTCGTTCAAGTTCGCAAATTCATTAGATACGTTCGTAAGTCACCGTCTGCAAAGAAAATAAAAAGGACCACATTTATGCCCAGTTTCCGAAAGGCCAATCAAAGCAGCAATCACATAAAACTATGTCAAAAATGATCAGCTGTTAATCTCTTGTTAAACTGCCTTGGGTTTCTGGAAGGTTTGTTCAAGAAAAATTAGCTAATCACTGTATAACCAATGATAATGAATTAAATGAATGATTTATTTCAACTAACTCTTTCTATTGTATAGCTGTCCCTTTTTAAACAAAACTTAAATTAACGTCACTATCCAGTCCTGTCACCGTGTGATTGCCAACGTAAAAATCCGAGCTATAATAAAATTTAATTTATATAAATACATGCAGAATGTCAAGAAAAAACTTTACAGTCATATTCTTTTTTTATCCATAATAAACAAGTAAGTATTATAAAAAGAAAGAATCCATATTATTTATTAACTTTTGAATTGCATTTTGTATTGTTTCTAATCGCATGATATGTTCGCATAATATTAAATAATAAATAGGTAATAGAACACATGAATGTCCTTACAACGATGGGAATTATGTTTATTTTTAATAAAAAATAAGATTTTTGATAAAATACATTTTTAACCAACGATTGATCGTCCAAATTGACAGATTACTTAATAAAACTTTTGACAGCTCGTTGACCACCGAAGAACGCTTTCAGAAACTCGATTTTATGTTGATTGTCCGTTAATAAGTGACTAATTGCAAATCAAAATCAATGTTGTTTTCAGACGTTCTAGCAACTCAGATCATGTTAAAATTGTTTGTGCTTTCGGAAACTGGGTTAGTGAACCACAGTGAAATGAGAAAAAAAAGCATATTAATCAGTGCAGCATTTGCAAGAGTTGCTCACGGGGGATGATATTTAGAATAATCTAGTCTAGTCTAATCTTTTCATATTTATGCGAACAAAAGACTATTCCGTTTTTTACGAAAAAAAAATTATTTATTTATTAAATCCAGTAATAAAGTACGATAACATAAATTATTCTCTGCCAAACTGTGATGCAGTTTGCCGGCAGTGATGCAGTCTGTCGTCGGATTTTAAATCTCTAGATATAGAATCGAATCTTGTTTTTGATTAATTATTAATCAATGAATTTAAAGTGAACTTCATGTTCAATTGAAATTCACAAGTACATGTTTATTGTACAATGTATAAGGCATGACGGGGTCGACGTACTCAGATGGATAAAATCAAATTAAATCAATATGAATTAAAAACAAAATATTACATCTTCTTTAGGCGAGAACGCTCAGCGAGGTAAACATAAATTAGGCCGCATCATAAACCCCGAAAACAATTTTCCGCGAGATTTTGATCGCACGTGTTGCGGAAGAAAAGGACTTTTAAACAAATGGCACGTGGTGAAGGTTATGTGAGCATTCTACATTATGTATGAGGCTTGAGTATTCCTCAAGTCCGCATGCATCCGACAAGGTGACAGATAACATTAAGACGACCGTGTTGTTCCCATTGGTAGAGTTGTACAACGGTACGCATGTAGAGTTAACTTGTAATATTCAACTGAGCCACGACACCGCCAATGGGAAAACATAATTTTTACACGCAAGTAGTTATATATTTAAAGACAAACGCTATTTAAAGGCAAACGCTACTGGTATTCAAAGTCTTAGCGACTATTCGTACGGTGAATAAATACTGAATCATATTATGTATATCAAATGAAACTAGTTTACGGATTTTATCGCGTTTTAATTTTGATCTTATGATTCCCGACGTTTTGAACCCTTTCCAGCGCCCCGTCTGTCCCGTGACCATGAAGGCTGAAAAGGGTTCGAAACGTCACTAATTATAAAATCAAAATTAAAATAAGATCGCAGCGATAAAATCCATAAACTAATTTCATTTCATAAATACTCAATTGTTGTGTGGTGAGCCACTTGCTTGATTGTTTACCAGCTTCTCTGAAAAATACCTCGAGCACAATCTTACGAATAATATTAATTAAATAATACAGCCGTGATGGCTTAGTCCCCGTGCCGCGCTTCTAATGCAGTACATTCGAGCAACTCGAGTTCAAAACCAGGTTCGCGCACTGTTAGAGTTGTTTATTTCACTGTTATAGAAAACCTTATACAGGTCTAAGAAATGATGGACTACAAAATATTTCGAAGACAGGTGAAAATAAGGGTTGTCCACCACTGAGGTGGGTGACAACCCATTCTTTTCACGTAGCAGCTATCACCCAGCCGTGGGACGTAATACGCAAGCCTTACTTTAGATTCCAGGGTTTACTTATTTCAAATTCTCAAGAAAATGAACTTGTTCCGACTGACAGCGTGTAAGATTGCACTGGCACGTAACTGAAGTGCCACTGGAAGAACACGGAAACGGTGGAAGTAATTAACGTCCCAATTAGTATTCTCGCTGCGCGCTAAAAGAAAAAAAAAACGCTCCTGTTACCGTCGACCTCGAGATTGTGCAACGAGCGAGGTGTACCTAAGGTCTCTTAAACGTTTGCGCTATGGAAAACTTAACATTGGCGAATTCTGGTAGTAGAAATCGTGTCGCTTCAAAGTGCAACTGAGACCACACGCGTGACAAATCCACAGTTTTTTTTATGTGAAAGTTGTTAAGTAAGGCAGACGGTTCACCTGATGTTAAGTGAATACCGCCTCCCATGGACATCTGCTACCCCCGAGGTTTTGTAGATGCATTCACAACCTTTTTGACAATTGGGCTTATTAGTTTGTCTTATCTCTTGTCACATTTACACAAGCTCGATGAAGAGTGGACTAGCGTCCTCCTAACCATCACGGGTAAAAGAGATGTAAACAATAAGCTAAAGTTTCTACTCTGTTCAAGCGTTAAACAAAAGTTTACTAAAGAACAAGTAAAGAGTTTATGTATTTATGTGTTATACTGCCATTAGGCACGGATTGGGGGAAAATAAAGGTGACCCCGGAGTTAGCAACAACAATGTTGAAACGAATAAGTTTGTTCCTCACTTCTAAATCTTACATTAGGATTTTCATTTCAAAACGACTGTAACGAAATTATTTTATTTTTTATTAGGTTCTGCCCGCGACTACGTCTGCTTAGAATAGGCTGAAGGCGTAACATTCAGAAAGAAAGACAGATACATAAAAATATGTATATAAGTTATAGCCTATGTGTTATTCTGATTTATTAGCTATATTATTGTAAAGTTTCATTAACAAACATCCATCAAACATACAAACTTAAGCTATAAAAGAAGCTAAATTATCTACTGTGTTTAACTCTTAAACAAAGGATTGCTTAAGAACAACTAAAGAGTTTATGTATTTATGTTTGTACTGCCCGATTAGGCGCGGATTGGGGGATAATCAAGGTCATGACCCCGGGGTAATGACCTTGATTATCCCCCAATCCGGTATTGTAGCTAGATACCGTAGAAACGAATACGTTTGTTCCTCACTTCTAAATGTTACATTAGGATTTTCATATCAAGGCGACCGTAACGAAATGATTTTACTTTTTATTATTAATAAAATTTTCGATCTTCTCTTTTTTTCTCCAACCTTACTGCAAATCTGCGCCCTTGTGGCTTTAGATTTTCCAATCTATGATGTGGTGCTACTGCATACGTAGACTAAACAAATATCTTCAAATTAATTCAAACTCACACAAACACAACAAGTGGAAGCGCGTTACACTAGCACTTTATTTAATGGTGGCAACGCATCTGCAACCCCTACGGGTGTTGAATATTCAATGGGCTTCGGTTATGACTTAAAATTAGGTGAAATGCCAGCTCGCTTGCCAGTCTCACAGAAAAAAATAATCTACTATTGACAACCTTTTTTATTCCAATTTAAGATTAATAAAATATATAATAAAATTTTGCAATCACGACATCCATGGAAAATAAATTAAACTAGTTTCTAATATTGTTAGAAAACTATACAAATAAAAACGGTCTCACTTATTCCTAAATTTCATTACGTTGTATTTGTTGCGAGGTACTTAGGACTAACGAAGATATTAGCTCGGAGCAATCAATCGTTATACGATCCAGACACCAGTCAACCCGCACAATGTACCAATATTACAAAACAGAAAAAGCAATCAGCTATCGCAATCATTCGAATAACGGCAGGCAGATAGTAGTTTTTTTTTAATTAATAATCGACAAACGCCTCTCTTCTTTTCTTGTAGTAACAACTACACAGAAACCTCCATAAGGGGTGCTTCCAACTTGACCCGTCCAGTGGGAAAATTGCCAATGTCGTCGACACATCCTATAACTTTAGTAAAGTAAAACGAAAGAAACAGCCTACACTATACATATATGTCCCTTCTGTTGGGCAAAGGCCTCCTTTGTGCAGAGGCTATTAGGACATAGTCCGACACGCGACCCCACTGCGGATTTGCGGACTTCACATATCTACGAAGTATTTTTTTCTGTTATTATGTCGAAAATATGCACGTTTCCTTCAGCGCTGAGTACGTGATAGGTGAACATTCAAATTTTATATTAGCGATTTTAGTGTCGTAGATGCGCCAAGCATTGCTTCAAATCCTAAAAACAATGTACATAAAAGACGTTAAGATCGTCGTGTTAAGGTCGGTGTGGCACTCAGCCGTTTAGCTTAGTGGCTAAAGCGTCAGGCCGCGAATGCCGAAGACGTGGGTTCGATTCCCACAGCGGCGACAATCTTTTCGTTCTTTTTTTACAAGTTTTAATGTTTAATCTTAAGTGCAGAGATTGGCACTATAAAAAGAAAACTTTTAATTTCAGTTTGTAGAGTTTATAAATAAGCGAGGCCGGAAACAGAGCTATCATGTCTCTAACTACTTTATTTTACTTAAAAAGAGGGTAAAACCGGACACTATTATTAAGACTCCACTGTCTGTCTGTCTGTATGTCTGTCTGTTACGAGGCTGTATCTCATGAACCGTGATTGTTAGACAGTTGGAATTTTCACAGATGATGTATTTCTGACAACAAACACTAAAAAACAGAAAAAAAATTTAGTGGGGCTCCCGTTCAACAGACATGATTTTTTTGGCATTTTTAAGGATAATGGTCCGACTCGCACTTGGGCGTTTTTTTCAGTCCGTACACTGTTATTCCGTAGACTTTATCGAACGCAGAGCTCGCGGGCTAGACAAAGACGATATAAAAAAAAAACTGTGTTAAAATATAGGCTACAACGTTTCCTATCATTTACTATTTTACAAGAGTGGCATTCTGTGTGAGAGGCCTATGTTCAGCAGTGGGCCCCAACATGCTGAAGTGATGATAGCGATGAAGTTTAGACATGTATGTGGTTACAGTTGTACTATTAAATCGGTGGCTGAGCACGGATTCAGTGAGAGTGCTTCACGCCGTAGCCCTGTAAGTCAGCCGTGTCATCGCGCTTACGTTCGTGTGAAATTTATCGCCCCAGTGCACCACTGGCCAGGGAATGCGATCCATAGGTCATGATCATGTCTCGTTGTACGCGGTACCCGACTGCGGTAAAATATACTCTACATACTAACAATCGCTCAATAAAGACGAATGTAATTACAGCTTCATCCTGCCCTGCTCCTGCCCTTATCCCACTTAGGTGGGGTTGGCACAATATGTTAATAATGTTGTAAGCGGTTTTAGCTATGTTTCTTAGCATGGTTTTTCACAACGGGCCTGACGTAAACCCTCATTGGGAAACAAACACCCGTGTGGGAATCGAACCCTCGGCAATCGACGCCGAAACCAATAGCATCATTTCAGCTGTTTGAGTCAACTGCTGAACATAAGCCTTCCCCACAGATAGGCACGAAGCACGAATATAATTACATACTATTAATCTAAATCGGTTCTTCCGTTTAGTAGACAGGAGTGCATCCGATATGATTTCTATATTTATTCTACAATAAAGAGCTGTCCGAGCAATCGGAATCGAGATATTTTTAAAGAGATTAATATACTCACTGTTGCTTTCAATACATTTATTGTAATGTTTTGTATATTCGTCATAACCTTAATTTTTACCTAAAGAATAGTGACAGACATAAATTAAACACCAGAAATAAGGACAAACTTACTACGCCATTGTTTCGCCTACAAAAAGTAAATAGGTCGTTCATGGGGCAAGGTGTGCGCATGTATAATAAAATCCCACAGTCGATATTAAGTCTGCCGCTTGAACAATTTAAACGTAAAATCAAAAGTCAACTTATGGTTAAAGCATAATACACTATTGCGGAATATCTCGACGACGCCAATGTGTGCAGTTAATACTGTTGATACTCACGTAGGGTAGAATAAGACTATTATACCGGTATTTTATATTGTAAACTGATATCTTTGAAAAAGAGCAACTGTTGAGTTTCTTGCCGGTCTCTTCTCAACAGAAACTGCTTTCTGAACCGGTGGTACCTTACGAACCTCTATGTATAATTTTTTATGTAAAATTTGACGATTCATAAGAACGTGCAAGCGTCTATTTGAATAAAGATTTTTGATTGATTTTATTGAATGATTGGAGGAAGATAGGAACGGGCATACATACAGGTCAAACACATTGCCCTTTTTTATGTATAAATGGGAGTTTCTATATGACGCGTATATTTTGTATAGCCAGGGATGTTTCATAGCCCGGCTACAGTTCCTAAAATAAGGCACTACAATTTAAGAAAAAATCACATCTATAGAAAAAATTTCACCTTTTTTTAAAACAACTCGGCATAAAATAATTTGTATTTTTTTTAGTTTAACAAGTTTGTAGTTTAACAAGTACACATAGATTATAATAACTCTAATACTCAACGTCGTTGAACTGTTTTCTCGAATAGTTTACACTTTACAGTCAACGCCATCATCATCATCAGCCGCAAGTCGTCCACTGTTGAACGTAGGCCTCCCCTTTAGAACGCGACAACGAACAACACTTTGCCATTTGCATCCACCGGTTGCCCGCGACTCTCATGATGTCCTCAGTCCACCTAGAGGTAGGCCTTCCAACGCTACGTCTTCAGTTCGTGGTCGCCACTCGAGAACATCTACCCCCCACCGGTCATCTGTTCTTCGAGCGATGTGGCCTGCCCACAGCCACTTCAACTTGCAGACCCGGAGAGCTATGTCGGTGACTCCGGTTCGTCGGCGAGCTTTACAGTATCGAGTGAAAATTAATGACAAAAAGAACTGACAAAAGGTGGAATGGAGTGGTGTTGGAAAATTGGACCATGATAGGACTAATGAGGAGAAACACCTGTTTGTCCTTTTAAAAAAATGATATACAACACTGATTACAGCCATTAACGTAATTAATTTAAATTTATAACCTGTTAATTTTTAAGCCATTTAACGTAAATTATAAACTGCAAATTTCTTTTAAATAACACGTAGGAGCATTTTACAAATATAATTTCATTGATTTGTACAATGTTTGAATTTGTATTGATCTAAAGTCAATAAGCTAAAAAAAGCCAACATAGCTAAGAAATAATTTTGTAAAAATACTGACACATTTAAATTGGGTAGGCTATATTTAATTAATAATTACGAAGCCATGACTTCCTCCCCCGCCTCGGTGACAAGCTTGAATGTTTTATGTATTAATGTTAATATTCGTAATTTGTCAAATTGTTAGGCGAGAGACTCATTCAAAGTGAAACCCGAGCCCCGTTGAGGCAAAACTTTGTTAAACTTTTCGCCGTCAAAGGGAAAACTTATTCAATAAATATTTCTTTGTAAGGACGTATTAATTAAGGGGACGTTCTCCAGGAATTAGTTTACGGAGCTGGAATATTTCCTTATTTGAAAACACGAGCGGGACACGAACTAAAATTATTACAAACTTGAAACGTTTATCGTTCATACAGAAATTTCAACGTCGTTCCAGTTCAAAGCAAAATCCGTGGTAATATTTTAAAGAAGAAAAATTGATTTTTTTTACGTGAGGAAGTGGTGAACGAACTTACGGTTCACTGGCGGCAGCTTGTCGAAGTCAACGGAGTGTTCTTATTTATACATAGGAAGAAAAGATGTAGAGACCACCGCATGTTGATAAGAAACTCGTTATACAAAATAAAAGCAACAAATAATTTTATACACACAGATATGTAAATAATAAATAACATTATCAAAAAAAACCGGCCTTAACTAATTTAGTTAAAATGCGGAGTCGCACTAGAGTTACGTATGAAACATAAGTCTCTGAGCGGCTATAAATAATTTACAACGTGGAATATTAATCACTCCACAATTTCGAGCTTGAAATGTCTAATGAGGGTAAATGTGACTTAGTAAAGCGATGTCGCGACCTTAAAGAGGTTGGCGACAAATGTGCAATAGCAATAATTTTAGCACAGACTTCTTCACAATTTCCTTAAGACCGTTCCAAGCATAAATCTCGGGAGAGCGCAGGTTTTGTTCCAAATGTATAATTCACAGCGCTTATTCAAAAGTAATGATCGTCTGAGCTCCGGAAGACTGCCCAAGGGTTGAAATTTATTGAGATCAACGATTGCTAACATTCTAAACGAACGAACTAAAACATTCCTGTCTATGGTTTCACGGAATTATTTTGGGATATCAATTTTCTATAACCATATTAAGTCTTTTTATTGCATTGATTAAGAAATATATATTAATAAAGATTTAATTTAGTTACACTCCTGCAATATATCATAATACATGAGTACATGAACTGTTAATGCATTTTAGTTTTTAATATTAATATGATCTCTGAACGACTTCCACTAAATTAAAAACTGTTACGTATACAGAGGATGCAAAAGAAACAAAACACAATATGTGCGATGTACAATTCGATCGGCTATAACTTAAAAAGTATAAATAGATGAATGTATGGATAATATATTTAATTAAAACAAAATGTATCAACAACTCTTGTTGTCTCCATCGTCCTCTTATATATTATACATGTACTTTAATCGATAGTCAGAACAATAAATCAATTGCAATTCAAATAAAAAACAAACATTATGTCATACGCAATCTGAAATATAATTGAAATGATAAAACGCTGTCGTCATGTCTTGGGTAAACAAATGATAGAGCTTGACTTTGTGGTAGGGCCACGCAACAGCTTCGGCTGTTGCAGGAACTGGCAGTTCCGTCCACGTAAACACCACGACCTCACAGAAGACCGGCGTGAAGTGGAAGTGTCATACTTCTGCGTTTCGTCTCGTGAGTGATGTAGCTAGGCCCACTTAGTAAATGGTGGCAACGCATCTGCAACCCTAAGGGTGTTCGCATCTGCAACATGTCCATGGGCGGCGGTTATCACTTGACATCAGGTGAAACACCAGCTCGCTTGCCACATTCTCATACAAAACAAGACTATGGCATACATTGTGTCTATGTGTCTCTATAAAAACAATGTAGCTGACCGAGGTATTTGTCTAATTGAATAACAAAATTTGGGGTGTACACTGGTTCTAAAAATATAGGTATAATTACTGAATGATTTCATGAACGCGATAAAGTACAGTTTCATGTAATACATTATTTAAAACTATTCATTTTAACTTTAACTAACTATTTATTTCTATGATATGACATATATAATAAAACAATAGTTGGATCATGCGAAAAATATTATAAGTTCTTGTATTGACAGTCGAGTCAGAGCTGTTATTTTTATTTATAATTTTTATTGAAGTCCCAAGAGCCTTTGCGGAGTTTATTCGAGCATAATTTCAGACAGACAGACAGAGATGAAAATTCTTAAAACGGCCATTTACGATGATCAATCGTAAACATTTCAGGTTTCATTCAGTTTTTTGTACATCATAGAAACACACACAGACGCCTAAATTTTATGATCTTTATTGAATCCTAGAATAGATATACACAGAAAAACTACGAATTGAAATTATTTAAAGAAAACTAACTACCTTCACTTCTTCTTCTAGATAACCGCCAATTCTGCGTTCTTATAACATACAAAATCACGGACACACAAATAAACACTGAATAAGAAAGAGCCGCAGCGTAATACTCGCGCTAAAGTACCAGGAGAGCATAGGTCGTCGAGCTCACCGTCCACGCGCTCCGGGCGCCAAAACGAGACTGGCCGCGGCGGCTTAGAATGCTCATGAACGCTGACACATCCAGCGATTCATCGCCACAAGTGGATTTTACCGCAAACGCACGCCTTTGTGCCTTTTGCAATCAGCGAATTTGCACAGTATTAAAATTGTAAGGTTCACACGCCCGGTTTCTGAAACACTGATCATCGTAGAAGTTAACTAATCAGCTGTCAAATGGCTTTTCAAATGTTATTTAAGTTGCCAAAAGGATAAACTCTCTGAATTGATCAGAAAGATCGTCTCAATGATCAGAATTATTAGTTAACATCTACGATGATCAGGTTTCAGAAACCGGGCGTTATTCTCTCCATGTCACTCAAATAAACGCTTTTTGAACTTAATAAATAACTTTAAATAGATAGCGTCCCAAACCTCTTCACAGATTACGAAAGAAATTCCTTGACAAAGATTTATTAATTGATAGTTTTGAAATAATCGAGTTGAAATTGATGATACGTTGAAGTTTCGTTGCCAAGAAGTTTGTCTGTCATAACATCGATTTTAAAATTAGAGCTTCGAACATTTCCTTCTTTTTTCGCATTCGAACACTGCGGTATCCTTGACCCGGTGGTGCTGAACACTCTTATGTCAGCCTGATAGCAACTTTTATGTTTCCATTGCATAAGGCAAATGAATATTGTAAAAGGCAGGATTGCATAAGTTAAGGAAAGATTATTATATAAACTCGGAAGCAGTCGTTGACTCATAATTAAAAAAAAGTGATTTGAGGAGTTGCAAAGCGAGCAGGAGGTTCACCTGAAGTTAAGTGATCACCGCCGCTCATGGAAATCAATAACACCTAACAGGTAGCAGATGCATTGCAGACGATTAAAAACCTAGGCCCCGGCTACCTCAATCACTAGACGAAACGCAAGCGTACAACACTTTCACTTCACGCCGGTCTCCTGTGAAGCCGTGGTAGTACCATGGACGAGCCTGCCCAATCGTGCAACAACAGAACTTGCTGCGCTGCCCTACAACAGGACATCTATAACACCCATAGCAGCGTTCCTCATCTTTAACAAGCCAGACCCCAAAGGTTACCGTTTTCAGTCGGTAAGAGTCACTTGGTAGTAAGAGTTGTTTTTAACAGTCTTCACTTAAACAACTTCGTAGCTTCTTTTCGTTCAATGAGGTTTTATTTAATACTTTGTTTTTGTTCCCTAATAGGGACATTAAGAGAATGTCGTTTATCTACATATTTCCTGTCTTTAGATTGAATCACCACTATCATATAATAAAGTAAATCTATAAAGGACAATTTAAATGTACATTAATACGCCTAGATACTCACTCGACACTCAAATAACCGTTGTCGATAGCAGTTGCGATAGTTTGTAATTTAGGCCATATTTAATTCTGTCGAAATAACAAAACGGTGCATGGACCTGTCCGCATATTTTCAACGAGGAGTGGCTGCGAACAGCCGGCCATTTGGCGAATGTATCTACTGGCCACCGAAATTAGACAAATCGGAACAAATAATATAACAATTCTCAGCCACGTGTTTTGAATATTGTGTTGACCGCTGACGGGTATGCCAAGGTCACCGATACAATTTTGTATATGATAAAATCTTAGGCCTTTAGTCCTAACGGAGTAGAGATATGTGAAGACCTAATTGCTACGTGCTGCCGGGATTAACTAGGAACATACCGCCAAAAAAAAACAAGAAACATGGTTTTTATCCTTTGCTGAGCTAGTGCGATTACCAGGAAGCAGAAAAACATATCGCAAACTATTAGAGGAGAGGAGTCAAGTCAGGATAGACGATAAGCTCGTCTCAGTCCATTATTGACAGTAGCCGCCGAAGCGTACATTAGCATAATACGAGGCGTGGGCAAAGCCGCCGCTACCTCCAGCCGTGGGCGTCGCATCCCACGCGCCTCGCGTCGCGACTAATTACAACGAAACACAATCTGACCGCACTCGCGTGTAATTTGCTTTGTTTACATTGTACAGGCGATAACGTTTAGAGGCGGAGGGACGTTAAGGGGATTATATTTGAACGTTTATTAACCCGGAGCCCACGCAAAAGTAGAGATTTTGTGTTAGCACTACTCTACTATTTCCCTGTAGCATTTGTAATTTGCACTTTTTATGTATTTGGTGCACAATAAAGTATAACTAAATAAATTAATCATTCCTGCTCAGCCTCAGGGGATCTTCAGCTCTGATTTCATCAATATAACACAAAAAGTTAAGTATTTAACGATAAAAGTTGTATCAGCATTGATTCAGTCCATACTGCCATAGTCCATAGACGAACATAGGCTCCCCTACAGACTGCCACGAACTAAGATCCTGAGCCACCTACCTCCATCGACTTCCCGCACATTTGCACAAGTCGTCTCTTCATCAAGTAGGGCGACCCCTCCTACACTGTGCTGGCCAATAGCTGGCTGCCACTCAAGAACCTTTCTTTTCTATCAGTTATCGGTTCTACGAGCTATGTCAGTTATCCGTATAGTTCTATATGGTATTGAAAAAGACCAAACAGTTATGATTAAATTTATGCTTTTAAACATTATTTATTTCAAATAGTGAACCTTACCGCATCCAGACAACAGACTACAGGAACATTGCTAGCACGGAATCGTCCCCATCTGGAAAAAACGAAACATCTAGTCATGCACAGAACTTACAACTAATGATTTCTTGGATTTTTTTGAGTGACAACCGCCGCCCATGAACATATGCAACACCCATAGGGTTGCAGATGCATTGCCACCTTTTAGTACAGTGGGCCCCGGCTACTTCACTCACCAGACGAAACGCAGTAGTGTTACACCACTTCCACTTCACGCGGGTCTACTGTGAGGTCGTGATACTTCCTCGAATCGACCTGCCCATTCTTGCCATGAATAGTACAAAGTCTTCGAAAGGCCGAGAATAAAAAAAATCAACGCGATAAATTCTTTAAAAAATTTTATTAAAAAAAATCGGTATTTGAACCAAATTGGTGTTTGGAATTTGCATAAAAACGTTTTAATTTCCACTTCAAAATTTGAATTTTGCCATTAACCTGTAACAAATATTCAGCTTTTTAAGGACAACAACATTTTCATACAATAGAGGCGAACTTCTCTTGTAAGAATCAGTAAGACAATAAGTTTATACTTTTGCTCAACAAAAACAATGATTAAAATTAATCGGTAAATCCGAATCAGATCTATTCACTGCTTCAATAATTGATTTATTTTCACTTTACTATTAAACTTCATGATTAACCTTATGGGGCAACTCAATGGGCTCAAATAGTTTCCCTTTTAACAGGGTTTCCCAAACTTTATCTACATTTTGTAAACCAAGAATTAAATTGAAGATGATTGATGAATATTAATTTAAATATATTATATTACTTTTAATTGATCTATACTCGCACACCTACATGAAGTGGTATTTTTAAATGCGTCACGGTGTAAACTATGACAATATTTTTTGTGTTCCTATTTCGGAGCATAGTTTGAGAACCTCTGTCCTTGAGCAATAACTTCCTTTCCGAGTGTGCAATGTTGTTGTCGAGTAAACGGACTGGGCCTTCGGTAAACAGTACCGCCTCGCTCCAATCTCGGTTGTCGAGATTCGGGCCTCGACCTTGAGAGTGGAAAGTGACGTCGGCGTATCGCTGGTTCAAAATGGTGGTTTCTACCATTTCAACCAAATAGACAGATTCAGATAGATCAAGATTAAGGAACGTTTCCAAGTAGTTAACAATTTTAAACCAGTAAATGCTTCTTAGTGATTGCCGTAACAATATTTTATGTTTAAGAGCGCCGAGAGTTATTATCAATTTTTCTAAGTCTTTGTATTCTTTTAGCGAATGGCCCAGATTATCGTCAAAAAAGTCAGAAATGTATGTGAAAAATAAATAATAATATTGCAATAGATACAATTGTGTGTGGAATTATAATTACAACAAGGAATTGATATAAATATTCTACAAGTCTATCTGTAATTCTAATTTCATTAGTATGGCGGCTTAGTGTTTTCGAAATATGAAATCTGTAAAATGTGTCATAGCACAAAATTATTGAACCTACAACCATAACCTCTAACCAGACGATCAGGAGTGAGATCACATGACGCGGATAGTTTTAAAATTAGTTTAAAACATTAAGGAACTATACGATTAGTTCATAATAGATCTTTACTATGTACGCATAGTTCAACCAGTCAGGATGCGTTCGTGAAATAACTTGTCATTGTTCTTAATTGACACAAGTTTTAATAGCAGGCCCGGGGAAACTTTCCCGGGAACGTGTCCACTTTAGTGCTGTGAAACAATTAGAGAATCCACGCCCGTTTTATGATAATTTCTAAACATTTTCTTTTGTTGTCTAACGTACATTACTACTATTTACACGTCAAAGTATTTTTTTTTTTTTCAATGGCCGTTTTACTTTCAGTAAGATGGAGGTGAGTGCACTTGTAGATAATGTTATAAAAAAGTTAAGGAAACTAACAGACAATGTCACTGTGGATTAACGGAGGTAAAAAAATTTCGAAAAATTATGTTTTATTGATCGTTTCGAAAATTTGCAGATTTCCTCGTGATGTTTTTGTTGGGGGTTTTGTTGATGTTTTCTGCAACTGGCCGCCTGCCTGACGTCACTTTTCTGGGAAGAAATACCCAGATCCGGAGGCACTCCCTGTGAGGCACTCAAAATACTTGTCTCATGTGGGAATCGAACCTATGAAAAATGCGCCACTGCCATCTGGTACATCAGAGGGTAAGGCATTGTGACTATCACACTTTTACCGCAACAGAATCACGCACACAGATCTTTTATACGAACATAACATAACACGTTTAAAAAAATAACTATGCTGTTGCTAGTTTATCGCGAGTGTTACTTTATGTTTTGTACTTGCTGTTTATGTTTTGTATGTGAAGTTAAACGGTGGAGCGCAGGAAAGTTTTTCTAGTTCCAAGAATGTTGATTTTGTACAATCTGCAGCATGGGACCTCATTACGTCGGCGTCAAGTTAGTTCTTTTGTCTCGGAACAACGACACGAGTCTAAGTCCGTGTTGACTTAAAAGTACTTTTGGAAGAAGTTTTGTGAATCTGCAATAAATTTTGCTGGGCCCCAGGAAGCAGAAAACCATGTTTGAGTGATTTATTTATTTTGCAACTAACATTTAAGTTTGTTTTGGTAGGAAAGTATTCACTGCATTTCCATTATTTGAGAGGTTCATCTTCACTTACCTCACCAGATGAAGTGAACAATAATAAACATTGTTTTGCTCTGTTACACCATCTATGCGTGTACAGCATAAGTTAAGACTTAATGCTTAGCACTTTAAAATAGGCCATCAGATATATGACTACAACCGTCATAACGTTGCAAGCGGTATGAGCTCGCTGAGTAAGCCTCTGAGATAAGGGTATAATTATTCTCAGGGTAAATTTATCTAAAATTACATATTAAAATTACATATTATATATTACATAATAAACATAGTCAACGCGCCAAGAACGCTAGCTGCATTTCCTCGCTGATTACTTATGCTTAACCTTTGAGGGATAAAAGAACCAGCTCTCTTGTCACCTTAAGTTAAGTTAAGCCTAGGATGTAAACCTTACACGACGTTAAGTTAAGCCTAGGATGTAAACCTTTCAAACTGGACTAATAAAGGTGAGTAAAATTAATAAATCAGCACTAAAACTAGTGAACGGTTCTTTATTGCCAACAGACGACTTAAACGGTGTTAAACTTTTAAATGTGAATAAGATCCTTGTACGAGTAAGACAATGTTTCTGAACTCCGAGTGCTCAGAACAGGTGAGTCGCAAGATGTGTTTTAATTTATTTCGAATAAAGGTAAACCGCTTGTGAGTACAGAACGCGATTGCAATGCGATACGAGCAAAAATGTTAGAAAATTGATATGACAGGAATGACAGGATGTTAGGTGTTTAACATCGGCCATGTATACCTTCATCATCCGAGTAGTTGTAACAGAGTTGTGATCTTTAAGAAAGTGGTTATCCTGACTCGATTCATAATATTAAATTCATCACTACCTTTATCAGTTTTCTGTGTACACTCTCGGGCGAGCTGGCCAAATCATCCAATAGTAGAAGTGCTGCGTGGTTCTAAGATATTGTAAAACATTCAAGCTTACTGTTACTTACTGCTAGAATACCGTAATAATAAAACAGTCGGATGAGAAAGGACGGAGAGGGAGAGAAAGGAATATATATGTCCCTTTCTCATTTTTATTTATAATAACTATTGGTAAATCCTTGAATAGTCATCACGGAAGTCAACAAAAAAAATCATTAGGCGCATAACACCGTCAGTAAAATGTTGCCTAAAGCTTAGCTAATTGATTTTCTGTAAATTTATAATAAATAACCGGTGCCCCCATCGTTGATTGAAAGAAAGAAAATCAATATCACTCGAAAATTATTTAGCAATTTATCGCCACGTTCGTTAATCTAAAGTACCATCCGCAAGTTAAAAACGCTATATCTTTTCTCCACGGCTAATTTTCTTGGAGACTCTGCGCAAAAGTAACGTTATGTCGTAATTCTCCAAAATTCGATATTTTGGAGATTTACGACATAACGAACATCGAAATCACAAAAATAACGACACCGTGAAGTCATTCATCCCATACCTCACATGTTATACATAAGTAACACGTGTTTTATTACCCTTTTTTTTTAACGATGGGAAATGCATCATGCATACTCTCCTGCGGGGGAAGCAAGAAGAGTTATGTTGGACTCCCACCCTGAAAAGGGCAGACCTACCAACTAAAACCCACCGCGACGCGCGCCTGGCGTCGCCATCTTGCGATTCGATCGGTGGAGACGTTATCGCCGCACCCCTTCGCCTCACATCTGACTCGACCCGGACCTCCACTTCTCCGATGCGGAGTGGTGTGCCCGCAGCGAGCCTCCTTCGAGGTCCATGGAAAAATAGGGCCTCAGTTTTCTCCAGGGCCACCCGTAGGCCCAGAGCTCTGATGCGGGACACCATTAGTCCCACACCAAGCACCGCCAGCTGGATCGCCTCCTGATGCGTCGCTCCGCGCGCAAGAACGAGTGTGTCGTCAGCGTAGCAGACAACACGAAGCCCGCGCATCAAGGCACCACGGAGTACCCTGTCGTAGCCGATGTTCCACAGGAGTGGGCCAAGGACCAATCCCTGCGGAACACCACACCATGTTTCCCTTTGTACGAGGACGCCATCGCGCCCCACACACACAACGCTCCTCCCCCGTAGGTACGCCGCAATAAATGCACGTAGGTACCGGGGGAGTCGATGGTATCGGAGGCCCTCCTCGATGATAGCAAACGGCAGGGTATTGAATGCGTTGGCGATGTCAAGAGACACCGCCAACACCACTTTGCCGTTCGCCGCCTGCTCCTCCGCATATCCCTTGACACACAATATGGCGTCTATTGTGGAGCGCGATGGTCGGAACCCGTACTGGGCGTCCGACAGGTTAGGCCCCTCGTGCATCATATAACGTATGATGCGCGAGGCGACCACCCTCTCCAGCAGCTTACTGACCTCGTCCAGCAGGACGATCGGCCGGTAAGCCAAGGGTGATTCTTCGGGGCGACCCTCCTTACGAAGAAGGACAACCCTACCCGCCTTCCAACACTGCGGGAACTCTCCACGCCGAAGACAAGCATTGAAAAGCTCCCGCAGGCGTTCCTCTAGGGGCCCCAAGGCCAGGACCAGGGCCCTGCCGGGCACACCATCGGGGCCAGGGGCTGTTTTGCGCCCTGTTTTTTTGAAGCCGCAGGAGTGCGGCTCCCATCTCACCCTCGGATACCAGAGGCACCTCCTCGGTGGTTTCCGGCTCAGGCACCGGTGGGATAACGCCAGTTGAGGCCGGGAACAACGCCTCCAGCACCGTGGTCAGTCGTTCCGGTGAAATAGATTCAGCAGGCGGCGGACCCCGACCAAGCTTGCCCCTGGTTGCCCGGTATTGACGACCCCAGGGATCGCGGTCCAAACCCACGAGGAGCTCAGCCCAGGCAGTGTCCTTGGCCCTCAGGATGGCCAGCTGCAGAGATTTTTTGGCGTCGTTATACGCCCTCTGCAGCTGGTCATCCAATTCCTCGTTCCGGGGCCGCCGCCGTCGCTGTCGTTGAAACTTCCGGCGGGCAGCGACACAGCGTCGCCGAAGATCTGCAATGTCGGGTGACCACCAATACACCTGCCTCTTTTGAGGTCTTTGCCGCACGCGGACCATGCACGCATCGCAGACCCTGGTGATCGCGCTGCGGATACACATTGCCTCCTCGTCCGTCATCGCCGGAAGCGCAGCAGGTCAACGTCCAACCCCGCGAGGGCCCATCGCGGAAACGCTGAGGCCATTGCAGGGAAGGAGGGGTCGGACTGCATCCCTCTGGAGGAGAAGACGCTGAAGCGGATATATAAGTGATCCGACAGCGTCTCCACCTCCCCCATAACTCGCCAATCTCGTACCGCCTCAGCAACCGCGGGACTCGCAAAGGAAAGGTCCACAATGGACCCTCCTTGGACCCGAACGCAGGTTTGTGCTGTGCCACGGTTGAGGAGTGCCAACCCAGATTCCGTGGCCCAGTCCTCAACCGCAATCCCCCGCGCGTCTGTGGCGGGCGATCCCCAAGCCATATTTTTGGCATTAAAGTCGCCCGCCACAATCACCGGTCGAGGTACAACTCGTCTGATGGCCGCCTGCATATCGCCAAGGATCGTCTCGAGTTCCGCGAGGGTTTTGTTTGGGGAAAAATACACCGAGAATATGGTGTATTTCCCCCAGTCGGCTGCCACAAAACCATTTCCCCTCTTTTTGACGGAGAGGAGCGTAGTGCCTTCTGGAACATAAATGGCCGCCGTGCCCGTTGCATCCCCTACCCAGTTGGCGGGTATGCAATAAGGCTCGGCAACCATGGTTCAGGTTTATCTGAAGGAAATGTTGTCGATCCCTATCCATTATTAGGGTCGACACACATTTCCTCTTGTCGGGACGAATCCCGATCCACCTGCTGGGAGGCCGGGGTCCTGCCGGCCTTTTTCCCTTTTTTCGGTGGGGAGCAACCCTTACCCCCCACCGAGTGCTCAGCTGGCTTATCTGCTACTGCGCATACTGCGCAGTGGGGTTTGGCTGAGCATGTCGCTGCTTTGTGCCCAGGAGCACTGCAGCGATAGCAAGCATCGCTGCGGTCCACCTCCGAGGTGCACTGGAGTCGCGTGTGCCCGATTTCTAGGCAACGGAAGCACTTCATACGGCGCGGCTCCAGGGACTCGACATGCACATAGCTCCAGCCAATCCTAATACTCCGTGCTGACTCCAAGACCTTAGCAGCTGCCACTGGACATTGCACCCAGATGCAGCCAGTGCCCCGGCGGCCCTCCCGAATTTCGCCCGCCTTGACGTGGTCAAGGGGACAGGCGGCTGCAGCGAAAATCGCACCTCATCCCTGGTGACGGAATCATCCAGGCCAGTAAGACGCAGATCCGCGCACTTCACCGGCCTGGCGATCCGTGCCTCTCCGGCGAGGACCTCACGGAGCTTCGCGGCAAAACTGTCCGCTGCTTCGCTCGTGCTGGAAGCTCGAGAACTCGAGCTCCCGTGGCCGCCTGCCTTATTTTCAGGCCTGCCGGTATGTTCAAGGCCGTCAGATCTAACCGCTGACGGGCCTTGGTGAGAACATCACTATACGTAACCCCCTTTTCGACGGCATCGTGCTGTAGTGTGATTACTACAGCTGCCGTCGTAGGGGCACGTAGTTTGCGGCCTCTACGCTTCCGTTTCTTTTTATTAGCGGCGGCTGGCGTCGCGGTGGCCACAGTGGGTCTTGATGCCGTACCGGACTTGGGCAACGCAGAGGATCCCGTTGCGACCAATGGGGGCCGCGGCACCGTAATAGATTTCACGGCGGCCGCAGGTGGCTTAGGCGTCGCGACGGGTTTAGCCACGGACTTCTTTGGCTTGGCGACGATGGACGCCGACATCTGCACGTCAAGCGCGGGCGCTGTTTTCTTTCCCTTCCCCTTTCCCTTCCGTACCACTGCACTCCACGTCTCTCCGCAGCCAAGGGCGGCCTTAGGCGCTTCTCCGGGAGCAAACGCTCCTCGAGAGCCTCGAATCGCGCGCTGATCATCGTCCCTATTTGGGATAGTACATCACGCGCGATATGCTCAGCCTGCAGTGTTGGTGCCGGCGTCCGTTCCTGGGCTGGGCGAGCCGCCTTCTCTACGCTGAGACGCATGCTAGCAACCTCCTTCTGGAGCGTCGCCACCTCGTCCCGCAGCCGTTTGTTGTCGGCCTGGAGATAGGGGGTTTCATCAGTCGATGATATGCTCTGGAGATCTCAGCCGGGGTTCTTTGATTTTGTAGCGACTTTGGTGACTTTATGCCATCATCGACCCTCTCAAGCAGGGTCGAAGAAAGCCAGAGTCGTCTAATCGTCAAAGCCAGCGGAATGCTCTATCGAGCCGCCCTTTGGATCAGCTCTGTAACCTCCTTCTCCGCCTGGAGCTCCATCTCTGCCCTCCCTTCCATGAGCTTGCAGCCCCAAATACTGATGCTAAAGGGGTGCCTTTCCTTTTGAACGCCGAAGATTCCGGATGATCATCCTCGCTTCTTACTTTGGGCACCCATCACAGCTAGCGTTGCTAGCTACGCTATTATCCAGTTCTAGGTTCATCTCAGAGCCAGAATCTGACGCGGATATACCGCCAACCTCCTCTAAACTCCCAATTGCAGTTGATGCTAAAGGGCCATCCTCCTTACTTTGGGCATCACAGCATTCGAGCTGTACGCCCAACTCCTTCAAAACATCATTTTCTATTATATTTTTAGTATTCATTTCTATTCCCACGAGTTGGGACGATATAATGCACTCCCCGGGTTACGCCCATACCGGTCGACTAAAAAGTGGAGTGGGGTACATACTGTGGAGGTCCCCAGGTATCCACAGGTTTTAACGAGGGTTCTCTCGAGTTTTATAGGGTTTTCCTTCCCGCGGGCCGGCCAATTAAGGCAAGCCCTCCGACCAGCGACACAGAAGCACACACATACACACACAAATACATCCACATACGCACGCACATATACCCAACAACAACATCTCCAACTGGAGCCACCAGAAGGGTCGTTGAAGTGAGTCGCTGGTTACGGAACGAGGAGTTGACGAAGTCTCCTCCGACGGTGGTGTCAGACGCACTGAGATTAGTCAGCGCGCCGACCCGTCCACCTTGGCCCTATCCAATGTGTTCTCTGCTAATGAGAGAATCACATGGAGGACCCCTCCGTGTGCTGCTCTTCGTCTGGTCCCTCGCTCCATGCCTGTCCGGTATGGGAGACCCTATCCGGCATAGCCTTGGAGGTCATTAGGACACGCAAGCCCCTCCAGCACAACAAGGTGGCAGCACGACGGGGGGTGTTTTATTACCCTATGGTAACATAAGGTAACCGACATAGCTCAGAAGATTAGTAAGCACTAAAGTGGCAAACTCACTTCGTTTTTCTAGCATTTTCGTGAATTAAAATATTATAGCTTCCGTACTAGCACGTGTTTCTACCGTGTATATCATCTATATATATCATCATAGCATGTATATATACCAGTGTATATATATGTAGGCTGGTATTTTACGTGTATCTATAACTCCTGAACGAATTCCGGAGAGAAACAGGCTAGATTTTATAAGTTAACTAGCGGCCCGCCCCGGCTTCGCACGGGTAACAATAAGTTTAACAAAAAATTAAAAAATTAAAAATTATCATACACACACATAAAACCTTCCGAATGTTTCGTTTGTGGTGAATAATTTTATGAATTTCTTAATCTTTTAATAAAATATCCTTGAAATTACGTTATGAAGATCGAAAGAACGCTGAGAAGATAATGGTTCCGCTTTAATTACGGGACATTCGGGGTTACACGTAAAAGTGACAAATAAGTCTGGTCTTCCATAGCTTCAGACATAAATCATCGCATCTTTGGTTTTTTAATGCAGATAATTCGGAGAACCTGTAAATGAATATGACGTTGCAGATTACGCGTTAACCGATGATTGGGCCAATGTCTTGATTTAAAGCATCTCTAAGATGAATGTTTCACCAGCCCTCAATCTCTGGTTATTATGACATAATATGTAATTCAATCTTTCTGATATCTTTTTGCCATCATATCGACAATGTATTGAATTAAAACCGGCCAAGTGCGAGTCGGACTCGCACACGAAGGGTTCCGTACCGACCTCACAGAAGACCGGGGTAAAATAGAAGTGTTATATATACTTCTACTTTTCATCTGGTGAGAGAGGTTGCCGGGGCCCACTTTATTTAAAGATGGCAACTTATTTGCAACCCTACAGGTGTTGCAAATGTCCATGGGCGGTGGTTATTACTTAACATCAGGTGAACCGCCAGATCGTTTGCCACTCCATCACATTCATAAAAATCATGTTTTAATATATTTATTCAATATAGAAGTATTACTCTTACATATTGTCAAAAACACTACTGCTGTCAACATTATCTATAAAACCGGCAACGCTCAGAACTCGACTTCCTAGGGTGAATTTGTATATTTATATTAATGTGCTCTTCAAGCCGCTGCAAACACTACTTGACTCTCTCCGACTTTTAAGACTATTTTCAGTTTCCGGTAAATATTCCTCATTACGACGTATTTTTGATGCCCTCGCCTGGAAACTATTTCTAGAAAGATGAGATCTTTAAAATGATAAAAAAAAAATTAAACTGCCTTTGTATTTAATAATATGTTAACTATCGAACAGGAATTACCAGTATAAATGTGATTGAAAAATTATAAGAACTACTAAGTCAGTCACTAAGCTGTTTGGATAGTTAAATTCCAATATACTAAAATTTTTAAACTTGTGATATCTCTCGAATGGAATGTCCGAATTTAATAATTCAAAAAGTTATATAAAGATATTGAAACAGTCTTAAATATCAAGTAATTTATTTTTATAAGGATTAATACCAAGATACAAATAAAGAGCCTTTTCTAGCGGCGGCATTTCAATCAAAATTTTAAAATAAAAGAACACTTATTGTGGCATAACCATAATAGTTAGACATATGCTGTCGCGACACTTTTTGTAAATAACAATGTGTTCTGCAAAGTCGTAGTACATTATTTTATTCTATCATCAATAGTTTTCGCAGCGCACGCGATGTAAAGAATATTTTTGGTAATTTTTGTACACTTTGGGTTACATTATTGAAGTTTTAGTAAGGCTCCCTATTTTTAAAAAAAATATAATAAAGCCTATATCAAGCAGGGATAATGTAGCTTCCCAACAATGAAAGAATTTTTCAAATCGGTTCAGTACTTTCGGAGCCTATTCAATACATACAAACAATCAAATCTTTCCTCTTTATAATATAGAAGAAGATATAGATTTATTTTAATTTGTAAAATAACATTTATAGAATCATTATGATTATGATTGAGGTGAGGGATAATTTTATTGGGCTGTAAAACAAAGGGATGAGAAGGGTTACTCATTGATGGTAAACGATCGGAGGAACAACTACCATCAAAGCAAAACAATTCTAAAATAGTTGGAACTAATCCTTACTTGATACCATACAGGTAAATATGAAGGTAGGTTTATCAAATTTAAAATTTCATTTTATTTGTTGGTGTGATATGAATTTTAGGCAACGTTAATCCTTACTAATATTATAAAGGTGTTAATATTATAAAGTTTTAATGTATGGATGGATTTGTTACTCTTTCACGCAAAAACTACTCAATAGGTTTTATTGGAACTTTACCATTAAATATTTATACATCAGAATAACACAAGGCTATAGTTTATAAAGATATTGCGTGAATTGTTCCAAAATATAGGTAATGATGTGTCAACTAAAAGTAGGAAAAAATTCAGCGGCCGCGCGTGTGAAGCCGCGGTTAACAGCTAGTCCGATAATAAATTATTTACCGAATTGTCACAAAATATGACAATTACAGAATACCAATTAAACATTTAGAATCGAAATAACCGAGACGCGGTGAATTGCTTGTCTCCGAAATTTCCTCAAACTCTCGACCGCTTCAATATAAATCATTGACAACGTCGAACCTTTGTTTCGAAGCATGATTCATTTTAAACGAAGCGTTTTCGGATATGTCAATTTTCGTCACCATCTTTTGTATTTACGCGAATGTTGAATGCGGTTAAAAATGAAACTTTTTCACGGATTTTATCGCGTGATGACTGCGGATGCTGTTTAGCGTTCGCAACATACCATAAAAACAGTTTAACAGTTTCATTTTCACATGCGATATTAATTTAACTTTACGTCGTGGAAGTTTTCTAATAGAAAATATACTTGGCACGGGCCGAAAAATCATTAGTATTAAAATTGATTATAACACGTTCGGAAATATTAAGCCGACTATTTCTTTTTGAAGTTATACTTCTTTTGGCGCGTTTGGGAAAATGATAAGAGTGATGAGTACCGCATACCATCAACGGCTGCATCACCATTTAACATCAGGTGGGATGGCAGTCAAGTGCTGGACACTTTAAAAAAAAAAAAGTTAATTTGCACGACGCCTAAATGCACACGGGATAATTTTTTAATTATTTTTCTTTTGTTACTTTAAAGAAGTATAACTTCTTACATTATTGAATTGAAACAAAAAAAATTCGCCCGTTTTTTGTTGTATTTCTTGTCTGGGTAGTAAACATATTTTTATCTTCTCTTTTTGAGGCACATAATTAAATACGATGAAAATACCTAATCGCCATGACGGTGCCCAAAAAAAAAAATCTAAATACCAGCCTGTATAAGTTCCACAGCTGGGCACAAGGGCCTCCTATGTACAGACGGTATTAGGGCAAAGTCCACCACGGTGCCCGAGCATCTACATAATTAGTAAACAATAATTATTTTTACCAGTAGTTAAAAACTATTTAACCTTCCATTAATTTTCCTTTTGAGTCCACAAATTTTGCGAAACAAAGTGTGGGCACGGAGAAATTTAATATCAATCAACTCTATAGAAAAACTTGAGTACCAGGGTATCATAATATCACAGAGTTAACACGTCCGTCGCTTTTATGCAGTAAGCAGTAAGACGAGACTGGCCGCGTGGGAGGTGCGCCATTAGGTGGGAGACGATCATATTTAATTTACTGTACGTAACATTAATGGTATTTTAATTAAACAATGGTTTTATTTAAACAGAACACAAATTCTACAATATTGAAATGTTTACATTGTTATTTTAGTTACGTACAATAACTTGTGGATACGATAATTTAGCGTTACGCATTTCGCCTCAAATCGTTTGTTGATATTATAAGGAACTACAATGATTTCTATTCTAGCAAGTATTATGTTTGGTTTAATAATACGCATGATTACGATTCTTATTACATATACTTCTCAAGCAAAATTTTCGCCAATGACACAATGTTCGCTTGTCTTGACAGGCTGTCCCTGGACGACGAACGCTTTAAAGAGTTAAAAAGGGATATAATCCAAAAGAATCGCATTTGTTTACTTAATAATATTAATTTGCAAATTTAATTAATTTGTAATTTCCTTAGTGTATATATACTCTTTGGCTTCATAGTTTGAGTGATATCCACGGATTCATGCTTTTTAAAATTCTAATATTGCTATTTTAGCACAAAGGAGTCCAATGGTTTTCTAGTCTGATTCTAAATCGGTTTTAAATCGGACAAAAATAAAAGCTTCGAAATCTATGAATGTTCATTGTTGAATCTTGCTGTAAGTCCAATCATAAAATATATCCCTGACATCTTTTGAAGATTTGATCACTCCCGATCCCAAAAAAAATGAAGTACAAACTGTAACGTCAAAAGTAAAACTCAAAGTCTCATGTAAGGCCACTGGTATTCTGTAAGATCTTGGGTCTTCTCCGGACGAGCATGTATGTGTTACACGCAACAGACACTCACCGTACTCTACGCATAGCGTTGGTAGGGCCACGCAGCAGCCTCGGCTGTTGCACGAATGGGCAGGCTCGTACAGGTAAGTACCACGACCTCACAGAAGACTGGCGTAAAGTGGAAGTATAATACTTTCGTCTGGTTAGTGAGGTAGTCGGAGCCCATTTTTCAAAAGGTTGTTAATGCATTTGCAAACCCTTGGGTGTAGCAGATGTTCATAGGCGGTGGTATTCACTTAACATCAGGTGAACCAGCAAAAGTTGCTTAGCGAGCAGGTGCTCGCTTGGCAACTTTTCACATAAAAAAACGCATAAGTAGGTAGGCTAGCAATGTGATATTTTTAATATCTAAAATTGACATATACATTAGATATGGTATCTTAGAATATAAAAACTCAAATGTGACGTGAATAACATATACAATCGAATTCAATACAAGCTTATTCAAGACAATAGGGTTTTGCTCGTTTAGAACGTGTACCATCGACGATTACATCACTGATTAATCGAGGTGTTATTTCTTGTCTTGCGACGAATGATGTTTTTTGCTTCGATTCTGGTACAGAGGCCATAGACGTGCTATAGTCTCCATGTATTTAGGTGCCATGGATTGCAAGTTGGAGGTGCAAGTCCGTGAAACGCTCACCATCAGGTGGGATAATAACCGTGCCGTTTACAAAGTGATTTACAAAGAGACTAGGTGGCCGTGTGTTAGAGAGAGAAACTAACTCATCATAGGCCTCACAGTCTTAGTGCAGTTAAATCCAAGGGTCCTGCGCAATCTTTGCAGATTGCAAAATTCGCGATACCGTTTAATCGCACAATGAAACATCTGAAAAAATATTTTCACGAAATAAGACTCCGCAGCTTTCGATGTACGAATATGCAAATCATTGATATTCAGAAACGACAGACTAGGCACGTAGTCTTACGGAACACTTTATAGTAGAAGTTGTTAGATTTGGACGAACTTCAGATACACATACATATGTTCCGGTTTCGTCATGAAAAGGGTCGGTCAAAAATCTGATTTCAAAAAGACTCGTTTATGATCACTTCCATCCTGTCGAATGATATTTGAAAATTAGATAGTAGTTTAGTTTTTTAATAAGAACTTGGACCTATCAAATTCACACCGGGCTGATTTTGACAAATTTCATTTAATTCTGTTCAGCCGTTCGTAGAGTAAAGAGACAACTGACACACTAACACACATCAATACGCATTTTTATGCTAAAGTTATTAAAACGATTTATATTTATAAATAGTGACATAGAAAAGAGCCAGTTCGAAACCAATTAGCAGATTGATATTACAATAACAAATAATGTAACCGCGACGATATTTCGCAAAGGAAAACACGGCCGTATCAAACGCGAGAACGTCAAAGCACCCACGTAATCGATTTCTTAAAGAGTATCAATAGCTGGTTTTAGCGTTGGCGCCTTGCTATCGATTAACTCGGACCGAGACATCGGTATCATGATTGGACAATGAAGTGGCGCATGGCGAGTGGCGTTGGATACACCAACTGCACTGCTGGGTGTGGGTTCGATATTCAAAAAATTGTGCGCACGACCAATAGCTGTTCCGAGCCTGTGTAGTATCCCACGGCACAACGAGGGAAGGAAAGCTTTCAAAAGGTATTCTATCTCTTGGGTGGAAAGAAACTGTTATGGGCCACTTTTAGAGCGTTGGTGTTCGGGATCTCTTAATGAATGTCCCCTGTAATGCGAACGAGCATGCTGCGGGTAAGGATAAATCTACCCCAATTTCACACTCAACCTTGCCTCACCCACGAGACCACTTAATGTTAATGCCACTAGTCGACCATTGTACTGGAGAACTCTAAAGTGGTCGAACAGGTCCGCCGGAACCCACTTTAATGCTGAAGAGGTTAAGAAAAAGGGAAACATCGATAATCTTCAGGCGAGAGATACTTTTAATGTATTAAATGTCATTTCATAGAATTATATGTATAGAAACATTTAAAGTCACCGATTCGAGAAACATCGAAAAAATTTAAATTGAATTAATGATATATGTTTGTTTTTATTCCTTACTGAGAACCAGTTTTTTATATTTTTAGCGCGCAGGTAAAATCATAAAATTTTGTATTTGTTCATAATAGTCTGGTATCGAGTAAAGAGTAAGAATATCTTTTTATTTAATCAGAGCTTGTTTTGCAATAAAAGTCAATTTAACGCGCTGCTGTAACGGAGAAATCCAATAAAAGTTGGCACAGCTATATCTGCGTAGACTTTAGTTAATTAATCGAATGTAAATGTGTGATTACAGTCAGCAAATAATTTCATTTAGTATTTTTTTAGTAAAAATTAAAATAAGTCAAGATATCGCGTAAATGAAATTTTTTTTTAAAAGTTTATGTCCTAGGCTTAACGCCGCGGCTGGTGACAAGAGAGCTGGTTCTTTTCTCGCTCAAAGGTTAAGCATAACTATTCAGCGAGGAAATGCACCTAGCGTTCTTGGCACCATGCCGCGTGGATTAGGTTTATTAGATAATATGTAATTTTAGATAGATTTAATCCTGTTAAATATTAGATCAATTTTTCCGTACACGAAATAATAGTAATAATTGAATTAAATCGTAATCGTAGGTCTCTGGAACTGTGCATTTTTTTGGGATAAACAATATTTCCCGCCAATAAACTAATATTCCGAAAAAGGAAGTCGTTGTTAAAAGTATAAGCCAAAGAACACGATCACAAAGCTTCCGTGATATTAAAATTAGTTGAAATAACATACTCAATGAAATGTACAATATTTTGATAAACAAATAAATTAACGAATAGATAATCATTGTACGAATGTTGTTTCAATTAATTTAAGATCAATTAATTCTTGATTTATAAGCTATCGCCCGCTTATTGTATTAAAATTAATACATACTTCAAATTAATTGATGTGTCGTACCAATGGCAATAACATCATCAATCCGTCCAGTCTCGTCGCAATAAATCACTTTCTAAAAATCGGCGGCATTTGAAGCATGAAATAAGTAAATGACGAGCGACACGAGTACAGAAAAAAAAGAAGCAGTTTTCGAAATTCGAAAGGAGTTTAATTAATTCGACTGTGGTTCGAAAGTTTACGGTACGTACAACTTCCTGGACCGCACCGCTTCCTGGACATCGGTACTCATCTCGGCGTACCAAATTATACGATGAATGGACACAGCAAACTTCCTGTACACCCGATTGGAACCGGTCTCGTCGTCGAAAATGAAATGTCTTATGATGCATGTCATCTTAGCATGTATATGTAGCAGCCAGGTTTCAGGCTTTATTAAATAGCCGGTAGGCGGATATTGCATAACTTATGTCTTTCATTTGCAGACATTGAAAGCGAGTGCGAAAGTGAATTTCTAATAGCTTTTTTATTTCGATTTCGATGCAATTCTTACCCGGCAGCCCTCTTAAGTGTGTTAACTCTTATCGCGGAGTGGAGTAAGATCATACTTGAATTGCTAAGAGTCATTATTTTATATATAACATAACTCGCATCCGTTTTTTTTTCTGTAATGGAATTTTTTATGTGTTTCATTAAGGGTTGATAACGCAACTACAACCCTATGGGTAGTGCAGCTGTCTACGGCGATAATCTCTAAGCGGGATTAAAAAATTAAAAACAACAAGCAGTCACGAAACCTTAAGTTGGTTTAATAGAACGACTAAAACGAAACAGTCGACTTTTGTAGTAGCATTTTAATAGATTCGTATGCAGACGCGATGGCGTATCAATGTAACGGTGACTTGTTCGAGACAATTGTCTTCTGTACAATTTTAACATATTCGTATGCACACGCGATGCCGCAGAGATGGCCGACGTACGCAAAGTACCGTTCGCAAAACTGTGCCCTGATTGCTCCACGTGCCGCGCGAGTGTGTTTCACTTTTGAATGCGTTAATTTCCTAGCACACGGTGAAAGTTACACGCTGCGACGGTACTTACTTTTTTTATGTGAGAAGGTGGCAAGCGAGTTGGCGGTGCACCTGATGTTAAGTGATAATCGCCGCCCATGGACATTTGCAACACTAGTAAGGTTGCAGATGCGTTGCCACCATCTATTTCAGTGGGCCCCGGATTACTCACTCACCAGATGAAACGCAGAAGTATAACACTTCTAATTCACGTCGGTCTTCTGTGAGGTCGTGGTAGAAGTAGCAGCGACGACTGGACGGACCCGCCCATTCGTGCTACAGAGGAGACTTACTTTCTACCACAGTTGGAAGTCAGTTTAGGGAGTATCTTTTTCGGAGCTATCGTCTATCACATCGGGCATTGCCGAAGCGTTTCGTAAACGTACGGAGGAACCATACAAGGAACTGCTTTATCTCTGCTTCTGTCTGCAGATTGTTGACTAAACAAGATTGAAATATATCCGGATCGTAGCATTTCTGCTGACGATCGTGCACTATTGTCCCGGACTTGAAAGAAACGTGATCGAAATTCCGAACGCGGCCGCTCGGCCCGTGGCGGCTAAATGTGCCGTTGCGCGTCGAGAACACAATTTCGGGATTAGACAATAGCCTCTTTATCTTTCGTATCGATAACGCTCGCCTTACTAACAGGCGATTTTACACTGAACAGATTTTACACTGTGGTGGGGCCACGCAAAAGTTCTCTGTCGGACGAATGGGCAGGTCCGTCCGCAGAAGTACCACAACCTCGCAGAAGACCGGCGTGAAGTGGAAGTGTTAGTGTTACTTCTGCGTTTCGTCTGGTGAGTGAGGTAGCCGGGGTCCACTTTGTTAAAAGGTGGCAACGCATCTGCAACCCTACGGGTGTTGCAAATGTCCATGGGCGGCGGTTATCACATAACATCAGGTGAACCACCAGCTCGCTTGCCACCGTACATCATAAAAAAGGCGCCAGGTGGCGGGAGCCGAGCAACATTTGTAAGAATAATTTCTTGAATATCCGCTAATGATGAACGTTGTATATAAAACTGTTTTACGTGGCTCATCGCGCTGTTTTATTATATGAATTTTTTTTTGTAATAAAAAATAATGTTAAATGCATTCAAGATCACGGGTAAGACGAATTGTTTCACGTCGTAATGTACATGTATTTTGGGAAGACGTTAAAAGCGATATAATCCACAGTATTTGACTCCCTTAAGCACTATCAGAAATATCCCGTATCAAAGACTTTGATACGGGATTGTGAGCCCCCTTTTGATCTTATCGGATGTACCTATTCGTACCGCACGATGTACAGTTATCTAATATTAAGGTAAATGGTGGCCTTTGACGAATATTTCTCATAAAAACGCGGCACTTAAAATTGTAGCGTCACTTACCAACAACATCTTACATTTCACCTTATTGAATGCTTCACTCGCACAACTAGATAGGGTAAGTCTTGTAGAATGAAAAAGAAGTCAAGTACACACAATGGAGTAGAAGGTTGTATAAACAAAGTTACCTGGATGATTAAGTATATTGAACAACGATATCAATTTATATTACAAATTATTAGAATCGCGGTCACCTAAATTCGATGCATTATAAAAATGCTTTTCTGAAACGTAAAAATATTTTATGACAGCGTGATAAATATATAGGTACATGTTTATTTTCTTAGTGTATAAATATTATATATTAATGAATAATCATCTGGTTATTGTGGGTCCATATTATCTTTTTAATAAAATAGATAGGTGAAGATATTTTTAAACTAAATTTTAATATTTAATATAATAATTAATAATATGTAATATTTTGAATTAAACTTTATTACTGGTTTATTTTTAACGGTATCCATTCTCTTTCTTTCCGTCCGAACTGTGGACGTATTCAATGCGAGAGTCAACAAGCATATACTTTATAATAGTAATAATGCATAACAATTATTAATTTACATTCGAATATAGGTAAATGATACTTTTGGTCGGTGATAATTACTATTTACTATTTTATTTACATTTCTTGCCGTAGCGCGATCAAATACTACATTATAATAAGAAGGTTACCAATAAAATTATAAAAAAAATATAGACTAATTTAAACTTATCTAATCGATTATCTAATTGTGACATAAGAAAAACTTAAACACAAGTCAACTCACGCACACCAACAAACGAAAATTGTGTTTTCGGGCCTTTCGTTATAATGTCAATAGACATCGTGCAAAAGTCACTCTGTTACGTAGAATCGATTTGTAGCGAATATGGCAATTTAAAATTGCGAAATTTACATTTACTAAACACACGTTGTGACACATCGCGAAATAACGACAATCTTAAAATCGGCATTGTATCGGTGTCATAGAAACAATATCTCGTCTCCATATAAATTTTTTTCTAGAAAAAAATAATGTATCAACATAAAACACAGTCAAAAAGCTCAATTATTTATCCCCTAAAAACTAACTTTTTTTAATTACAAATCTACAATCTCATTTTAATGGTCTAGAAAACTAAACTGAAAGGAATCGATGACAAGATAGTGACGTATTCGTGCATTGTATTCTAGACAATCCCAATAAGGAATGACTGCAGGTCGTCGAAACTTGGTAGTAAATAATGGTGGTTATCGTAATGGTGGTTCGAAGCAACGCCAAATAGAATATCAAACCTTACTTAATATTTCTTTTAAAAGTTCTTTTTACTTCCGTGGTGGCAACTTTGAGTGAAAACGTTATACTTTCGCGTTTCTTTTGTTGGGTGTGGTAGCCGGGTTCCACTTGTTAATGGTTGGTTGGTATCTGCAACGCCTCTGGTGTTGAAGAGGTCCATGAGCGGCCGCATTCGCTTTACATCAGATGAACCGCCTGCTCCCTTGCCAACTTTTCACATAAAATAATCTTGATATTTTCTTTTTAATTGCAAATAAGACAAGGATCATTGAAAGGTCCATTGTTTGGCCGGTCTGATACACTATATGTTTTACTTATAGACTTACGATAGACTATAATAAATCTATGTAAATTGACAATTATATAAAATCCGATCTCAATTAAGTTAATACGCACCTGCCTTAACGACATGACTTGTATGACTTCTGTCGATTACCCAAAACGTGAGCTCACTTTAATTCCATTAAATGCTAAGTTACCGTCTTGTACCTCACAGGTTCAATAAATCGGATCAACAATGAAATTCCACTTGCGGTTCTCACGTTACACGTTATATAGGAAAATAGTCGATATATAGGTCTTTTAGGTAAACGCGTCTCGCTGAATCCTATTTCAAAGTGGCTTCTCCGGCTTACCGTCGATAAATAACCTAATGGCTGTATTTTTAGATATATATATATATTGCTATCAATTATTTCTTTCACTTCCAATGTTAAGTGTTCGATAATTTTAATCAGACGAATATTCACTTTATTAGCGTATGAAGATAGAAATTCAACATGAAATTGGAAACACGTTCTGTGAACAGTTTTTTTGGCTTATGATTTACTTAGATTTTTAATTGCTATAAACAGGTATTCAGTTGCATTATTCTTCTCTATTTATTCTTATTCTCGTGTCAAATTCATTAATTATATATCATCATCAGAATCATCAGCTGGAAGGACACTGTTGAACAAAGGCCTCCCCCCAAACCCGTGGGTTCTGGCTGGCCCACCGGTTCTGCGTCAGATGAAGCTTTAATAGTCTCGGGACTGAAAGCAAAAACATCAGTTAATACAAGATACAAGAAAGGCCTCCCGTTACAACGCCACAAAAACGTCACCATGCCGTTTGCGTCCGACTTGCTATGGGCTTATGATGTCGTCAGTCCACCTAGTAGGCCTTCGAACATTATGTCGTTCGAAATTATAATATGTGTATAATTATTTATTTTTATACTCTCAATTATAGTTTTTAAAAGTCTTTTTATATTTTTCCGTCGAACACTTACACAACTGATAGGCGAATTAAAAAACCGACCAAAGGAGAAATTAAATATACTTTTCAAAGTAGCGAATCCGTAAGCAAAAAAAAAAAAGTAGTAGTAAATATATCAAAAACGAATAAATTGTAAAAGTATGGCAAACAAGATTCACTATTTTGCTAATATTTTCACACTGTGCCTATATAATAAGGAAATAAGAGGATCAAAGGAGATATGAATATCATGAGTTAGCACAAGATAGCGTTCACAAGATAGCATTAAATGTACACGAGACCGCTTTGATATTGTCTGTACCCTTTGAGAGCTTCCTTCCATTTAATCGAGCCCGTTGATTCATGCGGAAAGTTCCAGTTAAGTTAGCAAACAAAACTAATGTTTCGTTCATCAAAATCTTCTTGATTTCATTAAAAAAAAAAGAAATATTCTCAGATCTAATACATTTAAATTGCTCAATGTTTCAGAAAATTTTCCTATCTCGTAAGATAGGCAAGGTCAAAATAGGGCAAGGTCGTTCACGCTGATCGATACTTTGGTATTACTTATTGGTTTAAAGTTATAGATGTGCGAATGAAATTTAGTAGTACACATTTAGTATATAATAAAGGAGTCGTGATAGCTCAGTTTCCGGGCGCTCGCCTTTAATTCAATATAGGTACTCGAGCAACCTAAGTTCAATCCCCGACGCCAGCACCAATTAAATTGTTAATTTTACCTAAGAACTAACTTATCACGTTCTCAGCGGTGAAGGAAAATATCATTAGGAAACCTGCATATTTTCGAAATAATAACAAACATATTTCGAAGACATGTGAAGTCCGCCAATCCGCAGTGTCCTTCTGAACAGTGGAGGCCTTTGACCAGCAGTGGGACACTTAGGCTTACTTTACTTTTTTTACTTCTATATAATAATGAAATTGAGTCTCTGTCCTTAAGTTTAAACTTAAAACTGTTGAAAAAACTTGCGCCGCTGCCAAGAATCTAACGGAAATACCGACATTAAAATCCATGCTACGGTTACGATCGACAATTTCACAGAGCCCTGCGACTCGTCGAGTTGCGCATAATCACACCTTTACACGGTTAAATAGTATGCTCAGATATAAGCGTGACGCAAGTACAGAACATCATTTGCGTGTTTATGGGGACGTGTCACGTGGCTTCCGCTGTAACTGACACGGGAGCGTGCAATGCCTAGCCCTCTCACATCCTCCTTATTGTTGCACGACGGCAAAAGGACAGTGGCAGGCGTTTCAACCGGCTCATCAAAGCCGAGGCCGATCCAAAATGAGACCTATTATAATGCCATTAGGGGCGACGGTTGAGGTGATTTGTTTAAACGCATAATGGGTAGGAGCGGTTGCGAGCGGGCTTTAGGAGCGGCCTGTGGAGCGGTGTATTACATCATGGGATTCGAAGCTACGGTTGAATACAGCATCTCTATTCGTCACTATTGTCGTGCACAAAAACCTTAAACCTTCATATTGATTTCCAGACTAATTTCGATTATGATGAACCCCTTGAGCCCCGCAGAAACCCAGGCCTCTGTAATGGTCATTGTAGAAATTAGGAGTTATAACATGAGTACTGTTGTAATATGCCTAAAATTGAATGAAGTCAAGATATTGAAAAGGTAAAGAATTTTTACAAATAAATAGGAATGAAAAATGAATTAAATCATACTGTCTGATAACAGCCTTCCTTGGAATCGCAATAGTAAGGGTTTTAACACAATACTTGTCGACTTTTCAGAAAACAATAATTTTTCTCCCTCGCTTCTAGTAAAACTACAAATGACTTTACTACCAATCAAGGCGTTAACATGGAAAGTTAACTTACAGACTCACAATAAATCAAAGAAGAACGATGCGTCCATACTATCACATTGTTTAAACAAATTGTTCCAGTAGAAAATAGATTAACCAGAACCCTAATAAGTTACGTACCAATTTTCTGTTTTTCTGTGTTGAATTTTTTCAAGGCAGCCAACATTCCCTTTTTTCTGCCTTCATCTCGAATGGTAATAACACAGATACTACAAAGGAAACAGCGGTTATATTAAAAAAGCGGGGCTTTGTGGCCGAGTCCTCTATCCGTCGTTATTGCTTGGGGTGAATATCCGGTTCTCAAGTATTCCGGAGCTCAACTACATAAAAGACTGTAATGGTTTCAAAAGTAGACTAATTATGTACCTAAGTTATAACTGATGGTTACAGATAACTATTGTGTAACTACGGTCGATCGGACTTCTCTTTGCTTATAATTTTTCTATTTCTTTTATCTTTATATATAAAAATGAATCGCTGAATGTGTTGCTAAGCGCAAATCTCGAGAACAGCTGAACTGATTTCGCTAATTCTTTTTTTATAATATTCCTTGAAGTACAGGGTTGGTTCTTATGGAGAGAAAAATATAAAAATTGCCTGAAAATTCCCAAAACAACACTTTTCTATATTCCCACACAAAAGATTCGTAATAATACTTAAAAGTCAATTTGAACTTTAATACCATACCATAAAGTTGAAGTGTTAGTGGAGGGGTTCCGGGAAGGCAAAACAATTAAGTGACGTTAGTATCGTATAAATATTGTCCCTATGCACGCTTAGATCTTTAAAACTACGCAACGGATCTTGATGCGGTTTTTTTTACTAGATAATGATTTAGGAGAAAGATTTATAGCGGGGTTTAGGGCGGGTCGCTAATTTTAAATAATTTAGTCAAGTTTATCATCTTTGAGTGAACTATGTTAAGTTCTTTTGGGAAATAAAGTTCTTTAAACTGGAATATCCTGTTCAAACTTATACCGCTGCTTTCCATTGTGCGCAATTAATTTATATTAGAACGCGCCCCGCTCCGATCTCGGATGATTGTGGATTTTGCGTTGTGCACAAATTATAGGTTCCCGGGCGCTTGGTGAAGCAGCTCTGTAATTTTCTCGTGACTCTGAATAGTCGGTAAATGGCGGGGTTATGTAATATATCCTGTGTACATTTACCATCGATAGTAGGGATACTCTGGTTGGTGTCACGTTAAACTTGCGATAATAACGTCGTAAAATGGCGTTTCGATTAGAGTTCTCGTAAGAGCTTCTACTTACAACATAGGATAGGGACTTATTAAGGCATGTGTACCAGTTGTCATTTCTATTTCCCCGCGGAAGTCTTTAAATGTCAGAGCTTGCTTTGATGCTTGTTTCACGTAGAGTTTTCAGATTTTATCTTGTTTAATTTGGGTTCTAATTCGAGACGTACCGAATACTGCGTTCAGGGCCGTGAATCGAAAATCATTAAATTTGTTATATTTAACAACGTGTAGTTGCGTTAATACAAATAACCATTACTTAATGAATCGTTTTATCTTCCCGGAGCAAACCAACTATCTGACGTGTTCGGGAATCAAAACTCGATGAAGAGTGGATGGTTTACCAAAGGTATGTGTATCTCTCGTCGCGGATTATATTAATGTTACATCCTGCATGAACATTCAAAGTACATGTTACTGTTCTTCATTTTTAAAATAATTTACAAACATACTTCAGTTTATTTTTTGCTTATAACAATAGATGTTTACTATGTTGGATTTACTCATTAGATCATCACGGTGATCATAATTTTAGCATCTACTCTTTCTTCTATGGCAGATGTATAATATAAATGCTGCATATTGAATCTAGGATATAAAATTAACTAAAACAAAACAGATTAACAGTTATACAACTAGTTGACTGGAGTATACAGCAATACGTGATCGATTGAACATGAGATACAAGTAATACACGAAAGTTATAATATAACCAACCTGAAAACTGACATCTCATAGTAACAATGCAGAGCTCAGTTATGTAGGGTAGACGAAAACGTCTAAACAGTGCAAAAAAAAGGCAAAAAAGAAGAACAATTTGATTTAAATTGTGCAATGGCAGCCATTCGCCGTCGGCGACCACCTCATTAGGGCACAGAACATTGGCTAATCATTACATAGTATAAAACAAAGTCGTCTCGCTGCCTGTCTGTCCCGTAGATTTTTAAAACTACGCAACGGATCTTGATACGTTTTTTTTACTAGATGAGTGATTCAAAAAGAAGGTTTATATGTATACATTGCACCCATGCGAAGCCGGGGCGGGTCACTAGTGGAATAAAAATGAGGAAACAGCGCGTATGGTTAAAGCGGGGACGACGGCCGTCAGCAACCGTCCAGCGACTCAGTTTAAATCACGAATCAGTCTAGGACTTCGTTGGAAGACCGTGAATTTCGAAGAGCGGTTGATTTGTTTGAGATATGGTGATTACGGATTGGATGGTAGATGGAGCGACGACGTTTGACCGGTTAAACATTTGCCGTTTACTTAACGAAAGACTAAATATATTACTAAATATATTTTAGGCATTCTCGCATAATAATGGGTCTATCTAGACCATAGTTAAACACTTGTTACCAATTAAATAAGCTTTCATCGCCCATTTCATCTTCGTTTTGAAGTCATGCTGTAACTAACCATTTAATGAATATAAAACACCAATCGTTTTTCGTACTTGTCGAAAACAGTTGTTCTTCCGGATCATCTTTTCATTTAAATTGCCCTTCTATACCGTAACTAACAAACTCGAGGATTTCGTTACATATACATGAATATTACTGTAGTAATAAAAATAAAGCTATTAAGAAGATTGTGAGTGTCGATACAATGGGATTAAGGTCGTTTGCACTATGTAGGTTGTATCTACCGGCTTATGGAAGTGACACTAAAATGTTTTGAAGTACCTTTTAAACATCTGGTTTTTCAAAGTAAACGACTTGTCACATAAAACAATGCGTACATTTCTAAAGAATCCTATATTAGTTTTATCATTGAATGCGTATAGTAATTTATTGTTCTTGGGGTCGAAGCCCCTTTGATCTGGATGTTGGTCCATGAACTGTTTGTGTATAAAAGTGGCTTTACTACATAGGTTAATCTCAACTATTAGCTGAGGTAGTCTTTAAGGAAAATATTTAAAAAGAAGTTAACAGATATATCAGAGAAAAAAGACCGAATATGGTGGTTTAAAGAATTATTACGACAGTTGATTTATTCTATCAAAGAGGTCAGTTACAAATGTCTAATGGTGTTATAATTTTATCGCGATCATTAAAGATAGTTTCACGACTACATTGTATCTTATCTTAAGGGCGGCGACGAATTTGTAACTCTTGTGGTATATAGAATGTCCACGGGCAGCTTTGCAACAATATGTACCTACGCTACTAAGGCCGCAGCCAATAATAATAATAATATTCTAGGACACACACAACATTCTCTAGGATCGAAGCATTTGATTTATACAGTATTGACACACAGGAATATACTCTAGGTCCAAATTGCAAATTAGGTTAGGTAAGGAAAGGAGAATTCCATTTGTTGTAAGATTAAAAAAAAATACAACATGTCTTTATAATCGCGACAATAAATGAATACACATATAGAGGATAACTTTTTAAAATTGTATTAAACATTTACAGTCTTTAAACATCAATATTTATCGAGTTATTAAATTTTCCAAAACAAAGAATTTTAGAACACCCTTACGTATAAAACTGTAACGTAAAGTTCATTTGTAAAGGTCACAAAGCATATGAATGGGTTGAATGAATTTAAAAGAGACAAAACATACTGTTAGAAGGAGAGGCTTGTAATGCGACGCTGTCGCGCGAAATGTATAGGTGTTACAAATTTTGTTTCTTTTTTACTTAATTAGTTTGTTTGAAAAATATTTTTTTTTAATTATGGATTTTTTAACGTTAATATTTTTTATGATTATTGGCAAGTAGCGTTAGACGTGTGTTCATGTATTGTAGCGGTGGTAACGACACGCTGTATATCAAACTTGGGAACAAAACAGGCATGTGACTCGACAAAAGAACTACTTTTCCGTCTTTGAATACAACTCAATAGTACTAGAAAAAAGAACATTCATTAATTATAATACCTAGATAAAATATTATTAGTAATCTGCAGGGTTATCAAACCTTAGATACCATAGCTTGGTCAAATTATATATATACATACAACAACATAGTTTTGATTACCACAAGTTCTGTATTCCTTTCAGGAATTTGTAATTACTGTCTATGTAACATCGTATGCCAACATGCCTTGGGGCTAATGAATGTCTGGAACACATGTGGCTACTTGTATTTAGGAACATTTTCGCAACCACGAAAGTGGGAACAGAGTGCTACTCTTGACTATTGAAATAGGAACATGAAGATCATCGATAAAAACGTTGGTGTAGTTAAGAAATCACTAGTGCAGAATATGGAAGTGTATATGTGTGAGACACATGGTCGAATTTTGTGCAACTTTTTTTTGATCTAAAAACCGGCTAGTTCTTTATTAGTACCTGATGACAAGTAATATGTAATCTTAGATCAACCCATGAACTCTTGCCTCGAAGACAGACTATGCAAAAAAAAAAGCATTCGTCTGCTTTACTTATTATAATAAAAATTACACCTTTGCCCTAATTCTACACAGCAAAAAATATATCATTGAACACGAACTGCTTACAAAAATCTTTAAAGATAGGCCTCGAAGGAGTTGTAGTGTTCTCGTTTAAACCTACTTTACAAGCTCAAAAGCGACAGACAATGAATTATATCAGTCGGCGTGTACCGATTTGAAACTGAAAGCTTGGAAATCGTCGAGTATCATTTGCGTACCGAGTCGTCATTTGCGTACCGAACGCAGTTTCGTGATCCGTTGATATGGTACGGTCCAGCACCGTTTCGTTAATTGATACTAACGCGCCGAGAGCGCATTCGTGCTAACGCGGTGGCCGCTCATGTTGAAATGTATACGATGCGCTAACGAACTACCTAAATAACGTGTCAACGAAAGGATTGTCAATAGAATTCCATACGTTACGGCCCCAGTATAACGTTCTAACGCTACAATTTTGTCAAAAAATCACTAAACACGAAGTAGAAATGAATATACGTATAAAGAATGACAGCGCTCGGAACGAAATTAGGCGCGGGAGCTATAAGCACTTCATCATCATCAACAGTCGTAATGTTGGCAGACGCGTTGCCAACTTTTAATAAGTGCCAACTTTTAATAAGTGCCAACTTTTAATAAGTGCCAACTTTTAAGTGGGCCCGGCTACCTCACTCATCAGAAAAAACGCATAAGTATAATACTTCCACTTCACGCCGGTCTTCTGTAAGGTCGTGGCACTTACCTGGACGGACCTGCCAATTCAACACGACAACGTGCAACACTGTTGCGTCGTCCGTTTAACCGTTTTGCTTTGTCCACTCAGTCTCGAATGAGCTTTACCTTACCCAGAACAGAAGTCCAAATCCTACGATCTTCGATTGTTTCCTCAACTGCGGTAACCGAGGGCAGTGAGCACCGCACACGAATGCTGGCGTCGCTCAAAATTTACATCAAAAGGTGACTGATATGAACTTTAATTTACAAACACTTCGAGAAAAAAATTGTCAATGTGATCACGGTGTAGTTCTTGCTTTCGATGTGGTCTACGTTCAGTCAACGACTTCTAAACTAAACTAAATGAAAAATTATAAGATGAACAAAGCGGTGTTTGTGCAATCTTTAACAAACGCCTTCTTGTAAAATAACAATAACTTAAGGAATGAAAAAGTGTACAAGAAAAAGCCAAGGAATGTCTTTAGTTCATGAATATCACGCGATCGTAAGAAACTTCTTAATTATAATAGAACAAAGAGATACCTGTCAATCTTATAATACAGATTGCTTTTACTATTGTATTCAGTTAAGTGTAACACTTCTTAACACTTGAAGTATAAATAAGAATTTATATTTGCGTACAGAAAAAGCGATTCGACCATCTGAACGGTGAGCTGGCTACCAACAGATAAAAATTTAGTTCAACGTAGGCGTAGAAAGAAAGTAGTACTTTACTTTCCTAGCGAAAGTTGCCGTTGAATATCTTTTATAACAAATAGTAAATAGTTTGTTAAAGCCCGTAGCTAGGACCAAAAGTGTCTCGGATTATAAAAGGAACCGATTTCATCGGATACTTGTACAACACATAATTATTGACAAATAAGATTTATTTATTGCATATATATTCATGAAAATAAATAGAAAATACGTCTATAATACGGAGAAGTAACATGATGTAGAACAATATAATGAAACATTACAACACGACGGGTTTCGATGTCGCAAGTTCTCATTGTGGATAACATAAGAAAATGGATTCACTTTGTTTAGAAATAGCTTGTTGCAATTAAAGACTAACGACACAAATTTTTCAACACCACCCCTGCACCAAAAGGGCCGACCAAAATTGTGATGTACATAATTATTTGTTCAATTTACAACTTCATCGTTGTCCGATTCTGGTATCTTTTCAGGAGACTCGATTAACGGTATCGATTGGACGTGGCGTTAGTTCGCACTTCAGTCCACGAGATCTTCGGTAAAAAACCAGCTAAGACTCATTCAGGGTGTTCTACATTCAGGGTGTTCTATAATTTATACGGTTCCCTCGTCAATATGAGATCTCCGATCTAAATCTAGCTAAGATGCACTAATCCCTTAGTTCTATACTCAATCTAGTATAAAATAAAACTATACTGATTTCTATAATTTCTGCCATTCCCTCGTCAAAATCAAGTGTAAAGTTGGATGTTACCGGGTGTTTCAGGGAGGATGTATAATCTATAATTAAACTTGGTGCTGTTCACGGAGCGACGTTTTAACGCCCGAGGGGAGCGACATGTGAAAGGAAATCGCAATAAACGTTCAAATAAGCCGAGCGCGAATAAACACAGTCATGTTTCCTTCGCAATATAGATATCGTTATATTAATTTGTTCTATTAATATGTATGTGTAATGTTCATTTTTATGTTCCGTTTTTTTTTATGTGAGAAGGTGGTCGAAGCGTCCTGGCAGTTCACCTAATGTTTAGTAACAACCACCGTCCATGCCAATTTGCAACACGCGTTGGGTTACAGATGCATTGTCACTTTTTAATCAAGTGGGCTCCGGTTACCTCACTCACCAGACGAAACGTAGAAGTATAAAACTTCAACCTCACGCTGGTGTGAGGTCGTGGTACTTTACCAGATGAGTCTTCCAATTCGTGAACGATTTCTCGTCACGCCCCTGGTAGAGAATGCAAGTAGGGATTAAGTCCTTCCTTTGTAACCCCTTTCAAGGTGTTTTCAATAAAGAATAAATAAAGGAAGATTGCAAAACAAAAAAAAAAATTCAATAACATTTTATTTATCATTATTTTGATCACGACTACGACCTTGTACCGTTGATAAATTAGTCTCAAGATACTCCGCGAATAAAACGTCAAGGAAGCTGCGTTGTAAATAATATACCCATTCTAATATCAGCAATGAAGAATGACAGAAATCAGAATGATGACAAAATCGGTTCGCTTTGAAATAGTATTGCAATAGATGTCTGAATCAAGATGCCATTCACAAATAAGGTCAGGCATACACGAGCAAGAAACATCTGTTCAAATAGTTCGCGCAATGTAACATTGGATCGTGAAGGTTCCAATGGAGGAGGAAGTAGAGGCGAGTTTTGCTTAAAACTGCTCTCCTAGACTGTTTACCGTTTTTCGATTTCACCACAAGAAAATGGAAAACATTACTATTTAACCCGGTACAAGTATTGTACGACATGAATTGGTTATTTTTTATCACTTTTATCCATCAGTCTGATTAAAAAAATAATAATTAGAAGAGCAATTTCTAAAAAACTGTTGTAGGGCGACGCAACAGTCCACGCTGTTGCACGAATGGGCAAGTCCGTTCGAGGAAGTACCAAGACTTCACAGATGACCGGCGTTAAGTGGAAGTGTCTTATTTCTGCGTTTCGTCTGGTGGTTCGAAGCTCACTTTATTAGTAGATGACAACGAATCTGCAAGCCTACGGGTGAAGCAAATGGCTACGGGCAGCGGTTATCACTTAGCATCAGGTGAACCGCCAGCTCGCTTGGCACCTTCTCACATAAAAAAAGAAAGATATTTTATGAAAGTCGAACGGTGAAACGAGTGACAGTTGATTCGTCTACTCCAAAACATGGCCTGTCTAACATGTAATTATTTCTGCCATTAGAAATTCATCAAACTTGCATAATGAGTGCATACGATAGCACGATTAAATATGAAGTGGGAAGAAGATTATAAACCAAATAAAATGTGAAGGCAATAAATTAAACAAAAAAGAAAATAACGTAGATTTAACAACTTTTTCCGGTCCTGTAAACATAAACGGACGGACAGACTCAAGTTTTACCGACCTCAATTGGTTCTATAATATGAAATGGTGATGCTCTCACATGTTTCTATTAGTATAGATGAGTTAATCGCGGTCTGTTTTATTATAGCAAGGTATATTGGCGATATTCACTTATTACGACCGAAAAATACGTATTGCTAGTAGCCAAATCCACAGATAGATCGAATATTAAAATCCACCGTGATCGCGTACGGCTAAATAGTAAAAAGTGACAAGACATTATTTCTTGTTTCAGTAATAACAGATACAGCGTGTGATGTCCTTAATGTTAGATCTCTTATTAAGCTAATACTAAGCAGCTGTGTGCGTCAGTATTTATGATACGCCGTTTCTAGCGCAGTAATATTTGCGTATGTCGCGTCTGTAGATTTAATATACATAATTGCCGATGCGGATTGCGCTCATCGTGTGCAAAGTAATAGCCCTGCTAAGGATACGGAAAAAAATAAATAAAACGTAGCAGGTAAACTGTCAAAAATACAGGAACTGAAAGTAGTCTGGTTTTCAAACAACCATCTCCATAGGTATGAATTATATTCAACGTCCGTAAATGGAGATAAAACGTCGCAGGATTCCTTAAAAACTATGAAGTTTTATCGAGTTCGAAAGAAGCAACCACTACTTGATTCACAGATCATCAGAGAAACATCACATCCTTTTTTTCAGTTTATAGAATAAAATATAACCAAATCATTTGACAAAAACAAAAACTAAAATAATTGGTACACCATAAGAGCAAAATAAGACACTAGACTGCATACTCTGAATAGCGCTCTTCTAGACTACTAGAGCAAAAACAGTCCGTTTGTTGCAAATAGAAACTTGCTCCGTCTTAGGGTTATGTGCCTCACATTATACACGAAGAAGACCTTAAAATAATACTGTTAGTTATTAAGCATTTACACCCAAGACATGCGTACTTTGGATTTTGGCCTATTATGTAAATTATATTGGTTGACAGTAAATTATGGCCTGAAATATAAATTTCGTACAAAAAAAATCTTTACAATTTTAACATGGGGCAATAGTTACAATACGCATATCTGTTGTTTTTTTTTTAATGTGAAAAGTTGCCAAACGAGCAGACGGTTCACCTGATGTTAAGTGAATACTGTCACCCATGGACATGTGCCACACCCGAGGGTTACAGATGCGTTGACAACCTTTTGAAAATTGGGCTCCGGCTACCTCACTCACCCAAAGTATTTGTCATACTTCCACTTTACGCTGGTCTTCTGTGAGGTCGTGGTACTTACACGGACGGGTCTGCCCATTCGTGCAACAGCCGAGGCTGCTGCGTGGCCCTACCACCGATACATTGATACATAGTTTAATCGAGTAAATAAAACGATATTGCTATGGGAGCTTTTGTTCTTTTATATGTTTCATTAGCATCAACACAGTGATCAAATCAAAACGTGCAAACGGGTTTGAAGGGTGAGTAATCACCGCGGCCCATGGACATTTGCAACATCATAGTAGTCACAATCGCGTTCCCGTATTTTAAAATGTGGTGTAGTTGGTGATAAGACGAGTAAACAACGTCGCTACGATCAATGATGTGTGTGTATAATAAAGATGACGCATGTCCATACTGTGCGGCATTTAAAAATTGCTCCGCTTTACATAATCTAACATATGGAGGTGAATGTGATACATAATATTGAACGTACAATACGGAAAGAGATGCCAGTCTACGATTGCAATCTAACTACACCAATTGGCGTAGTTTGAGCGCCTCAGTTTCGCTCGTATTTGTATATAAAATCATTGGCTTCGATGTAGCCCGCGTACGGAACCCCGAGGCGCGACCGTGACTCGTAACTGCTCGTGTTTTCCGTCCGGTCGAACGTTTAACAGGTTGTTGGTTGGAGATGTTGTTCGCGGGCGTGTATTACCGTTACACGGTGCGGGCGGGCAGGTGGACGCGTCGCCTGTTATGCGCCTTCTAGTAGTTTAAAAGCTACCTAGACAATGGCCGAATGGCGGTTCTTTTTTTTTGTGAGACACAATGGAATTTTGTCAATGTAGACGGCAAAGCGACGCCATTTTGGATACCTGCGAATGCATACATGTTCTTTAAAGGCGCCTGAACTTTAGCTTTGGCAAAGAAACAAATGTTGTCTTTAAATAGAGAATTCTTATATTTAAATTGTAAATTTTTGTACATAAATGAATAAAAACTTGAGGCGCTGCGGGATTCGAACCCGCGTCTTCTGGTGTTTCGCCCAGACGCTTTTCCAACTAAGCTAGGCGGTCGATGACCTCGAGGCGCTTAAATCTGGACATCTATCTACGTTCGTTCAGTTGTATTTTTAGCAATGCTTGGCGCATCTATTGTGCATCCTTTACAGCATTCAACACCTTACAAATAAAATTCAACGGCGAATATTTGTATTGCTCTTTTTTTTTAAGATTAATTTTTATTTTTAAGTGGCAGTCTCTGCAATAAAGATGAAACTTTAAATTGTAGATAAATGAACAACCACTATCGGCGCTTCGTGATTCGAACCTTCGTCTTCCGGTTTCGCGCCCAGACGCTTTACCAACTAAGCCTAGGATACGATAACCTCACTTATATTTAGACGGAAGTACAGAATTAACACACATCCGATCAATACACGCATGGTTTATTATTATTATGACTTTACTATTATATATATATATATATATATATATATATATATCTATATATATATTTATACAGCGTGTCGTTACCATCGCGACAAAAAATGAACACACATATAGGGGATAACTTTTTAAAGTTGTATTAAACATTTAAATTCTTTAAATATCAATATTTACAGAGTTATAAAATTTTACAAAACAAAGAATTTTAGAACAGCCCTTACCTATAAAAGCGTAACGTAAAGTTCATTTGTAAAGGTCACAAAGCATATGAATGGGTTGAATGAATTTAAAAGAGACAAAACATACTGTTAGAAGGAGAGGCTTGTAATGCGACGCTGTGGCGCGAGTTGTATAGGATGTTACAAATTTTATTTCATTTTAACTTAATGAGTTTGTTTGAAAAATATATTTTTTTTAATTATGGATTTTGTTTAACGTTAATATTTTTTTATGATTATTGGCAAGTAGCGTTAGACGTGTGTTCATTTATTGTCGCGATGGTAACGACACGCTGTATATATTTTTATTACTTTTATATTATTTTGAGTACCTGAAGGACCTAGGAAAACCGCTCTGCTTTGCTTGGTATTTTTTTGGTAAATCATGAATTTTGGGAATAAAAAAAAAATAAAGAAAGCAATGATCTGGTATAGACAAAAAAAGTAAAAAAAATAGTGTGTAAATGATCGTGATACGAACCGTGGCCGTCTGTTTTGGGGCCGCCCGATTACCGTCCGAGCTATTATAAAAATTTTTTTTGCGGCGAAATTGACCGTCATATTCGAATGACATTTTTCATTCCCTGAAGGCAGGGATAAAAGACATTTTCTATAAATGAAACCTAGCTAGATCGATTTTTCGCCCCCGAAACTATGCACATACTATTCGCCTTATGTAAGGTAGACCACCATGATGACACGTTTAGCATCCTAAAAGTCTGATGAAATTGTTCGAATGATAAATGAGCTACGACTACTGAGGTTGTAACTAGGGACTCATCGAATGGTCTATGATTAAGGCTTCCCGTGATCTCGACATCTGTAATACTAGTAGGGTTGCAGTTGGATGGTCAACCTTCACAAGAGATTAAACGTTTTCTGAGGGACTTTGGAAAAAGCTCCTTACTGGACCATTCTTGCAAGAGCAGAAGCTTTTATGTGGCTCAAGCGAAACAATGATTAGATTATGTACTCTTAACATGTCGTAAAATATTCAGGTATTCTATTTTATATCTATATCATTTAGCCGTTGACTCTATTAATCGATGGATAGATGGACGCGGTGGTGGCCAGGAAGACCGCCCTGGAAAGGGGGTATACCCGGGCATGTGTAATTGGGTATTACTTGAATTTATTGCCCATTATTATATACATAGTGCCTCTACTCTTTTTATTATGTGAAAAGTTGCCAAGCGAGCAGACGGTTCACCTGATGTTAAGTGAATACCGCCGCCTATGGACATCTGCTACACCCGAGGGTTCCAGATGCGTTGACAACCTTTTGAAAATTGGGCTCCGGCCACCTCACTGACCAGACGAAACGCGAAAGTATTATACTTCCACTTTACGCCGGTCTTCTTTGAGGTCGTGGTACTTACCCGGACGAGCCTGCCCATTCGTCCAACAACCGAGGCTGCGTGGCCCTACCGCCGTAAAAACTACTTTACTGCCCTAGTCAATTTGTTTCTGTTTTACCTAGAGTAGCTAGTAGAGAATGCAGTATAGCATTAAGCTCGGCTTTGTACAACTTTTAGTGCAATAAATATTAAATAAATAAATATCTTACATAATTCCGCTTCATCTTTGTACTACTCGTACATGCATTAAGACGTAAAGGAGCTTTGAAAATCAGACGTCAGCCACATGGAAACTCATTTTAGCCAAGGTTCGCTTCATAATGCATGATTAATGGATGATTTCGCAACATTAAGATTTATTACCTTTCGCTTGAAAACAAACACGAAAAATAAAAATACCGAATTTAAGGCGAAATCGCTTTCGCCATTTATTTCAATTCTGTCTCAATCTACTCTTACGGCAGTTTGATTATTTTCATGCTTATCTAATTTCCTAATCGCTATTACAAGTTTTATTATTTAGTAACAACTGTATATTTAAACAATTAATCCAAGATGAATAGCAAATAAGAAATACGTGCACTCAAAAAGAGAAGTTGAATAAAATTTAGAAGTCAGTTCATAGACACATTCTAGTTGGACTCAAGCCAATAAGATCAGATTAAATGCCGCTGAAACGTGAATGCATCTCTCAGCGGCCAAACCGATTGCAGTTAATGGATTTTGAAATGTTCGAATACTAAGAAACAGAATGTTCTCCGGTCAAGCTACTTCATGAAAACGTTTATCGACTTGAGCAATAGTATGCTTAGTGATGATACTAGTAGGTATAAATATTACACTATCTCACCGATGTGATCCCGATGGATGTTATATATAGATATCCAGAAAATAGTTATCCATTGGAGAAAAAAAAAATAAGTTGACACTATTGCGTCTAACGATTCTTGTGGCCTTAGAATACAACAATGAACATATAAAAGAACGAATAAAGACAGCGTCCAATATTTTATGTACAATTTTTCGGATTTCGATTATATTATAATTGATCCTGTTTCCACGCTACTGCTTTCGAAGCTCGCTCCGATATCGTTGATTTCATAGACATGGAAAAGAGAAAAGATCCTATATGTGAATAAAAGACATCGTTAATCATTGAATATTTGATTATCTAGTTACGAGCAGCCAAATCCATTTATACGAACGCTTGGAACCACTCCTCTTGACTTATGGAGATGAAATTACTTGAATAAACTGTAAAGATTTTTTTTCCAAGTATAATTGGCCATTTGATTAGTATGAAAGATGAACGTTGCTACCATTTGTGATTAGCTGACTTAAAGATAACAAATGCTTCCATGCAAATATCCACCAACAAAACTGCCCTTCGTGCGTTAAAGTTTTTAATTTAACTAAACAAGCCCCCTTCAGTCCATATTGCGTACACTGCCTAGCCCGGCACTCTGACTTGGCAAACTAAATTACAAACTAGGCGTATACAAGTAGAAGGGCACTAAACTCAGTCACAATACACTTAAATGTTTGCTAGCAAACATGGTAAATAAATACTTATTCTCGGTCATAAGTAAATAGTTAACATAGACCCGACAGGCTTCTGGTTGCAATATTGTCTCGAGTAGTGTTTTGTAAGAAGCTAACGAGAACATAGGAAACTTCTCTCACAGCAAACTTTCAGTGTGGCCGTATTGCAGTGAAAAGTTTGTACTGCATTTTAGAGCACCATTGTAAGTCTAAGTACTTCGTTATTTCTTAAAAACTTGGTCAAAAGTTTTTAATTTAACTTCTTCCACGTAGTTTATAGGTGATATTGGAAATAATATTTATTTAAATTAAATTCTAAGATTTAATGGTTTTTGACTCTGAAAAGTAAAGTAAAGTAAAGTAACAGCCTATACATGTCCCACTGCTGGGCAAAGGCCTCCACTATACAGAGGGTATCAGGGCATAGTCCACCACGGTGCCCCACTGCGGATTGGCGGACTTCACATATTTTCGAAATACATTTTTTTTGTTATTATTCCGAAAATATACAGGTTTCCTCACGATGTTTTCCTTCACCGCGGAGCACGTGATAGTTCAGCACTTAAAGTTAAAAACTTCATTGGTGCCGGCACCGGGGATCGAACTCAGGTTGCTCGAGTATACATTGAATTAAGGCGAGCGCCCGGACACTGAGCTATCACGGCTCTTCTTTTCTCGGCGTAAAATTATTCATTTATTTTTTCAATTGCACCACATTAGTTTACGGCAACAACATCGCTGAATCCTCCATAGCGGAAATTTAATTGAAAATGACTATATTTTTTACTAGTGGTTTTAATAATTCAAGATAATCAACTTCAAGGTTTATAATTTGTTAAACCGAATCAGCAGAGTGGAGAACACGCAAAATGCAAAGAACAGGGTCGCACAGAAGTAATATATGTATACAGCATACAAACGAGATCTATTGCCAGCAATAAGAAATTTGACTTTGGGCTTTTTCAGAAGTCAGAACTAACCTGGAAGAAGTACGAATTCTTGGTACTTTCAACTGTTCACAGATACTTCCAGATTTTGTCAAAATCAGTTGATAGAAGTTACCAAGTTTGAAAAGGATCTTAAGAGCGATCAAATGGAGATTGAATAATATTAAATTGTGATCAAATAAATCGAATTGAAGAGAATGCATTTGAGGAAACTTTGCAAACAATATCCACTGACTATCCGAATTCAAGATGAAGCTGAGTAAAATGGAGCGTCGATATCGTAATTTCACATATTATGCTTTTTCTCGATTATAACTATTGAAAGGATCCTGGATTTGAAGACTAAGATGTATAGAAATTACTCTTACACTTGCATGTCTCCCTTCTCTACTTGAACCGTACTAATTTAAATACAACATATATTTTTGAAAATAAAAAATATTCAAAGATATAAAATGGACAGTACATTTTACCGTAGAATTTTTCCCAAGTTTTTTTTAGACGGATTGATAGTTCTTATATACACGAAGTCACTGTTGATTTAAAAATGTTGAAATGAATGATGATATCGAGCTATACTCAATAACAAAACTAAACGTTTTCCTATGCAATACAAAGAAAATTAAGGATAAAAAATCATAGTTAAAACAAAGTAACCTAAAGTCACATGGACGTGAGCGTCGCTTTAAAGGTCATCCTTTAATAAATACTTAGAAGACCAACGGTAATCGTAAAATCTATTTTTATGCCAAGGACTTGTAAGAATATCATTGAAATTCCACTGGGACATGTTTTTTTAGTTTAACCAAATAAGGTTCCCTGTTTCGTGCATTCGTGTTCGTGGAAGAATTCAGTATCACCTTGGGAGAAGCCACATCGTAGACCGATGTTATTACGATGGTATAAATAATAATGAACAATAACATGGATACTACCATAATGTCTGTGCACAGAGTGCTCAAAACATTTCATCTTATTCTTTTTAAAATCATTGCCCTAATTCTAAGATAACATTTTCAACCGACTTGACTTTAAAAAAGGTAGACGTTCTCAATTTTTTTGTATTAGCAATAACTCCGTCAATTGTGAACCGATTTTAAGAATATTATTTTTGCATTGGTTTCAGTTTGGATCCCATAATAAATTTTAGACAAGAAATTGGACTCCAGAGATACATCAGGGAACTCCAAAATCAAATTGAAAATGTATGGTGAGTGAAATATTTGAAGTGGGGTTTTCTATGTTTCTTGTTAATAATAATTTATTTTACGGACGTTTTACATCATAAACTTCGCATAGACAAACATCCAGATCCGGTATAATTATTTGTGTATAAATTTGACTAATGCGTGAGTCGTAACTTACGACTCTGGGCGACGAAACAATTTTAGCAACCAAGCGAACTGATTCATCAGCGTTTCTGGCTTTGCTTTATCCTTTCCTCTTTCCTGATCTTTATACCTAGGTTACAGTGATGGCGGTTACTGATTTACACAGACTAATAATTTTCCTTCAGCGGCGTACGTTTCAAAATCAGAACTGAAATAGACGTTCGTTCATCTTTCGTTATAATCTACTATTAATTGTACTTACCGAAGCAGGCCTGGCTCTATGGTAAATTTAACGTCATCACTGGACATCTGAAAGCAGAAAATACTTATACATCAACCTGATAGAAAATGAAAAATATATTTAATCACATGCAAGGCATAATCAGAGTTTTCGAAATTAGATTTCTGGCAATATGCATGGTATAACATCTATTAGTTAATTATACCGTATGTTTGTTACAATGCTACCACAGGTAAGGCGTGCTGTGGCACGCACCATAGATTATTGAGTTTAGTATTTAGTTAGTGTATTTAGAGTGGTACAGGACGTTCTGTTTTTATGCGCAATCTATCACCTCCTCTTCCCCTGTGTTTATCTGCTAGATATGTAGACAGATGTACCATTCACCATCAGCTGCTTTTAGTTAGTTAGCTTCGTGAATTTTAAACAACCAGACTCTTTTTCCTGTAAAAAAGTCAGTTCGACCTGGTCAAACAAGCGGCGTGATTAATGAATCAGTCACGCTCACTTCGCCCTTGGTTTCGCCGATCTCGACCTTGAAATTGGAAAGTTTGAATTGATTTGTTTGTTCTGTCGCGAAAGATTTGCCCCTCTCATTCGATTTCCAAAATCGATCCAGTAGTTGTGACGACGACGAAGGCCTTTGGAGAAAATAAAAACTGATTTTAAAATTTAAATTTAAGCTTTAAATTTATGATGTCCCAGTACCTTAAAAAGGCCACGGTCGCGTGGTAAAAGTTAATTTAGACTATCCAAATAGTATTTTATGTCGTTTACGTTGTGGCTAGCGACTACGACCGGCTATCTGGGGGCCAAGGTTCAGACTCAAGTTGCGGACACAAAAAGCTTTCGTTTCTCGAAATATTGGACGTACCAAATCACTGACTCACTCTTGTGGACAGCCATTAGGCAAACATTGCCTTCATGTCATTCTTTCTATTATGTCGGCTACATTTGATCGTCTTTAGTTTTATAATATCCCTTTTCTTTAAAAGTATGTCAATTGACTAAACTCTATATTTATATGTTAAAAACGTATCGAAGATGGGGGCGCTAATGTTATTGATTTCGGTAGGAGATATCGTTGATATAGGTACTGAGGTTTAGGAAGACGATGGCAGATTTTTGTGACGAACGTTTTACCGATAAATGTAAATTTGTGAAGGTAATAGGTTAGTGTGTTCTTAATGCAAATGTTTAAAAGTGAAAACCAAGTTTCATTTAAATTACCAGTTTGATAATTACACGAACAAATTATTTTTTTATATACGTATACTAGCTGCCGCCCGCGACTACGTCTGCGTAGAGGGTTGAAAATTTAGGGTTGTATGTATTTTTGTATGCTGTGTCATAAAAAAATAAAAACAAAAAATTTTGCCTAAAAAATAAAAAAAAAATTTAGGGGTGGACTACCCTTAACATTTAGGGGGATGAAAAATAGATGTTGGCCGATTCTCCACCCTGGCCGACAATCACGCTAAGGATCACAAAAATCGGTCGAGCCGTTTCGGAGGAGTTCGTAAAGTTCGAACCCCGTGACACGAGAATTTTATATAATAGAGATAGGATTATTTTAAGCTCTTATTAAACGTCAAAAATTAGCACGTATTTTCATGAACACAGGATTTAGAATGCATCAAGGGCAAAGAAGAGTATATTTTTTACAATCAAGTAACTTTGAAAAATATGTATATAGCAAGCCTCTAGGAGCCTCTTTAATTTTGGTACCTATCCAATTTTTATAACAGCAATGCTGTCTAGATGCTTTTTTTAAGAATAAGACAATTTTTTTTAAACTCTATCCAAATTAATTATTTTGCATTTTTACGTTTAGAGTTTCATGTATCAAAGACTACAAGTATCTACAAAGAACTGATGCGTCATAGGTCTTTCTCGTGCAACGCTCAATCCAGTCACTTGGAGTGATGGCATCACGCCTAGTGACTCAACGTTATAAAGTTTGACATAAAAATAGGCATATATAGGTACAGCTGCCTATTTCTGTAAGCCAATCGATTAGATAAATAAAAGACAGATTTATAGGGATAATTGCGTTAATTTTATGGTATAACTTTAAGTTATATTAGTTTAAATAAACAAATATCTGACGAGGAAACAACGACAAGGAATAAATTTTATAATAGACTCAATAAACTAATGAATGTATGGAGAAATATTTTATTATTAATATTTTATTAATCTTGTCGCCAAGGAGCAATAAATATATATTACATAAATCAATTATGTGTGTCATAATCGACCTTTTTTGGTCACACCTGAAACCCTAGAGAAATTGCGAGAATTTTTTTGTAACTTGTTTAATTTATTAATCCATTGCCATCGAGTTAGCAAACGATCAGAATTTTTTACATAACAACAAAAACGCAGGAGGTACATCTCCTTCGCATGAATATGAATAATATTTATTATGATTCAAAGAAGCAAACGTTGACGCCGGCCGTAAATAGACTTAATTATCCGTTTTCCTTGCTGTGGGCTTTCCTCTTCTCGTATCTATCGTAAATATTAACAGTTTAGTGTAGCACAGTACACAACTTAGGGTTTAAGTATACAATCTGGGCGAGAAACTGCCAACTTATTCGGATTTTTTTATGTGAGCTGGCGGTTCACCTGATGTTAGGTGATGACCGCCGCCCATGGACATTTGCAAACGAGTAGGGTTGCAGATGCGTTGCCACTTTTTAATAAAGTGGGCCCTGGTTACCTCGCAATTGATAGCTCCCAACTTTTCAGTCTTTATTTTTTTCCATACAACATCAAGTTTTAGTCTTTACGAAGGTTCTTAAGATACAATCTTCTAAAAACGTTAGTATTCTCGAGAATTATTACTTCAATAAACTTTCTTATTTCAACTCTATATCTGTTCTTTTCATTGATAAATTGCTTTTACAGAAAATGTGATACGTCTGACTTTCTTTCAATGTTATATATATACAAAAAGAATTATTGGATTCCTTTCTTAGTGACGTATTGTGTATTTTCGCAGCCGATTAACATTTAGGACATAACATAAATGAGGATTTTTTTTTCTCCAAGCGATTAAATAAATAAATATATTAAAGAATAAATTTGATTTTAATGTTTACGTATTAAAACCAAATTTTTCACTGTACATGTAAGGTAGTATAATGTTGCGGAATAAAAATTGAACTATTTCTCCTAACCTTCTGGTACCTTCAGGGATAATTCCTTACTTCTTTATATTTTTATACACGTGGGGCATTAAAATTAAATAATAATATAATATATAAAATAATAATATAAACATTAACATAGTAGTTGTTGCTAATTATTATCATTTCTATAAACTCATTAAAATGTCACATGACACATACAACGATACATGTATGATACAACACGGGAACGATAAATACTTTTGAAAAATGCTTATAATTTTTACATAACTATGCGGATAAAAAGAAATTTGAAGTGGTTGACTTCAGATCGCGGGAGAGCAACAAAGAATATAAAGGTTGCATTTATTATTAGCAACTACAATCGCATATGTGCTAAAAATATACCAAAACTTTGCGCATGTGTAAGACTTCAGTACGTGTTAAACACCTCCATGAACTGAAATGTTTACAATACTTGTTAATATATCAAGCCTTATTTGATCGAGAATACGTGATAATTTTTGGCATTTAAAACACTTAAATAATATCATTCGCACTGACATTGCTTGTTTTGAGATTTAGAGAGTATCAAATTATTGACCTCGCTAACTATATAATAAACCCTTCTGTTTTCTTGTTTCTTATTATGAATAAGTATGATTTATCACGTTGATTCCATACATAAATAAATTAAAACTTATTGAACAACGATAACTTTACATCGTTAGTTTAAGTTTATATCCAACTTGTTGATATAACCGGGTAGGCTTCAATGAAATTTCAACTGCACTGATTCTCAGATAATTCTTCTCCAATTGCATCTGGAACTCGAATATCGCACATACTGTCTATAATATATTGGAAATAAATATCAAAAAACTTGCACTTCTTTAATCTCTAAGTTAGCCAGGGTAGGCTGAGATATAAAATACTTTTAACCCATTTAATTTCAGCTAAGATTATTGTTATATATATATATATATATATATTTTTACAAATTTGACTTCATAAATGCTAGTCTTCCTAAGTAGCGTATAAGCCACAAACATCCGATGGCAACCCAATGCTGCCAATACACTGTCGAAATTAGAAGCCCATACTCTTCGGACAATTCACGAAAATTACAAAGCGTAAAGCGTCACGGCACGATAATGGCAGAGCAAGCGGTATTTTCGCGATGGTAGGCACACTCCATTATATTTGGCGAGGGTTCAACGCACCCCGACGTCTCTTGGTGTCAATGACACGAGCTCGTCAGTGAGGAAGACGATTGACAGAAATGCTAGAAGATGAACACTTGTAGAATGAAGTTTAAAGATATCTAATAAAGTATTCATTGTTCTCCCCTGCACACAGTGAAATAGCCCCGAGTTAAAAGTCTAAATAGAAGTAATCTAACTAGAAGAAATTAAAGTGGCAACTCAAATGACATTTGAGAAGCCATTTGACAGCTGATTAGTTAATTTCTACGATGATCAGTGTTTCACAAACCGGGCGTAAGTAATACAAAAAGCATTTTGTCATTGGTGTACAAAGGAAAACAAAATACAGAACAGTAAATACGTTTCGAGAGAGTATTTTTTCTGTTCTTGAATAATCTTTAGATGAATGCTTTGAAGTCTTTTTAGGAGACAACTAAGTTGATATTTATTTTTCTTATTGTTATTCGTTGCTTTTATTAAAAAAGTAGTCGAGTCCTTGAGTTCTCACCTCCTCACCTTGATGTATTTACTTTAGATTCTAAAGATTTAGATCCTAAAGTAAATACATCAAGGTGAAAGTAATACTGTAATAATACCTTAGCGGTCATTTTTCTGTTCCTACATAACAATAAAAGGTTAATTTTTTCATTATTTTTCAATATATTTTTTAAATAAAATTGTCCAATCCTTATCGTACTATAAGTATAAATCGTTTTCGTACTATAAGTAACATTGGAGAAACATGTTTTGTGTCCATTACTCTACTGAATGAAAACCGTTCATTATGCTATAATATACACCTTCATTAATAACTTGTATCATATTTTATTACGTAAACGAACCATACGAAACGCGAAAGAATTGGTTTTAAAATTTATTATTGTATAACAGATCCTAATCTATCCGAGGTATAGTTTGTAATCTGCACAATCTCTCTCCAAATAATAACACTATAGCCCTCTTATTTTAATTACAGCCTCGCATAGGCGTAGAGCAAACTGAAAACTAATTTCACGGTGACCTCTTCAAGCAAACTGCGCGAGCAGCCGGCGCTCACTCGGCACGATTTTCCCATTCGTGTGCCAAAGGCAATGGAATTCACAATAATAAACCGCGTATACTTCACCCTACTAATGCATATTTTATACCCTATTACGTACATGGCATAAGTTTTTAAGTTAAAAAAAAGGATTATATATACACTTTAGGATTTTATGTTATAACATCTTAGTTGCTCTTGGACAAACGATTAAATCCTGGACAAATGTATTTAGACACAGGTGTGTATAAACTACATAATATAGTAGTTTATATAATTCACAAACAAATGGTCCTACATAACCTTTACTTCATTCACTAATACTTACTGATAACTGGACGGATGTCGCAGTGGCGTTATAACCACCAGCAATACAGGATTTATTCCCTATCGTCGATATCGAGTCGTTTCTTAATTGGACAAGAACAAATTTTGTACTTATGACCTTCATCTGCTTAGAGATTATCTTTTTCGGGGCCATCTTTTTTACAATTATTATCCGTGGCTACGAGTAGCTAGTTATTTAGATTATTCGTTAAGGAAGATATTGAAAGACATTGGCGTTAAGATGTAATGTGCTGGTGAACTAATCTTTATTGGTTGTTTAGCATTTGAATATTTACAAACGTGTTCTATAACTTATTTGCAATATGGGCGATGAATCTTATAAAGGAAGGAATCTTATAAGGTAGGCGGCTGTCACTCGAATGGGGTTAGGCCACCCACCTTTAAGATGTATTAACAACCTTTCTTACTGTGATAGGTCGACGCAACAGTCTTCGCTGTTGCACGAATGGGCAGGTCCTTCTGAGTGAGTATGACTACCTCACAGAAGACCGCCGTGAACTAGAAGTGTTATACTTCTACGTTTCGTCTGGTGAGCGAGATAATCGAGATGTGGCAAATGTCCATGGGCGGCGGCTACAATTAACTTCAGTTGAACCGCCAGCACGCTTGTCACCTTCTCGCATAAAAAAACCTCATCAAATCGCCCAGAAACTAGTGGGCGGGGCCAAGAGACGCTTATGAATACATGCTGATGACAATTGCCTTTGAGCGACGTATTTGTGCCGCTGAAGGTTATTTCGCTACTGATCATGTTAGTACACTTATCACGCTTCAGATGACAGTGTGTTATAATTATGGGGCATGTTTAATCTAATTGATAATTTATTTATTAGTACAGTTTGTTGTGATTTATTTAAAAGTTGTTGGTTTTATACCTATTGCGTCGTGATATTTCCTACACCCTAGAGTGGGAGGTGGTTGGTATTTGTTTGGAGGGTATACATTCAACTCTCACAACGTAAGCGAGTTAGTTTTTGGTTATTGGAAGTTAGGGCTGTTGCTGTACTGCAAAAGCTAAGTACTATTGTTATCCAAATATTGAGTCATTGTTGAGTTATAGTTGTATAAATCGGTAAAAGCTATGTTTTATAACTTGTCTCCAACAATCTCCGCTGGAAAAGCTAAGTATTACTGTTGTCCAATTATTGAGTCAATGTTGAGTTAGTAAGTCGGTAAAAGCTATGCTTTATAACTTACTTCTAATAATTGTTTTAGAGCAAATACTAGCAGTTAACCCGTTCTAAAGGACATTAAACGGTTTTGTTTCCACGTCGCGGCTTTTGGCGGGTACGTTTTTACATAAAGCCGCATTAGTCCTAACGTGCAATTGTTTTCAACAAACTTTTTTGTCCGTCGTCGCTCGTTAAAAGACAATTTGCTTTTGTAATCGCTCGGGTTGATTCAGTTCCGCAAAGTGGTTGTACCAAACAGTTTTGCTTAATCGTTCTGCCGAATACTTGTTCAGCGCGGCGTTGAGATGTAAAATAAAATTAGCGCTTCGGTTCTATCGTCATGAATTAAAATTTTTTTTAAACCTAGCCCTTACATTAGGATAAACTTATCCTGTGTTGTAAGGACGTTTTACAAACATAAATTTCACCTGAACAAACACCCAGATGCGAAAGAACTATCTGTGGATCATTACATATAAAACTGTAAACCGTTGAATGAATTTGAAAGAGACAAAACATACTGTTAGAAGGAGAGGCTTGTAATGTGACGCAACAAATGAAAAAGTCCCTGAATGTATGAATCAGTCAGTTGTAGTTGTATAGGATGTTACAAATTTTGTTTCTTTTTTACTTAATTAGTTTGTTTGAAAATATGTTTTTGTAAATATGTATTTTTTTTAACGTTAATATTTTTTTATGATTATTGGCAAGTAGCGTTAGAATTGTGTTCATTTATTGTCGCGATTGTAAAAACACGCTGTATAATAAATGTTCTCAGTAAACAATGCGTTTACCGTAATTTAACAATAAATGTCAGTCATGTCTGTTTTGTCTGTTTAAGACGGGTCAACGTGCGTCCTTGACTCGCGCGTTCAACCCGGCTTGAGGTGCCCTTTGTTCCGCATCGTGCCCTATGGGGCTCGTACTGCTATGACCCTAAACAGTTAGACAGAGATAGCTGCTGCTGAAGTACAAGGAACTAAATGCAGAAACGAGACAGGGATTATTACATATGAGATGGGAATGATGATTTAGAATCCGAACCCTGAGAGTCGTGGATACCATCGCTATCTCTTTCTACCGCATCAGGGATGAGAGTGAGAGCACGAGTGGGAAAACGCTCGGCCTTAGAGTAATCCGCAATCTCGTACATTCGAAGCGGCCCGGCTAAACTTTGGACAAGCCATCTCTCTCTATCGCGGCAGGAATAAGCGTGACGGACTGTGTGGAATCAGTGTTCAAAACTAAATGAGCATAATCGTTAACGCAACGAGCTCACGGATAAATTCGATTGCCGTAACGAACGGAAGGAAACGGAAGTAACGGGAGCCACGATCGCTTTCACCCGTTAAACGACGACGGTAATTGAAACAACTCGTAAAAAACATCATGCTCCATGATACCTAGTGTGGCGGAATATTACGTGATTAATTTTGTCTAGTAAATGACAAGTACGTTGTTATTGGGACATGAACATTGAACATTAACGCAAATATTAGCTAAATCTTTTGAAAAGTTTGTTTTGTATGCAATATTTATATACACAAACATAGCTTACGTCAACAAAATTCTAAAACTAGTCTATGGATTGGATTGATATTTGTTCACGACATTGCTATGGAGCACGAGAATGTTTTTATATACATTTTTTTTCGAAGTTCCAATCGAAATGTAAAGTAAAAACTCTGGAAACCTACCTGTTGCTGTTGTTTTGGCAACTCATCGAATAATGGTAGTAATTTAAAATAAATACTAAATGTCATACATCAATAAATTCATCATTTCAGCACGCGTGAAGTTACAAAAGTTATACGCTTTCATACACGAAACGGAACATTTGAATTATTATATCTAAATCTTTTACATAATGTTGATATTTTGGGATATAAATCTATGAAATTTATTATTAATTGAAGCATCGAAAGCGCGGGAATCGAACAGCAGGCATGGACAAAGTACATTCGTACCGATGCGATTCCTCGACGATCTTCTCTATAATGATAACGAAGTTTGATTTGTAGACAAAGTAACATGATGGGTAAGCGATCGCCTTATCCTTCCTTATGTTCGACAAAAATTATGTTCTTTCGTCTTCAAACGACAAATTTCCGCTCCGCGCTGTCACTGGAAATGTATGCGACATTCTTGTACAAGAAGTTTGGAAGTTTTCTGTGGAAGTTTTCTCATTCTTGTACAAGGAATTTGTGCTATTAATGATACTCGGTTAAGATAAAACAGTGACAAGTGCTGTGGCTATAAATAAAATTAAGACGGATTTTGGATTTTTCTATTTCCGATATCGCTAATGGAATTTTACTTTTCTAAGGACTTTTACTATGTGTGGAGTCTCCGTTTGTCACAGGCACCGTTTGAATGCCGCAGCTGAATAATTCACACATTCATTTGAAAACTTATTCGCTAACGATCAGTAGACACGTAGCAGACGCTCACCACCAAAGTAAAGGCACAAAACTTCAGCATTACATCAAACTCTTCCTGAGTTAATGTCGTTTGTGTAATGAAACCAGTGTCGTAATGTCCCATACTGAGTTTTATGCGACGCCCATAGAGTAATAAATTGTCGAGTTCTGAAAAATGACTGCGCATTTTACTAAAATAGATTAAACCGCGTTACCGCTTTAGTAAACAATTGCATACTGAAGTAGTTAATACGATTTTAACGATTTCGAATATATACTTCACGCGAGCTAACTTAACCAACTTAAAAATGGACTCCAAGGTCACGTAATGCAAACTAAACACAAAAAACTAAAAGCAAACTAAAAACTGGTGGCTCATTAACTTACATTTATTAAAATTACAAATTTGTATGTAACTTATATTTTTACTTTATCTCGTTGATTTTATCGGACTATCTGTGCACTTGCAGTCCAAAGTCTATGTGAATGTTAATCGGCTACAGAAATTGCAAAGTTCATCTAAGAATTCGAATCAAATGGTTTATTATTACAAGTATTAGCTTGACAGCTATCCCAGGAAACGAAATGTTTGAGTTCCAGCGAGCGTTCTGACACTGAGCTGTCACGGTTCCCAGATTGCCAGTGGAAAATACCAGTGCCTCTATGGATCGCGCCTAAGACAAAACCAGGGCAGAAGAGGCAGCACCGTTGCCACGCCGTCTTCAGCTGCGGAACCGAAAAGGCCTTTTTTAATAACTTTTACGCAGGAGGGGGATACCTTCGTACTATTCTACATGTCCGCAACTAAAGGGCTGATGCATTCGTCCTACGGTAATAAAATAATCGCTGGTCGCGTTCAAGACATACTATCTTAACAGTTTGAGCCCGTCCCGTGACAATGAATACTTTAGTTTTTTTTAAACCTCTGGTGGGTTTGCTGGCGGTTCACGTGATGTTAAGTGATAACGACCACCCATTGACAATTACAGCATCCGAAGGGTTGCAGATGCGTTGCCGCCTTTTAATAAAGTGGGCCCCGACTACCTCACTCACCAGAAGAAACGCAAAAGTATATATAACACTACCACTTCATGCCGGTCTTCTGTGAGGTTTTGGTGCTTACCAGGACGGACCTGCCCATTCGTGACACAGAGAAGATTGTTGCGCTCTATCACAGTCGAACCACAGTGTTTGAAATTTAAAACGAACGAGATGAAATCCACTAAAGTTTCACCCAACGCATCGACGCATAAGGACGACGATGGCTCTAACAAGAATTGAGTTCGAGTATGGTCCCTCTACGTGCGCCATTTTCAACGGTTCCGCGCGTTGACTGCGAACAATACACGTCCGTGAGCGAAAGAGAAATGCTACGATTAATTTTCCCGTCCGCCGAACGCGACCGTAGGCTGCCGCTGAACGTAATTGCGTTTATTTTTGACATGCGGGTCGAAAGCGTAAAGTAGCACGAGAACCCAGCCAATTGCTTTATCAGCATCGAGAACGTAAAGGATTAGGGAAGTTACCAGAACATTCAAGTCAGATAACAGCTACCGATAGAGCCGAGGTCCGGCCCTCTCGGGCACCCTCAAATCGGCATCCTACACGGATATTGAGTAACAGCCCAAGCCGAGGTTCCCTCCCGGGGGCCCTTGAACCTAGTGACTCCATGGACCTAAGAGCTTGGCAAATATTTTTCAAGTGTTATTTGTGTTACCAAAAAGATTGTTCAACTTCTTAATGATCAGAATGATCAATTCAAAGAGTTTAACAAATCCATCAATCCTTTTGGCAACTAAAATAACAATTGAAAAGCCATTTGACAGCTGATTAGTTAACTTCTACGATGATCAGTTTTTCAGAAACCGGGCGTTAGTCAGTGTTAGAGTTCTCTAACAAATGTTCACCGCTCCTAAACTGATACTCTTAAACGATGAATTACAATTAAAAGTGCGTGCAAAAAGACTCGAAAAAAGAAATAAGAAATCTTATCGTCGATAAATACTAGTCGGCCTTTACAAATTAACTATCAATTTTCTCGTATCAAAAAAAATCGGATAATAAACGTATTAATAATACTGATTACCTTAATAACACCTATTTCAAAGCTGTCATCTTTTAAAATACAATGACATTCAATTACGATTGTATAGAAGTTTCAAATTGATCAGTTCTTTTAGTCTAAGAATTTTGGGAATTTTACCCGGGCTGGCTAACCTTATGCCCAACCAACCCAGCTAAATAATATAACAGCTATAACACTAATATTATAAAACATACCGGCTGTTCCCTGCCCGCTTAGCTGGGTCATAGCATCTTCTAAAGTACAAAAAAATATAGGTTCCGGATAATCACCAACATATAACAAATATATTATATAATAAAAACTTCTCTGAAACACGCTGCATCTTATGGAATAAGTATTATTCCGATCAGTATCACATTTATTAGTATCGATTGCATACGAGGGGCACACTGAAATGATCGGGAATAGAATATTTCGGATTGAGTTGCAGTAAAACCTTTCTTAGAACTTGAACTGGCCTCTTAGAATCTTAATGACAATCAAACAATAAAAAAAATGTTTAAAAACAAAAACTATGTTGGTATAAAGTTGACACGTCGTTAACAGAAATGGAGCTCACGCGTGAACAACTATTATATTTCGATGACCGTCAAGTGCAGATTCGGGCTGTTATCAGTATCGGAATGACTGCAGTTCAGTCGATATTACATAATGAGCTGTGTGTAAGAAAGCTAGCTTCCCGCTGGGTTCCTCAAAATTTGTGCGAAGAGCAAAAGGCGGCTCGTGTAGATTGGTGCCGGAATACTCTGCAACGCTTGAACGGAGGGAAGTCAAATGCCGTTTATAATCTCGTCTCAGGTGAAAATCATGGATTAATTCATACGAACCTGAAAGAAAACATCAGTCAACAGTTTGGGTCTTCGAAGACGAGGTCAAACCAACGAAACTGGTTCACTCCCGCAGCTTGTCAAAGAAAATGGTAGCTACCTTCGTTTCGAAAAAGAGGCATCTTGCTACAATTCCATTACAGGAACGCACGGAACGCACGGAACGAATCACGGTTTGTTGGCCAAAAATGACAGCCGAACTCCGAAAAAACAATCCGTAACGTCGCATCATCTTACATCACGATAATACGAGCTCTCATACGGCTCGGAAGACAAATGATATTTTGAAGCAGGAAAACGTTGAGCTGATGAGCCATCTTCCGTACAGTCCTGACCTGGCCCCAAACGATTTCTTTACATTCCCTAGAATGTAAAGAAATCGTTTTATTACGCGGTCCACGGTTTGAAGACCCCGAAGCAGCTGTGGAAGCGTACAAATCAGCCATTTTGTCAACATCAACTTCAGACTGGAATTACTGTTTTAATGATTGGTTTGCACGAATGGAAAAGTGCATTAAGTTGAACGGAGAATACTTCGAAAAACAATAAAATACAATTTAGCTATACCGTGCATGTGGTTTTTCTTATTCCCGATCATTTCAGTGTGCCCCTCGTACACAAACGACAAAATCATCTTAAAACACCGGAAATATTTTTTTCTCAATTGAAAACGACAAAAAAAGTTGTCAAACGAGCAACGGTGCACCTGATGTTAATGAATACCGCCGCCCAAACACTCTGCCCAGATGCGTTGAAAACCTTTTTGGGCTCCGGCCATCACTCACAACGAAACGCGAAAGTAAAATACTTTTTACGCCGGTCTTCTGTGAGGTCGTGGTACTTACCCGGACGGGCCTGCCCATTCGTGCAACAGCCGAGGCTGCTGTGTGGCCCTACCACCGTAAGAATAATCTCTAATGACGAAAACATAATATTTTACTTTCAAAGTTTCTTTTGATATCTCACGACTAGTAAATGTCTACATTAAAAAGGTATTTGAAAAAAATTACGATTGAAGAAGTATAAAAATTAAGTACCAGCTTATACATATCCCGCACACCACCAAATACAAATATACATATTATCAATTTAATACAAGAAAGTTGTATTTTAATGAAAAAAATGTAAGCAACAGATAATCAATAGATAGAAATCTTTAACACGATATGTTCATTAACTCGCTAATTATAGCTGTTTTATTAAAACGAGTAGTTAGCGGCACGATATAACTGTGTACCTGTGAGAAACTTGCCACCTCTATACATATACTAATTGAATTTATGCGATAAAAAAATTATAACTATGCATGACTATGGTCGGTTTCAATATTCTTTCTACAGATAGATTTGGTTACTGGAGAAATAATTTTGACGCAAGTATTATGGAACTAATGACAAATATCTATAGCTAGTAACCAAATCTATCAGTCGATAGAGTATTGTAACCGGCGTTAGACAGTGCTAACAATCCATTAGGACGACTGTTCTGTTGTCTTTTATTCAATGCAAAATATTCATCGAAATTATTTTCTTTCAACTTGTTCAACCACGACACTCGTGAGGTTCTGTTCTGTTTACTTTTTTGTTTGATATATTATGGCAGAGTCACACAATGATTTCAGCTGGTTTCACCCGGAGAATACTACGCGGTCTTTTGGAAAACAAAGTGAGGACCCATCACTTTCCCAATACTAAGTAGTAGGAAATTGTTTTCGCGGCAGTTTCTGCTATCGTGCGAACGGGCAGGCACGTCCGGGAATACCACGGCCCAACAGAAGACCGGGGCGAAATGGCAGTATTACAGGTCTTTTCATCTCCGGTATTTTTAATAGCTTTCGAGGCATTTTGTTAAGACACTGCTATGCGTCATTAATCACCATTGAGAAAATGCTGACAACGATTCATTGACATAACTTAATCGCAAATAAGACAAATGGACAGCAATTACACAGTGTAATTTTTATTAGTTATTATATCTGTCTAAGAGGACCGATATCAACCAATGACAAAACAGCAGCAGAAATAGTCAGCGTAGTGTCGTATTACCACGCAGCAAGCTGGCGTAATTGTGCAGCGAGGGTTATCATATAGCTAATAAGCAAGGCCAACTATTTACTCTCGAAATGCTTTGATTCAATCATCATGGAAAGAGGATACAGAAGACATACCACCAGTCAACGTAAACAAAGGGCATGAAGCTATAAATAGGCCCTTAGGGAACACGTTGCATAGTGCGCAATTTGGAATTACGTTCTCTATGTGCTTTCTCTAATTTACATTCCTTCCGACCAGCCACGAACAGTTGTACGAAACGGTGTTCGGTTGCGATCACAAGTACCGGAATATGGAGGTCGAATTATAAATAGGTAGACCAGTTGCAGGGCAAAACCGGGTGACCCAAATCCCGGCTCAACGGAGAAAGACAAAAGGGTAGCAGCGTCTTCGCATCAAAAGACTGTCGCAATAGAAGTCTTGAGATTTTTGAGACGCGAGAAAATTGAACAAATCAAAATTTATACGTCGAAATTGTAGGATATTCCTTGACTTAAATATCAATCATGACTTAAACCGAAGATGCGTGACATATTGTCTTTTGGCAATATGAAATTCCATATTATAATATAACAGATACGAATAAAAACATCTTTCCCTAATCTAGTACGTTGCAATGGGTCTTCTGCAGCAGTTTGCTTGGTTAAGGTTCAATATAACGTTGTTTTAATTTAATTTAAAATCATTTATTTTTACTTCTAACCTTATATTAAGTTCAGTTCTATTAAGTTTTAAGAAATTAACATGAACAAAGGAATCGAAAGTCAATAGTAATTGCAAATACCTATATGAACTTATATTGAATGATCGTAAGGGTTGCTTATATTATAGCTGATATCTAGTGAAGTGCCATACAGCGGACTCCTCTTGCCTGAATGGTACTGATAGATCACCGAAATATCAGGCCCTCAGAGAAACGTAAAATAGAAGTATCACACCTTTTCATTTATTAAGCATATTGCCGTGGTACATGCAATAGGTCGATTGTCAGTATCACTTCACGGGAGTGGCAACTCATAATTCTTTGCAACTTTGTTTTTCTCAGTAATGTAAGTGAAATCAATAAAATACAATTTTTTTTTACTTTTACTTCAGCTTCGCACGGGTGGACATTTAGTTTTTAAACCTTGGGTTACATTATTAAAATAGGGATCCCTAATTTTTCCTTGTTAGTTTTTTTTTATTTATTTAGAACTGGGCAGCACTTGACTGCCATCATAGTTCTAATGGTGAAATAATTATTGAAATCGGTCCAGTAGTTTTTGAGTTTATTCGTTACGGACACACAAAATTATAAATATAAATATTTCCCCATAAATTTTTACACATAATTTTCTTGCCCCAAACTAACCAACACCACCCCTCTGGCGCAAGAGTCAGTTTCACTATCCACTACGAGAACTCGGCCGTCGCTTATATCCTTATGGTAATTGAGAATAGCCTATAAAAGGTTGGCAATATACCGTCAATTTCGGCGTCGCAGCTATATAAACCGTTTGCCATCTCTTAACAAAAAAACCGAGTCGTTAATAATAACGGATGTTGACCACAATAAGATTACAATGCATCATTAAGACCCTCTTAAGTACGGGTCCGCTGTAGCTAAACTTTAAGAAGAAAACCGCGCGTTACGTCACAAGCTTTTATATATATAATAATAATAATTCTTTATTTTCTCACCACAGTATGTATCACAATAGCATTTCAAAAGGTGGATGTACAAATTAATATATAGGCTTTATAAGGTAAATGGAATTGTGGATCCTAATAAAGATACTTTGTGACGGTAAAAGTAGCGTGGGACGTCGTCTCCAACTTTGTCTGGGCGGCATGTAAGTACAAATTGCTCAATACTGCCGTTAATAACAACAGTACGCGTCGGGCCATTTTAAATTAACGTTTTTATTCAGAGAGCATAGGGTAAAAAAATCAAGTCAAAAGAATAATACACTTTACTTAACAAGACTTTAAACTTTTTGAAAAAATTAGTAAGCCAATGAAATTTTACTTTCGACGGCTTTACACAGTTCCCGTGTTGTTTGGGGACGGTATTTAATATTTATCACAGAACTTTGGTACAATTTATAGACAAATGCAACAATGAGATGTCAAAGGAAACTTTGAACCATTCTATTTCAGGTTTTATATGTTGCAATTGGCTATTAAAGATGTTGTATGTGAATACATTAAACTTAGGTTCAACGAACGACATGTATTTTCTCGAATATTTTTACATCAGATCTCTGATATTCCAAATTACCATTTGAATAGCCAGTACAAATACAAAACCAAACCAAAAAAGCACTAATGCGATAAAGTGATGGTCAAAAATCCGCAAACAGAGAACCTCAATTGGATTCCCAACGACGTGTAAGTAAAAACATAGTAAAGTAATTCAACGGCCTATATACGTCCCATTGCTGGGCAAAGGTCTTTGCCGGACTTCACATATCTGCGAAATATATTTTGTTATTATTTCGAAAATATGCAGGTTTCGTCACGACTTTTCTTTCACCGATGAGCACGTGATAAACCAAGACGTAAAATTAACAATTTCATTGATGCCGACACCGGGGATCGAACTCGAGTTGCTTTAAAATCGCTATTGAATTAAGAGCGAGCGCGCGGACAATGAGCTATCACGGGACTTGTAATTGCTGAGATCCTTTGCTTGTATGAACCTACTTTTCCAAATCACTGTAATACCGATTGGAATGCTGAAATTCTTCTTATATAGCGTGTCGTTACCATCGCGACAATAAATGAACACACGTCTAACGCTACTTGCCAATAATCATAAAAAAATATTAACGTTAAACAAAATCCATAATTAAAAAAAAATATTTTTCAAACAAACTAATTAAGTAAAAAAGAAACAAAATTTGTAACATCTTATGCAACTCGCGCCACAGCGTCGTATTACAAGCCTCTCCTTCTAACATTATTGAAGCTAATGATTGACATAAACAACTATTACATAATATACATAACTAATATTGAGATATCTTTACGATTTCCTGCGCTATTAACGAAAACTAACCAAACATCTATTTTAAGCTTTTACCAACAAACTGATATTTTTCATTATTCTTCAATTATTTCTCTTTCTTATAACATTGAACAATGTATGTAATATTCACACGGGTCAACTAGTTTGGTATTATATAATTTCTCATTAAGCGAATAAAGTTTACAATATCGTAGGAAATTTACGACCCGTTTAATGCGAGAGTGATTTAATATTTATTTAAAGAATTTTGAATAGTATTACGTAAACAACACTATATACAATGAAATGTGTTAAGGAAAGTATAAAAAATGCTGTTTGATTATGACTTCACTTTTGTATAGATACAAATAAATTTAAATAATCCGCGGGTAGGCGATAGTTCAAAACAAAATTATGTTTCTCCAGAATTTCTAGTTTTGTGCAAAATCAGCGATCCTTACTTTATGTTCAAATCTGGAGCTCACTAATTACTATTACAGCCGTACTGTTAACCAGCCAGTCTTGTTAGCGCTGGCCTGTTCAGCGCTTTAACGCGCTTCAGCAAAGCGCTCCGTTGAAAAGTCAAAGGGTTAGCGGCTTTAACTCTAAAAGCGAATACAGCAAAGCGTCCCTGACCGCTTTGGCGCTGAAACGGATTTCGCACTATGTAGGCCAAACGGGTCCCGCGGGTTATTATATTTACGCGCGCCGCTGAAATTTAAACTTAATTAATATGAGTTTTTAATAGCCCCAATACGAATTTTTTTTTCATGTGAGAAGGTGGCCAGCGAGCTGGGGGTTCACCTGATGTTAAGTGCCCATGAACATTTGCAACGTACGTAGGGTTACAGATGCTTCGCCTCCTTTTAACAAAGTGAGCCCCGATTACCTTCCTCACCAGACGAATAGCAGAAGTACAAGGCTTCTACTTCACGCCGGTTTGCTGTGAGGTCGTGGTTCTCCCCCGGACGGACTTGCTCATTCGTGCAACATTAAACACTGCGGCGTGGCCTTATCACAGTTAAACAACATGAATATGAATAAAAATGAATACTAAAGCAACGAATTTTTGGTAAGGAATATTTTTAATAATTATTAATTTTAGTTAAGATATATTTTTAATAATTATTATAATTATTACCGGTTATTTTTTTACGTTTTTCTTTTATTGGCCAACATCACGAAAGTAGCAACGAAAACCTCCTGGTCCTTTTAGAATGCATCGTATTAAAGTTTCCACGCAACGTTATCGCCACGAGATTCATTGTTGGCGTCAATACACATGCGCTCGACTTTCCCATGCTTAATGCAAGTAAATCTCGAGCCTAAGATACAGTTGGGAACGGTCTAGGGATTTGCCGTGATTCGGAACTACACCTTGAGGTTACAGATGTACAACAGTGTGCACCGCTAAAACTAATTTGCCCTAATTCAAACTCGTTCTCATAGACTACATTTAAAAACCAGAGACGATTATCCATTCAATCGCAACGTAAGTTAGCGTTATAACGTAGAGTTACCAGGGGTACCGAACCTTTTGTGTTTTAGCTTCGCATGCATAGAAATATTCATTAGTATTTCGACGAATTTCGTGACCGAAGAGGCGGGCTATTGTTTTTTTAATTTAAGAAGGTTGCAAGTGGTTGCAATACCAAAGGCTGCACACCAGATTTTGAAACAGTGCTTTATTAAGGTGACTCTTTCTGTTCAGCATCCATCTGACAGCTGATTATTTACTAATTTATTAATATTAATAATAATATTAATATATTAGTAAATATAAATAATATTATTCTACGATGATCAGTGTTTACGAAACCGGGCGTAAGTAACTTACTACGTGCACTTCGTTCAATGAGACCTCAGCAATATAACTTATGATGGTTATGCATCGTTCTTCAATCCGCTGCTATATCTCTGTCTCGATTCGTTTCAACTCTAGACTTTTCGAGCACTTTGCTGCCGTTAACCGATACATTGACCGTATACATAAGACATTATTCCGTCACCGTCGTGTACACGATGAATATATCTATTGTCATATATGTACAAAGTTTAAAACGGAAAATACAGTGTAAAGACCTTATATAAATGTGAGACAGCCTTGTCGTACAGTACAAGGTTTTTAATTAACAAAAAAAAATTTAACTAAACGGTTATACACGGGCCGGGAACGAGCTTCCTTTGTGATCGGACATTACCTGTTTGACCGGTAACCGGACTCGACCTACCACAAGCACGCTGGTGAATTGCGTTCAGATCTTCTCAAAGTTTGAACGATGTTTACCGACTGCTGCTCCCCAGTTAAAAGTTAGAGAAAAAACGTGTACAAACACAACTAGTGGTCGATCGCAGGTACGCCGAAACATTAAAATGGGAAGTTATTTCAAATTATACCACACTAGCTTTTCGCCCGCGGCTTCGCTTGCGTTGAAGCCCTTAAATAAATATTTATCTTTAAAAACTATATATATTTTTAAAGAAAGTTATTTTCATCCCTTTACAACACTTTTTTCCAATCAAAAAGTAGCCTATGTCCTTTCTCAGGCTCTAGACTATCTGTGTACTAAATTTCATATAAATCGGTTCAGTAGTTTTGGCGTGAAAGCGAGACAGACAGACAGAGTTACTTTCCCATTTATAATATTAGTATGGAAGTATGGATTCAAGCAAATGTAAATAAAAATACTTTTGTAAATAAATATCGTACATTTAAAAATATTTTTTGTTTCTAATATAGTAACCAATGATGTTTTAATAAAGGTGACACATTCATACTGTGCAGCGTTTATAATTTATTAAAGTTTGTTTTAAATTCTGCTAATTATATGAAATATGTAAATGAATGTGACAGATGATATAGAATATATGATAGGGAAACAGACAGCAGACTAATCAATTACTCCAATTGGTGTAATTAGGGTGCCTCAATTTCGGTGCCTTAGTGTCATCTACCTCATACTTGTTTACGATATCATTGATTAGCAACAGTTGTCTTCACATGTTTAAACTTTGAATGTGTACTCGTAATAATGTAACCTTTCTGTACAAAAATATCAATCCCCAACTTCTCTGAAGTCAATGGAAAGCTAAGCCGTATAATTTTTAACGCTAAATGTACCAGGCCGGGTTATACATTATAATCTGATTATTGAACATGAACAAAAGAACTAATATAGTTCTTTACATAATATTTTATATTATGAGATTTAACGATTTAACAATCCTTTTGAAAATTAAACATTATTTGTGTTACAGTAAGAAGTGTTATGTGATACACTAGGACAGTTTATGTTCCATATCCCTAGAATATATAGTAATTTACACTGGGGATACTTTTACAAATATATAAAGCAAGCTTGAGCTCTGCATTGAACCATACATTATGTGATCAATAGTACTACAGTCTTATCTCAAGCAATGCAGGAGTGTCTTCCATCTAACATTATTGCTTTTAGGATTGTACCCTACTTTTTTAACTTTTTAATATTTCGTCAAAGTATTGTATTATTATAATACCCCAATTTTAAAAATCTTTAATCATTTGCTTACAACTAGTCATCAGTCACATAGAGTCTGTATTAGGTGTCACGTCTAATATGGAACATGCATCAGAAATTGTAGTTTTCACTTTGTAATTTGAAATTTAAAATGTATGGTTATAACATTGACAGTTCATTTTAAATAAAAACTATATTAATAATTAAAAGGAAACAAATTCAAAAGTCACAAACTATTTAAAAAAGAGTAACTAAAATAGTTTAAAATGCCCAAGTTAAGAATTTTTGTTACTTACATATTTTGTCTAGTTACTATATTTAAAAAACCGTGAGGACTAAATTGTTTGTTTATTCATTTATTAAACAGACAAAATACTTAATTGTTTATCCCCCCAAATTTTAGTATACGATTTAATATTTAGTGTAGTTATTGATACCATTAGAAAGAAAATTGAGTTTTATATTATTATTTAGAAAATTAATTATCAGCAATTAGAAACGACTGTATCACTAAATTATCACTATGAAGATAACGAACTCATTTTATTGGCCTACAGTACCAAGATTTTTGTCGAGGAAATCATATAATAATAAACAGGTTTCACATAATTATAAATATACGTACCCAATAACAGAATTTTATAAACAACAGCGCGATGAAAACAGAATTCACGATACACCTTCACTTAAATAAATAGTTTAATAGTTTTAACATGAACAACTCCTTTGTTAATTTTATTCGCTGAACTTCAGACAAAAACACTAATATTTTGCGGAAACTAACGCAAAACCTTTGTTTCTTTCAAATGTAGCACATAAGTACCGAAAAATTTTAGCTTGAATGTTTTCGTAAATTCGTACTTGACGTACACAGTTTGGTGCTGCCAGCCAACATAATACATTCGAATAGAAAATATTGTTTATTTATGTGTCGGTATTTTAAAATATTTTCTATATCACCATATAATTAAAAAAAGTTCTTTCCCATTTTCATAACAGATGTTGAATTTAATGAGGTATAACATTAAATTTACGTTATATAAGTGTTTTTTTAAATATAGAATTAGATTTGCAATGATAAGTTAAGAAGGTTTGCAAATGATAAAACAGATGGCAGTGTCATCAAAATAAATGACTTATGTTTTATTGTATTACTAATAGATGGAACTATAGACTTCAGACTAGACATCAGACTCATCAATTTGGGCCCCCAAAAATGTATTTTTTCAAATCTTTGGATTTTTATTTAACCATTATTAGTTAGTCGTTTGTTATTGTTTGTTAATTAAAAATATTTTCTTTTCTCCTCAAATAGTTTGTTGAAAAAAATTCTATTAAAATATTTTTTGTTACTATTAGTCATTATTCTCTCCATACATAGCAGCTTTAAGAATCAAAATGTAAATAAAATATTTTCTTTAAAAAAAGCTAAAAACAACATCGCGTTCTTCTAATTAAGAGCAACAATACGTGTATAGAAAAATTTTTGATCTAACTTAAAAAAAAATCGCGAATAAAAAAATAAATAAATTTTTTAGTATAGAAAGAAACAAAAATGGTTCCGTAACTTTTAATGCCCGCTTTGTCTCAGTTTGCGGTTAAAAATATTATTATTTGCGGTATTCAGGTATTATTTTCAGTTTTATCTATTGACGCATACCCCTTCGGAGATTCGATTAAAACGACAATTGCCATGTTGTATATTTATTACAAAGCTATGAAACGTAATTTATGAACAAAATTGTAAGTTAAACAAAATATTATGATAAAGAAAACACTTTATGCACACATAAAAATATAATCTATCTGCTATCTATATACATATAAGTATATATTTAAGAGATTTCCACTGATAATTGACTCATCACGATATCTCTGGAACCATAAGGCTAGAGGTAGAGACTTGAAATTTGGTAGAAATATTCCTTTCGCCGTGTAGAGGTCAGCTAAGAACAGATTTTATGAAATGTTACCTGTTGGGTCCACTAGTATCTACTATAGTAGTAATTCAACATAATTTAACATAAAAAACTAAACCTATGAGTAAAATCGATTTTCTATAATTAACGATTAATCATTAAAAAGAAAAAAAAATTTAAGAATTTCCTATTTTATCAAAAACATCAATATCAATATAAATATCACTGGAATCGTTTTCGAACATTGAAGTAACGTTTATAAATTCTAATTCATTTCTAAGTAAAAGTATATCGTCGACTTCGTTCATATATCACTTCTTAGGTGTTTTAATTCTTGCTCGCATGCTAGTTAACACAGGACCAGAAGACGGAAGTACATTATGAATTATATTCTCATTGGTAGCTATTGTATTATATTCTAGTGTGACTTTTCCTATACTCACGGAAATCTTTATTTCTTGCTTCGGATGGCACCTCTGTAAGAAAATCAGTAGGAACTAGTAACAGATGTACCCCTATTTGTGGACTATGGATCAAAAGTTAATGGAGACTCGAACTGTGAAGGTACACTATCGTATCGAAGTATCAAAAAGTCAAAATCATTTATTCATCGACATAAGAAACTTACATTTCATTTATCAATAGTCATATTTTTTTTTTTTTAAATCTACCACCGTTTCGTAATGAGGTTCCTCTAGCGGAGAAGAAACAGGCGAAAGAAACTCCGTAGGTATCCTCTTTTTTGTAATTATTTTTTTTTTCTTAACAAAAAATTCAAAAATTGTACAACTGATTTTTTTCCTTTTAGAAATAGCTTGGGAGCGATCAACTCATTCCCAGGGGTTATTGTCATTAATGTATTCATTTGTATTATAATAACCCTTTTTATAAAGTTTTTCTTTAATAAATGTCTTAAACCTGTTAATAGGCAGGTTTTGCGCATTTACTGGGATTTTGTTGTAAAAGCGTATACACCGCCCCATGAACGAGTTACTTACTCTATGGAGTCTAGTAACTGGCATTACAAGCTTGTGTTTGTTCCTAGTGTTCACATTATGTATATCAGTATTCTTATCAAAATTATTAATATTTCTACGCACATACATAACATTTTCATATATATATTGAGAGGCTAAGGTTAATATATTTATTTCTTTAAACTTCTCTCTCAAAGATGCATTCAGATCTAGATTATAAATAGCTCTTATGGCCCTTTTTTGCAAAATAAAAATTGTTTCTATATCGGCCGCGTGCCCCCATAGCAAAATACCATATGACATTATGCTATGGAAATAACTAAAGTACACAATTCTAGCCGTTTTTACATCAGTTAGACATCTTATTTTCCTTATAGCATACACTGCAGAACTTAGTCTATTCGCAAGTTTGGATATATGGGGACCCCATTGAAGCTTTGCATCGAGAGTTATTCCAAGAAAGACAGTCGTATCCACAAGGCCTAACTCCTCCCCATTTATAAGTACATTAGTAGCACCCAAATGTTTAACATTAGGTGTTGAAAATTTCATACATTTAGTTTTATTACCATTTAATAGTAAATTGTTAGTATTAAACCAATAGACTATTTCTGACATAGCATTATTTACCTCGTCAAGTGTAACAAGCTGTCGATTGATTTTAAAAATTAATGATGTATCATCGGCAAATAAAACTATATCGTGTTTACTCCCCTACAAAGTAAGGAAGATCATTAATGTAAATGAGAAAGAGAAATGGGCCGAGAATCGAGCCCTGCGGAACGCCCATAGACACCGTCGACCCAGAAGAACGAGCACCATTAATTACAACTTTTTGAATTCTATTAGATAGATATGACTTAACGAGGTCAAGCGCGGTACTTTTAATGCCATAATGGCGCAATTTCCTGATCAGTGTTTCATGATTCACGCAATCGAAAGCCTTGGAAAGATCACAAAAGACACCCAGAGCATCCTGTGAACTCTCCCAAGCCTCAAATATATGTTTGATCAGCTCTACACCAGCATCGGTTGTAGAACGACCCCTTGTAAAACCAAACTGGTTGTGATGTAATAATTTATTTAAGTTAAAATGTGTTAACAGCTGATCTAGAAGAAGTTTTTCGAAAATTTTACTAAGTGTTGGTAGTATAGAAATGGGTCTAAAATTAGTGGGGTCCGAAGTACTACCGGATTTAAATACAGGTATGACTTTACTGTGTTTCATGAGATCAGGGAATACGCCAGAATCTACACTACTGTTAAAAATTATTGACAAATAAGGTGCGATTGAATCTATGATTGAGGCAGTCACTTCAACGGACATTCCCCATAGATCTGCCGTTTTCTTAAGTTCAATGGTCTTAAACATTTTTATAATATCTTTTGCATATACAGCCTGAAATTTAAAGATTGTGGTGCAAGCACTTACATTTTCCTTAAGTAATGTCTCGGCAACAGCAGGAGAAGAATTCAGCGACAATGTAGTTAAAGTAGGAATCTCACTAAAGAATTTTTCAAATACTTCAGCTACCTCCTGATTAGTCGTTATAAATTTATTATCAATGTTGAGCTGGTAGTCAGACCTACGTGATTTGGTTTTTTTCCTGTTTCACTATTTATAATGTTCCAAGTCATTTTTACTTTATTAGAGGCATTTTTAATTTTATTTCTCAAATGTAATGACTTGGCGGCAAGACACACTTTTTTAAATATTTTTGAGTAATTTTTAACATAATCTTTAAATGTCTCAGAATGATTGTATGACCTTTCACTGTAAAGTTCATACAATCTTCGTCTACTGCGGTGAATTCCTGCTGTTGCCCATTCATTAAAAGTCTTGCGACTGTTCAAAGAGAATGTTTTAGAAGTAAAAACGGCATTGTATTCGATTTGTATGAAATTAAATAATGAACTATACAAGGTGTTAGTATTGTCATAGTAGGGCAGCATAGGTAGTTTTTTTTATTAAATTACTTCTAAACTTCTCCTTGCGATATTTATTTATCGGAACAAACACAGCTTTCCTAGTATCTTGGATTTTACAGTGCAGAGGCAATGTGACAAACTGCCCTAAATGGTCAGAACTTAATTTATGTATTATTAGTCTGTGCAATGGTTTGACATCTGTAAAAAATGTTATCTATACATGTTGCACTTGACTCTGTTATTCTTGTAGGCTCAAAAAACAAGTTGAAAAGATTAAATGATTTTAACAATGAGCCGAATCTTATCCTCATGGAAGAAGCTTCTAGGAGATTAATATTAAAGTCTCCGCATATGACGACAGATTTATTCTGTTTATGAAGTTTATGTAAAACTTCCTCCATGATTTTTTCAAAACGTTCATACAAGGCACAGGGCGGTCTGTAAACACTAACAACAATGAGATGCTCAAGCTCAACACAAGCCATTTCTATAGTTCTCTCAACAGAGAGGCTCACAATATCCTTACGCTCCTTATATGACAAATATCTATTTAATAATATTAAAGAGCCACCACGTAACACTTTTTCTCTATTGAAAGAACTAACAACCTGGTGTCTACTGAAGTTAAACATAAAGGTATTATTTTTTAACCAATGTTCAGTAATACATAAAATATCAACATCATTGCTATTTAAAAACAAGTCAATTTCTAAATCTTTACCTTGAAAACCTTGAATATTTTGATGCACCAGGTTTAAACAATTTTTATTACATAACATTTTCTGTGAAATAGAAATAGAAATAGTATGGGTCAAATGACAGTGTTTGATAGAAATGTTTCGAGATATAAGATCCGGCGCAAACAAACAACATTACACTACTAAAAGTAACACTCCTATCCATTGATTTAGGTGACCCAGCACTTTGGGAATTGGGAGCGGCGGAAACACCTGAAAAAGTTATATGCAATCATTTTTAAAGGTGACCGAAAAATAACAGGTTCATCTGCTTTGAACTTAATTCGATACACGTTCGACCTAGCCCGAAGCGGTGACACGGGGGGAAAACTCAATACCGCCGAAATTTGTAGCCAAGCAACGAGCGCGGTTTGGAGTCAGTAAGCGCCCGCCTTAAAGGCACGAACGGGCCACCAAAAGTACTTATCGTGGACGTGTGGAGTAAATTGAGGGTGATACGGGCATAAATATCGCGTGGAGTAAGTGATATATTGTTGTTTCCCTCTAATCTCGACTGGAATCGGCGGGGTCGTTGATATCGCGTAGTTGAGTTCTTTAGACACGTTACAATTGCATGACTTGGTTACAGCCCAATCGTAATACTGCACCTTGTTTTACGCTTCTGCATGGTTTTGACATTTATGCGTGTAATCTTTAAGACTCACGAATGTTTTATATGTCTAGTGCTTGTAGCGAAAACATAATTCATGTTAAACATAATTTAACATAATTCATGTTTTCGCTGTTAGTCAGTAGACTTTGGTAAGCTGTTCATCAGTCTTTTGATAGGCTTTAGTCTCCACTGGCTTTTTAGGGGTAGGTTATCACCGAGATGTAGTAAGTAAAGAGTAAAGCTACACAATGTTTAACAATATATATCAAAGAAGTACTTATCAATAATTGTGTTATTTACTTTTATTGAGGTCTGTTCCAGGGGAGCTAAATGACCATTTTCAGGCTCGTTAAAGTTGTAAAACATGATATTTACAGTGTTTTTGTGTGTCTTAGTTTTAATGAGTTTGTTCCTAAAAAGATACGAAAAGGAAATTAACATTTACAGAAAATATGTTTACTTTCGCTGTATTATTTATTTAGTTATTAATACTAGGTGGTTTAAAGTTGCGTCAATAACGGAAACAATAAGTTTGATTTCTCCTTGTTAAATCTAAGGAATCGATATTTTTAACCCACGATTTTAAATCAATAATGTACTTAAGAATCTCTAAAATTGACCACCGAATTATTACTACTTAACTAAGCAGTCATTTCGTTGTTACGAAAGAACTTAAATGGAAGTTTCTGGCAACTTACGTGATGACGTAAAACACTGCAAGAATTATGAGCGGCCAAAGAGCATCGATTTAACAGCATTGTATCGTACACCTCAACGGGTTTCTAATATCCTACGTTATTTACATTTTAATATGAGAAAATGGGTTTAGTTACATTTATCTCAGTATAGTTACCAACCATTTACTGTTTACAAAATGATAGTCATATGTTAGTCATATTATGTCTTAAAATAAATGAGAACACATTTATGTACACGCCACTATTTTCCCCCACGAGACTGACATACGTTCGTAAACAGGTTAATATGGAGCTCAATATGTAAATTTGTTTTGGCATGCACATGTTACATGATTCTCTCATTTTATCTTTACCGTCTAAGCACTTGTTTGCATAGAATGCTCTATTTGTAGGGTAATGACCATTCACGGCTATTATATGGATCACTATGCCATCATGTTTTTATCTTTCTTACTCATCATCATCATCATCATTTCAGCCTGTTTGAGTCCACTGAACATAGGCCTCCCCCATAGACTGCCACGAAGTACGATCCTGAGCCACCTGCATCTATCCACTCATTTGCACAGGTCGTCACTCCATCTACATGTGGTCTATGTTTCTTATTCACGTGCAATAATATATGATAACATTGTGCACTTCACAGGGAAAAAATTTACTCGACGCACCAACAATTTTTAGTGAAAATATTCCAAGCGAACAGGCGGTTCACTTGATGTTAAACGATTACCACCACTCAAGTTTATTTATAAGTCTACTTCGTACACGACTATCTTCTGTAAGGTTGTGTATATTTCAGGATGAGTGCACGCACTCTTTAGCACCATAAAACTATTGTGGCCCAACGCCATATGAAATATGAAAGTGTTATAGAATATGAAGTGAAACACATAATTATGAAAGTTTAAACGACGTCATTAGTAGCGTCATCACATTTCAACTGCAAAATCAACTGGCAATTGCATTTTTTAAGTACGGTATAACAAAGTCATTAAGTCAGTTAGCTCAGTTTTTTTTATGTGAAAAGTTGCTAAGCGAGCAGACGGTTCACCTGATGTTAAGTGAATACCGGGGCCAATGGACATCTGCCACACTCGAGGGTTCCAGATGCGTTGACAACCTTTTGAAAATTGGGCTCCGGCCACCTCACTCACCAGACGCGAAAGATTTATACTTCAATTTTACGCTGGTTTTCTGTGAGGTCGTGGTACTTATCCGGACGAGCCTGTATATTCGTGCAACAGTCGAGGCTGCCACCGTCAGTGTCTGGGTGCTCGCCCTTATTTCAATATACTCAAGCAACCTGGGTAGGAGATAGTAGTCGCTATAATTTCCTCGGGCACGGTTGTAAGATAGTGGTTTTATAAATCAAGAATTCTGAAAAATGAAAAACTCATTGCTATTTTTGTTTTACTTTTTCATGTTAAAAGCCGTGATCTATAGATTTTAGATCCCCAATTTTACTTACAGTCAGCGCCAACTAATTGTTCGAGATTTTCAAACAGAAATCGTGTAGTTCGAAACTAAGCTGTGATTAAAGTGGATAAGAAGTGCCAAACTTTCACGTAGAACATTATGTGTTCTACATAATCGCATAATTTGATCTAGGTGTCGATTCAACCCAATTCCCATGGTACGTACCACGCGCCACCAGCTGTTTACTCCCTATGGTCTAATTGTTAATAATAATGTACAAGTATATTAAGGAGGTAGTTTATTGGAAACGTAAAATGTTAGTTCAAGCATGATTCATGTTATTTTTCTAAAATATCAACAACTAATCGTTGCTTTAGGCATATTTTGTGTTTTGTCTTGCTTTTCTGGCATAAGCCACTTAAGTCAATGTTTAGTTCACATTTCCATTATTCTATTCTCGAGCTCTTAGAGATATTCGAGCTTAATTTTTTGAAAATGTAACATAGGTGTAATCATGTTATATTATTTCAGTTTTTTTTCCGTTTCCTCTTTTTGGTGTCGGGGACTAATCTTAGTAAGATACCGTCTTGGGGGGTTCTTACCTAGTAATATCCCTTCGGTGGTCACTTTCGGTACGTTGGGAGGGTCACCTGGGTCACCTTCGGAATGCACCGACGCGTACTGCGTGCGCGTACGCGTACAATGAGCACGCTCCTGGGAAGCCTTTTCCAGTTCCGTTATGCCTATAGGTAGCCAGGTCTCACCTCGATCATTCACGCACCCAATAGACCCATTGAGTCACCTTTACGGCGGCCAGGGTAAAAGTCAAAGTCAAAGATCTTTATTCAATATAGAAGCATACACTTACTTATTGATAGTCAAAAAACTCTACCACTGGTTCGGAAGGAAAGCCACTGAACTGATAAGAACCGGCGTAAGAAACTCAGCGGCACATTTTTGTTTAAACCTTAGCTCTATTGTATGAGCTCGAGGTTCATTCGACACCTACTTTATAAAAAACAGGAAAGCATGTGGCACCACTACTATTATTACCAATTCTGAAGAGCTTTGAAAACTGGGTGTGTACTCGTCAATTTCGTCCCAACTGCTTTGGCTTTAGACTCAAGTGACCATCCAAAGTTTAGGAAAAGACTTTTTAAGAAAATCCCTGCACCCTGCATCAGAAGAAAGTAAGTGTATTTTAATCGCTGACGACAAGTATTTTTTGATAAGGGAACTGCTCTTTGGATCTATTCACATTTTTATAAAATTACATAATGCAGACATTTATTCGGTTGACGAAAGTTTGAACTTCATACACGTGCGTGGCATGATAGCTAAGACGGTAAATTAAAACATAGGCTTTTTCATCTGACGCAGAAGTATGACACCACCACTTCTCGCCGGTCTTCTGTGAGGTCGTATTTTACTGTTAAACGAATCTATTTCCGTTCCGAAAGGATTGCATAGCGTCGGCCGCGTGATATATAATATTTGTGTGACGATGGATCTGTTCTCAAACAACACTTAGTCCTATTACTGCGAACTTTGAAGGTGGAACCAGATGGCGGCAAACAGGAAACAGCACCCGAAGCAGCAGTTGAGCATGGCGGCGAGCGCCATCGCTCTACGGGGGGTCCACCTCTTCCTGAGCGCTGGGCGGGCTGCGGCGGAAAGACGCGCTGCCCCAGCCCCCTCACCGCCCAGGAAGCCCCGCCTAAGACCAGTTGTGCCCACGAACAAGCTTCAGCAGAGGACCGTAGAGCAACTTCTGAAGAACTCCAAGTTCAGCAAGTAGGACTTGACATATATTAAGTCTTATTCTTTGGACAAACGTGAACAACATTCAATTGTAGTCAAGTGCATACACATTTGAAGTAAGGTAAATATTTGAAGTTAGTTAAGGCCATGTAACGCATTTGAAGATGTTCTTTGGCGGCGGTTATCACTTTCCATCAGCTAACCCTCCTGGCCGTTTGACCCCTTTTTTCCATAAAAAAGTAAGGAAAGTGATTTAGGCTCCTACTGATGTATACAATTAATTGCAACATTTTAAAATAGCTTTCTTGCAATATTTTGTACATAATATGTTTTTTATCTATTACATTAATTTATTTCTTTTTTCAGTTTCAGTCGTCATCGTAATTAGTAAAGTAAATAAAATTAACAGTAATTTATAGTACAATCGAAAGTGTTACATTTGAATAAGTAGTTCAGAATATTGTTTGTACCCCTATTTCTTTGCGTAAGTAAATAAACAAAATATGTTTCACGTATTCTATGAAACGTGACTTTATAGAACGACCCATATTGATTCACAACAAACTAGTTTAGCAATTGGCGTTCAGTAGACGGTAGACGGAATATTACTATTAGATTATTCGCATTGTCACGAATAGTTTTGATCGATGTTGTTGCGTTCATGACGCCGTGCGTGTTTACACCCGCCCGTTGCTCACCCTGGCTCAACAGTTGAAGTCGGAGTCACCCTCGGGTTAGACGCTTCGCCAACAGCAAACAGCCATGCCGTATAGGAAACTAAAGGAGAAAACCCTCGATTCACTTTACAAGAGTACCCATTTTAGCAAGTGAGTTCGAAAGAGGAATACGTAGTTTTGGGTGAAATTTTTCAATGGGAATTTTTGAGTTAAATAGTTTTATTATTCACAAAACTCCACTTGTTATCGCACTGTTTCAGGAAATATTGATTAGCTTGCTTTTACATTAAAATATTAAAAAAAGTTCGTTGTGGTTCCTTAATCAATAACTTGTATTAAACCAAGATCGTTTCTTCATTAAAAATCTTAAGTTTACGTACTATGAATGGACAAAAATTTTTTTTTACATATTTTGAATTGTGGCCGTGTCGGGGAATCGATTTAAACTTCAGCCATTTTTTAAATAAATACTAACGAGATCTTAATATACAATATTTATTCTTCTTTAGCTTGAAGGAATTTCGTATAAACCCGGTCACCTACAATATCTCAACACGTGGAAGGCCCTTTGAAAGAGCACGACAGATGTTTTATTTTCAGAAACGAATTGGAAGCTTTGTACACAATGTACAGAAAACTGGTGACCAGCGCCCAATCGGCGATCCCGACCTCTGGCATCGGTCAGCCTCCAGCTAAAGTTGACGTAAGTTGCATTACCTTTCGCGTTAAGTTATGTTCGGACAGTTATTAATTGGATAATTTTGTGAGATAAAGTGATGTGAGTGTTGAAATAGTAGTGAAGCACCTTATGGTAAGTGACCTCAGTATATCTCTCCACTAGAAAATCCTGAATAGTGTTGCCAACATTTAAGAGGTTGAGCTTACTTTATATGTACGTCCTCTGTGATGCGCAGTACTTACCTAGAAGTACCTGCTGTGTGTCCCACCATGCATTGTAGATTTAATATATTTTAATACAATTTGTATTACTGTACATACATAAGATGAAATTAGATCCGTGTCAAAATTATTTGTTTCGATATGATAAATAAGCCTATTTTTGCCTTAAAATATAACTTTGGCTATATTGTAAAATTTAACATTATTCCGACTTGTTAGAATTCCATTACCTGTATGAATTTATTCTCTTTACAAAACTCTAAAACAACAAACCGTAAAGTCGGAGGAAGATATGAGCGTATTGTGAGAGATACGAGATAATATTATAAATGTGCTATACAACATAGATTTAAGCCGCTTAATTTTATGTTTCATGCAAATGTCGATTCTGTTACGAGCAATACGTAGCGATGCGTGTAGCAAGTTACGGAGAACTGTGCTACGATAGTACGCAGCTGTCGAATACCATCGGAACATAAAACAATTATTTTATGCCCCATCCAATACTTACTAATACTACTTACTAATAGATGAATTTTATGGACTCTTTTTAGGATCTTTAGTCATCGTTTAATTTATTTCGTTAAGAAATATCTAGATTGATAACTCGGTGGCTCGTTGTCTAAGCTATTGGCTTCGGCGCTTGGGGTCGTGGGTTCGATTTGCACACGAGACAATTATTTGTGTGATATTATATTATATGTTCCCCAATTGTTCCAATATATGTTCCCCCCTATATATGTTCCCCACTGTATATGTTCCCCCCTATATATGTTCCCCCATCGGCCATATATATATTCCCGAATGGGGTTGACGTCAGGCAGGCGGCCAGTCTTAAAAAAAAAAACATAGCCAAAACGAATTAAACAGTCACATGTTGTGTTCACCCCAACGAGGTGGATTAAGGGCAGGAGGATGATGCTGAAATATCTAGATATGTCTTATTTTGAATTACTCAGTAGTACATACAGTATAATTATTTTAGTTTTGTATAGTGCGACATTTCTGTGTTAGACGTGAAACTTTTGTTCGCCCTAAGATTACGAATCAGCCCATTAAACTAATTCATTGGTGGAAACAGAGCGATTTCGCGGTTTCAATCTCTACGGCGGTCGTTAGGAAAAAGTTGGGCTTAAGTAGTTAACCTTGGGCCTTGTGATTACACGATGAGTACGCACGCAACACGACAATATTGGAAAGTAAAGCTCCGGTTACCGATAGACATGTTGCGATTAAAATAAACTGACCTCGTAACTTTTGAAGATACTATCACATAGTTACCGGAACGTTTACTCATTGTATTTATTGCAACCAAAGACATTAATTCTCAACAAATGTAGTTTGAAGATTTATTTGATTCATTAATTCTGTACTGTCTTGTACGGTGGAATTGAACTAATGTTGTTTGTATTTTAATCTTTGGCAATTTGTCGCAATTGCATCGTTACAGTTGACTGTATTTACTGTTCAATTTAAACTTTTGCAATAAATCGAGACTAACTTTCAACTTGCTGGGACAGTTTAATTATATTATCAATAGTCTTAACCGAAAACGTTTCACGAAAATCTTTCGCCATTTCACTTTCGCCATGATGTAGTTAGTACATTGAGTCCATTCTTTAAAGTATTATGAGAGCCGGAACCAGAAATAATAAAATGTTTATAGGAGCTTTGAACTGCCCCTTTGGAATTGACTTTATTTCTATCAAGAAATTGTCGAAGTTGCGAAAAAAGTGGCAATCCGTTGGAGCAAGGCCAGGGGAGTATGAAGGGTGTCGGAGACATTACAATAGCATCTTCTGTAATTTAGCGACCGTCTGTCGTGAAGTATAAGGTCTAGCCTGCGCCTAGTCCTGAATCAGCAAGGTCTAGAGTCATTGATCAGTCTCTCTTTTCTTTTGCGATTGTGGATAGCACATAGACCTGCCATACAGATCTGCGATTACAGATCTGCCTAAATCGTCTGACCAGATATTAAGTAGCCGTAGTGTCTAATACTTGCACTGGTCCACCAAATACCTACTCATCAGTACCTTTTTTTCTATGTCAACTTTCGCTTGGGCCAGGATTTATACACTTCAGGTCTTCAACTGGGTCAACAACTACGATGAACAATTGATGAAAATGAAAAACTGAAGCACATTGAAGGTCACAGACCACAGAAAAAAACATAACAATATCTTTGTATTTATAATTATATAAAATTCTTCTGTATGTATTTATGTCACTGAACTGCGGTTTGCTGTTTGAATATCACGTTGCTACTCTAAACACTAAAAAGGGGCTTTTTCCACATGACAAGACGTGACCAGACACTTTCCCGTCTTATCCAGGGCATAGATCAGTCTACGTTCCGGGATGTGATGCACAGCACCTTCGATCTGGTCACGGAGGAGGCGGTATTGGAGCGGGTGTGGGCCACGTGGGAGAGGGGCGCGGGCGGGGGCGAGGGGGCAATTAAGTTCGAAGCGTGGGTCCGAGGTCTGAGCAGGCTGCTGAGAGGAACGGACGAAGAGAGGAGGGCCCACTGCTTCGCCGTTTACGACTTGAACTCCGACGGCTACATAACAAGAGACGAAATGTTTGTACTGCTGAAGTGAGTATTACGTGTCAGTTTCAGATCTCTACCGCCACTAACAACATGTGTAAATATTTAAGAATAGCTTTAAAATTAAATATAGCTGATACTTCTGTTCTGTTCTGTTCTGATAACTGTTCAAAAATTGAAATATATTTTTTGTATTGTCCCAAGGTTCATCCTCAGGTTTTGCAAACCCGGACTTTCTCGGACATTGTATGTTACTAGTTTTGACGTTGTTTTTAAGTTTTTGAGATACAATGAAAAACAAATTCTGCTAAAGATGTAAACGGATATTTCTTTTGAATCGCTGTCAATTCCATTCAAAACTGTTGTAACACCATTTTGATATTGTGATATTAAACAACTTTTTTGTAAGACTTGTAATATTGAATAACTTGCTTTAAAGTTGCGGCTTCATCAATGAATACGGACTTAAATAGCCGGTTAGTTGCTCTCCGATGATTTGTTTGCTTAAATATATACATATGAAAATATATACAGGTCTCAGTTCGTGAAGGTATGGCAAATTTTTAGGTTCGTAATAATTTAAATAAGTGAGGTCTGTTGGGGTCCGAAACCACACGATACACTATTTTTTTTATTGATTAACGCCCTATATATAACTGCGGCTGGTGACACCTTTTGTCAGCTGTTTCTTCAGAAATACAGCCCGGATTAGAAAGTATATAAAAACATTCTCCTGTTCAACGGCTATGTTATGAACAAATATCAAATCAATAGCTCGGCTATTTTTTGAGCATTGTGTACATAAACATATGAAGCAAAATTTTTATATATAAAGATTATTTCTATAACACGGAGATTTCCTCGCGATGTTTTCCTTCACCGCTGAGCACGTGTAAAATCAGCACCTTAAAATGCAATTTACAATGTCATTGGTGTCGCCACCGGGATTTGAACTCGGGTTCCTCGAGTATATTTAATTAAAAGCGAGCTTCATATATTATTATGTTAATCATTATTAACAATAGTATACGATTATGCGATAATTAGAGGAACCACATAACGAAACTGTGGTAGATTTAAAAAATGACTATTCTAAATGAAATGTATATTTTTTGTTTCGATGAATAAATGATTTGATTTGAATTGATTTATGTGTAGCACACTCATTACAATGAATACAAATTTAGGATAAAGTGTGAAACATTAGCTTAGTTATTTAACGTTAAACTTCTGTAATATAGTTTCAGGGTCTCTTATAAAATGGTAGTTCACAGAAATTCGCTTTTGAAGCAGCCGGGCGATGAGGATCCTGACGAAGGCGTAAGGGATCTGGTCGAACTGGTGCTCAAGAAGCTTGATGTAGACAAAGACGGGAAAGTGTCTCTAGACGACTATCGGTTTGTGATACTTTATTTATTTCATCATGTATGCGATTATGGAGATGCAACTGTTTTTGAGAAAAATAAAGTATCTCAGATTTCAAGTAGAGAAAAATAAAGTATGTGGAAGAAAAAAGTATTTTTAGGAAAAATGTTTTTGATAAATCATAAAATATAATTAACAGCAAAATCTTCTAATTTGAAAGCGTTCTGTTTTCACCTATCCGATAAAAGTACATACATTGTAATTGTTTTATTTCATGCATCACAGTAAATATTTCAAAATAGAGTGTTTTCACATTTTTATGTAAAATTATAAAGTATCTTTACAAAAATAAAGTAAAATAGTTTATTATAAAGTATAGTTGGCAACCCTAGTCTCAATAGATTGTCTAATAACAAATAGGTTCTTTTCAGAAACTTAGCGACGATTCAAAATTTATTGCGTTGCTAATGTTACAGGCAGGCGGTGTCGCAGGAGCCTCTTTTGCTGGAAGCCTTCGGTCAATGCCTACCATCGAAGCGGCAGTCTATCGCTTTCCTCAAAACTTTAAACACAAAATAATCTACCGTCTTTTACTTAAGTATATGCTGACAATGATATGACTGACTTTATGATAAATGTGATTGTTAAAAATACGCTTAATCAATTTTTCAATGCATTATTCTAGTCTCACCTAAGTACTTATGTTGTTTGCATTATAAATTATAAAGCAAATGTCGAGTAAACTGTTCATTTTAACAATTTTCTAGGTCCATGTGATTGTCAAAATATTAATTAGAATTTATTAGGTGTCCTGAATTTAGCACAAAAACTTTGCTTTCTTACAGCTTTAATTGATGTAGGTTAATTAAAGTATTTAAATTCAACGATAGAGTACATGTAAGGAGATAAAAACGAAGAAGCATATGATTAAGAAGAACTATTTTACGCTTATTTTAACTTAAATTCTCAATGTTTTGAAAACTTTGCAACGTTCATGGTTATGGTTAATTCACTAACATGTCGTTCGTGTTAATTAGATATATATTTAAAATTGTTATGAAAAGACATTACAATGTGGAATTTCTAGTTTTTTAATAAAAACGTGAACAATTTACAAAATTTACGAATGATCAGTCGTGAGCGTCCACGCCGGCGTCGCAGAAGTCATTGAGGGCAGCGGCAGCCTGGAACGGGACCATCCGGTAAACGTACTGGAATAAGAGAAAGACAGACGAGATTTTTCTATGTGAAAATGAGTCTAGCCAGCAATTTGTCACTCATCAGTCTAAGCTGGCTTTATCTGATGAGTGAATGCCGCAGCTTATAGACATCTATAGGCCGCGGCAGTACCAGAGGGCTTGGAGATGAGGTCTCAGATGTGTATTACTGTGTCTCAGAAGTGCTCAGATGTGTATTACTTCTACTTCACAGTAGAAGTTTTTTTAGCGTTCCGTGTCCAAAGGGTAAAACGGGGGCCTATTACTAAGACTGTCTGTCTGTCTGTCCGTCTGTCACCAGGTTTTAATTAAAATTTCATTGATGATGTGTTTCTGTTGCTATAACAACAAATACTAAAAAAGAATAAAAAATATTTGAGCGGGGCTCCCATACAACATGATTTTTGCCGTTTTTATGGTTGGTACGGAACCCTTCGTGCGCGAGTCCGACTCGCACTTGGCCGGTTTTTTATGTAATAAGATGGCAAGCGAATTGCCGGATCAACTGACGTTAAATGATAACCGCCGCCCACTGTCATTTGCAACACCCGTAGGGTTGCAAATGCGTTGCCACCTTTTAATAAAACGAGCTCTAGTTACCTCACTCACCAAACGAAACGCAAAAGTATAACAATTCAACATCACGACGGTCTTCTGTGGCCGTGGTACTTCCCCGGACGAGGGCAGGCCATTTGTGCAAAACGTGTGAAGGGAGATGCAAATGGTAGGGACAGTACGTCTCCGTACTCCATTGCTGACTTTATTAATCTAGAAATTGCTCAACTGCCGGTACACTGCTAAATTCAACAAATGAACAATTAAACATTGATTACACAACTTAATCTAGTGTCGGCCACAGCTACAATACATATTATGTGTACCAGATAACTTGAAGATGTTCTTCTTTGTTCGTTGATTTCGTTAATAAATACATCATCGATATATAAACACGAATATTTTTGGGATAAATATCGAACAATCCTTGTATTATTAGAATTAGTGGTGGTAAAGGGTTTATAGCTTTATTGTTTTATATAAAATGCTATTAAATGACCTGGGTAGTGGGTCGTGACCCTGCCTACTGCGCCAGAGGGTGTGGGTTCGATCCCACTACTGGTAAAATATTGTTTGATGAACATAGTGTTTTTCCAGTGTCTGGGTGTTTAAATATTTATAATATGTATTTATTTACAAAAGAAAAGTATTTTTAAGTATGTTTATTAGTTATCTAGTACCCATAGTAAAGGCGTTGCATTGCTTGGGAATAGAAATCGTTGTGTATAAATGTGTCGCGAAATATCCTGAAATAATAAAGATCATTCGTATCGAACAGACTATACAATGAATATTCCACGGGCTCTATATGTAAGTGGTTTACGAAGTTTCAGCTAACCCGATTCATATAATGAAGCCTCGTCGGAACCGTTATCTCAATAACGTTCCTGAGCACCGCGTCCACGATGATGTCGGCTGCTTCTTCCGTTTCCACAACACTCATGATTTTCTGGAACCGCACGCGTGGCCTTTTGCACAATCCTGTGTTCACCATGTACGGACAGACGGTTGTTAAGTTAATCTGGAAAGAGGAATTTGTTCCGAATCAATTTTAACGAAAGTAAAGAATCTGCATGCGCGTACTGGACTTAAACAAGGTGTTATTTGATGGAAAAGTATGACTATGACTGTATATACAGCGTGTCGTTACCAATCGCGACAATAAATGAAGACACATATAGGGGATAACTTTTTAAAGTTGTATTAAACATTTAAATTCTTTAAACATCAATATTTACAGAGTTATAAAAATTTCCAAAACAAAGAATTTTAGAACACCCTTACCTATAAAAGCGTAACGTAAAGTTCATTTGTAAAGGTCACAAAACACATGAATGGGTTTATTTATTTATTTATTTATTTAAAAACTTTATGCACAATAACGTACAATGGCGGACTTAACACCATTAGGTGTTCTCTACCAGTCAACCGACAAATAAGCAGAGAGAATAAGGAGGTGCGAAAGAGCCAGATGAGATAGTAAAGAATATGATAATATATAAAATATTACATACATATTACATAAATATACACATATACTAATATATATATATATAGCTACTACATATATATATATACATACATATATATACACATATACATATATATATAATACAAATATACATACACAAATGTATACATACCCATATAGTATTAGATATTTTAGAATAATGTCAAGAAGTGGAAATTCAAGCAAGTCAGTGTTCAACATTGTCGATTATCTAAATAAAATTTAAAGACAGCACGTTTAAAACTCTCTTTAGTCAGACAATTTCTGATTGAGATGGGTAGCGAGTTCCAGAGCCGTACAGCTTGAATGAATTTAAAAGAGACAAAACATACTGTTAGAAGGAGAGGCTTGTAATGCGACGCTGTGGCGCGAGTTGTATAGGATGTTAAAAATTTTGTTTCTTTTTTACTTAATTAGTTTGTTTGAAAAATATTTTTTTTAAATTATGGATTTTGTTTAACGTTAACATTTTTTTATGATTATTGGCAAGTAGCGTTAGGCGCGTGTTCACTTATTGTCGCGATGGTAACGACACGCTGTATATAGACTTGAAGTAACTTGGTGTTTTCCGTAAAATATCTGGTGATTATACCAGATATTTTACGGAATCAGACATCATGTCAAAGTAAATCAAAATATGATTAGCTGAGACACTAATATTATATTATTATCAATGACTAACTACTTACTCCGCTGGTATCCCTGGGGTCCCCTCGTAGTTCGACGGCCAGTGCCTCCATAATACCTCGTACTGCGTACTTAGAGCCGCAGTACGGAACTAAGTTTCGGATTCCCATCAGACCGGCCATCGAAGACATGGCCACAATGTGGCCGTGGTTACGCTCAATCATAGCTGGGAGGAATGCCTGGATGAACTGATGAAGAGTATTGGAAATGGAAAATCAATGATCTGTTCGGGATTGATGTACAAGATAAAGAATGACACTATCAGATTATTTGAAATACTATTTTGTAAATAGTATAAGTTTCTTTATGTAATAATAAAGCAAACGAACTGGCGTTTCACCTGCAGTTAAGTAATAACCGCCGCCCATTGAAATTTGCATCACCCGTGCGATTGCAGATGCGTTTCCATTTAATTTTTTATTATCTTTTTGTTACCTCACACACCAAACCAAAACGTAGTAGTATAGCAATTCCACTTTACGTTGGTATTTCAAGTGGTGGTGGCACTTCCCCAGACAAACCTGCCCATTCGGCAACAGTGAAGACTGTTGCAGCAGAGCAAATTAATTTTTTCGTGCTCCATATCCTTTATCACATCGACATCACAGCGCCCGGACACTGAGCTATCAAGGCTCAGTGTACGGGCGCTCGCCTTTAATTACATTTACTCGAGCAACATGAGTTCGATCCCCGGTGTCAGCACCAATGAAATTGTTAATTTTAAGCGCTGAATTATCACGTGCTCGGCGGTGAAGAAAAGACATCGTGAGGAAACCTACATATTTTCGAAACAATAAAAAAAAATGTTTCGAAAAATATGTGAAGTCCGCCAATCCGCAGTGGATTCGCGTGGTGGACTATGCCCTGATACCCTCTTCACGGGGGAGGCCTTTGCCCAGCAGTGGGACATTAATAGGCTGTTACTTTACTTTATGTCCTTTATCGACTCTCACCCAAATATTAGCGTTGACGTTGATGTCCATCATTTATGTCCTTTATCAACTCTCACCCAAATATTAGCGTTGACGTTGATGTCCATCATCAGTCGTATCTCCTTCTCTGTCTGCTGCAGCACTGGCTTGCAGGGCATGATGCCCGCGTTGTTCACTATGATGTCCACCTCCCCCACCTCTTTGCGGACTCTCTCAGCCAGCTGCATGACAGCCGCGCGATCCGTTACGTCACACCTGGTGTGAAAATTATTATTGTTCTAGAATTATTTAGCTTTTGATTTACCTCTTTGATTGAGGGATATGCCACTAGCATGTAAAGGCATGCGATAGATGGCGGGACAACCGACTGTCAGAAGACAAACAGTGACATTGTCATTGAAATTGACATTGACACGCTGCGATATTGACCTGAGTGCTAGATGTCTTGAAAAAAAAACTGCGGTTGCCAATTCGCTCGCTAGGCATAACAGCCCCCCCTCATCCCCCACCCAAGTGATACAGCCCGACTGTGGAAGAGAACTATGTTCAGCAGGGTACTTATACAGCCTGAATTGATGATGATGATGATTCTTCGTTTTATTTTCCCAGAGCGTTGGTGTGATATAATAATTCCTTATGGAATAATGAACTATTATATCACGCGAACGCTTTATAAAGAACATGATTTTGTTTAAAAAGTTAAAAAGATAATAAGCGACGAGACGCATTTTATAATAAATAGCGTGGCTTCGTTTAAATAAATAACACTCAATTCTGGCGTTTCAAGCCACTTCATTTCATTCTTGATAGATTTATATCCTCGCCATGTAATTATTATGAAAAATATTATTGAAACAGCTCTGTATAGATTTCCCAAAGTTATAATAGAATTTTGATAATATTAAAATTACAGTTTTGAAATCAGTTATTTAATGCATTCACTTAATATAAAAAGTATAGAACCTCCATAAAAAGTATACAGAATTTTCAATTAGCATCAGATTACCACCGTATTCTTGTTTGTTTGTTGTGCCATCTCGCCATAAATATGGTTAAACTCTTTTAAATTGATCAATCTGATCTTTGAATTGGTCATTCTGATCTTTGAATTGATCATTCTGAGATTACCAGTCCTTTTGACAACTCAAATGACATTTGTCAAGCCATTTGATAGCTGATTAGTTAATTTCTACGATGATCAGTGTTTCAGAAACAGGAAGTTATTGGAAAAGTCGACTGATCGGAAAGCCTCCACACCTTTGTTGCCCCGAGGCCACCCGACCTCTAAATCCGGCCCTGTAATTACTCACACATATTTGTAGGCTTTTCCCTTGTGTGACAGTATCATATTGTGGGTCTCCTCGTTGCTTTTTGGGTTGACATCCACGCAGACCACCTTCGCCCCTAGCCGACCAAACCGCAGCGCCATCTCACGGCCCATTCCGTGCCCAGTGCCCGTGATCTGAAAGTGTTATGCGCTATTTTGACCACACTGAAAGAACCGGCCAAGTGTGAGTCGGACCCTCGCACGATGGGTTCCGTACCATTATCTATAAAACATGTCTGTTGTGTGGGAGCCCCACTTAAATATTTTTTATTCTGTTTATAAATATTTATTGTTATAGCTGCAACAGAAATATATCATCTGTTAAAGGTTCATGAGTATAGCCTGGTGACAGACAGAGAGACAGTCAAACAGTCTGGCAGACAAACATACAGACAGCGGAGACTTAGTAATAGGGGGACTACCCTTTATCCTTTACCCTTTGTTTTACTCTTTGGGTGCGGAACTCTAAAATGGTATCAGTTTTCTATACACTTACTGAATAACGTCCGATAAAACTCTGATTAATTATGACTGTACAGCCTGTATACTTATGTTATGAGTGTAGCTAAGTGGAAACAGTCTGCTACGCCCCCTATATTATGTTATGATGGACCTCTTACTAAATAGAAATATTTTTAACATTTCTTATTACTTACATTTATTAATTATGCAGATTAGTAAATCTAGGCCGTGAGTACACAAAACGGATTCCTAATCTGTTACCAAGATAAAAAAAGATAATGTTGGATGTTGTGGTTTGCAATGCGCGATATGATGTTGCGGGTAGAATTTTGTAGGTAAGAAATAATCTTTCCCATTTGCGGAATGCGGATGTTTTAAAAATAAGCACTTATCACGATTAAATTCACGTAGTAATTTAACTCTTACACTATTATTTATTTTGGATCAAAGGCATAGATAATTAATTTTCTCGTTGATCATAGATTTATAAAATTTTCTTGTATAATAGGATCCAAAGCGGTCAAATCAAGTGAAATTGGAATTTTCATGATTGTCAATTTTCAAGAAATGTATTATTTTCAATTACATCGTAACATATTTATAGAACGCTAGCGGACCCGACAGAAGCTGTCCTGTAAAAACGACTGAAATCCGAAAACAAGTTATAAAAAAAAATGTGAGCTGAATAGTGAATCTAAACCATTCAAAATCGACCTGAAGACACACAAAATTTAATCAAAATTTGTGTCTTCAGGCCAGCCATTTAGGAGGAATTCAGTGACATACACACGTACAGAAGAATTATATATATATATATACAGCGTGTCGTTACCATCGCGACAATAAATGAACACACGTCTAACGCTACTTGCCAATAATCATAAAAAAATTTTAATGTTAAACAAAATCCATAATTAAAAAAAAAAAAAACAATTTTCAAACAAACTAATTAAGTAAAAAAGAAACAAAATTTGTAACATCCCATACAACTCGCGCCACAGCGTCGTATTACAAGCCTCTCCTTCTAACAGTATGTTTTGTCTCTTTTAAATTCATTCAACCCATTCATATGCTTTGTGACTTTTACAAATGAACTTTACGTTACGCTTTTATAGGTAAGGGTGTTCTAAACTTCTTTGTTTTGGAAAATTTAATAACTCTGTAAATATTGATGTTTAAAGAATTTAAATGTTTAATACAACTTTAAAAAGTTATCCCCTATATGTGTGTCATTTATTGTCGCGATGGTAACGACATGCTGTGTATATATATATATATATATATATATATATATATATATATATAAAGATTTCTGCACGCAATTAAAAAAAATGAACCGTACTTAAAAGGACGATGTCCTTTGATGAATCAGTTTCTAGACTCCTTATAGTAAGTAACTCGTTCATGGAGTGGTGTATACGCTTCTATATTTATATACCCCCAACGAACAGGCTCAATGATTTATGGAATATTTCAACAGGATTTTTTGTCAACGATGATGCGCAATGTGTTAATTTTCATACTCCGATTATCTTCACCACTTTAACGCTTTTGTCACTCATATAAAAGCGTGGACTTTGTGATTCGACATATAATTAATACGGTTGTAGCGAAAACGTGCAATTTAGATTTCAGCGGTAGCGGCTTACATCCAACGCGTCCCTGCGATCTTTACTAGGTCGTCCGTCTACCTTGTGGGAGGCCTTCCTACGCTGCGCTTGCCGTCATGTGGTCTTCACTGAAAACTTTTCTGCCCCAACGGCCATCGGATCTCGTCATTTCTGATTCGATCTCTTAGAGAAACCCCAAGCATTACCCTTTCCATAGTACGCTGTGCGACCCCGAGCTTCCTTATGAGGCCCATAGTGAGGCGTCACAAGGACATTTGACATTACTTTCGTCTTATCTATGTTCATTTTCAGGCCCACCCGTTAAGAGACTCTATTGAGCTCCTCCAAAGACCTTGCCATGACTACGATGTCATCGGCAAAATTAAGGTGAGTGATGTACTCGCCGTTGATACTGATGTCACATCCTTTCCAATCTAGAAGCTTGAAGGGGTATTCCATTGCATTGGTAAAGAGCTTCGAACAGATGACATCTCCTTGTCTAACTCTACTCTACTCGGACCGAAATGGTGGCATTTTTATACAAGCACTTGAACCACTTCGAACTCTGATGAGACTGCAGCACTGCCAAAGTGTCGATCAAATCGAAGGCTGCCTCATAGTCTACAAACGCTAAGCATTGTGGCAAATTATACTCCTCAGTCTTCTGTGTAATTTGTCGCACCACATGAATGTGGTCTAAAGTACTATGGTATATGGCATATCCTTTATTTAACACCTCCAATTAGCTAAAACGCGGGTTGTCCCCTTCATGGCAAGTTTATAATATGCTTGATGCGATGCGCTGCCATCAACACCATCAACTCGTCACGTATTTGTACCATGTGAATAAGTGAATTATGTCTCCACAGAAAACAAGATTTATTGGTTAGGATTCAAGAAAAAAATCAAAAATCAAAATCATTTATTTTACATAAGAAACGTACATTATAAATCGATAGTCATATTTTTTTAATCTACCACCGTTTCGTAATGAGGTTCCTCTAGATTATATCGTTAAGTATGAATTGTGAATAACTATGGGTCCAATGTGTACGTAGTAGTTCAGAGGCTAACTGTACTTGGTAGCGTGTTTTCGTAACTGAGACACACCGTGCTACACTGAGACTATTGGACATTTCAGTTTAAAAATTAGCTGTAGAGTGTATTTCGAGTTGAGTTAGTGTGACTGTACATACCAGTATGACCTCGCCATTAACGTCCTTGGGCTCCACTGGCACGAAGAACCTGAAGATGGCGCGAAGGATTTCATAGTTGACCAGCAATAGAGTCCATAGCAAGTCGCGTACCAATTGCAGAGGGGAGTTGTCGTGTTCCCTGGAAACGTTATTAAAAAACAGAACTTCTGTTAGCGCAAAAGTGAAATGTCTAGAGTAGTCAGTAATGATATGCAGCGTCTCGTTACAACCGCGAAAATAAATGAACACACGTGTAACGCTACTTGCCAATAATCATAAAAAAATATAAAATGTTAAAAAATCCATAATTAAAAAAATATTTTTTTCAAACAAACTAATTAAAAAAAAAAGAAACTTTTTAACATCCGATACAACTACAACTGACTGATTCATACATTCAGAGACTTTTTCATTCGTTGCCACAGCGTCGCGTTACAAGTCACTCCTTCTAACAGTTTTATCTCTTTTAAATTCATTCAACCCATTCAAATGCTTTGTGACCTTTACAAATGAACTTTACGTTACAGTTTTATACGTAAGGGTGTTCTTAAAATGTGTGTTTTGTAAAATTTAAGAACTCGATAAATATTGATGTTTAAATAATGTAAATGCTTAACACAATTTTAAAAGTTATCCTCTATATGTGTGTTCACTTATTGTCGCGGCTGTAACTACACGCTGTATACACAGATATATCTTCATTTGCGTCGTGATGCAGACTAAAAAGCATGCTTTTTTGCATTGCTTTTATCTTCAGTTAAGTTTTCATTCCCACCAGTTCATATTTTCTTATTATTACGTCGGTAAGATCGAAAAATATTATACATATTTCATTACTCAGTATTTTGTATCTGAATGTAATTTCCAAAATAGATGATTTACCAAAAAACAAACCGAGCAAATCTCGGTCCTCCAGGTACTAATAATAAAAACACAGAAAGATTCAATTTTGAGAGTTTGAGTATTCAATAATAATAAATACAGATTCCCAATTAAAAGTTTCACATTTAGAGTTGTTTTTAAATAAAACTGTTCAAGAATTATGTCACCTTAAGCCAACATATCACTTATTATTCTTCAACTATCTTCTGTAGTGTTTGTGCTTTAGGATTACCTGTTTACTTTACTTTGCGCAGTTGATATCATTTATCGTAATATTAAAGTCATAATGTTTATAATTTTGATTAAAATAGCCTTATGATACTTGATTTTTGCGTTAGGCAACTTTTTATTTAGCTGTTGATTTAACCTCCGTATATAAAACGTCGTATAACAGAATAAAGAACAGTTTCTTGTGAAAACATAATAAAACTAGCCAAATTCAAATTAAATCACGGCTGTTTCTTTTTAATTCTGTTCGAGCCGTTAAATATCACTAAACATAATTCTACTGATAACCCTTGAGTGCGAGATATTTTCATAAGTGTGTCGATCGCTTTAATAGTGTTACTAGTGTGTTGATATCGTTTCATTTGTAGAGTATTCATCATCACTTTTTTTGTGTAAAATGTAACAACGACAGAAGCAGCTTCTTGAATTATTTGGAGTTGGAAGCAATTTAAAAGCTATTTACCAAGCCATAAACTTATAATTACAAGTGTTATAAATAAGGCAGTAGAATTCTCAGGATCCGACCATCAAACTCATTTTTATAACATTTTTACCATCGAAAACAAGATTTTGGTTTAGACAAAAAAAGACTAGTGAACATGAATCATATCCTTTGTAACTCAAAACTTTAAGCGAAATTTTGGAGGAAGTATAAAGCAGGTAATACATCACAGATCATATTAAACTGTCACCGTATTTTCAGAGAAAATAAACACAACTCACATTTCACTGAGTTCACACCCACTAGCCGCCGGTCGACTAAGCCGTAGATTCGCCAGACAACGTATGTACACAAGTGTTGTGATAATGAGAGATAAGGCGAGATAAGTGTTAACGAACTATGAACTTCTTTCGATCAACAAACATTATAGAGATGGAGAACTTGTTTGTTTGTATAATGAGTGTAATTCACAAGTGTACTGTACCGAATTAGAATTATTTTCACAAATGCAAAGTCATACTTACTATACGGCTTAAGAAAATTAATTTTATTTATTTATTTAAAAATTTATTGTTTACACCTCAACTTAAGGCTAAACAAAAGGCAAACTTAATGCTGATAAGCATCCTCTTCCAGTCGATCCTGGGAGTAGAGAAAATTTGACGCGGGTGCAAAACAAAATATAAAAAATAAAATATACTTATTTATTGTCTTATCAATTGTTTATCATTTATCAATTATCAGAAATATTCATATTGTAGCCTCAGTCGGAAGAAAAGCTGATGACGATTGCGTTGCAACATTTATAAATTAAAAAAAATTATCGGTAAATTTTGATGATTTAGGGCGATTGCAAAATCGGAGTTTGTTAAGCACGAGTATAAATTTTGTTTAGGTTTTAAAGTGGGCATTCGGTTTTGTTGTATTGGAACAACGAAGAAGATTATGCTGTTGAATGACTGAAGCCCCTCTTTGAGGGAGGTACAGGCGTCTCAATGAAGATCCTCGAAGTAAACGTATTTATTTTTCTGCAGTACCGCTTTTACCATAATGTCACAGGGGGCTAGTGCCATGTTATATCTATTAGGGACAATACACGAAATACCGAACTACTGCAGAAGTTTACACCCCCGAAGGTATCTTTTTAATGTAATGGGGGAAAATGTCGATGATACAACGCCAAGTGATAATGATGACTGCCTGACAGGTTGTATTTTCCACTGAACACCAAGTGTGCTCTCTGGAAAATTAGAAAATTTTAGGTATCCCTAATCTATCTATCTATCGATAAAATCTACGTTTCCGACCTCACTATGTGTGTACGTCTCCGGATGTACAAACATGTTTTTTTCCATCGGCCCCAAAATTGTTGTGTGCCCTGGGGTCCCGGTATGGCCTAAGACGGCGTTGTTCTTTTGTATTTAGTTTTGTGAGTGAGTTAACCGGTGCCCAAATTCTCAAAGATACACGCAATTGCAACACCGCACCGTTGTAAAACAAGTAAGACCGTGTAACACCGTGTAAGACAAGGGTCGCAGTGATTGCGATATTGCGAAGTTGCGAATCTTAAGCGATTCGTTACTTATCTGCCGCTTTATTTAAAGGAAAATTAGAAAGCGGTTTTACCGGTGGCAGGGCCACGCAACAGTGTTTGCTGTTGCACGAATGGGCAGGTCCGTCCGGGTTAGTACCACGTCCGCACAGAAGACCGGCGTGAAGTAGAAGTGTTGCACTTCTGCGTTTCGTCTGGTGAGTGTGGTAGCCGAGGCCCTCTCTATACGAAGTGGCAACGCATCTGCAACCCTACGGGTGTTGCAAATGTCGATGGGTAGGCGGTTATCACTTAACGTCAGGTGAACCGCCAGCTCTTCTGCCACTTTCTCGAATAAATCAAAATTTTATTTTGATATCTCAAATTTTTTCGTTGGCTTACCGGGGTGAATGATAAAATTATTTAATAACTAGCCGTGCCCCGCGACTTCGTCAGCGTGCAATTTAAAATAGACAAAACTTCTAAAGTAAAAGTAGCCTAAGTTACTCCTTATGACATCAGCTCCTTATGGTCCAGCCGTTTCAGAGATTAGTCGGAACAAACAGACAGACGGACAGACAAAAATTATAAAAAATGTTATTTTGGTATAGATACCGTGTATACATATGTATTTAGTAAAAAGCGGTTATTTTAATATTACAAACAGACACTCCAATTTTATTTATCTGTACAGATATAATAATAATAAATATTTAAGGACACATTTTTACACAACATTCTCTATTCCCAAACTAAGAAACGCTTGTACAATGGGTACTAGAAAAGTGATAAACATACTGTACTATGGGTACTCAAAACTGATAAACATACTTAAATATAGTTTTCTTTTGTAAATAAATACATATGACACATATATAAACACCCAGACACTAGAAAAACACTATGTTCATCGCACAGTATTTTTCCACTAGTGGGGATCGAATCAACACCCTCTGGCGCAGGAGGCAGGTACACTACCCTCTACGCCCTTTCTTATAGAGCTACGATAGTTCCCATGAAGTGAAGGTTTAGCATGGGCATGCATGTTTCCTTGTGGATATCGCTTGTGATAGATATTAGAATAGGAAAGGTGTAAGGAACAATTGAAACCTTGAGTAAAATAGATTTGGATAACGTGAAAAAGCATGTCTATCAAATTGAAACATAATAAATTGTAAAGGAATGTATGTGCTGACTTTGACTTATGCAACATCAAGCATAAGTTCACATGGGACTTCTAATCATACGTAGTGGGAGAAACATTTTTAATAGGAATTACATATTTATCGACGTTCACTGCACCAGTTTGTCATCGTTTGTTTTTACATATTTTCATGTTTTCTTAATGTCATTAGAACTTGCAATATGACTTTAGAAATAACTAAAAGATTTTTTTCTCGTTTCAAAAGTTATTAAAATCACTGTATTTGTAGAAAAAAAAATATTTATGTTTTTATCATAACTTTATTATTAAAATTTACAATGTATAAAGGTTTAAAACTACTTTAATTTTGATGGAATTTAATATCAGAACACAAATAGAAACCATGAAGTGCATTTATAAATGGGGTCGTAAACATCCTCCAAATAGTTTATACGTAGCTTTGATTTATTAAACCATGATCATTTCAGTCATTAAGTCACAGCTGAGACGCCACGAAGCGGGAGCGCTTAGTCGTGGGCGTCAGCGCCAGAGTCTGCTAAATCGTTCAGGGCAAATGCTGCTGAGATTGGAATCATCCGATATAAATACTGTAACAGAAAAAATATTCCAGTAAAGTACAAAGCGAAGTGATCAATAATCAAATTATCTCTTTTAACGGTCCTTGTTAAAAGAGATAATTTGATGTTTACATTTATGCTTTATATTCTGTTACTTATTTAATTATTACTATTAGTTTATTGATTTTATTTATTACATTATTGCTAGGCTAGTTGCGTATATCATATTTTAATTCTAAAACAACAATGTGCATTTCATTTAAACGGCATTTTGTTTCATAACAGTCGTTATTACATATTTTTAAGATAAAATTTGATAAATTCGAGAGACCTTTAGAATCATTAATATTTCATTACAACAACTGACCCGAATAGCGTTGTGAAGTCTAGTAGGAATGGAGATTTCCAGAACATTCCTGAGGACGGAGTCGACGATTATGTCGGCAGCTTCACCGGGCTCTACGATTTTTAGGGCTTTCTTGAATCGAATGCGTGGCTTGTGACACAGGCCCGTGTTCACAATGGACGGACAGACGGTTGTAAAGTGGATCTGAAATTAAATATACACGTAAGTCATCCTATACGTGGATTGTTGTTATTTGATACTAGCTGAGCCCATAACTTCGTCCGCGTGGAATCCGGAACAAACAGACAGACAAACAAAAATTGTAAAAAATGTTATTTTGGTATATGTACCGTGTATCCATTTAGTAAACAGTAGTTATTTTAATCTAGATGCAAGCGAGGTTCACCTAATGTTAAGTGTTTATCACCACCCATGGCTCTACAATACGTAACGGGTTGCACATGCTTGAAAAACGTTGAAAAAACGAGCTCTGGTTAACAAAAACAGTAGAAGCCGTTGCGTGGCCATACTACAGTAATGTACATCTTACGAATATGTATTCCCTAAGATTTCATATTTATGAATGAAATCTTAGTAGAGATTTCATTTATTAATGAAATCTTAGTGAGAGCATGCACAAGAAGATACCAGGAGAATTCTTTACCTTTTCTCCAAATCTAACTCAGTACTTGAATTGAATGTTTTGGCGTGAATAATTTATGGTTGCGGGTTTTGCTGTGCGTATTTTTATAACTTTGAATTTTTGTATACTAGAGGCGTAAATAGTCAAAAGAAATATTTGTATGTATCAAACTTTGCCTATACACTCAGTTAAGATCGGTGATGTCTCAGTGTCCGGGCCTTTAATTCAATTTACTCGAGCAACCTGAGTTCGATCCCCAGTGCCGGCACCACTGAAATTGTTAATTTTAAGACTGATGAGTCCGTGGCGCAGTTGCCAAGGTATTGGCTTCGGTGTCGGGGGTCGTGGGTTCGATTCCTACACGGGACAACTATTTGTGTGACCCACAGACAGTTGTTTCGCATCTGGGTGTGTGTTTCCACCGCACAAATTTATGTTTGTAAAACGTCCTTACAAAATCAAAATCAAAATCAAAATCAAAAATATATTTCTTCACATAGACACTGAAATTTTAAAACACAAATTTTACACCGTAAGTTACCAAGAAACTCAACAGTTGCTCTTTTTTAAAACGATTAGTTTACAATAGAACAAGTATGTAATTTTAGCCTACGTGAGTATCAACAGCATTAACCCCACACATTGGCGTTGTCAAGATATTCTGCAATGGTATAATATGCCTTAGCCATAAGTTCGCTTTTAATTTTGCGTTTAAATTCATCTAGTGGCAGACTTAATACCGATTGTGGGATTTTATTATACATGCGCACACTTTGCCCTATGAACGATCTATTTACTTTTTTTAGACGAAACAATGGTGTAATTAATTTGTCCTTATTTTTAGTATTTAATTTATGTCTGTCACTATTCTTTAGATAACAATTAAGATTATGTCTAACGTACAAGATATTACAATAAATATATTGGGACGCAACAGTTACAACACAGGATAATGTTATCCTAAAGTAAGGGCAACATTTTTTAAAGAACTGACTTATCATGTGTTCAGCGGTGAAGGAAGGCATCGTGAGGGAATCTGCATATTTTCTAAATAATAACAAAAAAATACTTCGAAGATATGTAAACAACTCCCCCATCAACTCAACATCCGCATTGGGTTCGCGTGGTTAACTATGCCCTACCTTGGAGGTCTTTTCCCAACAGTGGGATATTTATAGGCTGTTCCTTTACTTTTTATGTTCTACTCGTACTCACACCGCTGGTATCTGTTGGTTCAGCTCTCAGCTCGACCGCCAGGGCCTCCATGATGCCGCGCACGGCGTATTTGGAGCCGCAGTAAGGAACCAAATTGCGAGTGCCCATCAGACCCGCCATGGAAGATATGGCTACAATATGCCCGTGGTTGCGCTCGATCATCGATGGCAGGAAAGCCTGGATGAACTGGCAAAGAATATTAAAAATCAGTGTCCCTGATAACCTGTTATGCTGTTAACGCGAAGTTTGTGAAGTTTCTGTGCCAAACAATGAAGGAGGCAGCTAATAAGTTTAATACGGGTACGAGAAGTTTTTAAGAAGTGACAACATGACGTCCTCTTTTTTCCCATTGCTTTAATTACGCTATCCTTTTTATTTAATTTATGAAAATATCCATTTAAATGCTCACTGAGATGCAGATTCGCTATGTGGCGGTCTGATGTCAAATAACTCGATTAAAAATACTTAACAAGTTTTGCTGGAAAATCCTAGACTGAATATGTGATTTTAGAAGAACTATACTATATATCCCAATAAATTTCTCTTTGTCACAACATTATATAATATGATATTATATAAATTCTGAGGTAGTATGTATGAACATTATGTTTAGACAAACTTTTGTTTCATCGCTCCTTTCATATATCTTTGGGCTTTCAGCGCTAGCGCTTACCCAAAGGTTGCCATTGACATTGATGTCCATCATCAGTCGTATCTCCTTCTCTGTCTGCTGCAGCACTGGCTTGCAGGGCATGATGCCCGCGTTGTTCACTAGGATGTCCACCTCACCCACCTCTCTACGGACTTTCTCGGCTAGTTGCATCACTGCCGCGCGATCAGCCACATCACACCTAAAATACACATAAACTTCTCGACATTTGGTGACAAAAAACTGAATCGCAGAATTAATTCTTCTCAAACAATAATGAATTTGACATTGTTAGTATTTTTGTGTGCCGTTCAGATATAATAATCTTTTAATTAGAAACTAGTAATGAATTTGCTGTTATTCTGCATGACCAGTAATGAATTTACAATTATTTCTATTTCTGTATACCGTTTTGGTACAGTAATTATTTCATTTATAACTAAGTGACATATATATTAAAAACAATGTCAATAATAACATCCAATAATTAACCAATGGGACGTGGACAGATGTGGATTACATCCATTAAATTAAGTTTAAAAGGAACTATTGAGTTACATCACATTAGGGTATTGAATAAGATTCAGAGCAATAAAAATAAAATCCAAATAGCGGTGAAATAATATTATAGGCAATAATTCTTTTGCATCATAAAGTGACATTCTCTGCGCTATCCGATATAGCTACGAGGAATTGTTAATATTCGAAAACGCAAAACAATTCAGATAAACTCACACGTATTTAAATACTTTCCCCTTCTCGGCGAGTATCATTTTGTATGTCTGTTCGTTACCCTCGGGGTTGATGTCCACGCAGACGACCTTCGCCCCGAGCCGGCCGAAGCGCAGAGCCATCTCGCGGCCCATGCCATGACCGGTACCAGTTATCTGGTAGCATGGATCTCATTTAAAATGCGTAAACTGTCTTCAGGTATATATTACGATGATTTAAAAAATTTAACGTTTTGTACAATGTTAAAAAAATAATGAGATGATTAATTGATATGATATGGAAATACGCTATTTATTTGTATGAACACAATCACAATACAGTCTGTTCTACTACGTAATGTCTTTTTTAATTATTTTCGTTTTCTACCAATTGTCAACGGACCATCATTGACAACTGATAGAAAGGGTGGTAGGGCCACGCAGCAGCCTCGGCTGTTGCACGAATGGGCAGGCCCGTCCGGGTAAGTACCACGACCTCACAGAAGAGTAAAGTGGAAGTATGACAAATACTTTCGCGTTTCGTCTGGTGAGTGAGGTAGCCGGAGCCCAATTTTCAAAAGGTTGTCAACGCATCTGTAACCCTCTAAGGCAGATGTCCATGGGCGGCGGTATTCACTTAACATCAGGTGAACCGTCTGCTCGTTTGACAACTTTTCGCATAAAAAAAAAAAAAACCTAAATTACCGACACACCGACATGATTCGTGATCAACGATTTGATTTAGATCATCAAAGAATCGAAACAGCCCTTTTCATCCATTGTTACGCACTACAAACAAGTGATCTAATGTGTCATTAATAATAGGCGAATAGTGAAAACCATATCGGCGGTATCCTACAAAGAATTGTAAAATACATTCCTTTTCTGGTTTAACTAGTCTCTTATACATTTCTCATATTATAATAAAGTTTAGATTTTACTGATGATGAAGTCAATGGTGTATATGTGCCTCAGTTTCAATGCGCTAGTGTGGTATCTACTTCGATTTTGTACATAACATCATTGGATGAAGTGATCAAAAATCAGTACCTATATATTTTTTTCTTTTTTAACTACCCTTTAATACCCTTTCCGTAAGATGGCATTATCATTTTTCGTTTTATAATAAACTTATTTCACACGGACAAACAGCCATCCCGGTTTGTACGTCACACGAATAGCTGTCCTGTGGGGGAATCAACCGACGACCACCACAGCACCGAAAGCAATGTCTTAGCAACTGCGCCACCGAGAAATAAAAGTTTGACGGCTGGTTTCTGAAACTCTGATCGTCGTAGTCTAATCAGCTGTCAAAACTTGCAAAGCCATTTGACAGCTGATTAGTTGACTTCTACGATGATCAGGGTTTCGGAAACCGGGGTTTGAGACTCTATGCTGCATTTCAGCATGGGCAGTTTCTGCATTTCGGGACATATTTTAAGAACTTGTTAATGACATTAACAGTGGGTCATAATTCTTTCTTAATATCAAGTTAACTAATTGAATAATTGTGTGATTAAATTATTCAATTTTATAACACAACTATAAAACTATATTAAACTTCTGTCTTCAATAAAACCAATGGGACATCGTTTATTTACCTAGAGATTATTACAACATTTTGCAACTGATTTAGAGTTCACACTTACAGATAAGATTAATTTCAAAGACAAGTTTGTGCAATAGGTATTTTTTGCTTAAGAAAATTAGAGTGAATATTAAAAAATAGATAATTTAAAAACAACAACTTTATCAAAAGTGCTTACGTTGTTTATGCGACTAATTATGATCCATTATTAGAAAATTTGTACATTTTTCCTTGACGACTCTTTAACTACTTCGCCTTGTACTAGTCTGTTATACCATAACATCGCTCCGTTGCGACGTGAGAGAAGGACAAACAAATCTTTTTGTGAAAGTGGATTCCACTTTGAGATTTATAATATGAAGTATGGATTACTAGACATGCGAATGTGCATAATATAAATACAGGGAGGCTTTTCTAAGTGTTTCCATTTTTTTTTATTAAATTCAAGACATAAATAATGTTATATAAAAAAATGATTAAATATTTTAAAATCACTCGTAAGTAAATAATTATATTCATTTGAACTTATCTCAAAAAGTGCGTGACGTTTATACGCAACTCGTTTATTTTACGCGCGATCATTCATAACTTTCACGCACACAAGTTCGTTTCAAAAGTATACGACGCATAAATGTGGACACCTATCTACCTACAATGTGACACGCACACAACTAAAGTTTGTTACTATACGCGTATACATACATACTTGTGCTATGCACAAGTAAGATTATGATTCCAATTTTCCTTCATACTTGAGAACGGGCTTAGGACCGTCATAATAAAGGGTCATCATAATACTAAAATACTACTTTATTATTTTAAAATCACACACTATTGTTCCTACTTATTGTGGCGTATTTAAAAAGTGGAATCAACTATTTACAACAAATAAACTTACCTATTCATTTAGTCACAAAAAACACTCACTAATATTTTAACAATTGTTCAAAATGGAGTCCATTTCTCTCAATACACAGATGAGCACGCTTTCTCAAAATATTTTTTTAACATTACTTGTGTCTGAGCATTGTGTACGATGGTGTAGTAAATTGTCCAAAATCTAATAACCTTTTGTTGGCTGCCAAGATCGTCCTTTGATTAGGTACACTTGAATTCATTGCCTGTCTTTTAAATGTAAAGAGTCACTTTCATAAGGTCTTTACGCACCACGTAAACTTTCACCACTTAAAGTGTAGCACCGTACCAACTCGTAATACTCGCGGTTCAAATAACGGCGTTGTTGTTCCGACATCGTTGGAGGCGTGCCGTATTTAGGTCACGGTCAAACTGAAATTACGAAGGTCCTCAACGGGACTCAAGGCTATACCAGGGTTGGATTTAGGTGCGGTAAAAAAGATAGTACAAAAATTTAAAAGGATAATATTTAAAATATGTAGAAAAAGTGCGAAAAGATTGTCGCCGCTGTGGGAATCGAACCCACGTCTTCGGCATTCGCGGCCTGACGCTCTGAGCTAAACGGCTGATTGACACACTGACGAAAATCTTAACGTATTCCTCAGGATAGTATTTGACAAAAAATTATGTACACTATTATTTTCATAGTTAATGCACAAAAAATAAATTATTTTACTCAAAAACTCGCAGAAAATTGTTATCACTTTGAATTTTGAATAAGAATGGAACGGCAGTATCATAAAAATAACAAATTAATCGTACTTTTAATTACCTCATTAGATCCAATTTTTGTCAAAAAGTCCAAAGTATAGAAAAAAGTTAAAAAATTAAAACGTGATTACAACGCAAAGAACTTCTTTTAATGTTGGATTGGCAGTGAATGATATAATATTGCTCATTTAGGTAAAGAAATGAAATTATAGTACGTTTTCGTACTATCCTTAGATATGGATAGTGTATAGTACGAAGCATAAAATTATAGTACTAAATGAACCTATCCTGGCGCGGGTGAGACGGACGCGGGAAGAGAGCAAGGGTCGTCTGCGATTTATCGTCGCGAGGGCTTCGTTTTGTTTGTGTGCGTGCACAGTGTTTAGGTATTTATGAATGACCCCATTGTCAACAAGTTCTGTTTTTAGGGAACAGTACGGCAATTTTTTGAAAAAAAAAAAAAAGAGCTTGTTTTTATTTCAATAAACGATTATACTACCGAGTCTGAACTTTCTGTGTAAATTTGGGCACTTCTTGTAAATTCTCCCTGTATACTAGGAGCAGACATTCTACCCGCAACTGGACTACGTAGAATAAGTAATTCTTTTATGGGACAAGGTCTCAGGTCAGTAGCTTTTCTTTTGCAAACCGGTCGGTGGTAGCGTTTTAACGAACAATAAGTAATTGTAATTCTTGTATATTGAATAATTAATAAAGAGATAAAGATAATAAATTAAAGATACTTAATAAAGATAATTGAATTTGAATTATGTATGATGAAAGTCAACTTTGATGCTTAGCAACCACCATTTTTTTTTCTTTTTATTCGATCCACGATGTTTAGATGGCAAACTTGAAATACATTTGAAGGTACAGTAGCCTCAATTATTTCATTGTCTAATAAATAAAAGTTTAATACCCATTACATATTTAACTACGGCAAACGCACATTCGGCACGATTCTTGAGCTGGTTCAAAATACTGGCCCTGCGCTCAGACCCACATCTTTCGATGACAAAAGCTGCAGTACCAACAGAACAATCGTTTTATAAATACTAAACGCTGTATACTAGAACATACCAGGACCACCTCACCGCTGACGTCTTTGGGTTCTGCCGGCACGAAACATCTGAAGATGGCGCAGAATATCTCGTAGTTGACCAGCAGTATCGTCCACAAAATGTCACGTATCACACGCACCGGGGAGTTGTCGTGTTCCCTAAAGCATATTGGATTGACAATTCAAAAAAAATTCGAGTCTCAAATCAGCCAATAAATATTTCTTTATTTTGTTTTTTAGGAATTGTTGTAAGAGCGGCAACAGAAATATCTGAAATATCACATCTGTGATAATTTCAACTGTCTTACTGTCACGGTTCATGAGGTGCCGGAGTATAAGGACAAATTCACTGAATTTCTTGTGGTCAACTAAACTTAAATTATGAGTTATTTCTATAGAAAATGTTGCAAACGCGCAAGCGGCCCACTCAATTGTGAGAGATCACTGCTGGACGTTTGTAACACCAGAAGAATTGCAAGTGAAGTCAGACATTTTTGTACCAATACAAGTTATTATTGAAGAAAAATGCTAATGATACCTTCTTTCAAATGTAAAGCAATAAATTCACACATAACAACCAATATAATATCCCCCTTTAAAAAATCTGTTTATACTTACATTTCTCGTTACCAACAATCACACTTTGCGTACATTGAAATAAACTGTAATGTAAGCCTCAACAAATACAGCTATTTATTACACATTAAAGTGATAAAATTCGATAAGATGGTCGGATTTAATCTAGGAACGATAAAAATGTTTAAAATCATTACGGCTTCTCTCGACATTTTTTCCAATCTCTAATTCCTTGACTCAGTAGTGTGAGATCGCTAATTACAGTTATTACATCGCTTTTCAAGATGCAATAATTGTTCAAATTCAAGTGAAATATGGTTAAGATATTACGATTGAGAGTACTAATAAGGTGATCACACGTAATTTATGTGAGTTTTATCGAGCGCCTAGAGTATACGAAGAGCATACAAATACTACATAGTGAAATGTTGATATCTGCCACACCGTCAATAAATAATATCAAAATATTTCCATATTTTATTTACATGATGCCAAAATGAAATACAGAAGTAGAGTAAAATATTTTTATCGAATAATAACAAAAAATCATATTTCGAAGATATGTGAAGTCAGAAGCTAACCCGCAGTAGGGCCACGTGATGGACTATGCCCTGATACCTTCTGTACAGAGGAGGCCTTTGCCCAGCAGTGGGACATGTATAGGCTGATACTTTACTTTTACTTTCTTAGATTATATACACATCTAATTATATGCGGTCTATAATTATGCCATCTCATAACAAATGTCCATTTTGTCATCGTTTCGGTATTCTTGTTTGCGTAAAAGCATTGTTTTACACCCGTGTCTGTTTAACAATTAAAATGGGAAAAATTTTGCACGCATTGGTTAGGTTTTGCCTCTGACACCGAAGTTCGAAAAAAAAAAAACGATGTAGATAAAGAATGTTGGGAATTTTGTTTATGTGGCAATTTGAGGTTTAGCTTAGTGGCTAGAGCGTCAGGGCGCCAATCCCGGCGAGAAACTTTTCGTTCCCTTTTTCTACAAATTTTAATGTTAAATCTTAAGTGCAGATATTAACACTATAAAAATTTAAACTTCTATAAAGCAATGGTGACATCTGTAGTTCGAATTATCGTCGTAAATCGATATTCGAAATTGTTTCTATGCTGGAAAGGATATAAAAATGGATGCACCAAGCATTGCGTCAAATGTTAAAAAAATAAAACGAGCATCAGGGCGCGAATCCCGAAGACGTGGGCTCGATTCCTTTTTTCGACAAATTTTAAAATTTCATCATATGTCAGTACATACTGGCAGTCCAGTGCGAAGTAATTCTTGTTATCTACCATACATTACACGATATTACCAAAACATCCAACCAGACCAGAAAAACCGTTCAAAAGATTTCTCTCGTTACTCGACATTTACTAGTTTTTGTAAGTGGATTCCTAAATGCCGCTACGTACACAAATCACATGTAATGTATAACAAATCGTATGTAAGGAAAAGGCGTTACGCCCGTTTTATTCGACTCTTGGCGTCTCGGTGTATCATACATAACAAATGTTCATTTCAAAATAACAATTTTTGATTTTAAAATAATAAGTTTTCATTACAAAATAACATTTAGGAATATATAATAATTGTAATAATTTATTTTATATATGCAATATATATCTATATTTTTATTTTTATTTATAAACCCAACCAGACGAGAAAACAAATGAATATCTCCCCAATAATAAGAGTTCTCAGGTCTATACATTGTTTTAAAACTTTCCTACCGACAGAAAGCAAAGTGATGCTCGTGAACATCTAACTTTTCTCCATAATAGACTATGGCGACGTGTGCTACTTTGAATACATCAATGCAGATCAATATGAACAAACTCGACCGACTTTTGAATAACTGCATTCGACTCGTCTTCGGTCTTCGCAAGTACGACCTCTCCTCGATGTGTCTTCCTATCGCTCACAACTACAATGGTTACCTATTCGTCAAACACGTCCTTTAAGAGCGCTGACCACACTTTATTCCTTTCTGGACGAAGATTCTTCGTCCACTCCATTTTACTTATCACCAAACTTTCAGTACCGTGCACAATAAGATTCTTCGTTCCACGATTATTTGTCTCCTGCAATAGGCTTCTCAACGTTCTGATTTTATGCACTCTCCTTTCTTCATCACTTACTCAAAAAGCTATCGGCAGAATGTCTACAAAGCTGGTTACAATTCTACTGTCTCCATATCAGGAACTTGTAATGCAGTCGTAAGTTTTTATTATACACGCGAAATTCAAATGATATGGACATCTGAAGTACATACATGAAAAACAAATACTAATTTTAATTACATCACATACAAAACGTGTTATAAAATCGCAGTTGACATTTTAAGACATTATTGCACGCAATATCTAAAAAATGAAGTTCTAAATTATTAACAGCGTCGTCTTGAGAAACGCTATTATTCATTAGAGACTGTCAGGTTGCGTTTGGCTGTTGGGCGTGCGTTGCCAAAGAATGCTTGCAATGGTGTTGCCATCCCGCAACTCGCCTCCGGGCTTAGTACTGGCCGTTACAAAACGTTATAAATTTTCGTTATGGTAATTTAATATTGAAGAATATCCAAGTATATACCGATGGCTGCCATGAAATCGGACCAACTGGGAAGTTGCACGCATTTTGAGCGTTTTCATCGGAATTTTAATGTATAGTAAAATAACACACAAATGTTTATTACTACTAAAATGCATTCAGTAGTATTTGCGTGAAAGAGTAACAAACATCCATCCATACATACAAACTTTCGCCTTTATAATATTAGTAAGGATGTTTCAAATATAATTAAAACGCCAACTTACTACGTCAAACCTTAGACATTCGTTCTTTCTTTCGTCAGTTCGTTTATACGGTCTAAATAATATAAATGCATTTTAAATTTCTTCCATAATAAGAATAGATAATAATAAAGAAAATCCTTATGATCAAATGTATGCGTTTTTGGCGATAAACGCTTAGGGTTCCTGTCAGCAGCTGAGGGTCGCCATTACATAAGCGGGTGTAAAAGTATTTGGTGGGGGGGAGGGGGGATATAGTTCGCACTCATCATAGTCTCTTCTCCACCTTTTTCAAGTTTGCTTCCGGTTGTAAGCTATTGAGATTACTTCTACCATGTTCATGATACTTTACGGTGAGTATTGGGTTATTGAATGGCACTGCTAATTTCTGCGGGCCGTTTGGCTCTGTCACTACTTCTGGTTTAATTAAGCCAACTGATCCATTTTACACCGCTGTGATTCCTTCCAGAACTTTTGAAGCGACGTTGTCGAAAACGAATGGATAGGTGTAAGTTGATAAACACAACAAAAACATTTTCTTATCCGTTACACTACGTGACTACATTTTTTGCCAACTCTCCACTCAAAGACGCTGCACATAGAGCCGCCGTTTGAAATCTTGCGTACCTTAAGCCAACACGGTGAATAGTTGCACTGCTGAGGAAATGTTTATTTCTCCACGGTGTGACGCAAAGCTTGGCAGTTTGGCAACCGGCCGCGCAGATCATCGGCCGCCATTGCAGGCCACCGAACGCCGGTTCTGTGAAAGTAAGTTCGGATGCTATAGCGCCGACTGTACGCATTGGCAAGATTCGAATGTATTTTTTTTAATAGGACAGACATCGCAAACTAATTGTATTACTTTAGTTTGTAATAGTAACTATTGACAGGTGAATCATCTGATAGCTTGATGATTTATCCAAAAAAAAAACAAGTTGTTTTTTTTTTTACATAGATGTCAATATGCTATGTTTTGCTTATCTGCGTACTTAATCACATTCTAATTATGTCAACGAGTCAAACCACCTTTCATTGAAGCGATATTAATAGTTATCAATTAGACAAGTTGAATTAGATTTTTTTTTATTTTATAAATCCTTGCGCGGCGAAATAACAATGGCAGCAGTGTCGTATTTATAACTTTTTTTTTTTATTCTAGATCATTCTATCCGCCACAGCTTAGTTCGAGCGCTCGTTTTTAGTATACCTACTTGTATACCTTTGATTATATACTTGTCAACAAGTATATACAGCGTGTCGTTACCATCGCGACAATAAATGAACGCACGTCTAACGCTACTTGCCAATAATCATAAAAAAATATTAACGTTAAACAAAATCCATAATTAAAAAAAAATATTTTTCAAACAAACTAATTAAGTAAAAAAGAAACAAAATTTTAAACATCCTATACAACTCGCGCCACAGCGTCGCATTACAAGCCTCTCCTTCTAACAGTATGTTTTGTCTTTTTTAAATTCATTCAACCCATTCATATACTTTGTGACCTTTACAAATGAACATTACGTTACACTTTTATACGTAAGGGTGTTCTAAAATTGTTTGTTTTGGAATGTTTAATAACTCTGTAAATATTGATGTTTAAAGAATGTAAATGTTTAATACAATTTTAAAAAGTTATCCTCTATATGTGTGTTCATTTATTGTCGCGGTGGTAACGACACGCTGTATAATCGTCGACAAGTATGTAATCAAAGACTAATACTCTAGCCACCTGTGTTCTAACCCCGTCTGCTAAGCAGTGGGTAATCTAATATAGTAATCTATTTTTTTTACTCTTTTTTCTAAAACTGCATAAAGTCGTCCAAAGTAAAAATAAAAATGTCAACAGAGATAACTCGTTGAAAGTTGTTAAATATCTACATTAATCATACCATTAAAATATGTAGAAAAAGTGCGAAAAGATTGTCGCCGTTGTGGGAATCGAACCCACGTCTTCGGCATTCGCGGCCTGACGCTCTAGCCACTGAGCTATGAGCCGTTTAGCTCAGTGGCTAGAGATTCCCACAACGGCGACAATCTTTTCGCACTTTTTCTACATATTTTAATGTTCAATCTTAAGTGCAAAGATTAGCACTGTAAACAATTTAAATTTCTAATCATACCATATCATAATTTTAAGACGTTACATAAGATGAAAAAAGAGATATTTACTACGTACTTAGGCATAAGTATAGCTGTTGCAGAGGCATTTTTGAGTGGCGTTACTATAGCGAAGCTTACAAATATTGAACGACCTTGGTCTAGAAAGCGGTCGCTATTCGAGACCAATGACACAGTTAGCGCCTACAAGCTGAAACTCAAGGTCGACCCTTCGTTGAGGTCTTAAAAATAATGCCACAGTGGAGGCGGCGTAAAAGTAATACGGAAAAATTTGGCCTCGGCATTTGCTATTTGACATTATTTAGTTGTTTTTGCTTTCATTTCCCTGTTCTCGTTGCGAAATAAACATATTGGGTTTTAAAATCGTCGTATAAAAGAAGTTTATCGTGACTTTGGGATTTATTTCGGAAAGTACGTTTCCTTAATCACTTTGTTTACCAATAAGTTCAGGCAGTCCTGCTTACGGGATAAAACCTGAACTAAATACTATAAACTTTTACATTAGATTAACATAATTTTATTAATTTTGTCCGGTCCTTAACTGATGAAGTAATAAAACTTAATAAGCATTATGCAATTGAGAAAAAGTTTTATGTAGCTTATGTAATTTTTTGAAAATTATTTTAAATTATATCGGACATGACGTACGATTGTGAAATGGTTAATTTTAAGGGCAAAATGAATGATATTAATAAAATAATTAATACGTAATGCGGTGTTTATCACTACCATCAGGTCAACCGACTGTTCGCTTGCCAAATTTTCACTTTGTTTGTACTGGAACATGTTTGAATGAAGGATGAAATACGAAACTCTACAGTTTACAGGTTTAGCAGTTCGTGTTATTTTTTATTTATTAAGGATAACTTAACATTGGCACTATAAAATTATATAATAACAATGAAATTACACTACATACGACACATATTTCTAAACATTTTAGGATATACCTACATAATGACATCCGTATGCACTCGCATATAATCGAATATGTAAGTATAAATATAAGAAAAGTATTGGTAGGGTGTTAAAGGGAACATACGAAGAGAACATCGCAGAACACTTAAGTATTATGTATTGCTGCCTTCTCCTCAGAATCAAGATGTGATATAATTATGAATGTCAGTAAAAGTGAGTGTGATAAGCCTGTTCACACGCATTAAAACATGTAGAAAAAGTACGAAAAGATTGTCGCCGCTGTGGGAATCGAACCCACGTCTGTTCATACGCAGTTCCATCTCCATGAATTTGACTATTCGTTTCGTTATTAAAACCGGGCAGTTTGAACTGTGAATTTTATCTTTCCGATTTAAAAGGATGTAGATAAAACCGTCTCAATTTTTTGTCGATTTTTGTATTTTAACTTCCCTGAGAGCAATTTTTAAAATGAATATTTGAAAACCCCAGATGTCGCCTTTGCTATTGAAATTAAATTTTTAATTTCAGCGCTAGTGTCTGGACTAAAGATAAAATCTAAAAATAATATAGATAAAACTGTAGTTAAATATGGTGTATATTTGGGCGACTGGATTGGAACCTGCGCTTTCTCATTTTCGCGTCCAGACATTCTAGCCACTGAGCTACGCGGTCGACATCACCGCACGAGAATCTAAATCTCTTCATACTGCTTCGTCTGCTTCGTACTTTTTTGCAATTTAAGCAATCCTTGGCGTCCATAGTCGGCGGTTATCACTTAAAATCGTCCAATTTTTCACATTAAAATGCTTCGATCGCCCATTAGTATTCCGATATTCAATCATCATATAAACCGACACTATATTTTTGCGTTCCAGAAACAACATTCAATAAATTGAAATGTCTAGAAAGCAGGTCTCGCTTTAAGTCAGTTTTTTTCCGAAAAATAACAAGAAATTTATGGAGAAATAGAAAGATTGTATAACATAACAGTTTCGGCTGTCGAAGTCAAAATAAAATTTAGCAGTAACTGCACCTCGTTCGAATTTTGTGCCGAATGATAATCGATAAGAAAGGACTAACTATTTTTAACTTTTTATCACTTTTAGACTAAACGTCGTGTTTAGTTTGTAACATGGTGTGGTTAGCTGTAAGTACGCTAATGTATTGTGTATTAATAATAATGTTTGTGCAAATTGTAATTATAACAATAACGACCCTTAAAATGGATTCCGGTTACCAGTATCCTTTAGTTGTATCCTGTCCATCTATTATGGCGACTTTACGACACGAAAAAAGATTTATTCATCACAAGGATGTTTCACAGCAAACGCCTCGTTACAAGATAGTTGATATTCAAACAGGCAACATACATAACATAGGCATGTTGAATATCTGTGTACCGGCCTAATTATCTCAGAGCTACACGCAAACAGAATCGGCCAACTCTGTCATTCAGTCATTCGCGGTGTTTGCGAGTCAGCGGACGCTTCGTCGTTGTGAAACGCGATTTAAAAAAATATAAACGATTTCCCGCCAAATTTGACAGTTCCAAGAACAGTGCCACGTGTCAAATTAACCCATTTAAGATACCGTAAGTGATTTGAAATATATTTAAGCGGTCGCATTAGCATTGTAAGATTTGTTTGAATATTTCGTTGTTACAATAAAAGCTATCACCAGAGTTTAAACGCAATGTTGCACCAACCGTGAGATTAATGTTCATGATTTCAGATGTAAAATTTGTAGGTATCTCGTGATAAATATTTCAAAAGGCCAAGAGTTTTATATGATTATATATAATCATAATATAGCAAATAAATTTTTAAGCTATGAGATTATTTGAATATGAAAAATAGGGACTTAATAATTTAAGTATTTGTTATATATACACAGTTAATATTTAGCTGATTACTTTGAAAATGACTCTAAATACATTCATAAAAGAAGGGAGCGAAATGTACATATAGTCCATGTGCATTTTTGCCCACACATCTATCAACAAGTATGGACTGGGAAGCTGGGCATTATCAGTGGGGATTACTGATCAAACGTAAGTCCTGTATGACCACGTAAGTCGCCATCTTCGCAAACACGTGGTCAAAGCATATATTTAGGATATGATTTAAGTACACGACATGATCGGAAATTTTCGGGTAATTAAAGCCGATGGCTTTGTTGAGCGATCCCCATTTAAAGCGATCCATAATCAAGTAGATGTTAATTCTTTCGTGTATTGCTTATTTATGCATTTAGTTTGATAGTAAACTAAAGTGACCATAGGGATGACATCATTTAAAAATCTAAAACTGCTGATAAAAGTAAGTGTTTCCGAAGATTTTACTTTATTATCATTGTGTTAGATATGTTTCTCTATCGATTATTTATATAAAAATGAAAAATTTATGAGTCCATAATGTAAAAAAATACCATATAGGTACCTAATCTAATCTTCGTACTCATTTTTAAGCCCGGCTAGATCAATTGTTTTCAAACTAAAGAAATAACAAGTGCACAGAAGACATCATGCCTCTATGGGTATTCGACAGATTAAAGAGAAACAATCTTTTGTATAGGTTTTTTTTAAGGTGGCCAACGGGCGGTTCACCTGATGTTAAGCCATAACCGCCGCCTATTGAGGTTATGAAAAACTAAAAAAACCTAACTTCACAAAAATCTATTTTTACTCATACCAGAAAAGAAATAAAACCAGCCAATTGCGTGTCGGCCTCGCGCACAAATGGTTCCGTGCATTCATTATCTACAAAAACGGCAAAAAAATCATGTTGTTTGGATGGGAACCCCAATTAAATATTTTATTATTCTGTTTTTTTGTATTTGTTGTTAAATATAATTTCAATTGTCTAACTATCACGGTTCATGAGATCAGCCTGGTGACAGACGGACAAACAGACAGACAGACAGCGAAGTCTTAGGAATAGGGTCCCGTTTTACACTTCAGAACACTAAAATTTTATTTAACATTTTCGTCGATTCGATAAGGTGTTATTATTTTTCTAATAACAAAACCGCGATTTAGTCCCGTTTGGAATGTATTATATGACATTTGCCGTTAAATATAAATTAAGACAACATTAATTCTCTTAATACTTAACAGTTTTAGAATCGCATGATTCAGTCGTTATTATAAAAACAACTTTAGTTTTTATCGGCAAACATTAACGAAATTTAAATAGCAGTTGCCAGTCTGATATTTGAGATTTTCAAATGTTAATTTCACATTATAATCGTCCTTTTTATGGTATTCATAGTTATTTGACATCGTATTGATTGATGGAAACCAATGATATTATATACAAATATGAGGTAGATACGACACTACCGCACTGAAGCTGAGACGCTCAAATTACGGCAATTAGTGTAATTTCATTGCAATTCTGTAGATTGCTATCTCTTTCCGTCTCATACGTTCTATATCATCTGTCACATCCACATATATGTCATTTAATGTAAACCGGAACAATTTTCAAACGCCGCGCAGTATGGACATGCGTCATCTATATTATTAAACATCATTGGATGAAAACGAACCAATTAAACATAGTACAGACATTGATACCAGAACGTCGGTGCATGTGGGTGCTATCTCTGTTCATTCATGATTGTGTTGACGGTGTAAAATAATTTATACAAGCCAAAAATTTTATAAGAAAATGGGAAAGGAAGACGATTAAAATGTTAATACGGAAAAATCCGGACAAATAACTACATGCTCGCATATTGCTAACTCAACACTGTTAGAAATACTGTTGCACTAGTTAAAAATAAACATTTTTTAAACTGTTATTACAGTAGAGCACACCAAACTTTTTGTTTACTATTATAGTTTTTGTATACGCGGTGATCATAAGGAAGTAAGTACTATAACGAGTCACTAAACTGGAATATTCTGTTGCCTCTTACGATTACTTAAATTAAAAGAAAAAAAAAAACAAATATACATTAACCTTAAGTGTCTGGACTATTACTTTTTTAGCAAGTGGTGTATTTTTTGCCTATTTGTCTTGAGATTACTTGTTAGGTTGAAGACTTATTACATTATTATAAATTATTAATGAATAATTATTGTAACATCTCAACTATGCTCATCTTATTCATTGGCTCAAAAAGTCCAAAGTGGTCTTTCCCAATAAGTTATTTTTGAATACGTCTGTCCGTCTATCACCAGGCTGTATCTCACGAACCGTGATAGTTAGACAAGTGAAATTTTTGTGAAGTGGGGCTGCCATACAAAAGACGTGACTTTTTTGCCGTTTTTATAGATAACGGTTTCCGTACCATCGTGCGTGATTCCGACTCGCACTTGGACGGTTTTTACTTTAACATCATCCTTTTGAAACCAAAACAAATGAAAGAAAAAAGTGTCGTCCCATGTTTGTATATAATAAATTTTATGTAATATTAATGTATTTCGCAGACATTGATTAATTACATATTATATATTATCTATGACAAAAATCTAGTACATACGATTATTTTAAATTTTAGTGCATTTCTAATCGTCGAGCCATAGAGAAAATAAGTTTTCATGTGTTTGTGTATTTTGTACGAGTACCTACATATTTTAGTGAGTTTTTGGTTTTGGTAACAGTTCTTAATTATTGCTTAAATTAATTGTTTCTATTTTATTCCGAGATATTTATTTTATCTGCTATCAAGGAAGTGTTGAAATTGCGTACTTTTTTGCTATCAACTAATGTGATATCTTAATTACCATAAATCTTCGTCTTTTATTTGTAAATTTACTCACGCTGTACCTTATTGCTATCTTTGTTAATATTCTTTAATTTTTGCAGTTTTCAAAATGGCTTCAATCGAGACGAACAAAAACGGCGCTGCACAGACTATAATTGAAAAAGCTCCATGGTAAGTGTTTACGCGGGAAACTGTTCTTATGTAATATTTATTTGTTTTACAAGTAATATTTGTTATTTTGTGGACATTTGTTTCTTTTCTCGTCTGTTTGGGTTTATTTATAAAAATAAAAATATAGATATAAATTGTATATATAAAATAAATATTATAAATAAAAATAAACATGTAGATTAGCATATCGTCCGCCGGTTTCTCTCCCTTTAACCCTGGCTTCCGTCTGGTTCGGTCCTATTTATGTACTCGTATGTGTACTTGTTATTATTATTTGTTTTGCAATTTTCGTCATCTAAATCGGTCACTGACTACGAAAACTTTTTCAAAAATGATTCATCAGTTATTCGTTTTCAAAAGATAATAAGCAGTGTGCTGGATTTCCATTCGCCATAATCGGAGGGGTCAACGGCCCCTCAACACTTGACACAACACGTGCGTTTAAATATTAAATTAGGCATCACATTGAATGTAAATAATTCAGTTGGCATATTATCTTACGAAGTTTTTTAAGCAACCTTATTACAGTTTATTATTAAGTTTTATTTATATAAAAAAAAATATTTTTGCGTTTAATGCACATAGAGAAAAAGTTAAGTAATAACCTATAAATGTCCCACTGCTGGGCATTCACATATTTTGGAAATATTTTTTGTTATTATTTCTAAAATATGCAGGTTTCCGCACGATGTTTTCCTTCACCTCGCACCTGCGCACGTGATACAAGTCAGCACTTAAAATTAACAATTTCATTGGTGCTGGCCCCGGGAATCATATATATATATATATATATATATATATACATATATATATATATATATATATATATATATATATACATGTATTTATAATCGGAATCTCGGAAACGGCTCAAACGATTTTCACGAAATTTTGTATGTGCGTAGATTCGTTGGCGAAAAATCGATCTGGCTTCATTTTAGTTTAAGTTTTCATTTTTAAAAAATGTCGTTTTATCCCAGTTTTCAGGGAATGAAAATATCATTCGAATACGACGGTAAATTTCACCGAAAAAAAAAATGTTATAATAGCTCCGTCGGTAATCAGGCGGCCCCGAAACAGAAGACCGTGGCTCGTGTCACGATCATTTACACACTTATTTCTTTATTTTTTGTTCGATTCCAGATCATTTCATGTCTTTTACTCTTTCACACAAAAACTAATGAATCGATTTTAGTGATATTTGACAATAAATTTTAAAATTTAGCTAATACCTCATAATAGGATATAGGCTATAATTTATAATGATATTGTGTGAATTGTCCAAAATATAGGTAATGATAAGAGTGAACTAAGTAGGAAAAAATTCAGCTATTTGCGAGATATTCTGGTGTAAAATAGAAAACTCATTGTTAATTTCTTTGATCGCGCGGGCGAAGCCGCGTTTATCAGTTAGCCAATTATAAAATGGATACAGAGCGAGATATTTGAAGTCGGTTTTGTTTTTCGTTAATAAAAAAATGGACTTGTACAAGAAACTTTTAATTCCATCTTGAGTGTTGCTGGTATATTAATAAAAATTACGAGGCACATTAAACTGTTATTAAATTGTAGACAAACGCGCAGTCATATTTACCGGATTACAGTGAAGCAGAAAAAGCAAGGTTAATGGTTTGACTTGCATGTACAGATATTGCAGAGGTACTAAACCTTTTTTCATTGGATTCACAAACACGTGTAAATCATGGTGTCGCGGGCCACTAAAAATAAATAAAAAATAGGTACCTTTTTTTGGGTATCGGGGGGGGGGGGGGGGGGGGGGGGGAAATCTTCCAAAGATACCCTGTCACGTTACATGACAGGGTTATGTGAGGTTCTTACCCACTAAAACCCCCTCGGTGGCCATTCTGTGTACGTTTGGAGGGACTCCGGGATCTCCCACGGAACGCACCGGTGTCCCTCAGTACTGCGCGTGAGCACTCCCCGGAGAAGGATAGCTTCCCCGGTTCCCTCACCATCTTGCAGCAGCTGGAGACCACTTCGAGCTGCTGCCAATCCGTGTCCCCTTTTAGTCGCCTAGGTACCTACCTAATGATTTATTAGGTTTTCGCGATTGTTACAAATTGAAATAAACAACTATGAAGGGATTCATCGCGTATATTTTAAAATGTTTTTTTTTTTTTGTCATTTAATGAAGTTTCAAAGACGCAATGTCTGTGTCTTTAAATCAAATTATTTAGGTTTAAATAAAAACCGAATTCATAATTGATGAAATACTTACTATAATAATAAATTTTTGCAAATTATAAAAAATTAAATATAAGGAAGGACCTGCATTTATTGGCGTTTAGTATCAGCTTCATTTATTGCCCTGGTAAAATAAATTAAAATATATATGAATAACACTACCATAGTCTATAAATGTTTAAGGTTTCAAAGATTTCAATACACCTAAATTCTATTTTGGAGAATAAGTAATAGTAGAAACTTAATTCTAGGACTTGCATGTTTATGTATATAAAATACGTCTGTCAACAAGCTCTACCACCAGTATGTATAAAACAGCAATTTATAACAGTAATTTTTGCACACGAGTAAAAAAAAAAAGGAAAGTAACAGCCTATATATCCCACTGCTGGGCAAAGGCCTCTCACCGCGGATTGGCAGACTTCACGTGCTATGATTACGAAAATATGCAGGTTTCCCCATGATGTTTTGCTTCACCGCTCAGTACGTCAAAAGACAGCACTTGAAATTAACAATTTCTTTGGTGACGGTACCGGGGATCCTCAAGGCTCACAGTTTTTCTTATGGGCGCGAAATTCAAAATGGTTTAAAATAAAGTAGCACCAGATGGGCCAAAAGCCCGGCTGGCGGGCCGCAGGTTGAGTACAGCTGCTTTATTGTCTGACCCTAGGCGTCTGCCTTATTTTTGCGCCAAGAACTTACAAAGTATTTTAGTACCGCAGCCGGATTTTATTGTTGTTGTGAATTCACAACAACCGATCAGATATTAAGAGACATAATTATGTCTCTATGTCTCTTAATGTCTGATCGGTTAAATTAATAATAATTTTTTTGCAAATAATTGACTTCCGTACGAGGCTGAAATATACATATAGAGAATAAAAGTAATACCATATGGCTTTTAAAATGTTCAAAAACATAACTTAATCGCTGGGAACTGATAGACAGGGGAAATTAAACTAGAAGGGACATTAGCATAATTATGAGAGACAAAAATCATCACTAACATACGACCATTAGCAGAATTCCTATACTCTCATACGTTCCTGGCCTATTTGAGTTAACGCTAATGTTCCATACGATGCGCTATTTCCTTCTACAATCGCGCCAAATCGAAATACAACTGTAGGTACCTATGTAAGTTTTGTGGTTGCGTAGGGACGTATAGACGGTGGCGGCGCGCCCTTGAAACGTCATTGCGTACATTGCGTGTGGTCAAGAAAGACCATTAGAGAATTGAGACGATTTAACTGCACGGCCGTGCGTCACCAATTGCCCAATGGAACGCTTCTGCGATTGACCTTTTGTAGTAACATTCAACACACACAAACACGCGCGCGTGCGACCCTGAAATCGGGAATCGGATACCAAATCGACCCTGGGCTGTATAGATTGTCCTGCTGCAAGCCTATCGCCTGATGATAATATATATGCCATGCATTTTTTAATTGATATAATATTTACAAGATTTTATCTATCTAAAATTACATATTACCTAATAAACCTAATCCACGCGGCATGGTGCCAAGAACGCTAGCTGAATTTCCTCGCTGAATAGTTATGCTTAACCTTTGAGCGAGAAAAGAACCAGCTCTCTCACCAGCCGCGGCGTTAAGCCTAGGACATAAACTTTAAAAAAAATTGATGTGCGTGGACCCCACGGACCTAATGTTTCAACAGAAAATGGCACAAATACATAATCTAAACATAAAAACTCATATTTGCGCCATTCACTTGCTTCAACTGCCTCCGACGCCGCCCCGGCTGACCGAAGTACCCCTTAGATGAGAAGCAGCCAAAGTGTTTACACAAGTGGCGTCTTAAACGAGGGCTTTGCCTCTCCCCCAAGGGATCAAAGTTTTACCGCCAGATCTCTTACCATCGTCGTGAAAAATGCCACAGGGCTCTAAATTAGACGGAACATTGATGGAAACAAGAGCCCTACGGATGATGTCGTTTAGGGAACCGTGGCGGGAAAAGCGGCCAGTACTTTTTTGACAAGAAAGCCCGTAGAGACCAAATTTGTCTACACTGATACCACAAAGGCGTGTGGTTGAAAAATCGGTGCCCCCAGATGGATTCTTATAGCAATGCGTAGGCTTTCATCATCAAGTAATGTGCCCAAGTTACTTGATGGACGAGCTGGGGACGAGCATTATGTAGTTTGGGAATTCATCCAATTATTTCAAAATTGAAATCTAAACTTAATGTCTAGTACCTAGACGATGATACGCTGGGAGGTAAAATTGACGATATACAAAGTGATCTTATCGAAATTATTAGACAATTTAAAAATATTGGTCTCGATTTAAATAATTCCAAATCTGAACTTTTCTTTTCCAAAAAGATTTCTTTTTCCGACAAAATTATTTTAACCAAAAGTTTTATTCTGCCATACCAGGAATTAACGTAGTCCGTTGAGTTAGTTGTGATGTTGGACCTTAAAATCAGTTCCTTTTTTATGTAAAAAGCGAGCTAAATAAAAGAAATGAAAAAGCCCATCATTGAAAACTAAGCGAGCAGGTGCTTCACCTGATATTAAGTGATTACCGCTGGTCCTGGAAATCTTCAACGTATATTTAGATGCCTTGGCCATTTTTAAAAATAGTGGGCTACGCTTAATAAGCTCACCAGACGAAACGCTAGAATGAAATACTCCTACTTAACTTCGGTATTCTGAGAAACAATTGTACTCCGAACCAGCCTGCCCATTGATTCATCCAACAGCAATTGCTGCGTCCTAACTAATTTCGAATGCCATAAAGAAGTCAAAAGTTAACTTCAGAAAAACATGGTTAGTAGGATTAGTACCAGACGCAATTTGCTGTGTTTATCTCTACTCTATATCTAGCTCCTTTTCCCACAATCTGATTCTGCCAGTTTCCTTTATGATTATGAGATCCTTGACTTAGGAATAACAATGAGTAGTGGTCTAAATACATCTGTGTACAGATTTTTTTTCTTCTTACCTTGTTACCACGATAAGGATGGCATAATCAGTAAAGATTAAAACCTTAAGCTATTTATTACATTACATTTAAATCTTCAACGTCGATTTTAATTCATCCTAGTATTTTTTTAATTTAAATTTTGTATATGATTTTAACTCGTTTATTTGAAACTCATCATAATATTCGCATTTACTGTCCTCTAAATAGATTAGGAATATCATTAAAGAGATGACCGATATGAAACGCGGTCCAGATAAAAGACAATTGAAGGATATTTTCAACTTATAAGGAAGTTAAATAATAGTGATTTCTACCGTGAAACATTTAACTTCAACATAATAGCTACCAGTTTAATTATACCTGTTAGCTTGAAGTATGAGGATGTCTTATCTTATTTTTATCCTTGCGTTGAGCAATTAAGGTTTCCATCTTTCTCACGCATGCAACTAACGAGCTTTCTTCTTCCAAAACTTCAGTTATTTGCACAAAGCTCGATAAAGTGTTTCATTGTCCTTTGCAAAATCATCAGTTAAATGGCACATGATCTTTAAACGATTCGAGACTGAAATACGTATTTGAGCAGGTGGCAAGTGAGCCGGCAGTTCACTTGATGTTAAGTGGTGACCGCCGCCCATTGTCATTTGCAACACCCGTACGGTAGCAGCTTGCATTGCCACCTTAAATAAAGACGGACCTGCCCGTTTTTGCAACATCGAAGTAGACCCACAATTAATGACTGTCGAACTGAAATGAGAACTCGTGGTTTGCATCATAAAAAATAGTTTTTAAATTGATACGAGGAAATAAGACTGGTGATAACTACTGCTATTTAAAGTGTCGCTCGAAAAGTTAAGGGTTATATTGTTTCATTTTATAGGGTAGTAAAAAGTAGTAGATAGTTTTTTTCCCTTATTAAGAACTGGTATTTTATTTATTAAGTCCCACGTGACGGTTACATGTGACTGTAATTAAGCGCAAACCTTAAGTATAATTCAATGTGACCGTCACGTGGAGCAAACACAAAAGCGTTAATTCTAACAATAGTCTTGTTTTTAATTCAACTGAGGTTTTTGCTTCGTTATAAGCCTTTAAAGATCCTTTGATTGTCCCTCCTTACTACAGGATATTGGAGTGATACGGTCTAGAAAACTGGAATACTACTGTAATATTAAGTTAGGGAAACAATAACGGTCGGTTTATTTATGGCGTTAGTTGAACAAGAAATGATTGTGGTATCCGGTATTTTTGGAATTCTACGTGATCATCAGCATTGACGACCCACCGACGAGTTATCTGCTTCTGGGCAGGGAGTGTCGATTCGATCAATACTACTGGAAAAATATTGTGTGATGAACATAGTATTTCCCTACTTTCTTGGTTTTTATATATGAACTTTTATTTATAACAATAAAGGTTGTTCTCTTTACCAGTCACATAGTATCCAAATAATTAAAAATATTAATACAAGCTTTGCTTCTTTTGGGTCTAGATATCATTGTGTGAAAATACTCGTATGTCCTGATTAATATTTTTTATACTTTTCGCTAGGCGCCGAGAATGCTAAACGCATCACCACCGCAAAGACCCGGTTACGCGGAATGTTGCCTTGCGTTGGAATATACAGTCATGTACAATATACAGTCATATTGATAAATACTGTTGTATTAAAAATAAATGAGGCGAACTTTTAAACTTGCGCTTCATAAGTAAATTGTTAACTAGATGACAGCTATATACTCTCTTATAGATAATTAGGCCAGACACGAACCAACTGAGCTGAAAAACTCATGTCTGTTGTGTGAGTTGTGTGAGCATGATAAGAGGCGTGATAGCTCAGTGTCCGGGCGCTCGCCTTTAATTCAGTATACTCAAACAACCTGAGTTGAGGATAGAAGGAAAACATCGTGAGGAAACCTGCATATTTTGGAATAATATAAAAAAAATTTTTCGAAGATATGTGAAGTCAGCCAATCCGCAGTGGGGCCGCGTGGTGGACTATGCCCTGATACCCTCTGTATTGAGGAGCCCTTTGCCCAGAGGTTGGACATGTATAGGCTGTTACTTTTTGTTATTATTTCGAAAATATGCAGGTTTTATATCGATGTTACAATTCACCGCTGAGCGCTTGATAACGTTATACTTAAGCTAGGGCAATGTTTAAAAAAATATAAATAATGTCATTGGTTTATTACAACGATATAGCCATTTTCGCTAGATACTATTTTATATTTAGCGCTATTAACATCTTAAAAAACCATCGATATACGTATCAAATCAAACGTGACGATAAAAGGTATGCAATGTAACTATGGCATCGTTGGTCAGCTTAATGAATATTTATGTACGTCCTTGGACAAAACAGTGTTTTCATTAAGTTTAACTATTTAGAAGACCGACAATAATATTGACTTGTGTGAAGACTAGAAATTTTCATAGTATATACATATTTTTAAGCAGATAAATGTTTTAACGCTCCCGTCGCTATACATACACGAGAGCATCACGTATGTACGAAATAACATACACCTTTTTACGAAAAAAAAAAAACATACCACATCGTCGGAGCCGTGGTGACACGCTGGAAATATTGAGGCTAACGCCCGGTTTCTGAAACACTGCTAATCGTTGATGTCAACTAATCAGCTGTCAAATGGCTTTTCAAATATCATTTTAGATACCAAAAGGATGGTTAAACTCTATGAATTAACCAGAATGATCTTCTTAATGATCAGAATTATCAATTCAAAGAGTTTAGTTGGCTGTATTATGGTAAGTTCGAACTCTAAACGAACTTTAAATGTTCAATAATATCAAAAACAATTATGCTGTTAAAAAGAAACTTATTTGATTATGAAATTTAGGCTCTCGTCAAATATTGTAATTTTGCCAGAAGAGCGTTAGAATTAACAATCTAAGAAAAGGAAACTCATAGCCGTAAGCGTACGTTATTATAACCTTTAATTCGCGACCTTATGTCGACATTCTAGTTACTATCGGTGTAATACTGAACGATCGTGAGTGTTCAATCACTTCCTTATTCGACCCTAATGGGACGGAGAGAGGAACAGTTACATTCGTCGAGTTCAAGAAAGAACTCGCCGAAAAACGTGAAGCGGACGTGTTATACTTCTGCGTTTCTTATGGCGAGCGAGGCAACCTGGGCCCACTTTCTTAAAAGGTCGCATCGGAAATCATACGGGTGTTGCATATGGGCGGATACCACTTAACAACGGGTCGCCTCACTCTTAAAAGTCGGTGTTCGGTAACTCTTTCAATGTCGCGAATGTCCATTCCTCGTGGCGTCGTCAGTTTGGAGAGAGCAGGTGCGCCTTCTGTTGTAACGAGCTCAACCGGCCAATAGTATATGCGTTGCTGTCAACACCAAAATACAAAAAAGACAACTCGAAAGACGAGTTCGCAATTCAAATTTGAAATCAGGTTTTAAAACTTCTTGGCAATTAGTTGATGTTCGCGAAATATATAATGTTAATGCTATATTAATTACGAAAACTAGAATTGACGACGGAATATTTTGTTGAGGTTTTTATGCCAAGTAATTACACATGACTCAGAATTAAGTGCTAATTAATTATCGTCACTAGCAAAAAGAGCACGTTTTAGAGAAATAGCAAAAGCAAAGGAACGAGTTTATTATAATATTTAAATAAAATGTAATAAATCATTACATTAAATATTTAATTGATAAGTACATGACGCCATATTCTAACTCGTAAATAACAGACGACGCGACTGCACTGCTACACGGTGCTTCCGGTGAAGCATTTCCTTTCCATTCGCAAAAACATATGTACCACAAACCAATCGAAATAATTCTAATTAGCTATATAATATAGCATCACTCAGAACTAACCATAATGAGATAACCTTTTTCGAAGTAAAAGACGAGCCATCAACATCGAACAATGCATCTTAGAGCGGACTGACAGATGCACGCATATAGAATGTATTTTTTTTTAATTTATTAGGTACTCTTAATTGAACACAATCTAGCATGACTACAATAGAAATATACAAAGAAAAGTTAATATAAAATATATGAGAAATTATTCTTCACATAGTAGGTAAACACAGCATATAGAGTGAAACATAATACAACATTAGGTATAACGGTACATGAACTAATTAAATGGGTAAAAACCGGCGCAGTGCGAATCGCGCTCGCGCACGAACTGTTCTAAAATATTTATTTGTCTGTTTTTTCGTATATTTTCTTTTTAACGCGGCAACAGAAATACATCATCTGCGAAAATTTCAACTCATGAGATATAGTCTAGTGACAGACGGATGCGGAGTCATAGTAATAGGGTCCCATTTTACCCTTTGGGTACGGAACCCCTTAAAATTATAAACTTGTTTGTATATAAAACCGAATAAAAGATATTTTGATAATGAATTAAAGTTAAAGTGCCGAAAAAAATCTGGAAACTTTCTTTTTTGTAGAGGCCAAATAAATAACCAGCGAATATGTCAGTATCAAATCTGATAGTATACAATAGTGAAGGCATGCGTATATATGTATAGGATACTCCGGCCGAGATTTGTTCTACAATGAGGCAAAATAAACGTTTTCCTATTATGAAAACGACAACCTGCTCGCGGAGCTAGCTATCCTTGGGGCATTAATAACGCCATTTATTAATTTGTAGACAAACATTATTTCAGCAGCCTTCCTGCGCGAGGTAAGCTGTCCAAAATGATACAAACGATCCGTGTATGACTCCAACAATCGATAATATGTTAATAATACATATGCGAGGATTATTTAAATGGAAATCTGTCTATTGCTTACTGACTTTGCCGAAGAGCGGCAAAACGCCGGAAGGTCGGTAAGGATGCGCTCGGCCAGGACGTGATTTTCGACACATTTCCGCCGGTTGCGCAAGTAGCCAGTGGTCGGCAGCGGCCGCGGTGCCTCAGTGAAAGCCGAGACCGTGCACAGTCAGCTCTCGGTGCCGTATTCGTCCAGCGAGCGAACCCCCAAAGTCCATAGACAGTGGTCCGCCATGTGGTTCAACGTTTCGCTAAACACCGCGGGAAAGAAGAGGGTGCTGTTTTTCGAGTGAGTGATGATATGGGACTCCATTTTGTGCAAGAGCGCGGAAGACGGTATTTTTTGTATAAAGTTCAATTTTTTTACTATCAGTCACACTCGTCAATCAGAAATAGATATACAAATAATTTTTCGACTCACCTTCGGTTTATACACGTACATAATATAATATAATATATTAATTATTAAAAGGACAATGAGTTGTTTAAGTGAATTCAGTAGTTTCAGATATTACGTTTAATATACATACAAAATCCTCTCTTTCGTTGTCACTTTTATCCTCCCTTAGATGTGTTTTTGCATAGCACTCAGAAACATACACTGCTTCTTTTTAATGTGCTCTTTTGGGTTAATTGTATTTTTTTATTACTAACTATTATCTCATGTTTCAAAGTCGACCTCGGTTTTGATAACATTATATTTTTCTCGGCAATTGCAGCAAACATTGTTATTACAAACGTCGGGGAAAAAATATAATAATATCACTGACTCAAGTGTTCACCGGAAAAAAAGCAATAAACAGGCTTTTTTTTAATTCTCAGCATGTTATTGTTTCGTATGCAAGACGCTGTTTAAAATATTTGGTTTTTAAAAATATTTTACCTTACCTAGCCTTTTTTACTAAAAGTAGTAATAATTCAGCGATTCATTTGCGAACAATGCAGTCTTAATTATATACGTACCTACTAACAAATGGCGATTCTACATCTTCTCAACAAAAACAGAATGATACGAATGACATGGATGACACGAATGACACAAATGAAAAAACGTATTATAGATTGCCGATTTTCGTGAACAAACTATTTGCATACAATGTTGAGGTCGAATAATGTGCAATGTGCAACAAAAGACCGTTAAGTAATGTTGTGAAAATGATTATTTAAATCGGTTACTGTCTGAGTTCTAGTTCTGAGTTCTAGTAGTCTGAGTTTATATAATGTGCAGTAATGTTGTGAAAGTTATTCTAATCGGTTACTGTCTGATAATTTGGTTCTTATTCACTTGGGAAATTTTTTTTTGTCCGGTAAAGGTTAAAATCGTTTTCGAGGGTAACTTTCGATTGGTCGAGACTACATACAATATCTGAATTATTCATTTACATTACGTTTTTTAAATTTGTATTGAAAAAATCTCGAACTGTCTGTCACAACCTTCTTAAAAAAATTGCAGTACGATAATTTTTAATTTGTAAGACAGTCGTATATTTTAGACAGACAAGTTAACAGTGTTTTAAAGAAAATAACCTGCCATTTCATTCCTTTAATACATTCAACAGCCTCAGTTGAAATATATATCGAATCGATTGACAGTAACAAAGGTTCCATGAACTACTTTGCTATTTAAAAGAACGTTAAATTCAGACCCTTATTATATATATTATTCAATTTAAATTACGTTAGATATTTACTTCAAACCTGATATGAAAAATAATGTAAGGAATTTTATGATACAAATATAAGAGTTCTAACGTTTATACCTTGATCCTGATATTTTAACTATTGCTGAACTTCAATATTAACATCTATTATAACGACAAGCAGCACTAGTGGTTATATCACCGTCCGGAAACGAGGCTGAAAATACAAGTGATAAATGGAAAATTTAAGGCTTGAACTGGCGATGGACGCCAGTTCAAGCCTCATTTGCCATCTACTAAATGCTCGGTAGCTTAACCGGGTAAACTAGTTGTGTAAACATTTTCTCAAATATGTTTAAGTAATTAATTAACTGGAAGGTACTCACCAAAACTTTCGTTACATTTAACTAAAAGATTTTATCATCATTACGTATAGTAACTATAAAACACACTGTTTTATTTTACGAGGGTACCCAAGGAGAAAATATGTCGCCGATTGTTTGAATAGCCAAACGCGAGTTTTCGTATTGAATCCCACTTCTGATATAAGAGTTCGAACCTTGATCCTAATATTTTAACTATTGCTGAACCTCAATATTAACATCTATTATAACGACAAGCAGCACTAGTGGTTATATCGCAAAAGAGATTGACAAAGTCGATAGAGGACGCCACAATTGAAAGATAATGTTTTTAAAATAATGGCGATAAACTGAACAACGGTGGCATAAATATTACCCGTATCTTGTGAATTTATGAAAAATCAGGGAAATAAAGAGTGCATACTTCTTAAACAAATATTTTGGTTGATAGAGGTAACATTATTAAAATAGGCTATAGTCGAAATCGCGTTGTTGGGTGTAGAAATCATAAATATTGTACAGAAAATTTTTAAGGTTAAATTTCAAAGTATCCATTGTATTCATGTAGCATAAAATGAAAACATGAATAATTTTAAAGCAGTGTTGTTACCATTTTAAATATTTGTGTTCCGCTATGGATTCGAATTGTATGTATCAATATTGAAAAAAGCGTTGGTCATAAATTAAAATTATTTTGTTAAATCCATACTAATATTATAAATGCGAAAGTAACTCGGTCTGTCTGTCTCACGCCAAAACTACTTAACTGATTTAAATGAAATTTGGTATACAGATAGTCTAGAGCCTGACAAAGGACAAGGACTATTTTTTAATTGGAATAAAGTGTTGTAAAAGGTTGAAAGGTTAAAGAAAGGTATTTATTTAAGGGCTTCAACGCGAGCGAAGCCGCGGGTGAAAGCTAATATTTCATAAAAAGACAAATTTACTGCTTGGAGGAGCGACGGAAAAAAGGAAGGAACAAAGCTGTAGGGGAAAAAAAATAATTTACCAATAGCGCCAAAATCGTTCTCGAAAATTTATTTACAAAAATACACCGGAGCGCACACTAGCAATACAATTAAATATAATCTTAAAATACAATATAGTATATAATAGCCAAGGCATCTATTCTATCATGTAAGGATTCAGGTCGCCTGGCTTTACTTGGCAGGAGCGTCTGAGCGCGTTAGCTGAATGACGCAGTCGAATTAAGGCAGCGCCAAAAAATTTTTCGCCAATTTATTTACAAAAACTCTAAAACCATTTTAGGACTAAAATTAAAAATTATCAGAAATTTCAATAGCAAAGGCACCTCTATTTTAAATATTCATGGTATATATTTGAAAATGTCGGCATACTGTAACGTACCACTAGTTGGCACCAAGTATCACTAAGTATCGTGAGGGTTTCGGCCGCCTAGTTCATTTGACCCGAGTGTCTTGCCGCGCTAGCTTGAAGACACGTGTTCACATCCTGACACCGCCTATGGTTTCGACAATTTATCTACAAAAATTTACATTTGATAGATGACCCCGTGGCGTAGTTGTCAGGGTATTGGCTTCGGCGCCGGGGGTCGTGGGCGTGGGTTCGATTCTCACACAGGACAACTATTTGTGTGACCCACATATAACTGTTTCGGATCTTGGTGTTTGTCCAGTTGGAATTTATGTTTGTAAAACGCTCTTGCAACACACGATAATGGTATCCTACAGTAAGGGCAATGTTTTATTAAATATAAAAAAAGAAAACTACACTATTACAATTGCATCAGAGTACCGTTACCTCAAGCAGTTCACTACCACCGTTTTAAAAATAAATACCATGTCAAGGCGCCGACGAAATACTGCCGCTATCTACATTTTGCGACAGTGAATACCAAAGAACCTGCTAAACTATTGCATGATAAGCGGATAGCGATGTCTATTAGCCAAGATCATCTAACTTGGGCAAACTGGGCCGAAAAACTGCGAAACATAACCCGTATCAATGCTAAGTCGGATGCAGGGCTGCCAACACTGTAATTGGTCAATTTAACAATAAAAAAAATCTATTCGCTCTCTATGCACATGGGTTATTTTATGATACGGAACCCTTCGTGCGCGTGTTTTAGATGTATAGTGAAAAAAGGAAATTAGTAATTTCTTCCTACACAATTATGTGACAAGAATGAGTATTTAGAATGTATGTAGTATGCATATGAGACAATTCAACTTTCAAGAATTATATTTGAAGCTATATTTAAATAACTAATTAGTAATTACCACTAATACTAAACATTAGCGAAACGTACACCAGATGTCAATTAAAGATGAAAGAAAAAAAAGATGGCTGTCACGGGACGCCCGGCACTTGCGAAACATAAACAAATATATGTATTTATAAATATAAAAGCAACCAAGTATATTGTTTAAGGGTGCATACACACAAGGGAATCGCTAGCAGTGGTGTAGACGGGACATGACGTCACGCTGTATGATGTCACGACATTCGTGTCTGATAGCTAACAACTTCGCATGAAGAAATTAAATTTTTCCTAGTGGGCGACAGCCCTAACTGTGACCTAACCAACTGCTGCTTATGGCGTTTTTTTCCCAACGACTGTTAACTAATTGTTAATGTAAAAAGTAACAGCCTATACATGTCCCACTGCTGGGCAAAGGCCTCCTCTATACAGAGGGTATCAGGGCATAGTCCACCACGCGGCCCCACTGCGGATTGGCGGACTTCACATATTTTCGGAATACATTTTTTTTGTTATTATTCCGAAAATAAACAGGTTTCCTCACGATGTTTTCCTTCACCGCGGAGCACGTGATAATTCAGCACTTAAAGTTAAAAACTGCATTGGTGCCGGCACCGGGGATCGAACTCAGGTTGCTCGAGTATACATTGAATTAAGGCGAGCGCCCGGACACTGAGCTATCACGGCTCTATATTGTTAATGTGGTTTCATTCTATTTATAGAGTAAAATGTTTTACGAAGCTCAAATTATTGTTAGTCTGTTTGTTCTGTATTATTATTTATACACGGCGGTTGTTTAATGTGAGTAAGTAAGAATGAAAATAACAATTAGTCTTTCGCATGTTTCATTTATTTTAGTAAATCTTGTAGGTCTTTTTTATTTGTTGTTGTTAAGTGATAAAACGAAATATTTCCCGTAGCTCTAACAAACGTGTATATTATTTAAAGGTTATTATTGTTACATGGCTTATGTTTAAGTTATGAAAGATATATGAATACGTAATTTTTTACGAAGAAATAGCAATCAAAGGCTGCCTTTAATTAAGTTTGTTGTTGTTACTGAAAGCAAAAAATCGATCGTAATTGTTATAAGACTGAATATATCGTGAAGGCCCTTTTGTTCAATTATTAAACTTTAAAATGTTTATATCTTTTTGAAGTTGTACTTCTTTGGGCGCATTTGGGAAAACTGTGGGAGTAAAATTTTTACGATGCGCGCACACACCGACCCTCAAAAAGCGACATGATGTTTGGTAACCAATTTAATCTTGGCAATCAATAACAACTTTTTGACATTTACCAAAACCGTTATTAATTGCATTTAATGTCATAACGCTAACGAAGTATAACTTCGTACATAAGTACACACATACTTTAGTGCCCGATTGTCTCGTATGCATAATACGAGACTGCCTAAGTAATTAGACCTTTCGCTATAGCGTCGAGGGCGTGTGTACGACAACGCATCCCGTTCGAGCCGGGTTGCCTCAAGGGTCGGTGTTAGGTCCAGTCCTATTTACGCTCTACACGAACGACATACTAAATGTTAACCAGAGACACCTATCTCTATACCATAGGTAGAACGCCAGAAATGATCCATCGACGCCTTCAAGCTGCGGCCATCACCATCGGTGACAGGTTTCGGCAATGGAGGACTGAGATCATTCCCGCCAAAAGAGCGAACATCTTTTTCTCGCACAAAAATGTGCCTAATCCACCCGTTAAATGGATGGGATGGATAGCGCATGGATAGCCCGGTACTATGGGTGAATAAAGTTTATTTAAATACCTAGGTGTGGTCCCTTACTTAAAACTTAGATTCAGCCAGCACGTGACTCGGGTCAAGAACCGGGCTGCCTTCGTACTCGGTCGCCTCTATCCGCTCATATATATATAAATATATACTATAATATAAGTATAATAATACGCCGCGGTTCAGTTCGCGAGCGCCAGACCACCTAAAGTCCGTCGGAACTGTAAAGGCCCCGAAGAGTCAACAGTGGTAATTTTAGTGCTACTCTGCGTTCGAGTTGAAATTTCAATGAATTTTTCGTTTTTTTTCATATGAAAAGTTGCCAAACGTGCATACGGTTCACCTGATGTTAAGTGAATACCGCCGCCCATGAACATCCGCTACACCCGAAGGTTGCAGATGCGTTGACAACTTTTTGAAAATTGGGCTCCGGCTACCTCACTCACCAGACGAAACGCGAAAGTGTTATACTTCCACCTTACGCCGGTCTTCTGTGAGGTCTTGGTACTTACCCGGACGAGCTTGCCCATTCGTGCAACAGCCGAGGCTCCTGTGTGGCCCTACCACAGTTATATTTCATGTAATAAACTCGTTGATAGATAAAATGACAAAAATTCTCGGCTCTTCCAATTCCAGGACTCATACATAAGCCCTTTCCTGTGCACAGATGCTCTTGACTGCGCAGGGTTTGTGAAATATAATTTTACGCTGCAACTTTTTAGGAATATTAATATTTTATAATTTTAGGAATATGAATATTATGCTGCAACTTCCGAATTTTTATATACTCAACCGACTTCGAGAAAGTGAACCAATTTTGACGACAATTTTGACGACGTGGTTTGAAAGCCGGTGCTTCCCATGTAGTTCCATATTAATTTCATTGGTTTTGGATTTTGGGGTCCGCAGATACCAAAGGATCTCCCGAAAATCAATTATAAAATGAATATTTTTCGTTAAGAAAAAATTGATTTGTATTTACACATATTTTTTTCGTAGACCGCTGCCGCTAGTATATTTAGCACCGGCCGAAAAAGATAACAAAGATTAGGCAGTTATAAAATTTAATAATGTTAAATTCGTGTTCTTCTAGAACCTAGGAAAAACATGCATGGAAAATAACCCAATTAAGTTTAAAAATTGCATTAATTAATGCTTCTTATTCGTGGCCTATCTGACACATAGGAATCCGCGAGAGGCGATTCACATCAAAGGCAGAATGGTCGCAAAATCACATGCGCTCGAGTGATCGTGTGACATTCGAATAATTTTAATATTGTTGCAGCTCCCGTCGTCTCAGTGCGAATTGAACCTTCATTACTAATGTTCGAAAGTAAAAAAAAAAACTAACAGGCTGTATATGTCCCACTGCATAATATATACAAGCAGTGTCTATATGTTTATGCCTCCGCAGTACATAGAGAATTAGGGCTCGTTAAAATTACATAACTTTTTGTAATCCCAATTATCTACAATAAAATCCAAACTAATAAAACAGGTGAAGAACTTGAAGAACGTTTAGTCATCTTCATATATGTGAAGGCACATTATGTGAATCATGTTGTCAGTTGTTTTGGCTAGGTTTTTAACTGGTCCTGAATTCGAACCTCCTTGGAAACACACAGATTCGGAAATCACACAGACAATTGTCCCTTGTGGGAATCGAAACCATGACGCTTAAGCCAAATTGAATTTAAGAATAAAGAAAAAAGAAAAAAAAAAGAAAAGAAAAGCTTTTTGCTATCTGTAGCAAAAAACGCTAGTAGTTCAAGTAGTATTAATTGTACATACATATTTCAATAAGAACGCCTTTAATAAATGCGTAACATTCTGTTGACAATGCCACAGAAGTGCTGTTATATCGTATTTAATAACATCCGGATTGACCTGTGTAATAACACACCGTTTATTGGTTCTAATAAGTACCTTACACTGTTCAATTCCAATTTATCACTACACCGTTGTGTTCGAAACGTTTAGCCGATTTACGCATGTAATGTTGGTAACATTATGTAACAACAAATATGTTCATATCAGTCATATGTTCTACTATTTCACGCACGTAGTTTTTTTAATCTGAAAATTTGGCTGGTCTTCTGTCTTCTGTCTTCTTATACTCGAGCAACCTGAGTTCGATCCCCGGTGCCGGCACCAATGAAATTGTTAATTTTAAGTATCGAATTATCACGTCCTCAGCGGTGAAGGAAAACATCTTGAGGAAACCCACATATTTTCGAAATAATAACAAAAAAAATATTTCGAAGATATTTCGTGGACTATGCCCTGATACCTTTTGTATAGAGGAGATCTTTGCCCAGCAGTGGGACATGTATAGGCTGAAATGGTACTTTACTTTCCTTCCCCGGAAGAGTTCGAGAAACGTACCCACTACAAGTAGTAGTACTATGTCAAAACAAAACGGATGTCAATACTACTAAAAATAAAAATATTTTAAATATTAAATTCATGCATATATGCAATAGACTCTATTTAGCGTCCAGTATCGGAAAACCTAAATAATATATTTAATATGGACTTTTCTGGGTGTACTCCGCGTGCCTTTGTCCATATAACTGTATTAATTAAAGCAATCAAGAAAAAATGCATAACGTATCACAGTTTATAGAATAAATAAGATACTACTGTGACCAATTAAAATGATAAAACTAAAACAAATGAATAAAATAAATATAATAGAAAATGAATAAGTCATGAAATATGCATTTTTTGACATTTCCTTTTTTCTTCCAAAAGTTCAATGATCGTTTATGTATTCATTTTATATTATTAATATAAAGTTATTAATTCAATTTAGTGTGGAAGGAGGTTATCAGGTTCTGTTGCCCGACGGGCTCGTAGGGGGAAGTACCGCGATCTCAAAGAACTTGTCGAGATTGATATCCGACAATTCTATTAAACATTCAAAAGATTTACCCCGCAAGTGCGTGTGAATAGTTCGACATTTATATTATTTGATTCGTGTTGTTAGCTGATTATATATTCAGTTTTGCTTTGGCACGCGGCCAAATATTGAATTAGGAACTAGGAAGCAGAATAACAATGCAGTGCCTAGGTGACGGCCTTGCTTATATGATACGTAGATGATTACTAACAATATTTTTTGTTTATCTTCTCGAAATAGCTCCGTCTGATATTAGGTAGTAGATAAAAACCAATTGACGGCACTTAATGTGGCGGTTAATGATGATTTAGTTGGAACGTAAGTGTATGTAAGAAATAGGCATCTATATTTTTATATACTTCGTTAGTTGTTCTTAACCACGATTTGTTAAGATAGATATTTTCTCCGTCATCATAAAAAATACATAAAACTAAAATAATATATAGATATAGTATTTTGACACCAACACATCATGAACAATAATAAGTAAACAAATGATCGTAACAATTCTTCCAAGCCATTCGCATAGCACCAAACAACTTAATAAATAATTATGTACGCATTTATTATGTTGTACTGAGAAACCAATCACCTTAAGCCCGTTCAGCAAGTGGCATAAACAATGGAATAAACACAATGCTTACTTATCCACTAATGTTATAGGAATAATAAATTCCTTTGTTTGGATATAATGAATAATTCTTAACAGTTTCCGAAATTATTCTAAACTAGTGACCCGCCCCGGCTTCGCATGGGTGCAATGCTCAATGTTTGTTTTCGACATCGCATTAGAAACCTCTAAAATTATCAGTGTTACTCTACTATATTATGCATGAATTATACATATAAACTTTCCTCTTGAATCACTATCTATTAAAACCGGATTAAAATCCGTTGCGTAGTTTTGAAGATCTAAGTAGGGACAGACAGACAGCGGAACGACTTTGTTTTATACTATGTTGTAATAATACAATGATATTTAATCGCGTATATTTAATTTTAGCAAGATTTTTAGGCGTACTAGGCCGTAGCTGTTTACGATACATCCATGTTTTTCTCGTCAGAGCGAAGAGCGTCATCCAAAAGTCGTAATCTATAAACGACGTGAAAGCCTTGAGAAAGATAAAAATATAATACTAAAAATATAATAAAGCGTTCAAATAATTATTTGAACAACTTGTTTGGGCTCTTTTTGTTAATGATTAAACCTAAATTACCTACTTAATTTGTAATGCATCTCATGAATATGTACAATCGTATTCACCTTTTTACTTTGAATAAAGTATTATAATGTATTATCTTATTTTTGGAAAAATTGCCTAGTTTTTCTGCGTACTGGTCGTATATAAATCTGTATATATAAAAATGAATTGCTGTTTGTTAGTCTCGCTAAAACTCGAGAACAGCTGGACTGATTTGGCTAATTTTGGTTCTGAAAGATTTGTTGCAGTCAAGGTTTAAACCGTGAGAAATTATGGAAAAATTGCATGGAAATTCGAAATAGCAACAATTTTATTTTCCCATGCAAACTGTTCTTAGCTGTCAAACATTTTATGCGTGCGTTCAGAAAATTCTTTTTCTATGTGTTCAGATTCTCAAATTCCATGGAAATAATTTATATGGCTAAACAACGTTTGCCGGGCCAGGTAGTTATGTCATAAAAAAGAGCCATCAGATGATTCCGAACGAAAATACTTCAATTAGTCTAGGGAAGAAATGAGGATAATCTGCTTTAATTCTATTGGCCTTTATACGTCTGGTATTGGCCAAGATTTCCTTCAGAATTCCTCCTAAGAACCTACTCCCTCTTCATATATTTATTTCATTTTTCAATATGTCGATTTTTTTAAAACTCTATTTAAAAATGAAGAGGAATGAGGAAAGTTAATTAGCAACTTTGCAATAATAATTTACTTCCACATTGAATTGTTCCAGTCGTCTTTGGCGAAACGACGAAGGACATGTCTTGCTTTTAAGCGCTATTGGCTACATGTTTTCTTTTTGAACATAAATTTATAACAATAACAAGTTTACCTTTACTACCCGTATGTCTTCACATGACTAATAATTATAATGGCAATAATAAAAATAGCGAAATACTTTATGAATAATGGAAACAACTCGTTAATATATATCTTATTCTTTTTATTTTATCACGAGGCGCTTGTTTCGCTTCTGCTTCAAAAACAACATTCGTGATTTAATTCTTTTTATACATTACTTTTTAATTGAAACTACTTTTAAGCATTTTATCTTGTTGAAGCAACTCGTTCCGTCATTATTTATTGGTTGGTTTCGAGGCTTTATGGGTGCCTAGATGGAATGGCAACCTAAGAAAATGCGCGGGAAGTCGATGCAGGTGACTCAAGATCCTGCTTCAAGACAAGCCGTGGGAGAGGCTTATGTTTGCTAAGGACAAGTATTTGTATACAATGTAATTTGTATATAATACAAATACTTGTCCTATCTCACCCACGATCTGCGGCGATCCGAAGCCTATAACCGAGACATCAAAGTCAAAGTATCTATATACGTGTTTTTCTTACTTTACTAAACAGGGATTAATTATTGGATTACAGGACTGACGAACAGGGCATAGCCATGAAGGTGTACCAGGGCATCCTGCTGGCTCTCGAGTTATTCATCCTTGCGATAAAAATGAACATCACGTGGACTCTGTCCATTTACCAGTTCTTCTTTCCACCGGAGCCAAAGAGCGTTAAGGGGGAGGTTATTCTTGTAAGTATACCTTTAACTCTAATGTTTCAGTTGCTTGTTTTGATTTATTCTATGAGTTATATTCCATCCAGGCTTCCGCAGCAGCAATTGCAATTTTAAAATTAAGACTACCTCGGTTAGACTAGGAAAAAAATAATTAAAAATTTTAAGAGTAATGGCGACATCTCTCGTTACAAATATTCATCGTTGAATGTTATTTGTAAGGTGTTGTATGCTGTTATATGAATATATAAATGTTATATGTTATATTTATATAACTATACGTCTACATGTATCCATGTAGCACAATAATCGTATTTATTATAATATTTTTGTATGTATAATTGTACGTATTTATGCATTTGTTATATTTACACCTACTTTTTAATCTATGCTTCTCCCAATCGGTTGACTAATAGAGAATATCCCGGGCATTAAGCTCGTCTATACAGAAGATTTGCGAAAAAGTTAAAATAAATTGGTACTTGTTTCAAAAACATAATGTCCGAGGAGATCCGTGATGACGTGAAAACATCTATAGGCCAACTGACAATGATGACTCCGTAGTGCAGTTGCCAAGGTATTTGCTTCCGCTGCGGCCGTGGGTTCGATTCGCACACATGAAAACTATTTGTGTGACCCACCGACACGTGTTTCAAATCTGGATGTTTACCCAATTGTTTTAAATTAATATTATTATTCTTCAATCGCACAATTTCGTGAGAACAGCGTTTGTATAGCTAAAACTCGAATTTGCGACTAGCCCCACCGCTGTCATGCTTTCATATATAAATATCTCAGTGAAAGATAGAGATCTGTACCGTGTTGGAGTTAAAGAAGAGAACAGAAGTTCTATATCAAAGCAAGTGTCCGGTCTCTATCCCAAAATCGAATATTAATAAAATTTCGAATACACAACAATACACATCCATCGAGCGGCATGTATTATTTAGTTGTCAATGGTCTAGGGACACGCAACAGTGTTCGCTGTTGCATGTGAGGCAGCCGGGTCCCACTTTATTAGGAGGTGGCAACGCATCTGCAACCCTACGGGTGTTGCAAATGTCCATGGGTAGGCGTTTGTCACTTGACATCAGGTGAACCGCCACTTTCTCACTTAAAAAAAATCATTGCGATAATCAGATTTGTGTACATTAACATAGTCTGCATTACATTTACATGACTTAAGTGCTTCAAGTTGTTGGTGTTTGTAGTAATGATGTCTTTCGTTCAGATCACGGGCGCGGGCCACGGCATGGGCCGGGAGATGGCAATGCGCTTCGGGCGGCTGGGGGGCGTGATACTGTGCGTCGACATCAACCCAGCTGGCAACCAGAAAACGGTGGAACTGGTGAAAGAGGAGAACGGAAAAGCGCACGCCTATCAGTAAGTGTCATTTAACCTTGTAACGTTAAGTGGTGACTTTGCTAGATGAAGCCAGTGGACGGGAAGTTGCAGTCGCCATCCGTGATCAGCAGTTCATATCCCATTTCCGCAATGGCGGATTTGTAGTCTTGGCCGCCCTAGGCCCAAGCGCATGTGATAAGTTCCAGCCGACCCTTTCTCCCCATCATATATCTTGCTATCATCAGTGATTTTTTTGTCACTATTGGCCGCCCCTAATATGTGGTCGCCTAGGCCCGGGCTTATTGGGCCTTAGGGCAAATTGGCCACTGCATTATCGGGATTATATTATCTTTATTATATTGATTTATAGAGAATAGAATAGAAAAATATTTATTGATCGTACACAACTTTGACATCAAGACGTTAAACAACTCACGCCCGGTTTCTGAAACACCGATCATCGTAGAAGTTAACTAATCAGCTGTCAAATGAATTTGTTCAATTTGATTTTGTTCTTTTCAAATGTTTTTTAAGTTGCCAATGTCATAGTCGACCATGCTATAACATCATCTGTACAGAGGAGGCGTTTGGCCCCAATTGGACATATATATAGGCTGTTATTTTACTTTAATGCCTTTATTGCGTAAACTATATCGGTTATACGCTTAACACCTGATCAAAGGTATTTTAATGCAAACAATTCATGCGTTTCTCGTTGGCTGTTATATTTGCCTACATCAATCAAGCAAACATTTTCTTAAGTAGGTACCGCATGTACATCTAACGATTTGTTTGCCCGAATGATTTTCGTCTCCGCCATTCTCGCCTAATACGTTATCACAAACACATGCTAATTGCCTCAAGGTTATACAGCGACCTAACATTTCGCGCCGTGACTAATGTGCCACCATTTTTATTAACGAGAAAAACAATATAAAATGTGACATAAACACATAATTTAGATAACAAAATCTGACATGATCTATCTCTGTCGATTTATAACACAGATGCTTGGTAGATACCTATGGTAGAATTATAACACTTCACAAAACGCAATTACACTGTTGCCAAGTCAAAATCTTCGCCCGAGATCTGTCCATCGGATGGTGCCAGTTGATTAAGTTGAAGACTGAAAGCGTGGCTATCATCGCCACTATACCAGAGGTTTTGCGTGAGATTGTGAGGTTCTATGGACAACTTCACACATTGTCTTTGGAGCCACACGCGATAAACAACCCAAGGAGCGATAACGCTCTATCTGTTTTGAGCTGCGTCTGTTTCGAGAGTCATCTCAAAACGTCTACCGTCCATACCCGATGACTTCCAGTCTCCCGAACATTCAACATAAGATTTTGGATTCTGAAAAGACTTTATTATCATAGACAAAAAGCTTTGCGACAGATTATATACGGAAGACCGAGGAGTATAATCTGCCCCTATGTCGTATGGACTATGAGAAAGCCCTAGATTCTTTTGAAATTTCGCTGGTATTTCAGGCAGTTCAACGGTGCCAAATTGACTATCGGTACATCGAGCTGAGGTGTTTGTATAATGATGTCCGTCAGGGTACAGTCCGGGTAAATCTATCCAACTGCACAAGACTGTAAGACAGGGTAATGTCATACCCCCGAAATTCTTCATCGCTGCATTGGAAGATGTTTTCAAACTTCATGATTGGTAAGGACGTGGTATTAATTTCAATGGCGAATACATCACCCCACCTTCGATAACCGATGTAGTCATCATGGCAGAATCGCTGGAGAATCTACTATACTGAATAACCTCAGCAGTGTCTCCCATAATCATATCCCAGCCCTTAAGATGAACATGGACAAGACGAAGATCATGTCTAATGTCCATGTCACTCTTATACCGCTTGTTGTTGATTGAGCACTGTGGTCGAAGTTCTTGACGAGTATGTTTACCTAAGACAGTATGGTTAGGTAAGTCCAACTTCGACACAGAGGTCAATCATTAAACCCAAATCAGACGGGAAGCGTTCGGAACACCTTTTCATCGATTATCTCTCGAAAGTTTGCAAGACTAAAGTCTTCAATCAATGTGTGTGGGTACAAACTATGTAAATTTCATGTGAAGAGGACATAATAACTTAATAAAAACCAAAAATGTTATCAACGAGATTCACTTAAGTCATATCGTAAGAACGCATATTGAATCATCGCAAATCTCGGTCTACATTTATATCACTTACTTGATATTGATATCACTGTTCCAAGAATTATTGCACGTCTACATAATTACAAACCATTTCATATTAAAAAGACTCGTAATGAATATGGCGGGAACACACCTTTATCTTCTCTGTTGAATGCATTTTGCTTAAATGTTTTAAAGAGGAAGGTGCTGACACATTACACAGCCCAATATTTTTTTCATTTTAAAAGTTTTTTCTTTCTTTCCTCTATTTTTTCTATTTATACATTATATAAGTTAGGTTTTTTTGTCCTAATTTTATTAATTTAAAGTTGTTTATAGTGCTAATCTCTGCACTTAAGATTTTTTCTACAAGTTCTAATTTTATTATTTTATTGTAGTGCTAGTTTTGTAGGTTACTGTTCTCCTTAAAGGAAGTCGTTTATTCGATGTTGTGTTTGCCTTTAATTTAAATGCAAAAATACAATGTTTAACTTATTTTTAAGTGCATCTCATAAGAATAACAATTGTTTCTATACATATTTAGCCGGTAAGCCTTATTAAAGAAATAAGCATCATTTAGTACACCTACCTTTGGCATTTAATTTAGGAAATATTCAAGTGTTGAAAGTTGAATGACGTAGGTTATTTACCAAGTGATTTGCATACGTCTGGTAAAGAATTTGTTGAATAAATACTCCGAGTTGGCTGTTTTAATTTTTTTAAATTCATTTTCATATTCATAGAAAACGTATTCAAAAAAAATATTACCCACCTAGGAGGGATTGGGGTAGGAGTTTTTTCATGTGACAAGTTGACAAGTGAGAAGGCGGTTCACCTGATGTTAAGTAAATACATGGACATCTGCTACACCCTAGGGTTGCAGATGCGTTGACAACCTTCTAAAAATTGGGCTCCGGCCACCTCACTCACCAGACGAAACGCGAAAGTATTATGCTTCCAGTTTACGCCGGTCTCTGTGAGGTCGTGGTTACCCGGACGAGCAAGCCCACTCGTGCAACAGACTGGTACGTGGCTATACCGCAGTTCATACTCACTGTTCCGAGAATTTTTGGTGTTTTTTAATACAGTAGAATATTTTTAATGGGAGAAGGTGGCATTGGAGGTGGTAGTCAACTGGTTTTAAGTACTTAACACTGGTCACTGCGGTAGCTCTGAAGAGGTTAGGTCGTGGTACCTTCCCAGCTGAGCGAGTATATTTAAGCAACTGCAAAAGTTGTTTTTGATTACTAAAAATTGGAATTACATGAGAGAAAATATGTATTATGATAAAAGTACTCGATTTCGAAATTCTCCTATTCGTATACTATATAACTTTCGTGTTCTGTAACAAGGTGTGACGTCACGGACCGCGACGCCATCAACGCGTTGGCGGATAAGATCCGCCGCGAGGTCGGTGACGTCACTATTCTGATAAACAACGCCGGCATCATGCCCTGCAAGCCCCTCATGGATACCAGCGAGAAGGAAATTCGGACTGTGTTCGAGGTCAACGTCCTTGCACAGCTTTGGGTGAGACTACGCATTTGTTTCTTTTTTTATTATATTAGTTTGTTGGAAAATATTTTTTTAACGTTTATATTTTTTTATGATTATTGGCAAGTAACGTTAGAATTGTGTTCATTTAATGTCGCGGTTGTAACACCACGCTGTATAATTAACTAGCCCCGGCTACGCACGGGTGCAACGTATTATAAATAGTAACCGTCCTCTTGAATCACTCTATCTAGGAAAACAAACCGCATCAAGATCCGTTGCGTAGTTTTAAAGATCTAAGCACATGTAGGGACAGACAGACAGCGGGACGACATTGTTTTATACTATACTGCAGTGAAGATAACAATACTTTCCTCGTCGTTATACTCGTTGCTGAGGGTCGTGGCCCCATAGATTACTTTATTGCGTAACACAAAACGCAACTATTTCGGTGTAGGGGATATGTGGCTTGAATTTTGTTTAGATCTGTAATTTGTAATCTGTAGTTTGTAGAAAATTTAAGAACCTTCGTCTTTCGGGATACGTGCCCGGCATTCTAGCCACTGAGTATGCTCACATGGATATGCCGTTTAGCTCAGAGGCTCCATTTGGGCGCGTATTCTGGAGGTCGCGGGCTCGTTTATTTGACATGGTTTTTCACTAACGAGCTAAAGATTACTCATATTCTTCGTACAAGTAGACAACTGTGATAGGACCACGCATCATTGTTCACTGTTGCACGAATGGGCAGGTCCTTCTGGGTAAGTACCGCGACCTCACAGCAGACCGGCGTGAAGTACACTTCTGCGTTTCGTCTTTCTCACATAAAAATACGGTTTATTTGCGGAATGTGTATTATAAATGTTCCAAGTTAAATAAGAGTTCTGGTAAGCGTTATTTGTTTCAGTAATGCTTGCTCTCAGCTATCATAGATGAGGAGTTTAGTAAAGCACTTACTTGTAATGAGTTACCCTTCCAATCCTGGAACGAAGAAATTTAAGCCTTGATACTTAGTACGCTGAGACTCCTTTGCCTTGATCCCGAACATGAGTTCCCCTGGGGCAAGGCAATTTAAACCTTGAACACTAGTACACTGCGGCTCTTTTTCCTCGATCCCGAATAGAACTGCCCTGGTGCAAGGCAATTTAAACCTTCGCCGCTAGTACGCTGCGGCTATTTTACCCCGAACCCGCCCGCGCAGCTGATCCAGGCGTTCCTGCCGCGCATGATGGAGCGCAACCACGGCCACATAGTGGCGATGTCCTCCATGGCAGGTGTGGTCGGCCTTCGCAACCTGGTTCCCTACTGCGGCACCAAGTTCGCGGTGCGCGGTCTAATGGAGGCTCTGCACGAGGAGCTCCGCGAGGACAAGCGCGACTTCAGCGGCGTGAGTCCAATACGCACACACACGCGCAAAAGTTACACACAAACACCGACATGTAGTTTATCACGCACACGCGTACATGAGAAAAGAGTTCACATATACCCACACACGCGCAACCGCTATTGCACACAAACCCCGACATGTAGTTTATCACGCACACGCGTACATGAGAAAAGAGTTCACATAAACGCACACACGTGGACGATGAACACCGACATGTAGATCGCGCACACACACACATGCGCAAACCAAAGAAGCTATGCGTACATTCATAGCCTCAAAGCGGAATTCGGTTCAAATATACGCACTCACGCGCACGTACACCAAAATATAGTGTCTCGCGCACACACGCACATGCGAAAACCAGAAGTTATGCCTAAATAAATATCCTCAAAGCGGCGAGAGTTCGCTTCACATACATGCACACATCCGCACCAACACGAACATGTAGTTTATCGGGCACACACGCAAATGCGAAAACCATAAGTTACGCGTTCATACAAAGCCCCAAAAAATGTTTTTTGTCCAATTCTCTCAGATGTGTTGTACGCTGTAAAGGATGCACACTAGATGGCGCCATGCATGTTAAGATTTTCGCGTCGTAAGGTCATCGGCCTTTTAGCTTAGTTAGTAAAGCTACTGGGCGCGAAACGGTAAGACGCAGGTTCTAAACCCCATCGCTGAAAGTTTAGTTCATTTATCTACAAAAAAATTACAATTTAGAATTCTACGATTTACTTACTATAATATAATTGTGATGCTGTGTTCGACCAGTACGATTAACTCAAAATCTCTTAAAAGAGCGATTGAAAACTTAAAGCAGTAAAACTTAATGATTCCTAGCCGACTTATTTAATAAAAACATGAACAGTCCTCCCAAACAATATTTTATAGGAAACAAATGTTGTGCAATTCGAAATATGTACTTGGCTTCAACATTTTACTGTATACGAGAAAAAGTATCAAACAAAACTACATTAAAATTGTTATTATTATTAGTCATCTCATTATAACGTTTACAAATTCATTTAGGAATCTGGTCTACATTCAGTACACCAGAGTAACTTGCGTAGGTTCTACTTAGCATTCTATGCCACGGTTCGATAAATTCCTGACATATAGATAGATAACATATAGATTACAACGGAAAAATATATAGTTAGGTATTGTGTGGACCTGACTTTACTTAGAAATAATTGAAATAAAAAAAATGAAAATCCAAAATCCAATAATGCTAATCCAGTGATTCTTTACAAAACATCCATCTTTAAATCATTCAGTTCTAGACTTTATTTACTTTAACGACCCGATTGGCTTAGTGGATAGTGGACCTGTCTCTTGCGCCAGGGGGTGGGTTCGATCCGCACTTCTGGAAAAATTTGTGTGATGGACATAGACTTTTTCCAGTGTCTAGGTGTTGCTGTCTATAATATGTATTTATTTTCAGAAGAAAATTATGTATAAGTATATTTATCAGTTAACTAGTATCCATAGTACAAGCCTTGCTTAGTTTGGACTAGATAACGTAATAAAAAAAAAAACAAAAAAAATTGTTAAGCTATTAGTAGGATTATGCTATGTGTAATCATTTCATAGTATCAACGAAAAATTTGCAATATCAACTGTGACCGGTCCGTCAGATCAAACTTACGGTCATCTGCCCCTACATCGTGGACACCGGTCTGTGCAAGAACCCCAAGATCAAGTTCCCGTCTCTGATGAAGATCGTCTCGCCGCAAGTGGCGGCGGACAGCATAGTGGACGCCGTTAGGAGGAACTATGCGGAGATAACGATACCGAGCTCCCTCTACTACATCAACCAGGTAACTATTCCTTGTGAGGATTGTTATAATCGGTTCATCATCATCATCGTCGTCGTCATCATCATGCCTGTTAGAGTCCACTGCTGAACGTGGCGTCCCCCACAGACTGCCACGAAGCACGATCCTGAGTCATCGTCTGTTTATACGTATACGGGGAGGCTTTTCTAAGTGTATCCATTTTTTTTTATTAAACTCTAGACGTAAATAATGTTATATAAAAATGATAAATATTTAAAATCACTCGTAATTCAATTAATTACATTCATTTGAACTTATCTCAAAATTTGCGTGATTTATGGCCAACTCAGTTTTACGCGCGATCATTTATAACTAACACGCACACCAGTTCGTTTCAAAAGTATACGACGCCTTTATGAATGACTGACAATGCGGATTGTCAACAAGTTCTGTTTTTTTGGGAATGGAATTGCATTTTTTTTTGAATAAAAAGTTTTTTTTTATTTCAATAAACGATTCGATGACTCCGTGGCGCAGTTGCTAAGGTATCGGCTTCGGCGTCGGGGGTCGTGGGTTCGATTCCCACACGGGACAGCTATTTGTGTGACCCACAGATAGTTGTTTCGTATCTGGGTGTTTATCCGCGTGAAATTTATGTTTGTAAAACGTCCTTACAACACAGGATAATGTTCCTAAAGTAAGGGCAAAGTTTTTGAAAAGAAAATAAATAAACGATTATACTACCGAGTCTGAAGCACCTGTGTGAATTTGGACATCTTTAGAAAAGCCACCCTGTAAATTGTCAGTTAATATATTTTGTAGAATGTTGTATGTTTATACAGCGTGTACCATCGCTACAATAAATGAACACACATATTGGGGATAACTTTTTAAAGTTGTATTAAACATTTAAATTCTTTAAACATCAATATTTACAGAGTTATTAAATTTTCCAAAACAAAGAATTTTAGAACACCCTTACCTATAAAAGCGTAACGTAAAGTTCATTTGTAAAGGTCACAAAGCATATGTATGGGAATTTAAAAGAGACAAAACATACTGTTAGAAGGAGAGGCTTGTAATACGACGCTGTGGCGCGAATTGTATAGGATGTTACAAATTTTGTTTCTTTTTTACTTAATTAGTTTGTTTGAAAAATATTTTTTTTTAATTATGGATTTTGTTTAACGTTAATATTTTTTTATGATTATTGGCAAGTAGCGTTAGACGTGTGTTCATTTATTGTCGCGATGGTAACGACACGCTGTATATACACTGTCATATTATAGTTTCAGTACATCATCATCATCAGAACCATTTCGGCCCGTTAGAGTCCCAAAGCCGCCCCAAAGCACAATCCTGAGGCACCTGCAAATAGTTGTAGTTGATGAAAATTTAACAGCAAGACTGCAATAGATCCATATGAATTCACAATAACATTTACACAAATATTTACGTGTATAAAGTTGCACCAACCTTTTTCGCTGTTGCATTGTCTTTTCACATAAATTAGCCCATATGGGTGAAGTGTCTAAGTAATTTGACGGGCCGATTGACCTAGTGTGAGCCTGCATCTTACGACAGAGGCTGTGGGTTTCATCCCTACTACTGGGAAAACAATGAGTGACCAACATAATGTTTCATGTCTGCTGGTTTATATATCTATAATATGTACTTATTTATAAAAGAAAAGTATGTTTAAGTGTGTTCACCAAGAATAGCGTCCATGGTACAAAATTCGTTAAGTTTGGGACTGAAGTGGCGATGGGCCGGCCATATAGCTCGTAGAACCGATAACCGTTGGGGAAGAAAGGTTCTCGAGTGGCAGCCTCGTACTGGCCATCGCAGTGTAGGACGACCCCACACTAGATGGAGTGACGACCTGTGCAAATGTGCGGGAAGTCGATGGATGCAGGTGGCTCAGGATCGTGCTTCGTGGCAGTCTATGGGGGAGGCCTATGTTCAGCGGTGGACTCAAACAGGCTGAAATGATGATGATGATGATGGGACTAGATATCGTTGTATAAAAATATTTATTAATTTAATTTTATTATCAACGAATAAGAAATGTTAATATATTTTGTTTTGTTACAGATCTGCCGGGCCATGCCGCGCAAAGTGCCCTTGCATCTGAAAGACTTCTTAGACTCTGGTCTGGAGGCTCAGTAGTGTATCGATCTGTAAATTAAGAACTCATGTGGCCTAACGGTGTAGGAATTAAGTTCATCGTCTCAGGTTACTTGTATGTCTACGGTACGTTGAGTGTATGCACGTTCTGTCTAATTGAATCGTTTTAAAACCCACGAAAGTACATAGAACAGGTAAAGAGTTGTTCCCCATGGCCAATGAGCCTTGTCTATGCTAAGGTGATATGGTGCTAATATGGTCAAATGTGTAGTAGTTATTACAATATTACGTATTGGTCAGGGCAAATCGCTACGGTGTAAATACTATGTAACTCTAAAGATGTACAGAAAAGGAAGCAAACTTCGCTTTAAATTGGTAATAATCGATAAGAATAAAATGATTTTTTTTTTAATGTTTCCATCAATTTAATATTCTCTAAAAAAATATTTAAACCACTTATCATTAGGTCTTAAACTATAAAATCGATTATCAGAAATTAGATTAAAAGTTGGTTCGGAACGAGCGAAGTTGTGGAAAAAAAAGTTTTTACATAAACAAGTAAATTGATATTTTCCAGCATTAATTCATCGCTATTTTTAGTTTTGTAGGGTAATATATTTCGTTTTTATGCAGTTTACACTACTAAGGTTAAATGTCCTTTTTGTAGTGTAATAGCAAGATGGCGTAAGTATACTTGACAGATATAAAAGTAATTAATTAGTAAGTAAACAAACCGCTTGAATTAAACGAGAGGATTTAATGATAATTATAATGTTCTTAAAGTATATGGAAAACATTTTCTCACTTAATATGCAAGTCATTTTTCTAGTCTCACGTTTTTCTGATGTTCTCTAACTTAACCGCGAAAGACATTTAATTAACTCAAAAGCTCTTTACTATTTAGCAAAATGTATAACATAAATGCCATCCAAATAAGATCTCAAGGTACTCTATTTTCTATCTATCTTAAAAGATTTTTATAACAGAAAACAATACTGGCTTCAAATACGTTTCTTGTTTGATTTTGAGGAATTCTCAGCCGTATCTCTGTAGTCCAAGCTTTGATGCCAGTATAATTAATATGGGACCACGTGGTAGCTAAATCGAATCCATTGCACAACGATGTTTTAAATGGGATTCTGTTATTGATTTACTTCTCATTATTCTACAAACAAATTGCATCCTTTTTTGAAGTAGTTCAAAACTTACGTGATCGTTCAGAAATCTTGTAAAAGTTAGATATTTTTTTTTGCGCTATTTTCATGTTTTTTCATCTTTATGTATTATTAAAAGGCAATATTTTTAGTATAGAATGATATTATATTTCTATAACATTTTTGTATACCTGTTTGATTCACAAGAAAAAAAATGGCTTTTGCTTCTCTACTCATTATTTATATAAATATCGTGAACTCGTTAAGTGGATCGTTGAACATAACGTGTTACAGTTTAATTTTCAAATACAGCTATATTTAGTATGGTAATGTGGTGGTGATATAGGAAATAAATAAGTAATTAAACTAATGTTCGATAGTGGGAAAAGAAAGGACATTGCAATGTATTAGTTATAAGATTTAAGTGTAAAAATATGTCCTAGTATTGGAGGTTACTTCCATTAAAATTGGGAGTGAGTTAAATCGAGTACCTGTTACGCCTGTTCCTGTTCCTAAAAGTAACAGTGAGAAATACCTGTTATAAATTACCAGCCTTTTATTTCATACTATGTTGTGAAATTGTCACTGTTACCATAGAGTAACAAACTGTAACAGCTGTTATGGCATATTACTCTATACGTACTTCTCTTTCTAAAACGCTATAATATCGATGCAAGAAAAATAAATAGCTTGTGACAGTGACAGTGTTCAGTAACAACTGTGACAAGGTGTAACATGTGTTCGTATATGTGTTTTTATCTCTTTCTAACTAACTTAACAGTCATAAGAGCATGAATAAAGGAAAGCCTGTGGCAGCGTGTTAAGGAGCAATTTGTGTTGAATGGGATCTGTTATTTAAGTTTGTTGGTAACAGATACAGTTGTTATGTCGAGATACCTATTTACCCGTTACAATAAATAGGCCTCACTTCTAACTAAAACTAAAAAGTTTAGGATTTTAACGAATGGGTAGAAAACATATTTAATTTATCGATTTTCAAGCCATCGAGTGCGATATGAATGAGTCTTCTATAGCATTAGTCTTCGCCTCATTTTTAAGTGGTATAGAACAATATTTAGAAATCGCAAGGGGCATTAGCTTATACTACTCTTTAGAAAGAACCAAAGAAGTATTTGCTGTATATGTGTAATATGCATTAAGTTGTTCGTACAAGGAACATACAACAGTTCTGAAATGTTCTGGATCATATAATAACAGTGCTCAATTAGTGCAAACTTCCCATAAGGGGTAAGAAAAATAATTTAAACTATTTGATCTATTATCAGAAGGTATTGTATTGATTTGAAAAAATACCTTTGATAGTTCATATTCTTTTCTTGTTTAGTTTTGGCTAGTGATGTTAACACAAAAATGGCGGGATGATCAGATTTTGCACAAAGTTTTAACACAGACTATACAAATTATTATTGTATATATTCTATATTTTTTGAAATTTTATACAAGTAGTTCCTTTATTATAAAATTGTTAAACATTACATATTTTTTGTCTTACCATAAAAAGAATTAAGATACAGGAATATATAATACAAAATGAACTTTTATATAAATATGTCAATATAGTGTGCCATTCATGACATTTATAACAAATATGTATCATTATAATAATCTCAGATTATTAACTAATGTTCCCTTGTATGATGTACGGTGATGTTAATAGGTTAAGGTTGTGAATTGATTTACACCTTTATGATTAAGAGAGAAATAAAGATTTTTAGATGTGTAACAGCTTTGTTTGATTTTAGATTTTATTGCTAATCGGTCCTTAACTAAGTTTACTTTCTATTTCTTATCAAACAAAAATGCATATAATATTTTCAGAACAATGTTGATAAAGTCCGCAATTTCATTAGGAGAATAATCGAGAACTGTTTGTCGAACACATTTTATCTGAACAAAAAGAAGTTATAAAATGCTTCTTCATGTTAACTTTAAATTCTTTTCCGTACAAGATTACTAACTCCCATAATTATTTTTCTTTGTTCTCCATAATTATTTTTCATTATTTTTCTTTGCACTTTTTGACCACATATAAATCAATAAAACTGTCACAATTATCTCTGAAGGAAATACGTAAATTCTGACGTCCCTTTTAATTATACAAACTTTTTGTTTTTATACTGTTTTATTATGGCTATACAATTTTTATTTGAAATATATATTTTATTACAAGCTATAACACATTTCACAAGTTCTATACGCTTCTTACATCCTCCATATCGACATCTCATTTAAATTATCAATTTATTCTCTACCACAATACATTGTTTTAATTTCACTAATTTTCCAGAGAGACGAAAAGTAGACTAGATAATTAATTTAAGTAAGAAAAAAAAATCACATGTGTGAACAAAAATAAGAATTCAATGAACATAAAGAAAATAATTCAAAATTATTGTCATTAAAAGTACATGAAGAATTAATTATATTAGATAAAGCTTCTTTACATTAATACATTTTAAAATGTCTTTAATTAAAAAAATAATTACAAATTTTCATAAAGGTATCTTTAACCTTATACATCGAGATCCTATTCTTTCCATATATCGCAAAATTGTAATTTTATCTTTCAACTAATTTAGCCATTGTACTTTTTTTGTTCCTATTTTAAAACGTCTTAAAAATTAGTTAGATGATGGATGATATTTGAGCGAAACATAATAATAATATAATACTTATAAATGATTTTATAAAGTACTAGCTGATCCGGCAAACGTTGTTTTGTGGAATTTCGTAAAATCTGTTCTTAGCTGACCTCTACTCGGCGAAAGGAATATTCCAACCAAATTTCAAGTCTCTACGCCTTATGGTTCTAGAGATATCGTGATGAGTCAATTATCAGTGGAAATTTCTTATGTATACAGGGTGGCTTTTCTAAAGGTGCCCACATTCACACAGGAGGTTCAAACTCGGTAGTATAATTGTTTACTGAAATAAAAACAAACTTTCTATTCCCTAAAAAACAGAACTTTTCTCAATGCGGTAGTCATTCTATATGCGTCGTATATATTTGAAACTAACTTGTGTGCGTGTTAGTTATGAATGATTGCCCATTAATCACGCACTTTTTGGGTAAGTTAAAATGAATGTAATTACGAGTGATTTTAAATATTTATCATTTTTATATAACATTATTTATGTATAGAATTTAATTGAAAAAAATGGATACACTTAAAAAAGCCTCCCTCTATATATAGATAGATTTGCTAGCATTACTTACCATATCGGAGAACTCACTTCTTTATGATATTACATACGGGGACGAATTAAAAGCTTCTGCTATCCTTATTTTGTTACTTCATTCTATGTTTAGATGCCTGAATAAGTTTCGTAATTTTTATGCCAATCAGCTATAAAAAAATGCGTCAAAAAATACAATCGTGAACAACTTTAATAAGATTTGTGCATTCAATTATTTATTTATCCAATAAAAGAGCGGTCTCCGAAAGATTTAAACTGTGACATGTGTGCTTTCTAATTTAATTTTGGTTTTATATTTCGTGTGAATAACTTGCCATCGGTTGTTAGAAATGGCGTTATGGTCGCGATATAACTATAAACTTTGCAAGTTATTTCGTACTAGTAGAAAACAAGGCGAATGTTTTAATAAGATACGGTTAACCGTGTAGCAGTACCGTTAGCAGTTAGCCTTCCTTATGCTAATAACGTGAATAGTACTTGCCTTGCTTTTTCTAGACGAACGTGGAACACTAGCAAGCAACTAAATTATTGAAGTTCACGACACTTCTTTTGGTGCGTTCGGAAAAAAATTATGAGAATAAAATTTTTACGATGCGTACGCACGCCGACATTTAAAAGGGACATGATGAAATTGGTTGAAAAGCAACCTACTTCACGGTATTACCTTAGCAACCGATAACAACTTTCTGACATTTACCTATAATTCCAAGTTATTTAATAAAACCGTTATCATTTACTTTTAATGTATTTTTCATAAACATACGCTAAAGAAGTATAGCTTCTTTCGTACGTACATAAATATACACCTAGTTTTGTTATAATATTCAGTCCGTAGACTGTGAAAGCTTCATTTAACGCAGAACGCGTGGGCTACAACAACCCGCGAAAATAATGTAGTCCTACCCGCTTGGGTAGAGCCGCGCATGTGCTCATGCGTGCGTTATTTAAGACCAGACACACCGATGGAAACTTGAAGGGCCTTCAATTACCTTTTGCACCAGCAGAAAGCTGAGAAAGTATAAATACTTCTAGTGCGCCAACGTTCTGCGTCTTTCCTACATGTTTTAATGTCAATTGATAAATTAACACATTGTAAATACGATTTAAATTAAATATTTAGGTGATAGGGCCACGCAACAGTGTTCGCTGTTGCAAGAATCGGCAGGTCCGACCGGGTTAGTACCACGACCTCACAGAAGACCGGCGTGAAGTCGTAGTGTTGCACTTCTGCGTTTCGTCTGGTGAGTGAGGTAGCTGGGGCCCACTTTATTAAGCGGTGGCAACGCATCTGCAACCCTACGGGTGTTACAAATGTCCATGGGCAGGCGGCTAGCACTTAACATCAGGTGAACCGCCGGCTCGTTTGCCACTAGCTTTCATGAAAAAAACACGCACCTATATATTCTGTTTAAGTCGAATTTAGACGAGCATTATAGAACTCCACACCGCGCTACCTATTAAAGTACCGTATTTGTACTCCTTTTTCTAGATTTGTTAAAGCCATTTGTTATTTATTAGATAATTATCATTTTTTAAGTTGAAATAGTCGTATTATTCAAATATTTTGTATGTCCTGGGTTATTGTTAATTCGTTATTAAAATATTCATAAGAAATGCACATCAAAAAGGCTACAAAAATAGAAATTGAACAAATTAACTGGATTATAACATTATATTATATACATAATATATATTTATAAGTACGAAAACAACAGAATTAGAGGTCGTGGAAAACGTCTTCATTTCATTCTTTCAGTATAGCTTCTCTATAAAGAATTCTGCAAATGTCAAGTCGATGTGGCAAATGTCACATATAGGTATAATATTTATAAATAACATTATCTACTGCAACTTTTACTACATACAATTTGACATAGGATATGAGAACGAAATAGCTTTAAAAACCCCACTACACATTCAATAACTAAAGAACGAGGTATAAATTTAGACTAATAATCTAACAGGTTCTGGAAGCGTAATATTTAGAACGTGGCTGAACATTAAATCATATTTTCTTTTTAAATTCCTTCAACACAATCTAGTAGGTCTCTGAGAAATTCAGAGATTATTTTTAATTTTAATTCCCGACGTTTCGAACCCTTTACAATTACCCTGTAATTAAAAATAAACGCGATAAATCCGTAAAATTAGTTTCATTTATAATGTCTGAAATTATACATGACAAGATTTGAAGGCAGTATAGTAAATTGTTTGGCATTGAGACAGTAAAGAAGAAACGTGTATGGACAGTTTACTTCGGTACACTACGCTACTTATGTTTGGATTTAACTCTCAAGATTGTTTAAGAGATATCTCCCAAAATATTCCGCCATTTACTTCAATAGCACGGGCTACTTCCATGTGATTTTGACCTCACTCAACATTTATTTATACTTATTTGCCAATTGTTGTTACGTTATTAGTGTTATTACGTTGCGAAGCTGCTATGAAAATTTGCTTAACCACGATTCAGTTAAAATATGTCAACGTCTTTCAAATGTTGATAGTTGCGATCCCAGTAGCCACCATTGTACAGCCAATCCTCTTGTTTGGTGTAAGGATTTGTGCCTTGACTGAACCACCTGGAAATATTGGAATTTTATTTTCATTTTTTTGATATTAATATTATATATCAACTCTTAACAAATTTAAAGATCAAATCTTTACCAAGTTATCTAAAACAAGTGGCAAAAGATAAAGCGGTTCATCAAAAAGTAAATAATTTTCGCTCACGACATTTCTCAACATCAGAAACAAAAGTCATCTAACACGCCTGCAGCTCTGTCTATTTATTCCCTCGTTTTTTAATTTAAGCAAAATTGTCTTTCACTTTCAAGTACTTTCACTTAAAGTTCGCCTTCTCTTGCAACATGTTTTTACTCTTACAATATCCTTTCTTGTTTTTTATGGAGTTATGTCTTTTTTATCATTACACCTTATTTTTTCATGATACATTCTGAGAAATGACTCAAGAAATCATGTAAAATTTCGAGGTCTTCATGCTATTTTTTGTCGAGAAACAGATTATTTCATTTTTTTCTTTCTGTGGTTTCCAGTGTTTAGTAAATATTCATCAATATATATTATGAGAAATATTTATTAATTGAATTGAAATTAATAAATATTACTCTACTCATACTCAATTCTAGTATTCTACACCATACAATAGGTAGGGCCACGCAGCAGCCTCGGCTGTTGCACGAATGGGCAGGCCCGTCCAGGTAAGTACCACGACCTCACAGAAGACCGGCGTAAAGTGAAAGTATGACAAATACTTTCGCGTTTCGTCTGGTGAGGGAGGTAGCCGGAGCCCAATTTTCAAAAGGTTGTCAACGCCTCTGTAACCCTCGGGTGTGGCAGATGTCCATGGGTGGCGGTATTCACTTAACATCAGGTGAACCGTCTGCTCGTTTGACAACTTTTCGCAAAAAAAAAAAAAAAAACAATATTAACAACTACAGGTAGCATGGCTCAACGTTAGACAGGCCATCCTTGTAGCCACGGAGTAGACCATTAAATGAGATGGTAGTGATCATTACTCATTTTCATTGGATTGCAATATGCTTAGGCACTGTTGAGAGGGAGGAGAGCTTTCCAAGTGATGTCCCGTATATCGAATTCCCCAACCATCGCATAGATTTTGGTTTCAAATAGAAGCTGAACCCCTTCTCTTCCCATTCTCTTCCCAGTTTTATTATCTTTAGAAGTACCCCTCTCAAAATAAACAGGCATACCACAGCAGCCAGTCATTTTTGTTCTTGCCGAAGCTTCATCCATACATACAACCCTACCCCTACATAAACAGGAAGAATTACAGTACCTCGGCTGCCAGCCGTCGGCGCTCTTTTTCAGTAGTTTCCTGGCAGTTCGCTGCTTCTCCTCAAGGCGGGTCTTCTCAGCGGCCGCGGCGTCGATGTCGCCCTGTTCCAGCAAACGGACGTCCGGCCGGAGACGGCTGTCCGTCGGGCACAGCTGGCTCTTCATGTCAGGTTCGAGTTCGTTCAGCGACATAGCGAACTCGGTGAACTGGTAGTACTGGAATGGGATTGTCAAACACTGCAAAGTTTCGTGCCAGCTTGGTGTTTCACGGTTCCCTAATCAAAGGGTAAAACGGGACCCTATTACTAAGACTACGCTGTCTGTCTGTCATCAGGCTGTATCACATGAACTGTGCTATTTAGACATTTTAAAATTTCACAGGTGTATTTCTGTTGCCACTATAACAACAAATACTAAGAAACAGAATTAAACATTTTAGTGGGGCTTCCATACAACAGACACGATTTTTGCCGATTTTATCTAATGAGTTTTATTTGCTTAATCAATACATACGTGTGTACGGTAAGATTATTACGCTAGGTTTCAGTGTATGTATGTACCTTGATGTCATAAGTTACTTAAAGCATGTTGCTTACATTATAGCTGCGGGTGTGTATTTCTGTTTATGAATGGAATAAAATTAAATCATGCTTTTATCAAGTGATATGTTATTGTAGAGCAGTGGATGTAGCAATGAAAAATAAGTCGCTCGTAAATGATTTAATGACTTGCTAATTTTCATGTTGCACTTAAGCCGTTGGAGTTGTAAGTGACGAGGCAGAAATTGGGTGTCTCTGGGGGCACCGATCTATGCGGAAGTGGCGTTTGGTGTTGCCGTAACAGTTATTTTATGTGATAAATAGGCAATCGAACAGGCGGTTGACCTAATGTTAAGTATACGTGGGCATTTGCAACAACTGATAGGTTGCAGATGCTTTGCCAACCATTTATAAGATGGCCCGGTTAACTCACCAGAGCCAGTGGAAGTGCCAGTTCATATCGATCTTCTTCGAGTCTGTAGTACTTTCCTGGAAAAGCCTGCACAGTTGTGCAACAGCAAAACATATTGTTTACATTATGGCGATAAAATTACTCTGATACCGTCACCAAGGTCTTCAGTTCGGAGAGTTGATTGGAGTCTAGTTTTATAAGTTACCAGCGGACGACACAGACGTCCTGTACACGCGACTTAAATTCGACAGCTTAGAAATAAAAAAAAAATGTAGTGGATCGTATTGTGAATCTAAACCATTCTCGACCCTACCTGAAGACACACAATTTTTTTTGTTAAAGTCGGTCCAGCCGTTTAGAGGGAGTTCAGTGACATACACACGTACAGTAGAATTATATATATAAAAATATTGTCTGTTACCTGCGCACTGTTGCTCGGCCGCGGCCTCGCCTCCCACAGCGTGGTCGAGCCGGGAATGTCGATGTTGTAAGACTCATCAGGCTTTGGCACATCCTCGGAATTTTCAGCTTCGTCCGTCTGTATATTGAGGACATTCATTGCTTATTCAGTATCCGGGCACTCGCTTTTAATTCTTCATACCTGAGCAACCCGAAGCCAGCGCCAGCGTCAATGAAATTGGTAATTTTAAACGCTAACTTACTTACTGCGTGCTCAGCGGTGAAGGAAAACATCGTGAAATAAACATCAGTTCAAAGATATGTCAATTCTGAGGATCCGCAGTGGGGTCATATGGTGGAATATGCTCTAAAACCGTAGTACGATTGCTTATTAAATTGGATGAATATGATAAATTCCAAAATAACGAAATGGAGAACTTTATCTGAAAGCCCTTGTGACTTATACGAAAGCATTGTCGCATACTTACGTCCTGTATGGACATGGAGCGCAGGGCGCCGACCTTGAAGCTGTTGAGCTTGGCGAGCACCTTCTTGGGCGTGTGGGCGGGCGTCTGGTGGGCGGCGGAGGAGTCTTCGCCCCGGCTGCGCGCCCACTGCTCGTGGGCGGACGCGCTGCAGCAGCGGATGTACTCCGTCCACTTCCCGTACAAGAAGCGCAGCTTCTTCTTGCTGTTGTCAACGGTTTACGATTGTTACGATTGTTATGGTTAATTGCGATTTGCGATTGTTATATTCTTTTTAAGGGTTCCGTACCCGAAGCGTAAAACGGGACCCTATTGCTGAGACTCGGCGGTGTGTCCGTCTGTTCATAGTTCATGAGGCACTTATGAGGTTCACCAGGCAGTATGCCTGGTTACAGGCGGTTAAAATTTTTGCAGATGATTTATTTCTGTTACCGCTATGACAACAAATACTTAATAAAAAACAGAATAAAAAAAAATTTAAGTGGAGCTCTCATACAACAGCCATGATTTTTTTGGCCGTTTTTATAGATAATGGTACGGAACCCATCGTGCGGAGTCCGACTCGCCGTTGGCCGATTTTTTAAAATTAACTGTCACTCAATATTTGATCCATTCAAAATTTGCACGCATACTCGTATGGATAACCGATGATAATACTTTAATTTCATTAATATGACCTAATAGATAGCCAGCGAACTTTAAGCTCCTAAACGATGTTTATTATATGACGCAGTTAATTCATGTTTGTCAGAAAGTACAGCTTACTTTTGCTGTGCCTACCGCATGTAATAACTTTAAGCCTAATGGCCTCTATGTGTGGGTAGATTAAGGTAAAATATTGTGGTTCGCCGTACATTGTGGTTGCATGCGATCTGAGATCCACGGATATAATTGATGTGAGTAATTAGGAGCGAAAAACATGCAAACACTGTAAGCACTAACAAAATAGGCGGCTTTATTTGCTACCACAATTAGCATTGTTCGACTTTCATAGGTCATTGCTCCGAGTACCTGTATGCATATAACACTGAGCGGAAAATGCCTACTTCGTATAAAGGGCACGCAGGTCAATTTAATTTGCGTAATGTGTATTTTCTCAGTTACAATTTGGCTAAGAGTTCTGGTAAGCCATCAACGAATTTCCTTATCTCGTAGATGAGGATTTCGGCAAAGTAGAGCTCACTGTAGTGAACTGCCCATTCATGCAACAGTCTTCGCTGTTGCATGAATGGGCAGATCTGTCCGGTGAAATACTATAACCTCGCAGAAGACCGGCGTTAAGTGGAAGTGTTATCTACTTCTGCATTTCGTTTTGCGAGCGAAGTTAGCGGAGCCCACTTTATTGAAAGTTGGCAACGCATCTGCTACGGCGGCGGTCACCTCTCAACATCGGGTGAGCCGCCAGCTCGCCTGCCACCTCCTCACGTGAGAAGATCGCTTGCAACCTCCTCACGTGAGAAGATCGCTTTCAACCTCCTCACGTGAGAAGAAGCTCACTTTGCGTCCGTAATGAAGCCGTCGACCCTGTGTAGGTCGCGGTTGTTGAAGCCGGCCGGCTTGAACACGAGGCTGGCGGTGAGGCCGGCGCCGCCGTGGCAGGTCACCTCCATCGCGCCGTACTGCTCGATCCACAGTTTGCCGACGATCACGTTGTGCACGCAGCAGTTCACGTTGCTCCAGGTGTACGCCTCGCCCCACCTGCGGGCGGGGGCCGTGTAAACGATTGCGGTCTTTGTGGTGCCAACCAGGGTCCACAAAGACCCCATGGCGACCTTTTTCCATGTATACGCCAGACCCACTTCAATGTACGTTATATGATGTGCAACGAACTAACATACAAACAATTAGGCGAGTAGTAATTAATAGTGTGAATCTTTTGAATTGTATGACATTGATGTTGTTATTTTAAAAAAGTGAGGTATAATATGACGATGAATATATATATAACACATTTCTCACAATTAACAGATGGTATAACATAAATATATTCTTATTAATTAGGTAAGAAATCTATCAAATTACATAACAAGTCAACCTTTAAGGAGTTTAATGTCAAAAAAGTGTATATTACATAACTTCTTCTTTCTTCGTCTTCTTTATCCCAACTTGGTGGAGTCCCCATAAAATGTGAATCAATTTTTAATGGCATTAGCTAGGATTTTTACGACTGCCCGAATGCTTCAAATGCTAAAATACAATGTAGATCAAAGTCATTAAGATTGTCTTCGGTGTGGCAATCAGCCGTTTAGCTTAGTGGCTAAAGCGTCAAGGCGCGAAACCCGAAGACGTAGTTTCGATTCCCACAGCGGCGACTTTTCTTTAACTTTTCGTAAATTTTAATGCCTGAATATCGTTAACCCTCCTGGGGTATAATACATAACATCTATTCAATAAAAACACTAATAGGTTCGTCTACAACTTTTCACACGAACCGACCTTGGCAGCTCGACTGTTACGTGCCCCTTGGGTTGTATCTCGACGCTCTTCCCGCAAAACTTGAGCTTCGGATGCACGGAACCATGGAAGACGAAGTGAGGACTGTCGGCGTGGAAGGCGGACACCGGCGGATGATGGGAGACCTTGGGAAAATCAGAAGAGTATTGGTTAGATTCATACAACGTGGACTGCAAAACTGTAACCATTTATAGGGCTAAGTATATTTATTAAGAAGCGTTAGACGGCTTTATGTCGTAATCGAGATGATGTCTGAGAGACTCATATAATTAGTGATCCGTTCAAGATTAATTTCTTGTTGATGCAACATTTCAGTTAGACTTGGAGGATTTATAAATGAGGATACGGAAATATGTAAATAATGTAAGAATCCATTCGAACTAACTCCGTAAATATCGCTGAGAAGGTTCGATCAAAAATTGACCACACAAACATCAGTTGATATTGCATAAGGTTATTTAAGTGCTCGGCAAACGTATCTTTGCACAAACCGGTCTGAAATATGCATTCAACTTAACTTTTTTATTCCAAAGGTATAGCAAAAGATTAAGTCATTCACATGAGGACTTTGAAGTCAGGGCTGCGATCCATGTTGAAGGATGAAGAAACCTGCATGTTTTCGAAATAATAATCACTCACACTCGTTGTTGTTGACCTACCTGTGCAGCAGGAGTTATTACGTACCTAAGCTATTATTGCTCACCACAGATCTACATGTCCACATGCTGCTCTAAAATTCCTGCTTCACCCACCTGTTCACAAACCGCTCTGAACTCGGGCCGCTCGAGTTCATAAGTCTCGCCGAGTAATGGATTGAATGGCTTGCCAAGGCGCTCCCAGTTGGACGCCAGAGCGCTCACGGCGAAAGCTGTTACGGAAGCAATTTACGGGATCAGTTAACTGGCGATGAGATTGCTGATTGCATTTACTCTATGATTTACAGGCCAACGGCTAAAACGCGCTGAAGTTGCCTCTTTAATGTTTGTTTCTGGCAAGATTTACAAATTTGGAAATTTGGAAACCACGCATTCAGATATAATTTTTTATGTTCAGCATTAATATATGTCAACCTAGATCACAAGTTAGACAGGCTCTGTAATTTTAAGAAAAGCAGATGCTGTTTGGGAGACTGGATACACTAACATTTTGAAATCAGCACCTTAATATCTATTCCACACATGCTAATTTTATCTTAAAAAAAAAAAACAACATCAATTATAACCTCAAAGATCTGCTCCGGTGCGAAACCTTAATATGTAGGTAATAAGTAGTTAGTGGTCTACAAATTGTGACTTTCACTTAAGTGCAGATATTAGCACAAAAATTAAGAAGTATATCGCTCTGTGTTCATTTTATAATTGATTTTAAGAGTTCCCTAAGGAAATTAATATGGAACCACATGGGAAACACCAGCTTCCAAATAAAAAAACAATCATCAAAATCGGTTCACTCAATAGAAAGTTCTGAAGTGACAAACATAAAAAAATCACAGTCGAATTGAGAACCTCCTCCTTTTGAAGTCGTTTAGTTAAATAAGAATGAAGTAGAGGATATCTTTTAAACCACAAGGGTGCAAAAATTAAACAAGAATGAAGTAGAGGCTATGTTTTCAACCGACAAGGGTGCGGAGAAACCCCTCACCGGCGATGTACTCCATCCTGGAGACGGGGTCGCTCTGCTCGGAGGCCATCCGCAGCAGGTGCGCGTACTCCAGATACTCCAGCATCCGCTGCAGGAAGGACAGCGGCTCGTTGAAGACCACCGGCATCGTGATTTTGGAGAGCTCCTTGCCCACGCAGTTCTTCAGCACCGACCACAGGGAGAAGTCGCCGCGGCTGAACTGTGCCACTGGAAGCGATGTTCTGCAACGAGGATCGCTTGGCGTGAAACGGGATGAAGTAGCTTTATCGACCGTCTTCGAAAAATATCTTAATTCACTCAATTTTGTTGTATTATTATGCCTAACTGTAGTAGGCACGCAGCAGCCTCGGCTGTTGCACGAATGGGCAGGCTCGTTCGGGTAAGTGAGATAGCCGGAGCCCAATTTTCAAAAGGTTGTCAACGCATCTGTAAGCCTCAGGTTTAGCAGATGTCTATGGGCGGCGGTATTCACTTAACATCAGGTGAACCGCCTGCTCGCTTGTCAACTTTTCACATAAAAAAAATCTTTGTTACCTCATAACTCCGTAATTTTTTGTCGATTTAGAAAATTATTTTTGCATTAGAATTGATTTTGCTCCCATTTAGTCCCGTTATGTAATGTTCTTACCACTGTTTTGAACACAATATAGTGGTATAATAAAAATATATATAACATAATAAAAAAATCGTGACAAGTCGCGGATATCTCGCGTCGGTGAAACAGCTAAAAATCAAATCTCTACTTCAAGTCTAGGAGAATATGTGGAAAAAGTTGATCACAAAAAAAATGTTAAACTTTCAGCATGTTCCGATAGCTGAAGATTGATTAGTCAAACAAGTCGATGTCAGTTAGTCTCGTATAACGCATTTAGTGAATGGGTCAAGGAAATTGGTGTTCATGGACGTCGCTCCAGCAACTGACTTACTCTGATTGATTGGAAACTACTTCCCAACATTAAACACGATCTATTTTTGATCTTTAATCTATTTAGATGATGGTGACATATTTTAGACTATTGCTTTACACATATTCCTGTATTATAACTTAGCATGCGATAATCATAATAATATTATTTGGCAAACGGATGCGGTATAGTTGCTAACATGAGATTAAAACCCAATGCAGCGTTGGTTTTAAGGCTTTTTTCTGAGGTTGGATTCCTTCTTTCTGATATTATGCGGGAATTTGGTGATTAACAACTTCCCCATCACCATTGAATATTCTGATTCACCAGATGTATAAGGTTAACAATAGAAAATTATATATATTTTTCGCTCACATTACATTTCTTCCGACACCAAGAAGAGATTCAGATGCTTGTTCATTAAAAATGACGGAATGACTCAACAAACAAACCAAACAAAACTGCAAATGACGAGATACACAGCACCAAGCTCAGACACAATTTTATAGTCCAGTTAAGCAAAAAAAGGGGTCAAACACGGAATGAGAGATTAAACATAAGCTTAAAAATAAGTAAATGAACTAATAAGTGTAAGAAAACAAAATAAGTCTGTGAATTCGAGCTAATTACCAATTAATCAGATTATCCATAAATTTCACTTTCATCATTATCTTATTTCTTTAGCTTTGCACTCGTAATTCCATTTTGATTATTTAATATTGAAAAAGATTTTATTACAATGAAAGCAAGAAAGGATACGTGCGTCATAAAGTATTAAAAAGAAAATGGTCAAAGTTTTGAACGAATAAAAGTTTCGCGTATTTATGAATGATTTAAAGCCGTCATCCATTATATTCCTACGAAGCTTGGAGGTTTTTAATGTAGTGATTGATGGGATGAATTAACAGTCTTAAAAACTTACAATGTCTCCAGTAAATTTATTATGTCAAATATTTCAAATCAATAGACTGTTGTTAAACGTTGATTTATTACTGTTTTGTATATAGAATCAGTCATTAACGAACTAACTAAATGTTCAACGTTATCTTCAATAATCCTGTTTTAGAAAAAGTATAAAGCCTACATGTTACTTAACGCAATATTAATCAAAATCTTTTATTTTGCGAAGATAATGGCAACACGGCAAGTGGTGCATTCCACGTTAACACCAGGGATATTACAAAAGTGCTTCCAACCACTGAGATGTGAGATCCAAATTACTCACCAGACGAACCGTAAAAGTGTGAAAATATTAAATAAAACTGATACTTATAATTATATTCGTAAATAGACAAACGCAGTGCCAAAGTATAGATAATAGACGCAGAGGGGAAATCTCAAAAATGAACAATCATATCGCGTGGACCCGGGAATCGAACTTTGACCTTGAACGACCTTTATGGACCGCTGTATGCAGGGCCTGGGAGGAGTACAAGGGAGCGTTCAAGGTCGCTGCCATCCCGATCAATACTGAGCCGCACCGGCACGGTTTCGGCATCTAAATATCGAGAGGGAGTATTATGTTGCGAATGAGAAATAATTCGCCTTATGGAGTTTACCATAAAACCTTTGGAAACCCAGTCACGTATCGTCATCTGATTAAATTGTTATCGTTCATTGAAAGAAAATGGGTATATTTTCTCATATACTGAAGGGGACACAGTACCAATTTCAATTAGAGGGGTATTGCTATAATACTCTGCAAACATATTTTTTATAACATTCAATTTAAAGTGAAATATTGTGTGTGTGTATGAGGTATACAAAGAGGGAAAGAGAGGGAGTAAAATCTAGCAAGCCTTTTACAAACTTGTCCATTCAATCAAAAATTTACGATGAATAAAATATTAATTTTAGAGTAGTCACTTCGCGCATTGAAAAATTTCTGTCGTTTAAGTCTTTTTATAAGAATGTTCTGGAATCTAATGCAATTAAGAGACGCGTATCTACCTCAACCCATCTCCATTTTGTTTTGCACTTTTACACAAACTTCTATAATTCCCACTGAACCAGAGATCCTTATGGTAAACGCGGTTCAGGTGAACAGCGTTTACCATAAGGAACTAACGCGTTTAAGACAATTTTTTTTAATTATCCTCTTTTTCTCTCTAGCACAAATAGAAACACAGCATGTCGACTCTACCCTAGTTATATTGTATTCACTGAAAGTAAAGCATTAGGTTACATATCCCTTTATAATTCTTAGCCATTATTACTTTATACTTTTTGTGTAGTTTGAGTTATCACCAAAGATCATAAAACGATACTGATCGACGATCAATTAGAGGTTTACAACAGCGCCAGAAGGAAGTGTGGATTGACTTTATGTGGTCGTAATGTTTATGCGTTGAACGTTAAAATGGTTTGATGTGCGTTTCAATGTCAGAGCGTATCGTTTCCGTGTACTTTATGTTATGATGATGTTGTACACATCATCTGTTAATGAACAAGTGATGAAAACAATACGCAGCTATCTAGTATCTTTTACAATCTGAAATCAACCATCAGCCCAAGTGATTTCGAGTTTGTATAACGGATATGAACAATCTTATTCAATTGATATAGAATTAAAGCATTACGATTTAAAACATATTTTAATATTTAAGGTTATAAAACAAATTTCTCCAAAACTATCATGCAAAATCGAAGCGAGCCTAAACTATACGAGAGTTAGCTTTAAATGCCTTTCCAGCACAAAAAACGCTGATAGTTACAAGCTGACAAACACCTGTGTTAAAACACTATTTTGTGGACAATCCCAGCTTTTTGTAAGATAATTATCTTGCGGCAACTCATGGAGGTGGTGTGAGCGCCTGTTGCCCATACTATTGGACTGTTTTCGTCCTTTAGGTATCAACGGATTACAAGCTAATACAAGTTAAATCCACTTTAGCGCCTGCTAAGTCGGCGCGCGGCCTCGTGAGGAACGCCTTAAGAAACAAAGAACTGAAAAAAAAATCCTTCGCCCGTCTTTCTGTTCAAATGCGAAAATCAAATAGTAGTATCTTCTAAATAACATAATGTAATACACGCTTTTATTGAGCTAGAGCGTTTCGCACCAGCATTCATATGCGTCACCACTTACCTTAAGGTACATCAGGCACTCAAGCACTGTTCACTTCATCATAAAATCTATTTAGGTATATCTCACAACTATGATGGATAATATGGTATATATGTTCTTATTATCTTTTTTATTAATGTCGTGTTATAAAGCACGTACGGTCGTGTTACTACATGTGGAACATGTGTTAAGACTGATTACACTGGACTACGTGCAGTGGTTGTTCAAACATAGCTATCGATCGACCGCTTTGTGGGAAGCTCGGCAAAATAATTTCCTACGCTTGCATACGAGCATACTGTAGAGCTTTTCATCGTATAACATTTTGCAGAGATTTTTATGTATTAAATATTTCCTTGAAATGGGTGGTATATTATTTATACAGAATGTGAAATGATACATCAATTTAAAAGTGTTTTACGTTTTCAGTTACATATATAACGTCACCGTAAATGCATTTGAAGTTTTCAACAAAGCCCTCTGCTCAAAACGTACAAACATCAAAAATCTTCGACAACATAGGAATAGTTTAAAAAAGTGGTCCTGTTATAATGTTCTCTACATTGTAGATTTGATTTAAAAATAAGTTACGTAAAAACCTACTGAATTTTTTTTTTCAAATAACAAATTACATTTTCCGGACGGAAAACGATTCAGAGAGAACCGCGCCATTATCCTCGAGAATGTTCAAAGCAAAAAGGGACAAGGCCGTCTATGAGGCTGCTTCAAAAGTTATTTGCCTTGACCTACTTAAGCATAATCCCGCTGACTGACAACATTATAACGAACTTATGTCATACTGCAGTTTATTTAAATTTCTAACAGCGACGTGTGGTAAATATTATTCTTTTATATTTTTTGTTTAAAAGTAAAGTATCAGCCTATACATGTCCCACTGCTGGGCAAAGGCCTCCTCTGTACAGAGGGTATCAGGGCATAGTCCACCACGCGGCCCCACTGCGGATTGGTGGACTTCACATATCTTCGAAATATTTTTCTTTGTTATTATTTCGAAAATATGCAGGTTTCCTCACGATGTTTTCCTTCACCGCTGAGCACGTGATAATTCAGCACTTAAAATTGACAATTTCATTGGTGCCGGCACCGGGGATCGAACTCAGGTTGCTCGAGTATATTGAATTAAAGGCGAGCGCCCGGACACTATGTCTAGGACACTATTTTTTGTTTAAATTATAAAAAACGTATTCAACGGACACTATTTTTTGTTTAAATTATAAAAAACGTATTCAATATGGATAAACTGCTACATTTTATAATCGTTTTTCGCTCATTTTTAACAAGGATCTTTTAAGGTATAGGATACACTTTTAAGGATCTTCCGCAAAACGGGTACAGAAAACACTGAACACGATTACTGGCGGTCAGGCACTGGACTGGCTATATATAACACAAGCGCTATCGACAAATCGATAGCATGTTTTGGGTTCATCCAGGCTACCGTAAAAAGGATTAAAAGCATTAGGGAGTCGAAGAGGAGTGGTTATAAAATAAACTTTTATTGAACTTCTATCAATGTCTTATGTACATACATACCTCTAATATATTCTTCTATTTTTATGTGAGATGGTGGTAAAAGAGCTGGCGGTCCAGCCCGGCTACCTCACTCACCAATCGAAACGCAGAACTGTAACACTTTCATTTTACGCCGGTCTCTGTGAAGTCGTTGTACTACCCTGAACAGACCCGTGCATTCGCGCAACAGTAAAGACTGTGCGTGGCCCTGCCACATGAAAAATCTTTTATTTAAAAATATGCCTTATTTATACAATAATAACACACAGCAATGACTCCATCGTTGTCAAGGACTGGCTTCGGCGTCGGGGGTCTTGGGTTCAATTCCCACACGGGACAACTATTTGTGTGACCGAAAGATAGTTAACGCATCTGGGTGTTTGTCCACGTGAAATTTGTGTTTGTAAAACAATGTATAGGGCAATGTTTAAAAAAATATTAAAACACATATTCCTAACAAATCTCACCATTACCGCCTTCTAACCATAAAAAGAAGTAATCTGTAACGCGGGGATTTTACATATTATCCATTGCTAACTATAGCTCCCACCTAGAATTATAGTTTTTGCGAAAATGGGGTCACCCGCCTGGGGAATAGCCCCATTCGCAAGTAATGTCAGGGTTTAATGGAGTCGTATTACTGCAGTGTTTTCATATTGTGACTCACAACGTTCAATACATTTACCACAAACACATTTGACTTTACTACTTCTCTAACTCAATTAATACACTCCTTTCATTATTGTTATGAAACTATCGAAATGTTGTGTTATAAAATATTTCATGTTAGAGATACCGTTATATACAGCTTTTCTGGTGTTGTTTTCTTATGCTAATTGCTGTATGTTGCTTAAAGATATTTTAATTAAAAAGTTGACCATGTTGTAAGCGACTGAAGAATGTTCGTAGTTCTAACCAAAACTCTTTCAAAATACAAACAAATCTTGGAAGAAATAAATTCTTATATGAATCACATTTGCCTTTCATAAAATAAATACAAATGCAAAATAATTAAAGTCTGTTTCCTACTAAATAAAAGACTATTTTAATATAACACAATCTGTTACGTTGATTCCTTGCTTGTAGAAAAGTTTTATTTCTAACTAGCCGGGCTAAAATAACAATGCCTATTAACTTGTGAAGGACAATAAAAAGAGAAACAATAACGGACTGCATAAATGATAAAGAAGCCTCAATAAAGCATAATAATTCGTAACAAGACACATTATATAAAATTAATCGTGACGTTCTGCTTTTATCACATGCAATCCCATTTCAATCTATTGAAACGACTCCACGTTTTTTTTTTTTTATATGGAACTGACTAGCGCTTGACTGCCATCCCACCTGATGGTAAGTGGCGATGCAGCCGCGGATGGTAAGCGCGCTAGCTCAGTAAAAGCCTATTCACTCTTGCCTTGAAGACGCCTACGTTATAATCGGATGGGAAGACCGACGCCGGCAGGTTGTTCCATTCCTTAGCCGTACGGATGATAAATGACGATGCGAATCTCTTTGTTCTTGTGCGTGGAACGTCGACAGCAAAAGGGTGAAGCCCCGCCGAACGTCTAGTTGTCCGATGATGGAAAGGGGCGGGAGGAATCAAATGGTGCAGCTCCAACGCACACTCTCCAAAATGCATCCTGTAGAAAACCGAAAGGCTGGTTACTCTGCGCCTGTGCTCAAGGCTGGTGAGATTGGTTTTAACCAAATCACGGTCACCAATGAGCCTTTCCGCACGCCTCTCCATTGAGTCAAGGGCAGCCAGGTGGCATTTTGCAGCGCCAGCCCAGATATGGCAACAGTACTCCACACACGACCGGACTTGAGCTTTGTAAAGAGTAAGGAGCTGTCCCGGTGAGAAGTACCGTCGCACCTTTGCAAGGATGCCTAACTTCCTTGCAGCTGCCCTGGCTTTAGACTCAATGACCCACCCATAGTTGAGGTTTGAGGATATTTCGACTCCCAACAACTGAAGGCGGTCGGTATACTCCAAGGACACATTCTGGAAAGTAGGAGCCAAGGTGAAGGGGCTCCTTTTTGAGGAAAAAAGACACGCCTGCGTTTTGGAAGCGTTGAATCTCACAAGATTGGCATCGCCCCATTCAGAGACCGCCTGTTGTGTAAGATTCAGACGCTCTACCATGGCCTCTCTTTCGGACTGGATGTGATCTCTACTGACCCTAAGACTCGGTTGGTATCTTTCCACAACTGTGCTGTCATCAGCGTACCCATATATACCGGGCATGAGCAGATCGTTGATGTGCAGCAAGAAAAGAGTTGCGGAAAGGACGGACCCCTGAGGAACTCCGGCATTAGTTGTCAGAGGCTCGGATGAACAGCCTTCGATGACTACTCGGAGAGACCGTTGACTCAGAAAGTCCTTCACCCAACCGATTAGGCCAGGAGATATGCCGTACGCTGGAAGCTTGCTGAGGAGGCTGGCGTGCCAGACCCTGTCAAAGGCCTTAGAGATATCTAGTGAAACCGCAAGTGCTTCACCATTGTTCTCTAAGGCCTCGCCCCAAAGATGAGTGGCGTACACTAGAAGGTCCCCAGTCGACCGATTTCGGCGAAATCCGTAGTGGCAGTCGCTGAGAAGGTCGTTGTGTTCTAGGTATGCCTTGAGGCGGGCGTTCAATATACGCTCCATAGAGATTGGTCTGTAATTGGCTGGATCGGCACGACTACCCTTTTTTGGAATAGGCTGGACATTCGCTAGCTTCCAGGACTTAGGGACTATTCCAGTCTCAAAAGAAAGGCGAAACAGACGTGTCAGAACAGGAGACAACTCGGGTGCACACGCCTTTAGAACTAACACTGGTATACCGTCTGGTCCACTAGCTTTATTCACATCTAGACTCCTTAACGCTTTTAGGACCTCGCGATTTTTTATTCGTACCTCCGTCATGGCGGTTTTACCACCACGTAAGAGATTCATATGGATATCCGAACAAACAGTAATTGTAATGTATATTACTGTATATTTCTATATATTAATGTGTTGCTAAAATAATTTGTTATTGAATAAACTTAATATAATACAAATTACTTACTAAAAAACAAACAAAAGATCACAAAAGTGCTATCACTTGTAGTATAGTATTCAGATAAAATTATTAGATAACTTTAGTGCTAGAATACGATAACATTAAGCAACAAAAACTCTATAACTAAGCGTAAGAAATCACAATATCTCTATAGTTTGAATAACAATACATTTATCAATTATATAACAACGAAAACTCATTGAAGATGAAACATAATTACGTAACCGAACGAGTACATGAAGGCAAAGGTGACTAACCTATTCCCCTATTTACTTAAATAAAGTCGTAATTATTTCATTCTATTAACATTATATACATTAAAGGTTACATTATATGTATCAAAGGATGACCATCCGATAAGAAAGAGTCTAGAGAAACTCATAAAAACCGACCTCTGTAGAGACAAGGGAACAAAAATAAATCACCCGCCTTCGGTGCCGGATCAATACTGTATACCCTGCGAAGCGCTACTCTGGAAATGATCACTAAGAAAATATTAACAACTGGACAATGGTCAATGTATAAATAAAATGAAATCGATGACGATATAGCTGTATACTGCAAATTTAGTTCTAATTTAAATGTGAGTTTAGTAGATAAATTGTGGAAAATTTCTTTAACTTTACTGCGGGATTCGATCCCGCGTCTACTAAGCAAGGTACCTTGCCATACCTATAATATGAAATAACTTTTTGGTAGATATTGCTAACGCATTCGCTAAAAGACCTCATCGCATTTAGTGTAAATAGCAGGGAATTTAAGGCTTTATAAAACATGTTACAGGTGCCGATGGGTATTATTTTGTTCGATTTTCACCTATTATGTTACCTGTTAGTTTTTTTATTCATCAAAGGCACCTATTTTTTACTAAAAATCGAAATATTACAGAGCTCGATAGAAAAATATTGTATAGTGTTGATATTTTTACATCGCAACTATTGAAGCATTTGCAATGAAATGAGAAGTATTGGAAGAAATTGTAAAACTTAACGCGTGGGCTATATGATTTACACTAGGTATTTAGTTTAGTTAAATACATAGGGTATTTTTCGTTGATCGACTTATTTACTAGAACCATTAAGGCGAAGCATGGGGTAAAAGCTGTTAGTAATGCGATACTGTTTTGTTTTTAATCACTGACCTGTATTTGTACACAACATTATCTTCCATCTTACAACAAGCACCTCCCACGCAGCCTCTCTCCTCCGCTGCTATACACTTTACACTTCAAAATTGTCTATCACAATGTTTCAAAATTAATCACGGTAGTTCTCCAAATGTTCTCGCCTCATACAGTTCGCTTGTGCACTATTTAATATCCATTGTCACTAAAAGGGTTGCAAATTAATGAATAATTATAGTGAAATAAATAATATACAACACAAAAAACTAATCAAGTTTAATTAACAAAAAGAAAACGCTCAACTTATAAAGAGATTAGAGATTTGCACCGTTTTTGCTAGACATGATCTCTATAAAATCAGTTAAATCAATCAACAACCTTTACTTATCTGAAAATGGGTAAAAATAATAAAAATAATAATGGTCAAATAAAAATCCTAAGTTTTATCAATTTTACACAAATTGGGCCACTGCTACTACGGAAAGATGAAAATTAGTTCATCTTTAAAAACAGACTTCATTTTCAGAGCTAAACAAGGCACTGTGAATTGATTCGAGAAAAGTATTTCCGGTCTGTGGTTCCACAAAGGTCATTAAAGCTGTTCTGAGGGGGAAAATCAGTTGCAAACTGCCAACAGGTTGGCTGGGTTTCTGGCGTATTGCCAAGCTTTGCAGACGGGTCGATACCTGGCCGTGTTTGACAAACAACAGCAAAACAATCTATTGAGGCTGTTATGGACAAAGCTTGTATTTGTCGACTTCACTTTTATGGGGCGATCGATAGAGTTATATGAGAGCATTGTTCAGTATAAAACAGCTGTTGTTACAGACAATAAATGACAATTTTCGTAACATTTAACGAGTGACTAGGCAAAAATAAAATTTAAGTTCAATTCCAGTCAAAAAATGTCCTTCTCCGTAGCAGTCGTAGCAATCCGTAGAGGTTACTATCTACGGCTCCGTAGAATTCAGGGATAATAATTTAGACAGATACGATATTTCGTAGCCCTGAACTTTACTTTAACTTGCTTTTTCAATCGGTAAATAATTGTAAAATCCATTTAACTATCATTGTTAAGTCATGCGTTAAGATTAAAGACTTTACTGAAAAACGATCGCGTACCATTTCTCAATAAACCAATTACGACTAATTACTTTTTGGGAACCTTCGTCGGGCTTCACCGTTAAAATTAATTATAGTCTAAAAAGGTTTTTCATTAATTACCGAGCCCCTTTTCTGATAATGAGCTTTCGTCAACGTCTAAAATTTTCAGTTGGGGACAGAGAAGAAAAAAATTTTTTAGATATAAAATTATTGAACGCTAAATTGCGATTAAAGAGGTGGACACATAACAAAAGAATTTTTATATAAAAAATTATTATTAAGAAAATATTTCAACAACAGTCATATGGACTGCATATTTTTTTTGATGATTAACCATTTTTGTATTCAGTACCATTCGTGTGATTGTCAAGAAATTTAGTATCTAGCAATATGTACGAATCGACTTAACTAATACACAATTCAGGTTCATTGTAAGATTTATGTTATAAGTCTATTCGTGAGTGTCATATTGCTTTTATGATTTTTGACTTATCGACTGTCATACCAGCACTGTGTCCATTTTGTATCAAGATTCTATATATAATTCAGTATCTAAACGAACGCTATGATTGATATCGATTATCTTGTAAAGGTTTACAACTTCGTTTAAAGAGTTTTTTTTTTTGATAAAAATAGATAATTACAGCGAAAAATAGACATTAATAAAAAAAAATCTTATCCCATTTTGATAAAAGTAGACGTTTACAGGTACGTATACAAGTTATCCTTACTAAAATTATAAACGCGAAAGTTTGTATGTAGGGATGGATGTTTGTTACTCTTTCACGCAAATACTACTGAATGGATTTTAATGAAACTTTACAATAATATAGCTCATACATCAGAATAAGACGTAGGCTATAATTTATATACATATTTTTATGTATATCTGTCTTTCTGTCTGAATGTTACGCCTTCAGCTTATTCTACGCAGACGTAGTCGCGGGAAGCAGCTAGTAAACTATAGAGTAGAAACTGCGCAAAAAATATCTCAAGGGCAGGCAATACTTTTCAGGTTTCACAAACATTAGACAGTTTTACCTGCATTTGGAAAAGCGCCAATAAAGAACGTGTCATGAACGTCGGAATATAAGAAGCTTTCGATTCAAAATTTGAAAAAGACTCAAACTAAACTAAGATGATGATGATGAAATGATGAAATAACCCTTTTAACTTATTACTTTTTCTTGGATAATGGAAACATGGACATGGGATAGGAAATGTAATATATTCGCAAACACCCCGCATTTGTATTAAATTCATCGAAAAAATGTGAATGAACTAACAATAAATCACTTATAAATCCTTTTTACCCCAAGAGATGTTTATCCCAAGATAAGTTTCAAGTGTATTTATTGATTTATTTAAAACGAATAAGGAACTTTGCTTATGCGTCTTGGTTTCAAAAAAATTTTCTTTGACCTCCATTTACATAACTTAAGCACTTTAATCTTGGAGACGTCTGGAAACGTCCCTTCTCTTTCTGAATCGAACTATCCTCGCTGTTCTACACTGTCGACATTCTATTTTTTTTTTTTTTCAAGAATACTTTCTTTTTGAGTTTTTAGATGCTCTTCAAAAGCATTTTTATATCATTAAAATATTCAAGTTATTTAATTTATGCTATATTTAATAAAGCTAATCAATAAACAAAAGACTGATTTTGTAAAAAGAATTTGATGTTTTTAAAATAAAATTAATTTTAATTTAGAAGTCAGAGACAATCAACAGTTTTTTTTGTTCGAAATTGCCAGTACTGAAGAACGGTAATTTCATAGGTAAAGACCTAATATCATAAGATTAATGCTGGAGTGAGTTATAAGACACTGAGGATATCAAAGAACCGGCATCTAAAGCACACAATCTCACTGTTGTATAACACCTATTGTTTTGTCACAAGTTTTATTTGATGGACATTACGTTATAAGGTATATATTATGTTCCAATTCGTTTATTGGCAGTTCCCGAATGTTCGAAGGGATAGCCATCCAGTATACCTTCAAATAAGAAACTTCGTAATAAATCAAAAGTATAGTCTATGGATTTGTATCTAGTTAAGCGATAGGTGTTAGATTATATCAAATAAGCCTAAACTGAACACAGCTCCATGCAAAGGTACACGATTCCTTTAACGCATTATTATGGAGAAGGAAGCATTTCCCTTTTACATAACTTTTACTCTATCTTTTACGATTACTATTACATGTTAATTATTGTGGAGTTAAAGAGATAGGATCTAAAATGAAAAATGTATCATCTTTAACTGTAAGAACATTTCTATAATCTTTTGCTTTAAACAAGAATTGGAAAATTATGCCAGAATTCGAACAATAACTAATTATCTTATATGTTGTTGTATAACTTATCAACAAAATATTAGATCAATATATTCTATCGGTCAGTACATCAACATATTAACGAACACGAACAAACACTTATATTATGTACATAATATAAAAATACCACTTAGGCTTATAACGGTGGTAGGGCCACGCAGCAGCCTCGGCTGTTGCACGAATGGGCAGGCCCGTCCGGGTAAGTACCACGACCTCACAGAAGACCGGCGTAAAGTGGAAGTATGACAAATACTTTCGAGTTTCGTCTGCTGAGTGAGGTGACCGGAGCCCAATTTTCAAAAGGTTGTCAACGCATCTGTAACCCTCGGGTGTAGCAGATGTCTATGGGCGGCGGTATTCTTCACTTAACATCAGGTGAACCGTCTGCTCGTTTGACAACTTTTCACATAAAAAAAAAAAAACCACTTAGGCTTGGTAAGTACTAAACAATTACAGTTCATTATAATAATGTAGAATTTATAATATCTTAGAAAGTTTTCTCAATACCACGATAAAATGGTATGGGGTGGTCGGATTGGATCTTATATAAGGCAACTGGAGGGTCTTGATGAACAGGGGGAATAAGACATATTATTGCCCCATACCATTTTATTGTGGTACTGAGGTATTACCGAGAATTGAACCTAAAAAAAACAATAATCTAACAAAAATTGTAGAATTATATATATTGTAACAGATATTTGTCAAAATTTTATTAATAATTAATAGTAGAACTAAAGATTAAATAAGGAATTGCTTCTTTGCGATATTTTTCAATTTTTTTCGTACGGTTAACGAACGAACTGTTTTTACTTGCACCTTATTGCTTTTATTACTTTTTTTTATTTACTTTTTTCAGCGCAGAGGAACCAGGGAGTTTAACTAAAGTATATCAATAAATATATAGCGCAAAATATAGTTTTATATGTTCGTTTAATTCATTTTTCTTGCATGTCTAATAGTTTTCGCAATAGTAGAAATGTTTGATTATGTTTCAATTGTTTCAAAGTTTTACATTTGTTTTCTTTACCGTTGTTAAAATAAAGTAGTATATGACTTTTGTAATTTCTAAAATAAATATGAGATTTTGAAATTGATCTGAACCATTGCTTTTCTGATTTATTTCTTGCAACTAGTAAGCAGAATAACCACTAAAAGCATCGTTAGCCTCTCTAGGTTTCGAGCTCGCTAAACTTGTGGGGAGACCTTTAATTATATCTCACACACAGCGCACGTCTCAGTTACCTATTCATACATGCTATACATCGTTTTATCTGACCTTATTCCTATAAAACAAAAAAAAACTTATAAGCACACAATAATAAGCTGTTACGAGAAAAATATTAAAAGGGTATCAACGGTGCCCGTGAATCAAGCGAACTGAAATGGATTACGTAACCGGAATGACCACTCACGATTTTGTGTGTCATATGTGAATGTTCAATGTACTCCGCGACGTCTACGCGCGACAGGCGATGCGACGTAACTGACTGCTATTCGAGCGAGCCAGTAGACAGGGTGACGCCGTCCCACCCTTCCAACCTACCCAACCTACACCACTCCGTCCCCACGCGACCCCAACCTACCTAAAGCTGACGCCCAAAATGGGGCCCCCGGGAAAGCGATATTCCAGATGCATTTGTCAAGCTATAGATTGCGTTAGCTCTGCCATATATTAAATGCAGACATAGATACTTATGTGAAAACGGATAATGTATTAGAAAATCCTGTGTACATGTGTATACATAATATAGTAAATAAAGAGCCGTTCAGCTTTACAACAAGCTGACTTATAAACATATACGAATTGTGTGACTTCATAGTGTAGAGCCACACAGCAGCTTTTTCCACAATGGGTCATCCGGGAAAGCACCACGCGTTCGCCCAAAACCGTCGTGAAACGGAGTATAATAATACTTTTGCGTTTTGTCTGCTGAGAGGCGTAAAAACACGTAAAGTAGGACAACGTATCTGCAACCCATTCTAGGCATTTGGAGGTTGATTTAAACTTGATTGAAAAAATTGTATACCTAACCGACAGACATGAAAGCATCACAATAACAACATTTAAAAAAGTTCCGTTTTACTAGCTCGTAAATGGCAACATCGTAAAAAGTATCTAGATCTCACACGGTGTGAAAGGAATTTCTGGCAGTGAGTACTTGTAAAGTTAACTTTGGGAATGGAAATTTACGAGTAGCTGCAAAATGTTAATTAATGCTAAAGCTTATATGTTTACACAGTTAGTTACTAACACGCCCAGAAAATAAGAAATACTTCGTTACGAATCTCGAGAATTTAGGTCACGTATGAAAAATGTGGTAACACCCATTTCAGACATCTTGCTTGATTTTCCTTCTTCATGTACCTAATACGTAATATTTTTATTTCGCATCTTCAAAATTTGCAGTCTCAGTTAAAATGAGAGGTACAGTTTATTTATACCATGATTTCATCCCATCAAATATCTTGTTTATCTTCTAAAGCTCTATTTCAAAAGCTATGCTTTTCTCTGCATAATATTCTTCAAAAGCATTTTCTAAAAAGTATTTTCTGCATAACGACAGTACCCTGAACTTCTGCTGTGACAGAAGTAATATTTGTTATCGTCATGTTTTTATTTAATTTGTATTAAATTATTTAATATAATTTCTATATATTTAAATAATTTAATATAATTTCTTACAGACAGTACAACTAGTTAGTAGAATCAAACCCCGGTCTCTTTTTATTTCGTACTAGCTGCTGCCCGTGACTACGTCCGCGTAGAATAGGCTGAAAGCGTAGCATTCAGACAGAAAGACAGATATACATAAAAATATGTATGTAAATTAGCCTATGTCTTATTCTGATGTATAAGCTATATTATTGTAAAGTTTCATTAAAATCCATTCAGTAGTATTTGCGTCAAAGAGTAATAACCATCCATCCACACATACAAACTTTCGCCTTTATAATATTACTAAGGAAGTAGGGATATTCGTGTATTTGTATTTGAACGCAAAATACCTTTTTAGAGTGCAAATAATAAATGAAACCTTCATATAAATATAACATACCATAAAACCATATAAATATAAGCGACCATAAGATCGTCAATTACAATATCGTCCACCCCGACCGGCTCACATTCTGTCTGGTTGGCACTCTAATATATTACAAAAAGTATTCCGTCGCACTGTATTCCATGCAGAGTAGCACTCACCGGCCACTGGCCACTTGTACAAGTTCTACCTTGGGGTATAAATCCCTCCTATAAAATGACAGAGACACGATAGAACCTAGGCCCAACCTTACGAATTGTACGAAGCTGTTTGCAATAACCGGGCAAGCTCATTCACGCCATTCGAACCTGCCCGGTGAATGGCTCTTTTCAAGAGCGTTTTGAGAACTTGAGTTTCCCATTCATCTGCCCTTGCTCTTTTTACCCTACACAAACGACATCCCCAAAAATTCACAAGTTTAATTCACCTACTCGCCTCCAAAGCGCCGCCAATCGAACTTCATTACTAGTGTAATCCCTATTAAAGGAGTTCGTAAAAGTTCAACATTAGAATGACAAACACTATCCCTACCAAATATCTCGCTCAAGTTCATAGAAACCATGTATTTATTCGATTCAGACCACAGGCTGGTATTGTTTAAACTGCGCCAAAACGCGGAGGAGATCCGCCGAACACTGCTGAGGCGATAGTTATACTAGATGATGCAAGTCGAGCGATAGCAAGCTCTCTAACTAGCATTACAACGGCCAAAACAATGCCACAAAATGATATGTGCAGTGAATGCATATATAAAAGGAAATAATACCATTGATAATATTTATTTTATTTTTAAACTTCATGCACAAAAGACAGAACTTTTTACACCTGCCTTTTTTGTCTCTGCGTCACCCATAGGTTGACTGGGAGAGAATGCCTTAGGCATTAAGTCCGCCTATACACAATGTAATTTTTTTTGTGTAAAAGTTTAAATAAATAAATAAAATATATAGGCGGACTTAATACTGACAGCTTTTTCTACCAGTCAACCTTAGCGAGGTACTGAGAAATTTAAATTGTTTATAGTGCTAATCTTTGCACTTAAGATTGAACATTACAATATGTAGAAAAAGTGCGAAAAGATTGTCGCCGCTGTGGGAATCGAACCCACGTCTTCGGCATTCGCGGCCTGACGCTCTAGCCACTGAGCTAAACGGTTGATTACCACACCGTCGAAAATCTTAACGCATTCTTCTACATTGTTTTCTTAGCATTTGAAGCAATGCTTGGCGCCATCTATTGTTATATCCTTTCCAGCATACAAACAACTTCGAATATCGTTTTACAACGATAATTCAAACGAGATATGTCGCCATTGCTTATTAGAAATTTAAATTGTTTATAGTGCTAATCTTTGCACTTAAGATTGAACATTACAATATGTAGAAAAAGTGCGAAAAGATTGTCGCCGCTGTGGGAATCGAACCCACGTCTTCGGCATTCGCGGCCTGACGCTCTAGCTACTGAGCTAAACGGCTGATTACCACACCGTCGAAAATCTTAACGCATTCTTCTACATTGTTTTCTTAGCATTTGAAGCAATGCTTGGCGCCATCTATTGTTATATCCTTTCCAGCATACAAACAACTTCGAATATCGTTTTACAACGATAATTCGAACGAGAGATGTCGCCATTGCTTTTTAGAAATTTAAATTGTTTATAGTGCTAATCTTTGCACTTAAGATTGAACATTACAATATGTAGAAAAAGGTTCGATTCCCACAGCGGCGACAATCTTTTCGCACTTTTTCTACATATTGTGAGGTACTGAGAAGTTGAGGTAGGTGCACAAACATATCCACTCCGACCGGGTTCCCGCCTTGACGTGGCGGAGGGGCTTAGTAGCCGTGGCTTGGTCCCCCACGGCGAAACTAAGAGGAACCAACACTGGGCCGGCCTAGAGGGCCGCTTCGAGTTGGCTCATTGAGCCCACTCTAGATGCGTGCTGGAGGGTGCAGGGGACAGGTCGAGGGTGGTAGAGGTGGAGCCACTCTCCCTGTCTTCTGTTACCGAGGAGGAGTCGAGGGGAAGAGGAGTGTCGGTATTGCGGTGCGCCGTTTTCCCTATCCTTCGCGGCCGAAAAGTGGTAAGCGGCGGAACCACAGACCAGATCCTCCCCTGGAGGCTGAGAGGCTTGCTGCTTATTATCACTGGCTCTCCTGGCTCCCATGGCCCCGGTCAGCGAACTCGGGGGAGTTCGTTGGCCGTGAAAATGGGGCCGAGTAAGAAGGCACGCTGAATGTTCCAACAACTATTTTTGAATAAAATTGTAAATTCATTTTAAAGTTCATATTTCGTGAATTTTCAGGGGAATAATTACAAATTATGGCAAGAAGTGACTCAGACTGAATCTGAAAGCGGTGCTCCACGACCATCAACTAAGAAAAAATTACGTACGGAAATTGTGCAAAAAAGTTAATACATGTAGGTACTATTAGTATACACATATAAGTATATACATACATATAGATAGAGCTAAAAAGTTTTACTTTAGTCGAGTGGTCTAAAGCACACTAGTTTTTTTTTAAAATAAATATATTTTGTAGACGTACCCATACACTAGAAAAACATTGTGTTCATCACGCAATATTTTTCTGGTAGTGGGGATCAAACCCACACTTGCGTAAGCGACAGTTTCTCTATCCACTATGCCCATTGCCGTGGATGTTTAGTTTTTGCGATGCGTACTATTAACTTCGTCACGTTTTGTATCATATAGAAAATATTATGCATAGAAAATAGCGGCTTTGTCCGTTTCCCTTTGCAAAATTGCTCACCTGCTCTTTATAAAACACTCACCTCGTGCCATAGCTCCCAAATCTTTGCCAAATCTGTGGAAACACCCTAAAGATTGTCGTTCACGTGTCTGTCCAGGTAACATCATAATTACCAGATCTCTGACGAAGCTATACATGATCTTGAGACGGTAACAGACGGGCAAGGCTGAACTTAAATTATGCTATTTTTATTTTTTTTTAATTATGGTTCTTAAAATTTTTTATTTTTTATAGTGCTAATCTCTGCACTTAAGATTAAACATTACTTTTTCTACAAATTTTAAAATTAAATTATGCTTCCTCAGTACTAGTAAATTTACAAATTGGTATTTATTATGCCGCATTAAATATTTATAAAATCTGAAATAATAATTAAATGAAAGTGCACGTTTTATTACTTATATCGGAAAAGAGGTCGAGGCACAGAAGTAGGGTGTGGTCATATATTTCTTTATTACTCGTGTGTATTTTCCGAATAGGTATCGAGTTATAGCGATACTGCAAATCTACTAATAGAAGGCGATCCCTGGCGATGGGATAAAATGTAAAAAAGCGTTTACCGAAGCTTGATTCGCCAAAATAAAATAGCTAATTTGCAATATGACATGCAAAAATCGACGAGGTGTGCATGCGTGACAACACTAATACACGAGTATTTATGAAATGTGATGGCAGGATGGGCAGGTCCGTCCGGGTAAGTACCACGACCTCACAGAGGGCGGCAGTGGAAGTACTATACTCAGAGTTTCGTCTGGTGAGTGAGGTAGCCGGGGCCCACTTTATTAAAAGGTGACAATGCATCTGCAAGCCTACGGGCGTTGAAAATCTCAATGGGCGGCGATTATCACTTAACATCAAGCGAACCGCCAGCTCGTTTGCCACTTTTTCACATAAAAAATACATCGTAATGATGAGACATTTAATGAGCGGAAACGAAACTTAGAAATAAGGTAAATTAAAAGAAATTGCGATACATCAAACCATTTGGTTCGAAACAAACATAAATAATGCTCGAAATCAAACAAACACAATTAAAATACACATTTATTGTAGAAATCATTGTAAACGAATAAAAAAACACAAAACAATACACTTAAAACATATTCTATCACAAAAACGCTCGAGAGGCGCATTTTCAGGTAATTTTTGAATTGACTTCAGGCATCGTAGCTTTGGCTCTCAGTCGGTGTGACATGATAATTACTCTATGGTTTCGAGTATTTTATGGTAACTTGAGATTTTTTTTTTCAATTAAAAATATGTAAGTTCGTAGTATAGCATACATTCGTCCACATTTAGTTTCGGGGTTTAATAGAAATTGCAAGCTTACATAATATTCAGGTATGTTTATAAATGGGTGTTTATAATGAATAAACTCTGGTGTCATATTTAAAAATTAGTAAGTTATTATTTTTGAAGCAAGTTCTTACAATTAACAAACTACTTTTTTAATGTTTAGATCACACGACTACATTTAAAAAAAAAACTATGCCGTAACTACTTAAATTAATTTTAAATGTAAATTCGTAGGAAAATATTATTCTTTAGGGTCGAAAGTTATTTCTTACTTTTATTTCGACAATATTTTTTTCAACCAAATCAATTTCTCCACTTGTACTATGAAAGGCACCTAATTTCCACTCAGACCCAAAAATTGGTCTCAAAAAGAGTATCAAAGAAAAACATTGTCAACAGGATATCATTTAAGTCACAAATGCCGTAAAAACATATCATTATGTGTATATTTGTATTGAGTGTAAATTCTTGACAAGGTTTTTTTATCATTAATTTACATGCAAGTCTATTTATTTAGTCACGTCAATAATGCCTATAGTTATGAAAGCTTCCTGCGTAATACCATGTTGTCATTTGATCCAAATATGATATTGGCAGTCTTACTAGACAAAATCGTATTCTGTACTCTTCTATCGATCAAGGAAAATAAATTGGTATTATAGCATAAAGTATTCATGCTAGGAGAATGAACGTAGAATGTGATTACTCATTCTATTACATAACGGACAATGGGAATTTACAGGTTTGTGCTAAAGACATAATAATAGTGAATAAATGTTTTTTTTTTTCACTGTACGTTTGACTTTAGTACTTTTCGTATATTTATTGTGTATATCAGATCGAAGAGATTCGAGGTTTGGTTATCGTGAATAATTAATAAGAATAAACCAACGTTTTCTACTTTTGTTAAGTAATCATTATCGATCTTCTGTTGTGCGTAAGTAATAAAATATTTACGATACAATTTACTTTGTCAGGTTGTTAAACATACATTGATGCGAAAGGGTCTTTAGGTTACGTTTTATATAAACTGTTAGGTACCTAAACGTTTACAAAATTTAATTATAAACGAAAGTATTTTTGAGAAAATACCATCACGTGTTAATCGCAACAGATCAAGAAAATCGAGTGCATAAATCACACCAATTTCCTTTTCAAGAGGAATGTAATATACAATTTTTTGTACCCTACAGTCATGACCATATTCGAAAAGATTGTTTAACAATTATCACCAATTTTTATTAAAACATAAATTGATGACTGTATGACCTCCATTTATGACCAGATGGCTTAACGGAATGTTACATATCATAAGAAAGATTCTAGTAAAACGTTATCACAAACTATATGGCATCTCTTAAGAACAAAATTCGTTCGTCAAATTGATAAGATATCGATCGTAGTGAGTTTTCGTTTTGTGCTAATTCTTTCCCCCCGAGATGAAATGCTGCATAACGTATTGTGCTTTCGTGCTCAACTATTTACAAAGCAACACTATAACGACCATTGAGAACTGAAACAGAAGCAAAACAAAAATAAATTATAACATCGAAAACAACGGATTTGATAAGATTAACATAATAAACTAAATAATAGAATAACAATAAACGACATATCTATTTACTAAGGACTGCGGGAAGGATAATAATGTACATTTTGTTATTATATCTTAACAACTAATATCTTTTTTTTTGTAATCCCTTTGAGAGAGGTGGTAGTAATAAAATGTTTAGATATAAATTTATTCTAAACATATGTGCGGTTGCACGATACATTGTGCAATAAATATGTCGCCTTATGCAATGAATACGATGCGGGAAAAGCCAGGCACTATTTAATAACGTGTTCTCAGTTATTATGGAGATAAGTTGGCCATGTATTGTGGTGGATTTTATGCTGTTATGCGGCCAAAAGTACAAAAAAAATATCGTAGTTTTTCTCCATGAGTGGAGTCAATAAAGGCAAAAAAGGAAATTATATGGGGGAAGGAGCTTCGCGTGGCGTTTATTTTTTCTGTGAAATCGTGTCCCTCCAGTTATGTATCCCGGTGAAGTCATTCGCATTGGGTGATGTCAGTCCCATCTCACAAAGCGTGTAAATTAACAGTGACTTCGTCAATTAACGAGATACAAAACTAATTCGTCGTAGAACAGATTCCTAGACACCCGGAATATGCAACACTTGGATGACTCCGTGGCGCATTTGCTAAGGTTTTGGCTTCAGCGCCGCGGGTTCGATTCCCGCACGAGACCCCTCTTTGTGTGACCATTGTTACAGATCAGGGGTTGTCCACGAGAAGTTAATGTATGTAAAACGTCCTTAAAACACAGGATGATGTTAACCCACAGTAAGCGGCAATTTTTCGAAGGGAAGACTACAATAGATCTTCCGACTGGTCGTCGGAACTTACTACCAAAGCCCTCCCACAAATACAATGCAAGAATTGGCGCGTTCTAATATAGGCGCAAAACGAATATGTCATCACCTGGGCATGTTAGTCCTCCTGTACGGCCTAGCGTTCCGGTACACGTGGCCGTCCTGCGACACGAGCGTGCCGCGCGAGCTGCACCGCGCCGACGACACGCTGCGACACGACAAGCTGCGACACGACACGGGCGACGGGCTGCGACACGACTCGGCCGAACCGAAGGCGCGCCGCGAACGCTCGCCCGCGTCCGCCGGCTGCGGCCCGTCTGCGCGCAACGCGGAAACCGTGACGCGTGACGCGTGTCGCGACTCGCGTCACGCGCGCCGTGCCCATTGCGAGCGTGCGTGACGCGTGGCGCGATTGCGTTCAACAATCGCGAATGCTCATCGGTCGATGCTAGTGGCATAGCCCTGCGTTAAGCGCCACGTGACTCATGACGGGTGTCTCATGACGCGTGTCTCGTGTCTGCGACCGCGCTCAACAATCGCGACTGCGAGCGACGCGCTACGACTGCGTACGTCACATCTATCGATGCTAGTGGCATAGCCCGCCGTTAAGCGTGACGTGGCTTATGACGCGTGACGTGGCTCATGACGCGTGACGTGCGAATGCAGTTTTAGGGCAAATGGCAAGTGTTAGTTACTACGTCTGACATGACGCACGTAACACATAGATAAGTGTCGTTTCTGAAGGGAGCCATTCGATATTCATTGATTAGCTCATATCATTGTTTTCTTCTTCATGGGAAAACTTGATAAGCTAGCAGCATTTCATCATTACCGCTGCCTGTGGACATTTATTACTCCCGAGACTAAATATACGATGCCAACTTTCAAAATAGTGAGTTCCGGCTTCCTCGCTCACGAACGAAACGCGAGAGTATGGTACATTCAATTCACGTTTTTATGAGATCGTGGTAGCTCCGGGGGTGTGCCACGACCTCACAGAAGACGAGAAGTAGTAGAGGCGTTATACTTTCGCGGTTCGTCCGCTGGAAAGTGACCGGCGTTTCTTAAAAGTGGACAGGGCAAACGCCACCCCACGGTAGACCGTGGCGGTGGTCACTAGGGCGCCATCCATTGCTAGGACACCAGGTGAGCCGTATCATCCATGGATAGAACAGACCTTGAGCGGCGTCGTCCGCGGCCAGGTCGGGGCTGCTGCCCCACGGGCTGAGCGCGCCCAGGGGGCTGCACAGGCCCCCGGACACCAGCGTGTCGTCCTCGTCGCCCGAATCTGCGCGACAGCAATGAACGGTGTAGTGAATGAATGGCGGCGAATGAATGAATGGAAACGACCGGATCGATAAAGGGCCATCGCGCCGCACCGTTAAGTCTGAAGGTTGTCGTTACTAAACGGATTATTAACAGTGAATGACGGATCGAGAACGAAATCTAACAAATTATTATGGATCTTTGTTGAACTCTAATCGAAAGTTGTTTGGATGCTTGCTTAATTGGTTATTTTTGGTTTTATTGGTTAATTGACTATTGTGTAGTAAATTACACAATATAAGATAATAAAAGTATATCAAGATCAAACTATAATATAAGTATAGGCAAACCCAAACCTTCGTAGACGTCGAAAAAGTTCTCCTTGGATTCGGTCTGCGACGATTTTTTCTTCCTCTTACTCTGTAACAGAGATAAATTATTTGGTAATTGGAATTATACACGATTATCAATACTAAATCAATCAATATGAAAACAGTATTGTCTAGGAAGATAAAAGTAATATAAGAGTGCTAGTCATAACACTTATTATTGGCGATAATTAAGTAGAGCTTCAATTTCTCTCAAGAGCACTAAGCTGCGTTTCGCGTTTGTTTTATGATTTCATTCATAAGAGTAATAATTTAATTTAAATATTACTTTTCATTTTAAGTGCCAGTCTCTGCAGTCAAGATGAAACTTTAAACTAATTTTTTTTTTTATAGATTAATGAACAAAACCTGCGTCTTCTTGTTTCGTAATCTTTTCGAGAAAACAATATAATTCGAAATAACCGATTGCAATTTAGAGGCGAAAGAATATCGAGAACAAACCTTGGTCATCTCGTCGGCAACGGACATCTCGAGCGCGTGGTGCGTTCGCGCCAACGCCGCTAGAGCCTCCTCCAGCACGCGGTTTCTCTCGATCTGCGTCACGTCAGATGGCAATTACTCGATTTTATAATAGTTTTTTTTTTATGTGACAAAGTGGCAAACAAACTGGCGGTTCACCTGATGTTTAGTGATAACCTCCATTGACATTTGCAACACCCGTAGGGTTGCCGGTGCGTTGCCATCTTTTGGTAAGTGGCTTACATTGGATATATGTTTGTTTTTCTCGATTATTATTTGTTTGTTTAAAAAACTTTACCATTATTTGTGGATAGAATTATCTTGTGTTGTAAGTACGTTTTATAAAAAAACTCAAACACGAGTTGTGAGTGAGGTAGGCGGGTCGCCAATTTATTATTAATCACAGATGCAAAACTACGCGTGTCGAAATGTCAACGGGCGGCGGTTATCACTTAGCATCGGGTGAATCGCAAGCTCGCTTGCCTCCTTCTTACATAAAAAAGGAGTGTCCCCAATATTGTAACAAAAATCTCGTGGTATGACGGTGGTGGGTGGACGGTGGAGGGTGGTGGTGGACGGTGGATGGTTATTGTGGACGGTGGTGGTGTACGGTGGTGGTGGTGTACGGTGGTGGTGGTGGACGGTGGATGGTTATTGTGGACGGTGGTGGTGTACGGTGTAGGGTGGTGGTGGACGGTGGATGGTTATTGTGGACGGTGGAGGGTGGTGGGCGGTGGATGGTGGTTGTGAACGATGGATGGTGGTTGTGGACGGTGGAGGGTGGTTGTGGACGGTAGAGGGTGGTGGGCGGTGGATGCTGGTTGTGGACGGTGGATGGTGGTTGTGGACGGTGGAGAGTGGTGGGTGGACGGTGAGGGCCCACCTCCCTGGCGAGGCGCGCGTGGTCCCTGTCCCTGGCCTGGGCCACGAGCGCCGCGCAGTGCCGCAGCGCGTTCAGCGCTTCTGCTCCGCTGCCGCACGCGTGCTGGAAGCGCTGCAAATACAAACGAATACATTATTGACTAGTTTGATCAAATGGTGTAGTGGGTAGTGAACCCGCCTCTTGCTCCAGAGGGTGTGGGTTCGATCCGCACTACTAGCAAAATGTTGTGTGATGAACGAAGTGTTTTTCCAGTTTCTGGATATGTATATGTATTCATTTACAAAAAAAAAATAAGTTCAAGTATGTTTATCAGTTATCTAGTACCCATAGTACAAGCGTTGCCTAGTTTGGGACTAGGCATTGTTGCGAAAAATACAGGGAGATTTTTTGAGAAGTGCCCAAATTTACTTTTTTTTTGGAAATAAAAAGCAGTTTTTATTTCCAAAAAAAAATGCCATTCTATTCCTTAAAAAACAGAACGTGTTGACAATGCGGTAGTCTTTCATAAATGCACAGCATTTATATATATATATATATATATAATTTACTGTGCACGAACTTGTGTGCGTGTTAGTTATAATTGATTGCGAGTAAAATAAATGAGTTGCGTATAAATTACGCTCTTTTTGAGATAAGTTCAAATGAATGTAATTAATTATTTACGAGTGATTTTAAATATTTATCATTTATGTCTTGAATTTAATAAAAAAATGGATACACTTAGAAAAGCCACTCTGTATTTATACAGGGAGAATTTACAAGAAGTGCCCAAATTTACACAGAAAGTTCAGACTCGGCAGTATAATCGTATGATGAAGTAAAAACAATATTTTTTTTTTCAAATAATTTGCCATACTATTCCCTTAAACACAGAACTTGTTGTGACAATACGTTAGTCATTCATCAGCCATCGTCAGTCAACAAAACTAAGCGCTTTTTTGATTTGAAATGCAAGTATTTAACCATCCTTTTGGCAAGCCAATTAACATTGAACAAGCCATTTGACAACTGATTAATCGATTTCTACGTTGATGGACTTTTTTTTAACTATGGGTCAAGCAATAGTGTTCGCTGTTGCATGAATGGGCACGTCCGTCCGGGTAGAAGGCCGGCGTGAAGTGGAAGTGTTACACTTCTGCGTTTCTTCTCGCGAGTGAGGTAGCCAGGGCGCCCTTTAATAAAAGATGGCGACGCAGCCGCAACCCCACGGAAGTTGCAAATGTCCATGTCCATGGGCGGCGGTCATCACTTAACGGCAGGTGTACCGCCAGCTCTTTTACCACTTTCTCAGAGAAAGAGAGCAAAGAGAAGGAGAAAAGAGAGAGAGAGAGAGGCGCTCACCATGTAGGCGGAGTGGTGCAGCGAGTTGCCGACGTTTACGCAGTTGTCGAGCGCGGCCACGATGGCCGAGCACTCGCGCAGCTGCGTGTCCAGCAGCGCCAGGCTGTTGCTGGCGGCGGTCAGCGCGTCCTGCATAGAGCCTGCGCCGCGTTCAGACGGATGGCGTTAAACGTTTGATCACAACTGCCCGGTTGCTATATTCGACGAACGGCCGCCAGTTACATAGCTTCGTAACTTTCCTAACGACTTGTAGTTTAAAGGAACGCTAGCAACTCACTTTCCGTAGGAAAACGCCTCGTTTTGTTGACATAGGAACCGGGCGTACACGCCCTTTCATCTACAAGTCGTTATGAAAGTTACGAAGCTGTGTAACTAACGGCCGTTCGTTGAATGTAGAAACCGGACAAATATGTTGTTGTCGTGGTTGTGGTATAGCGAAAATGTCATCATCATTATCAGCCGTGAGACGTCCACTGTTGAACATAGGCCTCCCCCTTGGAACACAACTCGACATTGAATTGAAAGCGGACGCCCGTACACTGATCTATCACGGCTTATATTATAATGTTCAATATTTATTATTGGTATAAAAAAATACCATTGGAAAGAGAGTAGATTAATTTCACGCACTACCTATGCGATCGTCGTTTGTCGTACATTTCGGATTTTCTCTTTCAAAAGGTGTAATATTTATCGCGTAGTACCGTCGCTATGGTCATTATTGTGGTGATCGTGATTACAAAGTGGTCGCCATTGCAGTAGCGATAGGATTGTGGTGTTCGTCATTAGAATAGTGGTCGCCGTTGTAGTAGCGATACTATTGTGGTGGTCGTGAGTACAATAGTGGTCGCCGTTGTAGTAGCGGTAGTATTGTGGTGGTCGTGATTACAATAGTGGTCAAAGTTGTAGTAGCGGTGATTTTGTGGTGGTCGTGACTACAATAGTGTTCGCAGTTGTAGTAGCGGTAGTATTGTGGTGGTCGTGATTACAATAATGGTCGTAGTATATGGTGGTGCAGTAGTGGTAGTATTGTGGTGTTCGTCATTAGAATAGTGGTCGCCGTTGTAGTAGCGATACTATTGTGGTGGTCGTGAGTACAATAGTGGTCGCCGTTGTAGTAGCGGTAGTATTGTGGTGGTCGTGATTACAATAGTGGTCACCGTTGTAGTAGCGGTGATTTTGTGGTGGTCGTGACTACAATAGTGGTCGCAGTTGTAATAGCGGTAGTATTGTGGTGGTCGTGATTACAATAATGTTCGTAGTATATGCTGGTGCAGTAGTGGTAGTATTGTGGTGGTCGTGATTACAATAATGGTCGTAGTATATGGTGGTGCAGTAGTGGTAGTATTGTGGTGGTCGTGATTATAATAGTGGCCGCCGTTGTAGTAGCGGTGGTATTGTGGTGGTCGTGATTGCAACAGTGGTCGGACATTGCACATAGCGACTCACCCAGCGGCTTGCACTCGTCGTCCAGATCTGCGGCCTCTGTGGCCTCTCGCGCCGCCTCGAACGCCGCCCCCGCCCACAGGTAGTGGCCCGAGTACGCGATGTGCTCGTTCAGCGCCGTTATCCACGACTGTAATGCAACGCCATCTACGATATCTACTACACTCTCTTCGCAAGCCCACACAAATCAGTAAATGTTTGGGCTAACACCGGTTATGACGATATAAACGATAATAGAATTTCTAAGAACACTAATTGATATAGTTAAGGATATTTATAACATGATTATTATTATTATTATTATTATTATATACTTTATTGTACACCACAAAGAATTTGATACAATTAGTATGAAATAAGTCTTAAAAGCTAGGTACAATAAGGCGGTCTTATCGCTAAAAAGCGATCTCTTCCAGACAAACTTAGGACGAGGAAAAATAAACTAATGAATAGTGGGAGGTGGTGTGCTCAATAAACTTACTTAATACCAAAATAGACTTAAATATAATAAGATAAACAAAATTATAATAAACATACATAAACATAAATAAATATATAATATATATAAATAAATACACGAGAGAAGAATTAAATCTGACATGATATTTAGGATATGATAATTAGGTATGATATTTTGATAACGCGTGGTTAGCTTGATGATCGAACGTGAACTGATTGATTGTCGCGGTATATTTTAATGCTCACAACGTATTGATGGACTTTAGGTAAAAAGTGCAAACGAAGCTGTTTGGTTCAATAGTGAACCGAACAGTAAACCTTAGCATACTAATGCATTAGCAGCATACTACTGACTCACAGACACCCAGAACTCCCTAGCTCTAGTTTACGACGGGCAGGGGATACCTTTATCCTTTGAAGTGGACGTAGTTGGTAGTGAACCTGCTTCTTGCGCCGAAAAGGTGTGGGTTCGACCATCACCACTAGAAAAATATTGCGTGATGAATATAGTGTTTTTATAGTGTCGGTGGGTGTAATTTGAGTGTGTTTAAGTATGTTCATCGGTTTTCTAGTGCCCATAGCACACGCGTTGCTTAGTTTGGGACTGGTGAAGGTTGAGCAAAAATGTTGTCCTTAACTATTTATTAACCGACTTCAAAAGGCGACTTCTCAATACGACTGTATTTTTTTTATGTCTGTTACCTCAGAACTTTCGATTGTTCGAACCGATTTTGATGATTCTTTTTTTATTTGAAAGCTGGTGCTTCCCATGTGGTCCCATATTATGTTAATTTGTATTTGATCTTGGGATTCGGAGATACCTAGGAAACTGCTAAAAATCAACTGTAAAATGAATACAGAGCGAGATATTTGAAGTCGGTTTTGTTTTTCGTTATTAAAAAAAATGACTTGTTCATTTATTGATTACTGTGGTAGGGTCACGCAACAGTTTCCACTGTTGCACGAATGGGCAGGTCCGTCCGGGTAAGTACCACGACCTCAAAGAGTACCGCCTTAAAGCAGAAGTGTTACACTTCAGCGTTTCGTCTGGCGAGTGAGGCAGCCGGGGCCCACTTTAAAGGCAACACATTCGCAACCCTAAGGGTGTTGCAAATGTCCAAGGGCGGCGGTTTTTACTCAAGGTCAGGTGAACTGGCAGGTCGTTTGCCACTTTTTGGAACGAAGTTCCTCATCGCGCGATGTGAAAGGGGGCTAGACGGAAAAAATCATCACGAAAAGTTGTAACGACACTTTTTGCTATAGTAAGCTATTGTAAGCTGTGCGGCGTGCGCATGTTTCTCTGTCTGTTTCTCTCTCTGTCTCTTACAGAAAGCAAGCCAGATATTTTCATTTCTATTTCGCATTGAACAGTGTGGTGTCGCGACGATTATTTTTGTTGAGTGTATACAGGCTTTTTGTACATAACAAATAATAATAATAATAATGAATTTATGATGAATTTATAATGAATTAATGAATCAGAACGCAATGCGGGCGTATTTTAGGGCAAAAGGGAGTGAAACTGGAGGGTTTGCGTATCGGGCAAGGATGCATCGCTTTTTTGCTGAGCTGGAGCCATCTTTAACCGTCACGGAGCAAAACCTAGCAGACAGAGTTCGGTACATCATGCGCTCAAAAATATTTGATGATGCCGAGCTCGAACGACTTCGACGTTAGGCTGTTCCCTCATCGGATGAGAATGCAGTAGCCGGAAATGCGACCCCGCAACCTTCGGATCTCGCAGGGTTACAAGCGGAAGCGGAGGCCGCGTTTTACCCCCCCGGCTCCTGTAGATTCGTGCGATGATGGAATAGTCGCCCAAGAAATAGAGCAGATGAGAAGTATATTGGAGGAGGCAATTCTGGAGGTGCGCGAAACGCCTCTCGAGTATCGACCACGTCTCCCCCGCATACCTCTAAGTAAGCGGAGTCGGTCTGTCGTGAGGTCTCTTAACCCGATGCTGGCAACCTATTTGGAAGCTAGCCGGGATCTTTGCGATACGGACTCAATTCTCTTTCGTGCTGCACTGGCGGTATGCCGAATCGTTGGCGCCAAACTTCCCAAGGCTGGACGTGCTACCAGACTAGGTAGCACTATCCCAGCATGGAGAAGAAGAATTGAGGACCGTTTCGCAAAGGTAAGGGCCATCATCGGCAGGCTGATAAGCTTCAGGTCGGTCAATAATAGGCCCAGAATTGTGCGCACCGTTAGGATGGCGTTCGCTGGGACCAACATCAACTTGTCCCAGCCAGATATTACGCAAAAACTAACGGAGCGCATAGATGACCTGAAGCGGAGGATCGCTGCTTGGGGGAAGCGGATTCGGAGATATACCGAGAGGACGGCGCGGTTTAGCCAGAATCGCCTCTTCCAGAGTGACCAAAAGAGGCTCTACAAATCTTTGGAGCGACCAATGAGCTGTGAAACGGGCCAAGGACCGGACCAGGCAGACACTGTCGCCTTCTGGCGCAGCCTGTGGTCAGAGCCCGTAGACCACAGCGAGGGCCCTTGGACACAATTCGTGGCGAGCCAATGTGCAGATATTGCACCCATGGACCCCGTCGTCATAACACCCGACGACGTATCTGAGGCAGTCCGTAGAGCCCCGAACTGGAAAAGTCCGGGACTCGACGGGCTGCATCACTACTGGCTGAAGGGGTTCGTGGTGTGTCATGCTGTGCTCGCCCGACAGTTCCAAGAAGCTCTCGATCAGAGGTCACTCCCGAGCCTCTTTACTACTGGGGTCACTCATTTGGCCCCATAACGTGTCTACCTACCATCTATAAGACACTGACACCTATTCTGAGCATGAGAATCACCCGGCATATTAATATGAATCGGATTGTCTCGTGCTCAGAATGGATGTCGGGGCGGTGGTCGTGGAACCAAGGAACCACTTCTCATCGCGGTCATTGGCAAAATGGTTAAACGCAACCGTCGGAACTTCTCCGCCGCCTGGATAGACTACAGAAAGGCGTTCGACTCGGTGCCCCATACATGGCTAAAGAGGGTCCTCGAACTGTACAAAGTAGACTGTACAGTAAGAGACTTCCTCGAGCACTGTATGGGGCAATGGAGTACGATCCTTTGTCATCTAGGCGAGCGGATGATGGCTGCGGAATACCGGATAAGGATACAACGGGGTATTTTCCAGGGCGACTGTTTGAGTCCAATATGGTTTTGCCTCTCCCTGAATCCTCTCAGCGTGTTACTGGAGGGCTCGGGGGGAGGATTTCAGCTTCGGAGAGGAGGGACAAAAGTGACCCACCTTTTCTACATGGATGACCTCAAATTATTCGCCTCCAATCGCTCCCATTTGATGGAATTGCTTAAAGTCACTTGTGATTTCAGCAATTCTATCAAAATGGAGCTTGGGACGGATAAGTGTGCGGTCCTCCATGTCGAAAGGGGTAAGGTGGCTAATGCGGAGGGCATAGACTTATCTATGCCCGTTAACATAAGGACCCTCTCTGAGGCTGAAACATACCGATACCTGGGTATGTCACAAAATATGTGTATCGATGAGGCTGGCATGAAACAGTCAGTTCGTGACGTGTTTTTTGCACGCCTGACAAAGGTGTTTAACAGCCATTTGTCAGGCGTGAACAAGGCACGCGCTTTTAACGGCTGGGTCATGCCAGTCCTCATGTATACCTTTGGCATACTCAGGTGGACTTCAGGTGGAATCTTCGAGAGATACCCTGTCATATCACAGGGGCTAGGTCGGGGCTACCTGTCGGCAGGCGAGCGCGTCCTCCGGCGCGGCGTCGACCGCCAGCCGGTGGCTGTCGCCGTCGCTGAACGCGAGCACCAGCAGCGCGGGCTCGCCCCGCGGCGCCGACAGCTGCGCCCCGTCCAGGTACTTGCGCGCGCGGCCCCCGCCGCCCCCCGCACCGCCCCCCGCACCGCCCACCGCACCGCCCCCGCCGCCGCCGCGGGCCGCCTCCGCCCTTGAGCCGTAGTAGATGAGCACGCCCCGCTGCAGCACCGCCTGCGAATGGAGCAATCGTGAAGGTATGAAGGAGGGGGGGGGGGGGGGTCGCTTGCGAGTTTCCATTTTAGATTCCACCGCCGGTCGCTATCGAGATCGATAGAAACTTTTTTTTTTTTCTTAGTTTTTATATCACAGTATCTTACTGCATACACAGTATATCACAGTATCTTACTGTATTCTTACTACATGGTAAAGAACGCAACGAATGAATGAACGAACAATATCAAAAGTCAACACTAAAAGTGATGAAGTACATGTTGTAGTTTTAATTAACAATATATTCAGCGTTCGTGTGTATAAATTAAATCATAAAATTTAATGACACTATGGGAAAATGAAACGGAATAAAAATGCCAACAGAATAATAAGTAATTAAAAAAGTAATGAACAAAAACGTAAGAAAAAAATAACCTCGTTTACATTCACGTATCCGTGGATTGTTTATTCGGCACGTGCATAGACACAAAGAACAATGATGAGTGAGCTTAGCAAAATATGCTCTAATACCCTTGACTCACTGGTGCAGTTTTTAAGCCATCGACTTCGGCGACGGGGAGCGTTCGTTCAATTTCCAAACGGGACAAGATTTATGTGATCCTGATTGATGATTTGCCCTTTGGTAGCGGAATTTATTATAATTAAATATTTATTATGTGACTTTATTCGACTCTATGTAAATATTTTGCAAGAATCTTTTACTATTCTCAAAATAAATTTGGCGATGTAACATTAACAACTAGAGTCGAGGTGGCTGTATAAAGTGCCTAACAAGAGCAAGAAGGGGCCACCAACCCAAACTGGCCTCCAGCCGAGGAACCTGGACTTCTTGAGCAGGGGCCCCTCGAACCTGGCCGCGGTGCGCTGCAACTTCTGCACCGGCCTCACGCTCAGCACTTCGCGCATCTCGTTGTCCTTCGCGAGGTCCATCGCCAGTTGGCCTGTTGGTGGGGATTTCCTTATATTTAATACTTTCGAAATACGTACATAATTGTGCAGAATTAAATGAATGAATCAATGGATGGATGGATTAAAGAATGAATATGTTATTTAGTTTACACAAACACAATTATGCTCAAAATTAATGGAATATAAATTAAGGCATGAAACTAAAAGGCATGTACTCGGCTTGATTTATGCCCGGTTCCTATATTATATGTTCCTATATAACTTCCATAACTTTCATAATGACAATGCAACTACGGCCGTTCGTTGAATATAGGATCCGGACTTTACAGATTTTCAATACTTGAGTACGAAAAATGTAAACTATAAATAACAAACTAGACTAAGATTAAACGCAAAGCCGGTGTCCACATCATAGAAGCACGAACACACCGCTGTGGTTCCTGAGGGTCGTGTCGATGCCGTTCTGCAGCAGGAGAACCGCCACCCTCGCGTGGCCCCGGTACGCCGCGCAGTGCAGGCAGGTGTTGCCCTGCGCGTCCACGCAGTTTATGTTCGGCGGACTCGAGCCGCTCAGCTGAGAAACAAAATGCTAGTCAACGCTGTTCTGGATTCAATCGACTTCGCTTCAATTCACTTCATCATAATTTTTTTTTTTTTTTATGCGAAAAGTTGTCAAACGAGCAGACGGTTTACCTGATGTTAAGTAAATACCGCCGCCCATGGACATCTGCCACACCCGAGGGTTACAGATGCGTTGACAACCTTTTGAAAATTGGGCTCCGGCTACCTCACTCACCAGACGAAACGCGAAAGTATTTGTCATACTGTCACTTTACGCTGGTCTTCTGTGAGGTCGTGGTACTTACCCGGACGGGCCTGCCCATTCGTGCAACAGCCGAGGCTTCATCATCATTTCAGCCTGTTCGAGTCCACCGCTGAACATAGGCCTCCCCCACAGACTGCCATTAAGTACGATCCTGAGCCATCCGCATCCATCAACTTCCCGCACATTTGCACAGGTCGTCACTCCATCTAGTGTGGGGTCGTCCTACACTGCGTTGGCCAGTACGAGGCTGCCACTCGAGAACCTTTCTTCCCCAACCCCCTCTTCATGATAGAAGTCGAAATTCACTTTACTCCAATTCAATTCACTTCGACTCGCTTCACCTTCCAACTACCTTCGAAAATTGATGACGCATTGCTTCTCAACATTAGTATTTTATTTTTATGTTTGTGTAAAGAGAATTTTTTTTTTCAAAGATATGACAACTGATAAAGTTATTAACATAAATTTGGAAATAAAAATATATTTTGCCGATTCTGTCTTTTCATTTTCTATTACTGCTATTCCTTCACCCTAACACTTTTACGAATAGAGAGTAACTTGTTTTAATTTTAATTTGGACTTTTATATTCCTCACAAGTTTATAATTCATATTGTCCCAAAGGACAAACAACACGGCAGTGAGACATATTTATTTTATTATTTTTTTTATTTACTACATCACAAAAAATCTTTTGTTGTATATATATTCCAAATACGTTTGTAAGAAAAGGTGCAAGGAGTAGTCCGTGGCTCACCGGCGCTTGGGCTAACTGCAGGCGTCTATCCCCGGCGGTACACATATGTAGGCTATTGCTTTACCTTTTTCACTTCCAAATACATTACGAGGAAAGGTTTGAGAAGTAGCGAGTAGCTCACCAGCGCCTGTACATCCTCGAGGTGTCCCTCCCTGGCGGCGCTGAGCAGCCGCCTCTCGCGGTCCAGCCTCTCCGCCCTCTGCGCCGCCTCCAGCAGCCTCTGCACGTCGCGCGTCTTGCAAACGTCGCAGGCGGTGCGCCCCTCGCCGTTCATCACGTTCACGTCCGCCTTGTAGTTAAGCAGCAGTATGACCAGCTCCTGGAAGCGGGGCGTGGTACCGCCGCAACTTGTGCAACCAGCCGACTTATTGCCCAAATTCGATTCGAATTTCTTTCGGTTTTCGATTCGAACTCGATTTGAAAAGCTCACCCCCGAACCGAATCGAAACTAGAAACAGGATCGTGCGTTATCAAACCCGTTAACTGTATCCGGCCTATTACGTCACAGACAAATGTTCCATGTTTACGGTTATAACATCTTTCTTAGATAAAGTTTTAATTGCTAAATTTTTTTTTCGAAAAATTATTCGAACTTAGTTAGTTCCAATTAGAGCCACCCACTCGATTGTGCGCTGACGTCAGATTCAGTGGTACTAACTGCCATGATTTCGCGTCTAATTCGATTGATTCAGAACTCGAGTCGATTATCGTCATCTCAGCATGTCCTAGTACGCTCCTAAACATAGAATGATCCTGAGCCACCTGCATCCATTCATTGATCGATCGGAAAGGGTTTCGTTAATCGAAAAGCATAATACCGTTCGTGACGGCGACTGTTATATTGTATTTCAACTTGGGCCCGAAGTTTTCTAAGTGATTTAGGACTTTGGCGATTGCTTTTATTTTCCAAACATATGGAGGAAATACCGATGAGAAAGCGTAAAGTAAACGAACGAAACATCTATATCTGTATTATTTCAATGTAGGGTTACGGTCATACAGCCGTGATAGCTCAGTTTCCGGGCGTTCGCCTTTAATGCAATATACTCGAGCAACCTGACTTCGACTGACATCGCATTTCGTACTTCTAATATCAATGTCGTAAGGCATTACTGTACAAGTACATTATGACCCTAGTAAAGTAACAGCCTATACATGTCCCACTGCTGGGCAAAGGCCTCCTCTATACAGAGGGTATCAGGGCATAGTCCACCACGCGGCCCCACTGCGGATTGGTGGACTTCACATATCTTCGAAATATTTTTTTTGTTATCATTTCGAAAATATGCAGGTATCCTTACGATGTTTTCCTTCACCGCTGAGCACGTGATAATTCAGCACTTAAAATTGACAATTTCATTGGTGCCGGAACCGGGGATCGAACTCAGGTTGCTCGAGTATATTGAATTAAAGGCGAGCGCCCGGACACTGAGCTATCACGGCTCACGTCAGTTATATACTGTCAGTTGGTACAACCTAACAATTGTACCTACATTTCTTCCATCAAACTCACACTCAATTCTCTTCAGCCTCTTTTTCAGTGGCTTTACAAACAATTCGAGACTAGGCAGAAAATTAAATCAATATTACCAACACCATACAGGAAGTGATATCTCCTTTGCCGTTTAATTGAGTAAACTGTTTATTTATCTTTCATCTCGCTCGTACCTCGTTCCCGATGAAGGAAGCTTTGTGCAGGGCTGTGTCACCATTCTCGTTTACCTCGTCGACATTAGCCCCAGCATCCAGGAGCGCCTCCACAACATCCTTGTGTGCGAAATACGTGGCCAAATGTAGCGGTGTCCATCCCAGATTGCTTTTGCTTTTCCCTTAAAAGCAGACAGCCATGTTAAAAAAATGGTAATAGTATGAAAAAGGCAACATGAAGCTTGATACATCATGAAGAGCTGAACATAAACTCAAAAAAGTCCATGTGTCATCAAACCAAATGGTAGTAATTTATTAAACAACCAAGTATTTATGCAAATTACATTACCAAACTTGTTCTAAGAACCTGTTAACATTTCACAATCTCAAATTTATAAAGTTGTTTACTTTAATTCAACTACAAGCTAATATAGACTATTTGTCCCCTTACAAAGGTCTATTTTAGAATATCTTCATTTAATAACAATCCAGTTTATTAAATGCATATGATATGCTCTAACTACACTATGAACATAAACTGATACTTTTAAGGTTGATTGAGTCATAGTGGGAAGGTGTTTGATTACATTTTAACTCTTCTCATATGACACAATAGTACACCATTACATTGTTTGTGAAAAACATTGGTCTGTGGTCATTATCATAGGATTGCAATAAAATGTTTATAGAATTTTTAATAAAAATTGCTGAATAATGTTCAATCTTGAATACCAGTCCATGATATTTATAATAATGCCCATGATATTTATAATAATGCAACTGCCTCTCTAGTCACCTATCATATATTTGAAAAGTTATAGAATCAGATTGACCATTTCAATGTTTAGATCATGTTGATATATTTTTATTACCTTTATCAGATGACTTATGGACTCTTATAAAACCATACTTGACAATAGGTGCATGTTTATATGTGCAACAGTGCCAATAACTTCCCTGGAATACCAAGGCCACAAGGTGGACCTTATGTACATGGTATGTTTCCCCTTATACTGATAGGTGAAATTAAATTTTACAGTTATCTACAGTGCATACAAAAATCAATCAGTACACACCCCTAGACATCACTACACCGGACAATTATGGTTTGGGTTTGGGCCCACAAAAAATTCTTGTTTAAGCATGATGGACAAGCATGCAGTTTTTTCTTAGGATTGAACAAAACATTATCATGGAAATAAATGCATTATTGCAAATGTTTTAGCTAATTACAGAATAATTATGGTAATGGAAAGAGGTTACTTAAAAATTGACATTGTGAAAAATGAATTGTATAAACATATATTGTTACTATTAACAATATGTTTCATACAATTCATGTAAAATTAAAAAAATATAATGATTCTGCCTAAAAGGAGTGCCTAGGTGGGGAGGAACTTCAAATCAACTAATCAGAATGTTTTGTTATTCAAGAATTTTTAATTTCTATTAACCTTGTTGCAAGAAAAAAGCATGCCTGAGGGTGCAGTGAACATAAAATTTTTAAAATTGCCTACAGGCATATCATGACAGGCTCCATTTAATTGAACGTTATTGACACACTTTTTTCATATAATTAACATTATGTTCGTAATTGTGTTGTGCAATGAAATAAATTTTAAAATTTAATATATAGCTATTTGTTTTTTTTACATAGATTTTTATGATATATTCATGAAAATTACTCATTCTCTATGTCACCATTCATACAATATTTTATGATATATAATTTAACTAATCACTAAATAGAAACGATTATATTTATAATTGTTTCTCTAAAAATACCACATGTCTAATCATTATAAACATAAATTTTGAAGCGCAAATAAATAGTGTAACTCTGTAAGTAAAGAGATAATAATACCTTTGCAGTTTATATCCAAAGTCAATTTGCCTTCTAACTTTGCTTCAAGCAATGCCTTTACCACTGAAATCTCCCCATGTCTAGCTGAATATAGTAAAGATTCTTCAGCTTCTCTACCCGTATCCTCTTTGGCAGACATAATTCACAAAACTACTTTAAATATTATGTTTATCAATACTTCACATAACACTTTTCACCTTAACATTTATTTCCTACTAAATGTTTTATCTGCCGTTACTCCTTGACCATTTCACTAAAATAAATAAACAAGTCACAATTCAAATCACATTTCACAGTTCACAGATGAAAAAGTCATAAATACGCCGCTTTTTTTCCTAAGTAATTTGGAAGGAACCGCATAATTGTCAATCTGGTGTCTTTTTGGTAGTTTTTAAAGTTGGTTTGGCAATAATTGACAATAGAATTTTGCATCTGATATGGCCAAGGATTTTACATACTAACTAGTAAGTTAATTCCTTGGATATGACCACATCATTTAAATTTCTACAAACTTTAATAAAAGTAATTTATGTAATATAATTACAGCAAATTTTATTTCTATTTTTTTCACCTAAAGATTAATACCGAGACCGAGACTATCCTTTACAATTATATTAATTGTTACATTATTTATTGTTTTTTCAAATTTGTACTTTGTAGTTGTAACTTAATTTTGGATTCCTGTTTTAACATAATCTGTTTATTATATTTAATTTTTAACATTAACCAAATAATACTATAGAGTCGAAATGGGCGGCGGTAATCACTTACCATCAGGTGAGCCTCCTGCTCGTTTGCCCCTTTTCTCCATAAAAAAAAAAATCAAAGAAGTATCAACAGTTGACATATGATTTGACAGTTGTTTAATTTACTTATTTATTTATTTATTCATTCATTACTGCTCTACACCTATAGTTTAGCAATTTATAGCGATAATTTAAAAATGGATCAAAACCATCAGATATGTTGTAGGATCTGTTTAGATGTCGAATCAAAACATGTTTCTATTTTGGAAGACCCTACAGTTCTGCTTCACATCAAATCATGTCTAGCAATCAACATAGTACTTACGGACGATCTTCCGAAAGACATATGCGTAAACTGCGTGTCGCTGTTATGCGAGTTTTATACCTTTCAGCAAAATGCACGTTGCTCGCAAGATTGGCTAGAGACTGCTATGCAGGACAAGTTAAAAAAATCTTCAGAGACTAAGACTTACATTCAGCCATTACCTGACTCTGAATACAATTCCGATTCCCTTTTAGAGTTCTTAAATAATACTGCTAACATTGAAGAATATTTAACCAATTTAGGTAAGGAAGATATACCTGCTATAGTCAACATGCTGGACAAAACAAACGAGCACAACATAGAAATTGCTAAATCAAACACTAAATTAAGTAAACAGACCAGTCCCAAGAAAAAAGAATCACCAAAGTCTAAAAAATGTATTAAAATGGACATTGATGTGTTAGACTCGGATATTGACATTGTTAAAGAAATACTGTCAAAGGAAACTGAACCAAAATGTAAAGTTAGTTTTTTAAAGAATATTGATAAAACAACATGTTTTGCTTGCAAAGCCAAATTTGATACAATTAACAAACTATCTCAACATTTAAGTATATGCGATAATGCATTAAGAACATGTATACATTGCAATTTATTATTTGATTCTAAGAAAAAAATGAAGCAACATTCAATCACTCATGGCTTGCTTACACAAATGACTTGTTATTGTGGCAAACATTTTACAAGCAAAGAATTGCTATTACACCATTACAATAATTGCAACTTAGACCAAATAACTACTATGGGATTCCATCACCGTTGCAAGCAATGCGGAATCATATTTAAAGACAGATTTCAATTATACAAACATGCCAAAGAACATATAACTAAATCGGAAGAAAGGGTGTGCGATATTTGTGGGCATACCTTCATAGGTAATGACATGTTGGCTAAACACAGAAAGGAGGAGCATGAGAAGCCCGAAAATGTATTGTATAGGTAATAACTTTTTACCTTACTTTTATAGCATTAAGGATTGTTTTCGAATTTTTTGTTTGTTTTTTTTTATAAAATAATGTGATATTTTTATGCATGAAAGTAATTTAATAAGTCAATAGGAAATAAAAAGATATGTTTAAGAAGATATTCAAATGTTTTAAAAAAATTATTTGAGAAAGTGGATAATTTGACTTACCTGACAAAGATTACTGATTGTATTTCATAAAATTATTAGTAATCGTTCTAGATGTGGGTTGCTTTTTTGTGAATTTATAATTTATTTTAAATTACTTAATTTTATGAACTTTTATTTCATTTTATACTTTGCTAATATTAACATAAACCAAGAGACAAGACATTAATTTTGTCTCTTGGTTTATGTTAATATTGAATAAGAGAAATGTGATTAATGTTACTTTATACCATATATGCTGTATATAAGGTGATATAAAATGTTCAAGGAACGCTAATGTTTATTAGAAATTATTTTATGACACCATTGTTCTTATTACAGATGTAAAGTCTGTAATGAAACCTCCACAAGTCATAAAGAAATGTATATGCATGTTCTGAAGCACACAAATAAACAAGTTCTAAGCCGCCATCTGTGTGAATTGTGCGGTCACAGTTTTGCAACTAAAGCGAGTCTATTGCGACATTCTCTACAGCATTCATCCTCAAGCGCGCAACATTTGTTTCCAACAAAGAAGTCTCTGGAATTAAACTTAAAACAGGAGCATCGGCCTGAGCAAAATGAGAGAGTTATGTGTGATAAGTGTGGCCAGACTGTAAATAAAAATAAATTGAACATTCACATGTGTGTGTGATGGAGCTTCAGTGTGATATTATGAATCCTGTACAATGTACAATAAAACCCGTTTTAAGACGATTTCAAAAGGATCCAACCAAAAACGCGTCTTAAACGTGAAATTTTTATTATGTGGGATAGTGAAAATAAAACATACTATTACATGATGTATATTATATTAAGTGTTAAAAATGTATGAAAACATGTCTTAAGTTGCAGGGACTGGCGTAAATGGCCTATTAGCGGTTTCTACTGTATATCCAAAAATTGATTATTAATTTTTCTGGTAAATGATGTTGCATTTTAAATCAATAATATAATGCTTAACAGTCAAATATTTATTTGATACCAATACATAAAGTTAGACAAAACACATGTATAAAATACAAACAGTTATTCTATGATTAAAAAAATGCATCATTTTTGTCTGAAAGTAGTTGCGTGCTAGATTCAGAACAAGCAAATATTGTCATGAAAAGTACACCATAAACAAGAACAAACATTAAAACCCATCATACATAAGCATATACTTTCTATCTTTCTTGTTCATTTGTATGTGTCAGGTAAAATAAAACATTAAGATATCAAAGGTTATAAATAATTGGACTGAAAATTTTTTCATCTATTTACCAAACAAAAATACCGTAAATATGTATATACTTTAACAAAATGAAATACCTTCTATACAAATATTCTTAAATCCTAGTCGTCCGCTTGGGACGAAATTGGCGCTAAAAATTACAACAATACAGTCTTCAGACGGCTCAACAATAGCTAAACCACCCTCTGTGGCCAAAATTAAAAAAGTCCGTAAATATTATTCTTATGCGGTAAGGCAAGACATTGTGGAGGGCAATTAAAGGTTTCATGATCGAAGGTATGCTGATATCCTTTTGATTCTTCCGAATACCTGTAAATTGAGTCATATTCACGAAATCGATAATTAATAACATATAAAACCAATAGGATACGGCTACCCCGCTCCCCCCCCCCCCCCCCGCTCATGATGTTTTAATAAGTGTTTAAACATTGTTCCGTCCTATATCATTATATGACATTTATAACAGAATGTGACATTATATAGAACGTAAAGAGATAACAGTCTACAGAACTGCAATCTAATTACACGAAATTTGAGTGAATCACTTTCGATGCACCAGTGTCATATCTACATCGTATCTGTAGATAATATCATTGCCTCCCCCACAGACTGCTACGAAGTACATTAGCACAGGTCATCACTTCTAGTGGGCTGTGACACTGCGACGGCCAATACGAGGCTGCCACTCGAGAGCGTTTCTTCCCCATCGGCTATCGGTTCTACGAGCTATACGGCCGACCCATTGCCACAAAAACTTATTAATCTTCTAGGCTGAACTTAAAACTGCGGTCGTCAACCCACTAGACAGTTGTCGAGGCTGCGGCCAATAACACCTTTATGATGGAAGTTTAGGGAGAAACACATGAAGCTATGTTTTATGCGCAACGACAGAAACAGAAAAACTGTGAAATCAAATGACAGAAAATCTTTAGTGATAATAGTAAAAAAAGTAACAGCCTATACATGTCCCACTGCTGGGCAAAGGGCTCCTCTCTACAGAGGGTATTAGGGTATAGTCCACCATGCGGCCCCACTGCGAACTGGCGGACTTCACATATCTTCGCACTATATTTTTTTGTTATTATTTTGAAATATGCAGGTTTCCTCACGATGTTTTCTTTCACCGCGGAGCACGTAATAAGTCAGCACTTAAAGTTAAAAACTTCATTGGTGCCGGCACCGAGGATCGAACTCAGGTTGCTCGATTATATTGAATTAAAGGCGAGCGACCGGACACTGAGCTATCACGGCTCTTGATACTAGTAATGATTATAAATATTTCCGGACATTATATTCCACAACTTTACCTAGCTTGTACTTGTACTATGGATGTTAAGTAACTGATAAAAATACTTAAACATATTTTTCTAATGTAAATAAATACATATTACAGATATATAAGCCCAGACACTGAAAAACACTATATCAAACCCAGACACTGAAAAACACTATCAAACCCAGACACTGGAAAACACCATTTCACAATATTTTTCCGGTAGTGGTAATCGAACCCACGACCTCTGGCGCAAGAGATAGGTTCACTGTCCACTGCGCCAATCGGATCGTCTCCTCATATACTTAAGGAACAAGATAATACGTAATAATGAGCAAAATGTACAACTATTATGAAAGACACTACCTATAAAATATCTCAATTTTAGGCAGCCTCTGCCAAGAAACGAAAGCTGAAAATAGGAATTTACAATCGGGAAGTAGATCCTTACCTACCTTATCTCTTAGTAACTAGATATAGCGAAGGATGATCAACTAATCGATAATTAAGCTATAAAAGCATTAATAGGCTTTTATCGTTGAAAAATTGCATGAAAAGTCGTAGTTTCGATTCCCACAGGATACACAACTGTTTGAAGAAGAAAGGGTCTAGGTCGCAGTGAACTTTTTTTTATGCGAGAAAGTGGCGACCGAGCTGGCGGTTCACCTAATGTTAAGTGATACCCGCCGCCCATGAATAGTTGCAACACTCGTAGGGTTGCCACCGTTGCCACCTTTTTTTAAGTGGGCCCCGACGACCTCACTCACTTAATACTTCTACTTTACTACTCTACTCCCGGACGGACCTGCCCATTCTTGCAACAGAGAACACTGTGGCGTGACCTTATCACATTGGAACTTACTATATAAATATATAATAACACATATACGAATGATTGAATTGATATCTCGCTGCCGCTCGCTCGCCTTTAATTCAATATACTCGAGAAACCCTGAGTTCGATCCTCGGTGCCGGCACCAACAAAATTGTTAATTTCAAGTGCGAATTATCACGTGCTCAGCGATGAAGGAAAACATCGTGAGGAAATCTACATATTTTCGAAATAATAATAAAAAAATAGATATGTGAAGTCCGTTAATCCGCAGTGAGGCCGCATGGTGGACTTTGCCCTGATACACTGTACAGAGGAGGCCTTTGCCCAGCAGTGGGACATGTATAGGCTGATACTTTACTTTAACTTTTACATGTTCGAAAGATATCGATACATTCTTTGAAAGTTATAAAATATTTTACCCTCGATTATAATTCTAGCTGCTTCCTTCGGCGTGATCTCTGCGAAACAGGAGTTGAAACGGTGATTTGGCGGCGGGTGGAGGTCTGTTGACGTACACGCCAAGTACACGGAGGTAGTGCTGATGTTCTTCGTCCACGTGTCCAACCGCAGTTCCTCCGATATGGAGTCCATTAATCCTATTTAATAAACATAGCAGAAGTTATTTCCTATCATGCAAACCAGTTACATTTTTATTGCAGCCATAGACAAATTATTTATTTCATCGGCTTCACACACATCTATGTAGTGATTTGATTTCTGATGCGTGTTTATTTAAACGTGTTCTTCATCAAAGCAAACTAATCCTTTATTGTTTTATTTAAGATGTTCAAAGTGATGCTGTATAGTTCACGCTCGCTTTTAAGTAATTCAATATACTCGAGCAACCCGAGTTCGAATACCGGTGACGGCACCATTGAAATTGTTAAATGAAATTTTAAGTGCCGACTTATCACAGGCTCAGCGGTGGAGGCAAACTTTCGAAATAATAAAAAAAATATCTCAAAGACATGTGAAGTTACTTATTGTCTGCCTAGGAGTGTGACATGCATAAGCTAAAATAATAACCTAAAACTTGTTTGTCAAAATTAATCGAGCGCATGAGCAAATATTATGATCACTTTCTTATCATCCGGGCAGTACCTAATAGCTAGACGATAACGGATTGTACCTCTAAGGCCAAACATTGCGGCACAATATGGCGCCATGTCAGCGCACGGCAAGAGGCCCGCGCTCGAGTTTATCGCAACGATATGCCCATGCCGCCTCTCGATCATGCTCGGCAGAAAGGCTTGTATAATCTGTAATCACGTGACACATCCTAGTGGCTTTTGTTTTGAAGTGTTTCAATAAAGATGACGCATGTCCATTATGCGTGGCGTAAAAAAAAATGTTCCGCGTTACATTATACGACATTTATAAATGAATGAGACATGATATAGAACGTATGATACGAAAAGAAATAGCAGTCTATAGACATGCAATGTAATTACACAAAATGTCGTAATTTGAGTGTCTTAGTTTCGGCAAGTGAAATATCTACATCGAATTTGTAAATAATAAATCATCGATACGTACCCAAAAGTGAGCCAGCAAGTTGACCTCGATGAGGCGGACGAGAGCGTCGGGCGCGAGGTTCGAAGCCTGCGCGCGGCACCAGGCGCCTGCGTTGCTGACCACTATCGACACGTCGGCCAACCTGCGCATCCTACACGCCAGCGAAGTCACCTGATCCCGCGCGCTCAGGTCCACCGTGAAGCCGAGACACTGGAAACAAAATTGAGACTGCGCTAACCCACACAGGGGCACCAGTCTAAGGAATCTAGTGATATTAGAACCCTGGCTACTTCAATCACTAGTGGAAAGACAAGAGTACTAGTACGTCTACTTTACTTTCCAGTCCGATAATAGCTACCGATCGAGCCGATGTCCGGCCCTCTCGGGCACCCTCGAATCGTAATGCTAAACGGGTATTCAGTGACAGCGCAAGCCGAGGTCCCTTCTCGGGGGCTCTTTAGCCTAATCACTCCATGGAACGTCATGGCATAGAGCTTGGTGGGCTCCCAAACCGGTAATGATAATAATAGCGTGACGGCCCGAGCCCTCGAGCTTAGTCACCATAACGCGTAATAATAATACGCAGAGGTTCAGGCTAGTCGCCCCGAGCGCCCAGCTACCGCAATTCCGGCGAAACTGTAAAGGCCCCTAAGGCCAACATTGTTCATCAAGGAAGCCCAAAAAAAAAAAGAAAATGATTAAATGATGAGATATATACTTACTACAAAAAAAACATGATTGTCATAATTTTAAATGATCAAATCAAATGGTCACGCAAGTCTTCGCTATTGCACAATTGTTCTGGTCCGTTCGGGAAAGTACCACGGCCTCACAGAAGACCAGCGTGAAGTGGGAGCGCTATACTTCTCCGTTTCGTCTGGTGAGTGGGGTAACCCTACGGGTGTTGCAAATGTCGATGGGCGGCGGTTATCACTTAGCATCAGGAGAAACGCAAGCTCGCTGGCCACTTTCTCACATAAAAAAACATGCTCATTAAAACTCAGAAAGTAAATAAAAGTTGTTACATGTGATCTGATTCCGGGCCTGGTGAATACAAAATAGAATTTCATGTGTCATACAATAGGGGAACAGTTTGTTTTATACTTCTGGACTTTCACCGAGTCCCGTCCGTTTCTCGGTCTTATGCTGCACACAGACCATTTTAATTGTTATGTTTACATTTATTTTAAATTTTTCCAATATTATTTTATATACTGTGTAGTTACATAATTTTCTAAGTTTTTTATGTATCTATTGTGATTAGACCATGACAAAGTTTCTTCATATTCTTCTTCTTCTTCAAATGAAGATTGATTGATCAAGGCAATGAAGTTGTACAGCATACCTCACCGTCCCTGCTCCGTATGTGGTTGATGAGGGCATTGTTTCTTCGTGCGTCGCTGTCCCAGCAAATCACGGTAGCGCCGAGCTCGGCGAACTGTAAGGCCAGCTCGCGGCCCAACGCACGCCCAGTGTCCGTTATCTGAGTTTTTTTTTTTATGTCAAAAGTTTCCAAGCGCGCTGACGGTTCACCTGATGTTAAGTGAATGCCGCTGCCCATGGACATCTGCTACGCGTTGACAACCTTTTAAAAATTGGGCTCCAGCCATCTCACTCACCAGACGAAACGCAAAACTACTTCCACTTTACGCCGGTCTTTCATCGTGGTTCTTACCCGGACGAGCCTGCCCATTCGTACAACAGGCTGCTGCGTGGCCCTGCCACCGTATAAAAGAGCAACAGCGAGTGTTTACTTCCATGCTACTGGCGGGCTACGGCTTCTAAAGCATTACGAAAGGCTTTTCAGGTAAATCTGCCAGGCGTCGATGAACACAGAAAGCGTTATAGCATCAGATGTATGGATAATGTTTCTACCCTACTACTGAGAAATGATATATGAAGATAAGGGGGTCTCAGTGAAAAGTTCGTTATGTTACACAACAAGATCTCTGAATTGTAGCATTACCAATGGTGCTCTGCACAAAGGAGGTGGGTTGCATATCATCATAATTTTTAATATTTCTCATTCGGTTAACACATTCGCTGAGCGTTACGACTTTCGTGACATAGATGGTGGTTTGATTCCCGCTCTGGATTCGTATTTTGTGTAACTCACAGATAACCTTTCCGAGTCTGGTTGATTCTCCTTGTTTAATTTGTGTTTGTAAAACGCCTCTACAACACAGGAGGACTATCTTGTTCTAGGAATGGGCAATGTACTACTCAAAAGTTTCTTGATATTTGAAGCTTGGTTGATTATTGCTTTTAATAAGGAGAGTAAAACTATATCATTGATTAGTCAATAATTGGATACAAATCATATATATGTATATATATATATATATATATATATATATATATATATATATATATATATATATATATAATTTAATATATAAATATATATAAAGATGTATACTTGTATAAATAAATAACAATTAGCTTCTACTTTTAAGTACAGTCCATATCTTAGGTCGAATTTGTCTTTAACAGGTGTTCACGAACCAGTATTTTGAAAGATGTCTTACTTTTTGCGTTTCTTACGTTATCGGGCAAGGAGTTCCAAAGATGTATAGCTTGGATAGTAAAGGAGTTAACAGAGAACCCGGTAAAGTGCGTTGGAATGCATAATTTATTCGTGTTAGACGACCGAAGTACCCTATCATGAGATGAGGAGAGATATAAGTTTTTGAGGTAAGAAGGGGAGGAACAATCATTTAAAATGGAGAAAAGCACAAGCAAAATTCTGGACTGCCGCCTTTGCCGAATAGTAAGCCAATTAAGTTGAGATCGATATTAGCCCATTGAAATACTCGTCTAATATAGGACAGTGACGAACCAGAACGGTCTCTCCGTACAAACTCTTCATCGTTGGCGGTATCAGCACCCGCACTATGGCAACGGCGCACGTGGAGCATAACTTGACAATCAGCACCAAGGTATCCAACGCCCAAAGAGGGACTACCGTCACCTTTCCTGCCCCCCACCATGGCAGCAACCAAGTTTCCTGGAAAGCCCGGAACTTCCTGGCGAGCGTTCTTATGTAACGGAAGACCAGACCCTTGGAACGCATAAGGCTCATAACAGTATACAAATGTACAACACCATTAGAAATAACACTCTAAAATGACAGACAGAAATGACAGCATTTGGTTTTGCTTTTTTTACATAATGAACAATGGGCAGTTTTTAAATATTTAATGACTTAAAACTCGACGTAATTATATAGTCTATCTATGGCATGTGCGAGGAATCCATACATGCAAAAAAGCTTTGCAAACCGTGTCGTCCCATAAAAAACACTGAAAGCAACTAGTTATAGTATAGTTATCCGTTTTTTTAGTTAAATAAAACAAACTTAATATATCACAGCGTTTTCAAAGGCCACTTTGTATGTCGTAGAAATCGCCTGTTCAATCACTGAGAGAAGTGCTGATAAGTTATTTTTAGTGCATACCATGTTTAAAATCTCTGTGCACGCCACTGGTCTATAGTGTAAATTGAGGAGGCTGCGGAAAGTAAATGGTGCATATATAAGTTTTTTGTGTAAAATATGAACATACGGGAGTTAAGATAAAAAATATATGAAGAAAAAATGAGCCGTCACGGGACGCCTGGCAAATGTGAAACATCGACATTATTTTGTAAAAGTAATATGCAGAAAAGGACAGATTGTGATAGGAACTAAATATGTCATAATGATAAAATAAAATATTACGATTATAATTTCCAGATAACGATGACTATTTATTGAATAAACATTTATTTTCAAAAATTTACGAATTTATTTCAAATCGTGACTACTTAATTCGTGACTTCGGTAATAGTTACATTCGATGTTGCCTCTGAGGACGCTATTACTGTGACAATTGGTCGATGGTAACTGAAGTATGTTACAAAAGTATTGGACATAACATGAAAATATATAAAGAAAATATATATATAATACGAAATGATGTCATTTAGTTTTTTAATAGGAGAAATGTACACAACAATCATCATCAATCCACTTCCATCTTATAGCTTAACGTGTGAAGCACACATATCACCAGTAGATGTTTGGGACGCATGCGTCGCCACGCCAGAAATCGGTTTTATGTGCGGCTATAGATGTTTCACATCAAAAAAGGGGTAAATACAGTAAGTTTTATTGAAATGTGTTCGCGTAAATTATTTGATAACAGAGAATATATTACATATATAAACGCTGGCTACAATTCAACGTTACTTATAAAATTTGCAATATTGGTGTGGTGGAGAGCCGGTACACGCTGGGTATGAAATATGAATGACATATTTGAAACACCAACATTCATTGTAGAATTCGTAAACGTAGTGATTACAGTCTCTTTGTTCGCACCAGAATAGTAGAATTCGTTCGTTTCGTACGTTTATTTTATACGCTAAGGCACGGTGAAAGATTTTTGTTGCCAGCCTACCTACGTACCGTTAGATTTTTAATTGACCCCGAAAAATAGGTAGAGTCAGCTTTCTGACTAATTAATATAGGTAATAAATTTTCACTAGGAAAAATTAAAGCCAAAATCAATTTTCAAATTTACATGATTTACACAAAACACAGATTTTTAAAAGAAGTTGCTGGCTGTTATTCAAGTGTGGTAAATTAAAAAAAATATTTTGATAGCACGACGTTAAAATTAAAACCTTTTTGTGTTACAAGACGTTAAATTAAAATAGTACTTTCTTAAGTTCTTTCGACGTTTCAATTTATGAAAACAATTATTACGAAATGTCGGCAAAACCTCTGCAAAAAGAACGAGAAAACAGATCGGCGGAGAAGAAGGATTTAACCTTTCACCCTTATAACATTACCCCGGAAACAGCTCATACTGCCGTTTTACTGCTGGAATCACCTGAAGCAGAGATATTATGTCAGGTTGGGTTTATTATGTTATTTGGCAATAAAGTGTGTTCTGAATCGTGTCCAATAGGTATCTAATATTCAAAGGTGAATGCCTTACACTGTATTACATCACAAAAATTAAACGATTACTCCACATATCTTGGACAGATTCAAACACCCATGGTATTTGAAAATTGTTAATATTGTGTAACATAATAATATTCCAGTTAATTATTACGTTTTTTAAATTTATAAATCTTGACTAACTTTACGATAGTGTGTAAGAATTGTTGAATGGAACACGTTTAAATCGACTCAACAATTTCCACCACACCTGTATCTGGAAAGTAAAAATTCTCAATCACTGCCTTTTCAAAAATAGGACAGAACCGTTCTTAATAAATTTGAAGATAAATAGCCATTCTAATGTCAACGTCGACAGACACTACGTGCAATAACGAAGTTCTCCGCTCAAGACACGCAAAACCTCCAGATATTATTTGACTTGGACGCCATACGCTATATCCTGCCCCACGTTGAGCACTCCGAAGTGAACATCAGGCGTTTCGCGCTGAAGGCCTTGGCCCAGCTGTGCCAGCTGCCCCGTGGGCCGGAACGAGTGCTGGCCAATCCCGAGAACCTAAGAAAGGTGGCCACAATGCTGGTCAAGGTAAGTGCCGATTTATCGCGTTTATTTTTGCAATAATGATGTGACTTGAATCAAAGTAAGTGCCTTTTGGTGCCAAGAATCTGTGTTTACAACAACGATATGACGTCAAGGCAACTTACGCTCCTCCTGGGCTAGGCAGTGCATTTACTACCCACGAGTAGATAGATCACCGTAGACGGAGAGGTGTGTTCATTAGGTTAGGTTGGTGCATATAAAATGTCGGATTTTCTTTAAATGTTAACGTTTGTCTCTCTGTTTTATTTAGGCTTTTGTTTTTTGCGTTACCTGGTTTGTATTCGTACTGTCCATTTCATATGCATACCATATGCATGCATATATTTCATATGCATAACCCAGTTCGTAGCATTCCATGATTTTTTTAAATTAAATCGCAATAACTGTACTACAACATTATTAGTTGTCACTATTTCATAACTTCAACCAACATCTTTCAAAATTCCTTTAGAGAATATAATTTAAAGTGCTTATATATGCTTGTCATTTTGTTATTTTGTTTTTGTAGGTTGAAGATATATTCGTCTTGGAATTCGCGTCCCTGGTACTATCAGAGTTAACAAGAGAGCCTCTTGGTTGTGACCAGTTGATATCCGCGAACATCCTTAATACCCTGTTCTCTAGAATGAAAAATTGCCCCGATCCTGACGTGCAGAACAACTGCTTGCAGGTATTAATGTCTGCAAATTGAGTATATGATGTCTTATCTTTAATTTTTTATGTTATTATTAATAGTTTTATGTTGGATAGTTTCTGACGTGCAATGTCCACCTGAAAATATTGTAGTACCTTAGTAATAGTACTGACTGAGGCATTTAACGCCCAACGTTGCAGTTAACCTGAGTTACCTGTAGTTCTTAGACTCAATATGTGGCCTGTAATATGCAGATATAAATAGAAAATAAAAAAAAAGTGTCATGGGACACAGCTTTACATTATGTATTGATTAAACAAGAAATGAAATCACAGCTTATGACACTACCTAAATGACTGGTGAAAATAGTAGAAAATGAGGAAATGGTAATAGAAATGTAATGAAAACTCTGCTATTCTGCTAGTGTTAGAAATAAACAGCGAGCGCGAGTCGCTGAAAATCGAAGGGGGGTGCATAACGGTTTTTCGTTACGTGACGATTTCTAACAACTCAAAGCTTAAAGGTAATTCGTTACAAAAACAAAAAGAAAGATGCTCGGCTGTTGGACGGCATTATTACTTCTTTTTAAAAGCCACATAAGATTAGCTTGCATTTAAATATGTTAACAAATCTGGTACATCTTAAAATGATTATTTGTTACTTCTTAAAAGCCACCTAGGATTGGCTTGAAATTTCTTACGCTAACAAAATCGGCCAAACAGACGCTGAGCAACCTGCTCGACGATCCGGTCTGCGCGTCGGAGGTGACCAAGAGCAACCAGTTCAACTGGCCCTCGATTCTGGCGCTGATGCAGAGCCAGTACCTAGCGATACAGCACGCCGCGCTGCGGACCGTGGACCAGCTGATACGGCGCTACGGCGACCACGCGGTGCAGAAGAGCTTCAGCGCATCCGCGGGCGTGCTCGACTTGTGCGACATACTAGAGGTTGGTCGAGGGTTTACGCTTTCACAAGCAATTTTACACGGCGGTAGGGCCACGCGGCAGCCTCGGCTGTTGCACGAATGGGCGGGCTCGTCCGGGTAAGTACCACGACCTCACAGAAGACCGGCGTGAAATGGAAGTATAAGACACTCGCGTTTCGTCTGGTGATGTAGCTGGTGCCAAATTTTCAAAAGGTTGTTAACGCATCTGGAACCCTCGCGTGTAGCAGATGTCCATGCGCGGCGGCATTCACTTAACATCAGGTGAACCGTGTGCTCGCTTGGCAACTTTTTACATATTTTTTTATCTGACTGTCTATGTGATGTCCCCATAGACGAACAGAACGTGAGTACGAGTTCGTCTCGCACTGGACCGGATTTAACCGACTTCAAAAAGAAGGAAGTTATCAATTCGGATGTTTACATTTTTTTTATGTATGTTTGGGCATAACTTCGTCATATATGACGAATTCTTTTTTTTCGAAAGGGTTTCATTCCGAAATGGTTCCATATAAACGGAACTCTTCGAAATCTGACGGGACATCAACAGCGATTGCTGCTATCGCATAAATATGCATGCACTGCTTTACTTGTACCGTTGTAATTAATAGTTGCGTGCATCGTTTCATTTCAAGTCGGTTCTCTTTTTTTTAGCTACAGCTAGCTAGCCGTGATAGCTCAGTGTCCGGGCGCTCGCCTTCAATTCAATATACTCGAGCAACCCGAGTTCGATCCCCGGTGCCGGCACCAATGAAGTTTTTAACTTTAAGTGCTGACTTATCACGTGCTCCGCGGTGAAGGAAAACATCGTGAGGAAACCTGCATATTTTCGAAATAATAACAAAAAAAAATATTTTTCGTAGATATGGTGGACTATGCCCTGATACCCTCTCTATAGAGGAGGCCTTTGCCCAGCAGTGGGACATGTATAGGCTGTTACTTTCTCTTTTTTTTTTGTTGGAAATCTTTTTTTTTCTCTCCACGACAGTCCTACGAGTTCCGCGACGTCCACACCGAGGTGCTGCGCGTGCTTCGCGACTACGTCGAGACGGAGGAGAACGCGGCGCACCTGTACCGCTCCGGCTGCATACTAAGGCTGCTGGCGTACCTCGAGATGGCGCTGCCCGCGATGAAGCCCCACTGCCTCTCGGTGCTGACCAAGATGTCGAACACGGCGAACGGGAGGGACGTGAGGCGCGCCTTTATTTTATTTCATTGTCAAATATCCCCCATATTTATCAACCGACTTCAAGAACCGAGGAGGTTCTCAATTCTACTGTATTTTTTCTATTTTGTCTTTATATTTGTCACCTCAGAAGTTGCTACTGAGTGAACCGTTCTTGATGATTCTTTTTTTATTTGAAAGCTTGTGCTTCTTAACATCACGTGAACCGCCAGCTCGTTTGCCAATTTTCACATAAAAAAAACCTCGGCTGTTGCACATGGGCAGGCGGAAGTGCGGTCGTAGTCATCATTATCATCACGGTCATGGTCATAGTCATCATTATCATCATGGTCCCATGGTTATCATTGTCATCACGGTCATGATCGTGATCATAATGGTCATGGTCGTGATCATCACTGTCATAATAGTCATGGTCACGGTCGTCATCAACCGACCGTCACCAGGCCCTGTACCAGACCAGCACGGACCTGGTGTTTTGCAGCCAGCTGCTTAGCACCAACGCCGAACTGCTGGCGGATGCCGCGATGGGTGTGGCGAACATGACTCGCCTGCTACCGGCCGCCGTGCGCATGTCAGACACGAACATCATAGAGGCTCTGTGCGGTGAGATTTATTGTTACTGAGAAAAGTTGGCGAGCTGGTGGTTCACCTGATGTTAAGTGATGCCGCCACCCATGGACATTTACGGTTACAGATAAATAAATAAATATATTTTGGACACATTTTTACACAAGATTCTCTAGTCCCAAACTAAGCAATGCTTGTATGTACAATGGGTGTTAAATAACTGCAACTGACACTGAATCATACTTTTTTTTTGTAAATAAATACATATTATTCGAAGATAAACACTGTACAAACACTATTTTCACCACACAATATATTTCCAGTAGTGGGGATCAAACCCACACTCTCTGTTGCAATAGGCAAGGTCACAACCCACTTCGCGAATCGGGTCGTCAAACATTATAAACGTGAGACCAAACGCGAAAGTATAAATACTTCCACCTCGCGCTGGTCTACTGTGTGGCCGTGGTAGGTACTTCCCCGGATGAGCCTGCCCATTCGTGCAACAGCAGAAGCCGCTGCCTGACCCTACCACAGTAGAAGCAGTGTGGCGTGTTTACAGTGTAGCGAAAACAGTTGCACTCGACCTATTATTTGAGTAAACGAAAAAGGCCTGGCCGTTCCACATAGCCAAGGATTATTTTGATTACTGTTTTATAGGTGTGTATTGGTGTCCGTAATACTGAGTAAGGTCGCTGCTCGTCTATTTTATTTCAAAACCGAATATATCATATGTATAGAGACATATTTATCGCTTCAACATACTTGGCTTAATCTGGCTCTAACGCTAAAGTTGGATTCACAGTCCTTACAGCGCTTTTAAGAAGCTAAATTGGAGTCCAAAGGTTTGTCAACGCCATCAAGCTAATTTACAATTTCTAAAGAAACCTTAAAGCTCTTACACACTATGCCGGCAATATCGACGAGTATTTGAGACGTCAGGATTGCCGCATAAGCGAGCCTATCTACATGACTATCGCCATCGACAAGATAAACAATCACGCAAACACACCAAATCACACCGCACTCGCCGGCGAGTGCGGCAAATATATTCTAGGTTCCGCCACGTACCTGGCAGGTTTTCCCCCGTTAATGATGGAAGCGTTGCTGGAGTTTCTTCCGCCACTTCTTCTCCCAGCGCCAACGCTTTCCGAAATAGATCTAGAAATTCCCCCAGTCAGATAATAGCCGATACCGATCGAGCCGAGGTCCAGCCCTCTCTGGCACCCTCGAATCGGAATGCTAAACGCATGTTGAGTGACAGCCCAAGCCGAGGTCCCCTCTCGGGACCCTTGAGCCTGGTCACTCCATGCCTGGTCACTCCCGCCAAAGCGCCCTAAGAGCTTGGCGGCCTCCCAAACCGGTGATAATAATAGCGGGACGGCCTGAGCCGAGCGTCCCTCGGTAGCCCTCGAGCTTAGTCACCATAACGCGTAATAATAATAATGCGCCAGGCCACCTCAAGTCCGTCGAATCTGCGAAGGCCCCTAAGGCCAACAGTGGCTCATCAAGCAAAAAAAGACCTATGTCCGATGTATCGATATATCGATATTTTCTCTACGGCTCGCCTACTGTGCACCGCTCTCAGGGATCCTGAGCGATGACGCGGCGCCCTGGTTTAACGTGCGCATCAACGCGCTAAGGGCGCTCGCAGAGCTCTGCCGAATAATACCGAAAGCCGCCTCCAGACTCGTCGAGCCCAGCACCTTCGCCGCCCTGCGCAATATCAATAAGAAATGTTCGTATGGCGAGAGTGATTTTTTGCTTAGTTTGGGACTAGAAAATGTTGTGTACAAATGTGTCCTAAATATTAAAAAAAAAAAAAAAATTAGATTCGATGTTAGGAAAATGAATTTTGCAAAGCTGCTGTGGCCTCGTGTTTTGACGTCTACAAGCTGTAGAATGTTTCCCTCTTGCTTGGTTATGTTTGCTGGGCGCAGTTTCTAAGCTTTTGACTTCGTTGCCGGGGGACGTGGGTTCGATTCCCACACGAGACAACTATTTGTGTGACCCAGGGTCCCAAGTAGTTGCGTCCCAAGGAGGGTTGACGTCAGACAGATGGCCGTTCGTAAAAAAGATAGCAAAAAACGCCTTCAAAGTGACTCACGTGTTGTGCCGATCCTACCTAAGTGGGATAATCTTATATTATTATGTTTTGTATCAAACTTCATGTTCCAGCTACAAGAATGCTATCTTCTATCAAATTCTAGTGCAGATAACACTAGAATTTCCTAAATGATTTATTAAATAACGAAAAAATGTAAAGTGTTTCACTACAACCCGGAGACTAATATTTGATTACATAACAATCAGATATTTAAAGCATTTTACGAAATTGAAAAGTGACACGATAACTTTCTCTTCTAATTGTCTCCGTCATTAGATCCACGAACTCGTTAAACGGTCGAAAGAATTTCTCGTTCGTTTGTACAATCTTAAGGATCTTGCAGTTTGTCCGAACCAGTCGCCGACACGCCCATAGAGGCGCAGCGTCTCGCGGTGCAGTGCTACATGAACCTGCAGAGCTACCACGTGAGCGCGCAGGCGATGCTCGGCGCGGATTTCGTGCAGGAGCTGCTCAACATTCTGCAGGTGCTGCGCGCTTTTTCCTGCGTATACATATGTTAATACCGCAGGGGTTCTTCGGGGTTTGATCTGCGGCCGAAGTGTTTAACAAATGTTTTATTTTGACCCAATCGGTGTAGTGGTTAGTGATCCCGTCTCTTGCGCCGGAGGGAGTGGATCTATTAGAGAAATATTGGGTGATGAGCATAGTGTTTTTCTAGTGTCTGGGTGTTTATATTTCTATACTATGAATATGTATTTATTTACAAAAGAAAGGTATGTTTAAGTATGTTTATTAGTTATCTAATATCCATAGTAAAAGCGTTTCTTAGTATTGGATTAGAGAAAGTTGTGTACAAATATGTCCTGAAATTTAAAAAAAATGCAAAAGAAAAGTACCTTTAAGTATGTTTATCAGTTGCCCGTAGTACACAAGCTTTGCTTAGTTTGGCATTAAGTGATGTGTGAAAGTATGTCGTGAAAATTTTATTTATTCTCTAAATCTACATATTACAAGGTTGGAAGGATCGATTTGATTACAGAGAGAAGCATGGATGATTTTATGATAAGCTATTACTATATGAGATACAGATAAGCTATATTATATACAGATATATACAGATTACCTATAATTTAGTTAAGGGGGAGACAGTACGGTGTTTACGTTATCGCCTGTTCTCTTTAATAATAATTCTATTAATTTTCAGCGTATTGACATCAGGCTGAAAATAATGACTTGCACGGCACTCAGTGGCCTCATGACGGACGACTTGAGCAAGGATATGTTCACCTCAAGGGGTGGTGAGAAGGTATGTCACTCAATATTATTGGGAAAATGTTTCCGTACTTTTTTTATTTAGTCGTCTCCTTGTTAATTTACCAATACGTGCGTTCTGGCTTTTTAATTCAGAACGTTTAGCAATCTCACTGCTTCTTTCTTTCAACCTCCACTCCCAGGGCGGGACATTGGGGTATATTTTTTTCATTTAAAAACAAACATTCAACCCTTACTTTAGGATAACATCATACTGTGTTGTGAAGACGCTTTACAAACATAACTATCACGTGTACAAGCAGCCAGATGCGAAACAAACAATACTGTGGGTCGCACAAATGGTCCTGTGTGGGAATCGAACCCATGACCCCCGACGCCGAAGCCAAATACCTTGGCGACTGCGCCACAGTGTGATTAAAATTGCAATGTTACGCACTGATGTGAAGAAAATGTTTCGCAGAAAAAGTTAACAAACATAATAATAGAAGAATTATCAAAAAAAAAGGTACATCGAGGACTGTACACCAGTATTCATCGTACAATTGAATCCTTTGCTCAGCATTGAGTACTTGTCTTTTTTTTAAAATAAAAATCAGTTACTCAGTGAGAGTTTGTAAGTTTAAAGTTCCACATAAGCTGCAGCCAAATGTATTCTGTCGGTACACTCAAGGTGGTATCGGACAATCTAAGAACCGAGTACGTGGGCCTCCGCACCGCCCTGTGCACGCTCATCATCCAAAGCGTCACCGACGAAGGCGCCGATGTCTATTTGGATCTTGGGACCATTCACTAGTATGCAGTCACTTGTTATATGACCACACAAAACACGCATCAGTTGGTACCGCATCCGCAACTCCTGATGTGAAGTAGATGTCCATCGGTGAACCGCTTGATTTTCATAATAACATCAGGTGACTTTTCAATAATAAATCAGCGAATTTTTCCAACTTTTCTATAATAAATCATCGGGCTTTTCAATAATAAATCGGCGAATTATTCAATAATAAATCAGTGAGGAAAACCACCACAAAACAGACGAGGCGTTGCCAATCCTCAAACTTAATAGGTGTCTGGTTAATTCCCTCATCTAATGGATAGGTTAATAATTACTTCTAATTCACGCTGATCTTGGTTTACCATAACATCTGTAGAAAGTGTTGTGCTCTTTTAGTCTAGTAGGCGTTTCTTTCGTCTGAATATTACAACAAACTTCTTGTTAGGCTCTTCGAGCATAGATCTATAATTGATGTGTCTATTTCGTCTGATTTGTGGTATTACACGAGTTTTCTTGCATAGCATGGTTGAGAACAAACAGGCGAGATACGCCGTCGCCGCGTGGGAGCCGGCCCTGGAGGCGATATTCAACCACCATCTGTCGGCAAAACTCGCCTACACAGGCCGCTTGGAAATCAACGACATAACAAAGGCGAGTGCCAACTTTTCTCTATGTATATTACCATTTTTCACAGTTTGTTTGTTTAACTTTTCGTTATATTTATGTTTACACTACTGCTAACGAGTACGTATTGCACTCGATTTTTTACCAGGTGTCTTAGAAAGTGTCGAATATAAAAATATACAAATACATTATTACAACATTGAAAGGGGCGCGCGGGATACAGAGTTTTTATACCTTAACACAAAATCTTGGAAAGGTCTAAGTAAAAATGCAAAGAAACTTGGATTTTTCTACCAGCCTAAAGCCAGCTGATGCACTAAAACACCACGGGCTCCACGGGATTGACCTTAGCCCACAACAATCCACGACCACTAGGAATTGAGATGTCATTGACATCTCTCCCCCTCCCCATATTGATGCTAAATATGTATGTATCTGGCAATTCATGAAATGGATGATATAATGTGGGGAGGCTACGTTTCACGAGCTTGATTGAACACCAATTTGATGCTACTTGCAACATTTCGGTGAAATGGGGACCTAATTTGACATCATACAATCCATTCTTTTCTATCTTGTATTGTTTCTTAGATTATTGTGGTATCAAATAAATAGCTTTCTTCTTTACTTTGGCAGACGCACTCAAGTAGCTATGCTTGCATTAACACAATGAGGGGGATGCCGGCTACGGGCTTTCGGGGTGGTCGATATTACAGTCTACAGTCGTAGGGTCACGGTCCAACTCGTGGAAAGTAGCTTCCCGAAGTAAGAAGTAAAGTAAAAGCCTTTACGAGTATATGTCCCACTGTCCCACCTCTGTACAGAGGGTATTAGGTACATAGTCCACCACGCGGCACCACTGCGGATTTACAGACTTCACATATATTCGAAATGTTTTTGTTTTCTTATTATTTCGAAAATATACAGGTTACCTCACGACGTTCTCCTTCACCGCTGAGAACATGATATAGATGAAGCTTCATACAGTCTCAAGCATAGCTTCCGTTAATGTAAGATACGAGGGCTCCATCCAATTTCACAGGACGGTTTCTACGCGGTGAAGCGTCTGAGTGGTCCGCTGCGCACTCTGCGCTCGATCGCCTCGTCGCCCCCGCCCCACCTCACCCCCGTGCTCGCCTGCGGATTCAACGCGCCCGACCTCTACAGCACCACAGGTTATTCACTGAGAAAGTGACAGCAGGCGCCATTTTGAACGAATTGACAATTAAAGATATTTTAACTAAAGGTTTATGACTCCGTGGCGCATTTGCCAAGATATTGGCCTCGGCGTCGGTGGTCGTGCGTTCGATTCCCACACGGGACAATTATTTGTGCGACCCACAGACAGTTGTTTCGCATCTGGGTGTTTGTCCACGCGAAATTTATGTTTGTAAAACGTCGTTACACAGAAAGATGTAATCCTAAAGTATTGGTATGTTTTTAAAAAAAAAAGGTATAATTGTCAAAGATCGATGTGGTGACGTTAAAATCTTTTACAGTTTTCTCCTTCTCCATGTGAGGGTAATTCGGATAATGGTGATTCAAAGAGTAAATCACCATTAGAACATTTTTTTTATGAAACTAGTGTAATAATAATTAAAGTAATTAAATTAGTAGACGGTTATCAGAGTGACACGCTCTATTAACGAAGATAATGCTGGCTTCACGGTACGGAACGCGTGATAGTAGACGTCCACCCAATTCGGCGGCCACAGGCAAAAAGTGAGACAATCGTTCGCTCATTCGCTCGCTGCTAAATGTTAACCTCAAAACATCGACACATCGATAAAAACTCTCCGATGTAACATTTGTTATCAACCTTTATAATTTATTAGGTATTAAATTTAAATAAGTTTTGGGACGGTTGCCAGGACTGTGCCAGAGGTCTTACTTTACTTCAGCTGTAAACAGCGAAAGGCGAATACAGATGAAGTGAAACTCAGATATAGTCTAAGGTTGCATTGCCAGGGCTCCCACCGATGGGATCCAAGTCTACATCGACTCTCAGCGCGGCCAGCTTGCCAGACGATCCAAACTTGCGCCGCTACTTGCTCCGTTTGCGGATATGGTTTGGAGATCCGTGAGTATAATGAAAAATAACCCGTTCCGTCCCAATCGTATCTGATTTGTTGTTACATTTTTAATCTGCCATCTCAAAATGCATTTTGTGCAATTGCGGCAAGAAAATCCTATCTATCTGCTTACTTATGGTCTAGTAAATTATGTTGCTTTTAATGCAATAATTTTCTGATCGATGACCACTGCGCATGATCTTAATGCTTGGCGTAAAACAGTAAAAGAATAAAAATATTACACATAAATATAAACTTATGTGCGTAATGTTTCTTTTACCGTATCTTTGTTAATGTAAGTTATATTGTGTACACCGGAGGCATTGTAGCGAATATACTTCCTTATAAATCTTTGCATTTAAATAAGACGTTTTTACTTTGTGTTCAGTGTGCAGACGTAATCATGGTAAGGTTATGCAGTTGAAAAGTATTTTCACGAAACATTTTTGATTTTTTTGTACAGAGCCAAGTCACTCCACTACTTTGAGATAGAAGATGCGCATTATGAAGTTAGGTGAGTTTAGTATTCTTGGGGCCTCGGTTTCAATAGCATTGAAGTATCCTTAAATTATTAAGTGAAGTCGATTGCCATATGAATAGTGATTGTTTGTAGCTTTTTTTTTACCTACGAAACCGGCTCGCTACATGATTAGTAATAAAACTGTAAAATGTGTCGATTCTTATTATACATTACAATTATTATATATTACGATTACAGACTTTCAATTTAAAAGTTTGTCCTAATAATTGACATGGGGTTTGCTAATATTATTCAAGTTTCACTGGTTTTATTATTAATGTATCAAATCGGTGCGTAATTTTAACTAATAATAAATGCCAAACTTTTACATATTTTTACTTTACATAACATTCCACTCTCAACATAGCCACTAAGGAAGGCCGTTTTACTTTTGCTTATAACGACCATCTTGCACATATGTGTCATATATGTCCATCAATAATCATAAATAGTGGGCCATGGACCTATACGTTTCACTATCATTATTTACTAGATATTTCTTTTTTGTTTGGTTAAAGGGCTTTGTCGCTGTGATCGCCCTGTCTAAACTAATAACAATCATTCAACAAGTCTCATTGTCTTAAAACTTAGCTAAAATAAGCATCATCTTGGCTTCATTTGACATTGGATGGGCCAAAATAACATTTAGGTATCCAACGTCTTTATACGAAATCTTGTTTCTCAAATTAGAAACACGGGGAAAAATAGATATGGTAATGATTTACTATTATACAAATTTAAACTAGAATGCACTAGTCTGTAGAAAATCTCTAGTTTCTAAAAACAACTTAACTCAAGCAGCTTAGGCTGTGTACCTACTGATTAATCGATCTTTTCATTAATTTTACACTAACAATAAAGTAAATATTTTTGACTTGCAAAAAAATGGAATAAACATAAACAGTACCTTATTAGCCGCATATACTTTTTTCCGTTTAATGAATCTACATAAGTAATGTATAATATCTTAACACAACTTCCACATTTTACAAAATCTTTCTGTGTTCACTTATGAGTTAAACATATTATGTAATTCAGAAAAGTGACAATTCATAACTATTTAGATACCGGGACAAGTGCGACGAAGTGTCGTCGACTCTGAAGCAGAGGGCCGTGCTCTTGGCAGAGTTCGTTTCGGAGGCGATGAGTGGGCTGACACAGGAGCGGGACTGCTCCATGCCTAGCGTGGACTTGCATCTAGCCGATTTGATGGTGCGCAATTTTATTAATGCACTTTAAGCGATTGGAGGGGCGAGGGGGGTAGGGTGAGTTATGTAGAGGGAGGACTCAAGTTTGCCTGGTGAACATAAAGTAAAGAAACCGGATGGATTTCACTCCTATATCGAATGTTGTCGGTATCGTGTCTAGACCATCTTTCTAGGTGCGGGCAGGGACGGCACGTGTGTAAAGTATGAAAACGCTGAGCTCATCGTTTGCTCGATCGGAGAAGTACGATGGCCTTGTAGAACACTTGTATGGCCTATTCACGGAAACTATAGTATCGTGTGACTCCATTAGGTAGCGGTGATCCGTTAGCAGTTTTTTTTAATGTAAAAATTGAAGTGAGCAGGAGGTTCACCTGACGTTGAATGTTACCGCAGCCCATGGACATCTACAATACCCGATGTTTGTGGATGCGTTGTCAAACTTAAACGCAGTGGGCCCCGGTTACAACATTAGATAAAATGCGAAAGTACAATACATTAACTTAACGCCGGTCTTCTTGGAGACCGTGGCACTTTCCACCAGTTTGCCCATTTTTGCAACTGCGCCCCCTACCACAAACTATTTGTCCACGTAAGGTGTTATTGATGTTAATCACGTTTACATTCAACTGTGGTTGGGCCACGCAACAGTTTTCGTTTGTTTTTTACGAATGGACAGGTCCGTCCGGGTACGTACCTTGGTAAGTCTTGACTTTACAGAAGACCGGCGTGAAGTGGAACTTTTGCGAGCGAGGTAGCCGGTGCCCGCTTCGTTAAAATGTTGCAACGCATCTGTTTTATTTGGCGTTCATCAATAACATCAATTGAAACGCAAGTTTGATTCCCACCTACTTACATGAAAGAAAAAAAATCACATTTGATTTCGATGCTCGTTTGTCTCATACCAAATGCACGTGCGCATCGTGTGCAGGCGGAGTTGGGGTCGCGCGTGGTGGGCCTGGGGCTGGTGAAGTGCGGTGGGGCTCTAGAGCGGGCGCTGTTATACAAGGTGCTCGCCGACCGCGTGGGGCTCCCTTGCTCGCTGCACCGCGGCGTGGGGGGGCGCGCCTGGTGCGAGGTGGCCGTGCCCGAAGCCGCCCCGGTGAGTGGAGACGTCGCACAATCACTACACAGTATAAAACACAGACGTCCCGCTGTCTGTCCGTCCGTATGTACGCTTGGATCTATAAAACTTCGCGCCAGATCTTGATGCGGTTTTTCTTTACTAGATGGAGCAATCCAAGAGGAAGGTTTGTGTGTATAATAGCACTAGCTTTTCGCCCGCGGCTTCGTTAGCGTTGAAGCCCTTAAATATCTTTCAACCCTTTACAAAACTTGCGGTTATTTTTCTAGATGGAGCGTTTCAAGTGGAAGGTTTGTGTGTAGTGGGTAATACATTGCACCCGTGCGACGCCGCGGTGGGTCGATAGTTAGAATTAAATAGACATTTCGGGGACGTTGTTTACACAAGGTTATCAAGTCCCAAACTTAGTTTGACTGTGGGGGTTTGCAGGGCCACGAAACGGTGTTCGCTATTGCACGAATGGGTAGGTCCGTCCGGGTAATTACCATGACCTCACAGAAGACCGTTGTGAAATGGAAGTGTTACACTTCTCCGTTTCGACTGGTAAGTAAGGTAGCCGGGACCCACGGGGCCTACGGGTGTTGCAAAAGTCCATGGGCGACGGTTATCACTTAACATAGGTAACATAAAAAAATATTCCAAATTAAACAAAGCTTGTACTATTACTAGCTAAGTAATAAACATACTTAAACGTAATTTTCTTTTGTAAATAAATACATATTGTGGATATATAAACACCAAGACACTAGAGAAACATAATCTTCACACAATATTTTTCTAGTAGTGGTAATCGAACCCTCACCTTCTGGCGCAAGAGACAGGGTCCACTATCCACTACGCCAATTGGGTCGTCAAAAATTTAAAAAAATCATGATCTTTTACTGTGTCACGAAACGACCTACAACGACTTACTTTTTCGACTTTTTTAAAACACGATCCAATCATAAAAAGTTACATAACGTATACTTTGGTCTCTCACTCAATTCCAATTACCGCGTTTGTTCATAAGTGCACCAATCTTTATTTTACGCTTCCCATTTTTTTTTTTAAATAGGTCCCTATAATTCTAAAGGTGCGAACTGCAACAACTTGATTCACCTGATGTTGTGTGATAACAGTCGCCCATGTTTCTTGATTAGTCCCCTCAAATTAATGTAGTCTTTGGGCACTCTTAAAAAAGCCTGTGGTCCATGTAAGCAAGCGCATCTCCCGCTAGAAATGAAACGTTTGATGATTTCAATTTCCGCGACAACGGATGTCGAGGTGTATGGTTTTTGTTGAGAAAGGTGAATTAACTGCCCAATGGCCGGTTTCAATATTCTATCTGTCTGTACTTTTGCTTACTGGACTATCTCCGTAGTTAAGACGCAAGTATTATGGAGCTAATCAAATATCTATCGCCAATTACCAAATCTACAGATAGTTGCATATTAATTAACTACTGCACCTTCTATTAAGAAAACAGTAAATTATTCAATATCCTAGGACGATTCGTCTGAGCGGGTAGAAAACTACCCGGCTGGGCTTCTGCGCGCGAATTACGTGGTGGACCTGGTGAGCAGGCCGGCGGGGCGGCTGGTGCGGCGCGGGGGCGCGGAGGCGAGGCGCCTCTGCGGCCCCCTCTGCGACGCGCGGTACACTGCGCGCCGGACGCCAGACGCGTGCGAGTGTGGCCCGTGAGGGCGGCGATGGATGTTTCGAAACGACTAATTGACGTTTATCGACCGTGTTTAGAGTGATCAGCGGATTCGACATTGTGATGGCTTAAAGGGCTTGTTACCAGGCCATAAAATCTTTATTTAAAAAAATGTGTGGGGTGACATTTGCTTATTGTGTGACACGTGGAAATTTGAAATTACGGAGTGGTATCTCAATGTATAGAATATATCCGTAAAATAGAGCACACATAGATGGCGTTACTGTTCCATAAGTTCAACGTTTTGAAGAAAGCGCCAAAATTGTTGGAACGGGACAAAAATGTAAATGCTTATAAACTTCGAAAAAAAAAAAAACAAATTCCAAAAATATATCTAAACAAAATTAAGATTTAAAATTGCACTTTTACGATGCCTCATAATTTTAACCATGGCTATATTTAACTATCGCAATACTCTTTTTCTGAATTTGCCAAAGAGTGAGCTCATACACATTCTGCCAATTTCCTTAGGCATACTTGACTTCATCTACTACCGTTAACTTTAGATCTTTCTCTTTAGCTATTTACCTACACCATTCTTGTCACTGAGTTTATCCCAAGCCATTTTAAACTTATTTATTTATTTATATATATTTATTGTACACAAAACACAGGATACAAAAAAAAAAATAATAAAAAGAAAATAATGTACAAAAGGTAAGCTTAACTCAATATGTGAGTTCTCTGCCAGCTAACCTGGTGAGAAAATAGGTGATTGAAGGTAGCTGGAAATGTGTTCAGTGCACCCAGATATTCCTATAGTATACCCTACATAAATATATATAACTTAATACAAATAGGTCTAATGCGAAAGGGGAATTTAATGAAACACAACCCACATTGTATACATATAGGTAGATACTATAAAAAACCGAACTTGAGATACTTCTTATCCTCTCTACACTATAGTGTGATGGACTTTTTTATTGCGTATGAGACACCTTTCTTGTGACTCGATGCTTTGATTTTTTTTGTACCTTGTGATGTAGTTAATACTTTAATAATGTTATTTATTGTTAGCAAATAATGGTTGACTTTAAAGAAATACGATTCGTAAACAAAAATTGTTTTTCTTTCAAGTTGGTTTCAGTCCAGACAACCAAAGGCTGAATCTGTTATATGCCAAATAACGTCGGGAAAGCGTTAACAAATAACATACTAAATAAAATGTACAAACACATTTCATATTGAAGGTCCTATTGGAAAATCGATTTCATTTTACATACAAACAGTTGATTATTACGAAATAAAAGAATGAAAGATGAAGTATTTTTTATTGCGTATAATTTAATCAGGGATCTGTTCACTGGCTCTCATATAGTAAAACATCAACTTTCATAAAACATCGATAAATTAAATGCACATGTAAACATTGCACACAAATGGACGGACAAACGATCACAAACACGTATACAATACTAAAAACTGACACAACAATCCTTAAATAACAATTATTTCATAAACATTATATAAAGTTTGCTTTGATTACGGACCACGTTAATATTACGTCTTATATCTTATCTAAAGTGATAGACAGAGATAGCTATATGTTTCAGCTGAGCTCTTTCAGTCTCAAAAGCGACAGGTGGTATGCCTGTCGCTATAAGCTGGATACAGTGATCTTTGTATTTAAATACTAGTAGGTATTTATATTAATTAATGTAAATGGACAGTTTCATGGCTAATGTACCAACAATAAGGCGGTCTTATCGCTAAAAAGCGATCTCTTCCAGACAACCTTAGGACGAGGAAAAATAAACTAATGAATAGTGGGAGGTGGTGTGCTCAATAAACTTACTTAATACCAAAATAGACTTAAATATAATAAGATAAACAAAATTATAATAAAACATACATAAACATAAATAAATATATAATATATATAAATAAATACACGAGAGAAGAATTAAATCTGAATATTGCCATTAAAAACTATGGATTACAAAGCGATAGATAATGTTGTTTTACGTCAATTTTAAACTTGTCTAGCGTCTTCGAACGACGAATTTGCTGAGGAAGTTCATTCCACAAGCAGATGGCCTTAACTGTAAAGGAGTTCTTATAATTTAGTTTTTTTGTACGCATGTGGTGCTAGAATTAGATCTTCAGCTGATCGCAGAACTCGTTCTGGATGGTTATGGCCAAGAAACTTAAAGTGTTCCTTTAAATAGCTTGGAGTCCTAGGGTTAAATAATACACAGTACAGAAGAGAGACAGTGTGTAGATTTCGGCGAAAACGAATGGGTAACCACTTGAGCATTGAACGAAATTCGGAAACATGATCATATTTGCGTAACCAAATATGAACCTAATGGCTAAATTTTGAATACGCTCAAGTTTATTTAGTTGTTCTTCGGTTAAATCAAGATAGCTTGCATCCGATCGAGAATGGATACAAGGATTGTGCTAGCATAATTTTAGTTGGAATGGGAAAAAAGAACATAAACTGGAGAGAACCCATTTTTCGGCTCAATACCGAGTTGCGATAGGCTTATAATATACTGTATTTTACTCAGTACGGGGCGCACTTGCCAGACCTTAAGGTAAATATAACGTTTTATGACAAAAATAGTGCAAGGTGAGTTAAATAATTAGTAAGGTGAGGTATATAATGTTAGATCGCTTTCGACTGTTGACCACCCCTGATTTATGCGACTAAGACAATGTGGTCGTATTTTTCTTTAAAATGTCGCAATCTATGAAGTGAGAGTATTAACTTCTGTATTTTATTGTATGAAATAAGTGAGAGTATTAACTTCTGTAAATAAGTCAATACCAGTAACTTGTATCGACTATGACTGATCGGAAACACGGATTGAAGGAAAAGCAGAATTTTGTCAGATAGAGATTTAGTATTTCAAAAATTTTTACGTTTGAAGTAAAAACTTCAAACAAAATTACAACTTAATTATATCAATAGTTTGCGACATGCAATTAAGTTTATTCTTACATTTTTTTATGTCAAACATGGTAAGTAATGTCGATACAATGATTATATTTTCGGATGTACACGATTGTACTAATGTTTTTTTAGTCAAAATGGGACTTTAATACTATAACTACGTAATACGTTAAAGCGACTAAGTCATTAATGCTAAACACATTTTTTAAAAATTGTAAAAGACTAATTTACGAAATATTTTTCTATCGAAAAAGGACGTTGCATGCAATCACAACACATTGAACAAATTAACTGATAATTATTTATATAGGTAAATAATTAATTCAGTCTAAATTGAAAACTGGTAATGGCAACATTGTTCCATTGACGGAATGTCAATTGAAAAAAATCAAAAACAAGTAGGTAATTATTTTTAAAACACATTAACGGTGGTAAATATAATTATGTATAGTTATGACATAAATTATAAAATTTAAGGGACGTTTTTGACGTTTTTATTGACGAATAGTAAATTTGTAGTTTCCTCACACAACTTTACTTAGAGATAAGTAAACATTAGTGTATAAATAATGAAAACGTTATAAATTCTAAAATCACTTAAAAATAATTTCCGAGAGCACCAAATAAAAAGTGGTAGTGAAATTGTATCTTTCTTAACAAACATCCTCTGGGGTTACAGATTTTTTAAACATTATCCATTATATTCTAGCAACGAAATGCTCTTTAATAAAATCATTCAACAGAATGACATGATATTAATACTAATCATAATAATTTTATTAAAATTTGTCTAATTAGGATCAAATAATAATGGACCAAATACAAATAAATTATTTGCTTTTATTTTTATTTAATTAAGTAGTGATTATTTTTTGTGATAAAATACTCTAAGTTAACTGGTCAAATTTTCATAATAATTACTAATCCTGAATATATATGCCTTGGCAATATCTTGGATTAATTCGTGTTATTTTCCACAATCGGCTACTCTTAGAATTTCCTGATCTGTATATAAAACGGCTCTTCTAGCTGTAGTCTAATCAATATTACATCTTAACTTTAAGGCACTGATGTATAAAGTTCAATTGTGCTTTATTTTTATTAGAATTGGTATAACTGTTACATTTTTATAACAATTATGCCAATTATATTCCCTAACTACTATATCAACGTGGTTCAAACCCTGATCAAACCCTAATCAACGTGATATCGTCACCTAAGATGATTTATGCTTTAACAGTATATAAATACGGTGTGGAATCTTGCGTAGGTGATATTTATGAAATTCGTGAACCGCTCTTCATATAAATAGCTTGGTCTACTTTAATACACATTAAAAGGCAAAGTCAAAGGGTGACTTAAACGTAGAGCAATAAGGCCGATAATGGGAAAACAAAATGAAAACCGCTTGAGCGATACTGGAGTGCAGAGATCATCGCGCAGGCGAACTGGTGTCTTACATACATACGAATAAAGTCTACAATCAACTTGAAGGTTAATTGCGGGAGATGCGCTTTAGTTTAGAAGGCCGTCGTCAGGCGAATTGGTGACATATTATGCACATACAAATAAAGTCTACAAACAACTTGAATTTTAATTGCGGGAGATGCGCTTTAGTGCGAGGGCCGTCGTCAGGCGAACTGGTGACATATGCACGTACAAATAAAGTCTACAATCGATGGCGTGGGAGGCGCGCTGGCGGGGGCCGTCGTTGAAGCGAATGTGCGCCTTATCGCCACGGGAATAGAGTCCACATTCAGACGGTGGTCTGCGGCACGCCGTGCACCATCTGCGTGCGCGAGCGAGCGCGCGGCACCGGCTCGGGCGCGCCCTCCTTCAGCGACAGCGCGGAGCCGGACCACGCCTCCGATGACGTCACCGTCTGCGGCTGGCTCATCTGGTGGAGAGAAAAGTTAAGTGACAGCCCAAAAATGCCCCACTGATGGGCGAATGCCCTCTGTAAAGAACTTGTCAGGGTCCACTGCGGATTGGCAGACTTCGCGTATTTTATTGTTACTATTTCGAAAATATGCAGGTTTTCTCGCGATGGAATCCGTTCTCCTTCATCGCGGAGCACGTGATAATTCAGCACTCGAAACTAACAATTTCATTGGTGCCAGCACCGGGGATCGAAGTCGGGTTGCTCTAGTAAATGTGATTAAAGGCGAGCGCCCGCACTCCGTGGTATCACGGTTCCTCATGTGCGGAATCTGTCTGTCCGTGGCACCAGGCCGTATCTAATGAAACATGATAGACAGTTGAAATTTTCACATATTATGTATTTCTGTTGGTGCTATAAAAACAAATACTAAAACAAGAATTAAAAATGATTTAAGTGGGGCTCCCATAGAACAGGTATGATTTTTATGTCCTTTTTAAAAATCCGATTTCATATCTGCTTTCTTCGTGAAGCATATCATTACAAAGTTTGGCCAAGCTATACAATAGAGACGTTGAGTCGGTGGCTGCGATAACAGAGTCTAGGTCAACTTCCAGACCATAAGGACGGATATAAATAATTAAAATAATTATTTTACCTACCACGATTTCTCACAACGGCCCGGGTTGACACTGGGATCTCTCCCAAATTGCCAAAAATCCTAAAAATCGCCCTTTGTAATCCTTGCTTAGGTACTAACAAGCAAACAAGCATAGCCCCGCCACGCACCGTCCTAGCGAGCGTCTGCGGCGTGTGCGGCCTCTTGGCCGGCACGTCGCGGTACTCGTAGATGTTGTCTCTGGAGCGGTTGGCGTTGTCTATGCCCGCCTCCTCCAGCTCGGGCACCATGAAGATGTCGCCGTTGTAGAAGCGGTCCGTCTCCCTGCGGACGGCGAACGAGCGTCGAGTCAGATCACAGTGTAAGTGTGATCATCTATAGATGTCTTTCAAGTTGTACTTATTTAGGCGCGTTATGAAAAAAATGATGAGGGTTAAATTTCTAGGAGCGCGCGCATCACTGTAATACAAAAGTAACAAGCCGTTTGAAGCTGCCCGCTAAACCGCTTATTTTATTTATATATGGCAGCATCTTCACAATCACATTCGCCCGTTACAGTTCTCAGTAAAGAGTGTAGATGGCGCTTTCATAATTTTATTATTTTTATTATTTACATCCTTTTCCAGTCTTTTTGCTATTTTCTTGTAATTAATTTTTTTTGCATGCAAATTATGTGACAAGGTCGCAAACGAACGGCGGTTTACCCGACTTTAAGTGATAACCGCCGCCCATAAATATTTTCAACACTAGTATGGTTGCAGATGGGCTTCCACTTTTTTATTAAGTTGCTGTCCCCGGATACCTCACTAGACGAAACGCAGAAGTTATCTAACTCGTACTAGGTAACTGGTAGGTATACTTGACATATTTTAGTAAATAAATACAAAAACCCAGACACTAGAAAAAGGCTATATTCCTCACATATTTCCAAAAGTAAAAATCGTATCTGGAACATAGCTAACGTATCCACAACGAAAAAAGAAATTCAAGACGATAACACAACAAAGACAACAACGATACATGCACAGACATGCAAGCAACATAAAACAAATATAAGTAAATATAGTTCACCTACACGACTGGCACCATTTTCCATTTGGGGGGTGCACTCCTGAATGAAACAATGTTAGTCGGTTAGTAAATTAGTAAGTTTAATGAAATTGTCAGATTCACTAAATTATTATTTAGACCATAGAAAATTGTATATTTACTGAAAGGTTATAGTATAAGCTAAAAGCAAAAACAATGTTGTTATTTAAAGCTAAGTCCACTATTTTGGAATTCATAAAATGGGTGCATAATCAATTTTCATTAATATCTTAGGTTATAATTATTATAATATATATTTATGGCAGCTAAACTTAGCTTCAGGCTTAAAAATGTTGAGACATTGTAGCAACTTAACTGAATAGTAACTTTTAGTTAGCTGTCACAAAATTATGAATCATAAAACAAAACAAATAATGGGTGACGGATTATATGATATAGCTCTCTGGTTTCCCAAAACAACTTAATCTTGCGGTACATGTAAGAAAATTTGTATAAAAGAACATACTTCACCAAAGAAATAAATAATATTAACTAATTATTAGGCCTGAAAATATACGTAAAGTTTTTAAAGTTATCTCTTTATGTTTTTTAGAAGCTGAGATGTTGACGAAAATTTGATTTTAGTCAGCCATTTTGCAAAATTTAAGATGGCGGCCACTAAAAATCGAGGCATAGAACTCGTTTGTATGATATTTATTTTTATGGTGCTATTCTCTGCACTAGAGATGAAGTTTATAATTTGTAGCAGAATTTAACGAAAATTTTTTCATTGCTGCTAAGATTTGAATGTGCATGTTCTAGGATACGCGTTCAACAACCACTTCAAAACATTGTTTTTCATTTCTTATTTCTTATATTTTCACTTTATCAAAAATGTAACTTTTTATTGCTCTCCAAACAAATCCATCGGAATAATATAGTGAACCTGACTAAAGATAGAAGCTGTGGTTAGTATTTAGTATTATTGAGTCTGTAACTCATAATAAGTACTAACATAGTGAATGAATAATTCAACAATATGAAGAATAGTGTACCATAATTCAAAGGGTTATAAGTGAAGGCTTGTTATTGCCTGTTTGTCATGTAGTTTAGGGCTAGATAGATTTGAATAGCCGTAAGTCCTCCATATCTTAAATAAATAAATAAGAAAGAAAGTTTCTTATATTATTATACTTTTTGATATGACCATAATTTATTAATTGTTTATAATAATTAAGAATAACAATATTATATGAGACCATTACTTGTGTGATAATTGTTTCGGATCTGGGTATTTGTCCACGTGAAATTTATGTATGTAAAACATGCTTACAACACAGGATAATGTTATCCTACGGTAAGGGCAACATTTTTAATAAAAAAAATATAAATGGTAACCGGGCAACCCTCACCTCTTGGCGTTCCTCCACAGCATGCAGCAGAGCACCAGGAGCACCAGCAGCAGGAGACAGGCGCTCGACACCGACCAGAAGGCGATCTGGAGCGGCTGCTTCGGCTCCCACCAGTACTGACGAGTTCACACCACCTTATTGGCTTATTTATTTTATTTGAGATGCAAACGCGCGCTGGCGGTTCACCCGATGGTATGTGATAACCGTTGTCCATGGACATTTATAACACCCGTAGGGTTGGAGAGCGTTGACCCTTTAATAAAGTGGGCCCTGGCTACCTCACTCACCAGACAAGACGCAGAAGTATGACGCTTGACGCCGGTCTTGTGTGAGGTCGTGGTACTTCATCAGACGGACCTGCCCATTCGTGCTATAACGTAGATGATACAGTAGAATCTGTGTTGCTTAGGTACATAGCACACTTTAAAACCTCAACAGGTTGTGGAATAGCGTAAACTACAATACATTATGCTTGGCTTATTGTTGCATACCTCGGTTATGGGCGGGTATGTGGGCACCAGTCTGCCGATGACCGTGGGCAAGTACACCGTCCAGAAGGCGAGCTCGGTCTGCCTGTAGTTCAGCTGGATGCTCGAGTTGAAGGTGGTGTTCAGGTTTAGGTAGCGCAGCTGGCCCTCCTCGGCCATTTCGAAGTGCAGGCCTAGGATCTGGGAGCGCGTGGGGTTGCTGGAATGATACATTCGCTTTATTGAATATGTTAAAAGGTTCTAGGAAGAAAGCAAAATAGAGGCGTGGAAGAATCAAGACACAATTAATCACCGAATCTTCGTGATAACTTCAACATTGAGTACTCTTCTCTAAAATTTGGAAGATAGATTTTTTTTTATATATAAAAAGTAGTTAAGCGAGCAGGCGGTCCATTTGATGTTAAGTTATTATTTTGCCTAATCTTAGTATTTTATATAGTCTTTATACAGTCTCCACAACATCATTGATCAATTTTTATACAGCGTGTCTTAAAAATCGCGACAATAAATGAACACGCATATAGGGGATAACTTTTTAAAATTGTATTAAACATTTACTTTCTTTAACAGAGTTATAAAATTTTCCAAAACAAAGAATTTTAGAACACCTTACGTATGAAACTGTAACGTAAAGTTCATTTGTAAAGGACACAAAGCATATGAATGGGTTGAATGAATTTAAAAGAGACAAAACAGACTGTTGTAAGGAGAGGCTTGCGCCTCGTGGCGCGAGTTGTATAGGATGTTACAAATTTTGTTTCTTTTTTATTTAATTAGTTTGTTTGAAAAATATATTTTTTTAATTATGGATTTTCTTTAACGTTAATATTTTTTTATGATTATTGGCAAGTAGCGTTAGACGTGTGTTCATTTATTGTCGCGATGGTAACGACACGCTGTATATTAATTATCTATAGTGAAAACTTAAGATGAAACGTAAAAACTGTTTCGGCGCTAAGAAATTCGAATTCCAAATATCAATGGCGACATCTCCCCCGTTCGAATGATCGTTGCGAAACGATATTGAAATTGCTCGTGTGTTACACACACATAAACACACACACACACACACACCCGTATCTGGCGAAGTCGGCGTACGCCTTCATGAAGAAGTGGCTGAGGTTGCGGTCGTTGGGCGTCCACGCCTGGCGGCCGACGCGCAGCCGCCGCGGGAGCAGCTCCTCGTCCATGAAGGGCGCGCCCGCCAGCAGCGGGTGCTCCGCCCCGTGCGGGCAGCGGCGCCAGCGCGGCCAGCGCAGCGCCTCCACCGTGCTGTTCATCACGTACGCGAACACGGGCACGCGCTGCCGCAGCAGCAGCTTCACCATGCGGTCGGTCGGCGCGCGGTACAGAAAGTCGGAGAGCAGCTGCGGGGGGTGGGGGACCACGCTGGCGGTTAGGGTCGGTACATATACGGGGCGGCTAGATATAAAATTCTAGACATAAATAGTGTTATATATAAATTGATAAATATTTAAAATCACTGGTAATTAATTAAATTTTGATTTTACGCTAATTTCTAAAGTAGTTAGTTTGAAAAGTAAACGACGCATTTATGAATGACTACCGCATTGTCAACAAGTTCTGCTTTTTAGGGAATGCAATGGAATTTTTTTTGAAAAAAAAAAGTTTCTTTTTATTTCAATAAACGATTATACTACTAAGCCTGAACCTCCTGTGTGAATTTGGGAACCCTTAGAAAACCCTGTATTGGCAAGGCCGGGTGGTAAAATCCTTACTCAGTAATATTGCAAACGCGAAAGTTTTTATGAACAGTTGAGGACAACGCTGGCCGTTAGGGTTGCTGCACACGAGCAGGCTGTGCGATAAAATTCTTACTACACTAGGTAGTAAAAAACAAAATCGTCCCGGAGTCTGTCTGTCCCTATGTATAGATCTTTGAAACTACGCAACGGATCTTGATGCGTTTTTTTTACTAGATAGAGTGATTCAAGAGGAAGGTTCACATGTATGATACCGGGGCGGGTCGCTAGTTTACTAATATTACAAATGTGAAAGTTTGTATGTAGTGGATGCTCGTTAGTCTTTCGCGTAAAAACAACGGAATGGATTTTTGTATTGTACAATTATATAGCTTATACATCGGAATAACACATGGGTCACAATTGATAAAGTTATCGTGTGAATTTTCCAAAATGTAACGAAAGTGTCAAGTGAGTAGGGATATATTACGCCATCCGCGAGCTCCGTCTGTGGCCTAAATAGTGCGAGTGAGTGGGCGCGCGCGCATGTGTGAGTGCACTCACGAGTCCTCCTGTACGTCCGTCTGTACTGCGTGTGTGTGCGTGCGGGCGCGTGCTTGTGTGTGCACTAACGAGTCCTCCTGTATCTACGTCCCGTCTGTACTCCGTGTGTGTGTGTGTGTGTGTGTGTGTGTGTGTGTGTGTGTGTGCGCGCGTGCGTGTGCTCACTCACGTCTATGTACTGGTCGCGCAGCGCGGTGCGGTTGTGCGGGTCGGGGTGGTACGTGTACATGTAGCGGATCGCCTCGTACACGCCGCGGGGGTTGAGCGTGTAGTTGTAGCGGGCGACGAGCTCCCACACCTTCTGCTCGAACCACTCCTCGCTGATCTCGTAGTTCGGCGCGAGTGTTTCGTTGTTGTCTGCGGGCGAACGGTTCAATACGGTTCAAAACGGAACGAGTCTAGCGGGTAAGAGTATCGCAATTTATCTCTACGCCCCGGGTTCACTGAGAGAATGCCGAAGGGCGTTAAGTTTGCCTTTAGTAATCCTTGTTTAATGTAATTATTTAGTCAAGAAAAAAAACTTTATATACATAAGAATTTTTGTGTGTGTGTACCTATTTTCACACCTAAGTAGTTATACATCTCTAGCTTAACAAAAGAAAAACTAATTAAAAATTTCATTCCATGCGTCAGTACGTAACGGGCTACAAAAACTTTTTAATGATATAAAGATGTTACAGGTTGCCATGACAACATCATGAAGTTAGCGTCGCGAATCGTCACAAAAAATCACTCATCACTTTTCCAAAACGCGACAAATGAAGTGTGACTTTAACGAGTTGATGCTTTTGAATAGGCAAACGCCTGCAAGAAGTGTAACTTCAAAGAGTGTTTATGCTTTTGGAAAGGCAAGAAGTGCGACTTCAAAGAGTATTTACGCTTTTGAAAAGGCATAAGCTCACAGGAAGTGTAACTTCAAAGAGTGTTTATGCTTTTGGAAAGGCAAGAAGTGTGACTTCAAAGAGTGTTTATGCTTTTGAAAAGGCATAAGCTCACAGTGCGACTTCAAAGAGTGTTTATGCTTTTGGAAAGGCAAGAAGTGCGACTTCAAAGAGTATTTACGCTTTTGAAAAGGCATAAGCTCACAGGAAGTGTAACTTCAAAGAGTGTTTATGCTTTTGGGAAGGCAAGAAGTGTGACTTCAAAGTGTGTTAACGCTTTTGAAAGGGCATAGGACCGCGAGAAGTGTAATTGTAAGGCGTCCGCACATATGAAGTAGGCGGCCTCCTGCGTGGTGACGCCGGTCATGTAGCGCAGCGCAGGGTTGAACGCGCGCCGCTCGATGAGCTGCTCTGGCGGCGTGTCCAGGAAGCGCCAGTCGCGCTGCCGCCAGCCCTCGTACCACTCGTCGCCCGGGAACGTGAAGTTGTTCTCCAGCACCGGCCCCCACGGGATGAACCCCACCTGGGGCTGGTGAGGAAACCGCATTGTGATGACAAGATCGTTCGGGCTGCCCAATCGATACACAGCGACGAAAAGATTATATTATAAATGATGATTCTAATCCGTAGGAGGAAACGGTGTTCTCAACTAAAATTATTTAGATCGCAAAATTAATTTAAAAGCAATTGGCGTGGATCATGGAGTGGAGTAGAGTTAAAAATTGACGATGCAACGTCTCTGACAGAATCCACTATTAGTTAGAACGTAGTTTTACAATGGCTACGATCTATCGCTGTCACAGAAAAAAAATCCCCCCAACAGTCATACTAATTATACTGTCGTAGTCGAAAAATAAATATTTCTTATACTGCTATATTATAATTCTTATTAATGTTCTACTACATTTCTTATCTTGTCAAATAGAACTCAACTATAATCAACCCACCGTGGATAGAGAACAGTACCTGGAACTCTGCGTTGCCCAGCTCGTAGAAGCTCCTGCCCTGGCGGAGGCAGTTGACCAGCTTCCACGAGGAGTCGATGGGGCAGCCGAGCAGCCGCCCGAACACCAGCGACGTGTTCTGAGCGCGGAACTTGTCCTGGATCAGCGCCCAGTCGGCCAGTGCGGAGCCGCTCTGCGTGTTGCAATTTCAACTTTAAGCACGTGGCATTTGAGTTTCGACCTGCTGTTGCAAGAGCACGCAGTTGCACGGGTGGGCAGATTCGTCGGGGTAAGTACCACGAGCGAACGGAAGATCGACGTGAAATGGAAGCGTTTCACTTCCGCGTTTCGTCCGGTGAGTGAGGTAGCCGAGGCCCACTTTATTCGAAGGTGTCACCGCATCTGCAACCCTACGGGTGTTGTCAATTTCAATGGGCGGCGGTTATCGTTTGACGTCAGGTGAACCGCCAGCTCCTCCATACGCCGCGGACAGCTATCGTACTTCTTAAAGATGCAGATGGAAAAAAATATTAGGATGGGTGACGTCACCTGGGTGATCCACGTACACCAAGAACACGTATACGATGGAATAAAGTAATGACGATGGAATAGACACAGAGCTCGCGTAGACGATGGAAAGAATGTAGGATGGGTGACGTCATCTGGGTCATCCGTTACCAACGCCGAGTACACGGTGACGATGGAATAATGTAGGATGGGGGACGTCGCCTTAGCCATCAGTTCTAGACTGGACACAGAGCACACTTAGACGATGGAATAATGTGGGATGGGTGACGTCACCCGGGTCATCTATTCTAGATTTAACACCGAGTACACATAGACGATGGAATAAAGTAATGACGATGGAATAAACTGGACACAGTACACGCCGACGATGGAAACAATGTAAGATGGTGACGTGAATGGCCCATCAGTTCTAGACTGGACACAGATTACACGTAGACGATGAAATTAATGTAGGGTGGGTGACGTCACCTGGGCCATTCATTCTAGATTGAACACAGAGCACACTTAGACGATGGAATAAAGTAATGACAATGGAACAGACTGGACACAGCACACGCAGACGATGTAAATAATGTAGGATGAGTGACGTCACCTGGGCCATCCATTCTAGACTGGACACAGAGAACACGCAGACGAAGGAAACAATGCAGGATGAGTGACGTCATCTGGGCCATCCATTCTAGATCGAACACACGCAGACGACGGAACGAAGTAATGACGGTGGAATAGCGTAGTATGTGCGACGTCACCTGGGCGATGACCCGGCTGACGATGGCGCTGGTCTGCGGCGCCAGCGCGAGCAGGCCCGCCGAGGCGGCGCCCGCCCCGGGCCCGAACAGCGTGATGGAGCCCGGGTCCCCGTTGAACGGCTCGATGTTGTCCCGGACCCAGCGGAGCGCCATCATCTGGTCCAGGATGCCGTAGTTGCCGGGCGAGTTGTCGTCGGCCGTCGAGAGGAAGCCTGCGTTTTTTTTTTTTTGATGTGAAGATTATTTTGATATTACTGGCGACCCGCCCCGGCCCGGGTGCAATCCATACTAACAATATAAATGCGAAAGTAACTCTGTCTGTCTGTCTCGCTTTCACTCCAAAACTACTGAACCAATTTAAATGAAATTTGGTACACAGATAGTCTAGAGCCTGAGAAAGGACTTTTAATTAAAGGATTGTTAATTAAAATTTTGTAAAGGGTTGAACCATATTTAAGGGCTTTAACGCGAGCGAAGCCGCGGGCGAAAATCTAGTGTATTATACATATAAACCTTCCTCTTGAATCACTCTGTCTAGTTGGAAAAACCGCATCAAGATCCGTTGCGTAGTTTTAACGATCTAAGCATATATAGGGACAGACAGACAGCGGGACGACTTTGTTTCATACTATGTATTGAAGATAGCGCATTGATATAGTCATTGCTACATAATTCAAATATCTATATTCAATATAGAAGCATTACACTTTATACACTTACTTATTGAACGCTAACGGTACCTACTAATAGTATATCAAAGCTGGAATGGACACCACAACCAGAAACGAACGAAACCAAAATCCATAGCTAGCTGCCATCTTGGAGACTAGATAATTGTTGTGCTTATTGACATCCTTACTAATATTATAAAGGCGAAAGTTTGTATGTATGGATGGATTTTTGTTACTCTTTCACGCAAATACTACTGAATGAAATTTAATGAAACTTTAAAATATAAGCTTAGCATCAAAATAAGACATAGGCTATAATTTATATACATATTTTATGTATATCTGTCTTTCTGTGAATGTTACGTCTTCAGCCTATTCTACGCAGACGTAGTCGCGGTTAGCAGCTAGTAAACTATAAGGAGATAGTTCTTACCCAGAGCGCCCAGCCTGTAGTTCAGGGACACCACCACGACGTTGTAGAACGCAGCCAGCATATGCCCAGGGAAGAGGTTGGACGCACCAGAGGAGAACTGGCCTCCGTGAATGTATACCATGACCGGGTACTTCTGCGCGGTGGCACCGGCTTCGGTCTAGAAGGAAATTTTACGGTTGTAGGGCCACGCAGCAGCCTCGGCTGTTGCACGAATGGGCAGGCCCGTCCGGGTTAGTACCACGACCCCACAGAAGACCAGCGTAAAGTGGAAGTATGACAAATACTTTCGCGTTTCGTCTGGCGAGTGAGGTAGCCGGAGCCCAATTTTCAAAAGGTTGTCAACGCATCTGTAACCCTCGGGTGTGGCAGATGTCCATGGTCGGCGGTATTCACTTAACATCAGGTCAACCGTCTGCTCGTTTGACAACTTTTCGCATAAAAAACAAAAAATTGTCCATAAATACAATTAAATACAACGAAAGAGAGGTAAGCCACTGACGTTGCACCACTTAAAAAAATCTCTTTTTTTAAGTGGTGCAACGTCAGTGGCTTTCTTTAAATTTTCTTTATTATTTTCTATATACTTTTATTTAAAAAAAAAAAAAAACTATCAGCTACAAAGTAAAAGTCAAAGTTACGAAAGCGAAGTCATCAACTACGTGGGATTGTTATTTTAATGCATATAGAATTATTATAAACTTAAAAATAGAATGACAGGAAACGTCTGATTTAAATTTAAACGAGTAAAGAAGATAAACGTTGATGTGAAAACTGGTTGATAGTTGTAATTTTTAAGACGTAAAGGAGATATTTATTAGAAAGTTATTAGGAGTGGGGTAAGCATTAAATACAACACAAAGTGCTTCCGTGCTCAAAAACCATATGCTACATATATAAAGATAAAGAAATTATGAAGGGATTATTAAAAGGTCGTTAGCACTAGGTGACCGGTCTTCTTAGCACCGGGCAATTGATTCAATTTTCGATGTGCCGGCTGCGTCCGTCGCCGCTTATTGTAAATCAACCCTAAGGCCTCGAGATAAGAGTGGATTTGCAGCGACGAGGCGGCAACGCTTTGATGAACGTGATCGCGTCTCATTCGTGAAGCAGCTTCCAGAATTGACAGGGGTGAAGGTCGTAAAAATCGTTCTTATTGCACTGTGTTAAGAGTTAGTAGCTACCAAGCAATTAGCACCGGCTTAATTGACATTTGGATTGCATAGTTCGAGTTTAGTTATGTCCTGAGACTGTCCGAATATGGATTTTAGTAAAAGCGCTAACGTTAACTTTCACTGGCCCTGTGGCCGCTGAAGGTTCACGTAACTTTTAGATAAAAAGCAAAAATGTCCTCCCGTAGGGATTTAGATTGTTAGTTCTACAAGGTCCGCTTTTCCGGTCAAGTCCTTATTTCTATGTCATCATCGTCGTCATCACTTCAGCTTGTTTGAGTCCACTGCTGAGCACTGGCTTCCCCCACAGACTGCTACGAAACACTATCTTGAGACACTTGCATCCATCTACTTCCGCACTTGTCCGCAAATTTGCACTCGAGAACCTTTTTTCCTATCGGTCAACCGGACATTTTTTTTAAATCAATACGTGTCGCTCAGGTCGCATTAATTGGATCTCTGTTTTTTTTTTCCTGATTACTCTTCATCATCCCCCTGCCGTTATCCCACCTAGGTAGGGTCGGCACAAAATGTGAATCATGTTGTAAGCGGCTTTGGCAAACCGCAATACAATGTTTTTTACGACCGGCCGCCTGCCTGATGTCGACCCTCATTGGGAAACAAACACCCAGATCCGGGACAATTATTTGTGGGTCACGCAAATACTTGTCCCATGTGAGAATCGAACCCACGACCCTCGACGCCGAAGAATAGCTTACCAACAGCGCCATTGAGTCATGGAGTCATTTTTCCTGATTACTTTCTTTTAACTACAATTATTATTTACTGTATTTTATTAATTGACTACTGTCTGAAAACGGTTATGGAAGGCAAGAAACAACCACACCTTTTGTAAATTTATTAATTTCTATTTATTTAAAATTCTAGCTATTAGGATGCTTTAAAAACGATCTTGCCTTTTGTAAATATATTGATTTGTATTTGTTTAAAAATTCAGCAACAAAATTTCTTATTTTTCTATGCGGTGCGCACTTATACAGCGTGTCTTTACAATCGCGTCAAAAAATGAACACACAAAAATGATAACTTTATAAAATTGTATTAAACATTTACTTTCTTTAAACATCAATATTTACAGAGTTTTTAAATTTTCCAAAACAAAGAATCTTAGAACACCCTTACGTATAAAACTGTAACGTAAAGTTCATTTGTAAAGGACACAAAGCATATGAATGGGTTGAATGAATTTAAAAGAAACAAAACATACTGTTAGAAGGGAAGGCTTGTAATGCGACGCCGTGGCAACGAATGAAAAAGTCTCTGAATGTATGAATCAGTCAGTTGTAGTTGTATAGGGGTTACAAATTTTGTTTCTTTTTTACTTAATTAGTTTGTTTGAAAAATATTTTTTTTAATTATGGATTTTTTATTAACGTTAATATTTTTTATGATTATTGGCAAGTAGCGTTAGACGTGTGTTCATATATTGTCGCGATGGTAACGACACGCTGTATAAGGCGGTCAAAGTAAAAAGAATATACATAATTTTTAATATTTCAATCTGTTTCTTTGCTTTATTCTTTAGGCAGACGGTGCATCTGATGTTATTGGATAATGATAATTACCGCCACCTATAGACATACGTAATACCAGAGGGGTCTCAGACGCATTGCATTAAAAGTAGACCGGTACCGGTCTAAAACTAAACCACGAGCCCCCGTCCCAGAACCCAGTTATTAACCCAAATTTATGTTGTCTCTCTTAGTTAAAATTGTCTTTTACGAATTAGATATTTGCTTGAATTAAATCATATATGGTTCTTTTCTATTCTACGTTGCCAAATTTAATAACATACACTCATCAAATAAAATGTAGCCTATAATGTATAATTGTATAATGTATATTATAGTATAAGTAGCCTTTGCTATACTTAACCTTTTTGCTGGAAAATAATCGGCCCTCTTCGTCCGCAACAACGAATAAGTATATTTTTAATAATAACTTTAAAAAATTTATGAAAAAAAAAAATCTCAACCGGAGGTTACATAAGAATAGAATTATCGACACAATATTATCGGATAAGACATTTTTGATTCCTGCGTATATCCGAACATAGGCAGCCTTTGGCGACATCAACACTTAATTTAAAGTGTAAATTACTTAAAGTGGTGGAGATAATCTTGCAATATTTACATTTAACGTCGCTTCGGATTATTTATCTTTCCCGATTTAGTGCGACCCGACCGCAACCGCAAAGCCTCATGAATTCGATATATCAAAGTTGCGGCCAAGATGCAATATCCTGCGAATGCCGAGCAATACCAACATGTCGCGTATCGACGTATATGAATACACATATCTATATCTGTACTATATATAATCCATACTGCATTCAAGTATTAATTCGGGCATTTTTTCCTCTCCTGTAAAGTTTGTGTTTTGTCACATAATGCTGTTTACCTCTGATGTACAGATATATACAGGGAGGCTTTTCTAAGTGTATCCATTATTTTTAATTTAATTCTTGACAAATGAATGTAATTAATAACTCGTAAGTAATTAATTACATTCATTTGAAATTCTTATCTCAAAAATTTTACGCGCGATCATTCATAACTAACATAACAATCACACTCGTTTGTGTGCGTGAACACTAAAATGACCTAACTGTGTAGGGCCACGCAACACAGTTTTCGCTGTTGCATAAATGAGCAGGTCCGTTCGGGACAACCTCACAGAAGGCCAGCGTGAAATGGGAGTATTATAATTCTGCGTTTCGTCTGGCGAGTCCCATTTTTTTAATTTTTAACTAGAGCCTATGTACTTTAAACAAGGACATCGGAGGGTTGGTGTACTGCCATCTCTTTCGATCCAATTCACAAGGGCTTTCTGTCTCGTTCCCTCCACGCGTCGTTACCGTCGAGGAAGATATCGTTAGTAGGTTTCGGGAACGTGCATTTAACAAACATCACAATAGGTTCCGCGAAGAAATAACTCGATTTCGAAACCCACCGGGGTGTATTAAAAATTAAACAGATCCGGAATACTTATGGGTAACACCAATACTTATCCCGTGTGGGAATCGAACCTATGATAACTCGCGCCGAATCCAATACCTTGACTACCATCGAGTCATTCGCAATTCTTTAATCTACTTTTTCTTTCACCTGTCCCACACTAGGAGTTGAACACAACATATCCTTTCCTTCCAAGTTCCTCTATCAGCCGTCATCTCAATGCTCACCCCATTAATTTCATTCATCAATGTTCTCATAAAATGTTTAGGTTAGAAACTCGATTACTCACATTGGGCGAGAAAATGTTGAGGTACAGGCAGTCTTCGTCCATATCCCGAATGCCTTTAGTCGCCCCGGTAAACCTCACCGGCTGAGGGCAGGCCGGGGCCCAGTCCACCGCCTGCATCAGCTGCCACCCAGGGTGCTGGCGTGGTGGCTGATGGAACCAACGGCACTTATCTGACACTACACTCTCTTAAAAGGATTCTTATGTGAAAATTTGTCGAGCGAGGGCTCACTTCGCATGGTGTTAAGAGAACACCACCGCAGATGGACATCCGCAACACCTGGTTTGCAGGTGCGTTGACAACCTTTGAAAAAGTGAGCCCCGGCCCACTTTGAGAACCATTAGTGTAGATGAATTTTTGAAGATGGAATATGCATAGGTATATAAAAATATTTAAACATTTTTCATCTGTTCTATTCCATTTACATCAATATTATTAGTACACATCAACATGATTATTTTACTGCTTATAAAGGATGTATGTGCATAAAAAGTAAAAACTAAAGTAACAGCATATACATCTCCCACTGCTGGGCAAGGCCTCCTCTATACAGAGGGTATCAGGGCATAGTACACCCCGCGGCCCCACTGCAGATTGGCGAACTTCACATATCTTCGAAATATTGTTTTTTTATTATTATTTCGAAAATATGCAGGTTTCCACACGATGTTTTCCTTCACCGCAGAGCACGTGATAAGTCAGCACTTAAAGTTAAATACTTTGTTGGTGCCCGCACCGGGGATCGAACTCAGGTTGCTCAAGTATATTGAATTAAAGGCGAGCGCCCGGACACTGAGCTATCACGGCTCAAATATGTATGTGCATAAATACCTTAAATCTGCCTTCTAGTACTGGTGGCCTTGCATATGGTATGCCCAGGAACACGGACACTTCTCCTTGAATCCTCTCTACAGGAGTTAGCCATGGCCGGTATCCGGAATTTGGGTCGGGATTGTCATATAAGTATACCTAAAAATTAACCATTTGTTACTCGAAATTCACAATTTTCGCCGATTTTTTTTTAAGACAAATAGTTTATGTTACACTGGTTTGTTTGGTAAATTAAAATTATTCTATAGTCATATTTTATATAATACTCAAATTTTATTAATGCTGAGGGTGTGTAATGTGAGGGGTTGTAAAGTGTGGTTTTGTTATAATATTTTTTATACAAGGTACCCTATCTTGTAAAAGAATATTAAATACAGAGATCTTATAAAGATACCTTACAATACTTATATACATAGTTGATTCATAAGAGCGGGAAAGTGTCTATTTGAATAAATATATTTTTGATTTTGATTAGAAATAATGCATATTTTATTTTCTGCGATCCTACTACGGAGTATTTTTTATACGGATAAATAAGCATTTAATAACATCAAATTTCATATACATAGAGGAGACAAGGACAATATATATATATATACATACAGAAATAAACTAATATTCTAAAGCAGATGGAAACATATTGAGAGGAAAATCAATTATGTTGCAAGTTTATGTTTCTCCATATCCTTTAATTGAAAAATTACTAATCCAACATTATTACATAGAAGTTGTTTGACTTAAAAAAAACAATGTTTCTTTCAATATACATTATTTCCTTTCCCTATGCCTTTAAATAATTGTAGGAAGCAGTGTTTCCTTTAATTACTGGTATGTTTCATAAGTTTTTGTTGGTGGTTTAGTTTTAGTGGCTGAGAAGTAAATTTGTTACAATAGAAAAAAATATTAGTCGTAATTATATCTCTTCTTATTGTGAAGCTAAGTTGAAGTTAGTAATGAGGAATAATTATGGAGTTGATAGGCAATTGATAAATAAGCCCATTTGTAATTTTATGGAATATTTTAGGAAATTAAGATTTTTTAGATTTTAATTTCTTTTATTATTAAATTTTTATCAAAAAATAAGTATATAGTACTAATACCAGATTAATAATACTTTAAGTAAAAAGTTCCATTTTTATTACTGATTATTAAATAATGTAAAACCTTTTATTCCAAGGATGCATTATTATTTAGTTTTTATAAATATTACAATTTGAATAAATAAAATGATTAAAAGTGACTTCTGTACCGGGCCTATATTTGAAGATTTAGTAAAGCGACTTAATCCCTAAAATTTTTATATGAAATAATATGTCATAAATGATTTACTTCTAATTCAAAATATTTGTGACAATATTGTTGATTGGTAATCTCAGATTATACATACTCTTTTGATGTCAACTCTGACCTGTTTGATTTATGTATTATGTTTGAATTACTTTAAATTTGGAATGTTAGTTTTATTTGTTCAGATTGAATTGCGACATATTTGATGGATTCCGTAAAAATCACTTAAAGAAGTAACATGTCTAGCTATCTAACATAACTTGTATTTTATACTTGACGACCTGAATGGCGTGGTGGGTAGTGTACCTGCCTCCTGTGTCAGAGGGTGTGGGTTCGATCCCCACTACTGGAAAAATATTGTGTGATGAACATAGTCTTTTTCTAGTGTCTGGGTGTTTATATATGTATAATATGTATTTATTTACAAAAGAAAATTATGTTTAAGTATGTTTATCAGTTATCTAGTACCCATAGTACAAGCATTGCTTAGTTTGGGACTAGAGAACGCTGTGTGAAAATTTATGAATAATATAATATAATATAAATTTCATAATGATTAGGTTTCGTTTAAAATAAGTTCAAAATGTTTAAGTTGAAATAAATAGTTTTCTAATCAGTCCTTAAGTGTCATTTTGGTTTGAAAATGATCCCATCTGCCATTCAAGAAATATGAGACCATACAGAAATGAATTGTTACAACTAACCTTAAATCCTTGAACTTGCCCAAAGTTAGTGTTCACAAAAATGTCCCTTTTCAACTGTTTGGAATCCCTTCTCTCTCTGCCTTGTAAGTCCTCTCTCCATCCTCCCAATACCCCCGGGAATAGAGCATCTGGGTTATTTGGGTCTCTGTTCTGTGTCAAATACATTTTTTTAAAGCAATAATTATTTCATAATTTAGATTATTACTGTATGATTTAGACTATTACTGATGTAATAAATTAAAAAAAATTAAAATTAAGATAATTGATGGAAAAAAAAATTGTTCAATATTACAATAAAATATGCAAACATTAACTTACTGTATTATATTTAAATTGATCATCCAGAGGATTGGTATTCAATGGATTATATGGGAATCCACCGGGTTGGTTGATGTTTGGATTATAGGGATTGTAGCGGTTGGGTTCAGCTCCATATCTTCGGTTGTTATAGACGTATGTCCTATAGTTACTATCACCTGGTTTAGGCAGTGAGTCACGGGAAGTGTCTCGTCTTACATTGTAGTCATTACTATATAGGTCTTTATTTGATTGGCAATTTATGTCACCAAATATAAATAAAATAAATATAGTCTTTATCAACATTATTCAAACTGTGTGAGGTCTATTGAAAAGGAAGCCATATAGTTAGCTGTAGCGCTTATTAGAGCTTTCCAATTAAATTGTAACAATACCAGCAATTTGATGAATTACGGTACTATTTAAAAACTATGAATAATGATTTTTAACGGTTTTCTCTCAAAAAAATATAAATTTTGCGATAAACATCAATACATTAATAATTAAAAAAAATATATATATTTAAACTGCGACATCACATATAAGTTTTATCACAATAGACCTGAATCACTATCAAAAGATGTCAGTCACGCACAAAGGTGGGCTTTATCAGTTTTTAAATCAATGAATTATCAACACAATGTATGGCAACGCCCACAAACTACTACAACATACGTTTGTTTATCATTTCAACTTCATTTCGACATTAACGGAGTTTGTATTTTACGTTCTGAAATCTGAATCAAGGGTTACATCGGCACAGATAGTAAAAAATAATACAGACAGAAATAGTACTTCAATATAATATTTAATTACATTGTAATTTATGTAACATGAAGACATAAAAGTTAATATTGAACAAAAAACGTTTGCGCCATTTTTGTTTATCTATAATAATGGATAAAAAACGTGTCCGCTGAAAAGCGTCAAATTGGTGGCGCTACAGTAGCAAGTGGGTATTAATATTAAGCAGCAATGATAATTTACTAGCACCATTTTGGTAAATTTTGAACTGATATTTACTACTTGCCACTGGAATAATATGAAACGTATATAAGATTTATTTTACCTTGCAAATAATATGAGGGCTAAACGAGCCGAGAGAGATAATAAGGACAGAGTTGTTTGTCCCTTTCTAGCTTCACTTACGGAAAATCTACTATAATAAATATTTTAGAAATTACTGTTGGCTGCACTTATAAACTTATAATAATATTTAATTAAAAAGATACGAACAAATATGTAGGACATTGTTTTATTTTAGAATATTTTGAAATCATTACGTTACATTTACGTCATATTATTAGTCTCATATCCTAATTTTTTCCTCCTAAATTTATTTTAATTATATTAAAATAAGTATTAACAAATTTGTTCTTTAAGTCTGCTGACTTCTAACGAACTATATACTTTCCAAAAATGTACAGAGGTTTCAAAAGGCATTTTGACAACGTTTTTGACGATGATATTTTAATGAAGATGACGCAAGTGCATACTGCGCGGCGTTTGTTCCGTTATAAATTATAATGTCATATCTACCTCGTGTTTGTATATAATATCATTGGTTTTTGATTATGTTCGGAAATACGATCAAGAATCCTTCAAAAATACTTGTTAGTTACTTGGAACATTAGTACAGGAGTCAAACGAAACACACAAAGTAAAAAAAAGTGATTTTATTATATTTTGGATTCGTGTTCAAAAGTGTAAGATACGGTTTTTTCGGTTTTTTACTCTACTGAAACGAATTATAAACACATTTTATCAGTTGATATTTTTTTAAATGCATATGATTATTGTCAATGATTAGTATGTTCGTCCCTGAACATGCGAATTAATGGCCAATATACCTATATCCGTGGAGTGCTAACGACTTTACCCGGACTTTTATGTACAAAAATTAATGATCTGTGAAAGGTCACGCTTTGTTAAAGATATATTGTTCCAATGCATAACTTAGCACTAGATAATAAGTAGATTTGTAATGCGAGATAGGCCTTATAAATATTGTCAACGCCGAAGGGACCTACTGAAGGGACGGAATTGCCGTGGAAAATAAAGCTATGGAAGTACTTTTACACAACAAATATATAATTACCACGTATTAATAAAGTTATTATCACTGCGTTGCTATGATCAGTAGTCAATTATATTCAGAACAGTTTTTTTTTACATTAAATAAACAGTACGTAGTGAACCGTGTATTGAATTATTATAAATACATTTGTGTAATTTCTCTTTTTTTTAAATAAATAAGATTTAACACATTTTATTTAAAATTATTTAGGGATTTTATTTAAAATCCCTATCCCTTCGTTTCGAATTTTTCAGTAATGGAATGAATAAACTATCTGTAAAATGGCGAAAGTCAATCCTTACTAATATTATAAAGGCGAAAGTTTGTATGTATGGATGGATTGTTACTAGTTCACGCAAATACTACTGAATGGATTTTAAGGAAAATTTACAATAATATAGCTTTTACAACAGAATAAGACATAGGCTATAATTTATATACATATTTTATTTATATCTGTCTTTCTGTCTGAATGTTACGCCTTCAGCCTATTCTACGCAGACGTAGTCGCGGGCAGCAGTTAATAGAAAATAATATCTACTTCGATTGATTTAACTCCGCCTCGGATCGTTGGTTAGATTCCCACACAGGCAAGTATCTGTGTGGCTCATTATTCCGAATCTGGTTGTTTAATTTCAAGGAGTGTTGAGGTCAGGCGGCCGGCAGTTTAAACTTACCCGGCCAGACTCGTCCGGGTAAATACCACGACTTCACAGAAGACTGGCGAGAAGTGGAAGTATAATAAATACTTTGGCGTATTGTCTGTTGCGTGAGGAGCCCAATTTTCAAAAGGTTGTCTTTTTAGGCGAAAAATTAAGATAGGCGACGGTATTCACTTATTAATAAGTATTGTGCGCAATGCACGTTTCAGTGTGCTGGATTGGTGAATGTCGTGAAGACAGAAAGAACACTGTTTATTTTCAGACGTTTGTACAAGTTTTTTCTTATGCAATAAAACGTTCTTCTAGTGGCTGCAGGGCTTCTTTCTTGCTGACTTCTTCTAGTTGCTTGTTCCACTGGTAGATCTTGATGCTCGTCGACTGCGATGATGCCCCGAAACGCCGCTATATTTATGTGATCCTGTGGGAATTAATTCTATCAATTACGATGACACTATGAAAATACAATTTTTCTCTAATTATTTTATCGCACTAATTTTACAACATATGTGTTAATAGTCATATAAAACCAGTTATACAATTAAAATCTTATAGTATTTCATTATACAGACATTTTTATAGGCAATCTAAAATAAGCAAGTTTTAAGCAAGTTTTAAGCAAAGTTTTAAGCAATTATTTCGACTTACGTTACATGAATTAAACAGTAAATTACTTATACAAACACTATTAAACTAAGTTATCCCGCACAAGTATTAAGATTTTATCCAAGAAGGACAATAGAAAGACAGTTATCTAAATAAAGTTTGTAATTTTTCAGAATTATAAATAGGTATTTGACAGAAACAATAAATAAATATTTTTAGGACACATTTTTACACGACGATCTCTAGTCACAAACTAAGCAACGCTTGTACTATGGGTACTAAATAACTGATAAACATACTTAAACATAATTTTTTTTTAAATAAATACATATTATACATATACATGTACAAATACCCAGACACTAGATAAACACTATGTTCATCACACAATATTTTTCCAGTAGTGTGGATCGAACCCACATTCTCTGGCTCATGTAGTGGGTAGTGTACCTGCCTACTACTCATTTGGGACGTCAAATGTTTTAGTGGAAAAAAGTATTAGGGTGCTTTGTAACATAGTTTATACTAACTTATACTTCATAGCTAAGTAGTACTTAAGAAATTTTTAAACCAATTGACGTTTTTGTATTATATTAGGCCCCAAGTTTTTTTTATATATTTTGAGTTTAGTCAAAGGAATTAAGTTCGAAACTTAGTACTTAACAAACAACGAGAGAGGTAGGCAACTAAGCAAAAGCACTGGGTTAAAACAAAGTTATTCCATGCCCGAAATGTTATCGGAGCTTAAGGCAATTGTAAGTCTCTGAATTATCATTCCCAATTCCGAACTATTTGAATCTGTTAAGTTTGTAGACTGAATTGATCGCTTGCACCGCCACCCCTCTTGTTGGTGGACTATTTCGAAAATCCCGACGATATTATCGTCCGGAATTCTGTAGATTTGTTCGGTATTTGGACGATTAATATAATGGTCGTCCATTTCAATCGTGTTTCCAAGGACGGCTAGGTCCGACTGTTCATGAAATGAAATTATCTTACTCTACAAAGAAATATTTAATTTCTTTTAGTTTTTGCCTAATACGGTGTTGGATCTAGCGTTATTTATTGTGTATTGGCTGATTTTTATTTTCTATTATACACATAACCTAAATTGTATCATTTTTTTCGTTTTTTTATAAACATAACGCCTACTACTGAAACACGCTCACAATTTAACTTTTCAAGAGTTATTAAGAATAACTCCATTTTAGAAATATTATTATAGATAATCTAATTAAATCACACCCATCAAAGCATTGTTTGATATTGGAACGTTATGTATTTAGGCCAAGATATTTGTCAAGTCCTGCGAACTTCGGCATGCAATTATGGAATTTAATGCATATCAACGTCCTAGTATCAACTTAGCTATTTTAGAGTAAGATTTAAACTACACAGTAATATTGAAATATAATTAGATATAAAAATAATTTTGATATTTCGCAGTCCACCACTGTGTGTTTTCACGCATGTTTCTGCCATGCACAACTAAAACCAGTGGAATCAGTTCTAGCTAGTGGCCTTTGCGCACGGATAGCAGTTAGTAGTCCAAGAACCCAGAGCCGCCAGACGTCAAATATTTTCTCACGAACCAATTTTTTACAATTTTTTACGTACCTTGATTACCTGATACGTGGAAATTGGCCCACTGACCAAGCTAGCAGGCAGGCATGCGATCGTAGTACACTAACACTACTCAATCGTACACATTTCGTTCGTAAGAAAATACCTGACGTTTGGCAGCTCTGGGATCTTGCTCTATAGGAACCTGCAAGAAGAGCCTATTTCTAACTCAAAGGCGGATAGCACTGACCTTCTGGTGACATGCTCGCTCGTTTGCCTGCTTTCCCGCTTACTTATTCTATTAGTTTACTCTTTGGCTTTTTTAATACGAATAGTTGGCCTGCAGGCTGTTCACCTGATGTTAAGTGATTAACGTCCTGGACATCTATAGCTCCGGACGGGTAGCAGAGGGGTTGCGAACCATTTTTTTTTTGTGACGTGTAGTTTGCTGTTAGCCCGGCGGCTTTGACAGCTTCGGCGGAAGAGGTCCGCGGGCAGACCCACGGACTCGGGAGAACAACGTAGCTGGTGCACGACGACGACAAGAAAACGCCGTCCACTCCGCTGCACTCCGTAACATCCTGCTAACGAAAGAGGGTGAACAGAGGGGTTGCGAACCATTATAATTTTGAGCACCAGTTACCTCAACCACCATACGAAACACGAAAGTATATACTTCCACTGTACGCCGGTTTTCTGTGAGGCTGTGGTACTTCCATGGACGAGCTTCCACCGGCTGCCCATTCTTGCATCAGCAGAAGCTGCTACGTGGCCTTAAAAATCAATTTAAGTGTAGGTTAATTTGATATCTAATTTTATATTTAATTTTATATAATAAGCTTTTAATAATATTTCAGGTGTTAGTATGTAAGTTAATTTATATCACTTACCGTTGTCCAAAGTAATATATGTATTTTTAGCTTCAAGGTTGTCTGGGAGAGATCGCTCTTTAGCGTAGAGACTGCCTTATTGTATCACCCTCAATTTTGTCTTTGTTGTGGTCAATACAATCATTTTCTCAGTACTATAGAATCGATCTGTAACGAATCAAACAATAATTTCATCCATGGTTCAGAATATTTTTATTTTTTGACGACCCAATTGACCTAATTGATAGTCACCCTATCTTTTTCGCCAGAGGGTGTGGGTCCGATCCCTGCAACTGGAAAAATATTGTGTGATAATCATCGTGTTTTCACGTATATAATATGTATTTATTTACAAAAGAAAAGTATGCTTAAGCATGTTTATCGATTATCTAGTCCCTATAGGACAATATTTATTTGCATGTTTGCATTTTGCATGGACACGATAACGTTGTGCAAAAATGTCCCAAAATATTTATTTATTTATATTAAAGAAAGATATTTTTTTTAGTTTTACAGTCATTTTGCTATCTCTTTTTCTATACGACACTTTTCGGATTATTATTATTGGTCTCAAAGGATGAGCAGGATTTTTTGAGGCCATAATCAATTATTATTAATTGTGGAATTTTAATCAAGTGGATTTCGCCAAATTGTGCTTACGAATACATTTGAATAAATGAGAAACAATCACGCCAATATCAGTTTTCCTGGCTAACGCGGCCGAGTTATTTCGGCTATTCCACCAGGAAAAGCGCAGAGTATTTGGTATACGGTGTGTAACTGAATATAACCTAATAGCTGGTTCCCAGTCCACTTCGCTTCACATAGAATAATCTTACGGGTAACCGTATATCCATTAGAGCTATGCATCGTCCAAAATATCACTGCTACTAGTGTCACCTATCCGAGGCAATTTAGCGATAAGTACAAGTTAGTTATTGTTAAGCTTTGGCGAGAATTGCCGAATTAACCGTGTAGTCACTTTCGTGCGGAACAAATAGTCTTACTGAATTAGTTTCGAAGCAATTATATTATATCTAACTTTGTTTCATATGCTAGTAAATTAACATGGTTTTTAATGTACTCTGCGGTAAGTGTAGATGATAAACAGCCCACTGAGATGATAGACATAGACTTATCAAAACAGAGACTTACCAAAATGACAAATAAATCAATTATTAATTTGTATTTTGTGCAATAAATAACTATTAAAAATGAAACAAAATAAAATAAAAAATTTAGACAAAAAATAATAATAAACAATTTTAGGAACAAAAAAAGCTGTAGATGTAATAAGAAATGTATTGTGCTGTGTGATTCAAAGATTAATTTAAAAATTTTGAGAATAATTTACAAAAAAATATGATTGTATATTAGTGATTATCACATTTATTTATACATGTTTTGTATATGTATTTTGTTTGTACTTAATAGTTCGTTCTTAATAATGTTCACTGTAAGTTTATTACTTTAACGGTACAACATTCGTCATTCATTTCGGCGTTGACATGGTTTTCTTCAGCTCGGCTGTCACCGCGTGGAATATGAACTGAGACATGGGGAATAATTTAACAATAATTTTACACAAAGGACTTTTTAGTAGGACAGTTACCGAATTAACGAAACACTTCATCTTTATTATTACCGCTATAAAAAATAATAAGGGTCCGTTAATATTAGTCCGGAGATATATTCATTTTTTTTTATTTTTCAAGATGTTTCAGCCTTCACGAGTACTCTCTCATATATTTAAGACAGTTATTAGTAATGAAAATGTTTTCAGTAATTTAGAAATGTTCATTAATTCAGTGTCGTCAACATTTAATAACATTATATAAACGGATAAATTAATAAAAGTTTAGTAAAATTAAGTTTTAAGTACTTTTTTTAAATACGATATAATCATGTTATTCCTCTTAAGGATTCTAACCGCAACATGACGATGACAGGCTGTGGCTGCAATATTATACTTTCACATACCACATCTCCTAATCTCTCTTTCTGAATAACTTATTTATCCTTATATCAGTTATTACTCATAAATATCACACGAAGCCCACACTGTGAAAAGTCCCAACACCTGGGATATTTGGGAAAAATGGTCATGGAAACGTAGATAGTTTCATTTTAGTAGATTTAAAAAAGAGAAAAAGACAAGTATTCATTAAATTTGTAAGACCCTAAATTTTAAAAATACATGTTGGGACAAGCAATTAGTATGTTACCCCATTATGGCTGCATCCCATCAGGTGGAAAGCAGTCAAGCACTGGCTAGTTAGTTGAATGAAAGAAGAAAAAAAGCTTGTGACGGAGCTTTAGGTTATAGTGATTTGCGTTCTTTGTCGGGGTTTCAAGTGTATTTAGTAATTATTACGGAAACTGAGCTCTACACACAAGTAAAGTTCGCTATGATCTAACTCCCGTTAATCCGTAATAGCATTTTCGTTAACAAGGCTTCCTGATGTTGCACTTCATACACGCGCTCTCAACGACCCTCATACGGATTATACAGGAACATTATAGGTACTTTTCAGATAATTTGGCGTTTTGGATATGTTTGTTGTTGTATACTGCATGCTAATCGATGTTATCAATAATAATCGATGTCAAGTTCAAAGACAAGTTCAAGATTCAAAGTTCTTGGATGTAGTTTGATCGGCTAGCTTTTGTACCGTTAGTAGATTTGCAGTTCTGCATAATAACTATTTGAATACCGATGCGAAAGGGGTTGAATAACTAAATAAAACGTTAGCTCTAATGTCGCTGGCCATTTGCGCACTATTAAGGAACATATATCGCGTTTGCCTGACTGCACGCAACCCTATTTAACATGAGATCAGTATCTTGTTCCGTTTAAATTTATTCCCTCTGAAGTGTTGCCATAGCTGAGCGTATGAATGCGGTGCGGGAAGTAAATTTTCCAAGAATTAAACGCCCCCGAAGAAAGGTCGAATCTATTCGATATTCGAATCGTGTTGAAAATGAGTTGTGAACGCACGACCGCTAGCAAACACCTAATAAATCATTTTTGAAGAAAATGAAATTCCTGTTACATTTAATCGCTGAAGCAATTAGATCTACGTTTCTTGAGAGAAAAATGACAAGAAGAAAGAGAAAATAATACGAGCGCTACAATATACTCGTATATAAATAAATAGCATGCTTTTTGTTTTTTTTTTATTAGAAAAATGCCAAGCGAGCAGGCGGTTCACCTGAAGTAAAGTGAATAACCACCAGGGTTGCAGATGCGTTGACAACCTTTTGGAAATTTTGCTCCGGCTTCCACACTCATTAGACAAAACGCGAAATTATTGTACTTCTACTTTTCCACGCTTTCTATCGTTACTACGCTTAACGTCAGGTGAAACACCACCACATTCTAACATAAAAAAATGGAAGTGTATGAGGAGAGCGAAGTGTAAGGTCGTTATACCAACGATCGAGTTAGAATTTATTCACATTAAAAATATCTTTCATGAAATGTGTTAGGGTGCCTGGCATACGACCACGTCTATTTTCTGAACATCACAATCAATATGTAATAAAAACATTAAAAATGTTAGTTGTTAGTTAAATAGATAATAAATATTGAATAGATTTTACATAACCGTTGAGAAATTTTCACAGAAAAAATGAAAATATTTTCTAAACCGATGGGCGAAAACAAAGGTATTTCGTATCTGGACTATTGGGACAGATTCGAGGCAATTGCGAATTCGTGAATTATCATTCCAGTTTCCGAACTTTTCGAATATGTTAAGTTAGTAGAACAAATCGAGCTAAACAACGAGAAGGCTGGTTGTTTAAAGCTCGTAGAACCGGGTTGTTCCACGAGTTATATTTTCGATGAGGTTTAATAGTCTACGGACTGATGACGAGATCGTCATTCAATAAAGAAAAAGATGACGATGAAGACTCTTTAGTTTGCACCACCACCCACTCCGCGAGATATTTCATCTATGAGAAGTAATGTAAATACCTTATTCGAAAATTGTGCACATTGTAAAATGGTATTGCTTAAAAAGATTTATTTTCCCAGTTCTTGTATAAACCTTGAATGAATTGTTTTTCAAGAAATATGTTTTGAAAGACTTTTGAATTTTATAGTACTTTGATGTTAGTTAACAGGATGGATGACTCGATGGCGCAGTCACTGCTGGCGTTGGCCTCAGGGCGTGGGTTCGATTCCCATACTGGACAATTATATTTGTGTGACGCATAGTTAAATGTTCTGGATCTGTATTTAATCGCAAGGAGGATTGCCGTAAGGCAAGTAATCGTTAGTAAAATCCTTAGCCAATACTAATAACAACATCAATTTGTTTTGCCAACCCCACCCAGGTAACAAAACATAGTATACATTCATATCAACTTTAATTTAGGAGTAAAATTTTTACATGAATTCTTCCAAAAGAGTGAAAATATAGCAAATAGGTCTCTTAATAAATAAGTTAAAAAAAATGATTTTGATTTTTAATCATTAACTTTGATGTGCTTGTTTATAGTAGTTTTGAATTTCTATGTGATGACGCGTCGAGTGCATTTTAGTTTATGTTATGTATGTATGTATTTTCAGTTTATGTGCCAAAGAGGTTGAATAAATAAATAAAACATTGCTTTTAGTGCCGCTAAATATTTGAACACTATTAAGGAATATTCGGTGCTGACGGCGTGATAACATTGCAACAGGTTCAGGCAAGCTCGGCATCTCGATTCGGTTAAAGTTACTCCCTTTGAAGCTGCAAAAGAGGAACGTATGAGTGCGGCGCTCGTACATTTTGCAAGAATTACACGCTCCTGAGGAACGGTCGCGTTTATTCAAACGTTATGAAATTGCTTTGTGAACGCAAGAGCGCTAGCAAATATTTTATATATCAATTCTTGAAAATATGCAGCTGTACAAATTTTAAAACATAATATATGTCAAATGTGTTTATTAAAACGACTGACAGATGATTTTTATGTTTTATAAGAAAGACCGGTAACTTAAGAAAAATTTTATTTTCAAGTAATGGATACGGTCGCCTTATTGTTTAATGTCATCAGGGTCAAGTTTTATACAATAAAAACCACGCTTTTTATTGTAACGCTAATATGAAGCGAATATAGGAGATTTTTTCTTAATTTATTAAATTACAAACTTTTTCTCTCATGAATAACACATACCTACACTAATCATTTTTGTGTCATTCATCCGCTGTCGTTAAATTTTTAATTGAAATAAGTTTTCAAATAGCGCAGTTACGGTCCTCTCAGACAAACACAATATTAAAATATATGTAAAGTAAACAATAATCGACATTCCGTATTCATAAACTAATGTATACTCGAGTTAAACTCTGCGGAAAGTAATGTAAACGGCAACCACAAGTTCTTTTTTCACCCTCGGTTTATAAGTACAAATGAAAATGACTAAGTAACTAAATAAAAAGAGTTTCATTGATTGCACTCCACAAACTCCCATGTCTTTCAATCGCAAAGGGGTAAACAAAGATAACTATTGCTACCTATATGGTGTTTATGGGTGGCGACCATTGTCACCACAAATCTGAGCCTTCAATTTCACTATCTCCTTTAGTTTAACGAAATAAAATTTCAGACAAGTACGTACCGCACGTACGTACTAACATCTACGTATAAACCTTTCTTCATCGTTTAGCCCAAAAATAGCATATTGCAAATAATTCATTGAACTGTATATTTTTCTTCACAAATTGACGTTCTGGCACATGACATGGCTTGCAAATGCATTGCCGGCATTTTAGGAAAGAATGTGCTCTTTCTTGAAGAATCCCAGGTCGTAACGACGTGACGTTACGGACGGGAGGTGACGTTACGGACGGCATACAGTCAACTTAATCTCTTGTATTTTTTATTCGTAAAAATAGTTATTGAGTATATTCTCACTTGTTTGTGTTAAAATAAAGGTTCAGATATCTTAACGGAGCTGTGTTATCGTTGTGGATTGCAGTGGATAAGTAATTGTATAAAAAATTGTGTGTTTATTTCACTGTGTAATTAATATTGTCTCCTTTCATTAATCTCAGTGGATTGTAGGCAGCACCTCAGAACCATCTGGTGACCAGTAAGGAACAGTAACATTAACGACATCTTTCGGCATTTAATTAGTAATTAAAATAAATACGACATGGCAAAGTGCGGAGCTTGCGGCAAATTCCTCTCGTCGACAGGTGGCGTTAGTTGTACAGTCTGTCCAAATATATTTCATAGGGCATGTCTAATGGTGTCTGATGGAACAGCGATAAGCAAGGATTGGGTATGCCCAGAATGCAAAAAAAAAGTCAAGAAAGGGTGATAACAGCTCTACCCCTGTAAGAGGTATCTCCGGAAACACCACTCAAGAACCTCAAATGATCAGGAGCCCGCCATGTAGCGATGGACCTCAGAAAACTGCTTTGAACGAAGATGATTCCCCTGCACGAGAGCTTAGCCGCCAACTTGTTGCCTGCATGGTCGAGATGCGAGAACTCCGCAAGGAAATGGCATAACTCCATGCATCCGTTGCATGTTTCACGGAGCGAATGAATGGCTTTGAACGAAGGCTGGAGGTAATCGAGCAGATGCATACACCTACCAAAGTGGAGGTCAATGAGTTAGAGAAAACAGTTAATTTACTAAAGCAGGAGCTCAATGACCGGCATCTCTTGATTTGCTTTCGGATCTTGAGATCGGACATCTACCTGAGGAGAAGGGGAGAATATCATCCACACCATATCTGTTCTGGCAGTAAGGCTAGGGGTACCGCTGGAAGAACGGGACGTCGTCTTTGCGGAGCGTGTTGGAGCGGCGCCACTGTCTTTGAGCGCTAGTACGGAAGGAGGCGTAGCGATACGAGCGCGGCGCGTGGTGGTGCGGCTGGCGCGGCGTAGCCTGCGCTACGAGCTGCTGCGCGCTGCCCGCGTGCGTTGCTCAATCACTACCGCGGACATCGGGCTGGCCTCCTCGCCCCAACGCCTCTACGTAAACGAGCGCCTGACGAGGTACAATCGGCAGCTATTCCATAGGGTCCGTGAAGTCTGTCGAAAGCTTTCGTGGCGCTACTCCTGGACAAGACGGGGTCGAGTCTACGCTCGCCAAGCAGAGGGCAAACCGGTTTACTGCATCGGCACAGACGACGACTTTACTCGTGTTTTTCAGTCAAATACTGTTTGCATTAGCAGCTCTGCATAAAGTAAAAAATAAAAGTCTAAATATATTGTTTATAAGAAAATTATTACTACTAAGATTTGTTATAACCATATTTTTAATTATTCATAATGTTATGTATACAAATATTTACAGGACGTGTTATGGCTATGATGGTACGATGGTAAAGGCTGAGTTTCGAATTGCTACTTACATGTTTACTTATAATTATTTACAATTAAAACCATTAATTCGTGTTAAAACAGTTATATATTTCAGTTATTTTTAAAGGAAAATGTTTAAGTTATAATAATAATTCTATTCTATTGATGATTAATTACATTATATACATTTTTAAAACATTGAGCTTCATAAAAAGTATATTAGCGTATCATAATCTTAAGAGCACTCGTCGTAGGTATTTTTTCTCGCTTCGTTGCTGCACAAGCATAGTATTTTTGACTATTATTTCATTCATTCAATTCTAAACAAAATCTTAAGTTAGGCTTACTTAACGTGGGATCTCTTGGTACAGGACATGACGAATTTCTCGTAGCAATGGATCGGTATTCTGTCGACATAATGGCGATTAATGAAACCTGGTTGCGAGAGGGCGAGGAGGGGCGCGCCAACGGTGCCCGGTTATAGATTACGTCACGTTCCTCGCCCTTCCGACGTGCGCTCGCGCGGAGGTGGAGTCGGCTTCTACACACGTCAGGGCATTGCAGTTCGCACACTACCGCACCCCCCAGCCCCACTCGTAGAGCAAATGTGGCTTACACTAACAATTAACGGTACAAAATTAATAATTGGTACTGCTTACAGACCGCCGTGGTTGAGTGTTGACATTTTTTTCGATGCTTTATCGGAAACTCTCGGAACATTCTCATGGTGTAATAATGTAGTTTTATTAGGCGATTTCAATATAAATTTATTAAATGATATGGATAATAACTGTAAGAAGTTGAAAATTTTTTTTACAATGTTATAAATTAAATCAGTGTGTTACTGAGCCTACCCATTTCACGGAATACAGTGAAACTCTAATAGACGTAGTATGTACAGACGTTCAACAATCATTCACATCTGTGAATCATATACCGGAACTAAGCGGTCATGCATTTATTTGCTGAGAATTAAATATAAAAAAACCGAAACCGAAACCGATTATTGTGATGTTGTGAAAATAACACAGTCATTAAAGTCAAATGCGGTAGGTGCAGACGGTATTTCCTTGGATATGTTGAAAATGTCTTTTCCCGTAACAATACCTGTTATTACGGAGATAATTAATAAATCAATTACAACGCAAACATATCCCTCAGAATGGCAGCACGCACTTATCAGGCCTATACCCAAAAACTCAAATCCTATTAGCATGAAGGACATACGCCCCATTAGTATACTCCCCTGTGTATCAAAAATTTTGGAGAAAGTCGTGGCTGAGCAGGTAAGAATATACTTAGAAACCAACGATGTGCTTCCTAGTCTTCAGTCAGGGTTTAGAAAACACCACAGTACGTCAACCGCTATGATAAACGTTGTCGACGATGTACTATCAGATATACACAGTGGCAAAGGAACGATTTTAGCCTTGCTAGATTTTTCCAGAGCATTCGACTGTCTTAATGTGCCATTGCTTTTGTCTAAATTACATTACTACGGTTTCGACATATCTGCGATAAAATGGTTCGAAAGTTATTTCAAGCATCGTATACAGCAAGTAGAAATATCAGACGAAAATGGGTTACCAGTCATTTCGAACGCTCAGGCTGTCAAACAAGGAGTTCCGCAGGGATCTATCCTAGGACCTATTTTGTTTGCCGTGTATTGTGCGGATATAACAAATTGTATTAAGCATTGCAAATACCATATGTACGCGGATGATACACAGATCTATATACCTTGTAAACCGGGGGAGACTAAATTAGCGGTGGAAAAATTAAATGACGATCTCGAAAGAATTGCAGCTTGGTCAGATTCGAACGCATTAGTCCTTAATGGAAGCAAGTCTAAATATATGATTCTAGGTACGGCTCAGCAAATACAAAAAATAGCAAAACACGAAGCTAAGGTAACCATATGGAGCGAACGAATTGAACGCGTGACTGAGGCTCGCAATTTGGGTTTGTTAATAGATGACAAGTTACGCTTTGAAAGTCACATAATAAATACTGCAAGAACATGTTTTTATAGGTTAAAAGTATTATATCAAATTAGAAATTGCCTAAATACCGACATGCGGATAAGACTGTGCGATTCTTTGATTTTGTCTAAATTTAATTATATGGATATAGTGTATGGCCCTCGTCTGCTTGTGCGTAGTAAGAAACTTGTGCAGAGGGTGCAGAATGCCTGTGCGAGATTTTTGCTTTAAAATACCTCCACGCGCTCACGTCACGCCGTACATAAACGAGCACAGTATTTTAAAAATGCAGTATCGTCGAGAACACCACCTAGCCACATTTCTATTTGGATTAATTAAATATAATATACCACCTTATCTATATCACAAATTAGTATGGTCTCGCGACGTACAATCAAAGATCACTCGCTCGTCATGTTACTCTTTGGTTGTTCCCTACCATCGTACCATCGGCTTTCGTGGAAGTTTCAAATATTCTGCCTCTAAATGCTGGAATAACCTGCCGCCACCGCTTCGTAGTCTGAAAACATTAAATACATTTAAAATAAAATATAAAGCTCACCTAATTAATGTTCAAAAAGCTATGGCGTGATATTTACCTACCTAAATAATTACAGACACTTAGCGCTGTGCGGCGGGTTCATACGAAAAGCACATGACAGTGCATAGAACTTGTTTTTTTTTACACGTAAATGCTGAGAAAAAAAATATTTTTATCATGCTATTAATTATTGACTTTATTAAAATATTGTTTCTAATGATAATATTGTTGCTTAAGATTATGATTATGATTACATACCTGTGAGAAAATATTTTTGTAGGGTACCATCATTTAGTATATCTTTTATATTATGTCCAACTCCAACTCCTCATAATATACATGACTCTTATGGTGATAACAATGCTTTTTAAAATGTTTCAGACATTCTTTTTCTATTTATTTCCATTAGATTAGTTATTTCATTCATGTAATCTATGTTAATTATTATTAGTCTTTGAATGACGGTGTGGACGTCCATACGTCACTTAATTCACAGGCCCACTGAAAACCAGCGCTGTAGTCTCGTATCGACTGCGGCATTATGCTGAGTGCGGTCTGTTTGCCGTATACGCCACACACAATTGTGTGCGTAAAATGTGTGATGTGTTTAATATTTTTTTTATTCTTCTTTCTTTTTTCTTTTTAGAATGTATTTTTTGTTTATGGTTTAAATGTACATGTGGCGTATTTGAGCAATAAATGTTTTCTTTCTTTCTTTCTTTCTTTCTAACGGTCCGGGAAGACCGCCGGCGGCAGCTGGTTCCACAGAGTGGTTGTGCGAGGCAGGAAATGCCTGGTAAATCGCGCTGTTGTGGAACGCTGGACGTCGAGGTGGTGTGGATGAAATTTAATGTGTCGAGTCTAACGAAGAAACTTAACCATAAAGAAGTAAGTTTCCTGAAGAAGCCCGAATGGACATTTGGAATGATCCTAGAAGTCTTGCAGCATACTCTTAAAATAATGTAATAGGTCTACTTAATGGAATTTCATGAATTGTTTATGATCACAGAATTTCCACGGTCCAAAATTTATGATAAAATTATTTAATTTGTAAAATAAAATACCAAATAATGCAGTATTAACTAAATGGCTGAAGTTTTGGGTTTTGAGGGAAGGTTTAGATGAAATCCTCAAATGAGCTTGCTCCTGTCACCCGTATAATGTTGCGGCGAAACACATCTCATATCGCTATCATCACGGGCTCATTCCATTAGGCAATCACAGCTCTCAGCCTAATCGCCAGTACACCCAAAATGCCCTTTTAGTCACTTATACTGTCAAGGGATATCCTAGCGGTATTCCATTTGCTTGCGCCGAAACATAAAACATAAAATAACATTATAACAATACACGTACTAAAGTGTATTGGATATTTTTGACATAATTATAAACAATTTTACAGCAGCCAGTCAAATGTTGTATAATTATTTTAACATATTTATTAAATTATTAATCGTGATAACGGTCAGCTAACGTTCATTATAATTATTGAAGCCCAAAAACAAAAATTCCGGTCGTAGTTTCTGTCATTAGACACCAAACGAATACTGTAATCCTTTGTAACGTATCACGTGTTTCAGGGAAAAGCCAAACAATACCCGAATTAAATACAAATTAATAATTAAATCAAAATAATTCAAATAAAATAATATTAATTTATAAAATAATAACAATAATAATAATTCAACTGAACTAAAGGATGGCACCGTCGACATCTGTCGAGCTTGTCGCTATCCCGGGGAGTCCCTTCGCCATATTATCTCCGGTTGTTCCATGCTTTTTAGCTCTGAGTATCTGCATAGACACAACCTAGTAGCCAGAATCCTACACCAGGAGTTCGCTCTGAAATAAGGCCTCGTGGATCGAAAACTGTCGTACTACAAGTACTATCCGGAAGCCGTGCTCGAAAATGACCGCGACAGGCTCTATTGGGACCGGCCCATCATCACGGACAGGACGATTGTCGCGAACAAACCTGATATCGTAGTGATGGACCGGGCACAGTCGCGGGTATTTTTGCTCGACATTACCATTCCATATGACGAAAACCTCGTGAAAACCGATACAGATAATAAGATAAAGTATCTGGACCTGGCTCACGAGGTGACCGACATGTGGTGTGGTGTGCCGACCTAAATTATCCCGATAGTCGTTTCTGCCAACGGGTTAATCCCAGTCAGCCTCTCTAAACATCTGAGGCGACTGGGACTCCCGGACGGATCGCTCCAAGCTCAAATGCAGAAGGCGGTGCTCCTCGATACCGCCCGCATCGTCCGCCGGTTTCTCTCTCTTTCGCTCTAACCCTCGGCCGTTTGGTCTTCCCTGCCGAGGGCTTCCGTCTGGTTGGGTCCTATTTATATGTGTATAATATACAATATTTGTATGTATATGTTTATTTTTATCCGTAATATTTATTTTATATATGCAATATATATATCTATATTTTTATTTTATTTATAAACCCAACCAGACGAGGAAACAAATGAATATCCCCCCATAATTCAACTGACAAATTAAATAAAATATAGGCAAGGAATAAAACAAAACATAGCGGTAAGGGATATATTAGCGGTGCAACTTCTTCAATAGCAGTCCCTTATATTACACCATAAAATATTTCTGGCAATATTTGAAATTTACCGCATTTCCGTACTTTAAGAGGGGCATGACTTACGTTAGTATTCCCATGTTGGCAGATGAAAAATGTATCGGTTTGCCGCTGTGTAATATTACGAAATATTTTCGCAAACGAATCTATTAATTTCTCGCGCATTTACTTGGCGCATTACACTGGCTGAGATTTCTTTTTAATAGTGGTAATATACATTTGTAATTGTGCTGAGGTTGTAGTGGCTGAGAATTTAAAATTACTTCACTATACTGCTTGAAAAGATATGAGTTATATATTCTTGGATCTTCAAACACAACTAACGCTGGAATTAACATTGGAAGAGGAAATTCATGAAAAGCTCCCTCTAAAGATCTGGTAGTAGTTTCTTTTATGGCATGCCTCGATAAGAATACAAAAAAGCCTGGCTTTTACCCGATTGCGCCAGAAGGAGGGTTATGTTTTTCGAGAGTTCGCTCTGCGGCCTGAACGTCTCGACGGATTTTAGCTTGAGAGGTGTAGTTAGATTCTTATTTACTGTAAGAGTGACACTGTGTATATCAAAATATAAAAATACATAGAAACGCAGTCGGGCTTTTTTAGTTTTTTTAAATTATATCTTCTCAAATGTGTTTAGAAAGCAAGCGCGCAAATAAAAATTCTTATGAAAAAGGGGGCAAACGAGCAAGCAGGTCCCTTGATCCAGCAAGTGCCCATGGGTGGCAGTGATTTACCTTTAGGTATGGACACGTCTTGCAAAATCGGATGAGTCACACCTGCTTTGCTTGTATTTGATGTGGGAGTAGGATCTCTTCTTTGAATATCTTTAAGTAGTATCGGTTCTGTCACTGGCAAAACCAGATTCCATAAAGTGACTGTGCTTGGCGGATGGTTGGGTGAAAAATACCCATTGGTAGACCACCAACTATCAACGTGGCGTCGATGAAATATCGCAGTTTGACGAGTTGTGCGGTGGTTATACCGGGACCGTAAAAACGGAAGACTGACTTATTTTTTCTTCAGAGAAGCTCGTGAAGCATATTGGCGAATAATGATAACGATTAAATATGTCAACACGATGGTGTCGACTGTCATTATACATACGAGAATGTTATTTAATAGACGCCGTGCGTCCGGTAACCAACAAAAAGCAATGGGCGAAAACAAAGCTATTCGGTTCTCTGAAATGTTGACGGAGCTTAAGGCGTAAGTCCGTGAATTATTCCCAATTCGGAACTATTTGAATCTGTTAAGTTAGCAGAATAAATTGATCGCTCGCACCGCCGCCCAGTTTGCTGGTGGAGAGATTATTTTGAAAATCCCGCCGACGTCCGTATTTCTGTCGGACCACAATTGTTCGGTATTTGGACGAAAAAATGTAATGGATATTAATTTAAATCCTTTGTACATTAAGATAATTGCCATTATTTTAATCTACAAATTTTTAATCCTTTTATACCGAAATATGCTCGAAGAGTTTTATTTTATTTTTATTCGTTTTTGATTAAGGAGGAATACAGAATTTTCAAACCTCCTTGGGAAATAATACACCCAGATCCGGAACAATTATCTGTGAGCCACACAAATACTTGTCCCGTGTGGGAATCGAACCCACGACCCCCGACGCCGAAGCCAACAGCTTGGCAACGGCATCACAATATTTGACTATTTCGATTAGGTTTGGTGCCCCAACAATTGAGTCTCGTTTTGTTGAGTTGTAATATTGTAAACAGATTTTTATTATCTAGTGAAACGCACTCATTATTTAAAAATAAAAATAAAAAATTAAGCCATCCTACTATCAAATAATCTAATTAAATCGCACACAGCATAGTATTACTTGAAATTGGAAATGCGAAATCGATTTAGACCAATATATTTGCATGTCTTGCAGACTTCGCCATGCAATTAGGGATTTGAATCTGTATCAACGCATCTAGGATATATTACTCGTTTGTAGTTAGAATGAAATATAAATGTAAACGTTTGCATTCATTTGCAGTATAGAATGAGTTGTTAGTATGTTTTAAACAAAGCCATCATTTATTATACATGGTATATTATTGTATTTTATAAATGAGAACACATATCTTAATTGAAGCAAAACGAATTATATCAAATAAATTGAGAAAAATAGCATAGACAATAGCGAGTCCCATAAAAAAAAATTTTCTATGTGTATGATAAGATTGTAAGTAATGCTCATTGTAAATCTCTCTTTTTACAAATTACTTTTTATAATTTTTTGGGTTTCCATTACGGATGGTGGAGCACCTTAGCGGGAGTCGTGGGAGCTTTCAATTTGCAGCATTTCTACCACTGTTGTCTATCTAATGTCGTCGCTGTAAGTTTTAGTCAGTTTAAGTTTTATAAACAATAAAGTTTAAAAATAGCCTTACTTCTCAATCATCATTCACTATTTCAGCCTGTTGGTGTCCACTGATGATAGGCTTCCACAACAGGCTCACAATTCTCTGTCAATGTCATTCAACTTCGCAACGAAAATTTTTTTTTTAAATCCGCCAGAATTAATTTCCGGCGGCTTTTCATATTTAAATGCATATTTAAATATTATAGCATTTAAAAAACATATTTTTAGTAATTTTTTTAAGCAAGTAGCTCAATGTTTTATCGTGGTGCTTAGACTTTAATCATGCGTCTATATTTTTCTAAAATACCGAATGGTATTTTTGAATTTGTTAAATAACAATTTAGTACTGTTCTTTCATTTAAAATGTAACACTTCAACAACGCATGAATTCTCAAGCGTCGTTTAAAATTCAACATATTTCCATACACTGGGACATCATACATTATGAGAGGAATGACGGACGTACTAACGTTCCCATGGCGGCAGATGAAAAATGTACATAGGTTTACTGGTCAGTATGAAACGAGATCGTTTCGCAAACCAATTTATTTCTCTTGCATTTATTCATGCAAGGCGGGGCAGTATCGCGGCTAAGATTGAGAAATGTTTGTCAAAGTGGGAATATAATTCTGCACCAAAATTGTAGCAATCGTGGTCGTGGTACCTCTGAATAATAAGAATGGTTTTTTAGTCAGATAATTTGAGCGGCTTTCTGGAAAGTTGCAGGCGTCATAGTATCTTTATTCAATATAGGCTTAACTTAAGCTCTTATTGAACGTCAACCAAAAAATCTATCACCGGTTCACTAAACTAGACCTGCACAGAGAAGAACCGGCATGAAACTCTGCGGTCTGTTATTTGTTATTTTTTATTATAGCAGCCAGGGGTCTTGCAAGTGCTTTGAGTACGTACGTACATGTTACGGGTTACAGTAAAAGTGAACATAATAATAAATTAGTAATATTTATGTCTATATGTTTATTTTTTTAGTAACGCAATCACATGAGAAAACAAATAAATAACCCCCAGTAGTAAACATAGTAACATAATAATAAAGTAATAAACTCCAATATTTGCAAAGAAGTTGGTAATGGTGATGGATGCACTTTACACGTGTGTTCATGAGACATGAATTTAGAAAAACAATTTTTTGCCCACCTAGATATGTAAATATAATTTAACTGTTGTAAAGTAAAGTAAAGTAACAGCCTGTACATGTCCCACTGCTGGGCAAAGGCCTCCTCTATACAGAGGGTATCAGGGCATAGTCCACCACGCGGCCCCACTGCGGATTGGCGGACTTCACATATTTTCGAAATACATTTTTTTTTGTTATTATTCCGAAAATATACAGGTTTCCTCACGATGTTTTTCTTTCACCGCGTCTTAAAGTTAAAAACTTCATTGGTGCCGGCACCGGGGATCGAACTCAGGTTGCTCGAGTATACATTGAATTAAGGCGAGCGCCCGGACACTGAGCTATCACGGCTCAATTTAACTGTTGGTGTAATAAAAAATATTCTATTCAAGAATTATAAACTCCTGTTTGGGAGAAATATCCGTCTGTTCAGATTTTCCATCAACCTAGTCATGAAAACAGCTAAGCAAGCAAACGTTTATTAATAAAACCAAGTTTAACGGAAACAAATAGCTCCTATTTTAATTAAGAAACTTTTTTAATATCACTCAGAAAGTGTGTAACAGCTAGCCGAAAGTTTGAATCTTTTCGGTACGATTTAAAAGAATTATTATTTGTACTTTTGAATATTACAATTATTTTATGTAATTTTACTCCACACTCTTCTCGGTATTACTTTATTTATGTAATAATAATAAAAGTGTAATAGGGATAAAAAAGTATTGCAAATATTTCTGAAACTAAACTGACTTCATTGGTACGCTTACAAAAGGTAAATACAGTCTTACTGGAATTTAAGCTCCTAGGAATTTTAACATAATAATAAGTAAATATTTCGGGAAACATTTTTACGCACCGTTCTCTAGTCTATGGAGGGTTGAAGTACTTCAACCCTCCATACTCTAGTCCTATGAGTACTAGTCAACTGATAAACATGATTTTCTTTTGCAGATAAATACATAATATTATAAATAAATAAATACTGAGGCATTGGAAAATATTACTTTCACCACACAATATTTTTCCAGTAGGATCGAACCAACGCCCTCTGACGCAAGAGATAGATGCATAATGCATTATCCACTCAGAAAATTAAATACGTTAAAAGACTTAACGACCGTGATATTTGATAAATTGTGTATATTTATTATTTTACAGATGTAATTTATGAAAAAAAAAATATGGTTATTTTACATTTGTCTTTGAAACCATTTTGGGAGCGAAGTTTTGAGTCATTACTTTTGGTGTGATTAAATCACAAATTACTGCGTGTTACTACAATTTCACGCGTAGTTTGTTTAGCACAAAATTAGCTGAAATCGCTTCTTTAGGGTTAAGCGTTTTGCATTTGTACATAATGACTGTGAAGTGATTTTTGTACCAAAGTAGGTAAGAGTGAAAAATTAAATGTAACTTCTTATTTCGCTGGCCTTTTGTGCACTGTTTAGAAAAGCATTCGATGCTGGTGCACGCGAATCCCTGTTTGATAACATCGCGCTAGGTTCAGAGGCGCTTAATATCTTGTTCGGTTCAATTTATTCCCTTTGATGCGGTGCAATACGAGCGTACGAGTGTACCGCTGCAGTACATTTTCCAAGGATTATAACTCCCTGAAGAAAGGTCGCGTTTATTCGAACGTAGCGCAATTGCAATCGGTACGCACGAGAACCGGGAAGCAGGGTAAATATCAATTTTATACAACATATGTTTTTGTATGTGGCAAGCGAGCTGGCAGTTCAGCTGATGTTGAGTGGGAACCGCCGCCCGTGGACATTTGCAACACCTGCCTGTAGGGTTGCAGATGCGTTGCCACCATTTAATGAAGTGGGCTCCGGTTATTTCACTCACATACGAAACGTAGAAGTATAACACTCCACACACACTCGCTCACACACTTCACGCAGGTCTTTTGTGAAATCGTGGTACCTCCCCGGACGGACCTGCCTATTTGTACAGCAGAGAAGAATGTAGTGGCCCTACCACCGTTAAATTGGATGCATATGCAAAGTACTTCTTGTTCCTCCTGTGATTGCCGGTAGACAATTACGAATTTGAAACTGTATATGTGTTAATTCTGTAAGGATGGTATATACTTTTACTTAGATCTGACAGTACGGCGTATTCTGTACGATATCCTGGAACTACTTTCAACACCCCAACCTGAACGCCTTAGGACGCCACAATGGGGTAAATTAACTCTTCTCCTATTGTATTCACCCGACTGCACCAGAAGGAGGGTTATGTTTTTCGAGAGTATGTATGTATGTATGTATAATGGTTTGGCATGCTCTTGCAGCCTGAATGGCGTGTAGGATTTTAGCTTGAGGGGTGACGTCAGATTCTTATTTACTGTGACGGTAACACTGGGTATATCAAAATTTCATAGAAACGCAGTCGGGTTAGTTTTTTAAATTATATTCTATTTGTTCGTCCAATAATTAATAATTGCGCCTATCACGTTTACTAAAATAAATAAATAACGGAATAAAAATATAAAGCCCTCGTGAATATTGCTTGAGGACAACCACCAATTATCGTCAATTATTTTTATGTAATATCTGGATTATTAGTTGCGTACTTTAAAATATAAAATGTATCAAGCAATTCTTCATACAAAGAACCATTTCATATACAAGGAAGACCGCACATTAAGAGAGACATGACGTATCCACATGTTGGGAGATGAAAAATGTATATCGGTGTGCCGGCCAGTGTAATACATGAATATTTTGCAAACAGATCTATTTCTCTTGCATTTATTCATGCTCTGTTTCGCGGGTCTGGCTGAGATATGTTTATAAAAGCGGGAAGATCCTTTTGCATTGTATAGTGCATAAGTATCTTCCATTTCACATATTATTGTATAAAATGACTGAGAAATGAGAATAATGTTGCATCAAAAAATATTGTATTTTCCTGAAATTTCAAAATTCCTGAAAATGACTTGTGCAGTCATAAATTGGTACGATACGGGGAGTGTTAAGTAGTTTAATAATGAGAGATCTAGGATGTTCGTAGGGGACTACAAGGCTCACCTTCTCAAGTATTGAGGGCATGAAATTTACCATTTTACCATTAAGCACCTTCTGGAGAAAATTTTATCTATTTATATCAAAATAGCTGTGCCTGTGACTTCTTCCGCATGGCATTTAAAATAAATACGTTTCTAAAATTTAAGAAGCCTAAGTTACTCCTAATTATATCAGATATCTGCCAGTGAAAGTCCTGTCAACATCACAAAAACAAACGGACAGAAAATTGTGAAAAAAACAATTTTTTTACATGTACCGTGTATGCATGTATCCATATTCATTTAGTAAACAGCGGTTATTTCAATATTACAAACAACACTCCAGTTTTATTTATCCGTGTAGAGTATATGTAGTGTATAAATATATGACTTTGAGATTATCTTGGGACTATTTCTGCAGTCAATAGAAACTGTAATCCCCTCTGGGCTTACCATTGGCCGTTGAGTCAAAAAGCAATCAAAAGATAAGCACAAGTTAATTGTTAAGCCTTGGTACAAATCTCTATAAGTGAAGTGGAATTATACTCCGGCGTTTCATCTGGTGAGTGAGATATATATATATATATATATATATAACATAGAAAGTGTTAGAAGTGGTATTACAAAGAGAGCCGTTGCTTTCATTAATTGGAAGAAAAACGCCTTGTACTTCAAGCCCAGTTAGTCTCATCAAATCCAGATCCGAATCGATGGTTCTGCCTTGGGGTTAAATGTAATGGACGATGCTCTTTAGATCTCATCGCACATACGCGGTCACCTTATTGCGTGTGAGGGGTTTCGATACAATCTGTGGAGCTTGACTGCGCTTTCATCAAAATATCATTTTCCCACGTTCTTGTCAGAGATGATCCACTTTTCATCACTAGTTCAACATTTTAGTTCATCAGATCAACCTCTACGTTCAGATACAGAACCAAAATGAGTACACGAATCATTAGGTTTCTTTCGGTGAACTCCCAAATATCGAGCCCTTTGTATAGTCAGACTTTTTCAAATGGCTTCGTAGTAACCTACTAGTATGCAAATTTTCTTTACCTTTTTACAAATAGCATCAAAGTTCCTAGATTGAAAACGCTTGAACCAACCTATGTGCTACTCTTACTGACACTACATTTGGTCCATAAACTTATTTTTTCATTTTTACTTTTTTTGTAATTAACCTTCAAAATGTATCGAATTTATTCGTTAAATTCACTCATTTTAACATAAATAAAACTTTGCAAAATGGCAGATACTTTTTTATTTAACTTTACTTTTTACTTTCTTAACATGTAATATGTCTCTTATAGACTTTTTAGTATTTTACTATTGCCATATTTAATTTCAATATCATTACGGAAAAAACCTTTGGTGGTAGGGCCACGCAGCAGTCTCGGCTGTTGCACGAATGGGCAGGCCCGTCCGGGTAAGTACCACGACCTCACAGAAGACCGGCGTAAAGTGGAAGTATGACAAATACTTTCGCGTTTCGTCTGGTGAGTGAGGTAGCCGGAGCCCAATTTTCAAAAGGTTGTCAACGCATCTGTAACCCTCGAGTGTAGCAGATGTCCATGGGCGGCGGTATTCACTTAACATCAGGTGAACCGTCTGCTCGTTTGACAACTTATCGCATAAAAAAAAAAAAAAAAAAAGAAAAACCTTAAACTAAAATAAATGGAAAAATCTAAACTTTATAAAACTAATGGGTTATTTGCCAAATCAAAGGAAACTACACGAATACAATGTTTATGCAGAATTAAGTTTTGAACTGTTAGATATCGTAACATAAACGCAACTCTACGGTTCCCAAAATGTTTTGCTTACCATTTCAATAGATTGAACCGATTTGTAGTTAGAATTTCCGACAGACGGACTTCCATTGTTTGGTTTATAAATAGAAATGTAGCTGGTTCGAGCAGTCGTAGCAAGTAGTAGGTATATGGGTACACGGAAACAATGTAACGTTGGTTTCGGAATATTCTCGTTCATTGTAATTATTGGATAATATGGATTGGAATTAATGTGGTTTTTTTTTCTGTTACTAACGTAAAATTTATAAAATAAAGTAAGAGCTACTATTAAAATATAAAATCAAATAAAAATATCATTAACGATGATATGAGATGAATATTTTTAAGTGATTTTAATTTTGACTTGATTTAGTTTTGCTTGTCATACATTGAATTATATGCTTGAAACAGTTTCTTGCATAGACGTATTTAATAGAAACACTCAATTGATTTCATCATTCATCTCAATAAAATATTTTAGAGTGCTTCTGTTTAAGAAAAACGGTTAAATTAATTTGTAAAATAGTGGGCATTCGTCAGTCAAGACAAGAGTGAATAGGATGTTCCTGAACTGTAATGTCTTTACTAACATAACTAACTAACTAACATAACTTAGAACTACCTAAAATCAGGACTTTGTATGGAAGAAGAAATATACAGTTTGAAGGAGCTCAGCTATATAATAAGTTACCACCCGATGTCTAAAAATTGTTCCTCTTTAACGAGTTTAAAAAAAATAAAAATGTTTTTAATGGAAAGTTAGCAATAACTCCGATTATCCAAACTTTTTAAATTGTTATTTAACATGTACTATGTAAAATTTTCTTAAAGATAAGTGAATATTGTAGTAAACTAAAGTAACAGCCTATACATGTCCCACTGCTGGGCAAAGGCCTCCTCTATACAGAGGGTATCAGGGCATAGTCCACCACGCGGCCCCACTGCGGATTGGCGGACTTCACATATTTTCGAAACATATTTTTTTTTTGGTATTATTTCGAAAATATGCAGGTTTCCTCACGATGTTTTCCTTCACCGCGGAGCACGTGATAAGTCAGCACTTAAAGTTAAAAACTTCATTGGTGCCGGCACCGGGGATCGAACTCAGGTTGCTCGAGTATATTGAATTAAAGGCGAGCGCCCGGACACTGAGCTATCACGGCTCTTGTGAATATTGAAGTGAATATTGTAATATTCTTTTTTGAGAAAATAAATATTTCTTTGAACCTAACTAAGGATATGAAGCCCATTACTATTAGAACAAGCTCTAGATAGTTCTTCATAAAAATAGGCCAAACTCTTATTTGATACTACTAATTTATTTATTCCTTTCCAACTGAAAACTCTACACTTTCGAATAAAGGGAGGTTTATGCAAAATCTAATTGAATTAGTTTGTGAATTCACAAGTTTATGTAGATACTATTACATACCAAATTCGAAGAATGAATAGATGTGTTTGTAAAGGTTTTAAATGTACACTTTACCCCTAAAGTAAAGTAAAAAAAAGTGGTTAGATACGAAGAAAATAATTAATCTTAGCTAACATTTAATTACCCCTAACTATTCATTTTATAAGAAAGGAACAAAATTGAATGATATCTCAAAGCAGTACAGTTACGCTAAATATTTAATATTGTGAAGATTTTAATTTCCGGCGGTGAAATTAAAACTCTCCTTTGTGGAACTTGGTAGCAATTCCAAGGACGAGTGGCAGCTTAGGTAGATTTTTTTGGCTTCATAACAAAATTATAAAACTCAATATTATATCTGGGGTAAAAAATGGGTAGGCCCACTTAAAATGGAAAAGTTTTCAATTGATTTACTAAAAAAACTTTCACCCGCCATAGCGTATCACATTAAATTACGCTAAGTACGGGTTTAAACATTGGTTAATCAATTAATAATCTAGCAATTGTTATTGTGAAGTCAAACAACTAGTGATTGATAAACGGTAACGTATTATCAAAACAACTGGACTTTGCTGAAATTTGTATCACGACTTTAGTATTAAATAGCTTATTAGCAGTATTTATTAAAATACTCACGAGAATTTCAGCGCACGTAAGGACTGTAGAAGGCATTTTATAAACTTGTACTACTACCATGGGTCTACGTACTATCTACTATACTCCATCCACACATGCACATCTGCTCACCCTTTCTTCAAGGGACTGTGTATGTGAGTTTTGTGAAACTGTTTTTCTAGCACTCTAATTTTTTTCAGACATCGTCCGAAAAAAAGTTTAACTTGCCGTGGTTTTATAAAACCTCACAATTTACTTTCGTAAAGTAGTTGCATAAATCATGTGAACTGTGACGTAAAACTATTTTACATGATTTATGTAACTAATTTACGTCGTATGTCATGCCATATTTCAACCAACAACAAGATGACGAGAAACCTAATCGTTATATTTCACTAATCTAAGAACTTAACATTTTAAATACAGTATAAACAATTCATGTGTGTGCAATACAATTTTAAATACAACTCATGTGTGTTGCCTTGTAAAAATTATAACAATTTCTGTTCATGTCTGTTCTAATTTTTACAAGCTAGATTTAGTCGAGACGGGTTAAAACTCGCGAACCCATATTGTTAATTCAGGGGACGTCATTACGCTACCACAAATAGTTTACATATAGATTTTCATTTAATACCTGTCTAATATCCCTCGTTACTAAGTTCCGTTATCATAAATGTGTGCTTATGCCAAAACATGTTATAATAGCAGTATCATTAACAAGGCTTAGTGATGTTGTGAGCGACCCGCCCTATGTTAACGAGTTTTCAAATGAATAATGAGGGAAAATACACTTTAGATTTAATTAAACGCTTCGAGAACATGCATATGACGAGCACTTACTCATTACAAAGTAAAGTAAAAAAAGTAGTATTTTTGTTTTAAGTATGACAAAATAATTGTTATATTCTGGGCAAAGATGTGCTCTATGCAAAGGTGCTATATACTGTGGACATTGGCAGGTGTCCCATTTATTTAGCAACTTTATAATTTTTTATATTGTATCATTATTGGTAGTTCTCATCGGATAAAATCACTTACTTCACAACCACAAGCTTATTTCACTTGTTGTCTTTAATGGCACATATATACCTTTCTCATCACAAGTTGAAAATTGAGGGCTAATTATTGTTTTCGAGTACCTACTAAGTATGGATGAAGCGTACGAAAATTAAACAACGGAGGTCTATTTGCTGGAATTTCTAACGACAAATCAGTTCATTCTATTGAAATCGTATTGACACGTTACATTCGAAGCCAATGAGCGTACCTCTATAGTATAGTAAAATCAACACGGATATTAACTATGTAGGAATATATAATATATAAATAAGTAACATTTTTGTCTGCTCTCAAGTTACAATTATATTAATAGGAAAGTGTAATGAAATATATAATACCAAATAGGTTTACCTTTAAAAATGTGAAAGCTATCCACCTAAGAACCCGATGGTAAGGTTTACTTACCCTGTAATTAATTATTATCGTAAAAACGATTTGCTTTCGTAAAAATTACAAAAATCTTCTTACATCTGTTATTGTTTTAGTATAAGGCTGATGGGAATTACAAAAAGACGGATAAATGGAGCAAGTAGTTGGACGGAGAAAAGACATGTAATAATTATTCGTAATGAAGTTGCAAAAATAGTATCACACGCTCAAAAACAACACACCTTGGATATTATAGATATATGTGCAAACATTTTTTTTGCGCATATAGTGGTAGGGCCACGCAGCAGCCTCGGCTGTTGGACGAATGGGCAGGCTCGTCCGGGTAAGTACCACGACCTCACAGAAGACCAGCGTAAAGTGGAAGTATGACAAATACTTTCGCGTTTCGTCTGGTGAGTGAGGTACCCGGAGCCCAATTTTCAAAAAGTAGTCAACGCATCTGTAACCCTCGGGTATAGCAGATGTCCATGGGCGGCGGTATTCACTTAACATCAGGTGAACCGTCTGCTCGTGTGGCAACTTTTCACATAAAAAAAAAAACACCCACATAGTTTTCTACTGTTTCGATGTTGATAGACAGTTTGTTTAACCGATAATATGGTTGCAATAATGGGCATCGAGCCAACTACCTCTGGCACAAGAGACAGACACACAATTTTCTGTCAGCAAATGGGCTGATAATTTTATAAACGTATTCATAACAACCCGAATTGAAACACTTATTTCACAGGCACACTGAGTACATTTTCTATTGACGCATTCTGTAAATGTTCTAGTATATTAAATACACAATTGTTAAGGTGTTTAAAAATGGAGTGAAACTATTTCTGTTGCATTTCATTCTGATTAATTTTACTTTAGTTTCCCGGAGTCCTAAATACTTTCAGATTCCGTAGCCCCAAAGCAACAATTTGCAACAAAAGTTTATGAAGTGTTTGAAGTTCTTATGTTGCGGTTGGCTCAGTTTAACATAAGGTTTTTCATCGTGTTTTCAAATAAACTTGGTTAAGTTAGATCTTAGAAAGATACAAGAACACGTATTCATCAGTTTGTTTTGAAATTACATAAATAACAATACATAAAATTGATATATACGAGTATATCGAAAAGGATCGACGTGGTTAAAAGTTAAGTTAGTCGGTTCTTGCACCAGAGGTTATGAGTTCGATCCTCAGGACTACAAAAAATCTTTTAAATAAATTTTTAATTTTTAATTTAATACCTTATGTGAACATAATCTTGTGAAATCAGCATTCGACATTCAAAATAGCAGTTCTGTAGAATCATGTCTGTTGTATGGGAGCACCACTTAATATATTTTTTCTGTTATATTATTTGATGCGAGATGCAGATGCGAGATGCGAGATGATTGAGGCTGAAGTGGCAGTGGGCAGGGTACATAGCTCGAAGAACCGATGGCCGTTGGGGCAAAAAGGTTATCGAGTGGAGACCACGTGACGGCAAGCGCAGCGTAGGAAGGCCTCCCACAAGTTGGACGGACGACCTAGCTAAGATCGCAGGGACGAGTTGGATGCAGGCCGCTAACGACCGGTCGAAGTGGAAGTCAATGGGGGAGGCCTATGTTCAGCAGTGGACGTCCTACGGCTGATATGATGATGGTGATGATGATTATTTGATGCTATAGCATCAACAGAAATATATCATCTGTGACAATTTCAACTGTATATCTATCACGGTTAATGAGAAACAGCCAGCGGACTGATGGACAGATAGACAGACAGACAGATAGCGGAGTCTTAGTAATAGGGTGCCGTTTTACTCTTTGGATACGGAACCCTCAAAAGGCTGATATGATTCAGCTACGATATAAAGAGTTCTGAAAATATTTATTAATTAAAATCAACAATTCGGCTTAAACTCATACGAGCTATCGCGACAACAAAAGTTTTTGAAGGATTAAAATATATAAATTATATATTAATAGTATATATAGTACATACTGTGCAACACTTAAACGACACTAATACAAATGATAATGATTGACTACAAAACATGGCGTTGTTAATTATGATTATAGCGAAGCAATAATTAACCGCAACTTATCGCTTAACTGTGCTATAAATCAACGTTCAACAGTATAAGATTAATTTTCATTAATATGTATATTCGTGTAACAGTTATAACTCAATTGTAATTATAACGCATTAATAACAACAACAGTTGAACTATAATCTTTATTCTTATTCGTACTGATGTTATGTTCATATTAATGTGCGATATTCATCATAATTGGTACACCATTATGACTATGTATATTTCGATTAGCAAAAATTGTTTTATATAATTTACTACTGGACCGGTATTGCAGACGTTGACCTGTACAAACGACTTAAATCCGACTACTTCAAAAGCCTTCATCTCCTGAACTAGCATAGTATAATGTTATGATATGCTAAACTTTATGGTATGTTTATTTCATAATTTAATGATAAGTGAACGAAATGCTAAAGTTAGTCTCACAGAGTTGGTATGCATACGTTTCTAGAATTATCTGACCTGTCCTTATCGAATCAAGTTTTGTTTATGGAATCATACTATTTGACGCGCGTGTTAGATTTTGGAGCTTTAACCACATGATTAATTTACAGAATAACTATCATATTATCACACAGTAATCAATATAATTCAATAAGTCCTATAGCATAAGCACTTAACTATGGTAGGGCTACGCATGAATGTTCCCTGTCGCACGAATGGGCAGATCAGTAGCTACCACGACCTCACAGAGAAGTGTTACCACTTGTGCGTTTCGTCTGGTGAGTGAGGTAGCCGTGGCCCACTTTGTTTAAAGGTGGCAACGCTTTTGCAACCCTTCGGGTGTTGCACGTCCATGGGCTGCGGTTATCACTTAACGTCAGGTGAACCGCCAGCTCGTTTGCCACTTTCTCATATAAAAAAACAGCATTTAAAGCAGCTCATCACTGATGAGTCTCCTGGTCAAAATATCGGTGGGTTTTTTATTGGATCTTTCACAGTCGGCCTTAAGGTCTTTCCGGATCCACCGGGCTTGACGTGGCCGGTGCTAAGGACGCCTAGGCGGAATCTCAAACGGAGGCTTTGCATGTACCATCAGGTACCAAGGTTGGATTGTCAAATTGAATAATTTTTATTGTAAATATTTTCAACTATGTTTACCTAAATAATTCGTAGTTACAATAGCGGTAAGGGTTAAATTGTAAAAAAAGTGGCTCCTTTGAAGAATATTGTAATTTTTTTTTCGCACGGACTGTCATAATAACGAACATTTCAGTTAAAAACGATTTTTAAGAAAATATCTTTGCTTTTTTTTAAAATTCAAAACACGAGTGATGGTAAGTGGTTATGCAGCCATTGATGGTAAGCGCGCTAGCTCAGTAGAAACCTATTCACTCTTGCCTTGAAGACGCCTACGTAGTGTTCGAACGGAAAGAAGGACGCCGGCAGGCTATTCCAAATGGTGGTGATTCCTCGGTCACAAAGAAAAATTTTTAATGTGACCGGAGCGCGGAAAAGGTTTACTTGGTTTATATTTTGATAACAAGCTTTTGTTCATCGCATTTATTATTAAATTTTATTATAAACACTAATATTTTCGTAATTGCAACGAAATGAAAAGAAAACAGAATAAAATAATTAGAAATAAACGAAACAGAAACGAACAGTTAAAATGAGAAAGTATTATTTCTAAAATAAACTAAACGGAATTTTTAAGCACATATCAATAAAGGGAACTAACAGAATTGAAAACCAAAGTACGTTGACAAAAGATAATACGCACGCTCATCGACCCCTAACGCTTAATGTCTCGCGTACGATTTCAATAGATTGAACTGATTTGTCACTGGAAACTCCTGCTGTTTGATTTTCGAACGTTCCCGGCAAACATAGCATGTGGATGTGTACGCGAAACGGTGATCTGCTTATTTGGAAAACAGAGGTGGATTGAAATACTGACTTGTTTACCAGCATCTAATTTTTAACCGACTTCAAAAAAGAAGGAGGTTTCTCAATTCGACCGTATATATATTTTTATTTTTTTTATGTGTGTTCGCGGATAACTTCGTCATTTACGAACCGATTTTGATGATTCTTTTTTTGTTGGAAAGCAGATATATCAAGGTTGGTACCATGATAAGGAAACCCGGATCTGATGATGGTATCCCAGAGAAATCGAGGGCAATCCTCAAATGTTATAAGTGTTGACAATGTTTTTAGTTTCCTGTTTGAAGTCGGTTTTTTTGAACACGGAAGCATTAAATTATATAAATTATACCTATTATATCATTTCATGGATTTTGAATCACCCATTTTGTTGTGCACCTTATAAATTAGATTCTATGGTTTCAGCTGTTTTTTGCACTTGATTTGTTAAGAAGAAATCTCTCTGTCTGTATCTGAGGATAATTTTATTATGTTTTTACATATAAAGTAATGTTCTATGAAATAATAAATGAATAAAGTTGATAACGAAAAAAAATGGGTGTGTGCTTATTATTTAACAAGTATTACGTGTAGTAAAATGTAGCATAAACTGTTAATCCTTTGAACATCACTGACAGGATACAATAACATACACGGTTTATATTAAACTAACCTTATACAGGGTGGCTCTTCTAAAGGTGCCCAAATTCACACAGAAGGTTCAACTCGGTAGTATAATCGTTTATTGAATTAAAAAACAAACTTTTTTTTAAATTGCCATTCTATTCCCTAAAAATCAGAACTTTTTGACAATGCGGTAGTCATTTATAAATGCGTCGTATACTTTTGAAACTCCCATAAATCACGCACTTTTTGAGATAAGTTAATATGAATGTAATTAATTAATTACGAGTGATTTTAAATATTTATCATTTAATTTAATTAAAAAAAAATGGATACTATTAGTAAAGCCTCCTTGTATAAGGAATTGTATATGTCAAATATGTGTATAATATATACTGTGTATGTACATTTGAAATACTACAGCGATATGCAGAGCGTATAATATACTATAATAAAGTGTGTAGAATGATCTTTTTAATAATCAGAATGATCAATTCAAAGAGATTAACAATCCTTTTGGCAACACAGATAACATTTGAAAATCCATTTGACAGCTGATTAGTTGACTTCTGCGATGATCAGTGTTTCAGAAACCGTGTGTTAGAGTATCAAATTAAATAGAAACTTTCAAAATATCACTTCAAATTGGAATCTTGGTGAAGTACTACAATCTAGTCCAGGGTTTGGCGACTTATAGAATAGAAAACAGTCACCAAGAAATATAATACGAAATTAAGGTAATTAATAATAAAAACAAAAAGAAACGTAAGTGTACAGGTTGTCTAAGGAAAAGAAAAAAGCACGCATTTCTAAACCTGTGTACTCGCTAGATGAAATACTTTCACTTCACGTCAGCAGGGACTTTCTCCGACAGGCGTGTAATTTTGTGCAGCAGAAATAACGCGTTGCGTTGTTCTACAATAAAAGTAATTTCCAGTGTTAGTAAAAATACCTTAGAAAATAAAACTTGGTTTTATGGATCTTGTATATTTTGATGTATTGAATTTAAATTAAACTCATACTATAGATACGCCGGGATGGTAGTATAAAGACCGAAGATTAAAATGTAAAGTGTCAAAGGTTAAGTATAATGTATAGTTTAAAGTTCACTAGAAGGTTGTTTGAGAGAGTACGAGACTCACTAAATGCTCAGAAATGCTCAGTTATAGTACTTGACGAGCATGATGTGTTGAAAGTAAATATCAGCAATGCTTTGCCTTACAGGTATTTAGGTATGTTAGTTTTTTGTTTGCATGCTTAACTCAAATTGCATATACATGATGAGATACAATATGGTTAATTCACAATTAACGAATTATTAAAAAAAATGGTAATTTTTTTTTTATATACCTTAAATGGTCAAGCATTTTAAGCTATAAATCAAATTAGTAATGTTTAGACACCAGGAGACTATAAATTAAAAGGGCGTGATGAATGACAACATCCCCTCGTGGTTAGATGAAAAATGTATACCGTTCAGTGCCATACGAGAACATTTCTCAAACCAATCTCCTTCCATTGCATTTATTCATACCTGGGTAGCTTCGTCGTTCTGCATGAAAAGTTTTTCTAACAGCGAGTATGATATAGCATCTTGCCATTACATTAAAATAGTACTGTTAAGAAAATGGCTCAGAAAAGGTGACAACAAGTGTTGAAATGAAAAAGTATAAATCATACTTACTGTTATTATAATCGTCTAATGAGTAGAAGTCCAAGTTAATAAAGCTCCAGAGTATTGAGTAGATTTTAACGACTTAGTCGAGTTCGGTAAATTGGATTAGGATTATGATCCTTATTTATGATGGGATTATGATTTCTATCAGGGTAAGATTTTTTTTTCTAAAATCGGGAATATATCACGTTACAACAGAAACTATATGGGTCATTATTTTTCTGAAATGAGGTAATATGATATCATTTGAGAACCCCGAATCAATTATCATGGCAAATAAAATAGCTGACTTCCTTCCTTCCTCCAAGTTATTATTAATAATGGTAATGTATATACAGGATAAAATAACATGAAATTTTCTTGTATTGGAGTTTAATTAAGTTTCATCTTTATACTCTATAGTTTAGAAGGAATGCCAGTTAATGTTAACTCAGATAGATTTATCACGCATGTATCCAGCTATAATTGAATTAATTTGGATTGATTAGAAGATTTGATATAAAGATGTTCCAAAATTTTGCACTATGTTAAGATGTTACATGACGGTTCATGCGGATGTTAAGTGTACGCCGCCGTCCATGGACATCTTCAAAACCTGTGCCGTCTTAACATTGCCGGTCAAAATTCTAGAAAGGCAGTTCAGGAAATATCTTACATGGTCTTAAATGGCACACCCGTTCTTGTATTGTCTAATGGAACAATTGACGTAGAAAAAACAAATAAGTATTTATTATTTTTACTGTCTTTTCTTATCGTTGTGTCCAGGCGCTCACCTTTAATTCAATTTACTCGACTAACCTGAGTTCGATCCCCGGTGTTAGCACCAATGAAATTGTTAATTTTAAGTGCTGAATTATCACGTACTTGGCGGTGAAGAAAAACATCGTAGGAAACCTGCATATTTTCGAAATAATAACAAAAAATATTTCGAAAATATGTGAAGTCCGCCAATCCACAGTGGGGTCTTTTCAGAGGAGGCCTTTGCCCAGCAGTGGGACATTTATAGGCTGTTACTTTACTTTACTTTTTTTACCGTCTTTTATTAATAATGCATTTTTTTTCGGTTATGCGGATTTAAAATCCGAGTTTTCTTTATAAAGCGCCCAGACATCAGAAATACTTGCTAAAAATGCGAAACAAACAGTAGACAGTTATTGATATCTTGGCACCATGAGATCATCCACCGGTTATATCAGTTGACTAGAGCTCTTGCTATGTACAAATAAATATTTCATGACACATGCTTAAGCGTTTACTAACTTAGCAACGCTTTACTATGGATACTAGATAAATGTTAACACACTCAAACATACCTTTCTTTTGTAGATAAACACATATTATGAATATAATATGGATTAAAAATTAACAACTTGTGAATTTTCTTTTCAGTTAAATAACTGTTAACATTGGTAATGGAAAAAAAAGAAACCACATTCTGAACAGAAATATACGTTTTAAATGTTTTGTAACAAAAAACTTATTTGTTAGCCAAAGAGAAATATTTTATGGTGGAAACTGAGGCAGTTTGTGAAATATAAAATGCGTTTTATTCCTGAACGCCTGAAACAATGAGCAATTTGTTGAGCTGTTTGTAACAGTCAGTCGGCACAAATGATACAACGGATTCGTGTGAGTTTTTTCTACCATTTTTTACCGTTACGATAACAATATATTTCTACTCGTTTCCCGCAATTATGATTGCAGCAGATAGATAACGAAAACTTATATAAAAAATTTGATAAAACTGATATCTTTTATTGTTAAAGCAGAGGAGTAATAATTATATTAAATCCTCATACATATATTCTTTAATTTATAACTAAAATACCTAATAACAGTTTTTATAAATGTTTAAAAGTTATAAATGAAACTATTATTTTAAGGATTTATCGGGTTGATTTTTAATTTTAATTCCCGACGTTTCGAACCCATTTCAGCATCCATGGTGACGGGACAGACAGTCTGTATGTCTGTCTAAAATAAATCGCGATAAATCCTTAAAAATTATGGTTTCATTTATAATTAAATCGCGTTAAAAGTTTAATCGCGTAAATAAAAGAAATTATAATGTATAAAAGTGTTATTTGTATTTTTAGGTATTTTTACAAAGTAAACAGGAAGGTACGGATTTACGGCGGATCACCTGATGGTAAGTGACAGATGGGTTGCAGATGCGTTACCATCTTCTAATTAAGGGTGCCCCAGTTACCTGACTCACCAGACGAAAGGCAGAAATATAACATGTCTATTTCTCGCATAACTAATATACTTAACTTCTATAATTCCTGAAAAATGTACTTGGAGGATGGAAAAATGTACTTTACATTAGTATTCCGCTGTGAGAACGCATCAAAGGGAATAAATTGAACTGAACTGTGATACCGAGTGCGGTTGAACTAGTCCGTAAATCCTGCAGCGTTGTTATCAAACAATCCCTATTTGACGTTCGGTCAAGTGCGAACGCACGATATTGGACGATACGATCGATAATACGTTTGTATTATCGTTCGTATTATGTCGCATATTTATGTGAGACATATAATCATTAAAATAAGTTTGGTAAAACTTTATAATAGCGATACGTGCAATTGTGATACGTTATTGAAATAATTGATGAGCATAAATCTTCGCAAACGGTTACTCTTTATAGAAAAAAATACCTATCTAAAATTTGTTAATTTCAATAGGGAAATCAACTGTTTTATTGGATACAGTACATTAATACATAGTACGTAAGTTTTTTTTATGGGAATAGGAGGCAAACTAGCATGCACCTGGTGATAAACGTTCACCGCCGCCCATGGACATTTGCAACATCGGTTGAGTTGCAATTGCGTTGCCGGCCTTTAAGGTAGGAATAGGCTCTCTTCTTGAAGGTCCCTAAGGCGTATCGGTCCGGAAATACCGCTGGCGATAACTCGTTCCACAAAGTAGTTGTGCGGGGTAGAAAGTTGAAGGAGCTGGTATTTCGGTGCCCCAGTCCTGAGGTGAGAACAGTATTACATGTGCGGCGAATCTGTTCTTTATAAAGCTGCAAACGATGTATCGGCAGGAAACACTGTCTCGCTCGGTTTAGGACACCGAGTTTTTAGTACCGGCAACCCGATAAATAAACTATATTGTTTTAAATAAATAGAAAGAGATTTGTTATGTTTTTTTATGCTAATACATTAAAGAATGAATAAAATTACAGAGGTGGTAATTAATTACAGCCGACATATGCACAGTTTGTAAAATTATTTTTGAACATAAAATTTTTCTTTTAGATTTATTGGGTTATTGAATGAATGAATGAATTAATATACTTGAATGAATATACTTTATTAGGTTATTGTTTACTTGAAATTCATTGGTTAGGTTTGTTTGTGCAAAAGTTAATAAATTTTAATCTTTATCTTCATTCCATATTTATAAAATGTATGCTTAGATCTTTAAAACTACGCAACGGATCTTGATGTGGTTTTTTTTACTCGATAGAGTGATTCAAGAGGAAGGTATAATACATTGCACCCGTGCGAAGTCGGGGCGGGTCGCTAGTTATAAAATTATATAATTCTTCTGTACGTGTGTATATCACAGAACGCCTCCTAAACGACTGGGACGATTTTAATGACTTTTTGTTTGTCTTCAGGGCGATCCGAGAATGTTTTAAATTCACAATTGGTTTCACTACAATTATTTTTAATTTTTTTATTTATAACTTGTTTTAGGAATAAGACCGTGTGTACAGGACAACGTCTGTCGGGTCCTCTAGTAAACTGGTAAAAGTTACAGACTGTATATGACCCACTGCTGTGCAAAGGCCTCCTCTGTACAGAGGGTGTTAGGGCGTAGTCCATCTTCCATAGTAATTTTTCAAAAACATTACACACATCACCATGTATAATTAATTATTGTCGAATTTCGACCATAATTAATTATACATGGTGATATAATTTGAACTCAAAGTTTATTTCAATGCATGCCCGTATTGCAAAATCAACCTCTTGTTACATGTGAGTGGAGAATTCGGGAACTGAACAACGGAAATCCACTTGCTTGAATTTCCAATGATGAATCGGGTCAATATTTTGAAATCGTACGCGAGACATTTTGAGATCGATAGATTAATATCATGTATTACGTAGTCTTACTCTGCATAATTAAGTCTCATTTCAGTATATATGAGTTTCAATTTAACTTTACATTTTAAAGTTCCCCGTTCTTTTTATTATTAAGTTCGTAATTCGATACGATTACGTGGATTTTAGTTATAGGGCTTAGGTTTGTTTTAATAAAACAATGTTTAGGCAAAATAAAACTGCAAGGAATTCACACATCCAAAATGAAAAGAGTATTAAAAGTTCTAAAAATGTAAACGAAGTAATTCAACATATAGGTTGCCAGCTGCCCACTTCCCGAGTGAAATTAAAAAAAAGTTTATTCATTACTACAGTAATTATTTGTTTTCGTAAAAACTTTCTTCGTTTCAATAAGCGGTCTTTTCCATAATAAAGCCGATTTAAAATCCAAAAAGTGTGAAAATATGCTTTCCTAGAAAAGGTTTGTAATTCTTGAAAAATAATAGGTTAACATTTTATTGTGTTTATACGCCGTTTCGGCTGTGTTCTTACCCTAGCTACATTTTAAATGAGAGTTCTAAGGATGCGTAACTTATATAGGCTTCAGAAAACTACAATAGATGAAATATAGTTCCCGAGGAGTATGGTGGTTGTTTTATGGAATAGGAGGCAAATGAGCAGGTCCTAATGTAAGTGATCAGCGCCGCCCATGGAGATTCGCCACACCGTAGGAGTTGTAAATACTCATAGTTACATCGTTCGGAGATATGTGTTTGCGGGCAAAAAGTTTTCTGAGATTCACGGTGAAAATAATTGTGAGTGCTCGATTTTCCTTTGGGTAGAAGAACGCTATTCACACTCATTCGCCAAATTGTCTTAACACAAGTGAAATGACAGATATCTAGTGCAATTATTAACATCAACAGATTCACAATGTTGTCTATACCTAAGATACGCTAACCATAAACACTAATAACATTTGAGATACGCAATAGCTACCTCAGGCCTCGCTTTAATCCTAACGAGTTAAAATTGTTTCTGGTCTGATTTCCCTTGTTACTGATGCAGAGAATCGTCTCTCAGAATTACAGTTTCAAAATATAATTTTTTTGTTGAAAAATGAACCACAGCTTCATGAGCTTTGCTGGCGTCATTCTCAACGTATTGTATAAAATACACACTATTTGTCATTTGAAATTGTAATTCTAAGTAGATATAGTTAAAAATGTTAACTTCTTTTATAAGAATACTACACACTTCAACTTAAATTTGTTGTTTTGCATCAACGACCCTTCAAAGAACTTCAGACGTTGGATACATAAGTAAAGTACGAGTAGGTGAAATGCAACGGTTTTACTCCATTAAAGTTTAAATAGGCCAAACAGCCTTGTTATTACATCAGACAAATTTATTCACTATAATTTCTCTTAATTGAACTCTCTACATTTATCCCCGCTTTTGAACAGTGTGTCTCAACACGTACTTAATCCATATTCATGTCCACATGGACTTGAATTGAATTTGTGTCCACTCCTTTTACAGTATTCAATTAAATCCCAGCTAAGTTCTAAGCAAAATGGGTATGATTTAATTTTGTCTTCATGCCGTGCTGTTTTATGTTCTGTACTTCTGTAGCTTCAGTTATTTTGATTCAATTTTAATATATAAATCCAATCAATGTTGCTCATGATGTCTGATCAATTTGATTCAATCAATGATGATTTTTTAAGAGTTCAGAGTGATTTTTTAAGAATTACAGTTAAAAAAATTTTTGAGCCTATGGGTTAAACATTCACTGAAATTATCTCATCAGCATGTAGAAGGCAGGAAGATATTTAAATTTCGGCTGGAATTTTAGTTTTCTTGCAAGACGTTTAAAACGATTAAAAATTTGTATTGTAGATATTCGGTTTTGTTTTTTTGGTAATAAAAATATACTTATTAACGGACCCGTGATTATCATTTTAAATAACATCATTTCAATAATGTATAAACCAACACTGTCGCACGAGACGTGAATAATTCAATAGTAGAAACAAATGGCTCCGCGGAGTCGTTTGTCACGCTGCGGGGTAGAAGAATAGAGTGACCTTATTTATTTCTGTCGCATAGCTCAGGCTTCATAAACTATATAACCATAAATAAACATTAAACATTTTAATTTGTGTTTCATTAAAAATATTTCATAGTAAATCTTAAGATATACAAAAATTAAATACATAAATAACACATGTTTACCAAACTGAATATTTTATTGTTTAATTAACTATTAACCCGCCCTTCCTTCACAGGGGTACAATGCTAAATGTTTGTTTTCGACATCGCATTAGAAACCTTTAAAATTATCAGTGTTTCTCTACTATATTATGCATGAATTATTCATATAAGCCTTCCTCTTGAATCACTCCATCTTTTAAAGAAAACCGCATTGAATCCGTCGCGTAGTTTTAAAGATAAGCATATATAGGGACAGACAGACAGCGGGATTACTTTGTTTTATATTATGTAGTTATGAAGGGTTAAAAACGCTGCCTCAGAAAACGGTTACCGTACGGAAATCGTCAAGTGACAATCATTTTGTTTTTGTTGTGATACAAAAGTTTGAGAATATATTTACCATTGATAAAAATTGTTATATTATAATTATTCTATTCTCTCCGTTAAATATTTATAATTAATTTTAAGAAAGTCAATTCTTTAATATAATTTAATTAATAATATAATTTTATACAGTTAAATTCTTAAAAAGAATAGAAGGCTCGAACAATAAGTCTAGTACATGATTCTTTATAATTAATCATAGGGGACTCCACGGACCTAAAGTTTCTACAGCAAATACCACATATAGGTATATAATCTGTAGGAAGATATTCATGAAGTGTGTTCATAGCATCCCGCACCAGAGATTTGCCTCTATCCCAAGCGATCAAAGTCACGTCCTTGGGTTTCTTTCTATGTGTCATGGAAAACGCCACAGGGCCCTAAAATTTGGAAAAAAAATTGATTCAAACTGGCCGAAAAAGCGTCACTTTTTGTTGTGAGGATATAGTTTATTAAATACTTATTTATTGCCTTTAGATGAGACACCTAGAAAAGAGGCACACTCTAAATCACAACCTATAAATGAAACAAAGCATCAAAGGAATATCAGATTGTCTCAGCATAGAAAATGTCTGAATTGTGGTTTAGGATTATATAGCAGAAGTGATAGTAGAATTTCTTGCTTCGAATTGGCAAGGTACCTTGAGTCCAATTTATGTAATACGGATATAAACTTAAAATAATTATTAACTAACTATTTTAAGATTTAATTATATTTTGTTCCTAAAGTTATCGTGTTTCCCGACTGGGCTCAATAATTATAAAATTAATAATTGGCGTATATACTATAAAATCTAAAAGAAAAAGATAAGAAATTAATAGATTTATTATCACGGTAACAGCCATACCCTCTTGATATGCCAAACTTATTAACAATAATAAACTATCACAGATGATATATTTCAGCCATCTAGAGCAGGTGTTACAATATTGGATGATAAATGTTGCCATCTTCTCTGGCTCCAAAAGGCAATGTGCAGTTTTGTTATTACAGAAAATATAAAGCTGCGATATTATTTTGCCTTCCTTTTACTGTTTCAAGGTGAAAGTGTGGGGTACTTCCGCAAAACCCTCATGATTGAAAATGATGAAGGGTCAAAGTCTTGGCAAATGTTCCAATTAATGGTTCCAAGTGAGAAGTAATGCTTACGATTTGGGTGATGGTTCGTTTTTGTAAGCTTGTTGTAAGTTGGTCTAAACACGAAAGGTGCAGTATAATTAAAATTGATTTCAGTTACATATTTTATTATTATGCAGATTTATAGTTAAATTTTCGCGAATATTATACTCATTGTGTGTAAGTTTTATTTTGTTGAAAAATAAAATTTGGAGACAACAATTGTGACATTTAATGGTAGCCGGATAGCCTTAAAACAAAAGAAAACTTAAATATTAAATGAAAAAGAAGTCAAAACGTAAATAATAAAAGTAACAGCCAGCACATGTGTGTGACATGTGCAGGTAAGGAAAGTTCTCCTCTGTACAGAGGGTATCAGGGCATAGTCCACCACGTGGGATTGGTGGACACATATCTTCGAAATATTTTGTTTGTTATTATATATGTTAGATAAGTTAGCACTTAAAATTTTATTGGTGCCGGCATCGGGGATCGAACTGAGGTTGCCTGATTTTATTGAATTAAAGGCGAGTGAGTTTAATTTATCTGAATTCGCAGAAAAAGATTCGATGTTTTGATATGCAAATCATTTATATACCAATAAACCAACTTTGTTTCTTTCCTTTTCTTTTTTTTTTTTAAAAAAACATTGCCCTTACTTTAGGATGACATTATCCTGTGTTGTAAGGACGTTTTACAAAAATAAATTTCACACAGACAAACACCCCGATGCGAAACAACTATTTGTGGGTCACACAAATAGTTGTCCCGAGTGGGAATCGAACCCGCGACCTCCGACGCCAAAGCCAATACTTTTACAACTGCGCCACGGAGTCACTATTCCTTAAAATTAATTAATACATAGGAAATGCATCATCCATCCGATTGAGTTTTTATTAAAAATTTTAATTTTAAAAACTTTGAAAGAATGTTTATAATAAGATGGTCCACTAATTTATTTTTAATGTAAGATTTTCTCTTTTCATCTTTGCGAGTTTTAGAGATCCATTTACATATTTATAAACTTACTTCTGAGTTTATGTATTTAAATTTGTGTTTAATTCTTGAGTATCGAGAATGTGCTAAGACCGGAGATAGGTTTTTCGAAGCATAGCACTAACCCCACAGCTTAGGACTTACCTAATCTATAAACGATGCACTATAAACTTGTACTATAAATACGTTTAAAACAGCAATATCATTTCAATTATATTGCTGTTATATAGTAATTGGGAAAATTGAGCATATTTTTGTATTCATAAAAATTTAACATTAATATTTATTTTAAGCAGTCAAAAGAGAACTGAAATACCGCAAAATTACAAAAATCCTTCCATTCTTGTTCGTGTACACAACATAATATTTCGAAAAAATATTGAAGTATAACATTACAATTGGATGATGTACCCTTGTTTCCATAAGAAACGTTACAACTTTTACCAAGTATTAACAAATATTTCCATTAAAAACATGCGTTGATATGTATTAACAAAAAATTATACGGGTAAGAGTAACTAGAGTACATTTTACAGCGGGAACATAGCCGATTCGAGAAAAAAAAACGTAATGTAAAGTAAATATTTTACGACGGATAAATGTTATTGGTACGTACCGTAGATTGAAAAGAAAAAAGGTGGGAAAATAATTAATTAAATCCCTGTTTTTGTATCCTTCTCGTAGGTTGAATTAATTGCAGGCTAGTATTCCAAATTTAACAGAACGTTGTTTTCGCCTTATAAAACTGGGTTTATTTGGAGCATTCGCAAAATCGAATACCGGAACGAATAATATCTAAAATATAAATAAATGCTTCGGTACATATTTTTACACGTTATCTAGTCCAAAACTAAGTAAATTTTGTACTGTGGGTACTAGGGTAACTGATAAACATAGTTTTTGTAAATAAATTAATACATATTGTAGATATATAAACACACAGACACTAGAAAATACTTCATCTCACAATATTTTTCCAATAGTAGGGATCGAACCCACACACTCTGGCGCAAGGTTGACTTTGTGTAAGTACTAGCGGGCATTTATTTTTGCGTAGAATAAAAAATAATTGATTTGATTAAGTTTTATTTCAATTGGGCGGCATTAGGTATGCCATTCTGTGTAACTTATGTAAGTTTTGATTACATTTTGACAGTTCTCACAGAAGCTTGTCTAGGCGCGTAAGGTAATAAATCGAAAAAAAAAAAAAAAAAAAAAAAATCCGGCCAAGCCCGAGTCGGACTCGCGGACGAAATTATGTTGTATGGCAGCCCCATTTAAATATATATCTTTTTTCTGTTTTTTTTTTATTTGTTGTTATAGCAGCAATAGAAATACATCATCTGTGAAAATCTAAGTATCACGGTTAATGAAATACAGCCTGATGACAGACGGACAGACAGAGAGCGGAGTCTTAGTAAGAGGATCCCGTTTTATCCTTTGTACGGGTACGGAACCCCGAGAAATATCCGAGTCTTAAAGAAATATTGTTATAGTCTCCCTGGAATTGATAAATAATTCATTTAAAACGGGTAAATAAATGTCGTGCGCTAAAAACTCGATAGAAGGTTCTAAACCCGCAGTACCGAAAATTTTTCTTCAATCTTCTACAAAACATTCAAATTGTATATTGTATGTTCTCTAAATAAAATAATTTTAACTTGTTGTGTAAATAAAATAACCGCTGTATCGACATGAGAAATGTTATTGCATGCTCCTGTTCCATTGAAAATTTATTTGACCAATATCAATTAAATGGATAGAAAAAAAATCATTCACAAGTTTGGAGTATTCGTAAAAGAAACATAAGTTCATTAATTGTTGGTGGTCGGAGGCGACTCCGGATTTGAAAACATTTCGATGAATGGAAAAGATTTTGCGTTACAATTTCCGTCAGATGGATTTCCGGAGTTTGTTTTTGACGACCTACATTTTGCTACATTTGGTTGCTTCGTACGAATCGAGCAAATTGTAGGTTAGTAGTTAAAACGATCTATTTTAAAATTTGTAGAAAAAGTACGAAACGATTGTCGCCGCTGCGGGAAATCGAATTTTTCTACAAATTTTAATTTACAGTCTTAAGTGCAGAGATTAGCACTATAAAAAAATTAAAGGAAAGTCATTGAAAACCGAAGGAAAAGTTGTATCCTGCTTTAATGTAATGAAAAGATACCATTCGTTCATATACAACCTTTAACTTTGTTTTGTTTATCTATTTATCTAAAATTATCTTCGGTTATAACGGTTTTGCATGTAGATTGTTTCTAAAACTTAAACATATGCTTAGCTTAACCACGTTTTAAAGATCTAAGCATACATAGGGACAGACAGATAACCGGACGACTTTGTTTATGTAGTGATAATCGAATAGTTTACGCCAAAACGGAAATGATGTCAAATTAAGCTTTCATTGTATCAATATTTAATTATTGCTTATGGCTATTATTTTCTATTATTTGCTCAAATACAACTTTCATCGATGAAATTTAATTATTTGTAATGGCTATTAAATGCTCATATTGGTAATGTTTGATATAAAATTGAAATTAAACAATGAAATTCAAAGGAAATAGTTGAATTTCAGATTGAAATATGTGAAACTATTTGTTATTAATCAGCAAATTTAAAAATAACGTATTCTATTTTGAGCGCTGTTCATTTGCTCGCAGTTTTTACCCGAATGTTAGTCACGTACAATAATATCTTTATCCTAGTACGCAGTGGCCCTGAATTGAATATGTGTCCATTCGTTTCACAAATTTTAATTAAATCCGAGCAAAGTTCCAGCTTGTATTACAAAGAGTCAATCCTGGTCTCATTCCCGGGGACTCTATTATACTTTGCAGTTTCAGTTTATTTTCAATTTCAATCGTAAGTGTGGCCAATGTGGATAGTGGTGATATATTCATCATAAAATTATAAGGCGAGCCTCACAAGCATATTGGAGTATTGATTTAAGTTCATGAACATGGAGTTCGAACTGACCTCGTAATAAATTGGAGGAAGCTAGATTTTCTCTCGATTCTCCGTATGAATTCGATTGTTTCAATAAATAGAAAAAAGAAACGTCAGGCTAATTTCGTTTTTTTCTTTTCTAGTAAAGAATAAGAAATAAAAGAAGAATCTAATTTTCCACTTCAAGCGGTCTTCTGTACTCTGTTATTACACATAACCGCATAAGGTGTAGCTAACCTACCGTATATGTATGTACCGTATGTACCGTATACCGTATATAAGTAGAGTTACGAAACATCTGCTTGTGCACGATTTTGCAGGTCCGGGAGTACTACGACCTCACACGAGACCGACGTGGAAGTGTTACACTTTGCGTTTCGTCTGTTGAGTGAGGTAACCGGGGCTCACTTTATTAAAAGGCGGCGACGCATCCACAACCCTACTTGCAAATGTCCATTGGCGGCGGAATATTGGTACGTGTCTGGTAACGGAAAAATATGTTACATTTATGTAATTAAGTATACATATGTATATATATACCTATATATATATTTATATTTATTTTATATAATGTTTGTGTATTGGAATTTCTATTTATTTAATAATTATATGTAAAGTATTTGTTTGAGTAAAGTATATTTGTATAGAATGTATCTTTGCTCTTTTTGTTTTCTTTAATTTATTTCGCGTATTTTGTTTTACACCTGCGTCAAACTTTCTCTACTCCCAGGGTTGACTGGAAGATAATGCTTATTATCATTAAGTTTGCCTTTTGTTTAGCCTTAAGTTGAGGTGTAAACAATAAATTTTTAAATAAATAAATAAATAAACAAAAATTCTTTCAAATTCATTCGAAATCGTATATAGAATATTCATCTTGACTAGCACAAAAAATTAAAATAATCACAAACAATAGAATTGGAGACATTTTGTTCTCAGGAAACCTCAGCGGTGGCCCCGAGTCGGATGTCGTTAAGCTACAATACGCATCCGTCCCCAAAAGATCGCTGTCTTCCTGCAATTATGAATCGTGTAGACGAGACAATAAAACTAAAAATACCAAGCTGGATGGGTTCGAAGAAGAAAAAGTTAGGTATAACAATTAAATATTGAATGAAACGTTTTTTGTCGGGCAATAGATTTACCCTCATCTGTAATAAGTATACTAAATAGACTTTCGTCGACTGTACAACCACGAATTCTCAAGTTCTTTGGGCACATCTGTAGAAAGGAAGATTCCATGGAGAGACTTGCCATTCAAGGCCGTGTAGAAGGCAAAGGACCTCGGGGTCGAGCCCCCAGGCGCTGGATTGACCTCATCACGAGCACTACGAAAGCCACTGCAGTACAATGTGCTCGCATAGAAATGCCGCTAACAGCCGCTTCCAATGGAGGAACATCGCAAGACGTGCGGCTGCCTTGGAAGCGAACGGCGACGACGTGACGCAATCCTGTCCATCGACAGCCACAACCACAATGCCAAGAGTGTCCGACTAAGAAGAAGAAGAAGAAGAAGTAATTAAAATTATATTCTGACTCCGTGGTCTAGTCTGAATGATGACTCCGTGGTGTAGTCGCCAAGGTATTGACTTCGGTGCCGTGGGTCGTGGGTTAGATTACCACTCGGGACAACTATTTGTGTGACCCACAGATAGTTGTTTCGGATGTAGGTGTTTGTCCACGTGAAATTTATGTATGTAAAACGTCCTTACAAACAGGATAATATTATCCTACAGTAAGGGCAAAGTTTTAAAAAAAAGAAAGAAAAAAAAGATTCTGTCTGTCGTAAAAGGGGACACGGATTGGCAGCAGCTCGAAGTGGTCTCGAGCTGCTGCAAGATGGTGAGGGAATTGGGGAAGGCCTATCCTTCTCCGAGGCGTGCTCACGCGTAGTTCCGAGGGACACCGGTGCGTTCCGTGGGAGATCCCGGAGTCCAAACCTACAGTAGTTGGCCACCGAGGGGGTTTTAGTGGGTAAAAATTTAAAAAAATAATGTCATGTAAGATGACAGTGATTGAAGATTTCCCCCCTAATACCAAAAAACGGGGGTTCCCTTTCCAGGTATCAATTTTTAAAATGATATAATGTTTAAATTCATTTGAATATTTGAATTTGGTTGATAGCGGCCAAACTATAGCCAGTTCCCGATACTTATAAAAAATCAATAATTAGAAAGAAATTTTGAAGTTATACTCTTTTGGCACGATTGAACAAAAGATGAGAGTCAAATTTATACGATGTGCGCGTCACGGACAGCCAAAAAGCGACATGATGAAGTTGGGTGCGACTAACTTCACGGTATTACCATGGCAACCAATAACAAATTTTTGACATTTACCTATAATTCCAAGTTATTTAATTAAACCGTTATCAATTGCAAAAAAAAAAAAAATACTGGCAGAGGGGATAAAATTTTAAGTTAATTTACTTTTGCTACGCTAAAGAAGTATATCTTCTTACGTGCTTACATACGTTATACATATATTTTTTTCATTACATGTATATTATAGCTCAGTAATGTTTAATAATTTGATGGCATGTCATAAAGAAAAGAAATCTACATTTGAGATATTACTTTGCTTTTAAAATGATTTGAGAGGTCCCTTTACACGGTGAAATTTCAAATTAACGCTTTCTTTTGCTGAAGCCGGTGTAAAAGAACTCGTTAACGCTTTCATCTGTAGATAATTTGAGCTTTGCTGAAAATGCGGCCTCTGCTGTTCTTGTAGATTGTGTTTTTCGAATTATTTAAGTTTAATGTAGGTATTCTAATTGTATCAACTATTTTGGTTTTTAGATATTTATCTTATCCTTTAAACGAGCAATTCTTGTATATATATACATATACAGTGTGTCTTTACAATCGCGACAATAAATAAACGCACATATAGAGGATAACTTTTTAAAATTGTATTAAACATTTACATTGTTTAAACATCAATATTTATTAAATTTTCCAAAATTAACATTTTAGAAAACACCCTTACTTAAAACTGTAACGTAAAATTCATTTGTAAAGGTCACGAAGCATATGAATGGTTTGAATGAATTTAAAAGAGACAAAACATACTGTTAGAAGGAGAGGCTTGTAATGCGACGATGCGCCACACAAGTTGTATAGGATGTTACAAATTTTGTTTCTTTTTTACTTAATTAGTTTGTTTGAAAAATATTTTTTGCATTTGATTTTCATGAAATTTATTATGCGTAGATTCAGGGGCGAAAAATCGATCTAGCTAGGTTTCATTTTTAGAAAATGTCCTTTTATCCCTGTTTTCAGGGAATGAAAAATATTATTCGACTATGACGGTAAATTTCGCTATAAAAAAAAATATAATAGCTCGGTCGGTAATCGGGCGGCCCCAAAACAGACGGCCGCGGTTCGTTATCACGATCATTTACACACTTATTTTTTTTTACTTCCTCGGTCATCCAGGTACTGTTCTTAAAGTGAAAGTTTTTAATGGTTACTTAGAAACATTTTCTAACTTTAACACATTATAAGTATTTTTTGCATTGCAATATCCTCAGTGCAACATGTTGCTTTTTAAGCAAGGTATTTTTAGCCATCACTACCAAGATATTATAATATTTTAATGACAAACGTATTTTTAGCTCATTTCCCATGAGATAAACTGGGATAATTTTTATGGAACAACCAACGATATGACGATGTCGGTTGCCAAATGAGATTTTATTAATCGAATCTATTCGTTTAAAGATTGTTGAGAAGGCCACAAGAAGTACGTCCAATCATATTATGCCATGGACCAGTTTCGATTATTTGTCACGTTTAAAGAAAATCGTATTCTGAAACGTTTATTTTGCGTTTATATGTTTATGTGTGTTTTATTCAAGACCTTTTGGAATTAGCTTAGAGAGGAGATGGGTTTAGCAGCTTTGCATGCTGTAACAACAAACCCCACAGCTTAGTTCTCACCGCAAAGCTAACTTTGACTATACGAACTATACGAACATAAATGCGAAATTCTTTAATACACTACTTACATTTCGTGAGAAATAAGTGATAGTATTAAAAACAATTTGTTTTTTGGTTGTTTGTCTGTCTCACTCTCTTTTATTTCACTCACGCAAAAAAGAAAGATGAGGCTGTATATGCGTATTTTACAAAGCCAAGAGTGATTTTTTTTATTCAGAGTTAGGCAAGCACTTGTGAACGTCAAAATCCACTACCGGTTCGTAAACGAAGATAATGAGATAACTGTTGTGTTGTTACCATTTGTACCTGTAAGAGTTGAATAGAATAATATGACATTTCATGCCAAAATGTTAATGGCTGTCATTATATAAACATAAATAAAAGTTTTTATTTAGTGTATGTGGGCAACATTAAAATTATTTTTATGTATGGCAATTATTTTTAATATTAGGAGAGCCGTGATAGCTCAGTCAGTGTCCGGGCGCTCGCCTTTTATAAAGAAAAATATTTAAAAATATGTGAAGTCCGCCAATACGCAGTGGGGTCGCGTGGTGGTCTATGCCCTGATAACCTCTTTACAGAGGAGGCCTTTGCCCAGCAGTGGGACATTTATAGGCTGTTACTTTATTTTTTTTCATTTTTGGCAATTATATACTGTTCAATCGTGTAACTAAAACTGTACACAAGATAAAATAAATTTAATAGTGTTTTTTTTTATGTGAAAAGTTGCCAAACGAGCACACGGTTTACCTGATGGTGAGTGTATACCGCCGCCCATGGACATCTGCTACACCCGAGGGATACAGATGCGTTGACAAACTTTGAAAATTGGGCTCCGGCTACCTCACTCACCAGATGAAACGCGAAAGTATTTGTCATACTTCCACTTTACGCTGGTCTTCTGTGAGGTCGTGGTACTTACCCGGACGGGCCTGCCCATTCGTGCAACAGCCGAGGCTGCTGCGTGGCCCTACCACCGTAATAAATAGTGTCTATAAAAGTGATTTATTTCAAGACCAACTCCACCAGCTTTACCGACAGGCAGGATTTGCTTCCACTACAAACAGGCAAACCCTGAAAAAATCTGGAATGTTTTTCCCTTCAACTGAAACTTTGTGTCTGAAACTTTATGTAGTAAAATGGCGAAATCTTGGACCGTGGCATAGTATTAAGCAAAGGCCTCTTTGTCATTAAAAATAATACAATACAGAATGAAGTAAACAATACAGACTCGCTAAAGGAAACATTGCGGTAGTTCTTTAGAATCTTGAAAGGAAATTGGAATTACTTTTATTCCGTCGAAGTAGTCCACAGTTAAAAGGGCGATTCTCGCAACGGCTTAGCAATAATGAACTTGTAATTATCGTTCACAGCCTCGTAACTTAATTCTACATGACAGCGCAAAGCTCCGGCTCCGTGCAACTATTCGTGTTGCTTACTAATAAAACTTTACGTACGTGCATCATCAGGAATGAGATCTTATTGCTTGCATTACTGACGGCGATTGCTAGAAAAGTTACGACGCTCCGAGTTAATGGGATTTCTTTATTTACTTAAAAATAGATATGTTGCAAGCATTATTCGCAATGTGATTTGTATATGTCAAATCTTCTTTACACTAACCACTATACAGTTTTCGAATTTTATTTAAACTCTTTTCTAACACAACGCGTTCACACAGCAATTTTGTGACATTTGAATAAGACCGACCTCTCTTAGGGGGCGGTATAACTCTTGGAAAATATATTTCCATTGCCATTCCTCTGTTGCAATATATCAAAGGGAATGTGAATTTAGGTGAAGCCAGATAGTAACCTAACCTGCGCGTAAATTCTGTGGCGATGTTATCAAATGAGAATTTAAGTTTTGTCATATATGTTAAGAGCGTGCTAATACCATAAAAATTATTAAATTTTTGGGTGCCGTACTCAAAGGTTAAATGGTAGCCTATTACTAAGACTCTGATGTTTGTCTGTCTGTCCCTCTCTCGCCAGGCTGTATCTCATGAACCGTGGTAGTTAGACAGTTGAAATTTTCACAGATGATGTATTTCTGTTGCCCCTATAACAAATACTAAACAGAATAAAAACTTATTTAAGTGGGGCTTCCATACAACAGACGTGATTTTTTTTGCCATTTATTTAGATAATGGTACGGAACACTTGGTGGGTGATTCCGACTCGGACTTGGCCGGTCAAAGCTAATTCGTCAGAAATAGATAGCTCCTGGACTACTGCGTTGTATGAAATTCAGAGATACATTACATCAAAGGCACCTAAAATCACAAAAAGGATCTGTGTTAGGGCCAATGTTATTTCTTATTTATATAAATAATCTGTGCAATATTGAGATACCTAATTCAAAAGTTATTACATTCGCTGATGATACTGTAATTTTATTCCAACATTCATCATGGACACAAGATGAAATAGCAGCTGAGACAGGACTTCAAAGTATTATAAACTGGCTTGATTACAACTTACTTACATTGAATTTAATAAAACAAAGTACATAACTTTTAGCATAAAAAATAATTCGCAACCTCCTACAGATTTCATACTTAAAGCACATGAAAAGGTATGTGATTTTAGTTGTTCTGCTACAATAGTTATTTGATATACGGTTACACGTATAATTTTTCTAGGCGAAGCGAAGCAAACCGGGCAGTAGCTAGTATATAATAAATGTTTTCACCGATTAATTTGGGTAGTAGATACAGATTTGATTAAATTAATGAATACATGTAAAAAAAAAGATGGTTGTTATACCGTCTATTCCGGTAGTGTAACGCTCTCATTTGGCACTAGCACGTCTACGAATGTCCGTATGAGAGTTTTATTTTTTAATTTCTCTGCAAACAAAATAATCTTTGTGGAATCGAATATGGAATACGATTATTTTTGAATTATTTTAAAAGTAAGTGAGGTAGTTAGGGTTAACTGTAACGTTAACCATGAATAATGGATATAAATAAATGTAAAAATAAGTAGAATGTTTATCTGTAGGGTGCAGTGGGGCAATTCCGAAAACGGGTATATTCCGAAATCGTTAAATTTCTATTAATTATAATTATATTTTCCTACTAGCAACGTTAGGCTAGACAGCATATTTAATAACCACGCCGTCTCAGTCGTAGCAAGTCGCTAGTGACAATATTATGTGTGTGACAGCAAGTTTTCTTGGACAAGTGTTTTTCGCGTCATTTTTCGTGATTCATAATAACACCAATAAATTTATTTCGCAATTTTGGTAAGTTACATGGACAAGTTTTCCTTTTAACCATAGATTATCGTATTTTGCGTTTATGTACGAGGAACATAACATTCTAATGGTTATTAATTTTTTTTTTCGGAAATACCCTCACGGGTTTATTCCGATATATTATATTTTCCTTATAACCCCATTTAGCTTTCACATAGTAATTAGCAGTGGTTCTCAAACTTATTTTTATGCATTTGCATTATTAACAAATTTGTTTTACATATCTATCATGTCCCGAAATTACATAAGAAAGAAAATTAAAAAATACACTTCACAAGATTTGGCTCAAGCGATCGAAAAAGTTATAAAGGGAGAACTAACTTAATATACTGCAGCTCAAGTATATAAAATCCCCTTGACGACTTTTCATGAATACGTTAAGAGAAATAAAGCAACAGTCGGGTTTAATGCAAGAATACCTACCGTCATGCCAATAGAAGAAAATAAATTAGCAGAACAATTAAACTATGGAAGATGTCGCTGAATATGTGCAGGTAAACAATTTTCCGACACCATTTAAGAATAATCCTACCTCCACAACGCAAGACGTTGTCTTTTGTACAAATGTTCAAAAGATACACATTCACTGTGCGTTTCTTTTGCATGTTCGATTTCGAAAAGTGATATAAGGTCTAATATTTTATTCATTTATTCAACCTCTTTTGTACGCAAACGCATTCAACAAGATAATATGGAAATTTACAGTAAGAATACTACCTACAAAAGCGATATCTGACTGTCGTGCATAAAAAAGCTTATAAACTTTTGGAGTAAATGTTCTGTAACTCCCCTCCATCAAGCTATATAAGCCGGTGTTCAACTAAGGGCAGGACAAGGTTAAGTCCGATATTATGGGTAAATAAAGTCAAATACTTAGGTGTTCCACGACTCCACGACTCTAAGATCAACTTCAGTCAGTACATGATTCGGGTTATAAACCGGGCGGCCTTCGTACTCAGCCGCCTATGTCCTCTAATTAATGAAACGTCGAAAATGTCCTTTAGGAACAAGGTGATTATATATGAGGCATTGGTTCGCTCTGCATACATACACTAGATTCCGCCTCGTACTACTGGTATTCCCCCCGTTAATGATAGAAGCGTTGCTGGAGATTCTTCCGCTACTTCTTCTCCCAGCGCTAACGCTAGTCAGACTACAGCTACCGACCGAACAGAGGTCCGGCCCTCTCGGGTACCCTCGAATCGGAATGCCGGGTAACAGCCCAAGCCGTGGCCAAGGCGCCTGGTAAACTCAAGCCCGGTAAATCTGTAAAAGCCTCCTCAAGGCCAACAGTGGACCTACAAAAAACAGGTAGGCCACTCGTTGGAGTCCTGCATTATTCCTTGTTCCAATATTTAATTTAGTTTTTAAGAATAAAGTGATTTACTTAAAATCGTGTGTGATTTCAATAGGTGTACAAAAAATAAAGTGATTGATTTAAAATTTGTACCCCAATTTTTACCCATCTACGCTGACATTACAAGTGGGATGTGACCATAAGTTTACACAAAAATTAAAATGGTGTAAAAACAATAGCGACAAAATAAGAATGGACATTCGAGCAAAACTGCATGCTAGGAAAACTTGAAAGACTAACAAAATATAAAAATAAAGAAATACACTTATAACATAAAAAAAGTTAAGTGCCCAGAATTCACAGTTGAATTTTTACAATTGGATCGTAACCGAGAAAGGGCTTTAACGTTACATTATTTTTTGCGTTACATTATTGACAATAGACTGCTAGAAATATATTATTCTGAGGAAATCTCGGAGGTAGCTTTCAGTCTGATTCCATTCGCATCCGGCCCCAACAGTTCGCTGTCTTCCTGCAATTATGAATAATGTAGTACGGGCAATAAAATCGAGAGTTGCCACATCACTACATAGTATAAAACAAAGTCGTCCCGCTGTCTGTCTGTTCCTATGTATGCTTGGATCTTTAAAACTACGTAACGGATCTTGATGTGGTTTTTTTTCTAGATAGAGTGATTCAAGAGAAGGTTTATATGTATAGTATATTACACCCGTGCGAAGCCGGGGCAGGTCGCTAGTTCAAAAATAAAAGAAAATTTAAAGGTTTCCGTACCCAAAGGATAAAACGGGACCCTCTTACTAAGACTCCGTTGTCTGTCAGTCTGTCTCTCCATGTTGTATCTCATGAACCATAATAGTTAGACAGTTGAAATTTTCACAGATGATGTATTTCTGATGGATCTATAAAAACAAATACTAAAAAAAACAGAATAAAAATATATTTAAGTGGGGCTCCCATACGGCAGACATGATTTTTTTGCCGTTTTTATAGATGATGGTATTGACACATGTTTGAATTATTATTGCGCACTAAATATAAGCTCAAGATCCCATTTCAGCTGTAGATCTATTTTCATAATTCTTGATTTGTTTGAAATTAATTATTTGTCCGATTAAATTAAAAAGGATTTAAAAGCGTGTCATATTTAAGAGATAGTCGTATATAATTAATGTCCTCTTTTACTGAGGGACCGTTCAGCGCCGATTTTAAAGAACTAACGAGTTTATCCTTTCAAAAGATAATTTGAGCTTTGACGAAATTGCGTCCTATTCGGTTTTTGTAGATTGAGTTTCGAGTTATTAACGCTGATAGTTATATATTTTATTACGGCTGTACTACTGTTAAATCATATAATATATTAGCATTAGTTTATCTGCTTAATACTAGTTTATTCCTGTTTGGACAATGCACATTGACTAGATGGCATCGAGGTTAGTATTGATAACTTAAAACACTTGAAACCTGTACTTTTTTAAAAATAAACAAATAAACAAAACAGGGATGTTCCCGCGCGTATGATAGTACGCGTGGGAACATCCCTGTGTTGTGGAGGATATTGCAAACATGATCCCTCGGGCATAAAGTACACCCAGACTCTGGACGAATATTTGTGTACCTCAATTAATTAGTGCCCATTGTTATTGGCAAAAAAGTCCAGCTCGTGTAAATCGTTCCGATTCCAATTATTTGCAGTAAATTACGAAAGATTAAGCGAACTTCGCAATGAAATCGCCAATTTTAAATGGTTGCTTTTTAATACAGGAAAGTGGCTAACTGACAATTCTCGCATATATTTTTATTACAACGATACCAGTGGAATTTCATGTATCGGCATAGCTAATGGACCAGGATAAACTAGCATGGATAACATAAATGTAAAGGAAATTATACTGGTCTTTGCCGTGGTTGTGTTATTATAAGATTAACTTCAAACTATACTTAAAATCGTTGGACAAATAATTGTAGGCACTTAATCCAGTAACGCCCGGTTTCTGAAACACTGATCATCGTAGATGTCAACTAATCAGCTGTCAAATGGCTCTTTGAATTTCATTTTAGTTCACAAAAGGATGGTTAAACACACTGAATTGACTAGAATGATCTTCTTAATGATCAGAATGATCAATTCAAAGAGTTTAACTATCCTTTTGGTAACTCAAATGACATTTGAAAAGCCATTTGACAGCTGATTAGTTGACATCTACGATGATCAGTGTTTCAGAAACCGGGCATAAGAGTTTTGGTTGATACTTTTAATACCACACGTAAACTTAACAATGAACTCTTATTGTTTACGATCTAAAAGCGATAGGCTAAGACAATTAGGTAGTGTTGTTCATTCATGTGTCACGGAACTTAAACAAGCGATAATAGTGACAGATGGTGATGTGGGCGTCATCTCAGTGCAAGTGTGGGACTCCGTCCTTCCTAATTAAGAAATTGATCTAAAATCAATGATTAGAGGAAAAGGTCTGGTTTGGTACAATTCTTTTCTCGCTGAAATGTTACGTATTTAGCAAGAAAATGTGGCTGATATTCTTGGCCTCTTGGTAAGGGCTAGTTTAATTAGATTACTTGTATAAAATTCGGCATTCACGGTCTGACGCTTTAGTTAAACGGCTGATTGCCACACCACACCACCATCCGTAAAATTAGTTTCATTTATAATGTGTAATCGCGTAAATACAAGAAATTATTACGTTACTTGTTACTTAGTGAGGTTCTGCAAACATTGTAAATAAAAAAAGTTTTTACTGTCGTTTGGCACATCCTCATCATCATCATCATTTCAGCCTGTTTAAGTCCATCGCTGAATATAGGCCTCCCTCCCAGACTGTCACGAAGCACGATCCCGAGCGACCTGCTTCCATTGACTTCCCGCACACTTGCACATCCTCGCGACTCCTCTATGCAGGTATATCTTCTAACAAAACATTTTTCTCTATAAGGTGTTTTCATTGATTATAATCAATTTATTTTTTTTAATAATTATTAATGTTGCTTTCACGAAGCGATCATTAAAATTCATTACAGTTACCTAGTGAAATAGGCCACAAGCTTACCGAGCGACGTTAATTACCGGAAAAGCGAAATTGCATGATTAATGCTAAACACGTAACATTACCGAAATTATAATGGCTGTTAAGTTTTATTCATGACAAAACGTTTGGTACTTTTCTTGCACACTAAATAGAATGCTCGCTAACATTCGGATATGTTTTTTTTTTGTTTTTTAGTGCTTAGAACTATGCAGGTTTTAATCCTTTCCTTTTTTAGTTTTTAAAAAGTCTGTAATGGAACTTTAATAATAAATGATTGACTTATGTTGGATAATAAAACGCGCATTCAGAGTATCTTGTAATAATGGCTTTCTAAAAGATTTCTTACGTATTTAGTGATTTGGAAAATATAATGCAAAATTCAATGGAATATTACGAATTGTGTATTTAATGAATATTTAAAATATTTCGCAAAATGTTATAGGTTAAATAATTGAAACTATTTGTGTTGCTGGCCAGTTTTGGGCATACAGATTTGTATTAGGTTACCCTACATAAGAAATTGTCTTTTAAATACTCTCTACGTAGGTATCTCAATCATGCTAGTTATAATTAAAAATGAAGATTAATCTGAAATTATGTAACGGAAATTTTATACACGAGAAAAGTAGAAAATATAATATTAAAAAACGATAAAAATAGAACTATTTTTTATACTAACAGTATAAGGGATGTCGATTTCAATACATATTTCATATCACATATGATGTCACGTTACGGCTCGTTATTCATTACGACATAACCGCAAAATTAAGTTCATCGCTCATTAATTTGGTGCGCTTACTTTACCCTTAACGAGCCCTTAAAATTTATTGAATTCATATGGCGAAATAGGTCACGGCCAACTTTGCTTAGTCTCTGCTTGTAAATAAATTAGCAACACCAAAATACCAGTAAAAAGCCCAATGTAACATCCATATTTTTATTTCTTCCTATGGCCTGAAAATGCTTAATCTACCTCGGCTCATCCGCTAGCAATCTGTGTCAGGTTGTATCAGCGTTACGTCGGCTTGCATATTACTTGTAGACTCCCTATGTAAACACTTCAGAGAGTTCTACCAAACGGTTCATCAAAGTAGCCATGGTAGGACCACGTAGCAGCATAGGCTTTTGCACGAATGGGCAGGTCCGTCCGGGTAAGTACTACGACCTCACAGAAGACCAGCGAGAAGTAGAAGTATAATACTTTCGTGTTTAGTCCGGAGTTTGAGGCAGTCGGAGTCCAATTTCCAACAGGCTGTCAACGTATCTGCAACCCTCGAGTGTAGCAGACATCCATGGGCGTCGGTATTCACTAGCTAACATCAGGTGAATCGCCTGCTCGCTTGGCAACTTTTCACATAAATAAAAATCTGACAGACGCTGCTGGTTTGCTTTATCCCAAAAAAAAAAAAAAAAATAAACACCCTGCGGTCAAATGTAAAGTTACATTTGTAAAGTAACGCAAAGCGAACGCCGACCCGGGAAAAACCGCTGCAATCAGTGCCGAATCGTCACTCACGCGTGGAGCGGAAATGAAAGCCGGTTTTAATATGACTAGTGCCGACGGACCCTGTTTCGTGAATAATATCCGGTTTACAGGTTCAATTCTACTGTTAAAGTCTATGGAAAATTTCATTTTCAATGCCTTTAATTAGTATGAATGTAGTGACATATAGAAGATGATATGGCAAGCGAGCAGGCCGTTCACATGATGTAAAGTGATCATCACCATTCATACAGCATGTAGTCAATCTGATAGTCACCTGACGAAACGCGAAAGTATAATACTTCCGCTTCACGTTTGTCTTATGTCATACTAGCTACCCGCCCCGGCTTCGTATGGGTGCAATGTATTATACCTTACTCTTGAATCACACTATCTAGTAAAAAAAAACACATCGAGATCCGTTGCGTAGTTTTAAAGATCTGAGCTTACATAAGGGCAGACCAGGAGATTCTTAGAGAAAGACGGCACTACCATATCTTATAAAACTTCTTGTAGGAATCTTGGAAATATATTCAATGTTCATACCACCGATATAAAATATTACAAGTTTAAAGTAAGTAAATAAATACAATATCACATAAATATTCTAGAGCATCCTAGGCTTAATGTTGCGGCTGGGGACAAGACTTTTCTCAAAGGTACCTAAAGCATAACTATTCAGGGAGGAAATGCAGCTAGCGTTCTTGGCGCCATGCCGCGTGGATTAGGTTTATTAGATAATTTGTAATTTAGATAGATTTGATATTGTTAATGTTGGATAAATAAATTGTATAAAAATAATTGAACTTATTTCCAGGACATATTTTTACGAATCGTTATTTTGTCCTAAACTAAACAAAGCTTATATTTTGATGGTTACTGGATTATTGATAAAATTCTATGTATAGGTTACATTACGAGTGTTGCACATGTCAATGGGCGGCGGTTATCAATCGATGCTGGTCGCTTGCCATCTTCTTACATCAAAAAATGGTATAAAGAAGTTCGAAAAAACAATCGCGTGGACAATATACACCAATAAGTACAGTGGGTGGAAAATTCGAACACTATTGAATCCCTACAAATGAAACGGCATTTTAATCTTTCATGTTAAGACTTGACATGAAAATCTGCAATCAATCATATTGTAATCCGAGCATATTTGTGTTATCATAATGAAAGAGATTAAGAGCAATAAAAGTAATACCCTGGTCTTAACAATCTATAATCCCCAAAAAACTATTTTTGTATAAAATGAGGATGTTTTTGTGAAAATGTATAGTTGTTAAACCTCGACTTCAAGAAAAGGTACGTCTTTCTTCAATTTTTATTTATTTGCTTCAGTTTACTTACCTTAAATCGATTTAAAATCAAAAATGGATAATTAATTCGTACACCTTAAATGAAATCTGAATAAATTTCGAGATTAAGAAAGGAATCTTTTCCGTGACTAGAATGAGCAATATTTCAATTTAAAGTTATTTATTATACTTTTCTTGTTTAGTGCTTTGAACAACTTACAAATTATTTCATTAGTTGAGTTATTTATCTTGGTATTTTTCTAAATTATCAACCTCATTGCACTAAAAATATTCCACTCAATTTTGTCATTCATTTGGTAACTGATTTTTTTAGATTATGAAATTCCTGCTATTGTCAGTCTTCATTGCCGCGGCTGTTGCCAGCCCGACACACCGCCTTGTGCAGCCCGGTCCAGGTGGACCCGCCCCCGTTATAATTGATGAAGAGCCCATCTCGATCGGACCCGCTCTCGTCGACCCAGAACCCATTGCAATTGGGCCTGCCATAATCAACCCGGAACCCATTGCCATCGGCCCCGCCATAATCAAGCCCGAACCGGTCGCCATCGGACCCGCTTTTGTCGACGAGTCGGCTGTCGCCGAAGCTGCCAAACAGCCCATAGTCCAAATCATCATCAACGTTAATGAGCAGGGTCAGATCATCGCGTGCTCCTGTCGTTTCCCCGTCTCCCGTCGAGTATGAAATCGCACCAGAGCCAGTGTCGGTAGTTGAAGAGGCGGCCGAACCAGAGCTCGTCCCCGTCGTAATCGGCAAGCCCGTACTCCCAACTCCAGTGATCAATATCCCCGGTACCCTGAACTAATAAGTACGAACAACGCTGAAATTTGTTAAAGAAATTACTTAGAAGAAGACGAAGAAGAAACGCTTATTCTACGGTCTAAGCACAATGGATACATACAAAACTTAAAAAATAATGTAACTTACACACATATCCTTAATAAATGATGTACTTCGTTAAATTTTATGTATTTTTCTATATGTATTCAAATAAGTTCCGCGGGATTATGTACCGTTCGCGCAATTAAAACAATGAACTAATCAATCTTCGTCCTTATTCGTGGTGTATGGGTGCGTGAAGCTTTGTATGATTTTAATAATATTTTAATAAATTTGTATAATTTAATACATTTTATTGTATATAACAAAAATATTTTTTTTCCAAAACAAGTTCAAATTTTAAAAGATAAGGTAACAAGATCAATGATCTTAGAATGATTTTAGTTCAAAACACCTGATGAGTTATTAAAAATAGGTGGCAAATAGTGAGGCCTAATATTTCTGTCACGATGGTACAGTAATAGACTCTTAGTGCTTGAGACTTTCACATTCTATTAGGACTTTATTAAATCCTAAATCCCACAATTCATACTATATTACCAGTTTACCCCGAGTGAGTGAGAGTGGACGACGTAGTTTAAAAAAGTAGGTACTTGAATCATCTTCAGAATATAATAATCTAATAACGATGGGACTTGTAGCAAACTCTAAATAATATAACTAGTTACATACTAAAGCATCAGCTTCGGATGTCATAATAAACGTAAGTATAGTATAAACTAAGTGCAGTTTTAATAAGACACACAAACACACAAAACCCCTTAGATGGTGTATATAACAACGTTTCATCTCACGTAAAACTTCTGCTCGCTTGCCAACTTTCCACACGAAAAAAATATAGAAAAATTAGTGACATTATTAAGAAATTACTTTAAAAAATATGGAAATGATTTTTGTTTTGAAAATGTGCCTCACAGAATATTTGGTATTTGCTTAATACGAAAATTATGTATCATCATAATTACGTAAATGATTATTGTGAAAAAGCGCTACGCTTTAGAATTTTTACAATACAGAGCGTCGGAATAAGAAGATATTAAGTAGTCAATAATCATTGTAATAGTAAATCATGCTCTTCCATTTCATCATTTCGACGTCTTTTATATTTATCAAGAATCCTTACGTAAATGAATATTGTTATTCATTAATATTGTAGTATGATTTAATAGCTTGCTTGCGCCAGATTCGGTAATTTAATGGTAATATAACATATTTGCGTTACGTAAAATTAGAAGTGCCCTATCAACATTTACACCCGTTATATACAACCCAGAACAAAATTCGTTTACTCGCATATGTAATACTAACGTACAAATGAGATAAAAGATTAAAATATGTTTTTAATATAATAAGTTTCTCACATTAAGGAAATAAATTGTAATTTTTAGATAAAACAATTATTTACGTGTTGGGCAAGTTAAGATAACGTATCGTATGAGTTGAATTAATTTTATAATTTTTTTTAAGGATTAATTGAGGTCCCTACCTTTTCGGCGAAAACATGATTAACACGAGCCAGATAAACAGGAAATATATTCAGTGTGGTAACACACCCAAGTCCTCGCCCTCGTCCCGCGCTCCTTCCCTAATACCCTCTGTACAGGCAGTTATTTCGTTTTTTCATGCTTTCCTCGTGAATGCGAGAAATCATTATAATACCTCTTTTTTACATCAATATTGTTTTCAGGGTGTTCCTAATTGAAAATTACGATTAATAAAGATAATATTTCAGTTCACTGGAGTGGAATTTATAAGTCCCGGTACAAACGGAAGCAATGATTTTAATAGGCTTTGTTATTGGTGGACGATACGGAATTAATCCGTATTATTGGTTTAGGTTCATTTCGTTAAATTATTTCGTCTAGACTAAATTGAATAGTAAATTAAATTTAAGACTAGTAAATTCGTTTTCATAAAACTCCCATTTCCAGGTGACATGCGGTCACCGAGGGAAATAGTTATTAAACTTTTACTCTGAGCTTCTTGAATAAATTAAATAAATGCTCATTTATAAACGAGCATATATAACACTGATTGTTTCCTGTGGTCTGTTAATCAATGCGATTTTGTGTACATTCCGCAAGCGACCACTGATGATGCTTAGAATTGCGTTGCGGCGTTATGCGGGCGGTTTGCATTCTCGGTCACGAAGCAATGTTATGACCAGGCCACGGTGTGCGCCAGAGATTACGATCATACTGGAACAGTACTAACTTCTTCATAGTTGTCAAGATATCCGGGACTCTTATATGTAGCTTTTTATTTGTATACCAACCATTTAACGATACGATTGCCAAGTGATAATGGTTCACAGCAATGCTCACCTTTGCCTCCGCTGTTCCTCTGGCCATTTACTGTTATAAAATAAGGACTATCTTTATTTTAATTACAGAGAAAGTGTATTTATCAATCTATGATTATTTTTTTATATTTGGAGCTTAGAGACTAGCAAACAAGTTGAAACTTTTTATGTTAAACTTTAATTACTTTATAAATAAATAAATAGTACCCGGAGGACCGAGCTTTGCTCGGTTTGTGTTTTTTTTTTTTTTGGTAAATTTAGATACAAATTACTGAGTAATGAAATATGCATAATATTTTTCGATCTTACCGTCGTAATAATAAGAAAATATGAACTGATGTTTTTCACAAAAGAAAGAACTTTAAAAAAGAGGGAAAAAAATAACAATATAACAAATCGACAAAAAATTAAAAATAAAGAAAGCAATGATCTGGAATCGAAAAAAAGTAAAAAATTAATGTGTAAATGATCGTGACGCGAACCACGGCCGTCTGTTTTGGGGCCGCCTGATTACCGACCGAGCTATTATGACATTTTCTCTAGCTGCGAAATTTACCGTCATATTCGAATGATATTTTTCATTCCCTAAAAACAGGGATAAAAGGACATTTTCTAAAAATGAAACCTAGCTAGATCGATTTTTCGCCCCCGAAACTACGCACATACTAAATATCATGAAAATCGCTGGAGCCGCTTCCGAGATTCCGATTATATATATATATATATATATATATATATATATATATATATATATATATATATGTATATATATATATATATATATATATATATATATATATATATATATATATATATATATATATACAAGGATTGCTCGTTTAAAGGATAAGATTAACTGTGTATTATAATAGAAATATTAACTGAAAATTTCTTGCATAATAGTGACACTTTTAGCATAACCTCTATTCGAGCAGTAATAAGGATTTGGACAATAACTGGTGGTAGGTTTCTATAATTGTCAAGTCTTAGAAATAAATTAGTTGCAAAATAGGGAAATCTTGGAAACCTCTTGCTACCCCGTACATGTAACAAGGATGTGTTTTAAACAATTAATATTAAGTAATGAAGTAAGGATTGTATATTTCCTTGTGTACTAAAGTATATTATATTGTATTCTATTATATTCTATCTATATCTAATATTATATTCTATCTATTACCATGGCCACATAATCTTTATACACAAAGAACAAAAAAAAGACAAAAAATAAAAACAAAAGACAGCAAATTAATCGAAACAGTAGAATGAAAATTGTTATAGAATAACTAAACAGACTCGACGAGCTCTCAATTATACCCGGCTCAGATGAGGTTTGCCATTCTAGTTCTATTTCTGAATCCAATTTCTCACTTCTTTTAACGGCTGCATTTACATAGCAGGTACTCTTGGTGAAATAGAAATCTGTTGGCGCTTTACAGAAAACGGTTTGAATTTTAAATTAAAGCATGTTTTACTGATTCAGTTAGCGACAGGGCTATATGAAAAGCGATCCACATTTCATAGATTAATCGAATGAAAGTAATTTACTTTATACAAGTTAGTTTGCTCGGCCGTTCTCGTGTGTTAACTCTAATGTACACAAAACTTACTATATCTCATTTTGGAGATTATCGATATTAAATATTAACTGTTTATTTTTTAATTACATAGACATTATTTGAATGAAAAAAAAACTATAAGTATTTATATAAAAAGTATAATACAAAGTATACGAATAATGTCATATCCCGTTTATTGAAAGAAACAAATTTCTCAAAAGTAAAAATATACACGTTAGAGTTATTTCCTGTGGTTATATAACGAAAAATCGTATGAATGAAAGGGTTGGAGTGTCAACCCTATCTTTTCCCTTCCGCTCTACATCGGACTTCCATAGGGTTGGCAGTATATTACCGAGTTTTTACTAGTGATGCTATATCCTTTATTTCCGATTCACGCATTCAGTTATGAATGCTTCATACAACAGCATTACACTATCACATTTTTCGATTCACCTGAACAAATTTTTAGTTACTTATGTCCATATTTTTAATGTGAGAAGGTGGAAAGCTGGCTGGCGCCGTCCACTTGCAACACGCAGGGTTGTACATTCGTTTCCGCCTTTTAATATCGTGGGCTCTGGTTATCTCACTCATCCGACGAAATGCAGAAGTATAACATTTCCACTTCCCGGCATTCTTCTGCGAGTTCCTGCTACTTCAAAGGACGGAGCTGCCCATTCGTGCAACAGCGAAGACTGTAGCGTAGACCTACCACAGTGAAACATATTTGAGAATCTAGTAAATTTATAGTATACTAGCTGCTGCCCGCGACTACGTCTGCGTAGAGGGGTGAAAATTTAGGGTTGTATATATTTTTGTATGCTGTATCATAAAAAATAAAAACAAAAATTTTTATATAAAAAATAAAATAGAAAGTTAGGATGAAAAATAGACGTTGTCCGATTCTCCACCCTGGCCGATATGCACACAAAATTTCACGAAAATCGGTCGAGATCGATTTGGGAGGAGTTCAATTACAAACACCGTGACACGAGAATTTTATATATTAGATTATACAAAAATATCAATTTTGTTAACAATCACATACATTTTAAAGTCATAACGTTTTTTTTAATTATTTGATATTATCTGCAAAGTTTGTTTAGTGTTGTCATCGCAAATATTTTGCCCGCAATCTTATCTTCCAATCGACGAAAACTAATAGAGGGTCGTAAATAATATCAGACAAAGTGATATCAGCCGTACACCGCTGGACGTTAATGGTATTAATGTTTAACTTTTGCTACCGATATTTTGAGAGTAATGTTTGAATAACGTGCTTTCAGTACAGAGTGAAAATTAATGGTTAGAATCCTGGGATATATTCCTTTTACCTCGATAACAATTTAAAAATCTTTGATGTTAGTGCACTGGTTATATTTATCATACTCGTAATCGTGTAAAAAACAAACAAAGAAACTTGTGGTAAATATATTAAATAATAGAAAATAAATACTTTCATTTATCTATGTTACACTGGATTGACTGTGCATGTGTTCCTCCTGAATAGGACAAACGGCACCGGGCGACGGTGAAGCGGAGCTTGCGATCACAATATATACGTAAATAAAATATGGGATAGGTATATAACAGAGAGGTATCCTCGGTGAATTTCCTTTGGTTTTATAAAGCCTTTATGGGGAGTTATCTGAGGAGAGGTTTAAAAATAATAAAATAACAAAATACGAACATGCCTTTCATGGGACAGCCTTTCATGGAAGACAGATATTGAACGATATACCAGTATTTCGGTTTCGCGGACCTTATTTTGTCGCAAATCTTTGTGAAAATAAAATTTATACACACATCTTGTATAATGTTTACATTTTTCATATATATTATAATGTTATAAATTTAAAAACTCTCTAGGCTATAATAACTTGATGATATTATTGCACCATGATGCAAATATTGACAAAACTTTGACTAAATGACAAAACTTCGTATTTATATTGTATTTTTAGTATATTTAACATGACAACAAAATATTTCAAAATGAAAGCATTGTCGATAATTGTTCCACTATAAATACACGATAATAATATGATTTATGGGTAAAAAGAAGAATTGATAAACTCAATGAATAATCTTTGTTAAGCTATAAAATTAATCCAACTAAAAATTACAATGGTAAATCGTCATGTCAACATTTGTGTGGATTTTTTGATAATGATATATATTGCCGAAATGACTTGCACAATGAATACTAATCACTTTTTACACCTTAACGAATATAAATTGTGGAAAAGTATGATTTGTTGATATAGAAGTATGAAGTGAAATTTGGAACAATTGATAATAAATAAAAGAATTCTGCTTTTATGCTTCTGTGATTTAAAAATGCAGTATACGGTACTACAAAATTAGTAAATATGCACCACTGCAATATATTAAGAGCACTATTCATTCTTTTTTAGGGTTCAGATAACTACTAAGAATAAAACTACTTAAGATATGTTGGCGCTGGCAGCACTGTATACCGGATATGACGTTATCTACCCGAGCCAAGGGACACATGGTCGCATGGAGCAGTGATCACTTGGATTGCGGCCTCGTTCCCGGACAGTGATACAACCACTAGTGCTACTTGTCGTTATGATAGTTGTTAATATTCAAGTTCAGTAATAGTTAAAATATTAGAATCAAGGTAAAAACGTTAGAACTCTTATAGATAAGACTCAGCTGTCTGTCTGTCTGTCCGTCTGTCACAAGTCTTTATCTCATGAACCGTGATAGTAAGATAGTTGAAATTTTCACACATGATGTCTGTTGCCGCTATAACAACAAATGTTAAAAACTGAATAAAGATATTTAAGTGGGGCTCCCATACAACAGACATGATTTTTTTTGCCGTTTCTTATAGTACGAACGAAGGGTATGAACAAAATAATTTATTTGGAATTGTGTCGTTTGCTAGACCAATAACAGATTTGTCAGATTTCACATATCATCGAAACATTTTTTGTTACCATGTCGAAGAACTGAGGAAGTCACGATGTATTTCTGTACCGATTACAAAACTTTCTATCGGATATGACTATGATAGCGTATTTTAAGTCCCTCTGTCCTAAAGCTTTATACTGCCGCAAACCTCACTGACTTCGCACAAAAATTTGTAAAAAGAAATGGATAAGTGGACAAAACAAATTCCTAATGTAAAAATCGCACTGCTATAAGAACTAATAACTCCCGGTGCTGAAATAGCATTGTAGTTGGATTAAATCGATAACCGATTACCTCGGTGAGTGGCACTTCAGTCCGTACAGTACCACACCGTCGAATAGATTGCTCCAGGAATATCGATATGTATTATGCATAGGTATTGGGTATATACGTATATCGATGCTTGCATGTTTATTTTACAACCTCCAATCAGCAGATTGCCTGTCGAGCCGGTGGAGTGTTCCGGATATAGTATGAACACTTATCTCAATACTTTCTATTATAATATAATAGTATATTTTTAATGAAGGTTCCAATAATGTACTAATACAGGTCTTAGTATAATTAACTATCTATGTCACGATGTGACTTCAAGACGTCTGTTTAATTTAAATTTACACACGTTTGGACCTATTATAAGACCAAAACGCTACTCTCAGAGCATAAATAAAATATAAAATATTAAGGTTAAAAAAGAAATTGTTGTTTAAAGAAACAAAAAAACTTACCTCAATATAGTAAATTAATATAATAAAAAACAAAACAACTTAAGTGTTAAAGTACTATATGGTTGGGATATGGCCCGTGCAATACAGTAGTTTTTTTTATATGAAACCAAAGACGAAAGAACAAGTGTCTTACTTTATGTTGACTTATTACTGCCGCCCATGTACGTTACCAATACCTGTGAGGATGTGTTGCCAGCTTTATAATATAAGTAGTTTGGACTCGTAACCTCACACGCGACTTGAGCTTTCTAAATTGAACTAAGGTAAATGAGACTGGAGTGGAGGAGTAGGTGCAAATGGCAAAATTTCTTGCGTTGTGCGTTTCAAGGGGGAGGCCTATGTTCAACAGTGTACGTCTTACGGCCGATAATGACGATCATGAAATGATAACATTAGGGGAATTTCCTCCTTGGCGTAGCACTATTGAACCAAACAGTTTCGTTTGCACTTTTTACCTAAAGTCCATCAATACGTTGTAAGCATTAAAATATACCGAGACAAGCAGTGAGTTCACGTTCGGTCATCAAGGAAAGCACGCGTTCTCAAAATATCATACCGGGGTATCATATCATATTATCAAAGTGTATCATTTTAACTATTTCAATTTTCTAGTAAAGTGTTCTAAGAACTCCTATCATTTATATCATCATAACCGGTGTTAGAAGTTACCCAACAGTCAGACTCTCGCTTTTGCAGATTGTATATGATCTTATATTGGAAGACCAGAGATTTACTATCCATGAGATTGCTAATACTAAAGGGATCTCGTATGATCGAACGGATCATATTATATTCCTGAACTTGAATCTTGTATAATATCGTCTCATGAATTGTTTACAGATGTATGAAGCTGATCCGCTAGATTATTTATCAGATTTGTGACCATTAACCTGGTTTCATTATTAGAACACAGATAAAACAAATTAAAAGCCAGAAATAATCTCAGTGTAGTGAAGGCAGTTTTGTCTGTTGGCTGGGTGATTGCATTAGTTCTTTTAGGATAATACCTCAGGGTGTCATTATTTCAAATCTATGGCACAAAAAAAATTGGTGCGCAAAAAATTTCATCGAATGATGAAATAAATTCTACTGGCGGACCAGTTTTAAAAGGTTGTCAATGCCAGATGCGTTGTAGCTGATGTCCGTGGGCGGCGGTATTTACTTAACATCAGGTGAATCGCCTGCTCGTCTGGCAACTTTTCACTTTAAAAAAAACTGACATAGAAGCCTTGGAAAGCAAGTTGGAACGATTGAATATTTTATTTAGTTTCAACAAATAGCGCAGTTATGTTAATAATTAGAAGAATTTTTGTTACATATAACGTAGTCATGAAACTACATAGATTACTATATAGAGTATTCGTCACGACTTACGTATATTAAGTCCGCCCTTTGTAATCCTTTTTTTTAAGGTTTTGCAATAAAGCATAAATAAATAAATATTCAGTACATACGTAGAAAAATAAAAACGTCTTTATTAAAATTTTATTTAATTTGTTTCTATTGGACACCTGAAGAATTTTAGTGGGTAAGCAAAGTGCAAACGACTTGCCAACTAGCTTGTCTGTTATTTGCGATTAAAACCAGCTACCCTGCAAATGCGCAAGGTACGACATCTCCATCTCATTATACGGCGTCGCTGACACACCATTACCTTGCCAAATTTACGACACGGCCCAAGCGAAGGCATTGAGCGGTTCCGTCTACGGCAGTTGGCAAATGAATTCAGAGTGAAACTCTAAACATATTTTTTAATATAATGTTATTTGAAGCTCCCATCACTATCACTACATAATGTAAAGCATGTCTCCCTGCTGACTGTCAGTCCCTATATATGCTTAGATGTTTAAAAGTATGCAACTGATCTTGATGCGTTTTTTTTTACAAGATAGATTGATGCAAGGGGAAGGTTAATTTGTAAATTTTGTTTGCACCCGTGCAAAGCCGGGGCGGGTCGCTAGTAAGCAATAAAACACAACATGAATTTAACACAAAAGAACTCTTCGATCTGATTATATTGTGTTTTCAAGTTATCTAGTAAAAAATAAATATATATAGAATCTAAAATAGCTAGATTTACTTACCCTAAAAGTCAGGTAAAAGTCATTTCCCTATTGTGCCTTATTGTATTGTTCTACTTAATAATTGTTTATTCTTTCAATCAGGGTGCTTTTATCAGGTTTACAATGTTTAAAAAGAAATATAGTTGGCTCATGCGAACTGTGTCTTAATTTGTCACATCGGATTGAGATTTTATATGGAAATGGTCTTTTTATTTTTTTATATTTTTTAAATTTGATTATTAGTATATATACAAACATCTTTGAAAAATTTTTGTGTGTAACACTATTAACTAATCACTGTATTGATTTCTTGTTTTAGGCGAATACTATACACGGTTAAAGGAAACAATTTTACGGCTTTTGTCGGGATTTAATTTAGTTTTTATATTCCCGGCGTTTCGACTCCTTTCCAGCGTTCTTTTTTTTATTTATTCTTTTTTTCGAGCAGGTGGTTCACCTGATGTTAAGTGAACATCTGCTACACCCAAGAGTTGCAGATGCGTTGGACAACCTTTTGAAAATTGAGCTCCGGCCACCTCACTCATCAGACGAAACGCGAAAGTATTATACTTCCACTTTACGCCGGTCTTCTGTGTGGTCGTGGTACTTACCCGGACGAGCCTGCCCATTCGTGCAACAGCCGGGGCTGCTGCGTGGCTCTACCACCGTAGAACATACAGTCCATACAATTTTATGGAATAATACTGTACAAAAACGCTAATCGCTTATGCATTGAGTACCTTAAATGGACTCAACCGCATAATAGAATACTAGAACGCAACATAACTCATTGCGCGCAAAGTATCTCAGCTCCCGGGAGATAATAAAATAATAATATATTTCAGGCATGGTTGAAAAGTAATCTCCCTATTCAAAAGAGTTTAGATAAGATAACGGCTTGTTTAATTCTGAAGCTAAAACAGCAGAGGCATGCAACACTGGCTGTTGCACGAATGGGCAGGCTGGTCCGGGGAATGACCGCGGGCCAGAAGAAAAGCGTGAAGTGGAAGTATAATACTTTCGCGTTTCGTTTGGTAACTTAGGTAACCGGGACTATTTATTTTAAGGGTTCTCAACTCATCTTCAAGCCCTCTGGTGTTGTCCATTGTCAGCGGTGATCACTTAACATCAGGTGAACCGCCTGCTCGTTTGAAAACTTATCACATTATGAAAATAAGGTATACTTTTGAAAAATCAAATACACAATAAAGCAATATCATTGTCGACATACACTCAGTGGCAGTCTACAATAACGTCGGCTGTGTTCTTTATTGTATTTCTCCTTTTTATTGTATTAGTTATTGCTGTATTAGTTCTTTAATTTCTATCGACAGGCATCAGTGTCTGACATATATGACGTCTATTTTGCAATATTTATTTAGGGTTTTCACCATGTTTGCGATGAATACTGAAACTCCGCGATGCCTTTTTCTTAGTGCCCCAACCCTCGTATTCTTCTTAGGGTTCCGTACCCAAAGGGTAAAATGGGACCCTTTTATTAAGACTCCGCTGTCTGTCTGTCTGCCGCCAGGCTGTCTTTCATGAATCGTGATAATAAGACAGTTGAAATTTTCACAGATAAATGTATAAATGTATTTCTGCTGCCGCTATAACAGCAAATACTAAAAAACAGAATAAGAATTATTAACCGAGGCTTCCATACAACCGACATTGATGCGACATTGATCCATAGAACCGCCATTTTTAAAAATATTGATACGGAAACCTTCGTACGCGAGTCCGACTCGCACTTGGCCGGTGTTTTTGTTTTTTGTATAGCGTCGGTCTTAACTACAACAATTTATCTAGCGATACGGTAAATTATTAAGCTAATTAGACGCTATGGCTCGGAAACACCGCCGCAAGCGTGGGGATTAAATTAAAAGTGCTTTATTTGCGGTACGGAGGGGCGAAATTTATTTTTCAAGTTGGCCTCGCTGATTTTAATTATAAAGTCTTTTTTTCCCAACTTGTGGAGAGGTCCTTTGGCACTACATGAAAAAGATTTTATTCATTACTAAAATCGTCATATTCAACTGTAATTAATGTCATATTGTCATAGATTGCCAATGCACAATTAAATAAAGGGAAAAATCAGTATCAATTTTTATATGAATATTATGATGTAGGTAATATTTTATATTTGAATTTTTATGTAGTTCTTTGACCAAAGGAATGAAAAAGATTTATAAAAGCTTTTTCGGTACCCTACAGTAGAAAAAAAGTGATGTCATCTATATATTAATATGTGAAGCAAAAACTTTGTACGCCTTTTTACAAAAACTACGCTGCCGTAGGAGAATTCAATTTCCCACACTTACGCTTTATATAGAGAAGGAATGCAGAATGCTAAGATTTTTTTTAATTTTGCATAAAAAATATATTAAATCAATAAAAAAAAACATTACACACTTCCATTATTTGAAACACACACGCATATATGATCTTTTGTTGTTAAAGTCTGTACTCAAATAGAGGATAGATTAATATTTTTCAAACTTATAATTAAAATTAATAATGGTCGAATTTCGACCACTTGGGAGACACTTGGGAGGTATTATTTAATATTCAATTATACTTCTACAATACTACAGACTATTAATGGGAACATTTTAACTTTGGATGACGCGGTAAAATTTTTGGGAATTTAAACTGAATGGAGTTGATGTTGCCTACGGGAGATGACGGGTTTTCCGCATTTTAAATCTGATTAATGAGTTTCTCCGGGAAGTATTAGTCTCGTGGGCATAGAAACCATTGTTTTTGTACCTTTTGACCACGTAAATGTATTTTGTTATATTTAAACGCAAATTCACACAGATATAACCTCGTGATTTTTTAGCATTCCGTATCCAAGGGGTAAACCCTATTACTAAGACTGCTTCGGTCTGTCCATCTGTCCGTCTGTCTCTAAACTGTAATCACATGTAACATGATAGGTAGACAGTTGAAATTTTTACAGATGATTTATTTCTGTTACCGCTATAACAACAAACTAAAAAACAAAATAAAACGTATTTAAGTGGGGCTCCCATATAACGGACATGTTTTTTGCCGTTTTCATAGATAATGGTACGGAACTCTTCGTGCTCGAGTCCGTCTCGCACTTGGCCGGTTTTTTTAATGTGAGAAAGTGGTCACGACCTGGCGGTTCCCCTGATGTTGCAAATGCGTTGCCACATTTTACTAAAGTAGGCCCCAGCTACCTCACACACCAGACGAAACGCAGAAGTGTAACATTTCTTGTTCACGCCGGTCTTCTGTGAGATCGTGGTACTTACCCGGACGGACCCGCCCTTTCGTGCAACAGACGAGAGTGTTGCGTGGCACTACCATATGCTGTCATCAATCGAAGATGGCGCGAGTTTTTTTTTGTAAATCGAACGGTAAATAAGCTACGTTTGAGTCCTCGTTATTGTTATGTATAAGAATTTCTTACTATTTCTATTGAATAAACATTGTATGGATACAGGTATACAAAACCTCGTGATCTTAGATTGAAAGTCCAAAGCGTAAGCGCCTAGAATTAATTATTGTCTTACTAGCTGTTAAACGCAGCCTCACTCGCGTGGTGAAACGGAATTAACAATGTGTTTTTTATTATACTCCAGAATAGCACGCTGACGGCAGAATTTTTTCCACTTACTTAATACTTATCGTTATATTTTGTACAATTCACATAATATCTTTATTAATTATAGCCTATATGTTATTCTGATGTATTAGCTATAGTATTGTAAAGTTTCATTAAAATTCATTCAGTTGTTTTACAGTAACAAACATCCATCCATACCTACAAACTTTCGCATTTATAATATTAGTAAGGAAGTAAGGATTAGTAAGGATATTAATCGGATACGATAATAAGGAGAATCGATTAGTCCTCCCATTTGATTATGCTCCATCAAGACGGGACTTTGGAAACACGAGACCACTGAATATTAATTACTATGTCATGGTTCCGTTGATCCTTCGGAAAATATTTAACTAGCAAAAATTCTCAACTCCACCATCCTTGAAATTTACCCTTGCTAGTACATATTAAAGAGCCGTGATAATCTATTGATTAGTTCTATAAATATTATTTAACTTATTGTTAGTAGAAAGAACGGCCAGTGCAGGGCCCACAGAACCGATTCAACCAGAATTCAATAAGGCGATTGATACACTGCGTGAACACACGTACACCACTTGCTCACGTTTACAATAATTATGAAACCTTAGTGTGAAAAATGGAGCTTGAAAAATGAGTACCTCAGATAATGATAAAGAATTATGTATTTTACTAACAAAAAGTTCAGCTTTTAAGGACGTTCAAGAAAGTTCTCACAGACGTCTGTAGTAATGAGAAATAGAAATGGACGCAAAATAAGTATTAACTACCCTATTAACCTTTGCCACACTATTATTAAAAAAGCTCCGAGCTACGATCATATTTTATAAATTACACAATAAAAAGGTAGTATGAATATCTAATTTTGTCAAAGGGCCTTCAATTTCATTAGAGGTGGCCACGTGTCTGCAACATAATTATTGAATAAAAGTTATTAATGAACCTAGTTCCATTGCTACGATTAAATTTCTAGTCCTTGCTGAAAAGGAAATTGATGAAAAACTAAAACTACCCTCACCGTATCAGCATTAATTTTCATTTCTTGCTAAGTTTATTTTTTATGCGAAAAGTTGTCTAACGAGCAGACGGTTCACTTGATGTTAAGTGAATACCGCCGCCCATGGACATATGCCAATCCCGAGGATTACAGATGCGTTGACAACCTTTTTCAAAATTGACAGTTTAATGATAACAACGTGATCAGTTAAGGAAATATAATTATATGATAATATTTTTTTTATAACATTACAAAATACAAACCAAATGATCGCTTTCTAAATATATTTTGCGAAAGGTATGCAGAATATTTGAATAAAATCTCATTTGAATCTTCCTTAATTGGCATAATTCAGTTGCGTCCGTAACATAACGCCCTTTACGAGGGCATAATTAAAGAGACCTTTTTAAGTCTGTCAACTTTCCAGATTGTCTCATCGAAAATGCTGATATTGAATTTCCTGGAAATTTATTGTCGAATTCGAACGAATAAAAGTATTTTACGGATTTATACCGTTTCATGTTGCTTTATTCGTTTTGTTTATTCCTGACGTTAATTTACAGCGTACATGGTCACGGGATAAAATGAATTGTTTTATGTCCTAATATCTGATATTAGTTAATCCGGGCTACTGTCAATTATTTTAATATTGATTTTATTCCAACAGAATGTAAAGCGATAATATCCTGTAATAGTTTCATTTAAATACAAGAAATTAATTCGCTTGATTAATTAAAACTGTCCATGAAAGTCGCACATAAGTATCTTAGGACTCGTTATCTATCATGCATGATAATAAGCTACATATATGTAAGAATGTTCTTCAGTTATCTTTTATGGGGATTTTGAAAATTAACGTCCTTTAAATCATTAATAGTTAACAGTTTTAGTTGAATGTCAAAAAACAACCATCAGTTCATTAATTTAGACCTATCCCGAGAATAACCGGCAAGAAACCCCGCCATCACAGTAACGCAGCTGAACTTAAGGTAAATTTTTGATTATAGCGCGATGTTGTAACAAATACAAAATAGGCTGTTTTCCTTTTTACCGGAGGAAAGTGCCGTAACTATAGGCTCGAAAAAAGCCTTGCATGTTATTATGCAATAGAAGAAACTTCTGAATAATGTCGGTGCGGTGACATCGTGTAATCGATAGTCTCACGTCTAGGTACGTAATATTCAGATTAGAACAGACTAATTAATACTTAATATGTAGTTTACTGTGTTTAATCATTTTTTATTATTAAATATATCAAGTCTATAGCTGCAAAGATATAAGTTTTGTTCGTTATAAAAAATAATTTTATATTAATATAAAAAAAAAGTAAAGTAACAGCCTATACATGTCCCACTGCTGGGCAAAGACCTCCTCTATACAGAGGGTATCAGGGCATAGTCCACCACGTGGCCCCACTGCGGATTGGCGGACTTCACATATCTTCGAAATATATTTTTTTTTGTTATTATTTCGAAAATATGCAGGTTTCCTCACGATGTTTTCCTTCACCGCGGAGCACGTGATAAGTCAGCACTTAAAGTTAAAAACTTCATTGGTGCCGGCACCGGGGATCGAACTCAGGTTGCTCGAGTATATTGAATTAAAGGCGAGCGCCCGGACACTGGGCTATCACGGCTATATTAATATGGTCACACGATATTTACAAAAATGTGTATTTGCGTGCAACTTAAAACGCTTTTATCGCTTTTTGAAGTACATCTATAAACAAAAAAAAAACAAAAAAAGAAGAACTATTTTCTTTTTTATCTTTAATTTCACAATTTCTATTTAGATCAAAATCTATTCAAATTTTAATGATTTACTTAACAAGTTAATGTATTCAAAGGTTGAATGCTTCTTGCTTTTATTATGCTTCTTGTTTCGCTTAATACAAAGGCAAAAAGTTTTATCATCAACACAGATATTAACATCCGGAGGAGGCTGTTGTGACAGCGAATTACTCTGCTTTTCATTTGCATCGTTACCGTGCGCAATCTTACAAACACCTGCGTCTCCCTTATTGAAGTAGACGCCATAAACAACTTTATTTATACGGAGCGCAATAAACGTATCAAATTTTACGTTTACAGCGAGAACTTTATAGTTCGCAAACAACACAATGGGTATGGACTGGGTAAATTAAGTTGTAACTGTTTACATTACATTATCGTTATCCTTGTTTTGATTATGAATTACGATTATGCAGCTTATATATCAGCATTTATATTCATCACTTTTCTGTTAATTCAATTTTATTACACGATTACCTGATGAAGCTAGTTTTTGAATATTTAAGTTTGAAGCGCGCACACCGACCCCTCAAAAGCGACATGATGCAATTACATCCAACCAACTTTAACAACATTTGCGTATAATTCCAACTAATAACCGTTATCAATTGCATGTTATGTCTTTTTAAAATAACAAAGAATACAGGCATAGGGCATATTTTACGGGCATAATATGTATAAGTTACGATAAGTATACACTTCACACAAACAACCGTTCGTTATTTATGTTGAATTTGTGTGTGTTTCACATAACGTTTTTCGAAAGAAATGTTAGTAAGTGGTTCATTGCATCTGTCATATCCGGAACTTTTAATAAGATTGATGAAAAACTCAGGGAAACAGCGCCATCCGATGATAAAATTATAAATGATGGAAAATTAAAATATCCATAACGATTTAGAAATATCGACTGAACATTTGGATTGCTACGACTTAAACAACATTTCTGACTGTATACAAATTAATATTAAAATTATTATTTCTATAATCAATAACCATAACAATTAACCTTTACAGATTTTTCTCCTCGATTTTCTTAGATTACCTACTAGTACTTTCTTGTTTAATGCCTAAAACTGTAATTTTTGCCTTTTTTATTAAAAAAAAATATGATGCATGTTATCAATTCATTTATTTACTTCCGATATAAATCGATAAATTGAAAGCCATCATTATTTTTTTAGTATTTGTTTAATTTATTTATATTGTATACTGATCTATCTGGGTTAGAGTTGACCGAGTTGATGCTATTGCTATATAGACCTATATATTTATCGGTCTTTACATACAGTGTACACTTATATTATTAGTACATTATTTTCTAAAATGATCAACAATTTTTTTCCGTACTTTATAAATAAGAAAAGTGTTAAAGAATTTGGATTCAAGTTTTAAGGATCGTTCTTAGGTGTTGATGACAATCACATAATATTAAAACAATAGATATCTTGCTTTTATCAGCTCAGCTGTAAAGATATGATGTTGGAAATGACTCATTATACGTTCGAGGGGTCGATTTACATTGTCTTTCGATCACACAGTAGCGTCCATAAAGCGGATAATTTATTCGCACACTTTTCACTAATAACACTATGGCTCACATTGATACCCTCCTGCATAGCTGGTCCTTCTGGGTAACTTCAACACGTATCTTTGTCGTGCTGGTAGAAGCATGCTAGTTTTTCATGTTATTACGCCTCTCTTAGCTGTTAAGGTAGAGTTTCTGTTGTAGATGCCTATATAACTAAACACTTGGACCTACTGACAATCAATAAAGACAGATTAACTGAGGTAGGGTCACGAAACAGTCTTCGCTGTTGCACTAAATGCGCAGGTCCGTCCGGTTAAAAGGTGCACATGCAACTGCAACCCTACCACTGGAACCGTCTGCTCGTTGGTCGCCTTCTCATATATAGAAAAAGATGTAGCGGTTTCTACCATTCCTACGTCTGATCACTGCCTAGTCGTTTGTCGTTTTCTCCACCCGAACACTATTTATAAAGAGTACTTGAAACGGCGAAACAAGTCGACGTACTGGGGTAAACATTGAGCTATATAGTTATTTAGTTAGTGTAACTGTCTTAAGTATTTGCCGACTTACCCTTCGGTGGCACGACTCGTTCAAGATTGGAAGCCAAATGAGCCGTTTCATTTAATACTGGAAAAATATTGTGACGGTGTGTAGTGGAGCTATACTAAATTAATTGGCGGAGAGGAGGGTAGTAGTAGTGAGGTGCAAATATTGCGGAGAGGAGGGTAGTAGCGAGGAGGTGCGAATATTGTGGAGAGGAGAGGAGAGGTGTATAAAATGGACTGAGCCCAAGGAGCGGGCTCATTCGTAATACGAGTTTAGTGAAATTAGCTTTAACCTTAATTATTCTAAAGTTATTAACAGTTTTGATTAAAGAACGATTACTTGAAATAGTGTTTCATAATAATATACTTGTCTCAATAATGGGCGCTGCTTAAATTTGTATTGGTTGGTACATTACTTAATTTATTAAAAAACGAAACGCGACTTCATAATCATTAAATTAATATTGACTCGAAAATGTACATTATTTTGATCGCGTCATAGTCACGAATCGAATAATTGCGTTCGTCGAAGCATCGATTAATATAAATACTGCGTTAATAATTCAGCGAGATATCCAGATGTTGGAATTGCAGGAGAGGTAAATGTAACAGGTCCGTAATAAATGATGTTTAATTTCGATCGTCGGATTCGTTTAATATAAATTTTCCCAAGTGTAAACACAGAAATTCCATGTAGAAGATAAAAATAATATATAAAATTTATAAGAGAAAGAAATATGGCTTTGATACTCACTTATATACTATGGAGCGAAAATATACTGTTATATTTATTCAACGTATTTTAAACGCCTAAGATATGCGTATAATTATTTGCATTACTTGAGGCAATCAATTAGCAACGTGTTATTTCGATGAGATATCCGATTTATATGATCAGATTATGTACTAAAACCTTGAAACAACTTACGCAATTATACAGATTTGATTGTCAGCACATAGAAGGAAATGCTAAAGTCATTATGGAATTGTTAGACTACGACGTTCAAATTAAAGAACCAAACTGTTGGCGGAAACCATGTACCACAGGATCTATGCAGACCCAACCAATCCCTTAGAATATTATGGAAGAAAGAATGCTACATTCAGTTCGATGGTGTAGCAATAGCCTGCCCAATATCTGCCAACAACCAGTTGAGTGATTGCCTATAGTATTTTCATATAATAGAGGAGTTATAAGATTGGCTAAATCTTGAACCCTAAGGCACTGAAGAATACAAGCGAAAAAATAACACACCTCAAACAGGAAATTGAACTTAATTGTTAAGTTTTTTATTATATTAAATTCTGTATTTTTTCTCATTCTATATTCTATATACAATTCTATATTATCCCCATCGAGATGCGGGAACCCGGTCGGAAAGGATACGGGCATCCCAAAGCGAGGCAAGTGGTTACCGGTCGGTTTAATAAAGTATGTGATTACTCCAACTAGGTGCACCACAACTTGTTTTGTACTCCATTGAGTTTGGTGACACGAAAAGCGAGCACTTCGTTGAGTAGCGTCCCAATGGGAAATCATTGAGGCTGAGCCGCTGTAAGGGCACATAATTCTTTTCGGTTCCTTTGTTCTTAATACATCCCCTACGAGGTTTGTGTTGAAAATAAAATTATCGTGTATTTTTATGTTTTAAGATAATTTTATAAATCATTTTCGATTTAATAATAATTTTTGTAGGTACGTTTGGTAAACAAATATGCGAGTAACTATTCACTAGGTATTGGGAAAAATGTTTGGATATGATTAATTATTGCGTAAAGGTTAAACCCATAAATGTAACGTAAATTAACATGGTTAAAGACATTATAATTTTGGAATAACTGTCTAAGGTCAAGACCTTAGACAGTTATTCCAGCTTCAAGCTGGTTATTGCGATAACATTTGTAATGGTCAAGAAATATAAATTGTAGACACTTAGCAATGGCTCTTTGTACCATAAGAAAATATAATATGTCTTTATTATTGCTATACTAGATGTCCAGAGGTAAGAGTCAACAGCGCCGCTTGTCCCTACGACGTCTTTTGGCATCCCTTATTAATTTTGCATAAGACGTCGGAGATTAAAATTTACAATTAAAATAAATTGAAGTCAACCGACGCGCAGCGCCCTCGTCTCACTGACATTCCGAACCGCAGACGCAAATTAAATTCAACGGAAGCCTTCTATTTACGTAAAACCGACAACCTATGTGGGTTGGATTTCGACCGCCGTGTTTGAGATTTTTATCTGAAGCATCTAGAAATCCTTTTTGATTCTACATAAGTAATTAGTTATGGTAAACTAAAAAATCTTAATGTATATACGTATCTATATGTTGAATGTTATAAATATATTAATCGGTATATTTTTATTCAGTATTTATTTTAGCCAAAACTACCCAAACTCGAGGCACTCGCCCCAGTACACAACACGCCCTAAAAACAATAACTCTATTAGCAACATATTTCATTGAAATTAAACCAAGTAAATACCTACATGTATTTGGAAGAAAGTGAAATAGTTACCAAGTTTTTGATACGTTTTTTTCAAAGTTAAACGATAAACACCTGTGAAAGAAATACAATTGTGTGTTACCAAACTCAAAAGTTAGTGTGTCAGTGGCCAATCTTACGTTATATCCATAGCAAGCAATTTTAACTAGACTCTTACTTTTCTTTTAATAATTGCAATATTATGCCTCTAGTCCATACTGACCGTTAAATGGAGTGCTAGTTAAATTGAATGGGATCCTGAATCTACATATTTTTGCAACATTCTAAATAAAAAAACCATTTGAAACGATCAAATGAACTTAAACCTCGAACAAAGCTCCTATTATCATAAATGTATTTTGACCCTGCGTGTACACGAGAATTCAACATAGATCGTCGAAAATTTTTTCAAAAAGCTGAAATCTGCACCTGCTATTGTGAACGTTACAAAAAGACCTTGGACACTGCAATGTAAGAAGTTTTACTTAATAGCATGAAACGCCTGCATATATTGATGTACAATTTTACACCTGTTCTAATATTAAGACGTGAGAGGTTTCGAGTTTGTCGTCGTGAACCAACAATTACTAAGACAGTGATTTCGATCATTGTTGCAACATGTACTTTTTCGTTATATTTGTGCTATTTCTTTCCGCACAAAATATAATGTATCCTAGTCATTGTAATGAGTTTATAACGGCTGAATAAGTATTGTTGTTGAATATTCAAACACCAGTGATGGTACAATGAACAATACTGCATTATGCGGGCTTAACTTCTGCTATTATCTAACCCGTAAGTAGCGTCTACTATGTTTACAGCTATGTAAAATGCAAATTTTCAATCGAATTATTATTATTATTAGGATAATATTTACTATATATTTATATATCTATTATTATTATTATTTTGGGAATATTTATTTGTTTTCTCGTCTGGTTGGGTTTATAGATAAAAAACATATCGATATATATTGGATATATAAAATAAATATTATGGATAAAAATAAACATATAAATATAAATATTGTATATAATACATATATAAATAGGACTCAACCAGGCGGAAGCCCTCGGCAGGGGAGACCAAATGGCCGAGGGTTAGGGCGAAAGGTTGAGAAACCGGCGGACGTGCGGGCGGTATCGAGGAGCACCGCCTTCTGCATTTGAGCTTGGAGCGATCCGTCCCGGAGTCCGAGTCGCCTCAGATGTTTGGAGAGGCTGACTGGGATTAACTCATTGGCAGAAACGACCATCGGGATAGGGTTAACGATTCGGTCGGCACACCACCCCACATGTCGGTCGGTCACCTCCTGAGCCAGGTGCAGATACTTTGTCTTCTTATCTGTTTCGGCTTTCACGGGGTTTTCGTCATATAGAATGGTAATGTCGACCAAAAATACCCGCGAATGTGCCCGGTCCATCACTACGATATCAGGTTTGTATTTTGTGTTATGTATTATTATTATTATTGATTAATCACAAAATAAGGGAAATAACATTAACAGCCACTTAAAGAGTTATTTTTATTAAACCTTTTCTGTTTTGAACTTTTCACATAACATAACTTTTCTGTACAAATATTATTATTGTTTTATATATAAAACCGACTAACACATGACTGGCATCACGCCTGACGATAATCCATGCAGCTGTTGATGGTAAGCGTGCAAGCGCTGTAAAGGCCATTTCCTTATCTCACAGATGATAAATGACGAAGCGAATCGTTTCGTTCTTGTGTGTGGAATGTCGACAGCAAAAACGTGGAGCCCCGCCGAACGTCTAGTTGTCCGATGATGGAAAGGGGATCAAATCATGCAACTCCAACTAACACACCCCACCCAATAAGCATCCTGCAGAAGACCACGAGGCTTTCTACTCTGCACCTTTGCTCAAGGCTAGTGAAATTGATTTTAACAAGTTAGGGTCGTCAATGAACCTTTACGCACGCCACTCCACTGATTCACGTGTAGCCAGACGGCATTTTGCAGCCCCGGGCCAGATATGGGCACATTACTCCACACACGATCGGACTTGAGCTTTGAAAAGAAGATTCACTATATTAAAATGCGTGGATTGTTTCTTTTATACTGCCTGTAAGGATGGCTTAGTTAGAGGTTTTTTATTTTTATAAAAAAGAGTATTAACAAACAACCCTAACAAATCTATGATGAGCGAATAACTCAGTCTAGTTCTTAATCGAAGTATAATATAAATAGATTAAATTCGGCAAATTGCCACCTACTCAAGTACAAGTTAGAAAAACCCTCCATCTAATATAAATTTGCAGCCGTCTACGATAAATCATCTGGATTATTTTTTACTTGGCAGCTGATATTATGCCCCGGGGTGAGGTATTCTTTCTTAACATAATACGTCTGGACATTGAAAGGTATTATTAGTTTCGATATTAAAAATATTCTATATACGGTAAAGGTAGTGTTTGCGGAATAGAAGCTTCAATGATTGATATCCTATGACTCCTATTTAAATACCAGTGGTATTTTTAGGTGTAGATTGCAGCTCTTCTATATTTCCGGTTAGGGGTAAAATAGTATTAATAAAACCTTTGGACGCACGGATAAATCATGAGAGTTAGAACATTCAATCACATATTACTACAATTGAGCCTAGATCGATTTGCAATGCCCTTAAAATTTCATTCAAAACTTTGGGATGTAAACTTAAAATTAAATCCGTATAATGCAATTTTATTTCCTTATAAATATAAAACACTTAAGTAGTAGTGTACATCACTACATAATATAAAACAAAGTAGTCCCGTTGTCTGTCTGTCCCAATGTATACTTAGATCTTTAAAAAACTAAACTACGCAACAGATCTTGATGTGTTTTTTTTTACTACTCGTAGATAGAGTGATTCAAGAGGACGGTTTATATGTATTCATACATTGCACCCGTGCGAAGCCGGGGCGGGTCGCTAGTCTCTTCTAAAACAATGAGGCTGAGTGACGCCCTGAATACTCGTAATTATTGTTTTATCAGTGGTAGTGCTGTGTTCCGGTTACTTTACTTACCAGAGAAGATGCAAGTAGCAACATTTATACTTTATGCTGACCTTATGCGAGGTCATGGTGTTTCAGAGGTTGAGTCAGCATATTTGTGTGGCTTTGCCAAAGAAATTGTTAAAGGTACCTAAGTAATGTTGCGTTAAGTAGTGTCACGGAAGCTTACTATTTTCTATTCAATAAAAAAATGTGTAAGAATCCCAAAAATTAAATGTGATAAAACGTAGAAAACATTATATAAAGTTATCGCTTGAAAGTCGAACAAAAAAGTAGAAAAAATTTTTCGATAAATTTAAACTAAAAATTAATCACTGTCACAATATACCTATATCTTAATTTTAAAAAGCGTGGGATGCTTGATGTCAACTTATTTTAAGTATTTTATTGACAAATATTGGTAATAGAAGTATTTTTTTTAGTGAAAACCTGGCAAGCGAGCTGGCACTTCACCTGATGTTAAGTGATAACCGCCATAACAATCATTATGAAAAAATCTTATAAAGGAACCCCATTTTCATGCGTCTTTTTTGAGTTTTCATGCAATAAAAGGCAAAATTATAACCATAATAAGATAAAAGCATTAAAATATAAGTTTGCTATATTATGATGTGTAAAACTTTCGAAAATTAAACATTGTAAATCTTGATTTTTTTAAATAATTCGATCGATGAATACTAGAAATTAATATTGTTAAATAAAATTAAATCAGATATTGTAAAAAAATCAAATATGGAAAAGGATTTATTAATTACTAGCTCCTTACCCGCGGCTTCGCTCGTTTTGAAGTCCTTAAATAAATATCTTTCAACCCTTTGCAACACTTTTTTCCAATTAAAAAAGGCTATGTCCTTGCTCGGGCTATAGACTAACTGTGTATGAAATTTCATTTAAATCGGTACAGTAGTTTTTGAGTGAAAGCGAGACAGACGGACAGAGTTACTTTCGCATTTATAATATTAGTATGGAAGTATGGATAGAACCATTACGTATAAAAATTAAAGATCAGCAAATACAGAGAGTTTGGCTTTATTTTTCTGAATTGCTTTTTTTACCCAGTCGTACCGTAATATTTCCCGTGGGACGAACTTAATTAAAAAGGTTCCTTTGATATTCTTTTCAGATGTAAGTTAATTTACGTTATAAATGTTGGATAAATGAAATATTTCTGTGTTATGATTGACGATGAATCATATTTTGTATATTTCTTAGATAAGAACTTAACGAATTAAAAGTCATCGAAACCGTTTAAGGCGTGTGATCTCTGATCTCTGTATTCGAAAATTCCACATAAATTCAACAAAGCGTTCACCACAATCCCATGATATAAAGTCCTTTATCTAAGGACTTTAAGAAGGACGACGTTCTCAATTCGATCATTTTTTCATCGAAAGTCAAACTCAAAACTTCTCTTTTCAATATAGGATTAAATAACTTAATCAATTGAGATTAATATATCGAACATTTACAACATTAAATCTATCTAAATTACATATTGTCTAATAAACTTGCCGATGAGCTAGATACTGGAAATTTGGACTATAGTTCAGAAGTGCATGACAATACATGAAAATGTGAAAAAAGAAGAATAAAATAATTCAGAAGAAAATATAAATAAGAACAGTAATAGAAGTCATGACATCCGCCCGAGGTTGAAAGGAAAGCTTTAGAGCCACTTCGCGATCCCGTTCCCCCAGTCACGTGCCTTGAACTAGTAGAGACCATTAAAAAACTACGCCCACGCAAAGCGCCTGGCTCAGACGGCATCACCAATAAGGTGACCAAACTCCTTCCTGCTAGCATCCTTCAGATCCTAGTAATAATATACAACGCGGCTTTAACCGAAGGCTTCTTCCCGTCCGAATGGAAGGAATCTGACGTCATAGGGTTCCTCAAACCCTCCAAACCCGCCACTCTCCCAACCTCTTATCGTCCAATAAGTCTTCTCAAAACCTTTGGGAAGATCTTTGAAAGACTAATATTAGCCCGCCTAAAATCCCTTATGGACACTAAAGGCCTCCCCATCCCAGAACAGTTTGGATTCAGAGCCAAACATTCATGTACCCACCAAGTGCACCGCATCACGGAGCACATTCTAGCCAAACGACAACGCGGGCTCAACACCGGAGCACTCTTCCTAGACGTAGCAAAGGCGTTCGACAAAGTCTGGCACAACGGGCTCGTATACAAGTCATACGGGTACGGAGTGCCTGACCGTCTCGTATGCATAATACGAGACTTCCTGAGTAATCGGACCTTTCGCTATCGCGTCGAGGGCGTGCATTCGACAACGCATCCCGTTCGAGCCGGGGTGCCCTAAGGATCAGTGTTGGGCTGGGCCCAACACTGATCCTTAGGGCACCCCTTCTCTTGTTCACTCTCTACACCAATGACATACCGCGTGTTAAAGATGTAGAATTTGCCCTCTTTGCTGACGACACCTGTCTCTATACTACAGGTAGAACACCCGAAACGATCCATCGACGCCTTCAAACCGCAGCCATCACCATCGGTGACTGGCTTCGGCATTGGAGGATCGAGATCAATCCCCCTAAAAGCGCGGCCGTCCTTTTCTCACATAAAAACTTAACTAACCCACCACCTCCCATTAAACTCATGGATAGTCCGGTACCATGGGTAAACAAAGTCAAATACTTAGGTGTCGTCCTCGACTCCCAACTTAAATTCAACCAGCACGTGACTCGGGTCAGGAACCGGGCGGCCTTCGTACTCAGCCGCCTCCACCCGCTCCTCAACAAAAATTCAAAAATGTCCCTTCGGAACAAGGTGACCTTGTATAAGGCAGTAGTTGCCCAATTATGACATACGCGAGTCTGGTTTTCGCACATATCGCCCCGAAACAAATACACCGTCTTCAGGTCATCCAAAATCGGTTCATGCGCAGAGCCACGGGAGCACCCTGGTTCATACGCAATATTGACCTACATGTCGATTTAGAGTTGCCCACCATCGCTCAATTCCTTAAGTCGGCGTCGCGCCGATACTTTGATTCCGCACCCCAACCCGTTAATCGTAGGAGCCGCCTCCTACAGACCCACGCCGCTAGGTACGTTCCGCCGCATTCACCGTAGACACGTTCTCGACCTCCCTGACGATGAGACGACTATCGCCATCGAAAGGATCAATAAACTACGTAAACACACCAACACACACCGCACTCGCCGGCGAGTGCGGCAAACATATACTAGGTTCCGCCACGTAACTGGCAGGTTCTCTCCAGTTAATGATAGAAGCGTTGCTGGAGTTTCTTCCGCCACTTCTTCTCCCAGCGCCAACGCATTACGAAGTGGTAGTAATGATAGCTCTAGAGACCCCCCCCAGTCAGATAACAGCTACCGATCGAGCCGAGGTCCGGCCCTCTCGGGCACCCTCGAATCGGAATGCTAAACGCGTGCTGAGTGACAGCCCAAGCCGAGGTCCCCTCTCGGGGACCCTTGAGCCTGATCACTCCATGGAGCGCCCGCCAAAACGCCCTAAGAGCTTGGCGGCCTCCCAAACCGGTAAAATTAATAGCGTGACGGCCCAAGCCGAGGTTTCCTCGGGAGCCCTCGAGCTTAGTCACCATAACGCGTAATAAGAATGCGCGAGGTTCAGGCTGGGCACCTCGAGCGCCCGGCCCCCTCAAGTCCGTCGGATCTGTGGCTCATCCAGCCCAAAACAAAAAAAAAAGTCATGACAATACATGAAAATAAAATGAAATAAGAAGAATATTATAAGTCAGAAGAACATTATAAATGAGAAAAGTAATAGAAGTCACGAAGATTAAGGTAATTCAGTGATCCATTTAAGCTAATGCGATAAGGCAATTATCAAAATAGCTGATAGAATTACACCTGCAATTTATACTTTAAAATATATTTTTGTATTTTGTGAAATTTCTTAATTTCGTTAGTCCATGCTTGGAACGTGTGGCACGCTAAAATCCTTCTCGACTGAAGCTTTGGCAATAAAACGCCCATTCGAAAGCGAAGTTAAGAAATGTTACACAAGTCTGCAGAGCGCGCATTGTGAACACCTGTGCCTCGTCGATATTGAAATGCTCCATTAAGTCGATATTCATTTATTTATTTCTACCATTAACGAGGCTTTTAATCAAAAGAGAGGGAGAGAAAGAGTGCCAGTTAAACTCTTACTGGGAACTTTTACTTCACAAACGATACACAGATATTGATTGGGACACACTTCGTTCTTTATAATAAGGTTTTGTTGAAATTTACGGTTGAAGTTTACGATCGGATTACGTAAATAATATACATGTATATAAACATCGAGGACTTAGTGAGATTTTCATTTCATTAAGGACATTTGCAAACTCATAACTTTTATAAGAAAATTATAACATACATTTTAAACCTAAATGGTACGCAAAACGGCGCTGTTATTCGATGGTCCATAAATTTTCAGAATGATTATGATATTAAAATCAAGAACCCCATTTAATTTATAAGACTTTCGTTAGGAAGAATATTTCACGGCGCATTCCCAAATAATAAGGAAACCAAATTTATATTGAAATGATGCTTTCTTAATTAGGGAACTCAATTTAAATTTATTTCTTCGTACAAAATAATAACAAAGGTTTCTGACGTAGGTTAATAACAGTTCGGTTTACAATTGAATCCCGCGCCACCTTCGATCGATTGCAGCATTTCTACAGCTCTTTGTATTACAAACCTTTTCCTTAATCGTAACCTTAAATTTCGTCGTAATATTGTTTTAGTTTTAAGAACAATTAATTTTGTTAAAGATACAATATGTCGTAATACTAAATCAATATTCTATTGAAATTCTTAACGAAAAAATCCGCAAAAATGAATTTTATTGAAATGATTTTTTTTAATTTGAATTTATTTGCAGATAAAAAAAATTGCATAATTATGCCATTTAGAAAACCATAATTAAGTAAATTATTTTTGCAAATATCATGCTGAATTTTTAAATGTTAGTGCCCAAAATAGCTTTCATCTCTTAATAGTATGAAAAAAATACGCAGTCTCCAGAAAGCCAGCGTTAAGAGATGAGAGCTCCTTTCGTACCCATAATACAAAATTCCATTTTATGAAAATCTTCCTACGTTACATTGGGGCACGGTCTTTCAGATTTCATTTAATATGTGCATTCCAGTGAAAGAAATTTTGGTGGGGGAACCTACAAGTCTGATATATATTAAAAATATTTTGACGGTAGTTGAGGCGGCAGATTCATATTAGAGTCGCAAGAGGACAATGCTAATATAACCTTGGTAGAGAGGCCAATTTTTCGCCCAGATAGGGCCATAGACACGATATTATTTAGTCTTTACATTTACAATGTAAAAACTACATGCGAACACAAACACACACATTGACTTTTGTGCGTCTAAATGCGCTCATCAAGCTCTTTCATTTGGTTCCTAAAACGGCATCATATTTAATGTTTAATGATATCGTCATTTATGTTTTATGAGATGAGAACGATCAAAACGTTTTCAACGATACCTTATTTGACAAATGATGATAAGAAGGTTTAAGATAATGAACGATACCAACAGTTTCACTACGCCTTTACACAAAATGAATTCCATATCTCTGAAATCAAATTAAAACTAAAAACTTAACGACTATTGTTTTTATTGGTTTCCAGATTGAGTTTACGATTAATGCTGCCAAGGCTTTACTCATAATATCAACAGTTTTCACATTGTATCAATTACTAAAATACCTCAAATCTTTTTTTTTTTATGTATTTTTAACATAAAAATAATACAATTAAGAAGATAAAACTAAAAATAACATAAAATATCATAATAACATAAAATAAATACTTTGGAAGGTTTCTACCGTTCGGATGTGATCAATATGCTCAATAATAAAAAAAAATAAGTTATGCAATATCATGCCAATGTAGACAAGTCAGAAGTAAGTATATAGTAGAACTGGCAGCTCAAAAAAACTTGTATAACAATGCAAGCTAACAAAAAATATTAAGTGAAATGTGAACACCTTTTATAGGGTAAAGAAATCATGCCTTTACTATTTTGTTTATGTCGAAAGTTTAGGAAGAAATAGAGTCACTTTTAAAATTAGATAACTTTCTTTCGTAGTTGTCGAAGAAAGATCGTTCCAAGAGTTACAATGAATGCTATAAGGTTGCTTATCTGCCATGCTTATTGTCCTTGACATAATTCTCGGGATGAAAAAGGGTTTAAAGTTAAGTATAACATCATAATATGTTCTAAATTATTTTTACGCCCATTTTTGTGGGAATCGAACCCACGTCTTCGGCATTCGCGATTCTTTATCTTAAGTACAAGTAGATATTTTGTGAAGTATAGTAGTCGAGTGAATAATTATCTCGTTGGTTGTGGAATAACGCGTAGATCGTGAGCTCAATATCACAATGTAAACCTATAAATATATACCCCTAAGTATCGTATCGTATGATGGGAAGCTTGACATTGCTTTATCACTTCGCTGTTGGATTGTGAGTGACGAAACATTTGCTGATTTCAAGGTGTAGATTGCGACAAAACCATGTATGGTGCAAACATGTGGTACAATCATTCCGAAAACCGAGAAATTGAAATTGCTTCCCAATTTTAGATCCGAGACTTGATTACAACTTGATTGTCAATTTCCATGACAGCGGCATCACGACATAGTTGAATAATAAAAGTTAACAAGCTCCTAATAAATAGAGTTGATCGGTAATTACTCTTGTTAGTAATTGAGTTTTCTTCGAAACAGAATTCTCAACACCGCCCGATGGCATAAATTAGATCATTCCATTATACTCTGGAGCGGGCGTTCCTTTGTGTTTGCCCAACACTAATGTCATCACCAGATTGTAATACCTATGAGGTTACTTGAATTATGATGGAATTGTGTCTCTTTAAATAAGTAAGTTCTCGCGTACATATCATTAGTAATATAATCCTTACCACCTGAATTATCCTATTTTTTGGGTGGTAATACAGTTCTGAATTTTAGATGTGGAAACTTACGTATACTAATTACACATACACAAACACGCTGCCATACAAATACAAGTTCCTAGGAAACAAAAGGAATTGCGTTTATATCGTGTTAGTAATTCACCAGAGGATTGGAATGCTATGATGAACCATTTGGTTAAGTTGCGAGAATTTGCGGGTTAACTAAATGATAGTGCCGGTTATCTGTAGGTCGTTAGTGATCGGTTACGTTAGACTTCGCCACCGTACGGGAGCATGAAGAAGAATCGAGTTTACAAGCATTTTAAAAACAGTAAATTAATTACCATGATCGAAGGAAAGTGACTTTTTTATCGTAAAAAGCGTAAATAACCGAACGTTATTTACATGACAATACACATTGTACCAGAATAGGCCCGGCTGTATCTGTTTATTGATGCTTTTGTTATCGCAAGTACAAAAGTTTTGTTTGTTCATCAAACTTATTGGTTTCTTAAGTTTTTAATTACAACAAATTAGTATAATAGTAATTATATTTTACTTCTATTATACTATATACAATAAATTAGTATAATAGAAGTAAAATTAACGTTGTAGATGTATTCAGGTGCTGTTTATAATGGCTTGTTTAAACGCAATTACGAGAAGCTAACCAACCGCGGTTCTCCGGGCCCATACGTTAGGCACTGACGATGTTTGCATGCCACTGCAATTCGAATGTAACCCGCATTCGCATCGTCCACACCGGCCGACCACAATACATATATGTGATAAAATATATCAATGGAGTTCAGTTTTCTGGAAAAAAAAAAATCGTGTCATATGCCAAAGTGAAAAACATGTTAAAGAATGCTGAAATGAATATTTTATAGGTTTGTAGAAAATCAACGAACGGGGAACGATAAAGAAAGAGAGAACTAGGATTGAAAACTGACTTCAGTATTACCAGTACTAAAATAAATTCAGATTAGAATTGATTTGTACTTAATATATAACATAGTCAAGAATTAATAACAATGAAGAATTTTTGTCCAGTGGCATATTTTTACAATAAAGTAGCGAAAAGCAAGTAGATCACAGTATATGTTGTTTATCTAAACGACGGAAGACCTATACAATACCCATAAAGGTGACGATATTTTTATATAAAACCCCATCGATAAAACTAAAACTTTCATAAAGCAGCATTTATTTTTTCTCTTTTAATTAATAAAAGAAATGCATTAAAAATTTCGACAACGACGTTAATATATTTAACGGTCTAGTTACAGAATTGTATGACGTCCACGCCCCCGTCAAGGAAGTTAAGCTGAAGCGTCATTCGACTCCTTGGATGACCGAAGGAGTTCGGATGGCTATGAGGCGGAGGGATCGTGCCTTTCGTAAATTTAAAAAGAACCGTTCTGACGAGAATTGGTCCTGCTACAAATTGGCTAGGAATCGGTGTAATCAGATGGTACGTAACGCTAAACGCCGTCATATTCTCGACAACATATCTTCGTCTTCTCCTGCTGATACCTGGAAATTCCTCGGGACTCTCGGTATTGGCAAGTCGCGAATCTCAAACCTGCCTACTTCCATCGCCTTAGATGATTTAAACAAACATTTCATCACTACTTCTGTAATGGATCATCAGACGATTATTGAAACTATTTCTTATTTAAATGGTTTGTCGCGCTCTAGTATTAATCTGTTTCACTTCTCTCCAGTATCTTCTGACGAAACCAAAAAAAATATCCTTGCTATTAAGTCCAATGCAGTTGGATTTGATAAAATCAGCCGACGTATGATTATTCCCATCCTTGATTACCTTCTTCCTGTGATTACCCATATCCTTAATTTTTCCTTGGATACTGGTTCTTTTCCCTCCCAATGGCGGAAAGCTCTGGTCCGTCCTCTTCCAAAGTGCCCAAATCCTTCACTTCCTGCCCATTATAGACCAATTTGTATCCTGCCCTTCCTTTCCAAGGTACTTGAGTCCTGCGTCCTTAAACAACTTTCTGATTTTGTTTTTACTAATAACCTTATTAGTCCACTCCAATCTGGATTTAGGCCAGGACGTAGTACCACCACCGCACTGCTAAAAGTGACTGGCGATATAAGGGCAGCCATGGATAATACCAAAATCACAGTCATGGCCTTAATTGACTTTTCAAACGCCTTTAATACCGTCAGTCATGACATTCTTTTAGCCATCCTTTCCCACATTATGGTTTCTGATGAAGTGCTTGAATGGTTCACATCCTATCTTCGAGGGCGCCAACAGTCAATTAATGTCGGTGAATTGTCATCAAACTGGCTTAATTTGACGACTGGTGTTCCTCAAGGCGGAATTCTCTCTCCTCTTTTATTCTCTGTTTTCATAAATCTTATTACTCGTCATCTTCAGTGTGCGTACCATCTTTATGCTGACGATTTACAACTGTATGCTCATGCAACCTGTGACAGCCTATCCGTTGTGATCAATAACATCAACCGAGACCTAGATGCTATAAAAAAGTGGTCTGACAGATTCGGATTGACTGTCAATCCTTCGAAGTGTCAGGCAACTCTTGTTGGGAGTTGTCGTATTATAAATCAAGTACATTTAGGCAATCTTCCACCAATAATATTCAACAACTCTACGATCCCCATAAGCCAGAATGTGAAAAACCTTGGTTTGCTTATCGATATGACCCTGAGCTGGAAAGACCAAATCGCCAGTGTCAGTCAGAGGGTCACAAGTGTTCTACGTTGCCTATACAGACTTAAACATTTTTTTTTACCATCTAAAACTAAAGCTACGCTCGTGCAGTCCTTAATCCTTCCTTTAATCGACTATGGCGACGTGTGCTACTTTGACCTGAATGCAGATCACCTCAATAAACTAGACCGTCTTCTGAATAACTGCATTCGATTCATTTTCAATCTTCGTAAGTATGACCATGTGTCTCACTATCGTTCCCAACTTCAGTGGTTACCCATTCGCCAACGCCGCTCCTTAAGAGCACTAACCACTCTTTATTCTTTTTTAAATTCTTCTTCTACTCCATCTTATTTATCGTCTCATTTTCAATATCTTAGTACAATTTTAAAAGGAAAACTCGCGAGCACTTCCTTAAAAAACTGTCAGCAGATTCTCTGAATCGTTAAATATAATATAAAGTATGTATATATTATATTTATTTATTTATAAAATATGAGTATGTAAGTCTTCGTGTATATGTGTATGCATCGTGCATTAATATGTTTACTTTATTTTATATATATGTATGGTATTGTATAGTTTTATCAGATATTATTAGTGTAGTATTTTGTTGGTAGATTTCATATGTAATGTACATATTGGAAAATCTTTTGATTGGTTTATTTTTTTTTCTGTTGTTGTAAATTTGTTATAAACGACACAAGAACAGAATAGGTTGCCTTTCGATCTATTTTGAGTGTAATTTTAGTTGCGTACAGACCCGGTTACCGCTTGAACGTAAAATTCTCATAACGTTTTCTTGTGTTTTTTCGCCAATACTGCCCGTCATTAAGTAAATAAAATTAAGTATGTTTTCGTGTTATATGTTATATAAGTATGTTATCGTGACGTTGCGAACACTTAAAAATGTCCACGATCTATATGTATGAATAACAATGTGTAATACATTGTTATTAAAATTAGTTTTCTTCAACGGTGTGTATTTTCCCTCCAAATGCTACGACGAAAGAGGCCTTCCAGAACTGATTGCCAGATAATTAGGGAATCGTTTTTACGAATTGCAATCGTCACGAGACGTTTAAAAAAGATTCGCCCCAATATAAATTCGCAGCCGCCGACGATAAGTAAGCTGGGATATCTGTTACTTGGCAGCTGATATTATGCCCCTGGGTGAGATATTCCTTTTCAACTGTATACGTCTGAAATTGAAAAGCGTTCTGAGGGTTTCGAAATTGAAAGTATATTAGGGAAGGAGGAATTTCACTAATGGCGGTTCTCATTTGAATAAAAAACTCTCAATCTCATTCGTTAGAAGAAAATTTTACTGCGAAGAAATGGCTACATAATTGTATGAAGTACTGATTTATTAATAAAAGTACATTTTATTGCTAACAATGCGACGGCTAACAGCTCTAACAGTTTTGTAACATACACTGTTAAATCAAAAATCTTTATCCAGTGACCGTCCATTACATATTGTCGATATATAACGGGTCTTTCTAATTGGTCTATTTTGTGCGGTGAAGTGACTTACCAGAGCCCACCGGCTAGAGACCATGGGAGCCGGAAGAGCCATTTCCAACAAGTTCCAAGCATCATGGTCCCCAGCGGCAGACCTTGGTTGTGTTTCCACCGCTGAGCATATGTCGATCTTGTGATGGAAAGATGACACATCGTAATATCGACATCCCTTTCTCATCGCCGGCCAACCACTGCTGCATCAACGATGCATGTCGCGGTTGATAGGTAGAGTGACTCCTCTTCCTTCGCGACTTCACCGTGGTTGAAAAGGACAGGAACACATCCTGATAGATCTAAAGTGGGCTCAGTGAGCCTACTTGGAGTGGACCGCTCTGGTCGGCTTTACAAGCCGGCCCAGTGTGGGATTTTCTGGCTTTGTCGTGGTGGACCAAGCCATGGTTACTAAGCCCCTCCGCCATGACAAGAGGGGAACCTGGTTGGAGAGGAATGTTGCCGATGTTTGTACAGAATTAGACCACACCATCTCTAAACAATGCAGTCTGATTTAAAAAATAATTACGTTTTTTCTACATTTGCTAATCTGTTTTATTTTTATTTGTATCTTACAATGTTGGATTTCCTTCAACATAGTGCCATTAAAAAAAGGCGCAGTATCTGTTTGAAATCAAAATTCAATGTTGCTATATCATAAATTTTATCATAAATAAGCAAGTCTTGCATCTGTTCTAAAAAATTGACGCTAAGCAAAGTTGGAAGCGAAAAAGAAAAAAGAAGAACAGTCATTCATCAAAAGTGGACTAATTTACTTTTCAGTAAGAACCTTAGATAAGAATGATTTATGGGCATTAATTAAGTGCTTTATCTACTTTTTGTTTTTTGGGCAGATTTCTCATCAAGCTAAAATGTTGTCTGATATGTATGTTACGTTGAAAATTTTGTTGATGGATACGGATGTTGCATGTCGACCCAAACTTTAGTAAATATGAACCGAGTTTGAAGCAAAACACATTTTTTTAATACAAATTGCTGTTAGTTCATTTCCTTGTAAAAGTTTATATCCATGAACATTTCACAAATTGACACACTCCCCAGACGAAGCGCAAAAGTGAAAAACCTACTCTACGCCGGTCTTTTGTGAGGTCGTGGTACTTACCCGGAAGGACCTGCCCATTCGTGCAATAGCCGTAGCTGTTGCGTGGCCCTGCCACTGTTATTATCTCCAGTAACCAAATCTAACCGTAGGTAGAATACTGAAACCGGCGGCCGTTAGACGAGACATTAAAATTGTTTTTCTGAGTACCTACATGTTTTCACTATTAACATAATAACGAAATCTTCAACCGTTTCGTGTAACGCGTTCTGCAGTAGTACCTGCAGTTGTATAAAATGATAGAGGCCTGACGTTTTGCTCCGCTGTACACCAAGAACAATTGTGATGTAACCTTTTCTGCATTTATTAAGCTGACAAGCAACATAATTTTTGACTAAAACCCAATTTGATTCTCAATGTCACGGTATCACAATCTATATTTAATAACAAAAAATAGAATCTTTATTTGTATCTAGAAACATTACATCCATTAAATAAACATGTTACAGAAACAAAAAGAAAATTTAAAAGTGACATACAATTCCGGACTACAATACAAATCTTCATGTTGTGTATCTAAGTAATAAGGATATATAAATAATAAGTAATAATAATATAAATAATTAAAAAATAAGTTAAGATACTCCTACCAATTAAAGTTGATTGGTCCCTTAAACTGCTTGTTAATGAACCATCTTCGTAACTGAACCTTTAATTACCGAACGAGACCATTATTTACGTCAATTTATTATATTCTGAAAGCGGAGTTCCTTTGCATATGCTAAAAAAATATATGCTAAAAACACGAGGCAGCGCCAAAAAATATACCATAGAAATTACTTGAAATATTTAGTGGATTTTTTTTTCACTAACTTTCAATATACCCACTGTCTGCATAACCTTTTTTCTTGCATCACAATACATCCTGTTTGAAAGTTTTTAAAGATTTATCTTTCATGCATTACACAATTTTTTTTCCAATACCAATGAAATTAATATGTGTCCATATGGGAAGCACCAGCTTTCAAATAAAAAAAGAATCATCAAAATCGGTTCTGACCGTCAAAAGTTCTGAGGTAACAAATAATAAAAAAAAATACAGCCAAAATATCCCGAGCTTAATATGCTCGAAGAATAATTCAAATGAAAACAGATTTTTTTTTTTTGTAAAGGTGGCAATTGATCTGGCGGGTCACCTGATATTAAGTAATAAGCGCCGCATATTGACGTTAGCAACCACGTAGGATTGCACGTGCGTTGTTACCTTGTACTAAATTGATCCCGGCTACCCCACGCAGAAGTATAACACGTCTACTTCAGGCCGGTCTTCTGTGAGGTTGTGGTGCTTACTCGGCGGGACTCGCCGATTGGTGCAACGGGGAAGATTGTCGTGGCCCTACCACATTTCAAATATATGTATATTCTATCACTATTATGTATTCAGATATATAGATATATGTACATGCGTACATACCTGCAAATAAAACTAACAAAAGTACTACTACTGCGAATCATTTTTAAGGTTATGAGTATTAGGTAAATGTTCATTAAGTTTATGAAAACTATTGTAATGTAATTCTAAAGCTATACAAGACAAGCAGATATCTAATTTTAAACTTGATGTATTTAAATTAGACTAATAATCAATGCTTATTTCTTGGCTTTATTCACGAAAGTACTTTTTTGACGAAGAATATAAATGTAAATATTGGCCGACTCCATTCTTTCTATGCCGGTCTTCGAATGGCGGCAAAAAACAACACAGGCGGTCATTAATTTCGTAGGCGGAAAGCTACTGTTGTCATTGACGGACTCTCAAGGATATTTACTAGAATTTTTTTCTTAAAAACCTTTTCGGCGTAAAAACACCAATGTTATAATTTAGAAAGGCTTTGTGGGTGTAAAAGAAGACAAAATCCACAATTTTACTTGTATCTCTGTCTATTTATTTTGGCTAAACATTGAAAAAGCATAACCTATTTTTGTTATTAAGACCTTTTTACTCAATTCCAATCGAAATACTACAAAAGCTAATCAAACTTCAGTAATTTTTATCGACATTGAAATTAACTCAATCTCCTGAATTTTTTTGATTCCCACACGGGACAACTATTTGTGTGACCCACAGATAGTTGTTTCGCATCTGGGTGTTTGTCCGCGTCAAATTTATGTTTGTAAAACGTCCTTACAACACAGGATAATATTATCCTAAAGTAAGGGCAGTGTTAATAAAAAAAAAAAAAATATTCATTTATAAAAATATTTTAATCAATGGTTAGGGAACCTTGATTTCTTTTTCTCGTTAAAAGTATAAGTCAATGCAATAGAAGATTATTCGATTCCAGATCTATGGATCTGACGCTCCGCTTTGGAATTGTAGTTCGACGTCCTAGCGTCCTCTGCTTGAGTATCATCGTAAAATGACACATGTCAATATCAATGTAGAACTTGTTACTGTCTTCTGTAATAAATAATAATTTGTAGCAGCACTGATTGTAACTAAATGTGTTAAAATTTAAATTATTTTCAAATTGCACCAAATAAATTGAATGCAGTAAAAAGAGTACAAAGAACGTTCAAAGTTTGGCTTAAAAGACTACCTACATTAAATTTCGTATGATTAATTTCAACTTTGTGGTAACAACTTTTCATCTGTTCAGTCTTCTGCGCCTTGAAACTTTCTAATATTGCAAATGCCAAAGTTTCACTATAATCTGTTACGCGGACACCAACTGCAGCATCTCTTATATTAAGATATAAAGCTTTAATATCCGTTCGTTCGTCCGTATCATTTTCATATCCGTTACAGAAATCTAGTATAGTAAACAGCCTGTATATGTCCCACTGCTGGGCAAAGGCCTCCTTTGTACCCTCTGGTATAGAAGGCCAGTCCTCAACGCAACCCTATTGCAGATTTACATATCTGCTAAATATATTTACCCAAGAGCCGTGATAGCTCAGTGTCCGGGCGCTCACCTTTAATTCAATATACTCGAGCAACCTGAGTTCGATCCCCAGTGCCGGCACCAATGACGTTTTTAACTTTAAGTGCTGACTTATCACGTGCTCCGCGGTGAAGGAAAACATCGTGAGGAAACCTGCATATTTTCGAAATAATAACAAAAAAATATATATTTCGAAAATATGTGAAGTCCGCCAATCCGCAGTGGGGCCGCGTGGTGGACTATGCCCTGATACCCTCTGTATAGAGGAGGCCTTTGCCCAGCAGTGGGACATGTATTGGCTGTTACTTTAAATATATTTACCCGCCGCTACTTTCTAAAATATTTATTCCTTAAAACAAATATTAATTCCTGACCATCTTTTCCTTTACCGCTGAACAAGTCAGAATTTAAAATTACATTGGTTCTGGCACCGGGATTAAGGTGGCTTGAGCGTAATGAATTAAGCGAGCGCCTGGATACCGAGCTATCATGGCTCTACATATATAGCCAAATATTGATATATTATTAAATAAAGTCATCCAAGATTAGCGGGCTTGTTATGATCCAAGAAGATTTCCAAGACGATCGTAGAATATCAACGTAGTTAAATAACGTCTGAACTACTTTCCTATTTTCCTTTAAATATAATCAGATAAACAAAATATCTATTTTATTGGATAATTGTAAAGAAAGCTTGCATGAATTACATCGACCAATATGCGCAATGCACGTTTCAGTGTGCTAGATTGGTAAAAAACAAGAATGTCGTGAAGAAAGAAAGAACACTGTTTATTTTCAGACGTTTGTACAAGTTTTTTCTTATGCAATAAAACGTTCTTCTAATAGCTGAAGGCTCCTCCTCTTCCAGGCTGCAGGGCTTCTTTCTTGCTGACTTCTTCTAGTTGCTTGTTCCACTGGTAGATCTTGATGCTCGTCAACTGCGATGATGCCCTATTTTTTTTTTTTTTGGCTGGATGAGCCACTGTTGGCCTTAAGGGCCTTTACAGATCCGACGGACTTGAGGGGGCCGGGCGCTCGAGGCGCCTAGCCTGAACCTCGCGTATTTATTATTACGCGTTATGATGACTAAGCTCGAGGGCTCCCGAAGGAACCTCGGCTCGGGCCGTCACGCTATTAGTTTCACCGGTTTGGGAGGCCGCCAAGCTCTTAGGGCGCTTTGGCGGATGCTCCATGGAGTGATCAGGCTCAAGGGTCCCCGAGAGGGGACCTCGGCTTGGGCTGTCACTCAGCACGCGTTTAGCATTCCGATTCGAGGGTGCCCGAGAGGGCCGGACCTCGGCTCGATCGGTAGCTGTTGACTGACTGGGGGGATCTCTAGAGATATCGTTACTACCACTTCGTAAAGCGTTGGCGCTGGGAGAAGAAGTGGCGGAAGAAACTCCAGCAACGCTTCTATCATTAATAGGGGAGAACCTGCCAGGTACGTGGTGGAACCTAGTATATGTTTGCCGCACTCGCCGGCGAGTGCGGTGTGTGTTGGTGTGTTTACGTAATTTATTGATCCTTTCGATGGCGATAGTCGTCTCATCGTCAGGGAGGTCGAGAACGTGTCGCGGTCTACGGTGAGTGCGGCGGAACGTACCTAGCGGCGTGGGTCTGTAGAGGCGGCTCCTCCCACCCTGCACCCTGTTGGGAAGGGGGCAGGGGTATGTTGCGGTACAATGGGGGACACTGGCCATTGTTGGCTGCTATGTCTCACCTAACAGCTCACTCGCCGACTATCAGTTGTACCTGGACGAGGTGGTTGACATCATTCGTAGGTTGTTACCTCGCCCAATTATTGTGCTGGGGGATTTTAATGCCCACGCTAGGGAGTGGGGGAGCCCTAGAAATAGTCCGAGGGGAGAGACCATAAAGGAATGGGCGGCTGGCCTGGACCTCCAGCTACTGAATCGAGGGTCTATAAGTACTTGCGTACGATGGCAGGGGGAGTCTATTGTAGACTTAACATGGGCGACCCCCTTCGTAACACATTTGGTTTCAGGTTGGCGTGTTGCTGAAGAGATAGTCACACTATCCGACCACCGCCACATTGTCTTCAATGTTGCAACCCGCCTGTCCCGTTTTGACTGCAACCATAGTAGCAACAGCCCTCCGCGACGTTGGTGCCTTAAGCGGCTAGATCGGGAAATGCTCGAAACCGCCGTCATCATTGCGACATGGTCAAAAAAGCCCGAAGAGGTTCCAGTCAACCCAGAGAGAGAAGCAAACTGGTTCCAGAATTCTATGGCTCAAGTTTGCGATATGTCGATACTGGTGGTCAGTAGAAATAGCTCAACTACGTGCAGTCTGTCTGCGAAGCAGACGGCAATCAGTCATGCTAAATCTCGGTCCTGGAATGAACTCCTGGAGGAGCTCAATCAGAATCCATGGGGGCACCCATATAGGATGGTGCTGGGTAAACTCCGACCCTGGATGCCTCCATTGACGGAAATGCTTGATCCGGACCTGCTGGAACGAGTTATCAACTCACTATTCCCGATAGGCCAGTCAAGTCCCTCAGGCTACAACCTAGTTCCGTGGCAGTGGCAAGATCAGATGGGTGTGACAGCGCAGGAGCTGGACAGAGCTATAAGTCGCTTGAGAGCTCGAAACACGGCGCCAGGACCTGACGGAATACCGGGGCGAGTCTGGGTGTTGAGTATAACCGTACTAGGGGAAAGGTTGAGGCAGTTATTTACTAGCTGCCTCCGTAACGCAACTTTCCCTACGGCCTGGAAAATAGCAAGATTGGTCCTGTTGAAAAAGGAAGGCAGGGCTGCAGATTCTCCCTCTGCATACCGTCCCATATGCCTGTTGGACGAGATTGGTAAGATATTCGAGAGGATTCTTGCCACTCGTATTAACGAGCATTTGTCACGCGTCGGTCCTGATTTCGCCGAAAGCCAGTTTCGCTTCCAGCGGGGGCGTTCGACAATAGATGCAGTCATGTGCGTCCGTACCTTGTCGGAGCAGGTGACTTCCTGGTGTGGCGTGGCATTGGCAATTAGTTTGGACATTGTCAATGCCTTTAATTCGCTGCCCTGGGTTGCCATTAGTGGGGGCCTTGCGTACCATAATGTGCCTCCCTATCTGCAAGGCGTTATCAATGACTATCTGCGGGAAAGGTATATCCTATACACAGACAAAGACGGTAGAAAGATCCAGAGGGAGATCCACTGCGGCGTTCCACAGGGGTCTGTGCTTGGTCCGTTACTGTGGAACGTGGCGTATGATGCAGTTTTGCGTGGTGATCTCCCATCTAAGGTAAATGTCATATGTTATGCAGATGACACGTTAATAGTCGCTAGCGGGGACACCTTTGCGAGGGCAAAAGAGCTAGCCGAGCTTGGGGCAGAAATTGTCGTCGGCAAGATCCGCGAGTTGGGTCTAGAGATAGCGCCACACAAGACCGTGGCTCTATGGTTCCATACAATGCCACGAGGCAGAGAACCACCCGACTCGTGCATCCGTGTGGGTGGGTCTGAGGTCAGGGTGAGCAAATACGTGAAGTACCTGGGCCTACACTTGGATAGCCGCTGGGGATTTGAAGAAAATTTCGAGCGCCTGGTCCCCCGGATCGAGAAGGTAGCGGGTGCAATGCACAGACTGCTACCTAATCTTGGGGGACCGAGGGAGGAAGTTCGCCGCCTCTATGCCGGGGTTGTGCGATCCGTAGCTTTGTACCCGTTTGGGCAAAGAGGCTTTCTACTCGACGCTGTAGATCTAAGGTCTATAGCGTTCAGAGACGGATAGCTATACGGGTCGTACGAGGATATAGAACCATATCATTCGAGGCGGCAACTGTCTTGGCTCGCTTCCCACCCCTAGATATACTGGCGGAAATGGATGCGCGGGCGTACCACCGAAAACGCGCCCTCCGTCAGAGTGGTGGTAGTGAGCCAGAAGAGGCGCTTGAATCGATTAAACGGCAGGAACAACGAAGAGTTTTCGCGGCATGGCGGTCTCGGCTCAGTCAAGAGCAATACGTGCATAAACGAGTAATTGAAGCCTTCCTGCCGGTCTTCGACACCTGGATGCAGCGGCGACAAGGTAGACTCACCTACAGGCTAACACAGATAATCACAGGGCATGGATGCTTTAGTGATTATCTGTGGAAGATTGGTCGTGAGGCGACGGCAATTTGCTTTCACTGTGGTGGGAACAACGAAGACTCTGCAACGCATACCTTGGCGGTGTGCCCTGCCTGGGATGCGGAGCGGAGTGTCTTAGTGGGCCACATAGGGCGAAACCTCCATCTGCCTGCAGTCGTGTCGGCGATGATGAGAGGGGAGAAGTAACGTGGAGCGCCGTAGCGTCTTTCTGTGAGACTGTAATGGTCCAGAAAGAGGCTGCTGAGCGGGATAGAGAGAGAACAGATCCCACTCGGAGACGGGGCCACCGACGCGCCCATGCGCCTCGTCACGGCTCTCCTAATAGAAATGGTGCTCCTCTACCAGAAACGGGGCCTCAGGGGTCCTGAGCGATTGGGGCGAAGCCCTCAATTGCCCAGTAAAGCTCCCATGGAGATCGGTGGTTAATTAGTGTCCACCACGGGGATGCTGGGGCCAGCGTAATGCAGCCCCCAAACGAGCCTATCATAGGCAAGCTAAGGAGGGGCCGCGGTAGCGTTTCGAAAGGAGACACCGTGACCCCTCATCAAAGCAGATGGCGACTACCGTGGGGTTTTAGTCGGTGCGAGTCCGACATAACTTGGTTCTTCCCCAACCGGAAAGCCTGGTATCCATAACGGATTTCCCCACGTAAAAAAAGAAAAAAAAAATAAAAATGGAGGCGGCTCCTACGATTAACGGGTTGGGGTGCGCGGCGGCGGAATCAAAGTATCGCCGCGACGCCGACTTCAGGAATTGAGCGATGGTGGGCAACTCTAAATCGACATGTAGGTCGATATTGCGCATGAACCAGGGTGCTCCCGTGGCTCTGCGCATGAATCGATTTTGGATGACCTGAAGACGGTGTATTTGTTTCGGGGCGATATGTGCGAATACCGGACTCGCGTATGTCATAATAGGGCGAACTACTGCCTTATATAAGGTCACCTTGTTCCGAAAGGATATTTTTTGTGAGAAAAGGACGGCCGCGCTTTTAGCGGGATTGATCTCGATCCTCCAATGCCGAAACCAGTCACCGATGGTGATGGCTGCGGTTTGAAGGCGTCGATGGATCGTTTCGGGTGCAAAGAGGGCAAATTCTACATCTTTAACACGCGGTATGTCATTGGTATAGAGAGTGAACAAGACTGGGCCCAACACTGACCCTTGAGGCACCCCGGCTCGAACGGGATGCGTTGACGAATGCACGTCCTCGACGCGATAGCGAAAGGTCCGATTACTCAGGAAGTCTCGTATTATGCATACGAGACGGTCGGGCACTCCGTACCCGTATAACTTGTATACGAGCCCGTTGTGCCAGACTTTGTCGAACGCCTTTGCTACGTCCGCGTTGTCGTTTGGCTAGGATGTGCTCCGTGATGCGGTGCACTTGGTGGGTACATGAATGTTTGGCTCTGAATCCAAACTGTTCTGGGATGGGGAGGCCTTTAGTGTCCATACGGGATCTTAGGCGGGCTAATATTAGTCTTTCAAAGATCTTCCCAAAAGTTTTGAGAAGACTTATTGGACGATAAGAGGTTGGGAGAGTGGCGGGTTTGGAGGGTTTGAGGAACCCTATGACATCAGCTTCTTTCCATTCGGACGGGAAGAAGCCTTCGGTTAAAGCCGCGTTGTATATTATAACTAGGATCTGAAGGATGCTAGCAGGAAGGAGTTTGGTCACCTTATTGGTGATGCCGTCTGAGCCAGGCGCTTTGCGTGGGCGTAGTTTTTTTGATGGTCTCTACTAGTTCTAGGCACGTGACCGGGGGAACGGGATCGCGAAGTGGCTCTAAAGCTTTCTTTTCAACCTCTTCGTTCACCTTGCGGAGGTGTTTTGGGTTGACCGGAAGCAGACTAGGGGCGCATTGGGACTCTAGACTGTCGGCTAGGCATTCGGCTTTCTCTTCGTCCAGCATTGCTGGCGTTCCTATCGGGCGGATTAATGGTGGCATGTTTAAAGTGGAGTTTCCCTTTAAGGATTTGGGAAGTTTCCAGAAGGCTTGGTGGGACGGTTTAATTGAGGCTAAGGTGGAGTCCCACCGATCGTTTCGTGAGTCTGCTATGCGTGTTTTGACTTCACGCTGCAATTTACGTAACAGTCTGCGATTCGAGTCGGTGGGATATGTATCGTAGGCACGTGTGGCAGCATTCTTGCGTCTCAGTAAGTCACGCACATCGTCTGGCAGGGCCCAGCGATGGTCGTCCATTGCTGGGACCTGTCTCGAGCATTGCTCGACGACGGTGTTGACGTGGCTCGTGAGAGCCCGAATTGCTGTTTCAGTGTCTTGTTTGTTACTAAGTTGGTCGGGAATTGATTGCAAAAGCGGAGGATTGGGCTCGTTGAATCTAGTTTTTTACTTTATGCCAACTAATGACTGTCTTGGTTTGGGGGGCGGCTATTGCTGAGGGCCCTAGCCGAAGGAGAACTGGTCGGTGATCAGAGTGAAGCTCATGTATCACTTCTGGATCGCGTATGGAGAGACTGATGTTTTTGATGATTGCAATATCAAGCAATTCTTATGAGTGTTCCGCTATGTAGGGAAAGTGCGTATGTTCGACGGGGGCTACAAATTCAAAGTTGGGCCTGTCGGATAGCGAGTCGAGTGCAATACCTCGACTGTTGGTACGTGTCAAGTTCCATCGGGTGTGCTTACTGTTGAAGTCGCCTGCTAGGATGGTGGCTCCTCCTACAGAGAAGAGGGCCTCGAAATGCGATGATGCCCCGAAACGTCGCTATATTTATACGATCCTGTGGGAATTAATTCCTATTCTCTGATTGGTTGTCGTATTGGTATCCAATCAGAGAGCTTACATTTTTTCTTGGGCACCCTCTTGGTGCGTTACCTTAAAGAATCGAGGTCTTATGACTAGATTACAATAATAATTAAATTTAATGTTTTATCAATTACGATGACACTATGAAAATACACTTTTTCCCTAATTATTTTATCGCACTAATTTCACAACATATGTGTTAATAATATGGTAATAGTCATATGAAACCAGTTATACAATTAAAATCTTATAGTATTTCATTATACAGACATTTTTATAGACAATCTAAAATAAGCAAGTTTTAAGCAAGTTTCAAGCAAAGTTTTAAGCAATTATTTCGACTTACGTTACATGAATTAAATAGTAAATTACTTATACAAACACTATTAAACTAAGTTATCCCGCACAACCAATGACACATGTAATAAACACTATGCATGCATATTCTAACTTTTAATTAATTATGTCGTAAATTAACTTTTTATTTAAGACAGAAAGGCTTTGAAATATAGAATTGAGAGAGAGAAAACTAGGAAAAATATATATTAGAATAATTAGTAGGTATATATCTTAAAACAACTACAAAATAAGTTAAAGGAACGTCTTAAAATTTGCAATGTTTATTTTTGGAATATGTCGTCTTATTAGATAAAAGCATATGAATTCACCACTTTATTTAAAGGTGGCAACGCAGCTGCAAACCTACGGGCGCTGCCATGTCCATCACGTAACATACAGTGAGCCGCCAGCTCGATTGCCTTTTCCTCACATAAAAAAACATACTACACAAAGCACATTTGAATTATTTACATATTAACTTTCTGATTGTATAATTGTGCTACGACCGGGTGCCTTTGGTTCACGTATTTTTTTTGGATCGATTTCTTTACTTTGTTTCAACGAAACGTATTTGAAACCTTGTTCCCGTGATAAGGCACAACATGTAATAGTCAATGATAAGTCTGTATATTGATCGCTACCATTGCAAAGTACTTCGATATGTAATAGCTCTTAAGTCTTAAATTCGTGACGCAAAGGAAGCAAAGCTCGACGCCTATTTAAAATGTTTGTTGAGGTCAAAATATCGCATATGGCGAACTTGATATTGGCGAAGTGTGTGTGTGTGTGTGTGTGTGTGTGTGTGTGTGTGTGTGTGTGTGTGTGTGTGTGTGTGTGTGTGTGTGTGTGTGTGTGTGTGTGTGTGTGTGTGTGTGTGTGTGTGTGTGTGTGTGTGTGTGTGTGTGTGTGTGTGTGTGTGTGTGTGTGTGTGTGTGTGTGTGTGTGTGTGTGAATTTTTAATTCTGTAAATATTACACTTAGGTATGAATTCAAAATCTCGTATTAGTTTGTTGTATATGCGTGGGCCTATCACATTATAATGACGTCTAGCGAATTTGCTATCGGACAGTTATTTAGTCTTTTATAGGAGATAGGTCGGTACTATTCCCCTATGGTATCTTAGTAAAACGCATTTGTAAAACAGTTGGCGTACAGTTAGTACTCTACATCTCTGGTACAAAGCATGCGATGGATATTTAAATGGGAGGCTGGCAAGAACTTTTAGAACACTTCTTTGTGCCCTTTCTAAGCCTAACATATATGTCTTTGCTGCACCTCCCCATGTTGCGATACAGTACGTAATAATAGATTGGCATAGTGCCCTGTATATATATAATAATAGCTTAAGATCTGCGACGTCTCGAAGGTTTTTAAAAATATATGTTAATTTCCTTACTCTATTAGCTACATTTGTGATATGTTGATTCCATGTTAAATTCTCATCTACGGTTACTCCAAGGTATTTTATATGGTTAACTCGTTCTAAAATTTTATATTTACATTCATTATTACTGGTACAAAATGGCTTAGTGTTGCAGGGATATGTGGGCATTTTTAATTCAAAGTTGGTATGGGGACTTGTTGCCTTCGTTATACTGAAACATAAATATTTAGTTTTTTCGATACTGAGTGTAAGAAGACTATTTTGGAGCATCCTTGACACCTTACCGAGTTGTTTTTCAGCTAGTGCTTGAACTGCCGTCCATGTTTTATGGTGAAAAATTAAAATAGTGTCATCTGCATACATAAGCACATCTGTTACATCAAATTTCATATCACAAATACCATTAACATATATCAGAAAAAGCGTTGGGCCGAGTGTACTTCCTTGAGGAACACCATAGCTACAAGTTGCTACATCACTAATACAGTCCATAACCTTGATTTGTTGGCTTCTATTCATGAAATAATTCTCGAACCAGGAAAGTGCTACACCATGTATTCCTAACTGCTCCATGCGCTTTAATAGTATTTTAGGAGATACAGTGTCAAAAGCTAAGTCCATAAATACGCCTATGCAACGTTTGTTTGCGTCTAGATAATTTGTTACTAATGTAGTAAATTTTAGGACAGCATCTTCTGTGGATTTATTTTTACGAAATCCATACTGATTAGGTGAGATAAGATTTCTTCGCTCTAAAAAGTTTATAAGTCTTTCATTAACTAATTTTTCTACAATTTTTGATAATGTACTTAACAGTGAGATGGGTCTATAGTTTGTAACTAAGCTTTTGTCATCGTTTTTGTGAATTGGTGTAATAAGAGCTTTTTTGAAAACATTCGGAAAGATACCTGTGTCTAGACTTAAATTATATAAATAGTATAGAGGGGCAACTAGAGCATCTAAATTACCTTTCAGTATCTTTGTACTTATCTTGTCCCAGCCTGGTGTTTTGTTCTCCTTCATTTGTTGTATTATTTTTCTAATTTCTATGGGATCGGTAGGTATAAACATAATTGAGCCAGCGCTACTTTTTGTGCAAGATTGTTTACTTGCAAGGTCCTCTTCAGTCTCATCAATGACGTTTAAAGTTTTCATTGCCAGAGTTTTACCAATAGATGTAAAGTACGCGTTTAACTCGTTGAGTGCATCTTTTTGGTGCATATTAGGTATACTAAATAGCTCAATAGGTTGGCTTTTAGGCATTTTTAAATTGTTGATGGTTTGTATGGCCTTCCATGTCCCTTTAATATCGCCACGACGTTTTTCTATCAAATTCCTAAAATATCTTCTGATTTTATAATTTCTGATTGATTTTTCTGATTTTATAATTCCATTACACGTATTTCTGTAATGTTTGTACTGAGTCATCATATCTTCGTTATTCGGGTTTCCTTTTAATTTTCTATGCAGTTTATCTCTTTTTCGCATGCAGTTCAGCAGACCCACAGTTATCCAAGGTTTTAGAGGTCTCTTTTTTTCGGCACATCGCTGACAGTTGTGTACTTCGTAACAATATCATGTAGGATATTTACTAAAATCTCGACTGCATTATTGCAGTCTTTTGCTGCAAAGTAGCTGTCCCATGATATCTCTTTAATTTCTTTCTGAATTCTTTGGTATTGAATATTGACTTTTTTACCCATTGAGTCATTTATTTTTCTAAAAGCACTCGAGAGATTAACATGAAGAAGAATAGGGCAGTGGTCTGTAAATTCATTGAAAACAATGGTTAGCGCTTGTCCACTGGTTTTTATCATAAAGTGGTCTAAACAAGCAGTTTGTCGTGTAGGTATGTTAACTCCCGTTAACAGTTCGTGTACTGCCAATAAATTAAGGTATTAGGAGATATTGTCATTTTCGCTCAGAATATCCAGATTAATATCTCCTGTGAGTATCACATTTGCACTTTTAATGTTATTAAGTATTGTGTCTAGGGAGCCAAGAAAGTTTTTAACGTTTTGAAAACTCGGGGGCCTATAAATGCATATAACACTAATATTGTGGTCCAACTCAACAAGTAGACAGTTGCCGTCATTAAAATCTGGTTCAATGGTAGTTACTAATAAGTTTATTTTCGTATATTCTATTACCCCATCATTCTGATTAATTTGATTTTTAGTGTAGAAAACCCTCAAGAGCGGGTGGTTTATAAAAGTCACTAATCCAACATTCGGTGAGGACTACTATGTCTATATTTATGTCAAACCGAGATAAGTATACTATAAAAGAATCTAGATTGCAATTTGCACTACGTATGTTTACAGATATTATGCATAGGCTTTTGCTGTTTTGTGATGAATTTACAATTGACAATGTAGTCGAACAGTTTGTTGGATCGTCAGAACTGTAACAATTTATTGAGCCGATTTGATCAAGATCTTTAATAATATTATTTTGAATTAGGCTGAATTTATAGGGTAAATATCACCATTACTGAGGACACATCCCTTTACTAAAGTAAAAATATTAATATGACAATTATGTATGGTTCGTAACTTAAGTAACATGTTGTTTATGACAATAATTTGTGTTTTCTTATGTGTTGATGCTATTCTAACATATTTAACTTTTGAGAGGTATACAGTGTGTTTGTGTGTGTGTATAGTGTTTAAATTGTTACATATCTTTTTAAATGCAGCGATATGTTTTTTTGGCAATAGCTGTGCACGTTTCAAGTACATAAATTCACATGTAAATAACCAAGCCCTATAATTTTCACTCGTCCGCACATTAATTAAAATATAAAACATTTGCCATTTACTTAAATTTAGTATTAAACTATAGTAAAATAAAGAAAAAGTGTATATGATAGTGACAAAAAATATTTATGCTAGGTATTAGTCAAAAATTCATGGAGGCCGCTAGTCCGCTCAATACGCTAGGAGAAGCAGATTCAACTTCCTCGCTTGCCTTCATGCTATTATTCTCCCGGTCAACTAATTGCTCCTCACATTGTATTAGCAATGCAGTATCCCCGGATTTTTTACGTAAATAAATACGCCCATAGTTTGTCCAACATTATTTATAATTATTGTTTTTAGCGTATTGCCTGCACTTGTAAAAAAGTGTTTTTGTTCGAAACGATAAGAGTTCGGAGATGAATATATGTGCATTTGTCCCTTTAATTCCTAAGAGAGCACTATTCAGTTTTTGCGCCGATTCACGGTTATACTTACGTAAGGCGTCGAGAATTTTTTGCTTGCATTGGCCACTAGTTAGTTCGACTATAATATTCCCCGGTTGATCTTTGTGAGAGTTTTTACGATAAATGGAGGTGGTTGACTGCTTATCATACTTAACATTCAAAGTGTTACAAATAATTTCGAAGTAGTTATGTAGGTTCTCTTCATTTTGTTTTGGAACTGATCTTATCTCTAGACACTTTGAATATATGCTTCTCTGCGTGTCCTCTAAAAACATTTCAAGTTCTGAACAACGGATTCCGAGCTTTTCGTTTGATTTTTTCAGTGTAAGCAGCTCCTTTTTTTGAGTTTCAAGGCTGTAAAAACATGACAATTCTTTAATCGACGATTGCAGGTCAGTTACGCGGGTAGAAACATCAGTTTGTGACTTTTTAATTAAAGAGATGTTCGTAGTCAAATCCTTAATCTCCTCGCTTTGCCTATCACTTCTAGCAGTTAAGTTGTAGAGTATTTCCTCCTTCAGCTTGTCCAGTTTCTTGTTAAGGTTTGTATCATATTTGTTCAAATAATTATCTAAGTATTTTTCCAAGATTGCTATATTAACGCACGTCGAGTCATGCACTCCTGGTATTGAAACAGTCGACGCGTGGTCTGGGGGCGAGCGAGAGGCAGCAGTGCGCATATATGACTCTCTTCTGTCCTTTACGCTTACCGGCGCTCACTGTTGTGACGTCTGAGACAACTCGGGCGCAATATGAACATCTTCCATCTCATGCGCTCCGCGGACGGGCGTGTCTTCGCCTAATCTTCGCCTTGCCTGTTTGCAACTTGGACATTTCCATTGGGCCTTGTTGTTGTTTGACATTTTATTGTAGTTTGCACTGGTAATGTTTACACATGCATAGTGGAAGTGGTGTAGGCATTTGTTGCACACAATTGTCTCCCTTTCTCTGACGAATTTCGAGCAGGCCTCGCAATTCATGCTGTTTTATTCTGTAAGGTAATGGGTGGCTATACCAGGGAAACAGATTTTAAATCACACAAGTAATTTGTTTCGGCTTCTGCGACTGTTTTATGCTATCCTGGTAGTTTAAACTTCACGTTACTATTAATAAAAACAATGAAAATAATATAAATCAACTAAATTTTACTGCAACACGTCTGTTCGGCACCACAGGTGGGACGGAAGGGGGGTAGGATCGCAATCCCACGTTTATGTGGGATTGCGATCCTACCCGTAATTAATTGGCACAAAGTACTGAAATTCAAACAACAGCAAACTCAGTTAGTGTATGAGGTCTCAGCAATATAGAGAACTATGTTAGTTAGGTCATCGTGAAGTTGTATCATATAGCATACATGTGAACATAGAGTTGTTGTAAACAAATTACCTTAAACTGAATCCAAATTCGTTGTAAATTGAGTTAAGCGTTAGTAAAGCAGTTAGTTGTCAATAAACAAATGGGCTAAGAGAATCATGATTCGAGTTTATTAACCGATTTCAAAAAAGGAGGAGGTTTCTCAATTCGACCGTATATATTTTTATGTGTGTTCGCGGATAACTAAGTCGTTTATGAACCGATTTTGATGATTCTTATTTTGTCGGAAAGGAGATATCCCAAGGGTGGTACCACGGTAAGGAAACCCGTTTCTGATGATGGTCGAGGAATCGAGGGCCATCATTGAATGTTATAGCCATTGACAATGTTTTTAATTAATTAATTTTATGATTGAAGTCGGTTTTGATTTTTTTCTAAAAATTATTTTTTTTACAAGAGTGAAACAATAAAAGGGCAAATTTTCTCCAACAGCAATTCCGAATCCCCAGCTCTGATATAATGCCTCAACGAAATATTCAAATAAGAAGCTCTTCACCGTCTTTTGTTTCCCTTCTGCTCGCAAAAACACATTATGCGTGGTTTTGTTTTAAAGGCCTTTGTGACTTCCAAGAGCTCTCTTAGTAATAATGCCTCTTTATTACGATTCCAATAAATCTTTTCGTTCGTGCAATGATCTTTTGATTGGTCTGATGAACGTTTCTTAATGATTTCCTCTGAATCGTTGTCTGAAGAAATTGTTAGATGAGGAATATATTGAAATTA